>BSBM01000757.1:9840000-11114835 GCA_027924585.1 Larix kaempferi | reverse complement strand
TTCTACCAATCCTGAAATGCCTCGGGAAACGTGAAACTGCCCAAACTGCCTCCTGGAGTGATGGCGCTGTCAAGGTGAGGGTACCAATGTGTCCGGGAGGGGGGTAATATGGTAAAAACAAGTGGCTGGACCACCCCCTCCATCATCAGCGCCCTAGGTCAACCAGATAAAAGTCATCTCTGCTCCGACAGGGCCTCCAACAGACCAAAACTGCACTAGGACAGCCTACTGAGGCTGAATCATCACTGTAAGTGCCCGGAACTGAAAACAAACTATCCCATTGGACTCAGAAGGTCCAAATCTATCCAAGATGTGTACTCATACACCCTATGAGTCTCTGCATGATCAAAATAAATATCCAATATACCGGAACAGGGCCAATAATAATGCGCTGTATATATACAAAAACTGCTGTAACCCCAGAATCATCATCATAACCCTGTAGCTGCTGCATAGAATCATCCTGTATGTGTACATAGACCATATATCATCTATCCATATCATCATAAGGTCCAACATCTCATGTCCTCATGGTCCTCCATGGTCAAACTAGGTCTAACCAAGACCAAATACAACTCAGACTATCATCCATAGCTGCTGCAAGGTGTCAAGGTCAATACATGCTTTACAATTTATTCAAATAGCTTCTATAACACAGAGTAATCATGACTGGCGATCTAAATCCAAATATATAGTGTCGTTAGTTATTATTATTACTCAGACTAGACTTTCAGGATCATACTCACTTCATAGTTGTGATCAATTTGCTAGTGAAGGGTGAAGGCTGAAATAAATGGCTAGGCTAAGGGATGACTTGACTATCTTGACTTTGTGACACTTTGGCGAGGGAAAGGGAATACACACCATAGTATATACTGAATGAGCAATAACACAGGGAATGGCGGTGTCTCACAAATGGATGAGTTGTTTAAAGAGGGTTTATTCACCTTCACAGATGCGCACAATCCATAATACAAGCAAGGCCAGCAATTGTTTAGATATAACATTTAAGTTCCATTGCTTTTTGGGCCTGAGTTTTCCATAGCCTTGATCTATGTGTGTTTACAAACACATTGCATAGATTTACATTTATTTTTAGGCTTTCTGCTGCAGGTGTGTTTTTAAGGCACTTGTTTACCTGAGCACTTCTAGGTGTGTCATGGACAGCTTGTTTACCTAGGTATTTATTTTTCCAAAAGATATAACATTTTATTTTTCATGGCCATTTTCATTTGGCATTTCTTTCATACACAAGATATAGCATTTGATTTTTCCAGATTTTGTATTGATGGCAGCACTAAAAGTTTCAGGTTTAGCCAACACAACTTTAGTGACTATGGGGAATTCTCAAGGAACTCCAACTCACCATAGGTAAGTTTTGTCACCAACTCAGAGCCGAGACACAATAAACAGGGAAGCTCATCCAATACAGAGGCTACAGTGGGGGAAGGTCCTCCATGTCACTAGTCAAGTAGCAAATCAAGGTAATAATCTAAAAGGTAGGCCATGGATGGATGAAGACTATGAAATGATGGAGCCAACACTAGCAAGCCAGAGTATGGTGTAATGATCACCTCTATTCTCCCTAAGGAGGGTATGTACCAATGAGTATGAATAATGAACTTCTAAGTCTGAGTAGGGACAGTAATATATATATAATAGGTCAACCAGGTCCAAATATCTATATGATCGCCAGATCATGACACTAAGTGCTAAGACATGCTATAAGAATAAGTATAAAAGCAATCTAACCATAATACCATGATATACCTGCTGAGTCATATACCTGAAAGCTCATCAACCTGTACCATCATCTGTCCTCTGAGACTGCTGCTGTAACTCTGGGCACTACTGTCTGCTCTGTACCAATGGCATAATGGCTATATCGGGCATCTCTCTGAGTGTCCTGAAACTCAGTCATGGCATGGGGAATATAACTGCTGTCCACAATCTGATAGTGATCCCATATAAATGCTCATCTCGGCGTCTCAAATGCAAGGGAACTGGCTGAATAGTGCACTGGCATCAGAAAAATAATGTATGGTAGCCCGGCTACTATATATGTGATAACAGATCAATTGGACGAGAAAATGAGTATTTCCATTAATGATAAGAAGAAGTACATGATACAACCTCTTGCCGACAACCCATCTAAACCATGAACTAGGTCCCTCCACTTGTTCCTCCACCACTTCAATCCCCCATGCAATGGAAAAATCAAACTATGAATGAGTTTGGTAGGTGAACATAAGAAGTTCACAACAACAAGGATCAATGGATGTAGACTCACGTCACAGAAAACATCCAATAGAGTTACAGTTCTCTCTCTTTCTCCTCCCTTCCATACACCATAAGATCTCAATATATAACCCTCCAAAGGGAGGTGAAAGGTCAAATCGATTCATTTCGGGGTTCATGGAGGGCCAAAGGTCACCCTAAGACCACGTTTTGGAAGTAAAAATAGAGTTTTTACTGTTTTTTACCATATAACTCGATGTACATAGGCTAGATTGGTACAACCTGCGTATATGCTAGGTATAATGGAACAGCTAGAGTGCAGGAACGAAAATAGGGAACAATGGTTCCTAGAGGACAAATATTGATCTGAGTCAATAAAATGAATACTGAAGGCCAATGACTGTTGATGCTCACAAGGTGGAAAAATACGTTGTAACAGACATGCCCCCTAATGTGTGAGGTCAGGGAAGGTACTACGATGGCCAAAATACATTTTAATCTCAGAAGTGGAGTGATGAAAACTTCCTATGGTATGGGGTAGACCACAACAGATATATGACTGCTAGAAATCTACTCAATTCTCAAAACAATGCTATATAAATGAAAATACTAAGATATGGAGAAAATACCAACCTTCAACCAGATGTTCGAAGTAGATCCCCGTTGAGCTTTCAATCTCTACACTTGACCCTGTAGCTTAGTCTCAACAACAAATACAAGCAAGTGCATATAATATATGAAAGAAATTATCATAATCAATAGCATGGTCCATGATATAATAAGCAAATGTAACCCAATGTAATTAAACAACATTTACAAGCTCAATTGGACGAGAAAATGAGTATTTCCATTAATGATAAGAAGAAGTACATGATACAACCTCTTGCTGGCAACCCATTTGAACCGACAACTAGGTCCCTCCACTTGTGCCTCGACCACTTCAATCCCCCATGCTGTTGAATATTGTAACTTCAAAGAATATTATATTTGTACTTTATTATTCCGGAGATGTTTCATTCCTCCGAGGTAACCCTATCATGTATCTGGAGATGTTTATTCCTCCAAGGGTTTGTATTAACTAGGGTTATTAGACCCACCTTGTGTGGGTCGGCCCTGCAGTTATATTTTAGGGGTTATTAGACTTCTCCAGGTGAGGTCGGCCCCATTAGGTCTTTTAGTCAGTTGGGAGTCAAGTATAAATAGAGGAGGTGAACTCCTCATTAGATCACTCACTCACTTGTGGAAGAGTGCGCACTAGTCTGGGAGATCTGCTAAGGAGTCAAGGAGAAGGAGCACATCTTGTATTTTGGTTGATCATCTTATTGAGGAAAGCTTTGCTGGGTTTTCTACCCCATGAGGGTTTCCCAGGGTATATTGTGTGTCCATCTTGTGATTGTGTTTCTTTCAGAGATCTTGTTTGTCTATTTGGTTTAAACTTAACATGGTATCAGAGCTAGACTGAATAGGACATCTTTCACAAGGTAAGAATACCTCTTTCTCTCTCTTTGGTGAAGTTAGGGTTTTCAGCCCAAAGTTGGTATTATTGATTTTTGGTTGCATGGCTGGATAGCTCTCTTCAATACCTTTCTTTTAAGCTATAGATCGAACTTTTTGGTTGGGTAGAACTTCGGGAAATCCAAACCCTAATTCTACCAAAAGTGCGATAAAATTCTGTTCCAGATTCCGAAAAAGTGAAAAGTAACTTCCCAGGTAAGTCTACTCTGTCTCTTGGACTCCCCCAAGAGAAGATGGCTCCAAATACTAAGCTTGAAGACAAGCTAGAAGGCATAGAGAATTTCCGGGCATGGAAATACAGAATTGGTCTCATTCTTGAGGAGAATGATCTTGCTCATTATATCAAGGAGGAAGTTGCAGAACCAGAAGAAGATAAAGCCAAAGAAAAAACACAGGAAGGATCTGATTAGGGCAAAGAGAATCATAGCTGATTCCATTAAAGACCACTTGATTCCCCAAGTGTCTTCCAAGAATACTCCAAAGGAAATGTATGATGCCCTAGGAAGAATGTATGAAGGAAAGAACATCAACAGAAAGATGAATCTAAGGACTCAATTGAAGAGTACCAAGATGCACAAAGGAGAATCCATTCAAGACTACTTCTCAAGAGTCTCTCTAATCAAAGAGCAACTAGATGCCATTGGTGATACTCTTGATGAAGATGAACTTGTGATGACAGCTCTAAATGGTCTCACTAGACCTTGGGAGTCATTCATTCAAACTATGTGTGCCAGAAAAGAAAGTATGAAGTTTGATGTAGTATGGGAAGATTGTGTTCAAGAGGAGGCTAGGGTTTCCAACAGAGAAGCACTTCTCAAAGAGGATGATCAAGCTTTGGCCACCCACACCAAAAGAGGAAAGAGAGGCTACTTCAAGAAAGTAAACCACAAAAGGCCTCAACCCTCTCATAGATTAAAAAGGAAAGGGGGAGACATCTCCACAGTCCAATGCTTCAATTGTCTCAAGCTAGGACATTATGCCAGAGACTGTACCCTACCAGAGAAGAAGAAGAAAAGGTTTGTTTACAAAATACATCATGCTCATATGGCAGAAGATGACAGTGAAGAAGAAGAAGAAGAAGAAGAAGAAGTGGAGGAAAGGCCTCAAAAGAAAAGATCTAAAGTAAAGAAAGAAGAACCAGAAGAATATGTACTATTTTCTGCTCTCTCTGGATCTATGTCTCCTGATGAAGGCACTTGGCTCATTGACAGTGGTGCTTCAAAGCACATGACAGGTCATAAGGAAACTCTCTCCAAGATTGAAGAGAAGTCTTCATCCCAGAAGGTATCTCTAGGAGATGATTATCAATATCCCATCAAGGGAATTGGTGAAGCAAGCTACAAGCTTGATTCAGGAACACCTTTAAAGATGAAAGAAATATTATATGTCCCAGGGTTAAAGAAGAATCTACTCTCTATCTCAGCACTAGACAAGAAAGGCTTTAGAGTAGCCTTCATAGATGGTCAAGTACTCATGTGGACCAAAGGAAAATCAATCAAAGATGCAATTGTCATTGGTGAAGAAGAAGGAGGACTTTATAAACTCAAGGGTCATCCAGAATCTGCCCTTGCTCATGAAGTTTCTAGTCCCAGTGAACTATGGCATAGAAGACTAGCTCACATCAACTATAAAGCTTTACCCTATGTGAGTAAGATGGTTATAGTTTTGCCAGACTTGAAGGTTGATCATGATGGCTCATGTAAAGGATGTAAGAAAGGGAAGAATATCAAGAATCCCTTTCCGAAAAGTGAAACAAAGACTAAGAGTTCTCTAGAACTAATACACTCAGATGTATGTGGACCTATGCCTACCACATCTCTAAGTGGGTTTGAATACTATCTCTCATTCATTGATGACTATTCAAGAAAAACTTGGATATACTTCCTAAAGGGTAAGAATGAAGTCTTTGGAAAATTCAAAGAGTTCAAGGCTCTAATAGAAAACCTCTCAGACAAGAAAATCAAGATTCTCAGAACAGATAATGGTGGAGAATATACTTCAAAGGAATTTGAAGATTTCTGTAAAGAAGCTGGAATCAAAAGGGAACTAACCACTCCTTACAATCCCCAACAAAATGGGGTAGCTGAGAGGAAAAATAGAACCATCATGGAAGCTGTAAAGACTATGATACATGATCAAGACCTTCCCATGTATCTATGGGCTGAAGCAGCCAAGACAGCAGTATATGTACAAAATAGACTATCTCATAGTGCTCTTGACTTCAAAACTCCAGAAGAAGTCTTTACAGGAAAGAAGCCTGAGGTAAGTCATCTCAAAATATTTGGGTGTCCTGTGTACATCCACATTCCAAAAGAAAAGAGATCCAAATTGGATCCCTCAGGTAAGAAGGGAATGTTTGTTGGTTATTGTGAAACTTCCAAAGCCTTCAGAATCTACATACCAGGTTTCCATCATATAGAAATAAGTAGAGATGTAACCTTCGATGAGGAAGCAGCTCTCAAGAAATCTAAAAAGTGTCAACTTGAAGAAGTTTATGAAGAAGATACATCTCCCAGAATCTCAGAGACTATTCACATCCCTGAAGAGGACATACCAGAGGATCATGACATGCTGGAACCACAAGAACCTCTTGTTACAGAATTATCTAGGAAAAGAAGACCAGCATGGGCTAGAGATATTATTCAAGGAGCAGAAAGATATGGTGCTCCTGAAGGCTCCACTAGAGAAAGGAAGAAACCAAAGCTAGTGTCCAACTATATGGCCCCGATGTGTGATCTTGTGGATCAACTACCTACTAGCTATGAAGAGGAAGCTCAAAAGAAAGAATGGGTAGAAGCAATGACTGAAGAATATCAGTCAATAATGAAAAATGATGTTTGGGATATAGTTCCCAGACCAAAAGATAAAAGTGTGGTTTCTTCCAAATGGATCTTTAAAATAAAACATGCTGCGGATGGAAGTATTGAAAAAATACAAAGCAAGATTTGTAACCAGAGGTTTCTCTCAGAAGGAGGGAATTGACTATGAAGAAACATTTGCACCAGTTGCTAGGTACACTTCAATTAGAACTATCATGGCTCTTGCATCCATGATGAAGTGGAAATTACACCAAATGGATGTTAAGACAGCTTTTCTGAATGGTGTAATTGAAGAAGAAGTTTACATAGAGCAACCACAAGGGTTTGAGGTAAATGACGGAAGGACTCATGTATGCAAACTGAAAAAGGCATTATATGGGTTGAAACAAGCTCCCAGGGCTTGGTATGGAAGGATTGACAATTTCTTAACTAGCATGGGCTTTACCAAAAGTAAAGCTGACCCAAACCTTTATCTCAAAGTGATGGATGATGAACCAGTTATAATTTTATTATATGTAGATGATCTATTTCTAACTGGAAATGAGAAACAAATTATTGAAAGCAAGAAGAAGCTTTCTTCAGAATTCGAGATGAAAGATCTCGGATTAATGCACTACTTCTTAGGCTTAGAAGTGTGGCAAGAACCAAGAGGAATCTTTCTAAATCAAGGTAAGTATACTGTAGAAATTCTGAAAAGATTTGACATGTTGGAGTGTAAACCCATGGCCACTCCCATGGACTCCAACTTGAAGATTTTGGTTAATGACTCATCAGAATTAGTGGACCTAACTCTATATAGACAGATCATTGGGTCACTAATGTATTTAACAAATACTAGGCTAGATATATGCTTTGCTATAAATACCCTAAGTCAATATTTAGTAGAAACCAGAAAGGTTCATCTAATAGCTGCAAAGCATGTTATGAGATACTTAAAAGGTACATTAGATTTTGGTCTACTCTATGATGGAAGTCATGAACTCAAGTTGCATGGTTACTCAGACTCTGATTGGGTAGGCAGTGTCTCAGACAGAAAAAGTACTTCAGGTGGATGTTATAGCCTTGGATCTGCCATGATCTCTTGGTTCAGCAAGAAACAATCTAGTGTGGCCCTCAGCTCTGCTGAGGCAGAATACATAGCTGCTTGCTTTGCCAGCTGTGAAGCAGTATGGCTTCGGAAACTGTTATCTGGAGTGTTTGACTTAGAAATGGATCCCACTATGATTATGTGTGATAATCAAAGCTGCATCAAAATGACAGAAAATCCTGTGTTCCATGATAAGTCAAAACACATAGAGATCCGATACTTCTATATTCGAGATATGGTGCAGAAAGGAGCTATCAAGCTTGAGTATATGAGCACTGAAGATCAAATTGCTGATATCCTGACCAAACCACTGTCTCGTGTGAAATTTGAATACTTTCGAGACAAGCTTGGTGTAGTTCGAAAGGACTCTCCTAGAAAGGGGGAGTAGCATGATTCCTGATGACAAGCAAGTCTCATCAATAATGAGACTTCACCTAGTCACTTAGAAATAGTTAGATTTAGGACTACTTTATTATATTTAGTTTTACTTATACATGCTTTTGATGATAGATGTATTAGTGAGAATACATGCTTTTGATGATAGATGTATACATGACTGTGATGATAGATGTATTAGTGAGAATACATGCTTTTGATGATAGATGTATACATGACTGTGATGATAGATGTATTAGTAAGAATACATGCTTTTGATGTTAGATGTATACATACTTTTGATGATAGATGTATACATGACTGTGATGATAGATGTATTAGTAAGAATACATGCTTTTGATGTTAGACGTATACATGCTTTTGATGATAGATGTATTAATGAGAATACATGCTTTTGATAACAGATGTATACATGCTTGTGATGATAGATGTATTAGTGAGAATACATGCTTTTGATGATGAATGTGTACATGCTTTTGATGATTGACACATGCTTTCGATGTATGATGTATACATGCTGTTGATGCTAGATGATGATACATGTATTGATTAATGTACTTGTATGGATGAGGATACTTGTACTTGTATTGATGAGAATACAGTTGAGGGGATTGGATCATCCCTGGACTTTCAGTCCTAAAGAGAGCCGTAGACGTGAGGTCTCCGAGAATGAAGTCCTTATTGGACAGTTGAGAGGATTGGATCATCCCTGGACTTTCAGTCCTAAAGAGAGCCGTAGACGTGAGGTCTCCGAGAATGAAGTCCTTAGTGGACAGTTGAGGGGATTGGATCATCCCTGGACTTTCAGTCCTAAAGAGAGCCGTAGACGTGAGGTCTCCGAGAATGAAGTCCTTAGTGGACAGTTGAGGGGATTGGATCATCCCTGTACTTTCAGTCCTAAAGAGATCCGTAGACATGAGGTCTTCGATAATGAAGTCCTGAATGAACAGGCAGGGGATTGTATCATCCCCGGACTGAGGTCCCAGAATAGAACCGTAGACTGGGTCTCCGATAATGAAGTCCTGAATGAACAGGCAGGGGATTGTATCATCCCCGGACTGAGGTCCCAGAATAGAACCGTAGACTGGGTCTCCAATAATGAAGTCCTGAATGAACAGGCAGGGGATTGTATCGTCCCCGGACTGAGGTCCCAGAATAGAACCGTAGACTGGGTCTCCGATAATGAAGTCCTGAATGAACAGGCAGGGGATTGTATCGTCCCCGGACTGAGGTCCCAGAATAGAACCGTAGACTGGGTCTCCGATAATGAAGTCCTGAATGAACAGGCAGGGGATTGTATCGTCCCCGGACTGAGGTCCCAGAATAGAACCGTAGACTGGGTCTCCGATAATGAAGTCCTGAATGAACAGGCAGGGGATTGTATCGTCCCCGGACTGAGGTCCCAGAATAGAACCGTAGACTGGGTCTCCGATAATGAAGTCCTGAATGAATAGGCAGGGGATTGTATCATCCCCGGACTGAGGTCCCAGAATAGAACCATAGACTGGGTCTCCGATAATGAAGTCTTGAATGAACAAGCAGGGGATTGTATCGTCCTCGGACTGAGGTCCCAGAATAGAACCGTAGACTGGGTCTCCGATAATGAAGTCCTGAATGAACAGGCAGGGGATTGCATCGTCCTCGGACTGAGGTCCCAGAATTGATCCGTAGACTGAAGTCTCCGAGAATTGAAGATTGGATTGTATCATCCATGGACCTATGTCCTAAAAGGAGCAGGATTGATCATCCTAGGAATATGATCGTATGATGATGATGCTGATGATCGTATGATGATGATGCTGATGACGATGCTAATGATCGTATGATGACGATGTTGATGATCATGTGATGACGATGCTGATGATCGTGTGATGACGATGCTGATGATAGTATGATGACGATGCTGATGATCGTGTGATGACGATGCTGATGATCGTGTGATGACGATGCTGATGATCGTGTGATGACGATACTGATGACGATGCTGATGATCGTGTGTTGACGATGCTGATGATCGTATGATGACGATGCTGACGATCGTGTGATGACGATGCTGATGATCGTGTGATGACGATACTGATGACGATGTTGATGATCACGATGCTGATGATCGTATGATGACGATGCTGACGATCGTGTGATGACGATGCTGATGATCGTGTGATGACGATGCTGATGATGATACCGATGATCTTAGTGATATCGACACTGTTGACATTGATATTCCAGTAACTGGTTGAGTTACTGATGAAGATGAATTGAAGAAAGCTTCCGATGATTTATAGATGTATCATATATGATGACTCCTTGCTCTTGCAGATGTTGTTATAATATCCTTCTCGTTAAGGGGGAGTGTTGAATATTGTAACTTCAAAGAATATTATATTTGTACTTTATTATTCCGGAGATGTTTCATTCCTCTGAGGTAACCCTATCATGTATCTGGAGATGTTTATTCCTCCAAGGGTTTGTATTAACTAGGGTTATTAGACCCACCTTGTGTGGGTCGGCCCTGCAGTTATATTTTAGGGGTTATTAGACTTCTCCAGGTGAGGTCGGCCCCATTAGGTCTTTTAGTCAGTTGGGAGTCAAGTATAAATAGAGGAGGTGAACTCCTCATTAGATCACTCACTCACTTGTGGAAGAGTGTGCACTAGTCTGGGATATCTGCTAAGGAGTCAAGGAGAAGGAGCACATCTTGTATTTTGGTTGATCATCTTATTGAGGAAAGCTTTGCTGGGTTTTCTACCCCATGAGGGTTTCCCAGGGTATATTGTGTGTCCATATTGTGATTGTGTTTCTTTCAGAGATCTTGTTTGTCTATTTGGTTTAAACTTAACACATGCAATGGAAAACTCAAACTATGAAGGAGTTTGGTAGGTGAACATAAGAAGTTCACAACAACAAGGATCAATGGATGTAGACTCAAGTCACGGCAGAAATCCAATAGAGTTATGGTGCTCTCTCTTTATCCTCCCTTCCATACACCATAAGAGCTCAAGATATAACCCTCCAAAGGTAGGTGAAAGGCCGAATCGAGTCTTTTCGGGGTGCATGGAGGGCCAAAGGTCACCCTTAGACTGCTTTTTGGAAGTAAAAATAGAGTTCTTACTGTTTTTTACCATATAACTCGATGTATGCGGGCTAGATTGGTACATCCTACATATACGCTAGGTATAGTGGAACAACTAGCGTATAGGAACAAAAATAGGGAACAATGGTTCCTGGATGACAAATAATTGATCTGATTCAATAAAATGAATATTAAAGGCCAATGAGTGTTGATGCTCACAAGGTGGAAAAATACACTATAACATAAAGCATGGAGAGATATCTCTCGGTGGTCGTCCTGAGACGGAGGGTCAATAGGCCACTACTGAATGTCGACCTGATCATCTATTGTATCTAGAGCTTATTCACCAAGTTCATAGGCAGGCGGAGAATCCACATCCAAAAGATAGAGATGTTGCTCAACACATCTATGTCCTCGAGTGAATTTCTCATCACAATTATAAAATATCCCTTTTTCTCTACGTGCTCGCATCTCTGCTTCAGACAAATGCTTGATAGGAGTTGGTCGAGGAGCTGACATGATGGAAGGTCGTCGGGAAACCATATTTTTGAATGGAAAAAAAGTAGATTTGGAGCGTTGTTGGGCTGTGACCTTTTCCTCTGTGAACTTAGCCAACCCTAGGACTTCCATCATTGTGTTGGGACATAACATTTTAACCTCTCAGCGGATTTCATCCTTGAGACCACTGATAAAACAACTCCTGTATAATTCATCAGACAATCCTTCTGTCTAATTGGTCAATTTCTCAAATTCTATTTGATACTCTCTCACAGTGCCAATTTGGAAAAGTTTAGTGAGTGCTCTTGTGAAGTCATCAAAAGCATTGGGACCAAATCGTTGCAAAAGGAGTTGGCAAAAATATGTCCAGTTTGGCTCATCATGAGCTTTGATGTACCAACGGTACCATTGAAGGGATTCTTGTTGCAAATGAAAGGATGCAAGTGGAACTTTGTGGACATCAAAAGTATTATGCATACTGAAATATTGTTCTTCCTGGTATATCCATCTAGTCGGATCATTACCATTGAAGTGAGGAAAATCAAGCTTCGGCCCACAAAAATTGTTGGAAGAAGAGAACCCAATGGCTGTAGAAGATTCTGGTTGTTGTTTATTGTTCATGGCTGAAGGTTGAGAAATTTTTCATCCAGATCTTGGAGTTTGGGTTTGAGGGCTACAAGTTCTTCATCCATGATGTGTGCTCCTGCGCGGGTGACAACCATAACCAGGAGTTTTTTTTTGGATGGGTAGAAAAACAAAAACAAAAGCTTCTTTAGTAAGGGAAATTTGGATTTGGGAAAAACTCTGATGGGTAATTGGGGTTTGACTAGGTTTTGGACACTTTCTGATGGACACAGAAGTAGAAAATGGAGATTTCAAAAGCAGGGTGAAAGAATGATAAAAATTTCCAAAGAGGGACAAAGAAGAAGAAATAGGAAGGAATACTGTGGCAAAATTTGAAGGCGATTGGGTGAAAATCGAAGAAGTTATGGCAAACCCTAAAAATAGAGAAATGTGATATTTCTGGCTTTGGGAAGTGGAATTTGGGATAGGGTCCTCAAGAATGAAATATGAAAAATGGGATTGCATAGGTTTCAATGAAGTTTCAAGGGAAACAAAGTTAAAACAAAGAAGATATGGTGAAAAAATAGAATTTTTTTTTTTTCGGAATGGATCTGCAACGGCGCAGAAGTGATCGAAAACAGTTTTGGACAGATGTAATCTGCGAGTTATTAGCTAGCAATAGATATGGACCCTAGGTATGCGCGGATTCCTAAAGTTTTGGGGGATTCACTCGGCCACCAATGTTTTCTAACGACTTGCGTATTTCGCCAATACCCCTCACTCCACGACTCAGGTAAAATTGATAACCGCTTTTCCATAAATGACAACTCTTGGTTTTCCTCACGGTTGGGAACTAGTCAATCAGGTAGGGGTTGTTTCCCTTTTCACTGGAAGGTACTCTCAATGGGCCATCTACTTCGGGGTTCCTGTGGTACTACTCACAATGAGTTTTAGGGCTTATTTCCAAGTACTTCCCACAGTTAAGCAGACAGGGATTATTCCTGGATCAGAATATAGATGCGAAAAACAAAATTGGCAGAAATTCCATGCAACGAGCCCAAGAAAGTGCTCTGATACCAGATGTGAGGAACATGCAACAATTATTTAATGAAAATGCACGAGATATCAGAAATAACAGAACTCATAACAAATTTATTGATCGCAGGCCACTTCGAGGGGGAAACCTCCTTTGAGCAAGCTGAATACAAATAACTTCTCGGTGCCTTCATTGGCCTCAACACAAACTTATATACTAATTCTATGCACCAATACTATGGATCAATATCATGGAACAAATAATACTACGGGACGGCTTACAAAGCATATGCGTCCAATACTACGATCATTTCCATGGAACATATAATACTATGGATCAATACCGTGGAACATATAATACTATGGGACGACTTACAAAGCATATGCGTCCAACAACAATATACTAACAAAGTAAAGAGAAGGGTTGACACGGGTTCCTAACAGTACTAGACCTGGTATTTCACATGAGGTAGGTGTTGTTAGTAAATACATGGCAAATCCGGAAAAAGAACATTGGAACACAGTGAAATGGGTGCTTTGATATCTAAGAGGCACAAGTGACTATTGTATCACCTTTAATAATAACAATGATTCTATATGCGGTTTTGTTGATTCATATTTTGCAAGTGATTTGGAGAAGAGAAGGTATACTTCAAGTTATGTCTTTACTTTTGCAAGTGGAGCTATAAGTTGGATGTCAAAGCTTCAGGAAACAATTTCTTTATCCACTACAAAGGTTGAATACATTGCTTCCTCAAATGCTTGCAAAGAGGCAATTTGGCTGAAAGGTCTTGTTATCACCTAAACTGTAGTTACCCCTATGGATGGATCCAGTCATGGATGGCAATAGGGAAGGGCAACTCAAAAGGTGCAACCACGATCACTTCGACCTCCAATATGTATGGTTGTCACGCCAGTCGAAGCAACCTTCGCTTTATGTTATCTAGCCCAGACAACAAAGGGGGAGACCCGATCTACTCCCGACAGGAGAGATCAAAACCAAGACACCAAATCAGGGTATTTCTAAGTGAAGTTAGGTGTATGGTTTATCCTAGACCTAAGGATGAAGTCACAAGCCAAATGAGGGGTTTAATAGGTATAGATTTGGTTCATAGTTGAATGTAAGAGTGACTTATAATGTTTGTAGTAAGATCTAGGGCTAGTGTACTAGTTCAATGTCGAAAGGTCCACTGCCTTGGGAACCGTGTCCAATGCAGGATAGTTAAGATTTGTATTGGGGCTAACTAGTACATAAGACAAGCTTGACCATGGTTCATGATGTCTTCAAAGGTATAGTCTACCATGCATAGGTCAAACCACAAGTCAATCCAACAATCTAGGAAAGTTGAATTACCTTGTAGAGAAACTAGTGCCTTGGGAATTGGGAAGTGGAGTCAAAGTAGGGTTGACTTGTGATTTAGGACTCCTACAACATGAGATAAGTGGGCAATATAGGTCTTGATGGTTGAATATGTCTAGATCTAGGTTTGACCCAAGTGGACCACAATCCCTTAAAACAAGGAATGCTGTCCCCAAGGCAAGATTTGACAAAGTGACAGTCTAGACCTAGGTTTTAAATTATTCCGGTTCCGGATTCGCAAGAATCTCAAGTACCCAGTTGCTAGAAGTGAGTGAACTCACTTCTCCAAGGTGGTGCGACTTTACCCAAGGAGGCTTCAATTAGGGTTTAGGTGGGTCAAATCTTGTCGGATGGCATCCAAACTTTAGATCCTAGTAGATCGGTCAGATAGGAGTATGGATCTATAATTTCGTGGCAATCCACCGGTTAGATCTTAGTAGATCTGAGTTTAAGTATTCCAAGTGGTCCAAAATGGGGATTAAATCCCTTAAAATGTGGAATAGGGCCCACAAGGTGGATTTCAGAAAAGTGACAACCTGGGTGTATGCTATTTGATGTGTAGATGTCAAATCAAGTGGAATCTCAAACACCCATCACTTAGATCTAGGTCAACTTGCTCAAATGGTGAAGTGCACCTTCCTTGGGAGAAGCTAAGTTGGCTTGGGAGAGGGGTCAAACGGAAGCCAATCCTCACCAAACTATAGATCCGGGATGTCGTGGATGCTATAGAGGTGGGTTTTCAATATCATGCCCAACAACCCACTAGATCTAAGTAGATCTAAGAGAATGTAAAATGGGGGTTTTGAAATATTTAGGGTTTTAACAATTTATGAGTTATGTCAATGGATTGGATAAAGGAAAGAGAAACAAACCTGTGGATCTTACCTGGATAACCTTGTAGATGCCTTGATGATGATGATCTATGCAATCCCGATCAATTTGGAAGCTTTGAGGTAGTTTCTATGCAAATCGATTTGGTCCAAGAAGCCAATGCGCCCTCTCTCCTGCACAACAAACGTCAACAATATCAGATTTGATGCATCAAGAGATAAGACTAATGCCACAAAAGAAGTAACAGAAAGATAGCATAGATCACAATGATACTAATGATAACCCCCTGATACAAGCGAATGCCAAGAAAGTCGATTTGAAGAAGCCTTGCAAAATCGCCCTTGTTGAAGTCGCCCTCCTGTAGACAAACAATGATTTCCAAAAAAAGATAGATCTTACCACAATTTCCAAATGCTAGGTTGCAATAGACTTTCCAATCACCATCTAAGAACACCAGATGCAAAGGAGACCACAAGAATTTCCACAAGAATATTTTTCTATACCAATAATCCAAGAGCCAAAGACCCTTTACAATGAGAGGCTCTCTCCTTTAAATAGGAAGGAGAGGCACCAAAACCCTAACCACTTTTTGAATGAGTGGCTAAGATTATAAGATACAAAAGTCTAATAAATGGTTGAGATGAGCTCAACAATATAATACATGGATCACACATAAAATATAACATAAGTGGACAAAATCGCCCTAGGAGAGGGGAATCCCACCAAATCATGATGATGAAATATCATAAGAGGCTTATGGTGGGTCCAAGGGGTAATTTTATCCCTCCTTGGTCAATCCCCATAGCACAATAACCAAAAAATAATCATGAATATACCAAATCGTGCCTCCATAGTGAAGTCGTGGTCCTCAAAAGACATCAAAAAATCCACAGAAAATGCCATAAGTGATGGATGCGGGCCCCGATGAAGCTGAAACTGCTGGAGAAGGTGTGGAAGGTCCCGATCTATCATCACTGATCATCCCATGCCATAACTTTGCCTCAGTAGCCCAAATCGATTTCCTCAATAGCCATTTCTACCAATCCTGAAATGCCTCGGGAAGCGTGAAACTGCCCAAACAGCCTCCTGGAGTGATGGCGCTGTCAAGGTGAGGGCACCAATGTGTCCGGGAGGGGGGTAATATGGTAAAAACAAGTGGCTGGACCACCCCCTCCATCATCAGCGCCCTAGGTCAACCGGATAAAAGTCATCTCTGCTCCGACAGGGCCTCCAACAGACCAAAACTGCACTAGGACAGCCTACTGAGGCTAAATCATCACTGTAAGTGCCCGGAACTGAAAACAAACTGTCCCATTGGACTCAGAAGGTCCAAATCCATCCAAGATGTGTACTCATACACCATATGAATCTCTGCATGATCAAAATAAATATCCAATGTACCGAAACAAGGCCAATAATAATGATCTGTAAATGACCAAACACTGCTGTATCCCAAGAATCATCATCATAACCCTGTAGCTGCTGCATAGAATCATCCTGTATGTGTACATAGACCATATATCATCTATCCATATCATCATAAGGTCCAACATCTCATGTCCCATGGTCCTCCATGGTCAAACTAGGTCTAACCAAGACCAAATACAACTCAGACCATCATCCATAGCTGCTGCAAGGTGTCAAGGTTAATACATGCTCTACAACTTATTCGAATAACAATTATAACACAGAGTAATCATGACTGGCGATCTAAATCCAAATATATAGTGTCGTTAATTATTATTATTACTCAGACTAGACTTTCAGGACCATACTCACTTCATAGTTGTGATCAATTTGCTAGTGAAGGGTGAAGGCTGAAATAACTGGCTAGGCTAAGGGATGACTTGACTGACTTGACTTTGTGAAACTTTGGCAAGGGAAAGGGAACACACACCATAGTATATACTGAATGAGCAATAACACAGGGAATGGCGGTGTCTCACAAATGGATGAGTTGTTTAAAGAGGGTTTATTCACCTTCACAGATGCGCACAATCCATAATACAAATAAGGCCAGCAATTGTTTAGATATAACATTTAAGTTCCATTGCTTTTTGGGCCTGAAGTTTCCATAGCCTTGATCTATGTGTGTTTACAAACACATTGCATAGATTTACATTTATTTTTAGGCGTTCTGCTGCAGGTGTGTTTTTAAGGCACTTGTTTACCTGAGCACTTCTAGGTGTGTCATGGACAACTTGTTTACCTAGGTATTTATTTTTCCAAAAGATATAACATTTTATTTTTCATGGCCATTTTCAATTGGCATTTCTTTCACATACTAGATATAGCATTTCATTTTTCCAGATTTTGTATTCATGGCAGCACTAAAAGTTTCAGGTTTAGCCAACACAACTTTAATGACTAGGGGGAATTCACAAGGAACTCCAACTCACCATAGGTAAGTTTTGTCACCAACTCAGAGCCGACACAATAAACAAGGAGGCTCATCCAATACAGAGGCTACAGTGGGGAAAGGTCCTCCATGTCACTAGTCAAGTAGCAAATCAGGGTAATAATCTAAAAGGTAGGCCACGGATGGATGAAGACAATGAAATGATGGAGCCAACACTAGCAAGCCAGAGTATGGTGTAATGATCACCTCTATTCTCCCTAAGGAGGGTATGTACCAATGAGTATGAATAGTGAACTTCTAAGTCTGAGTAGGGACAATATAATATAAATAATAGGTCAACCAGGTCCATGTATCTATATGATCGCCAGATCATGACACTAAGTGCTAAGACATGCTATAAGAATAAGTATAAAAGCAATCTAACCATAACACAATAATATACCTGCTGAGTCATATACCTGAATGCACATCAACCTGTACCATCATCTGTCCTCTGGAACTGCTGCTGTAACTCTGGGCACTACTGACTGCTCTGTACCAATGGTATAATGGCTATATCGGTCATCTCTCTGAGTGTCCTGAAACTCAGTCATGGCATGGGGAATACAACTGCTGTCCACAATCTGATAGTGATCCAATCTAGATGCTCATCTCAACGTCTCAAATGTAAGGGAACTGGCTGAATAGTGTACTGGAATGAGAAAAATAATGTATGGTAGCCCGGCTACTATATATGTGATAACAGGTCTACTTGGAGAAATTGGAAGGTTGCAGAACAGTGTGCTTGTTTTCTGTGATAGACAAAGTGCTATATAATTGGATACAAATCATGTTTACCATAGTAAGACCAAACATATTGATGTAAAGTATCATTTTGTAAGACAAGCCATTGGTGAAGGTGGAGTAGATCTGAAAAAGGTTCATACTCAAGAAAATTATGCAGATATGTTCACAAAACCGATGTTATTAGAGAGGCTATGGTGGTGTGTGGCTTCTCTTCGCTTGAAAAATAGGTAATGAATAGACTTCATAAAAGTATTAGATAATTTGTTGTCAAGGTGGATATTGTTAAAATTTGTGACAACTAATTAACAATAATTGAGAAAGATGGTTTCTCGTAGTTTGTTTAACCGTTGGTTGGTTGGAAGTTTCTCTAACCGGTGGCAGTTCTTGCCTCTATGTAACTTCTTACACAAATGTATTTATATGTAATTTTGAGAGGAGTATGTAAATGAGAGTATGGATGAGAAATTCCTGGATGTAATCTCCATTATTGAAGGAATAATACATCGATAATTTTCCTTGTGGATGTTTCCCCAAATTGGGGTTTTACCACATTAAACTCCGGTGTATTATATGTGTCCAATCTTGTACTATTTGTTATGTCTAAATCTATTTTACAGACTCTTAATATCAACAGATATGACATTTTGGTTGAGGGTAAGTTAAAAAAAAAACATGAGATGGTTAAGGGTAAGATGAAGAATCCCTTGATATGAAGATGATACAATGGATATGATTGAATCAAGATCCAAAATTATCAGAGAAAGGTGCAACTCATGTACAATACAAGAAGCTGATGATAACTAAATATGAAAATGTAGTTGAAGAGGACTAGTGATGATGCATAGTACATAAGATTAAAGATGATGACAACTCAATCATCTATCTTGAAGCACAAGTATTTATTAAGGGGGAGTATGAAGGCGTAGTGATTCTTAACCCAAAAATTGAATCACAATTGTGATAGCATTTTCTCACTCGTTAATGCTAAAAACCCCCTACATCCCTCTTACAGATCAACATGTGGAAAAAATCCTTCAAAAAACTAAAATTTGGCTTGCATATGCGGGTTGGTAGTTAGCAACATGTGTATATGCATGTTACCCTTTAGAAAAACATGTATACACATTTTACCCTTTAGAAACACGCGTACATATTTGGAAAAAAAAATGTATGATACCATGTGTATTTCAGGTTGTTAGAATTCATTGCTAGTCCACATAGACTCAATTATACCCAAGTCAAATCCCTAAACCACCTTTGTCAAGTATAAAATCAAGTCCCAATATGAAGGAGGGGACCCTATGCCAACATTATAATTATATGGTGGAGGAATTAAATTAGAGTTTCCCTAAGGCATTTATAGCATCCTTCCCCTTAGACTTCAATGTGTGCTGAGTTTCTTTTCCCATAGAGTGAGTGGGGATATTGATTGTCCATAATCAATCCTTTTATTCTTAGACCGAGGAAGAGTGTGGAAGAAGATCTATCAATGGATTGGGAAAGGAGACTAGATTTATAACATAAGAATTGCACTGAAGATTCAGGTGAAGTCTTACTTTTGTAGCTGTCTCTTGATTGAAATATAAGATCACTCTTATTTTCCTCCCCCAAAATATTTCTATTCATAGTATGATTTGTTTGTATATGATTTTTTGGGAGTAAATTGATGTTAATTTGAGAAAATCAATCTACTTTGTCAAATCAAGAATTCAACGGTAACTTTTTTTATTTCTTTTCAATAACCAAAAGTATTTGAGAAAGCTCTTTGGTTGTGTTGTTTGTAGGTACATAAGAGTTCCATTTTAACCATATGATAAGACTTGGAGTAAAAAACCCTTGTGAAGCATTCAACCATTACGATCTGGGTGAGTACATTTTTCTTCCTCTTTGAATTCAATTTTGGTTAACTAAGTAGGAATTTAGAGTAAGATCTTCTCTCAATCTGTTTGTATCCCTAACCATAGCTATTAGGTGAGTTTTCCCCACAACAGAAATGATGACCATACTAGGGAGTAACTCATTCAATGATTCCTCATAGGGTTCACATTCTTCTTTTACTCTCTTGATAGATTCAATTGATATTTTCATCTTCTGAACTTATTGCTAGACTAGACTCCATTGGTGCCACGAAACGTTTGGTTTTTCCTACCCTCCTCAATCTTGTACCTTACTATATGTTGCTTGTTTTCTAAATAATAGCATACATAAATTGCTTTCTTTCCAGCACAGTAATGTACATACACTAGTTACCTATGTATAGGGAATGTTTTTATAATAATATTTAACACCCTTAGTGATTAAGATTAGAAGTGGACACCAGGTTCTTCTTCAACATCAAAATTGAGTCAAAAACACTAAATTGAGACACTTTTCTAAGGTTTGATTGCTACTTTCCTTGAAGAAGGGAGTGTCTAGATGCTAGTTTGGGCCCTAAAGGGGTGAGAAAGGTCATTTGGTTACTAATTTGGAGCTAATAAGTGTGACTAGGGCTTAAACCAAAGGGAATATGCATGAAAAGTGAAATTAAAAGTGAAAATAAAGCTCAATTATGCATAACAGAAAATTATTTGCATGCACATTGGTATTATCACCCATTATTGTGAGTATCACCCATTCTTGGGATTATCACCCACTCTTACCTAATATAAGGTTATAAAAGGGACCCTTTGGGTAAATATCTAGGAGGATAGAAAAAAGGAAGAGCGAGTGTTGTTATGTTGAAAGAGAGAGAGAGAGAGAGAGTGAAAGTCTCCATAATACGAGATGTTTATGATTAAGGATAAGGGTGAAGGAGAAAACCTAGACGTTGAAGGTGGACAGTGTTGTAAGATACATCCATGGATTCCAAGTATTTTCTCCTCTTCTAATTCAATATAAATGGATTTGTCTTCCCCCCAAATTATTTTTATCGTATAATTTTTGTGGAAATGAATGTTAGTTTAAATTTATTTTGTGTCACATTAGTTTACTTTTTGTTGGAATGAGAAATGTGTTTTTTTTGCATGTGTGTAGGTTCGTCTAAGGATATTCAAGAACAGTGAGCAAGGATTCAAAGATCGGTGCTCATTGGATGACTTAGACAAACTTCACTTCAACATGTATTCTTCTTTCTTCTCCCCAAAAATATCAACTTTTTTGAACGATGCAGGATAATATTTAAGGAAAGAGTGTAATTTTGTGTTTGTATCTCTATTGGTGACCATCACCCAATCATCAGGAAAGACGTTCCTTGCTTTCTAGTATCACGATGAATTTCCTATAACACGTGTACATTGTCATGGGAGATGCTCTGTAGCAACCAACATACAACTAGGCTAGGCAATAAAAAGAGTAAGCTATAGATTGTTGGGGTGAGTTGTTTGGTTTTATTTGTTGAGTTTGCAAGAGTTACTGGAGATGGTTGGTTGTTAGGTTTCTTTATCAGTGGAAGTGCAATCATACATACATAAATACTTGATTTTGGGTATGCAAGTGTGTAGGGTGTGATAGTATTATTTCCTTTTACATTCTTTGAATTGGCTCTCAAATTGAAATGAAATTCTTATTTATTGGCACACTATAGGTCAAGTTGCATTTCTAACATTGTGCATTATAGGTAATCTTTAATGTGCATTAGGATTTCCTTAGATGAATTAGGTGAAGACAAAAGATATTAGTTTCTTTGGTTTCCCTACTTGCTTGTTTCTTTGCATTTTGTGTGAAAGGAGAGGGCATAACCTATAAGTTAAGAAGAAAATTCAAGGTTTGTTTTCTTTGAATGCATTGTAGTACCTTTTAACTGAAAAATAAAATATCCTCTTGGGTTCTTTTCATATTTCTTAGTGCAACTTTGGGTTAAAAGACAAATCTTGGTTTGTTTTTCCTTTATGCATAAGAAAAGCGGAAAAAAAAAGTAGTTGATTTATTTTTCTGCATTGTAGGTGAAGTTTAGAATTGCATTTCCCGTGTTAATGTGCATGGTAGGTTGGTTGATTTGAAAGTAGCAGTGAAAGAATGTTTTTAAATTTGCAATAGGATTGATTATTGAAATCAATTAATTGAATACCTTCTTTTCTTTAAAGGATGATGATGTTTTCGATTGTATAAATATATTTAATGGTATTTAAAGTTTCATTTCTCTTCATCATTTTCAATTCCTGAATGAACACTGTTTTATTTCTAGAAACCAACATTAGCCTAATTTTGCAATAGGGTGGAGAGTAAATTCCCAAAGGCCATCAAACAAAACTAGGAATCCAGTAATAGAGAGGAGAAATATAGTAGTATCAGAGGAATTTGTTGGGAAAATGCGTCTAACACATGCATCAAGTATGAGGTTTAGCTAGGCATATAATTTAGATTTTCTCCTCCATTGTTTGATTAGCAAGTTATGCTAGTACAAGAGATTTAAGGAATTAGTTTGCCCTCGGGGTGACACCATTTTTTCTAGTTTTTTGGATCTAAGATTTGTGTCCTACATTCCCTACCCATTCGTAAACACCTAACCTACAATTATTACACCCCACCTCCATCTGTGATGTAGTGGCAGGCATAGTTTCCTTTCCTAGGTTTCTGATAGGTGACTGCAAGGGTAAGTTCTTGCGATACATGCGGCAGATGCATAACATCCACTCAACTCCCTTGGAGGGTGCTCTTCTTCATGAGAGTACTTGGATCTTGGGTGATTGTTGTGGGAGAGTTACTGTAACTTCCTCTCGCACGTTTGTTGGTTGGAGTTGGGCCCTAATCATCCTAGTCTAACCTTTAGAAGGCCCCTTTACAACTCTTCACCGAATGGTGTCGGGTCCTAACTACCATGGGATAATCATTGGCATATTAGTGTTGCTTGTGTGAGTATTTTAGGAAATTTTATTATTGAGTGTGGGAATATTGAATAAGAAATTGTAAAATTTTCTCCCCTTGCATTTGTTTGAGTTGAAGTGATTTATCAGTCATCTTGTCAATCCAGAAGGATCTAGGGTCTCTCACATGAAAAGGTAGAGTTGCCTCCTAAAATGTGCATATTGTATCACATTGACCCACCCCCATAGGGGGGTGAGGAAGAAAATCTGGAAATTGCAAACAATCACACCAAAGAAGAAAGAGGGCAAGTCTAGTGAGTCTAATATATTATATGAGGAGAGATACCCTAGAGGTTCAAACAATCACATTCATATACCAGAGAGAGGTACATATCCTTCCATTTATGAGTACTTCGATTCGATTAAAATTGAATTTCTCACATAGCCACCCATTTCCAGATCATGGAGCCCATGATTTGTTCAAAATCGTGAGTTTGATACTCATAGTTACGTACTGCACTTCAATTTTTTGTTCTAGTGGAATGATAAGAGTACCATAGGGGTAAGTTCTTCTACTAGAGGCATTCCTATCCTAGTCACTACAACCCACATATGAGGTGTTAATACGATCGTGCCTTCTATAATAACATCTGCATGGTCCATGCTTTCATCTGTAGTATCAACTAGAGGATCCATTTCTTCAGTCATCGCTCATGTTAGTGGAAATGGAAATATGGTGTCCATACCCCAAGGTTCCCATCTATGCATGCTAGTATACATCCCATCATAACGAATTTCACGACATCAGTCGGTAGGTCCTGTGTCCCCTTTAATGTTTTCCCATTTGGAGGTGGACATATTCCGATGTTTATTCCCTCTATGGCAATGGGATCTTCTTCCAGATTCAGTACGCCCCAAGGAAACATGCCTAGAATGGGGGGAATGGGTGATGGAGTTTCTACACCTTATGTTCAAGTTCCAATTGGTTATACTCACATGTCTGGTAATAAAAGAAAACCTTTTATTTTACTTGGTATTCTTTATATGCTAGGTCAATCTTTTGTTAAACAAAATTAATGGGTAGGAAGTGCCCCGGGGAGTTGGAATCCTATTGCATCTAGATTAAATTACCTTTCTTAGCAACATCGAATTTGTTGGATTTAACAAATTTAACCAATGAACCTATTATACATAAGCCCAATTGGCCCTCGATTCCCACAAAATTTCCCTCCAATATACCCAAATTTGAAGGGAAATATGGAGAAGACCCTGCTACTCATATTATGAATTTCCATATATATTATTGCCTAAATCTCGCACACATGTGATATGTTGGTTAATATTGTAGAAGGACATCATCAACATACAACATGCAACTCATTAAATACATCCACATCAAATTCACAATGAGAATTCAACCTTAGAATGATAAAGGCATCAATTCTAGACAACCGCACGACTTTTGTTTCAAAACCCATGTGGATCAGTGTAACTTATTCCTCGAAACTAACGTGGTTGTAACAACGATGACAACATGTTAATTCCTAACATTGACATAATTTCGAAGCATTGAAACATGATTCTTAGACAAGCATATCGAATTTTTTTTGCTTTGCATTTATGTCCTCACCGTTATGTCTAGAGTGATGACCTCTTCATGTTCATGCTTAGATCTTCCATTTACATCGTCATTTGGTATTCTCATCCCTTGGGGGAATTTGCATCATGTGTAGGAATTTTTCATTTTGTGAGTAGAAATTCTCCAATTTTGCATCCTTTGATTAATTCATTGATTGTGTCCATCATCAGTATTGTCGTCACGCTTATGTCCGAAAAGTTGAAAAAATTCCGAGGCACCAAGTTTGCAAAAAAAGAATATCCAATGTCCTTGATTTTCCTTATTTCCAAAAACAAAAAATATCTTTCCCTTATGAATTTATATTCACACCTCATTTCCAAAAACAAAAAATATATTTCCCTTATGCATTTATATTCACAACTCATTTCCAAAAACAAAAAATATCTTTCCCTTATGCATTTAAATTCACAGCATTATATTTATCCCCTAGTGTAAAAAGCCACCTCATGGCTTGAGTTCTAAATTCGCTATTATGAAAGGGAGCAAATTTTCTCTCTTAGACTCATTTCACTTAATTTGCCATTATGTTTACACAACAAATAATAATATATAAAAAGGCCACCCTTTCTTTTTTTTTCACCGCTTTCTTCCCATAACCTTACTTCATCCCTTAAATAGAATAAAGTTTTAAATGGAATCAAAAGCTTTCTTCCCATAACCTTACTTCATCCCTTAAATAGGATAAATTTTTAAAGGGAATCAAGCCCTTTTACCCATTCCACTTAGATTTCAAAATATATATAAAGGTGTTCTTTTAAACCATCGGCTGCACCCAAACCCTAGCCTACGAGTACCAACATAGCTGCAACATGCAGAGGGCACACGGCCAAGAGGGAATCAACAACAAAAACATTCATGCCAACCCTGGAAGAAGAATGTGCTGTGAACAAGAATTCGACACCAGGTTTTCCACTCATACCGTCGAGACACGCTCCCCACATAGAAAACGACCCACGCGACCGACCATTGAAGGAGAGCGGTGGAGGCGTTTGGGCAGAGGCCGTGGCCAATTACACACCTGCAATCCAAGCTTCCTGATAGGCAAATCGACAGGAGGAATGACGTAAACGGTAGATGGGCATGAGTGCTGGAGCTCGAACGAAATGGGCAGTAAACAATTAAGGCGTAAGCCAGTCCTTACACATGCCACAATGGAGGGCCTACAGCAGACTGGACAACACACCAACAATTAGCAGGCCACATATATGAAAAACAAAAAAATGCGTGGTTTGCAGAAACGGCCATGAGAATGAATAAGCACGCAGATAATGCAGGCCAAGAGGACAATACCATGTAAGAGAATACATATACCATGTAAAAGAATACAGAGGAATGTTGGAGCAGGTTGGCTATGTTGAACCATCAAACAATATTGAGCACAGCAAGGAAATATAGAGAATAGAAAATCTGCAGTAAAAAGCTCACTCTATATTTTCCATAATCAGCAAGATGGGCTATAAGCTATCTTCAATATTTACATATATGCATAGACGTACATATATAATACAAAAAGTAACTGTATAACAGTTAGGAACTCTGATTAGAGTTTTCAACAGGCTATACTATTCGAGAGGGTCGGTAATTGAAAAATGCGAGGAACCATGATAAGCACCAGGCTGCATTTGCTAGCCGACAATACACAGACATGTTTTGAACGTAGAAGGCTATATGGATGACAGTTCTTCCACTCTATCATCCCCCTCCCCTCCACCACTTTGGACTGTTCTGAGAACCTTCAGGGATTCTTTAACCTGTAGGTCCCATAAAAGAGGGACGGTCTAAGAAAGGTCATCCGGGAAGTATGGTGCAAGCGCACGACGAGACATCATTGCCTCCTCTCCACCCCCAACCACTGAATACTCCGAGGAACTGCAAAGTGGGACTACCAAACATATCGCTTTCAAAATGCAGGAAGGACCTCATCTTGCCATTTTTTTTATGTTACAGTTCATTTATGAGACAAATGTGTTCCTGCTGGTTTTCATCTTGTGGGAATTGCCAAAGTTTCACTCAAGACAGATACTTTTGAGAGAATCCCTTTTGGATTTGGACATATAAAAACTATGGATGATGCATATTTAATTTAAAGTGAATCTTAGGTGGCTTTGTATTCCTACACAATTTGTATATCAACATTCTTCCAAACTCATAAATCTGCCCTTGGAGCTCAGGGTAGACTATAAACTCTAAAATAAAATTGCTACAACAAACAACTAAACTCAGAATGTCAAATAAATGCAAAATAATCGTGTGTCGTGGCCATTCAACTTCAAAAACTGTGCAGTATTGAGAAACAACATGAAACATTCAAGTATCATGTGTCGTTATTAAATCCTAGAGCATTATACTATACTTTCATAGGGTGAGAGTTGATTACTTGTAACTCATCCTCTTCAGACGAATGCATAACATCAAACAATGCTAAAACATTTGAGCTAATTCCCATGTATCTGAAATGCTTAGTCTACCCTATGGCCCTCATTAAATGCAAGACGGTTACTTGTAGCTCAGTGTCTTCAAATGAACACAGAACATCAAACGATGCTAAAATGCCTAAGCTACCCAACAATCCGAAATTCTTAGTCTACCCTATGGACCTCATTAAATGCAAGATGGAGGTAGATGTACATGATCATCTCTGGCACCAGAGTTGGAGTTAAGACGCAGGTACTACAAGGTTTTACACTTCTTTTTCTTTCATACTTAGTCATCCAAGAACCCGACAATGCGGTGGTGGAAAGTAAGACTACGTTTAGGTCTATCCACTAGGGTGAAGGTAGAGTGTCCTTCTGCTAGAGTTAAGTTCGGTTTTTCTGCACATATTTGGATTTTTCCTATATATTTTTATGACTAACATCTTCATGGGTGTAGGTTACCATCACAACAATTTAAACGAGGATTACTCCCAATGTCTCAGTTTTACTTGGATGAGATTGAGTCGTGGAGAGCAACATAGGGTCTCATAAACCTCGTGTTCTCATGGGTCGAAATTAGCCGCAGCATATTGTATCTTGTTGACCAAAAATTCCAAGTTTTAATTAGAAAATACTCATTTGGGCATACTTGCATCATTGATTCTTGTTACTTTATCATTTAGTTTTCTTTTTTTAAACATTTTATGTCATTTTGAAAGCCTGTACATAATGTAAATATTTTGGGAATCTCTCTCTCTCTTTCTCCATACACACACAAAAAATTGTACCTAAAGACAGATTTTCAACTTTAGATATTTTTCTTTCCGATGCCATATTTTTTTAAAAGAATTAACCGATATGCTTAGTTTTTAGTACTATTTCATTTCTTGCAAGAAGTCCAATTTAGCAAAATCATTTTCATTAAATGTATAATTCACAAAGTTCCTACTTTATAAAGCAATAAATATTTCATAAACAGAACTAATGTTTTAACTTGCATTTAAAAAATGAATTTGAATGGAATTAATGACTTGTTTTTGCGCATTGAAAGCAACTTATAAAATTAAGATATGTGCTAGAAAGATTTTAATTATTGCAGCTTATTAATGTTGTCTTAGAAATTAATTCAAGTGGCTAGATAGTTGCACATTGTCCTTTTTAGGTACTAACTCATACTTTTGATGAATTGTGCATTTAATCATGCACATTTAGTGGAACTTTAATTCACTTTTCATTTGGTATCATTGATCTACTATGTGAATCTTATATATGTGTGGGCTCTAAATGAAACTTGGGCTTTCATCCACATCTTTCCCTTGACTGGTCCATTGACCAACCCTCCAAGGGTGTTTTCAGTGTTCTTGCATGAACTGTGTCATTTTGAGAATCAATAGAACATCTTCCCTATGTGACACGCTCAAGGCTCACAACAACATTCTTGGTTCTAAAATTCGAATTGGACTCTTCACATGCTTAAGAGAATTCAATAGCCCCCTCCTTGTACTTGGAGGACGGCTTCATGAGTTGGAGCATTCATATTGGGAACAAAATATTTTTAGACCTTCATTTTCCCTATAAAAGGAAGCCATGGGCATGCATTTATTAGAGAGAAATATAGAGAAAATTTATGCTACAAGATATGGTGTGAGAGATCATTTTTCAACCCATTTCTTACCATCCTTTGGCATTCAAAGCTCCCGTGTCTTCTTCCTCAAGAAGAAATATATTTTCTCCATTGTTCCAAGTTGTTTATCAAGCACTTGAGATGAAAAAAAGGACCCTCCATAAGGGAGTTCTTTGGTTTCCATTAAGCCTCATTCTCCTAGGTGACACCATTGTAACAAGATTTACCATTGGGAAAATATAATTTGGCTTGAGAAAACTCTCCCTCTTTGTTTTGTTTTATTTAGCACTTGATAATATTTCATTTTATTTTTTTATTTGAGTTTTTATTTTCTATTTGATGTATGGACCACTAACCCACATCTAACACTATTTTCTTGATGCAACCTACAAGGATAAAATAAGTAAGACTGCTCACTCTTGTGACATTTTTCCCTCAATAGTATTTGGTGACTCCACTGCTCATTTTGGGTTTTTCTCATTTATAGTTTGTCATTTACTTGATAACTAATTTGGGGTGTCTTGTAGGTTAATCTAGTCCAACCTTCTCCTACACAACAATATCAATAGTTTAAGCAGATAAATGCGGCTAGTCCTCCTTATTTACAAAATCAAGGGAAGAAGAAAGTAAAAACAAACAGAACTAACCACAAGGGCAGGGGAAATTGTGATGAACCTGCAATAATTAATTAATGCAAATACATGAGATATCAGAAATAACAGAACTCAGAATCACTTTTATATTGATTGCAGGCCACTTCGACGGGGAAACCTCCTTTGAGCAAGCTCAATACAATTAAATTCACGGTGCCTTCATAGGCCTCAACACACACTTATATACTAAGTCTAGGCACCAATACTATGAGTCAAAACCATGGGCCAATACAAACTATGGATCAACAAAACTATGGGCGACTTACAAAGCATATGCACCAACAACAATAACACAAACTATGGATCAAAAAATACTACGGGACGACTTACAAAGCATATGCGTCCAACAACAATATACTAACAAAGTAAACACATGGGTTCCTAACATCCCCTCTCCCTTAGAAAAATCTTTGTCCTCAAAGCTTTAGATGTGGAAATTGATGCAGAATCTGAAGGAGTGGGTCCCAGGTAGCATCCTTGGGTTGCATTCCGGACCACTGGCGCCTTTGGAGTTTCAGGGAGGATTGCATGGAAGGTTGTAGACAAATAAGAACCATAGCAACGATGTGAAAAGTGCGTGCAGAACAGTGTTGATTGGCTTGTTGTTTCAGTCGAATTCTTTCCATGTGAAGATTGTCCTGCGGAATGAGAAGAAGCTGATCGCGGTTTCGAAGAATTGAGTCAATTTCCTGAACTAGAGAGCTGCTGAAGGTGTATGGAAGAAGAACTGGTGGTGCCTGTCTAGAGACTGCTTCATATGGTGTCATTTTAGATGTGGTACTATACCACTGGAGCGCTTCTAGGGAATCCATAGAAATAGTTGTTCAAATCTGTGGAGGGATGGGAAAGGGTTTGAGCAGTCCCAAAAGGAGTGCCGTTTCACCCTTGTTGACCTGGAAAGTATCACAGTTAACCACCATCTGTTGAATTGTCATTTTGAGTCCCTGCCAAAAGAAGTTACATTGTTCTTGGTCATATGTTTTGAGGAACCTAGAGTGCCCTATTGATGAAGAAGCATGGAGTGCATAGAAGAGATATATCCCCATTAAACATATTGCAACCAATTTGGAACAAGCAGAGAAATAGTTGTAAGAGAAACTAGGTCATAAAATGTGTGAGGAGGAGCATCTGGCACCATATTGTCCTTACCCTTCTAATGAAGAAGCATGGAGTGCATAGAAGAGATAGCCCCATTGAACAGAATGCAACCAATTTCGAACAAGCAGAGAAATAGCTGTAAGATAAACTGGGTCATCAAATGTGCGAGGAGGAGCATCTGCCACCATATTGTCCTTACCCTTCTGGTAAGTGGTCGCATAGCCATAACCCATGAGTTGGATAACCCATTTTAGGTGTGCTGGGGAGGAGACCCGTTGTTCCAAGAAAGTTTCCAGACTTTGGAGATCTGTCTTGATGCAGAAATAATTCCTCAATAGGGATGGCTGCCACTTCTGTACTACATGAAAAATAGCCATTATGTCCTGCTGAGATGTAGATGCGGCTAAATGATTACAGGAAAGATCTCGTGAAGGTGGCAAGCCCACTGGTGGAACAAAGACATCTGCATATCTATCCAAGGAAGTAGTGGAGACCATTGGTGGGTGCATCTGAAGGGAATGGAGATGAGAAATGACACCATGTGAATTCTCCTTAAGGATCTTTTCCAGGCGATGTGAAATGATGATGTGGAGAGACCCTGGTTGTAAGCCCATAAATTTGTGTTATGTCCCATTGAATGAAAACTGCATCCAAAGTTCAGCAAAATCCCATAAGATGGGGCCAAGTGTGCGTAACCATTGAATGCCCAAAACCACATCACATCCGCCTAAGGACAAGACAAACATGTCAGAGCGCAGGTTATAATATTCCATAGAGATACACACATTGTGACACTTCCCCTTGCAATGTAAGGTACCCCCATTGGAAACCATGCCTTCAAAGTTGGAGCAAGGATGGAGAAAATAATCAGCTTGTTTGGCAATCCGAGGGTCAATGAAGTTATGAGTGCTACTAGAATCAATGAGTATGGTAAGAGGGAGCTTCTTGAAGTATCCCCTGACCTGCATTGTTTGTGGGGTGGTGACGTCGGTTACAGCATGGAGAGAGGTCTCAGGTGGTTCGTCCTGAGATGAGGTGTCAACAGGCGGGTGTTGAATGTCGACCTGATCATCTACTGTATCTGGAGCTTCTTCACCAAGTTCTGAGGCAAGTGGAGAATCCACATCCAAGAGATAGAGCTTTTGTTGAACATATCTATGTCCCCGAGTGAATTTCTTATCACAATTATAACAAAGCCTTTTTTCTCGGTGTGCCTGCATCTCTTGTTCAGACAAATGCTTGATAGGAGTTGGTTGAGGAGCAGGCGTGATGGGAGGTAGTTGGGAACCCATATTTCTGAAGGGAACAAAGGTGGGTTTGGAGCGTTATTGAGCTGTGATCTTGTCCTCTGCCAACTTAGCCAACCCTAGGACTTCCATCATTGTGTTGGGACAGAACATTTTGACCTCTGAGCGGATTTCATCCTTGAGACCATTGATAAAATAACTCTTGTAGAATTCATCAGACAATCCTTCTGTGTGATTGGCCAGTTTCTCAAATTATGTTTGATACTCTCTCACTGTGCCAATTTGGTGAAGTTTAGTGAGTGCTCCTATGAAGTCATCAAAATCACTAGGACCAAATCGTGGCAAAATGAGTTGGCAAAAATCTATCCAGTTTGGCTCGGGATGAGCTTTGATGTACCAATGGTACCATTGAAGGGCTTCCTAATCCAAATGAAAGGATGCAAGTGAAACTTTCTAGACATCAAAAGTATTATGCAGACTGAAATATTATTCTACTCGGTATATCCATCCATTCGGATCAGTACCATTGAAGCGAGGAAAATCAAGCTTTGGCCCACAAAAATTGCTCGAAGAAGAGAACCCAGTGGCTGCAAAATATTTTGGCTGTCAGTTATTGATCATGGCTGAATGCTGAAGATGGAGGCTGAGAAATTTTTCATCCAGATCTTGGAGTTTGGTTTGGATGGCTACAAGTGCTTCCTCCATGGTGTGTGCTCCTGCACGGGTGACAACCATAACTAGGTTTTTTTTTTTTTTTTTGGAATGGGTAGAAAAACACAAACATAAGCTAATTTAGTAAAGGGAAATTTGGATTGGGGAAAAAATCTGATGGGTAATTGGGGTTTGACTAGATTTTGGACATTGTCGAAAGGACAGGAAAGCAGAAAAGGGGGATTTCAGAAGCGGGGTGAAAGAATGAGAAAATTTAGGGGAGAGGGACAAAGAAGTAGAATTAGAAAAGGAACTCTGTGGTAAAATTTGAAGGCGATCGGGTGAAAATCGAAGAAGTTATGGCAAACCCTAAAAATAGACAAATGTGAGATTTCGGGTGTTGGGAAGTGGAATGTGGAATAGGGTCCTCATGAATGAAATATGTAGAATGGGATTGTAGGGGTGTCAGAGAAGTTTCAAGGGAAATGGAGTTAAAACAAGGGAGATATGGCGGAAAAACAGAATTTTATACTTTTTTTTAATTTCCAGAAATGGATCTGCAACAACGCAGAAGGGATCGGCAACAGATGGATCTAAAACGACACTGAATGGATAAAAAATGACTGGATCTGGAATGGATTTCAGAATAGATCTGGAACGGCTTTCAGAATGGATCTGAAATGGCTGGAAATGAAACGGCTCGGAATGGATCTAAAACAGCGTGAAAGTGATCGGCAACAGTTCAACTGAAAATAGATATGGACCCCAGGTATGTTCAGCTTCCTAACAGTTCAGTTGTTTCACTCGGCCACCAATGTTGTTTGACGGCTTGCATATTGGGGCAGTACCCCTCACTCCACGGCTCAGGTAAAACTGATAACCGCTTTGCCACAAATGATAGCTCTTGGTTTACCTCACGGGTGGGAGCTAGTCAATCAGGTAGGGGTCATTTCCCTTTTTGCTGGCAGGTCCTCTCAATTGGACAGCTACTTTGGGGTTCCTGTGGTACTCCTCACAATGCGTTTTAGGGCTTATTCCCAAGTACTTCCCACAGTTAAGCAGATAGGGATTATTCCTAGATCCGAACTTGCAACAGATGCGAAAAAAAATTTGGCAAAAATTCCACCCAATGAGCTGAAGAAAGTGCTTTGATACCAGATGTGATGAACCTGAAATAATTAATTAATGCAAATACACGAGATATCAGAAATAACAGAACTCGGAATCACTTTTATATTGATCGCAAGCCACTTCAAGGGGGCAACCTCCTTTGAGCAAGCTCAATACAATTAATTTCACGATTCCTTCATAGGCCTCAACACACACTTATATACTAAGTCTAGGCACCAATACTATGAGTCAAAACCATGGGCCAATACAAACTATGGATCAACAAAACTATGGGCGACTTACAAAGCATATGCGCCAACAACAATAACACAAACTATGGATCAACAAATGCTACAGGATGACTTACAAAGCATATGCATCCAACAACAATATACTAACAAAGTAAAGACATGGGTTCCTAACAGAAATCGCCCTCCCCAAAAAAGCCAAAGCACATGAAATCAAAATTAGAATGAGGGAACCAATAATGCCCCCAAACAAGGAAAGAACTGCCACCTTAGGAACAACTTCCTTTGAACCATGTGTGAAGAATACATACATTACACACATCATTTCACATTCATAATAGAGTTTCAACAGATGATTGAGGTCTGAAAAAAGGCTAGTGACAACCCTCCTTAGCCAACAAATGTACCACAACCCCAACAAGTTGTATTAAAACAAATTTTCACCAACCAAGGAGTTGTTTTTCATTAGTAGGAACCTCTCCCCCATGAGATGGAACTTTCCAAAATATATACATGAATACAACCGACATCAACCTTCAAACTCGTAACAATGGTTATGGAACACCTGACCCACTGTAGAGGGAGGACATGTACACACTAGCACTAGAAGGCCTTTGCAGATACCACATCCTAGTAATGACCAGATACCTTGGATCCCAAATCGACCACTTTGATGAACTAACCATAATCCCCATATGAAGGCTTCTAAAAAATACCACACCGTGAATGCTTTATCCTAATATCCTATCGTCATGTCTATGTTATAAGTTCTTTAATCTTTCCCTTCCAAGGATAAGGCCTTGATATCATCATTAGGCACAATTGATCCATCTTATTCAAACTTAATGGCCTTTGAACTCAAAAATTATGAACCATGATTACTCTCATCAGTTGCTTTCCAAATTCCAATCACCATCAAGAACATCATTACTCATCGGTGCATAGTCAATGAAGGATTGTCTACTCGTGTGATCTCAACACATTTTTGGAATCATATTGGGTCACTAGACTTAGTCCCATCATCTATTTCCCTTCATGCTTATGATGGGAGGCCATCAAAACCATAGGGTTTATACTAGAATGTCCCCATCGAATTGGAAGGAAAAATGGTACTCCAAGATATCGAAGTAAACAACACACAAATTGATTATAACATCCTTTTTGGATGTAGCTACATGTATGCCATAAAGGTGTTGGCCTCATTGGTTTTTTGCAGCATGATGTTTCTCCATAATGGGAAAATAATCACCCTCAACCCGATCTATCTTACTATATGCCTCACCCTAATTCAAACCCTGATAACATCCTACCCACTATAGCATCATAAAATCATTCATCATATACAACTATCGGTCTTTGTGTTTACAAATATTCTTCCTTGCTAGGGGCATACTATGATCCTCCACTAGTTATCCCAATCTCCACAGATAGAATGATGTACACTACCTTGACATTAGAATACAAGACACAATCCACCTCTACATTGAACTAAGAACCTAAAAAGAATCACCACAATGAAGAAACAAACATCCCCCCATTTCGTTTAGTACTACAAATGGTTCAAATCCCTTTCTTGTTCCCCCCCTCGGAATTACAAGGAATCCCGGTTATGGCTACACTCAAATCACTTGGGATCACTTTGCGAATATCATTTTTGTATTTAAAACCAACATACCAAGAATAATACCAAATCCATAAGCCCATTTCAATTTCACTCTAGTTTCACCTACATGCGCACCATCCATAGCAATCCTAGAAATAGTTCCACTTGCGGCAATGCCATTACCGATCACATGCAATCCTAACATTGGGGCATCAAGCAACCAAATTTTAAATCCCTATTTTTTCCAAGTAACCCCCCCTCCCCAAGAGTCAATCAACCACATGATTTGCATGTTAAAACAAGACATGCGACCAACCTTTTCCCAAAATTGTCGGAGCTAAGGAAAATGTTAAACACACATGTAACTGATACCTACTTATCCAACTCTTCAATAGGGGGCATCCTAGCTACCCCTCCAGTATCCAACCCCAAACCAAAGAACACAACATTGCACATGAATCATTCATGCACAATATGATTTTAATTTGGTCATTACACACATCACTATTATGAACTCCCTTAATTTCGGGATGCACTAGCAATGATTCGTCTTACATGCCCTATCATCAATAACTCTCAAACAATCCCTCAAGAGACCATCTCCATCAACTTCGTCACAATGTATGAGTCTATTGAGACTCATAAAGGGTGCTTGTCATGCAGACATCATGCTCACATGATTTTCGCATACATGGGCACAATTGGACCGAATCGCAACTTACGACCCCCGATCCATGCACATACACTAATCTAATCACATGTCACTTGTCCATGCCAATCGTGTGGTTTTTCAACTCACTACTCATTCTAGTGCCCCATGTTGCACAGATAACGATACATCCTCTTAGAACATAAGTGACTACCTAACAACCCCACTCCTCCCCTGACAAAGCCACCATCTTTTCCTTAGGAAGAGATACTACTTCCTATACATGATACAACCAACCATGTTGATATACATTACATATCTCCATCGTCGGTCTTGTCTAATTACAGCGATGTTTTGTCCTTACCATTAGATGAGGATCATGGTACAATGTTGTTTCCCACATTTGTTGTGGTAGATGACATGGACCCATCCCGCATGAACAAAATGTCATCCACACATCATGTTTCTCCCCTAAACAAACCAACTGTATTCATTCTAGGACAAACAAGCCCAATCAACTTCTTTGACCACCTCTTCTTCTTAGACAAGGAGATCTTAGAAGCCATGAACATTCTTGAATCAACTTGGAATGACCTCCATCATAGGTCTTCCTTTCTACCTCGAAACACAGGCACCAAGATAGACGTGGCTCAACAATATATCATCGAATCAAAGTATTTTCTCCTTCCCGATCATGTCGATTGGTTAAAATACTATTCCATCCCTTGACGCTTTCGAAGAAGGAAATATGGAAAACATTTCATCCACTATTAATGTGTATATTTTCCATCACTCTTGGCATCATATAAAACATCTCAATTGGATCCTCTTGTTCTCCACAAGAACTAATTGCTTGCAAAGCATTGTTCGAAGAATTCATATATATTTTCATCTAGTCATATCGAGATATATCAGGTCTCAATCCTACCATTTCCAATATCATATTGACACATGGAATGATGAGTCGCTAGGATGATAATAATAATGGCCTTTTCATCCCTCTAAAGCACTTTCCATCAAGGAATAAATTGAAAATATCCACCATGTGAGATTCATTTATCCTGTTGTGTACACATCCTGGGTATCAAACCCCATTCCCATGAACAAGAAGTAGGGATCTATCCATGTATGCACAAATTTTAGAGACCTCAACCAAGCTTGTCCCAAGGACAACTACCCTACACCATTTATTGACCAAGTATTCAATGCATGCACTAGCCACAAAATACTATCCTTCATGGATGGCTTCTCCAGCTACAATCAAATATGGATTTGTTAGCAGGATCAATACAAAATGGATTTCAAAACACTATGGGGTACCTTTACCTACCATTTTAGGCCATTTTCATTGAAGAATGTTCAAGCCATGTTTCAGTGCACAATTTCCTACATATTTGGTGATCTAGTTTACATCATCGTGGCATACCTCGATGACCTCACATCAAAATCAGATAAATGCATTGACCACTTTACCGATTTGCGAACCATCTTCTTGAGATGTCATAAATACAATAGATGAATAAACCCCCATAAGTGTGTGTTCTGATTCACTGCAAGATGATTGTTAGGTTTCATTGTCTCCTAAATTGAGATCATCGTTGATCCCTTAAAAGTACAAACCATCCTCGAACTTCCACCATAAAAAACATGAAAGTAGTTGTTGAATGTCCAAGGACAATCCAACTTCGTTCGTCATTTCATCCACTACTATGCTACACAAGCACATGGTTTTTTATGTATTCTTAGAAAAGACGTCCCATTTTGGTGGGATGGCCAATAACATATTTATTTCGAGGCATTCAAAAAGGATTTAGCATCTGCTCCCCTTATCTCCCCACAAGATTTTGAAAAGGATTTTATCCTTTACATTTCAGTGTCATCATGCTTCATTGTTGGTGTCCTAGTTCAAAATGGAGAATGACATAAGAAAGAACACGTTAGTGACTACATCAGCAAGACATTGGCAAGACCTCCACTCAATTATAGCCATGGTGAGAAATTAGCACTGGATGTGATCTCGTGAGTGTAGAAATTGTGACATTATATCTTGCTATGCAAAAAAACAATGATTTCTAACTGTAATCCGATGAATACTTATTAATTCGATGACTTACCAATGGTAATTTTTCTTGTTGGATCATTATTCTCTAGGAATTTGGTCTAGATTTTTCACACCCAAAAGAAAAAAATCCTTGGTTCTCGTTGAGCTCATTACTGATTTCCCACAGTCGTAGTGGGACCCCTTGTTAATGATCAGTTTTCAGATGAACATCAATTCATCTTAACGAGAGAAGATCCATGGCACAAATATGTCCTCACATACCTTTGCACACATAAATTCCCCTCCATCTCTCACGTCATGATCATCACCAAATTCATCACCAAGCCCCATGCTATCTCCTCCTTGAAGACATTTTCTATGGATGGGGGGCCAACACCATATTACGGCAATGTCTATCTCATGATGAGGCTGAGAAAGTCCTCAATAATTTCCACAATGGCACATGCAGTGGCCACTTATTAGGATTGACCACCATCTAAAAATTCTCCACGTTGGTTACTTTTGGCCTTTTCTCTTTAAAGATTGCATTCACACAGTCAAATGTTGTGAAAACTATCGAATATTTTCTTGCAAAACAAGGGAACCACCCACACCTTTACATCCAGTCATCACACTTGGACCATTTTGTAAGTGGGGAATGTAATTCATGGAATTCCGTCCTATGTTATCCCAAGGACACAAGTATATCATTGATTACTTCACCAAATGGGATGAAGCAATGCCTACATTCAATTGCACTGGTACCAATGCCATGAGGTTTTTCTTTAATGATGTCATCTCATGATTTGGTGTACATAAACAATTGGTCTTTGACAACATAACTCATTTTTGGAATGAGACTTTTTAAGAATTATCATCTTTTCTAGGATTAAAACATGAGTTTTCTACCTCTTATTATCCACATGCCAATTAGCAAGTTGATGTAGTCAACAAATTCCTCAAAACCATGCTCCAATGGACAGTCAACAAGTATAAAACTAATAAGAATCAAATGTTATTCCTAGAACTATGGGCATACAAAACGTCTTTCAAAAGTGCAACATGATTTACCCCCTTTCACCTTGTTCTCAGAGTAGAAATTTTTTTACCTATTGAGTGTCAAATAACTACAATTCAATCAACTATAAATATAGTTGATTATGGATGCTTTCACATTGGTTAGACATTGTATCAAAGCTTCTAGATTCACTATGTAGAAGTTTTTAATTCGATGTTTTGTGTGGATATTATCTTCATTTTGATTCCCTGAAGATGGGTGGAGTGTCCACTCAAAATTTCAGATTTTAAACTTCTACATAGTGAATCCAAAAGCTTTAATACAATATAGATCTATTATTGAACACATAGGCATTAGCTAAATGATCGTTCACTTTGGAACACCTCGATGAGGAGTATTGTGATTCGTTACAACACAATGAAGCCATGAAACTATATGCCAAATCCCATTACAAATGTCATGTTCTCCCTCACACCTTTAGGGAAGGTGATCTCGTCCTCATTTTTTATGCCAATAAGGAAAAGAGGTCGATACTCATCACCAATGTCACTATACCTAAGGTCCATTGATCATGTTGATATCCCTAAGGTCCTGTTTATCCATTGATCATGTTGATATCCCTAAGGCCCCATTCTCTAGTAAAGACTCATCACCAATGCCACTATTCGGAGATAGCATGTCCCCCCATGGTTTTGTGCACCAATACAACCCCCTCACACTTTCGCACCCATGATGTCAAACCATAAATTCCGTGGAATCTAATAAGTCACCCAATTTTCCAAGTGGAAACCACACTTCATCACCTTGCATCTGTTGATGCACAAAATGACATGGTTTGAGAAAGAATACAAAAAACAATGTTGGAGGGAAGTTCAATGGGAAGGTGGGATGGAAGCCTGGGTTGCGTTTAGAGCCCTCAGATATATAGGATTCAAATATCATTCAATGATATTAAGAGCATGAGTGACATATTACATTATTAGATATTCATGAATAAATGTGCAATTAATAATAACTATATGAGTTAGTACAAAATAAAGAAAAATGAGAGACTATCTAGTGAATCAAAATTTAATTTCTAATAACATAATTAATTAACTAATGCAAATAAATGAAATAATGTACTTGTGCAAAGTAATTACAAAATGACCAAAATGAGTTGGCAATATTTTTTATTGAAACAATAAAAGGTAAACTTTAGGCATTAGAAAAATGCAATGACAATTTATACATTTTTTATGCGTGAGTAAATTTAATTAGCTGCTTTTAATGTGTAAAATAAATTTGCAATTGCGTTCAATTTCAAAAATTTTAAAGGCAAATAAAACATTAGTTCTGTTTATAAAATATTTCCTCCGTAATACTATAGAGACTTGATTGTTTGGACGTTTAATGGAATTCAACTTGCTAATTTTGACTATTTGCAAGAAATGAAAGATAATTAAAGGCAAAATATTAGCTAGCTCAGTGTGAAAAATAAAGTGTTAGAATGGTTAATGACTAAAGATTAAAAAATTAGATTTACGAACATAAATGAAAATAATATTTAAAGTCCAATATATACATATTGTACAATTTGTGAATTGTAACAAAATATATAAATAGCAGTGAAACTAAATAATAAAAGTGGAGGAAACATCCAGGTATGCCCAAATAAGATTTTGATTAAGAATGAACTTTTTTAGTGATAAATGCAATAGGTCGTGGTTGGTTCAACCCCTAAGAAAAGGAGGTTCACGAGACCCTACAGAGCTCTCAACGACTCAGGATCATCTGGGTGAAACAGACACAACGGGAGTAGTCCTTGCTAAGATTGTGTTGATGGTAGTATATGCACGTGGAGACATCAGTAAAAAAAATATAAACAAGAAAGTACGAAAAATGGGCATGAAAATAGAATGTACCTCTAGTGGAAGGACACCCTTCCTTCACCTTAATGGATGGACCTGAAACATAGTCTTACCTACAATCGCCGTGTGTTAGTCTCATGGATGATTGAGTATGAAAGGGAAAATAATAGTAGAACCTAACAATACCCGCCTCTTACCTTCGATGTGAGATGTCCTCCTTTATTTTTCCTTCGTCTTGCATTTAAATGTTGTTTATAGGGTAGATGAGGTGTTTCGTCTTAATGGAGTTCATGCATTTTCTCAACAATGATTGATTTTTCATGCGCGTCGTGAAGAGGGTGAGCCCCAAGTAACGAATTCCCAACTTAAACAAATTCATGGGGTGTTTGAACACCATATTAATCTACTTCATCACCTTTATAAATTATAATGGAATGTGACTTCTCATGGGCCAATTTTATAATCTTGGGTAATGTTATCATAGAAACTTGTATATACATCAATATTAAAAAACCGAGTTAAATATTGGTCCTTTAAATATTATACCTTGGTTCAGGTGAAAATTGAGGTATCACTGACATATAGCGTGAGGCTTCTATAATAATGCAAAAGCATTGTGCAAGATTTGGGCATCTCCTTGTTTACCCATGTCGTTGCGTTGGGAAATGAAAAATTTCAAGTAGTCTTGGAGAATCCACAATTTCCATATTGCGAAGTCGATGTTTCGAATCCATATCAGGATCCATCATCAGGACATAAATGTCGATCTTGTGGAGAGCATAAGAACTAAGATATATAGTGGAGATGTAGAGATGATCTGAAAAGAAGTTGTCGGCTTTGTTTATGTGAGGAAATTAGGGTTTCGGTGAAATGGGAGTAGAGTTGATAATTGGATAGAAAGTATTAATTTTAATTTTAATGACCTTAAATGAAAACCTAAATTAAATTACTAGTTTTAATAGATTAATATAACTTAAATTAAAATATTAGTTTTCATAAATTAATATAACCCTATTTTAAACTATAGAAAGTTTGGTGGATTTTAATTAAATAGATTCTTCTATATTAGTAGTAATAATTAAAGTTTTAAAATCAAAATAAAGTATTATTATCAAATGGAAAATTGTTCGAGCAATGGGGTTTTTTCTGAATGACCAACTTCTAACTGTGCATACGAAGCGGCCTTGTTTGAGTTTCCTTCCTCGATCTTCCTTTGATGGTAACGGAATTCATGGCTAATGATTACACCTTTGGACCCATTTTCCATAGGACTGTGAACCAGGCATAGAATTTCAAATTCTCCATGCATGTCATTGAAAATTTGATTAGAGTTACATATTTTTTGTGCCTATCATTTTCCGTTATGTAAAAGTTCATAAAGTGTCAACTATGCAAACATGAATATAAAATATTTGTATATTCTCTACAATTTTAATTTAAATTCAAATCCATTGCAAACATCAAAGTTTGGCATCACATTGATATTCTTTTGTCCAATGAGAAAGAGCAACACAAGAAACTAAAAATTAAAAGGTTGAACTCCATAAACAAACCTATATGAAAACACATAGTTTTTGCTACAATATGTAGTTAGCTTGCAAAGTATAGAAACTTTGTCATAAAATATTTCTCATCATCAAATTTTGACAATAAAAGATAATTCAAAATCATAATATTTTTTTTGAATTCCTAGAATCTTAAGGAAAATAAAGCACATAACAAAGTAATGAAAGGCCTTTAACCTTCAAGTCCATAAGAAAACCTCCAAAATAAGGATAATACAAGTAATCTACTACAATCAGTAATAAGTTTACAAGTCAAAAATATGTTATATAAAATTTTTACTATCCTAAATGCACCTAAATAGTTAAAATAAACAAAAGAACCAACAATGTAGCTGTGTGTGAATATGTACACACTATAAGCCCAATCCTTTTTTTGCCTCAGCGTGTGAATATGTATACACACTACAAGCAGCCTTATCCTTTTGCACCCTCATAGTTAAAATAGTTAAAATAAACAAAAGAACCAACGATGTAGCTGTGTGTGAATATGCCTACACATCTATAGGCCAATCCTTTTTTTACCCGGTAGGTGAATATGTATACACACTACAAGCAGCCTTATCCTTTTTTTAGTGGGTGTATGAATATGTATCCAATTAAGAATAGAAGAGAAGTGTGTGAATATATTCACACAGTTCTCTTTTTAAGAAGTGTGTGAATATTTGTTGTGTAGACTTTTAGAAGTAATCAATTGCAAGTTTTAAGTGGATGTATCCATCTTTAATGTCAGAATGAAGTTTTTAAGAATATAAAAGAAATAACTAATTAATTAAATAAAGTGAGGAATAAAGTTATCCCCTTAAAGTAAGTAAGATAAGAAAGAATCAATTTTTTATGGCTGTTGAGGTTTTATAAGAGAAAACAAAGAATTCAATAAATTTATTTAAATTTAATTAAATTCAAAATGTTATATAAAAGTTAATTAATTAATTATTTACTATTAAAATAAAAGAATTAATACAGTAAAAAGGGTTATAGGATTTATCATTTTTTACATTATAATAATAAATTGAATAAATATTAGTATGTTATAATATAGAAAAGAATAGAGGAGAATTAAGAATCAAGAAATAATATTAATATAAGTAAAAGAAAAAACAAAATTTGGTAGATTAAATGATTTTGAAGGAAGAGGGTTTGAAATACCTGTTAAATATAATATGCCTCTTGCTAATAAGAAGAAAATATGTGGGTTATTGTGTCGAAGAAGTGCATTCTACAGTTAAGTAGGGCCTGGATGTGTAACTCTTTCAATGTTCATCCTAAAGCTGCAATAAAAGAAAATATATATATATAATGTAAGCCATATTTAAGAGGACATATATATAAAACTACAGAAATAAATTAAAACTAGAAACATTACACTACTCACTTGAATAATGTTCAATAATATCCATAGTACAAATGTTGAAGAAGGATTTGCACCTCAAAAGATTTGATCCCTTTCTACGCTTAGAAAATCCTCTTTTATATAGATCTATACTAGTTGTATATATGCCATTTCCATCGTTGTAGCTGAAGGTGAAAACTCCACGTCACGGACCGGAAACTCGGAAACTCATTGTGAGTCGTCTTCTGTTCGTCGTAGTCTGCACAATATCTTGGGAATGGAAGTTTACCCGGCCACCCGTAGGTCTGCCAGCCTGCGTGAAAGGAACTCGAGTGGGTTGTGGTGTTTTGCTCTTTCCTTTCCACAAGACGGCCACCCTGCTAAAACTTCAACTCGCGCCGATCAAAACGATGGGTGAGGAAAGTTTCATGCCTGCGGACTGTACATTCTTTTCCCCTGCCCGTGGTATTTGCATCGCGTATATGCAACAGGTCTCATCGTTTTCCAACCAAATCCCCTCGCTTGTCTACGGTAGCTCGGGTCGATATGCGCGTTGTATGGCATGATTTCTCAGTTCGAGGGTCTGGCGTCGGTTCGTTTGCTTCTTTGCTGTTACGGGGAGCCGTTGGGGAGATCACTTAGCCGGACGCAGGTACCGAACTCCATCCGTCGGTAATACCACGCGATCCGTTACTCTGTTGCTGCGGCTGATTCTTGGTACAGGCTTTTGCATTTTTGGATGGTGGCCGCGCGTCTATTCGCAGTAGACTACGCGCGTGCGTTTCGATTTGAGTGTAGCGGTGTACAGATCTCTGTCGTGGAGATGCCCCTGTTCTTCTCTCTTCGATCCACGTTTTATTTTTATCGTTCGTTTGTCAGTCTTGTGCCCTACCGTTTCTTACTGCGCGCGGCCTTGTTAACTCAGAGCTGCAACGGTAATCTTCCACGCCGCGTTTGGTGCTGAGCGCGCCTTGGCGCAGCGTTGTTCATGCCACCTGTTCCAGTCTTCTGTCTGCCAAGCCTGCATGGAGGATGCGTTTTTTTTACGAGCTAGGGCTTCAGCTCACCTCCAAGTTACACATGGCTCTCTCCTTCTTTGCTGTGTGCAGTGCTGTGTTTCGGCCTCTGTTCTGCCACGTTGTGTTGGTGTACATCCGTTGTTCAATCATTTAGTGGCTGCTATGCCAGAGTTATATAATGGTGGGGTTGTCTGGTGTGGAATCACAGTTGTCATTATGGTTGAAATTTGATGTCTTATTTTGTATGTCAGGGAATTATTATATGACGTTTTAATTTTAACATTGCTTTTCATTTGACTTTTAAATCTTAATTTTGCGGGCCATAATAACAGTGGATTATTCACAATGACAAAGAAGGTTTATCTTGACAACTTTTAAATATGCCTTTTCAATACCAATACAACGGACCATTACCATGGGCCACCTAATACCATGTGCCCAAAAACCATGACCGAGTCAAGTTTACATCGAGCCAACCATAACAAAGTCAAAAAATTTCATGTTAATATATATATATATATATATATTATTTCTAATTAGTTATTAGTAATTAAATGTATTATTACATTTAATTAGATATAATTATTAAATTTTATTATTAGTAATAATTAGTAATTATTATTAATGTATATGTTTAATTATTAATAATTAATTAGTAATAATAATAGATAACATATATATGTGTGTGTTTGGGATATAGATATTAATGATATGTAAAAATAAAAATGCACTTCAAAATGATGGGTAAAATTAAAATTCACATTTCATTAATGGTATATTTACCCAAATTTATGATGTAATCAAAATGCGCCAATCATCCAAATTTGACAGAAAAATAATTATTAAAAGTACAATTTAGATTCTTTAAATTTTGATTTTGACAATTTGCTTAGTTCAAAATTTTAGATAATAATGATTACTGAAATTACAAAATTGCATAAAACGATAACGAAAAAAAACGTCGAAATAATGAAGTGTTTTGATTGTTGTTTATCTTATTCGTTCCTGCGTCTCTTGGCATTCCCCCTTTCTAAAATATTAGTAAAGGAAGACTCTTAGCGTCACTCCGTTTGTTCATAAGACTTTGGTTATCATGGAGACGTGGTAAGAAAACCCCTTTATATATATCAATGGGAGGGAGATGAGATATTAAAGCGTAGGGAGCATATGGAAAAGGAAAAAGGAGTAGGCTTTTAATTTCCATCTTTTATATGGAAAAGGAAAAAGGAGAAGGCTTTTAATTTTTAAATGTTATTTTTATGTGGGAAAGGGGATATGTAATTCATGAGATATTAAAGCGTAAGGAGCATATGGAAAAGGAAAAAGGAGAAGGTTTTTAATTTTTTAATATTATTTTTATGCGGGAAATGGGATTTAAAGTCTCGAGAAAGACTTTGGGTTGTTATAAAGATGCATACACTTTTTTTGAAATATAATCATAATTATAGGGGTTAAATAGAGGGATAAGAAAAGGTTTTCGGGAAAGTAAGACATGATAGGGAATTGTATGGAAAAATGAATTAACATTTGTTTTAGAAAGAAGAATTTAATTTGATTTTTAAATAAAATGAAGGTTATTGGATTTTTCTGTAAGGGAGCACTCGGGGTGAAGTTTCAAGCTTTCAAGACATGGGTGTGACAATAGCGACATTAACGGACACAATTGGTGATTTAATCAGAGAACGTGAAAATGGTGGATTTCACTAACAAGACACAGAAAAACTCTTACTTGTCGAAACTTCAACTGAGTGTTGAAGGGGTCAAATGAAAGCAGATTCATGAAATGAGATATGGACACGATGAGCTCTGTGACACAGACGCAATGGCATTGAATGCATGGCGTGGTGATGCACATAGAGACAGTCGACAAACTGGGAACATGATTGACTTTATCCATGACGACACTTCATATGAAAGGTGCAAAGACCAAATGACAACACAAATTAACAAGGTGAGTATGGATGGAAAGAGTATGTCACTCTAGACATGATGGTGAAGACAAAATGATTATGCGACAAAATTTAATATGCTTGTCCTATTCATTATGTTTTGATGCTTCAGAATCATGTTGATGTTGTGAATCGACATCTAGCCAAACAAAAAAACAAACAAAGGAACATGACAACACAAGACAACCTGATAATGACTGACCATCAAGACAAAGACGTAACCATGAAGCAAGTACATGTACTCGTTTTCACCCCCGAAAGGACAGGGAGTTAAAAGTGTAAGGTTAGCATTCCACTTTGGGGTCGAAGGAAAGAGATAAGAAAAAGTGTTTCGAAACCAAAACAATAAGCAAATAACAGTTCAACATACCACAATTTGATCACTAGAAACCACCCAATAGTTATGCTCTCTCCACATCATGTCCTCTCTTGTATATCAAAGACTGGAAGTCATCTGTGAGGAACCTACAACAATTAATTAATGAAAAATACACAAGATAGCAGAAATAACAGAACTCAGAATCACTTGTATTGATCACAGGCCACTTCGAGGGGGAAACCTCCTTTGAGCAAGCTCAATACAAATAAATTCACGGTACCTTCATTGGTCTCAAAACAAACTTATATACTAAGTCTAGGTGCCATTACCATGGGTCAATACCATGTGTCAATACAAACCATGAGCCAATACAAACTATGGATCAACAATTACTATGGGACAACTTACAAAGCACATGTGTCCAACAACAATAAGACAAACTATGGATCAACAAATACTACGGAACAACTTACAAAGTATATGCGTCCAACAACAATATACTAACAAAGTAAATAGAAGGGTTGACATGGCTTCCTAACATCCCCTCTCCCTTAGAAAAAACTTTGTCCTCAAACCTTTAGATGTGGAAATTGAGGCAGAATCTGAAGGAGTGGTTCCCCTGTAGCATCCTCGGGTTGCATTATGGGCCACTGACACCTTTTGAGTTGCAGGGAGGGTTGCTTGGAAGGTTGTAGACAAAGAAGAACCATATCAGCTATGTGAAAAGTGCACTCAGAATGGTGCTGATCGGCTTGTTGTTTCAGTCGAATTCTTTCCATGTGAAGATTGTCCGGCAGAATGAGAAGAATCTGATCGCGATGTCAAAGAACTGAGTCAATTACCTGAACTGGGGAGCTGCTAAGGGTGTATGGAATAAGAACTGGTGGTGCATGTCCATAGATTGCTTCATATGGTGTCCTTTTAGATGTGGTTTTGTACCATTGGAGTGCTTCTAGGAAATCCATAGAAATAGTTGTCTAAATCTCTATAGGGATGGGCAAGGGTTCAAGCAATCCCGAAAGGAATGTCGTTTCACCCTTGTTGACCTGGAAAGTATCACAGTCAGCCACCATCTATTGAATTGTCATGTACAGTCCTTGCCAAAAGAAGTTACATTGTTCCCGGTCATACAATTGTAGGAACCCAGAGTGCCCAGCTGATGAAGAAGCATGGAATTCATAGAAGAGATAGCCTTGTTGAACAGAATGCAACCAATTTGGAACAAGCAGAGAAATAGCCATAAGAGAAACTGGGTCATCAAATGTGCGAGAAGGAGCATCTTCCACCATATTGTCCTTACCCTTCTTGTAAGTGATCGCATAGGCATAACCCATGAGTTGGATAACCCATTTCAAGTGTGTTGGGGAGGAGACCCATTGGTGCAGGAAATTTTTCAGACTCTGGAGATCAGTCTTGATGCATAAATAATTACCTAATAGGTATGGCTGCCACTTCTGTACTACATGCAAAATAGCCATCATTTCCTAGTGAGATGTAGATGCAGCTAAATTATTATTGGAAAGGTCTCTTGAAGGCGACAAGCCCACTGGTTCAGCAAGGACACCTGCATATCTGTCCAAGGAACTAGGGGAGACCGTTGATGGGTGCATTTGAATGGAATGGAGTTGAGCGATGACACCATGTGAATTCTTCTTAAGGATATTTTCCAGGAGATGTGAATTGATGATGCGGAGAGACCCTTGTTGTAATCCCTTAAATTTGTGTTGTTTCCCATTGACTGAAAACTGCATCCAAAGTTCAGCAAAATCCCATAAGATGGGGCAAAGTGTGCGTAACCATTGAATGCCCAGAACCACATCACACCCGCCTAGGGACAAGGCAAACATGTCGGAGCGCAGGTTATAATCTTCCAGAGAGATACGCACATTGTGACACTTCCCCTTGCATGGTAAGGTGCCCCCATTGGAAACCATGACTTCAAAGTTGGAGCAAGGATGGACAAAAAAATCAGCATGTTTGGCAATCTTAGGGTCAATGAAGTTATGAGTGCTACCAGAATCAATGAGTATTGTAAGATGAAGCTTCTTGAAGTAACCCATGACCCGCATTGTTTGGGGGGTGGTGACGTCGGATAAAGCATGGAGAGATATCTCTGGCTGTTCATCCTAAGATGGGGGGTCAATAGGAGGGTGGCTTCTAAATGTCAACCTGATCATCCATTGTATCTGGAGCTTCTTCACCAATTTTAGAGGCAGGTGGAGAATCCATCTCCAAGAGATAGAGATTTTGTTGAAGACATCTATGTCCCCGAGTGAATTTATCATCACAATTATAACAAAGCCCTTTTTCTCTGTGTGCCTGCATCTTTGTTTCAGACAAATGCTTGATAGGAGTGGGTCGAGGAGCTGGCGGGATGGGAGGTTGTTGAGAACCCATATTTCGGAAAGGAACAAAAGTGGGTTTGGAGCGCTATTGGGTTGCAATCTTGTCTTCTGCCAACTTAGCCAACCCAAGGACTTCCATCATTGTGTTGGGACAGAACATTTTAACCTTTGATCGTATTCCATCCTTAAGACCACTGATAAAACAACTCCTATAGAATTCATTAGACAAACCTTCTGTGTGATTGGCTAGTTTCTCAAATCATGTCTGATACTCTCTCACAGTGCCACTTTGACGAAGTTTAGTGAGTGCTCCGTTGAAGTCATCAAATCGTTGCAAAAGGAGTTGGCAAAAATCTGTCCATTTTGGCTCGTCATGAGACTTGATGTACCAACGGTACCATTGAAAGGCTTCCTGTTCCAAATGAAAGGATGTAAGTGGAACTTTTTGGACATCAAAAGTATTATGCAGACTAAAATACTGTTCTGCACGATAGATCCATCAAGTCGGATCAATACCATTGAAGCAAGGAAATTCAAGTTTTGGACCACAAAAATTGCTGGAAGAAGAAAACCCATTGGCTACAGAAGATTCTTGTTGTCAGTATTGTTCATGGCTGAAGCTGAAGATGGAGGCTGAGAAATTTTTCGTCTAGATCTTGGACTTTGGTTTGGATGGCTGCAAGTGCTTCCTCCATGGTTTTTGCTCCTGCGCGGGTGACAACCATAGTCAAGAGTGTTTTTTTTTTCTTTTCTTTCCGGAATGGATAGAAAAACACAAACAAAAGCTTATTTAGTAAAGGGAAATTTGGATTTGGGAAAAACTTGGATGGGTAATTGGGGTTTGACTAGGTTTTTTACACTTTCTGATGGACAGGAAAGCAAAAAATGAGGATTTCGGAAGTAGGGTGAAAGAATGAGAAAATTGGTCAAAGAGGAACAAATAAGCAAAAATAGGGAATGGACATGGTGGCAAATTTTGGAGGCAAGTGGGTGAAAATTGAAGAAGTTATGGGAAACCCTAAAAATAGACAAATGTGAGATTTCTGGCTTTGGGAAGTAGAATTTGGGATAGGGTCCTCAGGAATGAAATATGCAGAATGGGATTGCAGGGGTGTCCGGGAAGTTTCAAGGGAAACTAAGTTAAAACAAGGGAGATCTGGAAAAAAAATAGAATTTTATACTTAGTGGTCGGAAACAAATGGATCTGAAACAACGCCGAATGGATTGAAAACGGTTGGATATGAAACGGCTAGATCTGGAACGGCTTTCAGAATGGATTTGAAATGGCTGGATCTGAAATGAGGTGGAAGTGATCGGCAATAGTTCAGCTGAAAATAGATATGGACCCTAGGTATGTGCGGCTTCCTAACAGTTCAGGGGTTTCACTCAGCCACCAATGCTGTCTAACGGCTTGCGTATTGGGCCACAAACGACAGCTCTTGCTTTACCTCACGGGTGGGAACTAGTCAATCAGGTAGGGGTCGTTTCCCTTTTCGCTGGCATGTTTTCTCAATGGGCCAGCTACTTCGGGGTTCCCGTGGTATTCCTCACATTGAGTTTTAGGGATTATTCCCAAGTACTTCCCACAGTTAAGCGGATAGGGATTATTCCCAGATCCAAACCTGCAATAGATGCGAAAAAAATTTTGGAAGAAATTTCACCCAACGAGCCCAAGAAAGTGCTCTGATATCATATGTGAGGAACCTGGAACAATTAATTAATGAAAAATACACGAGATAGCAGAAATAACAGAACTCATAATCACTTTTCTTGATCACAGGCCACTTCGAGGGGGCAACCTCCTTTGAGCAAGCTCAATACAAATAACTTCACAGTACCTTCATTGATCTCAAAACAAACTTATATACTAAGTCTAGGTGCCAATACCATGGGTCAATACCATGTGTCAATACAAACCATGGGCCAATACAAACTATGGATCAACAATTACTACAGGACGACTTACAAAGCATATGCGTCCAACAACAATAAGACAAACTATGGATCAACAAATACTACGGGACGAATTACAAATCATATGCGTCCAACAACAATATACTAACAAAGTAAATAGAAGGGTCGACATGGGTTCCTAACATCATTATGTTATATTTTATCGAAGAACATGTATGGACTTTAGATTGAAGTGAAGAAATTATAGGTTTCATGGATTGAGAATATCACCACTTAAGAAGGAGGAATTACTACACAAAAAAGCTCCATGTATACACTATGATAAAGGAATCGATCTAGATTGCATATCTCAAGTCAGTCTTCAATAATAAACCGAGAACAAAGAAGACATCGACAAAATTAGCTTTGAGGACAAAGCTCCCTTTTCAAGGGGTGGGCAATGTTATAATAATAATAATAACAACAACAACGACAACAATGATTAATATTAGGATTAAGAGGACCTATCTCCTCAAAATGGATGCCCAAACCATATAAATGGTGGCTACCAATTGCAAAATATTATATCATTATTCATTGTATTTTATATAAATTATAGAATTCTTCTGTCAATTCAAGAGTGAACAGGAATTGTATACTTCAAATTCCATATCAAGTGAACAATAATCATGAAATAAGTTATTAGAATAATCATCATGCATCGAATGGGGAATTCCCTAAAAAACATAATATTCATAATCAAGGGTAGGCTCATGAAAAGCAAGGTTCTCACACATAACTGGAAGTGATTGGACATCTTTGTTGCGAATTGGTGGGACAATGAGAGAATCATCAAAATATCAATCACTACATGGTCTAAGTTCAAAATTTCGTGATCAAAAGATGCATGAAAAGTATCATTATGAATCACCTCCTTACAAGAATCGATTTCCCCTTTCAGATAATAAATCCCTTCAAATATATTGCATTGCAAAATATAGACCTCATATTTAATTAAGAAATTATTTTTTGGATTGTGAAAACATGGAGCGTTAAGATGAGGCAGGATGAAATCTCCTCGATGAAGAGGAATGTGAGGATCTTGTTTGGAATTACCTGGAAAGATATCATCGAAAGAGAAGACATCACTAATATTTTGCGTGGCCATCTCGGGATTAGGGGAAGTGAGAGTGCTATTCAAGTTCTATTGTTGTTGGGGTGTTCTAAGAATATCTAGGAGACTGATGTTATCCTTCACATTTGATAAGCCACATTGTAAGGCACATAAATACTAAGAAAGGTAGGCATGGATTGGAATGTGATGCTAATATGGTTGAATTGATTGGTTGGCAGATAAGGCGTAATGATATCAAGATTAAAATTTTCCTTAATTGTTGATTTTTTTTTATCAAACAAATCATTTGGTGTAAATTGAGATCAACACATGGTAACGACAACATATATATTATCGATAGGTTCCTTAGTTATACAAGGAATAGGATTCTTTACTCAGTCTTGGTATAATAAGTAACGTTCACAAGTAGAAGGGTTATGGCCCTTGTCATAAAAATTGCACCAATGCTATGCGAAAGGCTCGGTATATTGCGTTGTATCACGTCAATTTAGAAGGTGGGGAGGCTAAGAAAGAGTTGGTCGAGACTTATTTATCCACCAACAAACCTATCCTTTGGTTTTGTTATTCAAATTTGAGCTATGTGTATCAAGTGAAACGAAGGTAGTTTACATTCCTCCCTTCTAATTAGCATCGACAAGGAGGAGGAATACAATGATAATACTGGACAAGGGAAGCCTGTTGGGAAGGTCGTATAACTTCAGGAATATGTTCATACAACTTCATAAACCCGAGGTTCCATGATTTGATAGGTTCGTTCTCTTTAAAGGATGTATGGTCGAAACACCTTAGATACTCACCCAGGTTTTCAATGTTCCCAAAGGTGGATTTAAACCAATAGATTAGTTCATGCCAGGTGGTAAAGATCTTATCAAGTAATTTTAAAAATCCAGTGGTAACTATCCATTCATGAATTGACAAATGGGTGCATACATGTATCATTGTCATGCGCACTAATATTTGCGTAGACATTTGATAATGAAGATAAATGCTCGTTCACAGATATCATACCGTTTCTTGAGAACTTAGGAAGATGATCTTTAAAATTCAACAATAGATTGGTGGTTGGGGCTAGATTCAAAGGTGAAGGTACACATGAAGACATGGGTCAAATTTGACCTCATATTGAAAAATTCCCACTTTCTTCATGACTTTCTAGGGATTACCAGGGTTAATGATAGGATTGTATTGGCTAAACATTCCCCCAAATGGTGATGAACGATAAGACAATTTAGAAGACATGAATAAGAAGGAGATGAACAAAGATCAAACACTTGAAAATGGATTAATAAAATAAAAATGATAAATAACATAATTCCAAACATTGGTCATGACTGGACGATAATGATGGGAGGATTCAACAAAATTAATTTTTAGGAAATAGAGTTAGAAAATATTCAAAGAAATATAGGAATGATATTCCCCAGTATGGTTTCCATTTTATGTTGATGCTCAAAATGACATTGTTTAGGCAAGAACAAAGAAAACACCCTTGGAGGGTAGTTCAAGGGGAATATCGAGATGGATGGAATCCCAAGTTGCATTTAAAGCACTTTGATAGATATGATAATTCAAAGGTCACTCAATGGTACTAAAAGCATTAATGAAATATTACATTATTAGATAGTCATGAATAAATGTGCAATTGATGATAACTATACGAATTAGTACAAAGGAAACAAAAATGAGCTACTATCTAGTCAATCAAAATTTAATTTCTAATGGGAGAATTAATTAAATTTAATGCAAATAACTGAAAGAGTGTAAGTGAATTATTTAAAAAACAACCAATAGGAATAAGCAATAATTTGTTTGAAAAAAAAGTAAAATTTAGACATTAGTTGAAAAAAGCAATGACAATTTATACATTTCTAACACCTAAGTAAATTTAATCAATTGCTTTTAATGTGTAAAAGAAATATGCAATTCCGTTCAATTTAATTTTTTTAAAGGAAAATAAAAGATTAGTTATGTTTATGAAATATTTCGTGCTTAATAAGTAGAGACTTTATTGTTCATATGTTTAATGGAATTAAACTCGTTAATTTTGACTGTTTGGAGGAAATGAAAGATAACTAAAAGTAGAACATAGCAGCTAACTAAGTGTGGAAAATAAAGTGTCAGAATGGCTAATGACTAAAGATAAAAAAAGAAAACAATTATGTACAAAAATGAAAATAATATTTAAAGTCCAATATATACATATTGTACAGTTTGTGAAATGTAAAAAAATTATAAAAATAACAGTGAAGCTGATAATAATTTGGACCTGAAAGATGAAGATATTCCCAAATAATATTTTTAATAAGAATGAAATTTTCATTCATCAAGTACAATAGGCCATGGTTGGTTCAAACCCTGATAAAATGAGGTTTACGAGATCCTATGCATCTCTCAACAAATCAGGATCATCCGGGTGAAATTGAGATAGTGCCAGAGTAGTCCCCACTTAGATTGTGCTAATAGTAACCTACTCCCATGGAGACATAAGTCGGAAAAAAAAACTAAATAGGAAAGTATGAAAAATGTGCATGAAAATAGAACGTACTTTCAGTGGAAGGACATTCTTCCTTCACCCTAATGGATGGACCTAAAATGCAGTCTTACCTACAATCGCCAATTGTTAAGCTCATGGATGGATGAATATGAAAGGGAAAACCAATAGTAGAACCTATCAGTACCCTCCTATTACCTTCGGTGTGAGATGTCCTCTTTTACATTTCATTTGTATTGCATTTAAATATTATCCGCAGGGTAGGCGATGCATTTTGTTTTCATGGGAGCTCATGCGTTTTCGCAACAACAATTGTTTTTTCATGTGTGTTGTGAAGAGGGTGAGCTGCAAGTAACTTATGCTCACTCTTAGCCTCTTGAAAAAATAAAGTCATGGGGAGTATGAATTTCATATTGATCTAGTTTGTCACCTTTATACATTATAGTGGAATGTGACTTCCCATGGGACAATTATACAAGTTTGGGATAATGTTATGATAGAAACTTGTATATGCATCAATATTCATAAACTTAAGTGAAGGTTGGTCCTTTAAATTTATTATACCTTGTTTTAGGTGATAAAATTGACATATCACTGGTATTAACATGAGGCTTCTGCAATACTGCAAAAGCATTGTGTAGGATTTGGGAATCTCCCTGTTTACCCATGCCATTCCACTAGGAAATATCAAATTGTTGGAACAATATGGTTTTGGTCAACAATCAGCTTCTTAATTCACATACAAAGTTTTCTTAATTGTGTTTCCCTCCTCGATCTTCCTTTGCTGGTAACATAATTCATGTCAAACAATTACACCTTTGAACATATTTTGATGAGGACTACGGATATGAAGAATCAACAAATCACAAAGTTTCTTCACCCCTTTGTCATTAATGTCAAAGGGGGAGAGAGATTTGAATTTGTTTCCATCAATGAATAAGGGGGAGATTGTTGGTTGAAGTTGTCATTGATGTAAACAAGCTCAAGAGATCTATGTCATCTACATCATGAGCTTATGAGATTGTTGAGTGATGTTGTCATTCATGCAAAGTGGCAGTGATGATGATGACATGCCAATGGTAATGATGATGTGGCAATGATGATGATGATGATGATTATATGACAATCATAAAGGGATATTGTTTGAATCCTTGAATATCATTGAAGGATTCTTGACATAAGTGTATATAACTCAAAAGTGGTCCTCTTATGGTGTAGCTATTAAGCATTTTCCTCACGGGATGCGATAACATGTGGTTGTTTCCACTTGCCCAATTTCAGTTGTACACAAATGGAGAATGTCCCTAAAGAGATAGAAGAAGCCCCTAAAGCAATGATGATGTGTCAACATGAAATCCCTTGAAGAAGCCATAAGACTGAAAGATGACATTAACAGGAAGCCCCAATAAAGATATTGATATGCCCCCGTCGGTAATGATGGTGCCCAAGTGAAGATATTGGCGTGCCCCAACTTCAAATACATGTAATGATGATGTCCAAGTGAGGATATTAATGTACAAATAAATTTCCCACTCTTGGAGACAAGAAAACCATAGGAATATGAATATTGTTGGAAATTTGATCATTGACGCCTAGTTTGAATACCCTATATTTGAAGGAATTTTTACTCTAGATACCTATATAAAATGAGAGTATAGGTTGCATGGTTGTAAATTGTATTTGATACCTTTCCAACGGTATATGGAATTCCCTATAAATCCATAGGAATGAGGATATATGAAAGTATTTGCAATGACAACACAACCAGAATTATAGGTCATCCCTGCTGAGATCTTGAACATGATGTCCTAGAAGAAGAGGGAGCCCCTAGGAGATCCCTAAAAGGGTGCAAATAAGTGTACCACTTCCAAATTCATTTATTCATTCATAAATTACATGGATATTTTATAGGAGAGGCAATTTGTGTAAAGGGTTGCAACATTTGAATGAGAGGATGAGGAAAAAGGGGATATTTTCAGGTCAGTATGGAATTTTCATTATAACTTCTCTTTTGGGATGTTTTAGACCATGAAAACTGGTGGATATGAATTTGATATCTTGAAGAACAAGTGGTATGAGTTTCATATGTTTTTTCACTAACTTTTTGGATCTTAGGAATTTAGGTTTTTTTATTGGTTTTGAAATCAACCTCAAAATTAGGTCAGTGTGGAATTTTCACTATATCTTTTCTTATAAAAGTATTCAGATATTTTACCTTATAGGAGATCAAGTAGGAATGTTAAATAATTTTTGGTATGAGTTTCAAATGCTTGTAGTCTATTTTTTCTGGGGTATGACCTTAGGAATTTAGGGTTTCTAATTGGCCCTAAAATCAACCTCAAAAAGTTAGTATGGAATTTTCGCTATATATATTCATTGTATAAAGCTCCAGATAGTGTCCCTTGGATGAGATGAAGTAGAGATCTTGAAAAATATGTCGTATGAGTTTGATATTCTGGTCTACTATAGTTTCAAATATACGACCTTAATAATTTAGGGTTTCTGAATGATCTTGAAATTATATTTAAACAGATTCTGTTCTACTGTATTTTCGGAGATATGACCTTAGGAAGTTAGGGGTTCCAAAAGATCCTAAAATTAAGTTTAAACAAGTGAATTTTGTATTTCGTTTGTAAATTTTGTTCTAGGAAATTTCAGATAGCGAACCTTGGAGGAGATGAAAAAAAGATCTTGAAATACCTAGGATACAAGTTTCAAATACTGGTTTGCTATAGTTTCAAATATATGCCCTATAGAAGTAAGGGTTTATGTATAGTGTGAATATAGTGATAGTGACAATGATAATGAGAGAGTGAAGACAAGTAACAATAGTGATAGTGACAATGTGAAGGCCAGTGACAGTAGTGATAGTGGTAGTATGAAGACAATGTCAGTGATAGTGACAATGATAGTGATAGTATGAAGACGGTGTTAGTGATAATGATAGTGATAATGAGACAAGAGAAGAAAGAATGAATATGAAATCGAATTCAGATGGGGGTTTAACCTACATGAAAACATCTCCATGAAGCTCTGTTGAAAAGGTATGAATGGACTCTCCATCAAACAACTTGGATGGGAATAGTTTACCCTTGAAATTGGTTCTAAGGCAAGGAGGATGAACATCCACCGTGCAAGGACAAGATTGAAGCTCTCCCAAATTGCAAAGATCAAAGTGAAAAATAACCAAAAGCTGCTCCATTTTTTCATGTCCCAAATTTTGCATTGGATCACAATGGCCTATGCCCATTGGCCATATTCATGAGAGTTTGTCAAATTGATGCTAAGGGTCAAATAATTGCCAAGGAGGGAAATTACTAGTTTCCTAGGTTGGGGGTGGAAGCTTTGGGATTTGGAATAAGGGGGATAATAAATTATGTGTGGACATTAGAATAGCATAAATATTTAATAAATGAGCTAAATAAATATATAAAAGTGAAAATCAAAGTGGCATTTGATCATGAAGACACATGGAGGAAGTGGGACCCACACAAGCTAGATTTTCTATGCCACATGGCATCCTCCTCTTGTCAATTCGAATCCATGAGAGGTCCAATGTTTTTGGGATGATTCGGAAGTGAATAATACTTGGATGAGTCAACGAGGTTGAAATGTAGAGGAAGAGTAACTCCCATGGAAGAGGAAGAGGCAATTTGGAGCTAGTGGGACACTTGTGCTAGATTCCCTAGCTCTATGACAATAATGATGAAGATTCTATGACACCTATGACACAAATCAGACCTGAAGGCTGACATATGACATATATGACATGTCAAGGCTAAAAATAGCCTCCATGAGGGTGCTCAAGTGAGTTGGGGAAGCCAAAGAGACACCAATTCGAATTTGGAGAAGGAGGGAGCTAGAATTGGAAGGACAAGTGGCATACTTGGGAATCTCTTCCCAACTTGAGTTGGCATGAAGCTCTTGGAAGGAATTCGACCCATGGAGGACATTCAAAGTTTATAAAAGTCATGAAAAAATAATAATATCATATTTTGATCATTTTTAGAATTTGCAATTGCATTTGTGAGAGAAGAGCTAGTGGATGACTAGTTTCTCACCTTAGGCAATTTCAAGGGTGAAATATTCCCATCCAAGTTGGTGTTTGGAGAGTCCATTTAGGTATTCCATGGAGATTTATTGGAGTCTTTATTTTCAGGTTTAATATACAGTTCAGCTCTTGGTTTCTTCTAGTGTAGATCACTCACTCAACCATTTTCAGTTTTCATTGCATATTCTTGCTCCTTGAGGGAGGGCGCTTTTGGTGAGATATTGTACTCTTTGAGGGATCTTATCATGCCCAATTTATATTGTAATAAGATTCATATACTCTGTTCTTCATCTTCAGAAATTTCTCAGGTCGAAATTGCAGTTGGAATGATGTAAATCTAATGTTTAATGAAGAAACAGTGCCATTTCCCCACTACCTTGTTGTGAACCAATGTAATGTTGATGGATTTGAATGGATAAGTAAAATAATGATGGTTTATTGATTAATGTACTATTATTTATGTATTATATGATTTTAGTGTTCATTACATAAGCATTTGGAGTCATTTTGTTGAGTTTCGTAGCATTTGGAGAAGATTGCCTATCATTTCCCCCAAGGTTGAAACTAGTCTTTTTTGCATCTGATTTAAGGGAATTATAGAAGACATTAAAAGTTGAATGGTGATGCATATGATTTCATTTTGATGTCCTTTATATGTCCCCTTCTTCCATTCAGAAATTCGAGTTGGAATGAGTGCATTTGGAAAGTCATTTTCATCATCTACCCCTAGGGGATTTGAACCACAATTTACTAGTAAAATACCTATCTTGATCAGATTTGAAAGAGGATTTGAAGAATTCATATGAACACTATAGATAATCCATAAACATTATAAATATTTATTAATATCATCCAAGTACCTTCTGTATCAATTTTGGAGAACTTGGAGTCATTTGGAGACCAAGGGACCAATACTAGTCAAAGAGAAATTGTTAGTCAAACTCCCTACTTTGTCCAGAATCTTAAAGAGGTTTACATAAGTCTTTTGTTGGTCCTATATCATCCCTGAACATCATAATAAAGTCCTAATATAATTCATATACCTTCTCATAATATCTAGGAGCATTTGGAGCAAATTGGAGACCTAGACATCAAAACTAGTCAATGGTCAAACTAGGGAAAAAGGTGAAAATTTTTCCATTTTAATATATTCATAAAATGGGACATTACAGTGGTATCAGAGGATGGTCCTTGCACCTATGGATTAATACATACATTTAAGATCAATTTGCAGCTATGTATTACTATTATGATGAATCCTATGCGTACAATTCTTATGAGGCATATGCAGATGATTGTGAACAATATGAAGGAGAATGTGAATGGTATGAGGAAGAGGTTCCATCATGCAAAACATATTACAATTTCAGGAGGAATGATGATTATTATTATGACCCTCGGTATGATATATATGATTATGTCAAACCACCAAAGGATAATTCTATGAATGAGTTACAAAGATGGAGAGCAACATATAAAACCTTGCCCCAACAATATCAAAAATACCAAGAATATCTTGCTTCGAGGGAAGATACACAAAATGCTATGTATTTTGAATACTATGATGATTGTGTGTTTGCAAATAGACCCAAAAAAAAAAGATGTGGATTTAGTAAAGAAAGGTTTATGCCCTTCTTGTAAAAGGCCTTGGAGAGAAAATCATGTGTGCGTGAGTGAAAAGAGCAGTGACATATCTGAACCTTCAAAGAATACATCTCTTTCCTACAGGATGAGAGTTTTTGGATTTTCTTCAAAAAGAGATTCCAAAGATATTGGTCCTAAGGAAAACAAGGGGAAAATTACATCAGATTGCTTGAAGGAGAAAGATGAAGATAGATCCCATGAACTTTAAGAAGATCCTATTGAAAATATTGAAGATCATTTCGAGACACATTTTACCTTGGACATGAATCAAGGAGTACCTAATGATGGGTGCTCACACCTCTATGTTGGTGACAGAGAGATCACTTTTGACAGTATTGCTACAAGACGAAATTCCCCTAAGTTTGAAAATGAAGACCTTCTAGTGTTAATTTTTTAGCATTAATTCAATATACTCTAGGATCTTTACTGAGAGAATAACATGTACATCATATCAAGTATACCAATGCAAATCAATCACACCAAGCAATAACATGAGACAATAGACACACAGAGTTTCACTGGGGAAAACCATAAAGATGAAAAACCCCACAACTTCCTCAGAGATAGAAAGAGCAATGATACAACCAAGGTACAACCAAAGTACAAGAGATAGTCTTCTACTAGCAGCTCCTCCTCCTCAACTAGTGTGCCACTTTCCAAGTGATGTACAAGTGAATAATGAGATGATCAAATAGAGAGATCCTGCTCTCTATTTATACTTGTTATGAGTAGCCTAATAAACCTATGGGGCCAACTTGTCTAACTCAGCCTAATAACCCTAGGTTACATAATCTGGGCCGACCCCTCTACTAGGTGGTATAATAACCTATCAACAAGTTACACCACTTGCGACACTTGTCAATACAAATGACGACACTTCTGTATAGAGGAATAATACATCTCTATAGGAGTACAATAAAAATACATAAATGAAATACATTTTGAAGTTACATATACATCAACACTCCATCTTAATAAGGAAGGTATTTCTTGACACAGATCTGCTAGCACAAGTCTTCTTCTCTGGATCATCATCAGCGAATCATCATCCTCGAATTCTACAATCTACTCGTCATAAGAATATCTACAGAGCCAATCATTTTTCATACTGGATGTAGGCCCACCATCTATAGGTCTTCATCATCACTGGCCATACGGTGGAATCCTCAAGACTTATTACTTGCGTCACAAAACCTGGCTGAAGCATCCTAGGCTATTACGAGCACACAACTCTACCTGTCGGATCTCCCAGGAGCACATTACATGTGACCTCATCACAAAACCTGGCTGTAGCATCCCCGGCTAGTACGAGCACATAGCTTTACCTGTCGGATCTCCCAGGAGCATATTACATGTGGTCATGGAAAAACCTGGTTGTAGCATCCCAGGCTATTAAGAGCACTCAGCTCTACCTGTCGGATCTCCCAGGAGCACATTACATGCCATAGGAAAAAACCTCAAAAGAGCATCCCAAGCTGTTACGAGCACACATCTCTACCTATCGGATCTCCCAGGGATGGATTATATGTCCTCCCAAAGCAAAACCTCGAAAGAGCATTTTCCAGATATCCCAGGGCCACATTACATGCCATAGGAAAAACCTCGAAAGACTATCTGGAAACCTCCCAGGGATGGATTATATGCTTATCTGCACAACCTGTCCACGGCCATAGAGTATCAACCTGATACTCACCATACATCGTCCTGATGTACATGATCATCTTGATCATCAGTGCATCCACCTGATGCATACCTGATACATATCATCATACATGATCTACCTGATCATACAATGTATCCATGTGATACATGTAAATACATGATCCAAATGATCATCAAAAGCATCCAACATGATGCATATACATATACATGATCCAACTGATCATACCAAGCATCCAACATGATGCATATACCGAGCAGTAACTGGAGCATCGTCCTGATGCTCATCATCCAGTGCTTACATCCACAGCCATGTGAAGGATCCTCCTCTTACCATGCTTGGAATGGATTCAACAAATGTGTTTATCACTTCTTCCTCGAAATGTCATCAATCTGAAGAACACCAAACCTCTCTCTGAAGTACTCAAACTTCACTCTGGCTAGTGGTTTCGTCAGTACATCTGCAATTTGCTCATCTGTCGCAACATACAGGAGCTTCACTGCTCCTCTCTGCATCATATCCCTGATATAGTGATATTTTATCTCGATGTGCTTCGACCTGTCGTGGAACACCGAGTTCTTAGACAACTTCACACAGCTCTAGTTGTCACAAAAGATACTAGTAGCCTCCAATGGGAGATCAAATAACTCAGATAGTAGCTTCCAGAGCCATACTACCTCACAACTGGTCGAACAAGCTGCAACATACTCTGCTTTGGCTGTACTCAGTGCTACGTAGGACTGCTTCCTGATAAACCAAGAGATCACACCTGATCCCATACTGAAGCAACACCCAAATGTGCTCTTCCTATCTACAGCACTGCCTTCCCAATCTGAATCAACATAACCTTGTAGGTTAAACTTTTGATTCGCATCATACTTGAGTCCATAATCAACCGTACCCTTCAGGTACCTCAGAATATGATTTACAACAACCAAGTGAACACCTCTTGGATCCGTCAGGAACTAGCTCAATGTGTTCACCGTAAAGCAAATATCTGGTCTCGTGTTCGTTAGATACATCAAGGACCCAATCATTTGACGATACATAGTGATATCAACCGGCTCAGATGAAGCATCACACAGAAGCTTCAGGTTCGATGCCATAGGTGTATCCATGGCCTTGCAGTCCATCATCCCGAACCTCTTCAGGATATCTACTGCATACTTCCCTTGTCCAAGGAAGATCCCATCTGCACTCTGCCACACCTCCATACCTAGAAAATAGTGCATCATTCCCAATTCCTTCATCTCGAACTCAGAAGCAAGATTCCTCTTCGTATCAGCAATCAAACTATCTTCACCTGTTACAAACAGGTCATCCACATATAAGAGTAGCATTACAGGATTGCCTTCCTCACCCTTGTAGTAAAGGTTAGAGTCTATTTTACTCTTGGTAAAGCCCAAACTAGATAGAAAGTTGTCCATCCTACCATACCAAGTCCTAGGAGCTTGCTTCAAGCCATACAAGGCTTTCTTCAACCTACACACATATAACTCTCTGTCATGTGTCTCAAAATCGAGTGTCTACCCCACATACACTTCCTCTTCGACTACACCATTCAAGAAAGTTGTCTTGACATCCATCTGGTGTATCTTCCACTTCATCGCTATAGCCAGAGCAAGTATTGTTCTAATGGAAGTGTACCTGGATATAGGAGCAAAAGTTTCTTCATAATCAATCCCTTCTTTCTGGGAGAATCCACGAGCTACAAATCTCGCTTTGTATTTCTCTATGCTTCCATCTGTAGCATGTTTGATCTTGTAGATCCACTTGGAAGTCACAACAGACTTCCCTTTAGGTCTTTGGACCACATCCCAAACATCATTCTTCATGATCGACTGATACTCTTCGACCATGGCATCCTTCCATTCTTTCTTTTCCACTGCTTCCTCATAACTGGAAGGTTCTTTGTTCATAATGTCACAGAGTAAGGCAACATAACTAGTACGAGATCTAGTTCTCTTCCTTTCTCTATGTTCTTCTTCTGGAATTCCATACTTTTCTACATCTTGAATGAAATCTCTAGCCCATGCAGGTTTCCTCTTGTGAGAGTTATTCTCACGGGGTGGATCTATAGGTCTTTGTGGATCTTCAACTTCATGATCTGCTTCTAGAATTGCTTCATTCATGGTGGTGTCTTGAAATCTTTTTTCCTTTGGTTCTTCATGATCTTCAACAAGTGCCTTTCTTGACTTGATGAAAGCTGATTTTTCATCAAATGTTACATCCCTGCTAACATCAATCTTCTTGAACCCTGGAAAGTATATTCGGTAAGCCTTCGAGCTTTCACTGTACCCCACAAAGATACCCTTCTTTCCTGAAGGATCTAGATTTGTCCTCTTTTCCTTTGGAACATGTGTATATACTAGACAACCAAATATCCTGAGATGGATGACCTCAGGTTTCTTACCAGTGAAGACTTCTTCTGGTGTCTTGTTGTCCAATATCTTGTGAGGTGTTCTATTCTGCACATAAAAAATTGTCCTAGCTGCTTCTGCCCATAGATGCATAGGCAGATCCTGGTCATGCAACATTGCCCGTGCTGCCTCCATGATTGTTCTGTTCTTTCTTTCTACAACTCCATTCTGTTGTGGATTGTAGGGAGCAGTCAACTCCCTCTTAATCCCTGAATCATTGCATAGTTTCTTGAAATCACCTGAAGTGAATTCTCTGCCATTGTCGGATCTGAATGTCTTGATCTTCTTATTAGTTTGATTTTCCATCAAGGTTTTGAATTCCTTGAACTTGTCAAATAAATCATCTTTGGTCTTCAAGAAATAAATCCAAGTCTTCCTAGAGAAATCATCAATGAAAGAGACATAGTATACATACCCACTCAGAGAACTGGATGACATTGGTCCGCATACATCAGAGTGGATAATCTCCAAAATTCCTTTTGCCTTGCTTTCACTGCTTGGAAATGCCTTCCTAATTTTCTTTCCTTTTGCACAACCTTTGCAAACACCTTCATGCTTTGACTTGATTTCAGGAAGACCTTCTACAGCTTTGCTTGCAATTGGTAGTGCTCTGTAGTGTACATATGCAAGCCTTCTATGCCAAAGTACACTTGGCTCCATGGATTCATGTACCATGGCATGTTCAGGTTGTCCCTTCAATTTGTACAATCCTCCCTCTTGCTCTCCAATCACTACTACATCATCAATAGTTTTACCCTTTGGCCACATTAGAACTTGGCCATCTACAAATGCAACCCTTGTGCCTTTTGCATCTAATGCAGATATAGAGAGTAAGTTCTTCTTGATTCCAGGTACAAATAACACATATGTCATCTTTAAAGACTTTCCAGATTCTAGGTTGTAGGAGGCTTCCCTACTTCCTTTGATAGGATATTGATAATCATCCCCAAGTTTCACCTTATGGGGTGATTCATGTTCAGATAAATTTACAAAAGATTCTTTAAACCCAATCATGTGTTTAGAATCCCCATTGCCAATTAACCAATCATTACATCCAGGAGAGATAGTACCTGTGAGAGTGGATATTAGAACATATTCATCTTCACTTGATGAATCATCACTTTCTGCTCTAGCCTTCTTCTTGGGAGGTTCATCATCCTCAGCAGCATGAGCATGATATATCCTTTTGTTGTTTTTCTTCTTCTTGTTGAATTTGTTGTTGTCCTTTTTGTTCTTGGGACAATTTATAGCAATGTGTCCCTTCTCATTTTAGGTGAAACATATTCTCCTTTCTTTGTGGTGGTATGGAGATTTCTTGAAGTGAGATGGCTCTCTCTTGGGCCTCCCTTTCTTGGTGTGAGCTATGAGAGCTTGATCTTCATTCCCCATCTTTTCTTCTCGATCCACAAGCCTTGGTTTTTCTTGAGAGCATTCTTCCTGTAGTCTACTGAAGGAGATTAGTTTCTTTCTTGCACAGATTCCTTGGATAAAAGAATTCCATGACCTAGGTAGGCCATTCAACGTGGTCATAACAACTTCACCATTATCTACTACCTCATCCACAACTTCGATTTGTTCCTTGATTTGAGATACCTTAGAGAAATAGGATTGAATGGTCTCTCCATCCTGAATTTTTACCCCTTTCAATTGGTTCCCCAAGGTCATCTTTCGATTTATGTTCTTCCCTTCAAATAGCTTGGTTAGGGAATCAAACATCTCTTTGGGTGTCTTCAGAGATGACACATGTGGGATGAGATGGTCCTTGATAGAATCAGCAATGATCCTCTTTGCTTTGACCAAGTTCTTCTTGTGAAGGGATTAGCCTCTTCTTCCTCTGGGATAGGGACCTCAGAGCTTATGTAAGCATCCAACTCATTTTCTTCCAAGATTAACCCAATCCTATACTTCCATGCTCGGAAGTTATCAGCCCCTTTAATATTATCTTCAATATTGGTGTGGTGAGACATCTTTAAAGAGTACTTCAAATGGAAATAGAAAAGATTTCAATCTTACCACTTGATTTGCTGAAAACTGGATCTGGTCTCGGATTAGGGTTTGTCAGAGAAACCCTAAAAATTCAAAATGTGAATTTCAAAATTCTAAAAGGATAGAAAGATGTGCCTTGATGAGTTGATCAGCCTAGTATATTCAGAATTTGAGATCTGCAAAGTTTCACCCTTCGGAAATGCCTTTTAGTCTTCCCGAATTCACTAGGGAGGACCCTGAATTAGGGTTTGAGTTTCCCAGAGCTTCACCCCACCAAAAATCTCGATCCAAAGCTCTAAACTTGGCTTTTTCCAAGGCGCTTCTAGCTGTGTCTTCATATTTTAGAAATTCCTCTTTTTGAGGAAACCCTAATTTTTAGGGCCAAACCTGAAAGTGCTCAGAATTGAATTTTGATTGGACAGATAGATTCTCCTTGATGAGTAGAGTTAATCTACATTACTGCTTTTCCAAAATCAGTGGAGAGAAACCCAATAAACAAGAAACCCTAGTTTCCGCCACTGCACAATGTCTTCTTCTCAAGGAAGCTCTGATACCATGTTAATTTTTTAGCATTAATTTAATATACTCTAGGATCTTTACTGAGAGAATAACATGTACAACATATCAAGTATAACAATGCAAATCAATCACACCAAGCAATCACATGAGACAATAGACACACAAAGTTTCACTGGGGAAAACCATAAAGGTGAAAAACCCCACAAATTCCTCAGAGATAGAAAGAGCAATGATACAACCAAGGTACAGCCAAAGTACAAGAGATAGTCTTCTACTAGCAGCTCCTCCTCCTCCTCAACTAGTGTACCACTTTTCGAGTGATATACAAGTGAATAATGAGATGATCAAATAGAGAGATCCCGCTCTCTATTTATACTTGTTATGAGAAGCCAAATAAACCTATGGGGCCGACTTGTCTAACTCATCCTAATAACCCCAAGTTACATAATCTGGGCTGACCCCTCTACTAGGTGGTTTAATAACCCATCAACAAGTTACACCACTTGCAACACTTGTCAATACAGATTATGACACTTCCGTATAGAGGAATAATACATCTCTATAGGAGTACAATAAAAATACATAAATGAAATACATTCTGAAGTTACATATACATCAACATCTAGCAGTTGAAGAAGAAACAAGATCAACTTCCCCATCACCGCTTGAGCTTCTTGAAGTTTGTCTAAGCAAGAAGCAAGAAGATGAGGATGTTCATTTGCAAGAGCCTCAATTTCTTGAAGGGTCCTTAAAGATGAATGAAAATAAGATCCAAGAGTCCCTTAGCATTCTCCATGACACTCAAGCATTGGTGTCAAATTCTTGTTGGAGAGATACTTCATTGGAGGAAACATCCTTCCTTGAAGACATGGAGAAGATTCAAAGAGCAATGTACCACATCCAAGGTAATTTCATGTCTTTGATTTTTGATAGAAACCATTTGTTTGAGCTTAATGAATTGTTACATGATGCATACTTGAAGAATAATAAGGATAATAATAAGCTCACAATTCAAAATGAGCAACTTCTTGAAAAGTTCCAAGATACTTGTTTTTCCTCCTATGTTTAAGATTGTCAAATGGTAGATTGTTTGGAGGATTCTCATGACATGGTAGATCATGAGAACTGTGGAAATTTGAATATGCTTGATGTTTTTGAATATGAACTTGAAGAGATCCAAACACTTGATGTGGTGGAAGAGGAACTTGAATTGTCTCTTTATGAAGGTTATGCAATTTTTAAAGAAGAGCATGATTCCTCTACATTCGAACCAATCTATGACAAATGTTTCACACTTTTGAAGGATATGCACGATACTATCCATATGGATCCATCCCATGATTAAAATTTTACACTTTCTGATCATTTGGGTGAGTTAGTGTCATGTCCCAAATTTGGCATTGGGTCACAATGGCCCTATTCCTTAGAGTTTGTCAAATTGATGCTAAAGGTCAAATAATTGCCAAAGAGGAAAATTACTAGTTTCCTAGGTTTGGGGTGGAAGCTTTGGGATTTGGAATAATGGGGATAATAAATGATGTTTGAACATTAGAATGGAATAAATATTAAATAAAGGAGCTAAATAAATATATACAAGTGAAAATCAAAGTGGCATTTGATCATGAAGACACATGGAGGAAGTGGGACCCACATATGGCTAGATTTTCCCACTACACTTGGCATCATTCTCTCACCAATTCGAATTCAAGGTGAATGGAAACATAATTGGGGGAGTCCAAAAGGTATTATTCATTGCATGACTCATCCAAGGTTGAAATATAGAGGAAGAGTAACTCCCATGGAAGAGGAAGAGGCAATTTGGAGCTAGTGAGACACTTGGGCTAGATTCCCTAGCTCTATGACAACAATGATGAAGATGCTATGACACCTATGGCACAAATCAGACCTGAAGGATGACATATGACATATATGACATGTCAGGGCTAAAAATAGACTTCAAGAGGGCGCTCAAGGGTGTTAGGGCAGCTAAGATGCTTCCACATGTCATGTGGTGGAAGTGGGAGACTAGGAATTTTTGTACAAGTGGTGTTCTTTGGAATCTCTTCCCAAATTGAGTTGGCATGCGTCTCTTGGAAGGAATTAGACCCATGGAGGACATTATAAGTTTATAAATGTCAATAACAAAGAATGAAACCAGCTTTTGATCATTTGTAGAATTTTCAATTGCATTTGTGAAGAGGGAGAGCTAGTGGATGACTAGTTTCTTGCCTTGGCCAATTTCGAGGGTGAAAGATTCCCATCCAAGTTGGTAATTGGAAAGGAAACTCAGAACTTTCATTTAGAGCTTTAATGGAGTCTTTATTTTCAGTTGTAATCTATAGGTCAGCTCATGGTTTCTTCTATTGCAGCTCACTCCTTCAACCATTTCCAGTTTTGATGGCATATTCTTGATCCTTGAGGGAGGGCGTTTTTGGTGAGCGATTGTACTCTTTGGGGGAGATTTTAATGCCCCATTTATTTTGTAATATGAATTAAATACTCTATTCTTCATCTCCAGAAATTTTCAGGTGGAAATTCCAAGTAGAAATGTATAAATCTCAATTTTAATGAAAGAACAGTGCCATTTCCCCACTACCTTGTTGTGAATCAATGTAATGCTGATGATTTCGAATGAATGGATTATTATCTTATATATTTGTGATCAATATACTTCCATGGATGTCTTATACAATTTTCATTCACTGTACTTGAGCATTTGAAGCATTTTTACTCAGTTTAGTTGTATTGGGAGGTGAAATAGTGCCATTTCCCCAAGAGTCGAATTGGGAATTTTTGCAGTTGAATGGGAGAGGGTGAGAACAATTGTAAAAATACATTAATGGTGCATATGAGACTTTAATAATATACTTAACACCTTACATACCTATTTTCATAAATTTAAGTGTGTTTGGAGGCATTTGGGAAGCCATTTTCAGTACTTACCCCATGGGGATTTGAACCCCAAATTACTAGTAAAATTGCATAATTGGTCCAGAATATTAAGAGAGTTTGCAGAGGTCTTTTGGTGGCCATATTTCATCCATAAAAATCATATTCAAGTTCTAATATCATTCATACACCTTCCTTGAAGATTTGAAGGCATTTGGAGTCAATTTGAGACCTAGAGACCAATACTAGTCAGAGGGAAATCACTAGTAAAGTTACCTACATTGATCAAAATTGAGAGAGAATTTGTAGAAGTATTTTAAAGTTACAAAGGAATCTATTAAACACATATTTATGTTCTAATATCATTCATATACCTTCTCAAAATATTTGGGATCATTTGGGACAAATTTGGGACCTAGAGATCAAAACTAGTCAAAGGTCAAACTAGGGAAAAAAGTGAAAAATTGCCATTTTAATAAAATTCCTAAGAAGGGAAATTACAGTGGTATCAGAGCATGGTCCTTGCACCTGTGAATTAGGTACACACATTCAAGAATAATTGGCATCCATGTCTTACTATTATGATGAATCCTATGAGTACAATTCTTATGAGGAATATGCATATGCTTATCGGCAATATGAAGCAGAATGTGAATGGTACGAGGAAGAGGTGCCATCATGCAACACTTCATACAATTTCAAGAGAAATGAAGATTATTCTTATGACTTTAGATCTGATGAATATGAGTGTGTCACACCAACCAAGGATAATTCTATGAGCGAGTTCCAAAGATGGAGAGAAAAATATAAAACCTTGCCCCAACAATATCAAAAATATCAAGAATATCTTGCTTCGAGCAAAAATACACAAAATGCCATGTCTTTTGAGTACTATGCTGAACATGTTTTTGAAAATAGGCCCAAAAATGAAGATGTGGAGTTAGTGAAGAAAGGTTTATGCCCTTCTTGTAAAAACCCTTGGAGCGAGTATCATATATGTGTGCATGAAATGATGTCCTCCTTGAGGAAAGCTTTTGAGATTTATTCAAGAAGAGATTCCAAATATACTGATCCTAAGGAAAACAAGGGGCAAAATGAATCATCTTGCTTGAAGGAGAAAAATGAAGAGACATCACAAGAGCATGAAGAAGATTTTATTGAAAATATGGAAGATCATTTCAAGAAACCTTCTAGCTTAGACATGAACCAAAGAGCATCTACTGATGGATGCTTAAACTATGAAGGAGTACCTACTGATGGGTGCTCACACCTCTATGTTGGTGACATAGAGATCACTTTTGAAAGTGTTGCTGCAAGCCCAAGTTCCATTAAGCATGATAATGAAGACCTTGTAGCAGTTGAAGAAGAACCAAGATCAACTTCCCCATCTGATCCAGGTGGATATTGGTGGCCACCCACCTTTCCAACTGGCTCAAAACAGTTTTATGGCAATTTTGGTATTGTACTATTTTTAGCAGTTTTTCGGGTCCTGAACTTTCGGGGCCATTTTGAGGCCCTAAATTACCTTTTTTGGTGATTTGGGAGGCCAAATGGTTGCCTTCGACCTGCATTTGGCCCCAGTCAAAAGTTGTAAATCTTGGATAGACCTTTCCAACGGGCTACCGAGCGCCCCAAACGGAGATCGTATGCAAACGTTACGACCCCAGGAAGTTGATGTACTAACTTACCCGAATGGGGCCCACATGACTTTTGGCGCTTCATCTCCTAGGGTTACATTTTTGGATGTCTAGGGTTTTTGACATTCCTGTTTATTGTAAAAGGCCTTGAGAGCCTCATGGTAACCATCTTCTTGCGAAATGAGCACAGCCGTCACATCTCTTCTCAGAGATAAGCCGCCACCATTCCAACAAGCTTGTTTTCTGCTGCATTTTACAGTTCTAGCTTATTTCCTTATTGAATAGAAAACCAATTTTACTGTATCTCTGTTATTTTGTGTTAAGCATCTGATAATAATCTGTATTCATTTTGTTCTGCTCATAAAATCCGGATCGCCATCACCACTTGAGCTTCATGAAGTTGGTCCAAGCAAAAATGAAGAAGATGAGGAGGTTCATTTGCAAGAGCCTCATTTTCTTGAAGGGTCCTTAAAGATGAATGAAAAGAAGATCCAAGAGTCCCTCAGCATTTTCCATGGCACTCAAGCATTGGTGTCAAATTCTTGTTGGAGAGCTACTTCATTGGAGGAAACATCCTTCATTGAAGATATGGAGAAGATTCAAAGAGCAATGTGCCACATCAAAGTTAATTTCATGTCTTTGCTTTTTGATAGAAACCATTTGTTTGAGCTTAATGAATTGTTACATGATGCATACTTGAAGAATAATGAGGATATTCATAAGCTCACAATTCAAAATGAGCAACTTCTTGAAAAGTTGCAAGATACTTGTTTTTCTTCCTATGTTTCAGATTGTCAAATGGTAGATTGTTTGGAGGATTCTCATGACATGGTAGATCATGAGAAATATGAAAATTTGAATGTGCTTAATGTGTTTGAAGATGAACGTGAAGATATCCAAACACTTGATGTGGTGGAAGAGGAACTTGAATTGTCTCTTGGTGAAGGTTATGCAATTTTTAAAGAAGAGCATGATTCCTCTACATTGGAACCAATCTATGACAAAGGTTTCACACTTTTGAAGGAGCTGCATGATACTACCCATATGGATCCTTCCCATGATGAAACTTCTACACTTTTTTATCATTTGGGTAAGTTAGTTCATTATCCTACATCCTACAATTCCATGTTTTGCAGCATTAGTCTCAATGAAGTATGGGTGAAAGGGTTCTTTTTTATGGTGCCACATGAGGAGTATGGAACTCCTAGATTTAACTTTTATGATGACATGGTTGGAGCACATTCTTATTCACATTTGCAGCAGCATCCTTTGTTACTTTATGATGATGCACATCTACACGAATGCACCTATGATATGCATTTGAGTCACTTGAAGACTCATGGTTTTTCTTGCTCAACACTTGATTCATTTGATGTTGGAGGAACTTCATCCAACACTTGGGTGAATAGATTTATGATTGGAGAACATTTTTGTTGCAAGACACATACTTTGTTATATCTTTATGAATCTCACATTCAGGGATGTAGGGGTGAGATTTCTTTGAGTCATTTGAAGTCTCCTTGTTTTTTCTGCTCATTATTTGGTTCAGATTTTAGTGGAGATTCTTCATTCACTTCTTGGATGAAAGAATACATGGTTGAATATTTTGATGCATATCACATCCTTTTGGAGCAGCATTATAGGACATGGGATCCTCACCTATGTCATTGGAGAAGATTTGATTGGTCACTTGAAGCTTGTATGCACTTGGAAAATGGTGGTCTACTTTCTTGGAGGTATAAGCACTTTCATGACTCTTTGATGAAGCATATCCTTGATGTACATTTTCATTATGTTGTTATGTACTTTGATGATATATATTTGGTACTCATGATGTTTGGAAAGATGCATACAAAAAAATGGGATCCAGGAATCCTCTTAACTAATGGTGTGGGTTGGAGAGCACTCTTAATTATTGGGGTGCAATACAAGCAATGGGACCCTGGAATAATTTTTATCTCATTGGTTTCAAATTTTTTGGGGAAACAAGCAGTATGGGAGATGGATTTCCCCACATAATAAAGTGATTTTTATCAGAGTAGTGCAGCAGAAAGCATGGTGGTTCCTCTCTAAAATCTTCATGGAAACTCAAAGACTCAAGGTTGGGCAATTCAATGGCAACTTCAAAGAATTATACAGAAAGCAGATTCTTCAACACCCATGTTTAAAATTGCTTGAGGACAAGCGATATTGGGAAGGGAGGATTTGTGATGTGCCAAATTTGGCATTGGGTCACAATGGCCTAATTACATTGGCCCTATTCATTAGAGTTTGTCAAATTGATGCTAAAGGTCAAATAATTGCCAAGGAGGAAAATTACTAGTTTCTTAGGTTTGGGGTGGAAGCTTTGGGATTTGGAATAATGGGGATAATAAATGATGTTTTAACATTATAATGGAATAAATATTTAATAAAGGATCTAAATAAATATATACAAGTGAAAATCAAAGTGGCATTTAATCATGAAAACACATGGAGGAAGTGGGACCCACATATGGCTAGATTTCCCCACTACACTTGGCATCATTCTCTCACCAATTCGAATTCAAGGTGAATGGTAACATAATTGGGGGATTCCAAAAGGTATTATTCATTGTAGAACTCATCCAAGTTCAAAATATAGAGGAAGAGTAACTCCCATGGAAGAGGAAGAGGCAATTTGGAGCTAGTGAGACACTTGAGCTAGATTCCCTAGCTATATGACAACAATGATGAAGATGCTATGACACCTATGGAACAAATCAGACCTGAAGGATGACATATGGCATATATGACATGTCAGGGATAAAAATAGACTCCAAGAGGGAGCTCAAGGGTGTTAGGGTAGCTAAGATGCTTCCACATGTGATTTGGTGGAAGTGGGAGACTAGGAATTGTTGTACAAGTGGTGTTCTTTGGAATCTCTTCCCAACTTGAGTTGGCATGAGTCTCTTGGAAGGAATTCAACCCATGGAGGACATTAGAAGTTTATAAATTTCAATAACAAAGAATGAAACCATCTTTTGATCATTTGTAGAATTTGCAATTGCATTTGTGAAGAGGGAGAGCTAGTGGATGACTAGTTTCTTGCCTTGGCCAATTTCGAGGGTGAAAGATTCCCATCCAAGTTGGTAATTGGAAAGGTCACTCAGACCTTTCATTTGGAGATTTAATGGAGCCTTTAGTTGTAGGTGTAATCTACAGGGAAGCTCATAGTTTCTTCTATTACAGCTCACTCCTTCAACCATTTCCAGTTTTGATGGCTTATTCTTGATCCTTGAGGGAGGGAGTTTTTGGTGAGCTATTGTACACTTTGGGGGAGCGTTTAATGCCCCATTTATTTTGTAATATGAATTAAATACTCTGTTCTTCATCTCCAAAAAGCTTCAGGTCGAAATTCCAAGTAGAAATGTATAAATCTCAATTTTAATGAAAGAACAGTGCCATTTCCCCACTACCTTGTTGTAAATCAATGTAATGCTGATGATTTCAAGTGAATGGATTATTCTATGATATATTTGTGATCAATATAATTACATAGATGTATTCTACAAGTTTCATGTACTATACTTGAGCATTTGAAGCATTTTTACTCAGTTCAGTTGTATGGGAGGTGAAATAGTGCCATTTTCCCAAGGGTCGAATTGGGGATTTTTGTAGTTGAATGGGAGAGGGTGAGAACAGTTGTAATAATCCATTAATGGTGCATATGAGACTTTAATAACATACTTAAAACCTTACATACCTATTTTCATAAATTTGAGTGGTTTTGGAGGCATTTGGGAAGCCATTTTCAGTACTTACCCCATGGGGATTTGAACCCCAAATTACTAGTAAAATTGCATAATTGGTCCAGAATATTAAGAGAATTTGCAGAGGTCGTTTGGTGGCCATATGTCATCCATAAAAATCATATTCAAGTTCTAATATCATTCATACACCTTCCTTGAATATTTGAATGCATTTGGAGTCAATTTGAGACCTAGAGACCAATACTAGTCAAAGGGAAATCACTAGTAAAGTTACCTACATTGATCAGAATTGAAAGAGGATTTGCAGAAGTATTTTAAAGGTCCAAAGGCATCCCTGAAACACATATTTATGTTCTAATATCATTCATATACCTTATCAGAAGAATTGGGATCATTTGGGGCAAATTTGGGACCTAGAGATCAAAACTAGTCAAAGGTCAAACTAGAGAAAAAAGTGAAAAATTGCCATTTTAATAAAATTCCTAAGAAGGGACATTACAGTTAGTTCATTCGCCTACATCCTAAAATTCCATGTTTTGCAGCATCAGTCTCAATGAAGTATGGGTGAAAGGGGTTTTTTTTATGGTTCCACATGAGGAGTATGGAACTCCCAGATTTACCTTTTATGATGACATGGTTGGAGCACATTCTTATTCACATTTGTAGCAGCATCCTTTGTTACTTTATGATGATGCACATCTACATGGATGCACCTATGATATGAATTTGAGTCACTTGAAGACTCATGGTTTTTCTTGCTCAACACTTGGTTCATTTGATGTTGGAGTAACTTCATCCAACACTAGGGTGAATAGATTTATGATTGGAGAACATTTTTGTTGGAAGACACATACTTTGTTATATCTTTATGATTCTCACATTCATGGATGTACGGGTGAGATTTCTTTGAGTCATTTGAAGTCTCCTTGTTTTTCTTGCTGATTATTCGGTTCAAATTTTAGTGGAGATTATTCATTCACTTCTTGGATGAAAGAATACATGGCTGGATATTTTGATGCATATCACATCCTTTTGGAGCAGCATAATAGGACATGGGATCCTCACCTATGTCATTGGAGCATATTTGATTGGTTACTTGATGCTCGTATGCACTTGGAAAATGGTGGTCTACTTTCTTGGAGGTATAAGCACTTTCATGATTCTTTGATGAAGCATCTTCTTGATGTTCATTTTAATTATGTTGTTATGTACTTTGATGATATATATTTTGTACTCATGATGTTGGGAAGAATGCATACAATAAAATGGAATCCAGGAACTATGAATTGGAGAGCACTTCTAATTGTTGAAGTGCAATACAAGCAATGGGACCCTGGGATAATTCTTAGTCTCATTAGTTTCAATTTTTTTGGGAAACAAGTAGTATGGGGAATGGATTCCCGACTTAATAAAGTGATTTTAATTAGATTAGTGCAGCAGAAAGCATGGTGGTTCCTCTATAAAATCTTCATGCAATCTTGAAGACTCAAAGTTGGGAAACTCAGTGGCAACTTCAAAGAATTATATAGAAAGCAGGTTCTTCAACACCCATGTTTGAAATTGTTTGAGGACAAGCAATATTGGGAAGGGAGTATTTTTCATGTCCCAAATTTTGAATTGGGTCACAATGGCCTAAGCCCATTGGCCATATTCATGAGATTTTTTCAAATTGATGCTAAGGGTCAAATAATTGCCAAGGAGGGAAATTACTAGTTTCCTAGGTTGCGGGTGGAAGCTTTGGGATTTGGAATAAGGGGGATAATAAATGATGTGTGGACATTAGAATAGCATAAATATTTAATAAAGGATATAAATAAATATATACAAGTGAAAATCAAAGTGGCATTTGATCATGAAGACACATGGAGGAAGTGGGACCCACACAAGCTAAATTTTCTATGCTGCATGGCATCCTCCTCTTGTCAATTCGATTCCATGAGAAGTCCAATGTTGTTGGGATGATTTGGAAGTGAATAATACTTGGATGATTCAATGAGGTCAAAATGTAGAGGAAGAGTAACTCCCATGGAAGAGGAAGAGGCACTTTGGAGCTAGTGGGACACTTGGGCTAGATTCCCTAGCTCTATGACAACAATGATGAAGATGCTATGACACCTATGACACAAATCAGACCTGAAGGCTAAAATATGACATATATTACATGTCAGGGCTAAAAATAGCCTCTAAGAGGGTGCTCAAGTGAGTTAGGGAAGCCAAAGAGACACCAAGTCGAATTTGGAGAAGGAGGGAGCTAGAATTGGAAGGACAAGTGGCATACTTGGGAATCTCTTCCCAACTTGAGTTGGCATGAAGATATTGGAAGGAATTTGACCCATGGTGGACATAGAAGTTTATAAAAGTCATGAACAGATAAGAATATCAACTTTTGATCATTTTTAGAATTTGCAATTGCATTTGTGAGAGAAGAGCTAGTGGATGACTAGTTTCTTGCCTTAGCCAATTTCAAGGGTGAAAGGTTCCCATCCAAGTTGGTGTTTGGATAGGCCATTCAGGTATTTCATGGATATTTAATGGAGTATTTATTTTCAGGTGTAAGCTACAGGTCACCTCGTGGTTTCTTCTAGTGCAACTCACTCACTCAACCATTTCCAGTTTTCATTGCATATTCTTGCTCCTTGAGGGATGGCGCTTTTGGTGAGATATTATACTCTTTCGGGCAGCTTATCATGCCCAATTTATGTTGTAATAAGATTCATATACTCTGTTATTCATATTTAGAAATGTATCAGGTGTAAATTGCATTTGGAATGATGTAAATCTAATGTTTAATGAAGAAACAGTGCCATTTCCCCACTACCTTGTTGTGAACCAATGTAATGTTGATGGATTCGAATGGATAAGTAAAATACTGATGGTTTCTTGATGAATGGACTGTTATTAATGTATTACATGAGTTTAGTGTTCAGTACCTAATGTTCATGTATTTGTAACTTCGGAATGTATTTCACATATGTATATTGTATTCCTATAGAGATGTTATTATTCCTCTATACGGAAGTGTCGTCATTTATATTGTAAGTGTCGTAACTTATACTTGATGGATTATTAGACCATTTTGATGGGGTCGTCCCTGTATAATTCATGTGGGTTAAAGGGTTAATAGACCACCCTAGTGGGGTCGGCCCTGTAAACATTATATTATGTGATTAAGTTGAGGCCGACCTAGTAAAGGTTATTAGGCAAGTCAAGTCAAGTATAAATAGAGTGCGGGAAGCAGTCTATTTGATTTTTTCACTTTATCACTCACACACTCATTGGAGAGTGGTGCACTAGTGGAGGAGCAGAATCTACTGCTAGGAGAAGACTATCTCTTATGCTTGGGTTGTATCATTGCTCTATCTATCTTTGAGGAAGTTGTGGGGTTTTTCACCTTCTTGGTTTTCCCTGGTGAAACTCTGTGTCTCTTGTGTGCTTGCATTATTGTGTCCATGATTGATATGCTGTAGATATGTTGTACATGTTTTTCTCTCAGTTAAGATCCTAGATCAGATTGAAGTAAATTCTAAAAAACTAACATGGTATCAGAGCTACCCTGAAAGAAGGCATGGTATGGCATTTATGACACTTGTTGCACTTGCGAAGCTAGGGATTGATATAGCAAAAACCAATCATCATAGAACGTTCTCTATAAATCCATTTTAGAAACGTTTTAGGATCTGAAACTTTTATAGGTTGAATATAAGATCCCAATGTACCTTGTGTTCGAAGCACAACATCTAATTCACTGTACTTTGTGTTTTATGATCTGTACAATATAGGGTTTCTTCCTCTTCCAGATCTCAGTCATAAAGAGGTGGCCTAGGAAAAAAGGTCACAACTTGGGCTAGGAAGCTCCAAATTAAATTTAGTAAAATGTGACAGGTAGGGCATAGACTTTACTTTCAGAGGCCGAAAGTGAACCAGTGACACGTGGAACTCCGTACAAGTTTGCTCTCCTGTTTTATCCCATAAATAGGTCACGTTGTGACATGTGGCATAAATCTCTCTCATAGAATCCATTTGAGGTCCGACCTATGGGTTGGAACTATAACAGGTCAGGCTACCACAAGAAAAATCTGCAGACCCTGTAGATCTGAAATTTCGGAGTTACACTAGAAACAATCAGGTGCATATTTCTGTCAAAACAAAATTGGATTTTGAGCACCTTCATTCATGGTTCCGGGAATTTAAGGCTTCGGACAAAGTTGGAATTTTTGTAATCGGATACCATGGCTGGATGCTCCTCATCAAAATCGAAATTTAGAGACCACGATTGAATTTTTTGTTTGGGTAGAAGGATGGGCTTGATGAAACCTTAGTTCGGGACTTTGATGGGAAAGGTGAAAAAATTAGGGCTTCTACAAAAATGAGAATTTTTTAAATTTGTGACCATAGTTAGAAGCTCCTAGGAAAAATCAAATTTTAGAGCTTTGGATCAAACCATTTGGTTGGGTGAAGCTAAAAAACTCAAACCCTAGTTCAGGGTCCTCCCTAGTGAATCCGAAAGGTTGAAAAGAAAATTTGAGGGGTGAAACTTTGCAATTTTCAAATTCTAAGTATACCAAGTTGATCAACTCATCAAAGCGCATCTTTCTATCCTTTCAGAAGTTTGAAATTCAAAGTTTGAATTTTTAGGGTTTCCCTAACAAACCCTAATCGAGCTCTAGATCCAATTTCTGCAAATCAAGTGGATTGGGTTAATCCTAGAAGAGAATGGATTAGTCACCTGCATAAGTGAAGAAGTTTCAGTTTCAGAGGGAGATGAGGCTAAGGCCTTACATAAGAAGATTACAAGCAAACTCGACAGGTATGACTTGCAGGTATGTTTCAAAATCTATTCATGATTAAGTTTATGATATGTTTGTCTTCATTTAGATTAGTACAATGTTGATTAACTTTAGACTTGTCGTATCACCTTAACAAAAATATGAATGTATGATAGAAGATATTCATTGATTAGGGTTTTGACACTTATGATTGTACTAATACATTGTGGTGTTGTATGAGGTTGATGTTGTCCGCTAACATGAAAGGTACATCAAGAAAGACAAATCATGTTCTAGTCAAGAACATATGACCATGGTGACATGAAGACAAAGATTCATCTATTGTCATGGATCACATAGAAGATCTACTTACGAGGTATGTATAACTTGGTTCTATAATGGTTAAACTATGAGATATGCAGGTTACTAGCACAAGTCATTGAAGAAGAACAAGAAGACATTATGCAGGTATGTTAGACATAACTAGCTAGCATGCTAATCCAGGTATGTTTTTCCTATATCAAGTTAGAATCCTACCTTGTGTTAGGATCTCTTATATAAGTATACATGGCATCATTGATAATGATTATTCATTGAAGTTAGTAATCATGGGTTTAGGCATATTATGTTCCTTACTTTGATTAATGATATGACTGACCAGAAAAGTCATCTATAAATCTTGAATAATAATGCTTATTATCTGTGTTTGAAATTATCATGACTATACATGCTTAAGATTATTGTGTTTTGACAGTATTAAGATTATATTAATGAATGTATGATTATGTATGAGATCTCGAGGATAACACAATGATGATACTAGTAAGCATGCATAGTGATCGAGGATGGATATAAGTTCAAGGACAGGTAATCTCGGAAGAAAAGATCAAGAGGGAGCACACTCCAGTAGTTCCTGCAAGGAAACAAAGATTGAGAGGGAGTCCACCCTACAACCAAACAAAGATAAGTATTTGAATTGTCATTTCTTGCATATTTGTTTATTTAAATAATATTGTTCAATGATGTATATGCTTATGTTCATAGACTTAGGGTGTGTATTATGCATATTAGAATAATTGCATTAATGAACAACATACTACTAATATGCATGTGATGGGTAAGTGGCCTATGGAACTGTACAACATTCCATTGCTACTTATCTAGATTGAAACCTCTTTGCTGACATGTTGGGAGTTGTGCACACCCTTAACAATGTTCTGGTAGAGATTGGAAGGCATCTACAAAGTTACGGGATATGGATAAATGTTGTATTGAAGCATTGGCTAAAATAATTGCATGACTGTATGACATATTTCTTTATGTGTAAGAAATTGTTCTGAAAACTATGAGATGTTTCTAATCATGCAATTTAACTTGTCTTGTAGGAAAGATCATATATCATCACCTACAAAAGAAGGACAACAACATCTGTTCCAGTAACAAAGATATCTATTGAAGATATTGAATTTCCTAGGATCCAGAATGAAGTAATAAAAGAATACCATGATCCGTCGATCATGAAGAAAGATGTTTGGGATGTGGTCCCAAGACCAGATGGGAAGTATGACATTGTGACTTCCAAAGATCAAGCATGCTGTACATGGCAGCATATAGAAATGCAAATCAATATTTGTAGCTCATGGCTTCTCCCAGAAAAAGAGAATAGACTATGAAGAGACTTTTGATCCTGTAGCCAAATACACTTCCATCAGATCAGTACTTGCTCTAGCTGCAGTGATGAAATGGAAGATACACCAGATGGATGTCAAGATAGCTTTCTTGAATGGTGTAGTCGAGGAGGAAGTGCATGTGGAACAACCACTTGGTTTTGAGACACATGACAGAGGATACATATGTGTGCAGGTTGAAGAAATCCTTGTATGGCTTGAAGCAAGTTCCTAGGACTTGGTATGCTAGGATGGATAGTTTCCTATCCAGCTTGGGCTTTACCAAAAGTAAAGCAGATTCCAACCTTTACTACAAGGTTGAGGAAGGCAATCCAGTGATACTACTTTTGTATGTGGATGACCTGTTTGTTACATGTAATATACCAAAAGTATATTACAACTACTAATTTATTATCTATTAGTTTAGTTATTATTAATATATGTAAATGTCAGGATTGTAAGGACACATGGTTTACTGGTGTCTCTTCATATCTATAAAGCCGCACTAATTCAATGTAATATCCATCAATTCAATTATAAAAATATATTTATTATCAAACATGATAATTATGTAAGGATAAATCCTTACAAGTGGTATCAGAGCTTTGGCTCTCGGCTCTCTCACAATTTCACGCTCCAGTTCAGGGCATTCACCTCATATTCCAATTTCACTCCATTTATTCTCTCCATCTCTTCCATTCATCCTCGACATCTTCCTTCCTTTCACTCACCTTCGTGTGCGCTCAGCTCCATTAACATTGCCTATCATTTTACACTCTCCCATCCATGCCTCCATACACCTGCTTCTCCCATCTCCACCCTTTCCCCCATCTTCTCTCACTCCACATCACTTCAATCCCTTGCCACCCCCACGTTGTCTCCTCTCTCTCCACCTGCACGCCCATGCCATCCTCCACCACTTCCCTCATCTCACCAGCGCCCCTCCCTCTCACCCTTTCACTCCGCGTTGCCACCACTTCCACCACATCCTCTCTCCACCTACACGCCCACGCCATCCCCCACCACTTCCCTCATCTCACCCGCGCCCCTCCCTCTCTCCCTTCCACTCCACGCTACCACCACTTCCACCACAGCCTCTCTCCACCTACACGCCCATGCCATCCTCCACCACTTCCCTCATCTCACCCGTGCCCCTCCCTCTCGCCCTTCCACTCTGCCCTACCACCACTTCCACCACAGCCTGCGACCTGCTATCCATCTCCCCCACCCTATAGCACCGTCCCTCCACTCTACAGCCTTTCACTCACATGCAGTCCCCATACGCTCCACCATTCACAGCTACTCTCCTCCCCACACCATTCTCATCATTTTCTGCCACTCTAAAACCATCCATTTCAAAAAATTATATTATAAAATTATTATTTTAAATAATAATAATTATTATAATTCTTTCAATAATAGTATTTTCAAAAAATTACTATTATTATAAAACAAAAAAAATATTTTTGGAAAAAAAAAGAATTTAAAAAAGAAAAAGAAAAAAGATAATATATAATATTATTATTATTAATTAGTAATAATAATTATTATACATATAAAAAAATAGATATCTTTTTGAAATATTTTTTTTGGAATCATTATGTTTCCCTCTTTTAATAAGATCATTATTAGCCCATTCCACAAACCTAAAAGAGATGAAAGAATTGAAGTCCAAGATATAAAAAAGATGAAGGCTAAAGAAATAAAAGTAAACCAACATGAAGAAATAAAAAGCGGATATGAAGACATTATCAAACTAGTTAAGGAATCGAAGTTGACTATAGTACAACGTCAAGAAGACGCTGCAGTGACTCTCAAATTCCCAGGTCAAGAAAAGTTGGAAACTGCATCTACTCCCATGTCAGAAGAAGGGACTCCTATCATAAAGGAACAAGCTATGTTGACTCCAGAGTTCTCAGGTCAAGCAGAGCTTGGTTCTACATTGGCACTCACGACAGAAGAAGGGACTACGACCAGAAAGGAAGAAGTTGTTACAACTTCCGAGTTCTCAAGTCAAGTAGAGAGGGGAATTGCATCTACACTCACAGCAGAAGAAGAGACTTTGGCCATAAAGGAATAAGATATTTCAACTCCTGAACTCTCAAGTCAAGTAGAGATGGGAATCACATCTACACTCACGACAGAAGAAAGGACTACGATCATAATGGAAGAAGCAATTGCATCTCCCAAGTTTCCAAGTAATGAAGAACAAGGTACTGCGACGACTCCTAAATATTCAACTAGGGAGAAGTATGAAGTTGCTACTACAACTAGAAAGGAAGGAAAGGCTCATCATCCGCCTCCTTATATCCCTCCTCACAAAAGATCTAGACCACCAGATTCTAGGAGGGATAACAAAATTCATCCCAACTACAAACCTCAAAATGCGATACTCAGTAAAAAATATGCATGTGTTCCGAAAATTCGTTGTTGTTTCTTACAAGGTAGGGAAGTAAGTCGCATTAATGCGCCAGTCCAAAAGTCTATAAATATGTCCAGTGGTACTCAAGGACAAACTAGAGACCAGGTTGGGATTCCTAGTCAAAGAAAAGTACATGATAAGGAAGATGATGACAAAGATGATGAAACAGAAGAGGTAGAAGACAAGGATATGAAAGATCAATATGATATTGACAATCACAATGTTAAATTAATTGTAAAGAAAATGACGACGTCGTAGAAGTCAATGAAGTTAATAAAGTCAATGTTAACAACAATTATGAGAGAATTGAAGTTGTAGAAGAATGCAAAGATGAAAATAAAAGAGTCAAAGATGACCTTAATCATGATATCGTAGAAGAACGTAACCCAAAAGATGTTGCGACAAATGAAGAGATGAACATTCTACCAATAGTCACAACTCAAGATGGGAAGAATCCTAGGGAACAACTAAAGACAAGTTCGTCAGACAAGGAAGTAAGCACATTATTAGTAGTTGCCCCTACAGATAAGAAAACCATATCAAAGCGTGCAAAAATATCATAAATCTACATCAAATTAGAAGATCAAAAGAACACCATCATATTAGAAGCTCAGAAGAATACTCCATATAGTTGTTATGTGTTTATCTACAGAATCATATGCATGAAAATATTTGAATGGAAATGCGACCAAATATTTCAAGAATTGCTAAACCGTGGCACCGTTATTCGTGGCAAGAAATCCAATTGCAGCACGCTCATAAGAAGATTCGTGGACGAATCTTTTTAGAGTAGGATGACTTGTAATATACCAAAAGTATATTACAACTAATAATTTATTATCTATTAGTTTAGTTATTATTAATATATGTAAATTTCGGCATTGTAAGGACACATGGTTTACTGGTGTCTCTTCATATCTATAAAGACGCACTAATTCAGTGTAATATCCATCAATTCAATTATAAAAATATATTTATTATCAAACATGATAATTATGTAAGGATAAATCCTTACATTACAGGTGAGGACAGTTTGATTGCCGATACGAAGAGGAAGCTTGCTATCGAGTTCAAGCCGAAGGACTTGGGGATGATGCACTATTTTCTAGGCATGGAGGTGTGGTAGAGTGCAGATGGAATCTTCCTTGGACAAGGGAAGTATGCAGTAGATATCCTGAAGAGGTTCAGGATGATGGACTGCAAGGCCATGGCCACACCTATGGCATCAAACCTGAAGCTATTGTGTGATGCTTCATCTGATCCGATTGATGTCACGATGTATCGTCAGATGATTGGGTCCTTGATGTACCTGACGAACACGAGACCATATATTTTCTTTGAAGTGATCACATTGAGCCAGTTCCTAACGGATCCCAGAGGTGTTCACCTGGTTGCTGTAAAGCATATTCTGAAGTACCTAAAGGGTACGGTTGATTATGGGCTCAAGTATGATGCGAATCAAAAGTTTAACCTACAGGGTCATATTGATTCAAACTGGGCAGGTAGTGCTGCAGATAGGAAGAGCACATCTGGGTGTTGCTTCAGTATGGGATCAGGTGTGATCTCTTGGTTTAGCAGGAAGTAGTCTTGCGTAGCACTGAGTACAACCGAAGCAAAGTATTTCACAGCTTGTTCGGCTAATTGTGAGGCAGTATGGCTGAGGAAGCTATTGTCAAAGTTATTTGATCTCTTGTTGGATGCTACTGGTATCTTTTGTGACAACCAGAGTTGTGTGAAGATTTTTGAGAACCCAGTGTTCCATGATAGGTTGAAGCACATTGAGATCAAATATCACTATATCGGGGATATGGTGCAGAGAGGAGCAGTGAAGCTCCTGTATGTTGCGACGGATGAGTAGGTTGCATATGTGCTGACGAAACCACTAGCCAGAGTGAAGTTTGAGTATTTCAGAGAGAGGATTGGTGTTCTTCAGATTGATGACACTTCAAGGAAGAAGTGATGGACACATTTGCAGGAGCCATTCCAAGCATGGTGAGAGGAGGATCCTTCCCATGGTTGTGGATATAAGTGTTGTGTGATGAGTTTAGGACGATGCTCCATTTACTGCTCTGTATGCATCATGTTGGATGCTTGTTATGATTAGTTGGATCATGTATTTGTATATGCATCATGTTGGATGCTTGATATGATCAGTTGGATCATGCATTTGTATATGCATCATGTTAGATGCTTGATATGATCAGGTGGATCATTTATTTATGTATGTATCAGGTGGATGCATGGTATGATCAGGTTGATCATGGATGATGAGCTTCATGATGTTGCTCCAGATGACATGCATCAGGTTGATGCTATGATGATCAGGATGATCACAGATTATGAGATTTAGGATGTTGCTCCAGATGACATGCATCAGGTTGATGCTATGATGATTAGGATGATCACAGATGACGAGATTCAGGATGTTGCTGCAGATGACATGCATCAGGATGATGCTATGATGATGATCAGGATGATCACAGATGACGAGCTTCAGGATGTTGCTCCAGATGACATGCATCAGGATGATCACAGATGACGAGCTTCAGGATGTTTCTCTAGATGACATGCATCAGGATGATGATCGGTTTGATCATGTATACATCAGGATGATGTATGTTGAGTATCAGGTTGATACTCTGTGGTTGTGGATAGGCTGTGCAGGTAGCATAGAAAAGATCCTTTGAAATCCAGACAGGTAGAGCGGTGTGCTCGTAACATCCTGGGATGCTCTATCAAGACCCAGACAGGTAGAGCGGTGTGCTCATAACATCCTAGGATGCTATGAGTAGGTTTTGCTACAGTTTCGCATAGAAAAGATCCATTAAAATCTGGACAGGTAGAGCGGTGTGCTCGTAATAGCCTGGGATGCTCTATCGAGATCCAGACAGGTAGAGCAGTGTGCTCGTCACATCCTGAGATGATCTGAGTAGGTTTTGTGAAAGTTCACATAGAAAATATCCTTTAAAATCTGGACAGGTAGAGCGGTGTGCTCGTAACAGCCTGGGATGCTCTATCGAGATCCAGACAGGTAGAGCAGTGTGCTCGTAACATCCTGGGATGCTCTAAGTATGTTTTGTGAAGGTCAACATGTAAAAGAACCTATAGACTGCGCTAGGTTTTGTTGATGCACGTTATCAGTCCTAGGTTCCACAGTATGGCCACTAATGATGAAGACCTATAGGTGGTGGGTCTACATCCAGTATGAAAAAGGATTGGCTCTGTAGAACTTCCTATGACGAGTAGATTTGATATTTATTGAGATAGCATCAATAGTGATGATGACGATGATTCGATGACGATGATCCAGTGATGATTATCCAGAAAAGAAGACTTGTGCTAGCAGATCTATGTCGAGAAATACCTTCCTAGTTAAGAGGGAGTGTTGATGTATTTGTAACTTCGGAATGTATTTCACATATGTATATTGTATTCCTATAAAGATGTTATTATTCCTCTATACGAAAGTGTCATCATTTATATTGTAAGTGTCGTAACTTATACTTGATGGGTTATTAGACCACCTTGATGGGGTCGGCCCTGTCAGCATTATATTATGTGATTAAGTTGAGGCTGACCTAGTAAAGGTTATTAGGCAAGTCAAGTCAAGTATAAATAGAGTGCGGGAGGTACTCTATTTTATTTTTTCACTTTCTCACTCACACACTCATTGGAGAGTGGCACACTAGTGGAGGAGGAGAAGCTACTGCTAGGAGAAGACTATCTCTTATGCTTGGTTTGTATCATTTCTCTATCTATCTCTGAGGAAGTTGCGGGGTTTTTCACCTTCTTGGTTTTCCCCAGTGAAACTCTGTGTCTCTTGTGTGCTTGCATTATTGTGTCCATGATTGATATGTTGTAGATATGCTGTACATGTTATTCTCTTAGTTAAGATACTATATCAGATTGAAATAAATTCTTAGAAACTAAGACATAATCATTTGGAGTCATTTTGTTGAGTTTCATATCATTTGGAGAAGATTGCCTATCATTTCCCCCAAGGTTGAAACTAGTCTTTTTGCATATTATTTAAGGGAGTTATAGGAGACATTAAAAGTTGAATGATAATTCATATGAGTTCATGTTGATTCCATTTATATTTCCCCTACTTCCATTCATAAATTCGAGTTGGAATGAGTGCATTTGGAAATTCATTTTCATCATCTACCCTAGGGGATTTGAACCACAATTGACTAGTAAAATCCCTATCTTGACCAGATTTGAAAGAGGAGTTGCGGAAGTCATATAAAAACTCCCAAGAATCCATAAACATTATAAATATGTGTTAATATCATCCAAGTACTTTCTGTAGCAATTTGGGAGAACTTGGTGTCATTTGGAAACCAAGGGACCAATACTAGTCAAAGAGAAATTGCTAGTCACACTCCCTACTTTGGCCATAATATTAAAGGGGTTTACAGAAGTCTTTCATCCCTGAAAAATAATAATCAAGTCCTAATATATTTAATATAACTTCTCAGAATATTTGGGAGCATTTGGAGCAAATTGGAGACCTAGACATAAAAAATAGTCAAAGGTCGAACTAGGGAAAAAAGTGAAAAAATTGTCATTTTAAATAAATTCATAAAAAGGGACATTACACATTTCTACTTGGGATCCTTTTAATAACTTTAGTTGAATCATTTCCCTCCTTAGAACTCAAATTATCTCCTAATTACTCATGAAATTTGAATTATTGGGGGTTATGACCCTTCATTGGCCCCACATGACACTTGGCTCATCTTTTGTCTCCAACTCCTCCATGAATTCGAATTGGGAAATATTTTGTATTATTTGTAGATGTGTAACTCCTCTCATGCACCCTCTTGGTCTATTTGTAGATCTTGCATTGTCATAGATGTCATAGAATCTGTCATAAGTGTCATAGGTGTCATAGAATCCATCATAAGTGTCATAATGCTTGTCATAGTTATATAATTTTTCATTGCCTATTTTTATCCATATGACTCTCCCTTTTCCTTCATGAATGTTACATCTTCCCTCCAACTCGAATTTTGGGATGGATCCATGTTTAAAGGAGGAATATTCTCTCATGTGGACCCCACATGTCCACATATTCCCTCAAGTCCAACTAGGACCTAATGCCACTTCATTTTGGATAATTTAACATTTATTCCATAATTTATTCGCCTATTTCCACCATCAATTTAGAATATTGAATTTTCATGAGAAACTATAGGGGTTGAATGTCAATATTTTAATTCTTCCACATAACCCTTAGGAATTGGGTAGGCCAACTTAATTATTTATCTGAAAATAATTTAATTGGGGACATGACAGTCCTATGCACCCAATATTGTTTGTCCTCAAGCAATTTCAAACATGGATGTTGAGGAGCCTGCTTTCCTTCCAAACTTTGCTTCCAACTTGTTTCAAAAACATTTGAACCTCCATACTTGCACTGAAAAACCTCTTGAAGTTGCCACTGATTTTCCAAAATTTCCAAAATTTCATGTTTCCAAGAAAATTTATGAGAGGAAATGCCATGCTTCCACTCCTCCACACTAATAGAATCACTTTCATAAGTGGTGACTTGAACTTCTTGTTGCTTGCTATACCCCAAATTTGAAAGCAATGAGACCAAAAGTGATCCCAAGGTCTGAAATGATCCCGTAGTATGCATGGTGATAAATATCTACAACTAAACTCCATACATACCAAGCATATGAAAAATGAGTCCAACTAAATAAACTAAAACAATACTCTGCATAAATGAACTCAATGAAATAAAGGTTAGCTTTCTCCATCACACCAATGACCAAGGTATTGTTCCAAATGAACTGAAAACAAGCAATGCCAGGATCTCATTGCTTGTGTTGCATTCCAAATTATAGGCATGCTCTACCACAAAAAATTTCAGGAAAAAGATTGCCTAGATCCCATTGCCTTAGTTGCAAATCTTTGAGTGGCAGTGTCACATGTGCAAAACTAACATTCCAAAGAATGTCAGGATCCCATTGTCTCATCTACATCTTTCCAAACATCAGTAACAACAATAAAAATTCATCACTATGAAAAATGCAAGGACGTATGTAATGTTCATAACACCACACTGGAAGTTCAACATTTCCAGTGCATACTTGAAACTTTGAGGGCCCTTGCATCAAAATATGAAATTCTTCAATGTCAGGACGAGACCAAGAGAGACTCTCCATCATGAAATACATATCCTCAAAGTGAGGCTGAATTCAAACAAGTCTCGCCCAATCAACTAGATAGTCCTCATGTGCCAAATGCACACAAGAATCGAGAGTGATACCATTGAAGCTCAAAGGACAAGAGTGAAAGTCCCATGCCTCATCACCAAAAGAGTAGGAATCATCCAAAAATAAAATATTTCCATGATTCTCCAAAATAATTTAATATGCAACAAAATAATCAGCCATGTGTTCCTTCATCCAAAATCTGAACCAGGTAAGGATCAAAGAAAATAGGGAGACTTCAACTGTCTCGAAGAAGTCTCATCAAGACACCCATGAATATGTGTATCATCAATAAATAAAAAAGAATGTTGCTGCCAATAATAATTTTCTTCAATCTTATATTTCTTCACCCAAGTATTGGATGAAGTTCCTCCAACATCAAAGGAACTAAACAAGGAGGCAGGAAACTCACGAGTCTTCAAGTGACTCAAGTGAACATCATAGGTGCATCCATGTACACATGTATCATCATAAGGTAAAAAATGATGATTTTGAAAATGTAAAGAATAATGTGCTCTAATCATGTCATCATTGAAAGGAGATATAGGAGTTTCATACTCCTCATGTGGCATCATCAGAAAGAAACCTTTTACCCAATTTTCATTCCCAATTGATGTGTCTAAAAAGAAGTAGGGGGTGAATAATTGTGAACCAACCTTACCTATTTGAAACTCTTACCCATCAAAATTTTGAATGTATCTTCTCCATAATTGGCTGGTCCAAATTTTGTGAGATCATGTGCCTCCTCCAAGGCTCTGCAACTCTCACCATAAGGCAACTCATAATCCCTCTGAACAAGAACAAGTGCTTGGCTTCCTTCTTCTTTGAATATAACCTCTTCAAGCACCTACATATAAACATGTACCTCATGTTCCACCATCACATGAGGTTCCTCCTTTGTAACATAAAGTATTTCAACCATTGAATGACTGTCTGATATGTAGGAGGGTGTAAAGGACCATTGTAACCTCTCTTGAAGTTGCTCAATATGCACCATATATTTTTGGAGTGCATTTTGGGTGGACTCCAAATCATTTGAGAGATTGTAATTATCTTATGTATCCTTAAAGTTTATTCCATGATACAAACCAACAAGCTTAATTAAATAATCTCTATCAGAAAGAAAATTCAAAAAATTACCTTTGGTGTCCAACATTGCCTTACGGATTTTCTCCATGTCTTCAAGATTTCTCCTCCACACACCAACGCAATTTTGAAACCAATGCATGTCTGTCATGGAGATTTTTCAAGTCCTCTTGAATCTTCTTTTCATCCATCTTCAAGGACCCTGCAAGAAAATGAGGCTCTTGCAAATGAGCATCCTCTTCTTCCCTCTTGCTTGGACCAACTTCATGAAGCTCAAGTGGTGATGGGCAAGTTGATCTTGGTTTTTATTCAAATGATACAAGGTATTAATATCCATGGTCAATGGAACTTTGTCTTGAAGTAACACTTTCAAAAGTGATCTCTATGTCACCAACATAGAGGTGTGAGTACCCATCAGTAGGTACTCCTTCATAGTTCAAGCATCCATCAATAGATGCTCTTTGATTCATGTCCAAAGTAGAGTGTGACTAAGAATGATCTTTAGTATTTTAAATGGAATATTATTCATGCTCATGTGATGTTTCTTAATATTTTTCAGATTCACTTTGGAGTGAATTTCGATCCTCCTCACGTAATGCGCCTTTTGATTCGCCTATTTCAAAATTATGTGGCTCATGGGTCTCCTCATTTCACTCCTCCTTTTCACTCAAACATATATGATTTTTTCTTCAAGGTCTTTTGCAAGAATTGCATAAAAATTTCTTGACTAAATCCACATATTCATTCTTGGGCCTATGTCCAAACAAGCAATCGGAAAATTCTTCCAAAGGAATGGAATTTTGTGTATCTCCCTTATACAGATCAAGATATGCCTGATATTGTTGGGGAAAGGTTTTACATGTTGCTCTCAATCTTTGTAATTCATTCATAGAATTATCCTCTGGTGGTTCAACACATACATATTAATCATACATAGGGTCATATTAATAACCCTCATGCAATATGAACTTGCAAGAAGTGATGCATGATGGCATCTCTTCCTCATACCATTCACATTGTTCTTCATATTGCTCACAATCATCTTCATACTACTGACAAACATTGTACTCATAGGATTCATAATAATAGTAAGACATGGCTGCAAATTTTTCTTCAATGGATTATATTAATGAAAAGGTGCAAGGACCATGCTCTGATACCACTGTAGTATCCCTAATTTGAAATTTTACCCAATTTGGCCAATTTTCGAACCTTGGACTAGTGAAACCCCAAACTGTCCCAAATGATCCCAAATGGTTTTGAATTATGTATGGAGGGACTAAGGAGGATATATGAAACTATAATACAACCATTAGACAACCAAACATATTTTATAAACATTCATGGTCTACAATTTTCAAGGAGGGAAGACTTGGGAAAAAACAAGTCAATTGGATTGGTGAAAATCCCCCCTAGGTCTACCATTATTTTCCCTTCCAAACACTATACGGACTTCCCTAATATTCAGTATGAGAATTCATTCTGTTATAGGATGTTGGCATGGGATAAGTCCACAGGAAGTGCGAAAGCTGACATGTGAGAAAGGGTCATTCCGCAAAAGAATGACCATTCGCAGAGTTCGCGGAAGCACAATAATTGTTAGATTAGTTAATTTGGTCATGTGGACGATTTTGTAACCAAATAGAAGCATATAAATAGAGTAGAATTGTAATCCTAAGTGCATGCAGTTTTTGAGGATTTATCCTATCTTTTGGGTCTGTTTTGTATCTGCAACATGGTGTATTGACTATTTCTGTGAGGTTCATTCCGTAGGGTTAGTGAATGAATGAAGATGTTCGATTATAGTGCAATCTCTATTTATAGTTTTATGTGATGATGAATGGGACTATTTTAGAGTATCTTTGATGCGAATATGTTATTGGTTTAATAAGTACTGTTAATCTGAATAAGTAAGTTGAATACGTTGTTCCGAATGTTTGTTATCTGTTGAACTCTGTGAATGACTTAATGTGTGATTGATGAATTGATAATATGCTACAAATGTTATGATCTCCGGTTATTACAAGGGTAATGTATGTTGAAAGAATATCCTCAACTCCACTGCGGAAACTTGGTTCCAGCAGCCCCCTTATACATCTCGGGTGAGACTGCACTTGCTCCGCAAGTGTTGCTGGAAAGGGTTACACCTTTCCGGGCTGCTATGTAAGGGAGTTTGGGTTGGTAGTTTGTTGGCGATAGTGCGAAGTGAACCCCTGTCGATAGACGCCACATCAACATAGGACATAAAGGAAAACATGTGTGAAGCACTATATCAGGTTTTAGGGTTGGATAATTCTCCCGAAGTGTTAGGAACCTGTGTCAACCCTTCTCTTTACTTTGTTAGTATATTGTTGTTGGACACATATGATTTGTAAGTCGTCCCGTAGTATTATATGTTCTATGGTATTGATCCTTAGTTTGTATTATCCCATAGTATTATATGTTCCATGGTATTGATCCATAGTATTGGATGCATATGATTTGTAATTCGTCCCGTAGTATTATATGTTTCATGGTATTGATCCATAGTATTGTCGCCTTGAATTAGTATACAAGTACGTGTTGAGGCCAACGAAAGCACCAAGAAGTTATTTGTATTGAGGCTTCTCAAAGGAGGTTTCCCCCTCTAAGTGGCCCGCTATCAATAAATCTATTATGTGTTCTATTATTTCTTATATATCATGCATTTTCATTAATTAATTGTTGGAGGTTCCTCACATCTGATATCAGAGTACTTTCTTGGGCTCGTTGGATGGAATTTTTGCCAATTTTTTCTTTTTCGCATCTGTATTTGTTCCTATCAATTACAGGTTCAGATCTAGGAGTAATCCCTATCCACTTAACTGTGGGAAGTACTTGGGAATAATCCCTAAAATTCATTGTGAGGAGTACCACAGGAACCCCGAAGTAGATGGTCCACTGAGAGGACCTTCCAACGAAAAGGGAAACGACCCCTACCTGATTGACTAGTTCCCACCCATGAGGTAAACCAAGAGCTATCGTTTGTGGAAAGCGGTTATCAGTTTTACCTGAGCTGTGGAGTGAGGGGTGATGCCCCAATAGGAAATATGTTAGACATCATTGGTGGCCGAGTGAATCCCCTAAACCTTTAGGAATCCGCACATGCAAGGGGTCCATATCTATTTCTAGCTGATAAATCGCAGATTAAATCTACCAGAACTATTTCCAATCACTTTCGTGCCATTGTAGATCCATTCTGTTTTCGATCACTTCCACACTGTTGCAGATCCATTCTGTAATTCATCTCGTAGTATTATATGTTCCATGGTATTGATCCATAGTATTGGCACATAGACTTAGTATATAAGTACGTGTTGAGGCCAATGAAAGCACCAAGAAGTTATTTGTATTGAGCTTGCTCAAAGGAGGTTTCCCCCTCTAAGTGGACCGCGATCAATAAATATATTTTGTGTTCTTTTATTTCTTATATATTATTCATTTTCATTAATTAATTGTTGGAGGTTCCTCACACAAAGGACAATAGCCTCTAAGGCATACAATTTATGTGAAAATGGTGGACAAGTGAGAATGAATTAATGTTGAAAAGTCTAGTATGAATTGAGGGGTACGAATGCAATAATTTGGACATACATTTAACTTCCATAATTAGCTTAAATCATACGCAAAACCTCCATAAAATTATGATATCAAACTGTTACAAAACATTCTACAATCACCATGAGAATATAGTGAGGAAACTAGCTCAAATATCAATGTTACTTGGAGAAATAGTACATGAAGTGCTTAGTATTTCGAGCTGTGGCTCTCATGATCTATCCATTACAGATTTATGCATCCATTAACAAGTTCATAAGGTATAAAAAAAATCCTTCCATTATCTATATGCAACAAAGAGTGCGCTATATCACTTTACATTAACATTGAGAGAAATATAGTAGAATGAGAGAAGAGAAGAAAGAATGAATATGAACTCGAACTCAGATGGGGGTTGAACTTGCACCAAAAAAACTCCATGAAGGTCTATTTAAAGGTATGAATTCCCTCTCCATCAACCAACTTGTATGGGAATCTTGCATCCTCGAAATTGGTTCTAAGGTAGGGAGGATGATCATCCACCATGCAAGGACAAGCTTGAAGCTCTCCCAAATTGCAAAAATGCAAATGAAAAATGACCAAAGTCTGCTCCATTTTGACTTGGCCTCCTTTTAGTAACTTTAGTTGACTCATTTCCCTCCTTAGAACTCAAATTATCTCCTAATTACTCATGAAATTCAAATTATTGGGGGTTATGACCCTTCATTGGCCCCACACGACACTTGGATCATCTTTTGTCTCCAAATCCTCCATAAATTAAAATTGGGGAATATTTTGGATGCTTTGGAGATGTGTAACTCCTCTCATGTGCCCTCTTGGTCTATTTTTAGCTCTTACATTGTCATATATGTCATAGAATCTGTCATAAGTGTCATAGGTGTCATAATGTTTGTCATAGAATTTGTCATTGCCTATTTTTATCCCTATGAGTCTTCCTCTTCCTTTATGAATATTACCTCTTCCATCCAACTCGAATTTGGGGATGATTCCATTTTTAATGGAGGAATATTCTCTCATGTGGACCCCACATGTCCACTTATGCGCCCCCAAGTCCAACTAGGACCTAATGACACTTCATTTTGAAGCATTTAACATTTATTCCATAATTTATTGGCCTATTTTTACACCATCAATTTAGAATATTGAATTTTCATGAGAAACAATAGACCTTGGGGTTAAATGTCAATATTTTAATTCTTCCACATAACCCTTAGGAATTGGGTAGGCCAACTTAATTATTTATCTGAAAATAATTTAATTGGGGACATGAAAGTTAGGGTGGTGTTAGGGTGAGTTGGAACTCACCGAGGATTGGTGTCCTCTCTGTAGGAATGTGCTATAGGGATTGGATTCTTCCTTCCAGTTGCAACTGGTAAAGCTAGGGGGTTGTAGCCTCCTTCTAGTGGGTTCTAGAGAAATCAGGGAGTGGGTGCTTCCTTCCAGTGGGTGCTAGTAAATCAATTGAATGTAATATTGACATGATATAAGAAAATAATTATGTGTTTTTATACCATTTGGGTTTCCACGTAAAATATCTTGTGCATTGTGTATGATCTTATGTGAGGTTTAATATAATGATGAATGGAATTGTTAATGTTTAATGTACATGCTGTACTTAAGGTTAAAAATGGTAAAATTTCTCAACACTGATTCACCCCTCTTCTCATTATTTGTGAATATTCCGAAAATATGCACAATCATTTTACACCACTATCATTAAGTGGATCATTTTTACCACGACGAATGCCACCACTATCAATAAACTACCTTCTTTTTTATTCATTCTCAATAATGTATTCTTTTGTTATTGCCAATGGTGCTACATGATTCTCTTCTTGACCATTGAAGATTGAATTTCTTTGTTGATATGGATGATCCATTTTAAGGTAATGTTGTAGCCACAATAGATCCCACCATTGTTTTATGGAAAATGATGGGAGCCCCTTCTAAAATGGTTTCTTCCTTTTCAAGATAAGTTGTTTTGATTTGATTTCTTGTTTGAATTATAGAATTTCTCATTTTTTGTACCTTGGAGTGAACTCCAATAAATTATTTTTCAAAAATATGTTTTTTTCTAACGTTTCTAATGCTTAAATTTTCAAGTATTATGTAAAACATCATATCTCATATTTTAGGATTTTCAAGTTTTAAACGTAAGTTTCTGACATCTCGATCCTAATTTTATTTGTTTTATCGGATGTCATTAGTTCGAAAATTTCTCAATTCCAAGCCTTTCTTTTTTATGTCCTGACTCTAATATTTAATTTTGCACCTGGAGAATCAGAAAGTTTTATAATTAGTAGGTTCTCTCGATGTTCCGACCCCAATATTTCAATCCCGATACAAATATCGGACATCGAAAATCAGAAGCTATTGTTTTAGAGGGTATTTTTTTCTCCCAACATCCCAATACCAACATGTTATTTCATCGAACATCAGAAGTCGACAATGTTAATTATAAATTTTATTAAATACAATCCCGAGGCCTGAGCCTTGATAATATTGGATAACCACACATCAGAATCGCATATTTGACATCGAAAACGCATTTACCCGATGCACGTGCAAGTAGCCAACTCTAAGAACAAGTCAAATAAAAAATTCAATTTGTAATTATGGTTTAACCGCCAATTTTGTATGTCAACATTTATGTCTAATGGGAAATTGATTCCATCGTAGCTAGACCTATACTTAGTCAATTTTTCAAATTGATTTTCATCATTTTACTCCATTTTTTTGTGTCTATGAGTCGCAAATCAATCACAATTTACCAACGGATTTACTCTTCACTGCATAGAGATTGTGTGAAATTTTCTTATGTATTTCATAGTTTCTATTTATGTCTATTCGCATAGTTTGTAAGAATTTCAAATTATCTTATTTTCACTATTTTCATTGCAGAACAAGTTTTAGACACCATAGAACATAGAACTAGGGAAAAGGAAAGCACATAAGAATTGAATATTAAGGACCCAAATTTTGGCATATATTCAGATATTGATGGCTGGAATAGTGACACTAAATGTATGGATTGGGCCATCATTTACAATATATTTGATAGTGATGAATTCTCGCAGTTTGGGGAAGATGCTCCAAATCTATCAAAATATAGCAAGTCACACATTCATGCCATTGCTGCATGGCCAACCATCATGCCATATCTAGACCTTGTCCAGTGGATGATCAATTATGCATACATCCCGACTACCACTTTTCGGGATTCAAACTAGGTTGTATATGTTACTTTCAAACTTGATACTTTTGCAAGGATTTATGCTCTAAAGGCTTCTCAGCATTTGTCGACACAAGATTTCATGAGGGATTTTGAGTAGAATTATGAAGCAAAGGAGTTGGTTAAGAGTGGGTGGTTCAATCTAGAAAGATTCATGCTGAGACCCAATAGAATGTACCCTATCCAACATTTGAGGAAACCCTACAAACTTCTTGCTCCTATGCTCTGTCGATTCTATGGATTGGAGAATTGTGCTTATTTCAAGATTTAATGGAATTTTTTGGTTCATCATATTGTCACTATAGTACTAGTATTTAACTGGGCTCTGATATTTTCTGTTACTTTGAAAGATGCAGTTGCTCAGGAACAAAAGAGATCAACCATTAGGAAGCCCAAGTTCTTCATGTCGTCTTATTTGGTAGATATAATGTGCTCATCTTTTGCATTTCCTTCAATGAAATGGCAATGGACAATACAAAACCCTCCTGTCCATATTTACTTTGTAATTTTATGGGAGGAAAATTACATGCCCTACATTTATGATATCTATGATAATTTTTTGAGTGTTGTTTATCTTATTATATTTGAGACAAATGCACCTCGAATTTCCAAAAATGCCAAAAATTTGGTAGCCATGATGGGAGACTGGTATTGTGGTGAATTCTTCACCTATTTAAGAATTTGGGGTCATAATTTAGTACATCTCATCCCAAGGTTTTTTCCTGACAGAATGGTTTTGGGAGAAACAAATTTCTAGACTATAGCGGATGGAATTCATAATCAATGCTCAGAATTGAAAAGAAGGGCTTGACCTAAGTTTCCATTGTATATCGGTCACCTAGTCATCCATAATGCTTCTCATGCCCATCTTTTAGATACTAAGTTAAAAGAGTTGAAGTTGGGATTAGGTGTCAAAAGAATGCATGACCCTAAGAAGTTTATTAAACAACATTTATTGTAGGCTCAATTGAAGAACACCTATATCCATGAAACTAAACCTAATGATTCCATCTATCCAGGAGCTCTCAATTTTGAGGAATCATTGGGGAATATTGTTGACCAACAACATAGGAATTTGATCCATGAATCACTAAAACATCAGAATATATTTGTACAAGGGGAAAGGAGTATAGCATTTGCTGCTGAAGAACAGGCCAAAAAAGAAGAATTTGAAGCCAATAACAAAGCCCTGGTGGTCAATACAAATTATCCTAAACCTCCAGCACATAAGAAGTTAGATAAACAAGAAGGAAAATAGCCAATGGCATTCATCAAGCCTCAAAATCCTTTGCAGAACCTGAATAGTTTAATGCACCAAGCATAAGTTCTTCAAGGTAAATTGTCTCAGCCTACTGATCCTCCTACTTTATTGGTACCTATTTTGACGTGATTTCTAATTTCACAGTTAAGGTTGAAAAGGTTTCATTCACCACAAATTCAAATCCTAAAAACCCTAATCCTATTATCAAAATTATTAATTTAGGTCAAGAAAATCCAGAAGAATATTTCCACTCAACTCAAGTTATTGAGGAGTTTCCTCAATTACATCCCCTTGATGTTTCATCCCTTCTTGTTAATTCCCTACCAAGTCTTAATAATGAACTACCTCATGATAATGGTACATCCACTACTAATGTTGTTATTAAACCTACCCATGATCCTATTCATGATTCATCTCCTCCTTCATCACCTCATATTCAATCCTTGGATCATGCCTCAAACCAAGTTTCTAAATGTATGTTTCGGTTTAACGGGTATCTTGCAGCGGGTGTTCTTTTTTTTTTGTTTTGTAATGAGCCCATAGGTCACTTAGTTTTGTAGCTGGGCTCTGATACCACTTGTAATGTCCCTAAAACTAGTAAAAATTTAAAAATTTTCTCCTTACTGTTTACCATGCCTAAACAGATGATGCATTCTAAATTAACTTCAGCACTGTCAAGTTGTCTCATCTAATGGAAAAAGTAGTTGAGAGTAGTTGTTGTTCATTACTTTAATTCTGCGGAAGCAATACCATTAGTTAGTTTAATGTATATGAAATCTCAAGGCATGTTTAAAGAATGTACCTAAGGTCCTGCCCCTTGTTTTCGAGTTTTTATGAATATGATTGAGTTTGTAATGTATAACTGTCTCTTCATGCATGATGGCCTGTGTTGATGGAAGTTTGAGGCCTATGGGAGGAACCTGGTGTTCCATGAAGAGATGTACCCTGGAAGTGTTGCCGAGAGGTAAGGGTAAGTCTTGGAATTCCTGTTCTTACTTAGCAATTGCTAATGGATCATCCTATGTGTGCATGCAGGTGCTTTTATGAGGGGTCCCTCCGATGGAACTCCTATCCCCATGTACTAGAAGTGTTCACAAGTTTAAAGTATAAGGCTAAGGTTCTAAGAAGGACCTTGGGATAAAGGATTACTTGATGTTACCAAATCGTTGGCATCTATACAACTTCCCACTATAGCGCTTGGATAAATATTAAACTTCATAAATGGTATTAATTGGGGCCTTAACTACCACCTGAATGATGGCTATTTGATAGTGGTGACCAGTTGGCAAGCGAGGGTTTTCAATACAGGGTTTTTACCCTTGCAAACATTGGCTCTTCGTTTCATTTGGTCTTGGGAAGACTCTCGTTGCGCCTGGGAGGTTTTCGTACCCTGACCTGAGCTATGCTCATGGTCGGCGCACTATTTGGAGTTTTATGCATGGGGGAGAAGAAAATATCGACATGGTCCAGTTAATGGTTATTCTTTGTCCATACAATGTTTTCTACTATACTAGCACTTGTTAAAATTTCAAGGTTTAACCTCGTGTTGCTTGTTGGCTTGACAGGTATTTGATGGCGTTCCTCCTTGCGTGGCTTAATAGCTGGTGGCCAGTACTTTCGACTATATTGGAAATGCAAAGGGTAAGTTCAGGGTTTACCATCCCTTAGCCCTTCCTCTCACCTCTGTGGAGTGGTACTGTTTGTATTTGTTATGAGGAACTTCGTGAAGCCCAGTTTGGGTTCATTGAAACATGTTTGGAGTTCCCGGAGGTCGTCGTTGGATGGACCATTTGTTAAATGTATCTATTTGTATTGGAAAACAATACATCCCTGTAGGGTTTTCTGGTTTAGTGTATATGTTTGTCCATTTGGCTCTATGAAGAGTTTTAAGCTTTTGTAATGGGATATGATTCCCACAATACAAAACTTGGGTTTGCGTTTTCTCAATGAACACTAGTCATGTATTAATAATATGCAGCGATGTTGGCCTCTGCGAAATTCTATGTATGACTTGCTTATGTCTAGTCTTTGCATTTTCCTATGGAGTATGAGAAGTAATGTTTGATGAAATTCTATATATGTTGTCATTGCTTCTGTACTGAAGGTAGTTGATTTGGTATTTTAAATAGTCTGGGCGCTTAAAGTTGTTCCCGAGACTTGATCACTTGACCTGGGTCAATCCTTTGTTTTTATAAGGGAAGTCGAACACTTTGTTTGTAGGGTGAATGATTGAAATTTGGTTTGGTAAAAACTTCTGCGTTTAAATGATAATGCATACCCCTAGCTATTGTCCATTTGTTTGATTGAAAAGAGGTCTGTGTTTTAATGCCAATCATCAATGCTTTGTAAGATAGCAAGGTCTTCATAAAATCATTAATGGTATTCGACCTTCTGACCGGTGCTTTGATGTACTAAAAGATATTTAGTTTAAAGATAAGAAATGCTTTGTTTTTCTATGGGATTCAATCCTGGGGAAGGTAGAAGAGCCCGCCAAGGTTTTTGGGATGAAAGATTAAAAACGTAAGATGTAATGTGCAATGTCTGAGTTATAAATTGTGAATTCGTAACCCTTGTTTACCTGTCGCATTTTCGTTGTGGTAGGTAGTGGGTTGACTGGTTGGTTAAAGAAATGATACTCGCCAGGGTTTGACTGCAAGTCGTAATGGTAAAATGAGCCTGGGTTTAAACTAGACTCAACGAAACAATTGGGGTGTCTTGTCCTACGTGATTCTTTTTGATGATTATAAAATGTTTGCCTGGAAATCTAAATACTGGAACATTTGACTCTTCCTATGCTTGTATGTTTACTGTCTGTGAAAATAACCGTTTGAAAAGAGAAATAAAGGTAGCTGTCATGGAAAGAAAATATAACGATATAGTCATTTGATAATGTGAAATGCAATGTAGTTTGGTTTGAATGGATAGCAAGTAGTTACGATTGTTTTGAGTCTATGAAACTTGATGTATGATGTTGCTAAGAGTTTCGATGTTTGGCTCGTTACCTTTGCTATTTCTATTTGATGATTTAAAAGAAAAGAAATGTAAGAAGATGATGGAAATCCTAATTCCGAAAAGATTAGTCTACTGTTGCAATGATTTCGTTTTCCCACGTAAGGGTTAGTAGTGTACAAATAAATTGAGTCAGGTTTGAGAAACGTTGGGGTTTAAAAACCTAAGAGGGAGTTTAGAGATAAATATAAGAACATCAATGTGTAACAGAAATATAATCCCTATCTATTAATTGATCTAAAACATATCATACGATTTCAACATTAAATATAGATTAATTGCTGATAAGAACATCTCAGTTGTCTAATTTAATAAGGGTGGATTCTAGGTTTTAGATAAGCTTGGATGTCTAGCACAGGCTAGCTTGGCTAGACCTACTAGCCATTCTGCTAGTTTCTAAATCTAATTTCCGAGTTAAACAATTTCTAGTTACAGGGTTTACTTATATAATAACCCAAGAGCCCATGCCCAAAGGCCCTTGCTCTATAATTACACTAATGTTTTAAACAAGTTGGGATAAAACAAAACAGTGTTGAAATATTAAATCTATACTAAATGCCTAGCTTCTATTATAACTTGAAAAGGAAGTTTAATAATTCGTACCTGGTTTCCTGGTAACTTGCTCCTTTTCTGTAGAGGCCAGCACACTCAAACAATAATTAGTGTAGAATCTCCTGGGCTTAGCTGACCTGTTAGAATGATTCCTTAGCTGGATAACTTTGGGGCTACCATGTTCCTCCCAACCATGACCCTTAGACCGTTCCTGGTTCTAAATAGATCCCCCTGAGCTGGTTCCAACATGAAATGAGAGATAGAGGTCCTTGATTCACTACTGGTTCAGATCTGGAAAATTTATGGGACTGCTTCAGTTTTTGGAGTAGAAAATTCTTTCTGATTACCATAAGAGAATGATAATGAAAAGATGCCCTTAAACTTGGGATCTGCTCTCTTTAAGTAGGGGAGTCTTGAATTATGGTTGTTTGAATAATTATTTTAGTTTCTTTTAAATTAAATAATTAATATTCATAAAAGATATTACTACTAAATATCTAGTCCTTGTTGAACTAGGACTCTTCATTTGTTTTCACTATAAGTGATTTTAACTTATCATTTTCATAAAATTAATATTAATAATAATGAATATATTTCAATCTAAATATTAATACATCATTAATAATATTTAAATAATGTGGCAGCCCACTATGCATAAACTATATGCAATAAATGTATTTTATAAGTAAATAAATAATAGCATCATTTATTATTAAAGCTCTTAATAATAATATTTATCCTTTGAGACCTTTATGCACTTTGTTCATATAAGACTATTCTTTGTCAATCCATACTTTAAGTTATGGTAATTATCTTTTATTTAATTATGTATCTTCACATGATCCTTCTTTTAAAATCTTAAGGATAAGGTCCAATTCTTTGGACAGTCTTTTGGTAAGCTTGGATAGGCACCTCTAGTCTCTCTCTTGCATGTTGGATTCCCTCGTTTAACATGGTAGTTCCCACAGTGTTTGATGATAGGTAGAAAATGATTCATTTAACCAATTTAAAATAAATATGATGAAAATAGAAGTGCTATTCAGAGTCTTTCCGACTCAACACTTTGAGATCTAGTAACCCCGAGTGCTCTTCAGAGCTTTTAACTCAACACTCTCACATGGGCGTTATGCTAGTGCAATTCCAGAGCCTCCCGCTCAACACTAGTGTTAGAATGTGGTTGTGAGGCACATCTAGAATATTTAAGTGGCCTCGGATCCGATATTCATTTATCAAGCTTGGAGTGCTCTAGGGCTTATTCCCAACACTCAATGTACCTCAGGGCTTACTCCCAGTACATAAACATTCTTCTAGGTACATCAGGGCTTATGCCCAGTACGTAGGTTATATGTGTGTTTCTGAGTCCACGCTCAACACACCCATAAGTCAATCATGTAAAATCATAGCTCTGCACAGTAAGTAACAAAAGATCATCTCAATATATTAGGGCTTGTACCCACATCATATGCTAAAGAACATAACCACAACATTAGGGCCTCCTCGCCCAGTATACACTCAATAAAGAAGTCAGTTAGGGTCCATGCCCAGTATGTCAATATATAAAAGAATAAATCATGGGTGCTAGGGCTCATGTCCAATACTCAAAATAAAACATATGTGCTGGGGCCGTGGCCCAATATAAAAACATAAATAGTTAGTCCAAAATTCGGGATATTACAGAAGACCACTCTGAGACAGAAGAAAGATGATAAATCTTATGAACAAATTTGTGAGTGGAAAAATCACTTGATGAATGTCTTAGAAGCTATTCCTCAGATGGATGCACTCAATCTTAAGCGATTTTGGGTATCCTTGAAGTCTTGGGGAGTTGTATGTGAGGATGTTTCTAGTTTGATTATTAAAGGACATAATATTTGTGTGAGGTTTTGGGCTTTGATAAATAATTTAATGGAACTTCTCGGAATGCCGATATTTGCTGAGTTGGCAGATGTTGTACCTATGAGATTTAGGATTTATGAGGTGGATCAATAGAGAGATGAGTCAACCAAGCTAATTCATGCTACCGTTCAGGTTGATCTATTTTTACTCCAATTATTTATCTCAGTTCTTGCCTATTCGAATGTGACCTTGGAGAATTTTTCAAAAAATTGTTCTAAAACATAACCAACGAAATTCAATTGTATTTATGTAGAGCTCAGTTTCAACTTGAGCATGCCTACTATCAGGATGTATCGGAAATGATGGATATTTATGCCAAATGGAAAGATTTTGTGACCAATCCTTGTGAGACTAGTTAGGTAGTCCTAGGTCTTAGGAAACATGGTATTGCTTTTAGGGATTTTTTTATCCACTTTATTGTATTTATATGCCTTTATTTGTAATGTAAAGGGGGGAGACACCATGGTCAGATCGCTAGTGAAATGTTTTACATCATATCTTGTTGAACTCTCTATGTTCCTTGATGAACTTTGTAATATTTTACAAACCAATTAATGGAAAGTGGAGGATGTTCAACATATTGGTCTCGGCTTGAGTAAAGTTTGATTTGTCTCAAATTTAATTTGTTTTTGAGTTATTTTCCTTCATCTTCTAAATTTTATTAGTTAGATTTCATAATTTTATTTTGCATTACAATGGCTATAGCTTGATTTTGGATTTCTTCACTAATCATCTATGTTACAAACATGACATGTTGGAAGTTTTTGACATAATATGTTTCTAGCATTCTTTTGTAATTATTAGGAAATTAATTAATTAATTAACTTAATGGTTTTCTATTTAAGGTTAAATAGGTTTAGTCTACAATTGATTTTTGATGCTTAAGGATGATCTCTGTTATTTTAACTCATGCTTTCATTAATGATTTCTTGTTAAAATTGCATAAGTAATTGTTTGTAATATAATTTGAGGATTTGTTCTTAATCATTTATAGCACATTTTATCATCATAGATTGTTTATTTTATCTTAGTTTCCTTTAGATTAATTCAGGATAAGATGTTTTCTTGTTGACTAATAACAATTTTGGCTCTTTTGTTAGATCCAATAATAACGCAGTTTAGGTTAAGGTTCATCAAATAGCATTTAACTGAAATAAAACTCATCATGTCTCCTTTAGGGGAGCATAAAACCAACTTGTGGCTAACGGGGCCCTGATATTTGTTGGAAGCATTCATATCAATTGACTAGGGACTATGAAGACTCTTGGATGGGTTTTTTTGACACCCTTGGATCAGATTGCTATCCTTTGTGTTGGCAAGTGGAAAAAATTCTCCCATCAACAAATCATTCTAGAAGTAAGGCCACTTTGAAATTAATGGCTAAAAAAAACCATAAGAAACCTCCAACCACTTGCTCCCCTATCATAAATCATAGTTGTTTGAACCCTACCATTACATCAGAGATTGCTACCACTTCGAGCAATCTGAGTTGATCTCCACGCCACTTCCACAATCCTGCTCATCCTGTAGGTGATCCTATAGTTTCTACACCTTTCTCGAAAAATATTGAGTAAGAGAAATTAATTCAGAAATCCCAACATATTTTGGCCAAGACTCATTCTAGGTTGGCTATAAGACATGCTTTACATGAGCAATTTGCTCAATGTTTTGAAAAACACTGTTGTGGAAAAAATTGAAAAGAGTGAATCCTTCCCACTTGGTGAGGGGAAAACACCTGTAGAATGCAGCAAGGCCTCAGTCTTAGGTGCCCCTTTTGTTTGTGGGTTAGTGCACCAAGTGATTATGCAAGTGCTTGTTAGTTAAATAGATAAACAAAATAAATAAAAATGAAATAAAACAAGGAACAAGAGGGGTAGAGATGCAAGCTCCAACAACTAATAGATGCTAAACTACTTTGTATTGTCTAATGGTCAAGCATGTACAACACCTAGGAGATGTGATCAGATGTGATCTCTAATGGAGGCAAACAATCCCCCTCAAGGAGTTCTATTTAGTCCACACTAGATGCTAAGTAGCTTGAAGAACAAATGAGAAGAACTCTTGCCTCTTGAAGGAACATGGCAAAGGAGCTTGGTAAATGATAAACAAGAGGGAAGAGGTGAGATATAAGGGATCTCAAGCACAATTCTAGCAGCATAACCTTGCTCTTGGTTTTATCTCTTACTAAGCATGCCTATGGCTTCTTTTATAGGCCAAGAGGTGCCCAAGAAATAACTAGATACCAATGTGAACTCCTTGATCTCATGATCTAGCTCTAAGGTACACAAAAGAGGAAATTTAAGGAACCCAAGTGTGTGAGGGGCCAAATTCGAACTTGTGGAGGTAATGGAACTTTCATGAGTCATTAATGCACCACTGGTGGTTGAGATTCTATCGTTTTTTTCAGTTGCATGGATGTCAAGAGATTATCTGTGCTGGTCATGCGGTTGAAGATTTGGTAACTTGCGCGATAGCACATATTAACAAACATGTGGCTGCACAGTTGTGATTTTGAATGTTTTTATGGAATTTATGGACTCATGATGCTTCTTACATATGATGAGGATGCATTTGATGGGATTCATGCTATATTTTGATGATGATTTATCGTGAAAATTGTGGAAATGTCACATGTGTGTGAGATTTGAGCATTAACAGATGTCCCCTGATGTATGAGGTTCAGAGGGTACTGTAGAGCCGATAATGCATCATCATTTCTTGTGTGTCCTCTCCATTATTCTTGACAAATTCAAAGCATGTTTGGACGAATAGGGTCCTCCCACAGGGGAAATATTGCTAGTGAATTTGTAACAAAGAATAATGTTTTATAGAAATGAGGCGGTCATACCCATGCTCATGAAAATATATCGTAAGGAGATACAAAAAGAAGAAACTGAGGGGTCACCTCAATATATTACTGGTGCATGGATGAAGGCGGCTTCAATCCATGCCATAGTAACTGAACCTATAAAAGCTGTTACAGGTGTTGAAGAAGTGGCACTACTGATAACCATGATGATCCCACGGGGGTGGGATATCGGAATTACAGTGAGTATACTGAAGGGAGTATCTTACTGAACTAATGCTACCATGATTTATAAATGTGAACACTGCTACCTTCAAACCATATGAATCTCCTTGATGCGATATATGTGTTCGCGTCGAGCATAGGAGATACCACTAAGTTGAGGAGCACTAAGTGCTCTCCCTACTTAGTTCGAGGAAATACATTATAGTGATTGAAAGGGACCCCAAGGTACAACTGCAACTACCGTAACTTTCGAAATGTAGTGATGTGATGTCGACAAGAGATGAAGTACATGATAAGACGAGGATATTATCCTAAAAACCAAGATCATGGTGTAACCAACTATTGGACCAACAAACCTGACACAAGACTAGTTTGTAAGCATGAGGCTCATGACTTCCTTTGATCAATGTCAACTTGGGGGAGTACCGGTTGGAAGCATTTTTCAAAATAGAGGTATAGAGTGTAACAGAGAGGGACAAATTACAGATGAAAGGTTTTGTTATGGAAACGACACCGACGGTGATGGTGACTAATAAAACACATAATTTTGGGGATAGGATGACTCAACGACATCAATCAAAGGAGACCAAGGGTTTCTACTAAAAGAATAGTGATGTTCCCACGATTTTGAGTGGATTGGGGAACAGTTTGTACATAGAATAATTGGTGGGGTCCCCATGGTTTTTAGGTTATTGGGGGACCCATTTGATGATGGATGGGATTCCCATGGTTTTTAGTGAATTGGGGAATCAATTTAATGATGGGAAAAGTTCCCATAGGTTTGAGTGAGTTGGGGAAGGTTTTCCATTATGATGTGAGAGTTGTTTTGAAAACACGAATACTGGTTTCCCATGAATCAATGCCATGCAACTCATTCCTGAGGGAATAACTGAATATAATTGTTTGCTTCGGGGGGTGGGGGCCCCATTGGTGTCTTGGTGGAGGTAACGGTGCGAACAAGATTGCATATGGTAGAGTGCTCATGGAGGTATGAGTGGTCAACTACGGTTATTGATTGTAACTTGTGCTGAGGAATTTGATGGCATTGACTCCTAAAGGTGGGGGAGTAAATGCAAAGCTATAAAACAATGAACTATGGGTTGACCATTTCAAGGTTAATCAAATTCCTCGGGCTTGTGGGGGGTTCGACATCATGGGTGCCAAATGATGACTGCGAGGCAATGGTTCATACACCCATTGAGGAAGAAAGCTATGTGTAGTAGTGAGATTGAAGTCATATCATTACTGGGGATGATGACCCTATGGTTATTAGCAGGAATGTATGGTAAAAGAAATGCAAATAGAGTGAAGGTGTTGTCTATATGCCAATTTCGAGATGATACCTATGATAGAAGTCCGACGTCGTTGGTAACGGGTGGCATCTTTTTCTTATAATGGAAAAACAAGAGGTATCATGCATGTTTTGGTCTTAATCCTTCACATACAGCGCACATACCCAAATGTAGAAAGAACATGACAACTGTTTTGATGATGGGAAATATAAAATGGAAACACGTCGCACCTGTGTGGTGAGACTATAAAAGTAGGTTCCAAATGGAACTATATTGTTTAGAAGGTAAGAAGTGTCACTGTGTAGGTCTCATCATGCTAATCGTGGTGGTTCATACTGTTCATCAAATAGAGCTACGGTTTGTTCATGGAGAAGGTTTGAAGTTTGGCCTAGTTTCTATTAAAGGGGGGTAGGGCCCACTTTTTAAAATCATTTGTGCCATTTGACTTACGCACTCTAGAGAGATATTTGGCTAATTTCAAGAGATTGGTGGAATTTTTTATTGAGTGAAGAGATCCAGGTAAGCATTGAACTTATCTTTTGCAGTTCCATCTGGGTAGGTTTAGGGTTCAGGGGACCCAGTGCCTGTACGATCAATTTTTAGCCATAAAACCGGTCACGTGAGTTTTTGTGAATTTTTCGCGCGGGCACAAGAAAAAGGTATTATCTTGCACTGATATAACACAATATATTTTTGGGAAGCCACTAAAAGCACAAGATTTTTGTGCTTTGGCCATGCTAGAGACCAACATGATTGTTTAAGAAACAGTCACATTGGTGTGCACCTGAATTGTACACATCCCGCGCTGGTGTCGGCGTGACTGTACTTGAGTTAGTTGTGCTGGAGATGGCCGAGGAAAACATATCCTACACAAAGTGGGCTGCATGGGAAACTAGAGCACAATCATCTTATGCGCTACTTTGATCATTATAAGAGTACGCTAAGCACGGGTTTTGCAAAGAAAACCCGCATGGGGTAGGTCATTTGGAATTTTGCTAGTTTTTTGAGATGACCAGATAGATTCTAATGTTGGACCTTGTGTCCTTGCAGTGGGACATGGCTTATGTGGAGTGGTGAGATTGCAGCTATGAGGAGTCAATGGATGTGGTGTGAGGGGACCTCAAAGCCACACAGATTCTGATGCATGTAGGGCTCCTAAAGTTTTTTAGGTGCCCTTTCATGAGGTCATCAGAGTGTTTTCTACTGGAGTTTATCGAGATCTAGGATCCCAATCATTCGGTATTTTGTGTAGGGTGGGAGGATCTCAACATCACTTCTCATGACATATATTTTTTGACTGGGATGAGTCACTGCAGGGTGTGTGAGTTCACCGATCCAATTTTAGGAGGGGGTCGTACTATTCAGGGGTTGATTGACGAGTACTAAGGTGGTGAGATGGGTGCCCTGGACTTAGTCTGTCGGTGAGGAAAGTGGATACGACTATGTTGAGGGTCCTGGGGGTGTCTTCCCCTAATAGGATCACGAGTGTCCAGTTACTGCTAGTTGAGAGGGTGATAGCTTGGAGATAGGTGGCTTGGGGTCTGATGCTTCGAGAGAGTATGATGGAGCAACTCTCAGAGCTATGTAGGGGTGGAAGGAGGAGAATCTCTTTCCATGGGATCGTTTTGTGCTCCTAGTTCTTGTAGAGGTACCCTACTTTGAGGCTGGTCATTATGGTTCCATCACCTAGGGGGTCTAGAGAGTCGCGTATGGATTTCTAGGGAGAGGTGATGCCTCACCTTGGTGGTGGTGAGGTAAGAGAATACTACACACTGCATTTTATGGAGGTGTGGCTAAAACACATTAGGCCAAAGGATCAATACCCGTGGAGGAGTATGGACTTCACCGAGGATCTAGAGTTACCATAGATGGTTGATTGCTAGGATGGATCAGATATGCATAATGGTTTAGCATTATTTCTTTGTTTTTGTACATTGTTTACGATTATGCACATACTTTTGACATATGTATTGATGATGTTTATTTGATTGGTGATGTAGATGTTGGACTAGTGTCTCCAGCTTGTAGGGCTCATCGAAATCACCGTTGTTAGGGGGGTGTTGGGAATGAAGGACCTATTGGGGGGGTGTTGGGCATGAAGGACCTGTTAGGGAGGTCGGAGGGGATGGTGCGCGTGGTGTAGCTACTGGTGGGGTTACTCTTGTGGGGGGAGCGACTGGTGAGGTGGAATCCAATATCCACCTTGGTTGAGTTGGAGAGGTGACTTGGCGAGATGACCATAGGGATCGATGAGCACAGGATCACCGAGTTGGACGATGAGAAGATGGCATGGACTTTGCATCTCCCAACAGCTTGTGGGCCTAGCCGGCGTTAGGTGATGCAATAGCTGGAAGTGGAATGGGAGGGACAGGGGGTACAATGACCTAGGAAAAGGCCATGACCAAGACCAGGACCAACACGGGGACCAGATCCAGAGGTAGCGAGAGGTGAGGCCATGTGACCTTTAGCTATTTTGGGGGTTCGTGATCTAGCTGCCGAAGGAGAATCCTAAATGTCAGGCTTATTGTAGATTTTATGTTTTGATAGGGCTGGGGGCCCTTTTATGTATATGTTATTGATGAAGCCTATGGGAGGTGGGTTGATGATGTATCCCCCTTAAGGCTTATGATTCCTTTTGTATATGCCCCTAGAGGGATACTTTTGTACATGAAATATTTTTTGGATAAGATATATATATATATATATACATATCTTTTTTTAGGTGCATGTATGATCTCATGTTGGTATGTGTTTATGTATCTTGGATGATGATGATGTTATCTATATGTTGATGTGATTTATGTGTAGTAGTAGGTACTAACCCATATGATGTATATGGTTATTGACATATGATGCATGGTTATGATGATGATATATATATGCATATAGATAGGTGCTTACACATGATATATATATATATATATATGTTTTGGTTGGATGTGCAGGATTAAGTATATGCTTGATGTATCTGGTGTCAATTAAATACCTCATTGATAGTAGAGTCAGCGAACGCATTGACATTTATCAAGACGTGCATGAAAGTAATGCTTTCAAAATGTTGTATGAGAAGGTGCACTCACAAGAAATTGCGGAAGAGGAGGGGGTTGAGGACATGGAACACATTGTTTAGCTGTGAGACAACTAGTTGGGAATCTAGGTCTATGTGCATATGGTGTATTCCAAGGTGGATGGAATCACTTAAGAGACAAATGACGACATCATACTCTACTTGGTTGTTTGTGAGTGCCCTCCAAAAAATTCCTTCGGTGTGGTAGAGGAGTTGGGAGGGGGAATAAATAGCCCAAGCAGCTAATGCTTGATTTTTGGACCATTGACTTGCACCATCTGCGTAGCCAATATAGAGTTCTAGTCGAGTGGCCATATGCATAAACAAAATATGGACTTATTCTCAATCAAAAGGGATCTAAAATAATATATAAAATGCTAGGTTGTGTAAACAATACAACATAAAGGGGAAAATATAGTTTTACCGTCCTGATGGGGGGGGATTTTTAAATGTTGGATATTAGGGTGGTATTGAGGTGGTATCATACTCATTGGTGAGTATCCAAAATTTAAAGGGGATACCCTAGGTTTGTCTAAATACCTGGATATGGTGGTAGAGGACCCAAGTCTTCATCAAAAGATGAGGAATCATCACTAGTTAGTAAACCGTCCAAAGGAGATGTGGTATCGATGGTATCCTATAAGGGGGAAACAACTTCCTAAGTAGGTAAGCCTTGAGGGAGGTTGTTGAGCTAAGTGAGTTGATCTTGGATCCTCATGAGTTCGAGATGAGATTCTCATTAGGTGCATAAAATGGGACATTGGAATGAAAAGTGACAAGTATTGCCGTAGGAATGGCAAGGGCATGGTACTTGAGCACGGAAAGGCGTCTGTGTTGTCGGGGAGTTGACTCGATCCAAAATGGATGTGATGTCCCTAGAGGGGATCATGCGCATATGGTTCCCACAATAGAAGCATCCATTATGTGGTGTTTTCGTCATAAGATCTGTAGGTTGGGGGTCATGCAATGTCATAGGATCCACAATGGGAACCACTGTAAGGGATGGTTCTGAGAGAGGCACAATTGGTGTTTTCATCGATGCAGTGACCACATTGATAGAAGTTGCTTCCTAGTTTTGTGATAAGTCCATGATACATGTATTCAATACTCTCTATTGTGCTATAGATGAGCCAAGAAACAATTAGAAAAGCATTCCTTTTTGTAGGGAAGAGAGCAATTTGATTGATAATAGAACAATGTGATTTAGTAATTATCCTTTTCTGTGTTTTAGCATATTTTTTATACTAATCAAGTGAATGAGGCTATATGTGGACAAAGAGCAGGTAAATACGAAGGATGGCAATACCCAAGCTCTAATTAAATATAACAAGAGACACGACGCTCCTGTTTCCCCTAACTTGTAGGAAATATTCCCCTGAATTGGGGTCGTGATTTCCAATGCTGAAACTAGGGTTGAAAGATTGTAATAAGTAGAGTCACCTGAGTAGCAGGGGGGCTAACGCATATTTTAGGAAACTATTCTCTTTTTTTTTTTTTTTTTTCAATTCGGATATTTAGTTTATAATTTCTATGACTGTGATGGATTCGATGGATTTTTAATGAAGAACCAGCGTTACCTACCACTTGTGAGTTTATAAGTTTCATTTCTCTCCTGTGATGCGCATTGGGGAGGCCCCCCTCAGTGCGTATATCAGGAGTTCTGTACTTTTCTTTCTATATTAGTTTATGCATTCTATTGTTTATTTCTGAGATAAATACATGTGGGTTATTTTAAACACTTATTTGATACCAGATTTTAGTTTTGCACATAGTTTCTTTCTTCCATAGTTACTCAACACTGCATCCATAGTTCCTATACAAATAGCCTGTATTCTTGTAGCTACCATCCGTGAATGTAATTTCCAGATCTATATTTTCACTTCTTATATGCTATTCTTTGATTAGATCAAATTCACACTTTTGGTTAGATGTCCTGAGTTTCCAATTAAATATAACTTTGTTTCCTTCGGTTAGATTCATGTTCTTAAACTAAATAAGATTTTCTTTGGATTTCATAAATTAGATGAATGCTTTCATAGAATAAAATTCTTGCTTTCTTAGATTAGGTGAATTCTTTAATAGAGTAAATTCCTGCTTTCATAAATTAGGTGAATGATTTGCTTTGGATTTCATAAATTAGATGAATTCTTTCATAGAATAAAATTCTTGCTTTCTTAGATTAGGTGAATGCTTTAATAGAGTAAATTCCTTCTTTCATAAATTAGGTGAATAGTTTGCTGGGGATTTCTTAAATTAGGTGAATGCTTTCATAAAATAGGATCATAATTTTAGTAAGTTCATCTTTTCTTTTGATTTTTATAGACCTTCAGTTATTTCACTTTCTTTAGAACAACTTTTCATCATTCCTTAGAATACATTGAACACCCAACGATAAAGATTCTCTCCACATAGTGCATATACAGTGTTGAGTGCCTCCGAAGTTTGTACGTTCCCTGGTCAATATTTAAAGTGAGCTTCTTGAATGAATACCTCTAAAAGGGTAGGAATTTCCAAATGCCACTAGTTTGTGGGAAAGAATTCTCAACAAATGGTTGAGTGAGGTGGATCATGATCACCAAAGCATCCAAAAATCGAGGGATATTGGGACAATGATGTGTGTAATGCCCAAACTGTGAATAAATCGAACATGTGTGATTGGTACACAATGATTTGGACTTAGGTGTGGGTGAAGAACAAGTGCCCCCTACTACTGTTGGTGGATCATGTGTCACACTAATAGGGGTGTTGAGCAAATTTCTTAGCTCTGGAAAGGTGGGGCACATGTTGGTCGCATGGCCTTATTGCCCGCAAAGAGCACATGGTGGAGTGACTCTTTGTGGGGAAGTATTGATCGTTATTAGGGATTTTAACTGTTGTTAGTTGATGCCCCTTGCGTTAAGTTGAGATAACCCTGAGGACTTGGGTACAATTTTAGTTAGGAGGGGGGCTTTGAGTTTAGTTTGTTTCATGCCTCCATTGGTGGTCTTGGTGACTATTGGTGGTGTTTTATTTGTGGATGGTGTAGGTCTGACTAGAGGTATGGATAGCATAGCCGGCCTAGAAGGCATAACAATCGAGATAGGGACAAACTCATAATGGGCTACTGGTTTAAAATCCGTCTCTGGGTATGGTGGTGTAAGGTACCATACCAGAATACCCAAAGTAACTCCAGGTAGATTCAACTGATCCAAAACCCCTTACATGCATGTGGGTGGGCGCAATAATGGTATTTCAAAAATAGGAGGTATCGATAGACTCAAAATTTAATTCAATGCCACGGCTCAGTGGTGGTACTGATGACGATGTTGATGGGGAGGTTGTCCCATTTTTAGTGGTGAAAAGTGTACACATCAGGCCATCAATAGATGTGGGGATTTTTTTTGGTGGACCATAGTACACCCCTAGCAAGTTAGAGTCCTTGTACATTCCTGGGGAAATATCAACGTAGGGGGGGTTGATTTGTCCTGGCGACAGTAGGTAGGATATTTTCAAGGTTGCTAGTGGCATTGGGATCATAGTAATTGAGCTAGTCGAGGGTGACAATATTCCCATATAAGGGGAACATCATGATACAAGATACTGAGAAGGCGACCTCCTTCATGGCGTACATGTAACTATGCCCCAAGAGGATGTTGTAGTCAAGTTGAGCATCGAATACCTTGATATTGATCATGACCATTTCCCCCCCAACTCGATGGGGACATTTTGGTACAATCCTCTAGGTTGGGATGTCCTCCAATAATATGCCCAAAGAGCGATGGATGAAGGAACTAGCTTAGGTGATCCCAATCGTTTCTAAACATTAGAGGACATGACGCAAGTCGATGCACCTTCATCAATGATACATTGATGAATCATAATGTTTTTTACCATGATGGGGACTTGAAATGTGACTGAGAAGGGTAGTCGTGGTTCACCTTGGACGAGATCAAACGTCATGAGGTGCGAGTCAGAAGGGTTGATGGAATTGAGTGTATTGAGTAATTCCTTTCGTTGGGTTGGGAATGACTGTAGCACCTCTAATGTGGATATTGCAGCAAGTGACTAAGCCAAGTCATCTACAATACTATAATTATGGGCTAATTTGATATGGGGGTTATCAGGTGTGTGCCGAAGTGGAAATTTGGGTATTTTTGGGATCTATTCATTACTTGGGCGTGGTATTTACAAATCACCCTACGAGGGGATATGGAATTCTTCCACTTGGGGGGTTTAGGCCTTTCATAACCTTTGCCTCGAGTTTGAAGGTTAACATCCAACGTGTAGATATTTTGGAGGGAGCCATCACCAGAGGGGCAGGGTCTCGCTGTTGTGTAACGACCCCTTGATTGGAAAAGGGTTGTTGTAAAACAATGGTTGGGGGTTGGGGAGGATTGGGGGCCCGAGGAGGATTTAATACTGTATTCTTCTTAGCTTCGACCAACTATTGAAAGTCAGGGATAAGAGGGAAGGGGTGAGTGTAATGACCATATTCTCCACAAATGGAGCAAGAGTAATTGGTCCTCAAGTTGGCGTTCTTCCCTTGTCTAGGGGGGTTTTTTTTCCCTGTGTTCTGATTACTTGGGTTCTAGTTCTGCCGAGGAGAGGGGTTCCCCCCTTGCCACCACTCATGGTTTTGTTTGTTCTTCCCCTTCTTCTTCCCTTAATTTTGAGGATTGTGAGGATTTGCAATGTTCAATTGTTCAAACTGTTGAGCTTGTTGTGCGAAAGAGGGTTGAACAAGGTTAACCCCCATGTGAGGTGTGGGGGTGCTTGACCAGTCGGTCATAGAAACATGTAGTAAGGGTTATACCCTAGTGGTGGGATAAATGCAGTTTTTGCTCCATAAGATGTGTACATAGGAACAACTTGTACATTTTTGGTGGAGGGACCACTGCTTCCTGGAACCATTTATATAAGTAGGACTATAGGGTCCATACTGTAACTGACCAATTGGAGGAGTTGGTACAGGAGCAGGGGGGGCTGACATAGGTGGCATGGGTGGGTATTGCGAAGCCATATTGAATGGTACAAGAGTAGGATTAGGAAACTTTCATTGGTGGGAAATGGACCCGATAAGGCAATCCATAGAGTGTGATGAACCCGTAGTTGTAGGATCCAATGACCAATGTCAAGGAGCATCAAGGAGGATAGTGTAAAGGTATACAGATTGTGCATATATGAGATCAAAATGTTGGGCCTTTAGGATGGCGTCTTCCTCATTCTACGGTATAAATGTAGTGAAATATTTTGCAATAGCTTGTTGGAGTGATTTGATGAACCAATCCAACAATAATGGTGGTTGTATTTCGATTTTATACAATGCCCAATGTCAATGCCATCCATGGATATGGTCTGCGATGTGGGGAGATGTGTCTTGTCGAATCTCTATGAGTATTTTGAGACCAAGGTCATGGTGAATTGGAAGCTAGAATTATTTGATAAATGCAGTGACCAATGTTGAAAAGGTGGCATGGGCCAATCTTGCTAAGTTCACATACCATTTAGCTCCCGATCCAGTGAGGGTGCACTGAAAAAAAATAATCCTCATGGAATCCTCCACTATGTTGTTGGAGGAACACCATAGGTGGAAGGAAATGACATGGTTGGAAGGATAATCCCCTTGCTTCCCTTCAAATTTGGGAATGTTGGACGAAATTTTATCTGGAATAGATGGCCATGCTGGATCATGTGGAATAGGGTCATTCATCAGTTTGGCCAAATCTGGGAGATTTAGGTTAGCCATGAAAGGTAGGGTAGGATTATGTCCTACCATTGTGTGTTGTGTGTGGTTTTCTTAAGGTGGATACTGAGGTGGTGTTGAAAATAATGAGTTCCCTCCTATGAGAGAGGAGCAATCAAAGTGATCCAAGGGGTATCTAAGAGGAGAAGCTAAAGGAAAGCCTCTTCCAAGAGGAAGGGAGGAGAAGGTATCTAAATTTTGTCCGAGGGGAGAAAATGAAGGTGCACCTATTCTAGTGGTGGATGAGGGAAAAGGATCAACAATATCTCTGAGAGGGGAAACCGAACCAAGTAAGGAGCATCCTCACCTTCATGGTCCTATCAAGGTGGTCTGGGAGCGTCCTCGACGAGAGTATCTTCCGTGTGAACCACAAGGAGAAGATGTAAAAACACCCCTCGAGAGAGGGGACAGGCCTTGCAATCTTCAGGACTTCCTTAGGGGTTTGTTTTGTTCCTCTATGGTGAAATATTAGTGTCAAGTGAGAGTGATGGTGGAATTAAACACAATTTGAGAAAATGTTAAACACGCCTCGAGAGAGGGGAAAGGCCTTGCAGTCTTCGGGACGGCCTCGGGCGGTTGTTTTGTTCCTCTATGGTGAAATATTAGTGTCAAGTGAGAGTGATGGTGGAATTAAACACAATTTGAGAAAATGAAAAAATATTCCAACCACAATAGATTCAATATGGTGCAACTGTGCAGAGTCGGTTTAGTGCAAGAGTTTCCACATGTAGGTTCTTTTTAATTACAAGTTAGTGAACTTGTATTTAAAAATCAAATAAGTGTAAATTCCCTAAAAGACATAACTTTATTCCTCTCAAATGTAATTGGGTCTTCCAAAATCACAATTGATGGTGACAATGGGGTCCACACATCAATTGACTAGTGAAGGTACCAAAGAGCCAATTCTGCTAGTGATCGGGGCAATGTCCCAATCAAGGAGACATGGAAACACTTCCCAATGGAAATAGCTGACTTCGGGAGTCAATTACACTCACAATTTCTCCTTGGTGATGTCCTAAGTTTGGCCACTAAGATACCTTACGTCAAGTGTGGATCAGTGGTTCGACATGCGCGGTATAGTGTCATGTCCCTAAAACGGGTTGGGTGATTCATAGGGGAGAGTAGGGAAGATATACCTCAGTTTCTACCTCTTTGGTCATGACACACTTCTGATCTAGGTTTTCTTTGAACACTTTCTTATAGTAGGATTTGATAGTAGCCTATAAGTTAGTAATGCTATGTTTCAAAATATCAATAATGAAACTAGATTAGTGGGCATTAATAGATGCCTAGCCCAATCAATCATACCTAACCAAAATGTTGTTTTGTCACTTGCTATGGAGGATTTTAGTTGGTTGGCAATTTACAAAGTTGATTGTAAGGGTCTTCTTTGGATTAAGGTGTGTAAGGGAGGTATTTCACAATTCCCTTTATTTTTTATTCACCAAGGTCACAAGAAGTGTGAGGTGAAGAGAATACTTGGAGTGAAAAATATTTTAAGTCTCTTAGTGTGTGCTAGTGATGCAAACAAATGTGAGGTAAGCAAATTGATTGTTGCAAATTAACTCGAAGAGTGTAAGTAAATGCACATGGAGATTAACTTTTAACTCTAAAATATGCTAACGGTGCTTTGAAAACACAAAGTGCTAATGAAGTAAAAGTGTGCAATGGAGGTATATCACACTTCTCACCCCTTTTTGAGTCACCGAGCTCATAGAAAGTGCGAGGTGGAGAGCATACTTGGGGATACAAGAGTCTTTAGGTCCTTTCTTGTGTGCAAAAAGGGGATTCTACGCTACTCTGGATCCTAAAATGATGCCAAGTAAACAAAAACACAAGATGTCTTCAAGACTAGTAACAACAATGAGGCCCGTTGAAACCGTCAAGGTTGGTTACCTAAGTAAGTTTAGAGAGAGAAGGACTCTTTACTCCCTAATCTTAGTCTAAGTGAGATAATTACTATATAACATGTAAACTATTGCAAGTTAATTAGTTTTGGTTCATTAGTGAGCAACAATGGGGTTGTAAAATTTTGAAAAATAGGTATAAAGCAAATAAATATTGGATCCATGTGGAAAAAAAATAATAGATGTGTAGTAGCATGATAGAGAGACTCATTGGCACACAGTAGCATGGATACAATGTGTAGGGGTCGTGTGGGTTAGTTGCAAAGAAGTCTGCGCAAGTAGAAATATATTAATATGCATGGTAGCATGATTGTCAAGGGATCGTCCACGCATACAATGCACTTGAGTCATCAGGATATGTGCGCCTATGGAAACAACAATTGAAGGAAAAAGGAGGCTGATTTTCTAGAATGAAGGGTATGGATCTCTTCACCTGCAAAGCACAAGATACCAAAAATTTGTTACTCAACAAACAAAAACCTAGTTTAAAAGAAATGAACTAAAATAAGTGGAGTTGCCATAAATACTGTTGTAATACCCCATTTTTGACCCTTAGGATATATTAGCTTTTAATGTAAATATTGTATACTGTGATGTATGTTTTCCTAGCGTGGAGCTCAAGGCCAAGGCCCTGCTAGTGGATGCTCGAATTTTATTTAAAAGGCAAGTATTAGATATTACGTTACCCATGTGCTATTTAGCCATGGAATATTGTAAAAATGCTGTAAATAAACATCATGCAATAAAATACCAAAACTGGCTATGGGAGCAACGAATGAGAAGGGGCCATGTGTATCCACTAGGGAGTGGTGAGGGGGCTGTGGGGATGAACCATATGCTTCCAAATGTCATTGTGAGAACCCATTTGACTTTCCTTGATGACATTTATTTATGTTGTAAGGAAGTAGTTGAAGATTTCATTCCATGGCTTCAATGGAGCATGGGAAGCCCAAAAATTCGTATTTGCAGGTATGGGCTCTGTTTTCTTGTACCACAAGTCACTCTACCTCATGGGAGTTGATTCTTCCTCATTCCCATTCCATGGTGGAAGAACCCCGCATCATTTTCCATCCAAAATCTAATTCCCAGTAGTGAGCAAACCAGAAATAGCAACTTTGCAAGAACCCACGTTTTGAAGAGCCAAAAACACCCAAATTTGGTATTTGACAGTGTAATCCAATGGGGGATCCATAGATATGAACCTTGGGGTGAATTTGAGAGTATTAGATACCCCGAAATCCATTGGAAAACCCACTTTTTCTAGCCCAGAAAACCAATGACGAGATTGAGTTATTTGATGAACAAAATTGTGAATGACTGAGCAGAGGTTGGGTTTGCTTGATAAACCCAGTGAAGGCTAGAATCTCAAGGATTAATAGCTGGACCTTTCTATTCCCACCTTGAAGAACACTGGAGGGAAGGGATTCCTGAGGGACTGTGCAGCAAAGAAGGGGACCTTCCTTGTGTTGGGTGTGGTAGGTAATGTGGGTTTTCTTGACTGTTCAATTCATCTGAGATGCCTGTAGCTCTGTGGATGAGCTCACTGGCTTAGCATTGCCCTCCTTTGTCTATTGTATGCTTGATAAACCCAACTGTGAGTTGGCTTAGCATAGTTGTTGAGTGAAACCATGGCTGTGAGTGAGCCCAGCTAGTTCCTCCTTAGTGGATACACAACCCAGCTTGGGGGTGATCTCTTAGCTGAAAGAATACAAGATGGACAGAGATCTATGGTTGGGTTGAATGTTGCTCTCACATAGCCAGTTGTTTGGACATCTTCATCTTCAAGATAAGTGTTTTCTGTGATTTACCTTATATGCATTATGTGTTTTGCAGTGTGTTAATTCTGAATGGTAATTTCCCATGTTAATGAAATGAAATGATTGTCTTAATGAAATCAACATGAAGTCTGTGCATAGCATGAGTACGAGATTGAATTCTCTGCATAATGGACCATCATATGCCTATGTTAGATATGATGATGCATTACTGGTTTTGTGCTTGCAAATATGTTTATTTCCGCTGTGTTTATATTGAGTATTAGTCTGCACACAAAAGATTTTAATTGTTATGAATTTATGAGTAATGTATGGGGCTGAGATTGTCAAATAAGCCCGGTAGATTGGTCACGTTTCCTTCCTTGCATCGGATTGATGGAAGGGGACGTTACAACTGTTGTGGAAAAATTGCACAAGAGTGAATCCTTCCCACTTGGTGAGGGTAAAAGCCTCGTAGGTTGCAGCAAGGCCTCAGTATTAGGTGCCCCTTTTGTTTGTGGTTTAGTGCTCCAAGTGATTCTACAAGTGGTTGTTAGTGGAAATAGATAAAGAAAATAAATAAAAATGAAACAAAAAAAGGAACAAGAGGGGTAGAGATGCAAACTCCAACAACCAATCAATTCCAAACCACTTTGTATTTCCCAATGGTCAAGGATGTACAACACCTAGGAGATGTGAGCTCCAATGGAGGAAAAAAATCCCCCTTAGGGAGGTCTATTTAGTCCACACTAGATGATAAGTAGCTTGAAGAACAAATGAGAATAACTCTTTCCCCTTGGAGGAAAGTGGCAAAGGAGCTTGGTAAATTCTAAACAAGAGGGAAGAGGTGAGCTATAAGGGAGCTCAAGCACAATTCCAGCAGCATAACCTTTCTCTTGGTGTTCTCTCTTCATAAGCATTCCCATGGATTCTTTTTATAGGCCAAGAGGTGGCCAAGAAATAGCTAGATCCCAATGTGAACTCCTTGATCTTATGATCTAGCTCCAAGGTAGACACTACATTCCATTTAAGGAACCCAAGTGTGTGAGGGTCCAAATTCGAAATTGTGGAGGTAATGGAGCTTTCATGAGTCTTTAATGCATCACTGGTGGTTGAGATTCTGTTGTTTCTGTCAGCCACATGGATATAGAGGGATTATCCATGCTATTCATGTGGTCGAAGTTCTTGTAACCTACGCGATAACGCATATTAACAAACATGTGGCTGCACGGTTGTGGTTTTGACTATTTTTAAGGTATTTCTAGACTCATGCTGCTTCTTGGATCTGATGAGGATGCCTTCAGTGGCATGCATGCTATATGTTGATGATTCTTTACCATGCAAATTGTAGAAATGTTGCATGTGTGCAATATTTGGGCATTAATAAATGCCCCCTAATGTATGAGTTTCACAGGGTACTGTAGAGCCGATAATGCCTCATCGTTTCTTGTGTGTTCTCTCTATTGTTCTTGAAAGCTGCAAAGCATGTGTGGACGAATAGGGTCCTCCCATATATAATCGGCGAGGTCTTGTCAGGTCACAATATAGGTTCAGTGAAACACACTGAACCTATATCGCGACCTGACAACACCTCACCAATTATTATGCGGCTTGAAAATTCTCCATTGATTAGAACACCTAATTACTCTTTACATAACATCTTAACTTGACAAACTGATCATATTTTTGTAATTGAATGATCCAACCCCCTATTTTGGAATGAAATACATTTTGGTGAATATTATTCATTGACTCAACCTCAACATAACTCAAGATCGGGTGGATCGAGTTTCCCACCTTCGCCACCTAACTGGCCCCTAAATTCTCCTCGGGTAAATTCATCAGGAGAAGAATCCTCAGAGCATCATTCTGATCGATCATTTGCAATATTTTCCAGGTCTCAGGGATCCTGACATATGCATCATAATCATAAAATACCCTAGCTTGAACAATATGCAGTTGTTGTACCTAGTCCACAACATCCATTACCCAAGAATCCAGAAACATTCCTGCCAAAATTTGATCCCAACACAAAACAACCAATTGATGATCACATAAAGAAATTTACATTAGCAATCAGGATGATAAATGTTGAACATGATGATGTAATTTTTAAGTTGTTTCCCTATACCTTTGAGGGTAGGTCCTTGTTGATGCCGCGAAAATTGTAGCATCAATCAGTTAGGGATTCTCCCCGGTAAACAAGCCCAATTAGATCGCTCATTGTTTGGTGTGCGGAATCCATTTGGTTAATGGTTCTGGATACCGTGTATGATTTAGAGATTTGTTTAAAGTTCACCGGTTACGGCCTAATCCACCGTTTATATATTTTCCTATTAAAGATAATATGCAAGTGCTCTAAACTAAATGCATGCAACAAAACAAATCTGATCTAAATTATTTAAGCTAGTTTAACATATCCTTGCAAGGAGCAAATCAAAAGTATGACTAATAAACCGAAAGAAACATCTCAAGATTCAACAGATAGCCATTTAATCATAAAGATGCATTTCCAGCAGAGATAAATGATACCAGAGATAACTCTTGATTTAATTAAAATGTTCCATTACTCACATAGCACAGAAAATTTTGCAAAGGAAGTAAAATCATTCATAGCAGAGAATTAGTTCACAAAAGCTAGGAAAGATCTCACTGAATATGTATGAAAATGCAGAAATAGTTCAGCAATCATCCATCACAATTCCAAGCAAAACACTGCATAGGCTTTCACAGGCCAAAATGATTTCTTAATTCATGTAGCAGAAATAGTTCATGTACACAAGAAGAGTGTCCTTTCACCTGCAAAAAGTCCTTTCTACTACTCTTTGATCATCTCTATATAGCTTTACCAAAATGCTCGAAGAGCTTCCAAGTGTACCCTAACCTCTTTGATTCCTCTAATTTGTCTATAGTGCCCATTTACAAAAAAGGAATAAGTCTTAGAAATATTGCAGAAGAAGGACGAGAGGAAAAATCCAGCTATCCTTTTAATATTTAAAAGATACATAGTTAAAAAGATAAAGCACTTTAGCCTTTCATTAAAAAGAAAATATTAACCTTGAGTTGGCGCGTTTGCCATAGCCGGTGCCTCTAGTAACTCTGGTTCTTTTACTGAAACTTGTGCCCTTGCTACTGCTGGTAATGTTGCTGAAATTGATGTCTGGTTTGCTTCTGCTGCTAATGCTTTTTCTGCTTCTTCTATGTGTTTTTACCAGAGGTTGGTTTCTCTTATGATGTTGTTGGTGAGCATAGGGAGCATAATTTTTAGAGATACCTCATGTTTGGTGAGCTCTTCTTCAAAGATGATTATTTTTGCTGTTGCAACCTGGAGGTTTTCTTCAAAGAGATGTGCGTGAATAGTGGCCTAGCCGATACAGTGGTGGATATATTTCGTGGTTAACATGTCCATTTTATTTACATAGTCCATTTCTGTACTTATCCCATCCCGTAGCTCATACAAGCGTTGGGCTTTATCTGGAAAGTCTTCTATCTCTTGGGGCATCACTATCTGGCAATTTTCTTGGGCGGTTCATACCTTAAGATACATATTTCTAAGCTGCTCAAGGTTAACTTGGAATACAACATTCAACTTCACCTCACAATCTTTTCAAAACACTAAAAGATGCGCATCTTCCTTGAATTCATAGATGGATTTAAGAGGGAGGTTCACAGGGAAACCCGAATTTCCTTCTCTCCACTCAATATGCTTCTTAATGTCCTCACTGATGCATGCATATTTCCTCCTGATCCTGGTGGCTTCAGCATGATCTCTTTGAACCTGGCTATTATTACCTTCAGCTTGCAGACCTCTTCCGTTATGAGCTCCTGAATTCCGTAGATCTTCTTTAATGTTTCGCACAACTGCTCATGAAAGGGACTCAGATCACCAACCTTGCTGGCTGCGAGTTCTAATTGTTGTTCCAGCAATTCCTTACCATCTTCCAAATTCTCTATATTTTCTTTCAAATCATCCATTTGCTGAGCAGTATCAAATTTCTCAGATTCTAGCTGCAATTTTTTACCCTCTAGGTCATTCCTTTCTCCTTCCAGGGTCCTTATTTGTATCACCAAAGCTCTCTTTTCGGCTTCTAGATGCTGAAATATCCTATTTAGTTCTCCCTTTTCTGACACAAGGGTGTCACACTTCTCAACCATCAAATTCTTATAATTATGTTCTTTGTCCAGAGTCTATTGCAAATGGAAAGCTTTCTTCTTCTCTAATTCTAACTCGGCTGCCAACATGTGGACATTGTCTATAGTTGCTTTAATAGAAGCTACAGAGATAGATGCTAGGAGTCCGAGATCATCTTGGGTACCTTGCATGACTTTGGTCTCATGCTTGGTAACGATATCTAGTTGGAAAGGTCTCTTCATACAAGTCATTGTTTCCTTTACAATGGATTTTCTCTTCTTGTTATAAACAAACTTGCCCCATTGGGACACCGTACTATTCTTCGATGGTGTAAAAGGGAGAAGCGGGAGTTCTCTTACAGGGAGGTCTGCATCCATGTATTGTAAGATTGGTCTCTTTGGTTCGGCATCTTCCCTGGATTTGTTTTCCTCCTCCTCCTTTCTCCGAGCCTCCTCCTCTTCTGCTTTCCTTTGTCTCTCATCTTCTTCCAGCTTGGCAGTTTATTCCAATCTGATTCTCTCTTCCTCTTGGATTCTTTGAGCTTCTTCTTTTCGAGGTTCATCTTCCTTTGCCTTATTTTCTCTTTCATCATCTTCCCTTTGGATTCTCTCAGCTTCTTCTTTGATCCCTTTCTCCTCTCTGGAACGGGTTTCAGCGGCTTCAGATGCTTCTTTGTCTTTCCTCTGCTCTGCTTCTTTTGCATTATGGGGCACAGTAGTGGAACTAGAACTGGCTCCTCCTTTACTGAGATGATAAATTTGTATTTTGATCATGTTACTGAACCCTCTATATACTTCTTCGTCTTCATTATAATAGTGGGCTTACTCAAAGTCAGCATGAATTTCCCTGCAATGCTCAGTGGCCTTGCCCCGCCTGTCATTATTTTGAAAGATCCTTTCCACAAAATGAAAATATTTCAATTCCATAATAAAATATTCAACTGACAAGATCTTTGAGAACTTATAAGCTCCAATATAGAAAGGAAAAGGAGGGAAAGAGGCCTTCTTTAACCTATAAAAGGTACCACGAATTCCATCAAGGAACACCTGCCTTACTGCCTCCTTGTGGAATATGTAATCAGTAGCATACCTGGGAAAGATATACGGGGGCTTGGAGCCTCCATACATTCTTATATAAGCACCTTCATCCGAAAAATAGAAGTCTCCATAGCTCTCCATGATTTTCATGGCATTCTCAGATAAGCAGTTAGGCTCTTCATTAAACATTAGCTCATACAAAGGTATGATGAACTCTTCACAAATAAGCTTGTAACTCCACCTGTAATTCTGGGCCCAAAGTATTTTGTAGGCAGTGAACACTGGGATGTTGGTTTGGTCCCAAAGGAAACCCAACTTTGGGAAAGGAATTTTTGACAAAATGCAGTCTATTAGGTAGGATGACATGTAGAATTCTAATTTCCTTGCCACCGGCCGTTCTTGTGCCTCGACTATGGCTGATGACAGACTGTCTGAGAGGATGGTCGCCCAATTGAAAACCGTTCCTCTTAATGCCACATAATGGATTATGGGAACCCACTGGAGTCTAAAAACAATCCCGTCAGTCCTGCCAAAGATCCTGCTTAGCATGAGGGAAATCATCTTGAAAGGAGGCCTTAGGTTTTGGACCTCGTACTCATCACGAGGCAACTTGTAGGCTCCTGCTATATAGGCTGGGTGAAACGATGCGAAGGATTCACCCTTGCTGTCGGAAAGGAATCTAGTCTCAGCATTTGCATGCTGCAGGATCCATCCAATTACCTCCAAGCAAGGGAAGAGTTTTGGACACGTGGCTGCTTTAGATATGTCGGAGTTCCTGATGTTCTAGTACAAATATCCTTCCTCTAGGAGCGCCTTAGGGATGTCTTGGTCTCTTATTATGCGGTATATGTCTCCCCATTTGACTTCTGGAGGGACGCCCGTAGTGGATTTGGTGTCCCCGAATAGAGTTTCTACTCTTGCATCAACGCCAGCTGATTCTGGATCAGTCATCTTAGCCTTCCTTTTGCCACCTTTAGGCATCATGACTTAAAACCTATCCAATAACCATGCAAAGGTATAAGACAAATTATAATGCAACATTGATAATTTAGACTAGCATTCTGAATATAACATCATGGCTTAAGCGCACCTACGAAATATAGCAATAATGAATTCCTATGATGGCAATATGTTCCATAATATAGGTGTGGAGTGAAAAAAACGTATCAGAACAGAAACACAAATGATTCTTCCGAAAGGGTAGACGAGACCATCTTTGACTCAAAAACGTTGGTGATTTCAGAAATGGGAAAAAGGCATGCCCGATACCCTTTAATAAACTGTGTGATAAGTGATTATGACCCAGTAACTTTGAACGTCTAAGGTCTAGGGGAAAGGGACTAGGATGAACATGCTTAGCAGGATGAGACAACGGGTCAATTCATGACTTTGATGAGACTGGTATAACCGTGCAGACTCAATGGCTCGGATAAAGGTCGCATATCATGATGACGACATTTACCATGAAAAGAAACTAGAACTAATCACTATTGCAATCAAAGATACAAGGTTAGAAGTAACCACTAGTGCACAACCTAATAGATCTTGCTTGTACTTGAGGATGGTAGCGTTGCTGCGAAGCTAGCGAACACAGAGTAGACGCACTTGGTCTCAAATGGGATTGAAAAATAGGCACTAACCAATTGAAACAATGAAAACAATCAATGGTGTTCTAACCCTACTTCTAGTAATTAGACACATGTGGGAAATTAATAGGGTGGTTGAAAAAATTAAAACGGGGTAGGGAGCGTACGGCGAGGGGTTAAATCGGCATGTTCAACATTAAGTGTGACTGCCAAAACTAGATGATCTCAGCTAACTCATCCGACTGTTGTGGAAGAAATCAGCTACTTCTTCCGTCGTTGCGGGGAAACTGGATGAGTTCATCCGTGAACGAGACATGAAACTTTGCCGTGAAGGGTTGCTTTTCAGGTGACTTAGGCGAGTTCAGGGGTCGTTGCGGATGAACCGGGTGAGTGTGGCCAGAAGACTCTAGAAGAACTAGCACAGTCCTTCCGAAATGATGAAGTTAAAGACTCAATCAAACTTTCCGCCTGTTGCAACGGAACTCAGTGAGCTTATCCGAAAAATAGGGAAGCTTCAAAACAAATGAGCAAAGTGATCCACTATTGCGAAAAGGACTTAGCGAGATCCTCTATCGTTGCGGAATAACTGGCTGAGTTCATCCTCAAAAGGTTTAACTTATCCATGATTTCTCGCCATTGCGACAGAACTCGATGAGTTCTTCCACCGTGTGGTGCAAAAGAACAAGTTTTTTAATTAGGCAGAAAAAACAAAAGCAAACTTCAATGGAAGAAAACACAAGGCTTTTCTCTAGAAAAACTAAGTAAGGAAAGGGTTCTGTTGGCTTTGACTTCTAGGAAAAATTCCATCTCTTAAAAATAGAGGAGGGGCCCCAATATTTACAAAAACATGGGGGGGATGTTGCAGCAACAACATTGGCGATTCGCTGGTGAACACGGATCTCTAAAACAAACTCATCACATGGTCAGAAAACTTACAAACTGTTGGTTTCATGTGAAACAAAATGTTTTCATAGTTCAGCTTCTGAGAATGCAGTGATCTCTCTTATCATAATGGTGATGAGGGAAAATGCAACTTTGTCTCAGATTTCATTAAAACTCTCCAAGGGCCAAAATGTGAGGTTCATTTTAAATTCTATCTTTCAGAAGCCTACTGATATAAGTCTCCATAGGATCATAAGAATATCTCACAAACATATTCGTTTGTTCCTCATTCCCATGTTATTTTGCATCCTTTTGGATGTTTCTTTAATTCACGACTTTTGCCGTTTAAGCCTTCCAGAAATGGGCTTCTTCTACTTTCAATAATTTGATATAGGTTCTTCAATCCATAATTTCCTTTTGCATGAGCAAAATATTTGTTTGATTTTCATGCTTCACGGATGGAGAAGAATCTTGCTAGGCTGGTTTATTTGAATAGCTTCTCTGATTCGAAAGTTTCTTTGCTTTTCTCGGCCATGCTTTAATTGAGGCGAGAATTTCTGGAAACCAGACTCTTTGATATATTCCCTTTGGTTTTTACTTGCAGCATGGGATCATTTTAAATACCATACATTTGTAAGACATGCTTCCTCTCCATGGGTCTGTCATAGTGAACTTCCTGAAACAGTCATTAATGTTAGAGTGAATGGGGCCCTAAGATAGTCAGAAGGAAATGCTAAATCTGAGTTACTTAAAAGGGGTTACTTTGACCAAATAGAAAAAGGATCTTCTGCATTCCGGGGAACCGATCAGTGAAGAGAAAGTCACCAATATAAGTTTCTTTTTTTTTTAGCGAGTTTCTTCTTTACCAGCTTTTCAGTTTTGCTTGGAATCTCATCTTTAAGCTACGCCAAAAATTGAGCTAAGCTCTATTTAAACAAAGGGAGAAAACAAACCAAAAGCAACAAATCAAGCTAACTATTAGACTAAAAGGTTTTCATAAGTAACTCAAAAAGAAAAGAAAAGGAAACAACCAAGAAAAGAGAACCAAAACAACGCTTTATTTATGTACAAAATTCCATCTAGGACTTATGCAAAATACTGCTTCAAGGTAAGGCCGTTGAGAGGGAGTTTTACCTCCTCTCCTTGCAGGTCTTTCAATTTATAAGTGGATGGGCCAAGCTTTTCAGAAATTTGGTAAGGGCCAAGCCATAAGTGTTGAAACTTTGTATGCATCCCTTTACCATCATGCTGGTGATCCCACTTCAGAACTAAGTCACCTACTTCGAAACTTCTCTTTCCGGACTTCTTCTTATCAAACCACCTTTTGACTATGTCTTGGTGATGGTGAAATTGGTCTTTTGCCTTCTATCGTGATTCTTCAAGTTTTAGCAGGGTATCAATTCTAGATTGAAGGGCTTGACTGATAGAACCTCAAGAGGCTTGGGACTACTACAAGGATGGGAGTAGAATATTCGGAGGGAGAATGGCTTCTTTGCCGTAGACTAGGGTGAATGGAGAAACGCATAAGGCATTCTTGGGGGTGACTCTATCTTCCCATAGGGCGTTCGGGAGAGCTATGTGCCAGCTCCTTTGATTTTTTATCACAGTCTTTTTAAGGATTAGGATGATATTTTTATTGGTGGACTCAGCTAATCCATTTCCTTGGGGATAATAATTGGTTGAATAATGTTATTTAATTCCTTTCTCATACATGAATTCATTAATCTTTATTTACGAAAAATAAGGAGCATTATCAAAGACTAGAGAAATTGGAACCCCAAACTTGGTTATGATGTTCTCTTCTAGGAACTTGATAACTGCATCTTCATTCACTTTGCGCAGCAGGACAACCTCATCCCATCTTGTGAAATAATCTGTAGCTGTCAAAATGTACCGATGCTGCAATGAGGAGTTTGGGTTGATTTCACCAATAATATCTATACCCCATTGTTCAAATGGTTCAGAGATAATCACTGGTTGCAAAGGACCTGCTGATTTTTGCAATTGTCCAGCACTCCTTTGGCACACATTGCAATTTCTTGCATAGGCGTGAGCATCGTTGAAAAGGGTGGGCCAATAATACCCAGCTTTGAGAAATTTGTGAGCTGTAGTTTCTCCAGAATAATGTCCCCCAGCAGGGCCATCGTGTAATTCTTTGACCACTTTACTTGCATCTTCTTTATCTAAACATCTGAGGAATATGCCATCATAATTCTTCCTACAGAGTACTCCTTCAATGATTTGATAAGCTGTTGATTTCAAATGGAGATCCCTTCTTTGCTTCGAACTCCAGTGTTCCAGCAAATATCCTGACTGTAAATAGTGCACCAGGTCCTTGTACCAAGACTCAGGAGCCGTGAAAATTGGGCATACATCGACCATATTCAGCTCGGCTTCATTCCTCCAATCTAGCTCTCCATCAGCTGTATTTTCAGTAAGTAGCTTGCATAAACCTTGACCTTTGATAATAGTGGCTAGTTTGAATTCTAAGGCATACTCCTGAAGAGCAGTGACCCAATTTCCTCTCCTTTCTCCCAATTCCTTTTGAACGAAAAGAGATCTAACATCGGGATGAGGGACTATGACTTTAGTTCTATTTTTTAGAATATATGGCCTGAACTCTTTTATTGGCTTGAATACTGCATACACCTTCTTATCCACCACGAGATAGTTTAGTTCAACACCTTGTAGATTAGTGCTCATAAAATATTTTGGGTATACATCTCCTAATCCTGCCTTTTGGGTGAGCATAGCTGCGAGAGAGTTATTAGAAGCGAAGGTGTACATAATAAAATATTTATCAAAGTCTAGACTCCTTAAAGAAGGTGCATTAGCTACGGCAGTCTTAATTTCTTTAAATGCAACTTTCTCCAATTCTGTCCACTTGAATTGTACATTATGCTTCACCATTTGTTGCAAAGGTTTAACGATCTGAGCGAAGTCTGGTACGAACCTTCGAACAAAATTCATGATGCCCATAAATGATTGCATAGACCTTTTTTTATGGGGCATGGGAATCTTACTGATAGCTTGCACTCTCTCCTGATCTATCAAGATTCCCTTCTTTGAAATGATATGACCCAAAGCTTTCCCTCAAGAACAGCGAAAACAATTTTCTTGGGGTTCAAAGAAATTCCATGCTTTCTTCAGTGATCGAAAATCTGCTTCAAGTAGAATACATGATCTTCCCTTTTCTTTGAGAACACTGTCACATCATCCAGGTAAATGACTACACATTAACCGCCCAACCCTCGGAAAGAAATGTCCATGGCTTGCTAAAACGTAGCTCCTGCATTTATGAAGCCGAATGGCATTCTTCGATATGCAAAAGTTCCCCACTTTGTACGAAAAGTGCTTTTTAGTCGGTCTTCCTTGTTGATGTATATGTAACTTCGGAATGTATTTCACATATATGTATATTGTATTCCTATAGAGATGGTATTATTCCTCTATAAGGAAGTGTCGTCATTTATATTGTAAGTGTCGTAACTTATACTTGATGGGTTATTAGACCACCTTATTTGGGGTCGGCCCTGTATAAGTCATGTGGGTCAAAGGGTTATTAGACCACCCTATTGGGGGTCGGCCATGTGGGTCAAAGGGTTATTAGACCACCCTATTGGGGGTCGGCCCACTCAGCATTATGTTATGTGGTAAAGTTCGAGCCTACATGAGTTAGGTAAAAAGGCAAGTCAAGTCAAGTATAAATAGAGTGCGGGAGGCACTCTATTTACTCACTCACTTCTCACACATGCACTCAAGGAGGAGTGGCGCACTTATGGAGGAGGAGGATCTGCTGCTAGGTTATGGCTATCTCTCTTGGTTGGTTGTATCATTGCTCTATCTATCTCTGAGGAAGTTATTGGGGTTTTTCACCTTTATGGTTTTCCCCAAGTAAATCTTTGTGTCTCTTGTGTGCTTGCATTATTGTCTCCATGATTGATATGCTGTAGATATGTTGTACATGTTGTTCTCTCAGTTAAGATCCTAGATCATATTGAAGTAAATTCAGAAAATTTAACATGGTATCAGAGCTAGCCTGAAAGAAGGCATGATATGGCATGTATGACACTTGTTGCACTTACGATGCTAGGGCTTGATATAGCAAAAACCCGTCATCGTAGCACTTTCGCTATAAATCCGTTTTGGCGAAGTTTTCGGATCTGAAATTGTTACAGGCCGAAGCTAAGATCTCCAGGTATCTTGTGTCCAAAGGACAACCTCTAATTCGTTGTACTTTGTGATTTATGATCTGTACAATATAGGGTTTCTGCCTCTTCCAGATCTGAGTCAAAATCAGGTGACCTTGGGAAAAAGGTCATATATTGGGCTAGGAAGCTCCAAATGAAATTTAGTAAAACGTGACAGGTATTACACAGTCTGTACTATCTCAGAAAACGTTTTCAGAGGCCGAAGTTAAAACAGTGACACGTGGCACGCCGTACAAGTTCGCTCTCCTGTTTTATCCCAAAACAGGTCACGTTGCGACATTTGGCATAACTCTCTCTCAGAGAGTCCAATTGAGGTCAGACCTGTCAGGATGGAAAGATAACAGGCATAGATATCTCAGAAAACTTTTTCAGAGGCCGAAGTTAAAACAGTGACACGTGGCACGTCGTACAAGTTAGCTCTCCTGTTTTATCCCAAAACAGGTCACGTTGCGACATTTGGCATAACTCTCTCTCAGAGAATCCAATTGAGGTCAGACCTGTCAGGATGGAAAGATAACAGGTCAGGCTATCTCAGGAAACTTTTTCATACCCTGTGGATCAAAAATTTCGGAGTTACACCAGAAACAATCAGGTACATATTTCTATCAAAACAGAATTATTTTTTGGTACCTTCATTCATGGTTTCCGGAATTTAGGGCTTTGGAGAAAGTTGGAATTTTTGTAATCGGAGACCACGGCTGGATGCTACTCATCAAAATAGAAATTTAGAGACCAAGATCAGAATTTTTGGTTGGGTAGAAGGCCGGGCTTGATTAGACCCTAGTTCGGGACTTTGATCAGAAAATTGGAAAATTAGGGCTTTTGTAAAAATGGGAATTTTTGAAATCTGCGACCACGGCTGGAAGCTCCTCAGAAAAATTAGAAGCTTAGAGCTTTGGATCAAACATTTTGATTGGGCAGAAGAGTGGACTTCATCAAACCCCAATTCAGGGTCACGTCCAGTGAATCCGGAAGTTTCAAAGGCAAAATTGAGGAGTAAAACTTTGCAGTTTTCAAATTCTAAATATACCAGTTTCTATCCTTTCGGAAGTTTGAAATTCAAAGTTTGAATTTTTGGGGTTTCTCTGACAAACCCATATCCAGCTCCATGTCCAGTTCTTGCAAATCAAGTGGATTGGGTTAATCCTAGAAAAAGATGGATTGATCATCTACATGAGTGAAGAAGTTCTTGTTTCAGAGGGAGATGAGGCTAAGGCCTTACATAAGAATATTACAAGCGATCTCGACAGGTATGACTCATCGAGGTATGTTTCGATATTTGTCCATGATTAAGTTTATGGTATGTTTGTCTTCATGTTATTACGGTTAGAACAATTTTGATTTTAGATTTGTCGTATAACCTTAACAAAATTATGAATGCATGATAGAAGATATTCATTGGTTAGGGTGTTGACACTTATGATTGTACTAATGCATTATGGTGTTGTATGAGGTTTATGTTGTCTACTAACATGAAAGGTACACCAAGAAAGACAGATCATGTTCTGGTCCAAGAACATATGATCATGATAACATGAGGACAAAGATTCATCCATTGTCATGGATCTCATAGAAGATCCATTTACGAGGTATGTATAACTTGGTTTTATAATGACTAACCTATGAGATATACAGGTTACTAGCACAAGTCATTGAAGAAGAACAAGAAGACATCATGTGAGTATGTTAGACATAACTAGCTAGCATGCTAATCCAGGTATGTTTTTTCTATATCAAGTTACAATCTCATCTTGTGATAAGATCCTTTATATAAGTATACTTGGCATGATTGATTATAATTATTCATTGAAGTTAGTAATCATGGGTTTAGGTATATTATGCTTTTTACTTTGTTTAATGATATGACTAACCAGAAAAGTCCTATGGTCAAATAGGAATATAAGTAAAATAATATGTCTCTTATATTGATTGATTTGACTAACCAGAAGAATCATGAAACCATAGGTTTGAATAGTCATGGTTTTATGCATATTATATCTCTTCTCTTGATTGATGATATGACTAACCCGAAGAGTCATAGCTTTGAGTAATTATAGGTTTAGACATGTTATGTTTCTTATGATTTGACTAACCATAAGAATCCTACATAAACCTTGAATGCTAATGCTTATTATTTCTGTTTGAAATGATCATGACTATACATGCTTGAGATTATTGTGTTTTAATAGTATACTAATGAATGTATGATTTTATATGAGATCACAAGGATAACACAATCATGATACTAATAAGCATGCATAGGGACCAAGGATGAATATGAGTTCAAGAACAGGTAATCCAGGAAGCAAAGATCAAGAGGGAGTACACTCCAGTTGTTCCTGCAAGAAAGCAAAGGAACACACTTCAGTAGTTTCTGCAAGGATGCATATATTCAGAGGGAGTTGACCATCTTTCTGCATTCCACAACAGAAAGGTGTAGAAGAAGCTACTTCAGATTAGGACTCCAACAGCTCCTGCAAGGAAGCAAAGACTCAGAGGGAGTCCACCCAACGAACAAAGAAAGATAAGTATTTTAATCATCATTTCTTGCATATTTGTTTGTTTAAATAATACTGTTCAATAATGTATATATTGATGTTCCTAGAATTAGGTTGTGTATTATGCATATTAGAATAGTTGCATTGATGAACAGTATACTACTAATATACATGGGTAAGTGGCCTATGGCACTGTACAACATTCCATTGCTACTTATCTAGAATGAAACCTCTTTGCTGACATGTTGGGAGTTGTGCACACTCTTAACAATGTTCTGGTAGAGATTGGAAGGCATCTAGAAAGTTACGTGATATGGATAAATGTTGTATTGAAGCATTGGCTAAGATAATTGCATGACTGTATGACATATTTCTTTATGTGTAAGAATTTGTTCTGAAAACTATGAGATGTTTCTAATCATGCAATTTAACCTGTTTTGTAGGAAAGACCGTATATGTTCACCTACAAAAGGACTACAACATTTGTTCCAGCAACTATTGAAGATATTGAAGTTCCCAAGATCTGGGATGAAGAAATGGAATGCCATGATCCATCGATCATGAAGAATGATGTTTGGGTTGCAGTCCCAAGACGTGAAGGGAAGTTTGTTATGACTTCCAAATGGAACTATTAGATCAAGCATATTGCAGATGGCAGCATTGAGAAATATAAAAGTGATGAAATAGAAGATGCACCAGATGGATTTCAAGACAGCATGGTGTAGTCATATATGTGTGCAGAACTTGGTATGGTAGGATAGACAGCTTTCTATCCAGTTTGGGCTTTACCAAGAGTAAAGCGGATTCCAACCTTTACTACAAGGTTGAGGAAGGAAATCCAATGATACTACTTTTGTATGCGGATAACCTGTTTGTTACAGATGAAGATAGATTGATTGCCGACATGCAGCGGAAGCTTACTGCCAAGTTCGAGATGAAGAACTTGGGGATGATGCACTATTTATTTTTTGGCATGGAGGTGTGACAGAGTGATGGAATATTCCTTGGACAAGGGAAGTATGCAGTAGAGATCCTGAAGAGGTTCGGGATTATGGATTGCAAAGCCATGGCCACACCTATGGCATCGAATCTGAAGCTTCTATGTGATGCTTCATCTGAGCCGGTTGATGTCTCTTTGTATCGTCAGATGATTGGGTCCTTGATGTACTTGACGAACACGAGACCAGACATTTGCTTTGTTGTGAACACATTGAGCCAGTTCTTGACGTATCCGAGGAGTGTTCACCTGGTTGCTGTAAAGAATGTTCTGAGGTACCTGAAGGGTACAGTGGATTATGGACTCAGGTATGAGGCAGATCAAAAGTTTAACCTACAGGGAGGCTACAGGTCAGGCTATCTCAGGAGACTTTTTCATACCCTGTGGATCAAAAATTTCGGAGTTACACCAGAAACAATCAGGTACATATTTCTATCAAAACAGAATTATTTTTTGGTACCTTCATTCATGGCTTCCGGAATTTAGGGCTTTGGAGAAAGTTGGAATTTTTGTAATCGGAGACCACGGATGGATGCTACTCATCAAAATAGAAATTTAGAGACCAAGATCAGAATTTTTGGTTGGGCAGAAGGCCGGGCTTGATTAGACCCTAGTTCGGGACTTTGATCAGAAAAATGGAAAATTAGGGCTTCTGTAAAAATGGGAATTTTTGAAATCTGTGACCACGGCTGGAAGCTCCTCAGAAAAATTAGAAGCTTAGAGCTTTGGATCAAACATTTTGATTGGGAAGAAGAGTGGACTTCATCAAACCCCAATTCAGGGTCACGTCCAGTGAATCCGGAAGTTTCAAAGGAAAAATTGAGGAGTAAAATTTTGCAGTTTTCAAATTCTAAATATACCAGTTTCTATCCTTTCGGAAGTTTGAAATTCAAAGTTTGAATTTTTGGGGTTTCTCTGACAAACCCATATCCAGCTCCATGTCCAGTTCTTGCAAATCAAGTGGATTGGGTTGATCCTAGAAGAAGATGGATTGATCATCTACATGAGTGAAGAAGTTCTTGTTTCAGAGGGAGATGAGGCTAAGGCCTTACATAAGAAGATTACAAGCGATCTCGACAGGTATGACTCATCGAGGTATGTTTCGATATTTGTCCATGATTAAGTTTATGGTATGTTTGTCTTCATGTTATTACGGTTAGTACAATTTTGATTTTAGATTTGTCGTATAACCTTAACAAAATTATGAATGCATGATAGAAGATATTCATTGGTTAGGGTGTTGACACTTATGATTGTACTAATGCATTATGGTGTTGTATGAGGTTTATGTTGTCTACTAACATGAAAGGTACACCAAGAAAGACAGATCATGTTCTGGTCCAAGAACATATGATCATGATAACATGAGGACAAAGATTCATCCATTGTCATGGATCTCATAGAAGATCCATTTACGAGGTATGTATAACTTGGTTTTATAATGGCTAACCTATGAGATATACAGGTTACTAGCACAAGTCATTGAAGAAGAACAAGAAGACATCATGTGAGTATGTTAGACATAACTAGCTAGCATGCTAATCCAGGTATGTTTTTTCTATATCAAGTTACAATCTCATCTTGTGATAAGATCCTTTATATAAGTATACTTGGCATGATTGATTATAATTATTCATTGAAGTTAGTAATCATGGGTTTAGGTATATTATGCTTTTTACTTTGTTTAATGATATGACTAACCAGAAAAGTCCTATGGTCAAATAGGAATATAAGTAAAATAATATGTCTCTTATATTGATTGATTTGACTAACCAGAAGAATCATGAAACCATAGGTTTGAATAGTCATGGTTTTATGCATATTATATCTCTTCTCTTGATTGATGATATGACTAACCCGAAGAGTCATAGCTTTGAGTAATTATAGGTTTAGACATGTTATGTTTCTTATGATTTGACTAACCATAAGAATCCTACATAAACCTTGAATGCTAATGCTTATTATTTCTGTTTGAAATGATCATGACTATACATGCTTGAGATTATTGTGTTTTAATAGTATACTAATGAATGTATGATTTTATATGAGATCACAAGGATAACACAATCATGATACTAATAAGCATGCATAGGGACCAAGGATGAATATGAGTTCAAGAACAGGTAATCCAGGAAGCAAAGATCAAGAGGGAGTACACTCCAGTTGTTCCTGCAAGAAAGCAAAGGAACACACTTCAGTAGTTTCTGCAAGGATGCATATATTCAGAGGGAGTTGACCATCTTTCTGCATTCCACAACAGAAAGGTGTAGAAGAAGCTACTTCAGATTAGGACTCCAACAGCTCCTGCAAGGAAGCAAAGACTCAGAGGGAGTCCACCCAACGAACAAAGAAAGATAAGTATTTTAATCATCATTTCTTGCATATTTGTTTGTTTAAATAATACTGTTCAATAATGTATATATTGATGTTCCTAGAATTAGGTTGTGTATTATGCATATTAGAATAGTTGCATTGATGAACAGTATACTACTAATATACATGGGTAAGTGGCCTATGGCACTGTACAACATTCCATTGCTACTTATCTAGAATGAAACCTCTTTGCTGACATGTTGGGAGTTGTGCACACTCTTAACAATGTTCTGGTAGAGATTGGAAGGCATCTAGAAAGTTACGTGATATGGATAAATGTTGTATTGAAGCATTGGCTAAGATAATTGCATGACTGTATGACATATTTCTTTATGTGTAAGAATTTGTTCTGAAAACTATGAGATGTTTCTAATCATGCAATTTAACCTGTTTTGTAGGAAAGACCGTATATGTTCACCTACAAAAGGACTACAACATTTGTTCCAGCAACTATTGAAGATATTGAAGTTCCCAAGATCTGGGATGAAGAAATGGAATGCCATGATCCATCGATCATGAAGAATGATGTTTGGGTTGCAGTCCCAAGACGTGAAGGGAAGTTTGTTATGACTTCCAAATGGAACTATTAGATCAAGCATATTGCAGATGGCAGCATTGAGAAATATAAAAGTGATGAAATAGAAGATGCACCAGATGGATTTCAAGACAGCATGGTGTAGTCATATATGTGTGCAGAACTTGGTATGGTAGGATAGACAGCTTTCTATCCAGTTTGGGCTTTACCAAGAGTAAAGCGGATTCCAACCTTTACTACAAGGTTGAGGAAGGAAATCCAATGATACTACTTTTGTATGCGGATAACCTGTTTGTTACAGATGAAGATAGATTGATTGCCGACATGCAGCGGAAGCTTACTGCCAAGTTCGAGATGAAGAACTTGGGGATGATGCACTATTTATTTTTTGGCATGGAGGTGTGACAGAGTGATGGAATATTCCTTGGACAAGGGAAGTATGCAGTAGAGATCCTGAAGAGGTTCGGGATTATGGATTGCAAAGCCATGGCCACACCTATGGCATCGAATCTGAAGCTTCTATGTGATGCTTCATCTGAGCCGGTTGATGTCTCTTTGTATCGTCAGATGATTGGGTCCTTGATGTACTTGACGAACACGAGACCAGACATTTGCTTTGTTGTGAACACATTGAGCCAGTTCTTGACGTATCCGAGGAGTGTTCACCTGGTTGCTGTAAAGAATGTTCTGAGGTACCTGAAGGGTACAGTGGATTATGGACTCAGGTATGAGGCAGATCAAAAGTTTAACCTACAGGGAGGCTACAGGTCAGGCTATCTCAGGAGACTTTTTCATACCCTGTGGATCAAAAATTTCGGAGTTACACCAGAAACAATCAGGTACATATTTCTATCAAAACAGAATTATTTTTTGGTACCTTCATTCATGGCTTCCGGAATTTAGGGCTTTGGAGAAAGTTGGAATTTTTGTAATCGGAGACCACGGATGGATGCTACTCATCAAAATAGAAATTTAGAGACCAAGATCAGAATTTTTGGTTGGGCAGAAGGCCGGGCTTGATTAGACCCTAGTTCGGGACTTTGATCAGAAAAATGGAAAATTAGGGCTTCTGTAAAAATGGGAATTTTTGAAATCTGTGACCACGGCTGGAAGCTCCTCAGAAAAATTAGAAGCTTAGAGCTTTGGATCAAACATTTTGATTGGGAAGAAGAGTGGACTTCATCAAACCCCAATTCAGGGTCACGTCCAGTGAATCCGGAAGTTTCAAAGGAAAAATTGAGGAGTAAAACTTTGCAGTTTTCAAATTCTAAATATACCAGTTTCTATCCTTTCGGAAGTTTGAAATTCAAAGTTTGAATTTTTGGGGTTTCTCTGACAAACCCATATCCAGCTCCATGTCCAGTTCTTGCAAATCAAGTGGATTGGGTTGATCCTAGAAGAAGATGGATTGATCATCTACATGAGTGAAGAAGTTCTTGTTTCAGAGGGAGATGAGGCTAAGGCCTTACATAAGAAGATTACAAGCGATCTCGACAGGTATGACTCATCGAGGTATGTTTCGATATTTGTCCATGATTAAGTTTATGGTATGTTTGTCTTCATGTTATTACGGTTAGTACAATTTTGATTTTAGATTTGTCGTATAACCTTAACAAAATTATGAATGCATGATAGAAGATATTCATTGGTTAGGGTGTTGACACTTATGATTGTACTAATGCATTATGGTGTTGTATGAGGTTTATGTTGTCTACTAACATGAAAGGTACACCAAGAAAGACAGATCATGTTCTGGTCCAAGAACATATGATCATGATAACATGAGGACAAAGATTCATCCATTGTCATGGATCTCATAGAAGATCCATTTACGAGGTATGTATAACTTGGTTTTATAATGGCTAACCTATGAGATATACAGGTTACTAGCACAAGTCATTGAAGAAGAACAAGAAGACATCATGTGAGTATGTTAGACATAACTAGCTAGCATGCTAATCCAGGTATGTTTTTTCTATATCAAGTTACAATCTCATCTTGTGATAAGATCCTTTATATAAGTATACTTGGCATGATTGATTATAATTATTCATTGAAGTTAGTAATCATGGGTTTAGGTATATTATGCTTTTTACTTTGTTTAATGATATGACTAACCAGAAAAGTCCTATGGTCAAATAGGAATATAAGTAAAATAATATGTCTCTTATATTGATTGATTTGACTAACCAGAAGAATCATGAAACCATAGGTTTGAATAGTCATGGTTTTATGCATATTATATCTCTTCTCTTGATTGATGATATGACTAACCCGAAGAGTCATAGCTTTGAGTAATTATAGGTTTAGACATGTTATGTTTCTTATGATTTGACTAACCATAAGAATCCTACATAAACCTTGAATGCTAATGCTTATTATTTCTGTTTGAAATGATCATGACTATACATGCTTGAGATTATTGTGTTTTAATAGTATACTAATGAATGTATGATTTTATATGAGATCACAAGGATAACACAATCATGATACTAATAAGCATGCATAGGGACCAAGGATGAATATGAGTTCAAGAACAGGTAATCCAGGAAGCAAAGATCAAGAGGGAGTACACTCCAGTTGTTCCTGCAAGAAAGCAAAGGAACACACTTCAGTAGTTTCTGCAAGGATGCATATATTCAGAGGGAGTTGACCATCTTTCTGCATTCCACAACAGAAAGGTGTAGAAGAAGCTACTTCAGATTAGGACTCCAACAGCTCCTGCAAGGAAGCAAAGACTCAGAGGGAGTCCACCCAACGAACAAAGAAAGATAAGTATTTTAATCATCATTTCTTGCATATTTGTTTGTTTAAATAATACTGTTCAATAATGTATATATTGATGTTCCTAGAATTAGGTTGTGTATTATGCATATTAGAATAGTTGCATTGATGAACAGTATACTACTAATATACATGGGTAAGTGGCCTATGGCACTGTACAACATTCCATTGCTACTTATCTAGAATGAAACCTCTTTGCTGACATGTTGGGAGTTGTGCACACTCTTAACAATGTTCTGGTAGAGATTGGAAGGCATCTAGAAAGTTACGTGATATGGATAAATGTTGTATTGAAGCATTGGCTAAGATAATTGCATGACTGTATGACATATTTCTTTATGTGTAAGAATTTGTTCTGAAAACTATGAGATGTTTCTAATCATGCAATTTAACCTGTTTTGTAGGAAAGACCGTATATGTTCACCTACAAAAGGACTACAACATTTGTTCCAGCAACTATTGAAGATATTGAAGTTCCCAAGATCTGGGATGAAGAAATGGAATGCCATGATCCATCGATCATGAAGAATGATGTTTGGGTTGCAGTCCCAAGACGTGAAGGGAAGTTTGTTATGACTTCCAAATGGAACTATTAGATCAAGCATATTGCAGATGGCAGCATTGAGAAATATAAAAGTGATAAAATAGAAGATGCACCAGATGGATTTCAAGACAGCATGGTGTAGTCATATATGTGTGCAGAACTTGGTATGGTAGGATAGACAGCTTTCTATCCAGTTTGGGCTTTACCAAGAGTAAAGCGGATTCCAACCTTTACTACAAGGTTGAGGAAGGAAATCCAATGATACTACTTTTGTATGCGGATAACCTGTTTGTTACAGATGAAGATAGATTGATTGCCGACATGCAGCGGAAGCTTACTGCCAAGTTCGAGATGAAGAACTTGGGGATGATGCACTATTTATTTTTTGGCATGGAGGTGTGACAGAGTGATGGAATATTCCTTGGACAAGGGAAGTATGCAGTAGAGATCCTGAAGAGGTTCGGGATTATGGATTGCAAAGCCATGGCCACACCTATGGCATCGAATCTGAAGCTTCTATGTGATGCTTCATCTGAGCCGGTTGATGTCTCTTTGTATCGTCAGATGATTGGGTCCTTGATGTACTTGACGAACACGAGACCAGACATTTGCTTTGTTGTGAACACATTGAGCCAGTTCTTGACGTATCCGAGGAGTGTTCACCTGGTTGCTGTAAAGCATGTTCTGAGGTACCTGAAGGGTACAGTGGATTATGGACTCGGGTATGAGGCAGATCAAAAGTTTAACCTACAGGGAGGATACAGGTCAGGCTATCTCAGGAGACTTTTTCATACCCTGTGGATCAAAAATTTCGGAGTTACACCAGAAACAATCAGGTACATATTTCTATCAAAACAGAATTATTTTTTGGTACCTTCATTCATGGCTTCCGGAATTTAGGGCTTTGGAGAAAGTTGGAATTTTTGTAATCGGAGACCACGGATGGATGCTACTCATCAAAATAGAAATTTAGAGACCAAGATCAGAATTTTTGGTTGGGCAGAAGGCCGGGCTTGATTAGACCCTAGTTCGGGACTTTGATCAGAAAAATGGAAAATTAGGGCTTCTGTAAAAATGGGAATTTTTGAAATCTGTGACCACGGCTGGAAGCTCCTCAGAAAAATTAGAAGCTTAGAGCTTTGGATCAAACATTTTGATTGGGCAGAAGAGTGGACTTCATCAAACCCCAATTCAGGGTCACGTCCAGTGAATCCGGAAGTTTCAAAGGAAAAATTGAGGAGTAAAACTTTGCAGTTTTCAAATTCTAAATATACCAGTTTCTATCCTTTCGGAAGTTTGAAATTCAAAGTTTGAATTTTTGGGGTTTCTCTGACAAACCCATATCCAGCTCCATGTCCAGTTCTTGCAAATCAAGTGGATTGGGTTAATCCTAGAAGAAGATGGATTGATCATCTACATGAGTGAAGAAGTTCTTGTTTCAGAGGGAGATGAGGCTAAGGCCTTACATAAGAAGATTACAAGCGATCTCGACAGGTATGACTCATCGAGGTATGTTTCGATATTTGTCCATGATTAAGTTTATGGTATGTTTGTCTTCATGTTATTACGGTTAGTACAATTTTGATTTTAGATTTGTCGTATAACCTTAACAAAATTATGAATGCATGATAGAAGATATTCATTGGTTAGGGTGTTGACACTTATGATTGTACTAATGCATTATGGTGTTGTATGAGGTTTATGTTGTCTACTAACATGAAAGGTACACCAAGAAAGACAGATCATGTTCTGGTCCAAGAACATATGATCATGATAACATGAGGACAAAGATTCATCCATTGTCATGGATCTCATAGAAGATCCATTTACGAGGTATGTATAACTTGGTTTTATAATGGCTAACCTATGAGATATACAGGTTACTAGCACAAGTCATTGAAGAAGAACAAGAAGACATCATGTGAGTATGTTAGACATAACTAGCTAGCATGCTAATCCAGGTATGTTTTTTCTATATCAAGTTACAATCTCATCTTGTGATAAGATCCTTTATATAAGTATACTTGGCATGATTGATTATAATTATTCATTGAAGTTAGTAATCATGGGTTTAGGTATATTATGCTTTTTACTTTGTTTAATGATATGACTAACCAGAAAAGTCCTATGGTCAAATAGGAATATAAGTAAAATAATATGTCTCTTATATTGATTGATTTGACTAACCAGAAGAATCATGAAACCATAGGTTTGAATAGTCATGGTTTTATGCATATTATATCTCTTCTCTTGATTGATGATATGACTAACCCGAAGAGTCATAGCTTTGAGTAATTATAGGTTTAGACATGTTATGTTTCTTATGATTTGACTAACCATAAGAATCCTACATAAACCTTGAATGCTAATGCTTATTATTTCTGTTTGAAATGATCATGACTATACATGCTTGAGATTATTGTGTTTTAATAGTATACTAATGAATGTATGATTTTATATGAGATCACAAGGATAACACAATCATGATACTAATAAGCATGCATAGGGACCAAGGATGAATATGAGTTCAAGAACAGGTAATCCAGGAAGCAAAGATCAAGAGGGAGTACACTCCAGTTGTTCCTGCAAGAAAGCAAAGGAACACACTTCAGTAGTTTCTGCAAGGATGCATATATTCAGAGGGAGTTGACCATCTTTCTGCATTCCACAACAGAAAGGTGTAGAAGAAGCTACTTCAGATTAGGACTCCAACAGCTCCTGCAAGGAAGCAAAGACTCAGAGGGAGTCCACCCAACGAACAAAGAAAGATAAGTATTTTAATCATCATTTCTTGCATATTTGTTTGTTTAAATAATACTGTTCAATAATGTATATATTGATGTTCCTAGAATTAGGTTGTGTATTATGCATATTAGAATAGTTGCATTGATGAACAGTATACTACTAATATACATGGGTAAGTGGCCTATGGCACTGTACAACATTCCATTGCTACTTATCTAGAATGAAACCTCTTTGCTGACATGTTGGGAGTTGTGCACACTCTTAACAATGTTCTGGTAGAGATTGGAAGGCATCTAGAAAGTTACGTGATATGGATAAATGTTGTATTGAAGCATTGGCTAAGATAATTGCATGACTGTATGACATATTTCTTTATGTGTAAGAATTTGTTCTGAAAACTATGAGATGTTTCTAATCATGCAATTTAACCTGTTTTGTAGGAAAGACCGTATATGTTCACCTACAAAAGGACTACAACATTTGTTCCAGCAACTATTGAAGATATTGAAGTTCCCAAGATCTGGGATGAAGAAATGGAATGCCATGATCCATCGATCATGAAGAATGATGTTTGGGTTGCAGTCCCAAGACGTGAAGGGAAGTTTGTTATGACTTCCAAATGGAACTATTAGATCAAGCATATTGCAGATGGCAGCATTGAGAAATATAAAAGTGATGAAATAGAAGATGCACCAGATGGATTTCAAGACAGCATGGTGTAGTCATATATGTGTGCAGAACTTGGTATGGTAGGATAGACAGCTTTCTATCCAGTTTGGGCTTTACCAAGAGTAAAGCGGATTCCAACCTTTACTACAAGGTTGAGGAAGGAAATCCAATGATACTACTTTTGTATGCGGATAACCTGTTTGTTACAGATGAAGATAGATTGATTGCCGACATGCAGCGGAAGCTTACTGCCAAGTTCGAGATGAAGAACTTGGGGATGATGCACTATTTATTTTTTGGCATGGAGGTGTGACAGAGTGATGGAATATTCCTTGGACAAGGGAAGTATGCAGTAGAGATCCTGAAGAGGTTCGGGATTATGGATTGCAAAGCCATGGCCACACCTATGGCATCGAATCTGAAGCTTCTATGTGATGCTTCATCTGAGCCGATTGATGTCTCTTTGTATCATCAGATGATTGGGTCCTTGATGTACTTGACGAACACGAGACCAGACATTTGCTTTGTTGTGAACACATTGAGCCAGTTCTTGACGTATCCGAGGAGTGTTCACCTGGTTGCTGTAAAGCATGTTCTGAGGTACCTGAAGGGTACAGTGGATTATGGACTCAGGTATGAGGCAGATCAAAAGTTTAACCTACAGGGAGGCTACATGTCAGGCTATCTCAGGAGACTTTTTCATACCCTGTGGATCAAAAATTTCGGAGTTACACCAGAAACAATCAGGTACATATTTCTATCAAAACAGAATTATTTTTTGGTACCTTCATTCATGGCTTCCGGAATTTAGGGCTTTGGAGAAAGTTGGAATTTTTGTAATCGGAGACCACGGCTGGATGCTACTCATCAAAATAGAAATTTAGAGACCAAGATCAGAATTTTTGGTTGGGCAGAAGGCCGGGCTTGATTAGACCCTAGTTCGGGACTTTGATCAGAAAAATGGAAAATTAGGGCTTCTGTAAAAATGGGAATTTTTGAAATCTGTGACCACGGCTGGAAGCTCCTCAGAAAAATTAGAAGCTTAGAGCTTTGGATCAAACATTTTGATTGGGAAGAAGAGTGGACTTCATCAAACCCCAATTCAGGGTCACGTCCAGTGAATCCGGAAGTTTCAAAGGCAAAATTGAGGAGTAAAACTTTGCAGTTTTCAAATTCTAAATATACCAGTTTCTATCCTTTCGGAAGTTTGAAATTCAAAGTTTGAATTTTTTGGGGTTTCTCTGACAAACCCATATCCAGCTCCATGTCCAGTTCTTGCAAATCAAGTGGATTGGGTTAATCCTAGAAGAAGATGGATTGATCATCTACATGAGTGAAGAAGTTCTTGTTTCAGAGGGAGATGAGGCTAAGGCCTTACATAAGAAGATTACAAGCGATCTCGACAGGTATGACTCATCGAGGTATGTTTCGATATTTGTCCATGATTAAGTTTATGGTATGTTTGTCTTCATGTTATTACGGTTAGTACAATTTTGATTTTAGATTTGTCGTATAACCTTAACAAAATTATGAATGCATGATAGAAGATATTCATTGGTTAGGGTGTTGACACTTATGATTGTACTAATGCATTATGGTGTTGTATGAGGTTTATGTTGTCTACTAACATGAAAGGTACACCAAGAAAGACAGATCATGTTCTGGTCCAAGAACATATGATCATGATAACATGAGGACAAAGATTCATCCATTGTCATGGATCTCATAGAAGATCCATTTACGAGGTATGTATAACTTGGTTTTATAATGGCTAACCTATGAGATATACAGGTTACTAGCACAAGTCATTGAAGAAGAACAAGAAGACATCATGTGAGTATGTTAGACATAACTAGCTAGCATGCTAATCCAGGTATGTTTTTTCTATATCAAGTTACAATCTCATCTTGTGATAAGATCCTTTATATAAGTATACTTGGCATGATTGATTATAATTATTCATTGAAGTTAGTAATCATGGGTTTAGGTATATTATGCTTTTTACTTTGTTTAATGATATGACTAACCAGAAAAGTCCTATGGTCAAATAGGAATATAAGTAAAATAATATGTCTCTTATATTGATTGATTTGACTAACCAGAAGAATCATGAAACCATAGGTTTGAATAGTCATGGTTTTATGCATATTATATCTCTTCTCTTGATTGATGATATGACTAACCCGAAGAGTCATAGCTTTGAGTAATTATAGGTTTAGACATGTTATGTTTCTTATGATTTGACTAACCATAAGAATCCTACATAAACCTTGAATGCTAATGCTTATTATTTCTGTTTGAAATGATCATGACTATACATGCTTGAGATTATTGTGTTTTAATAGTATACTAATGAATGTATGATTTTATATGAGATCACAAGGATAACACAATCATGATACTAATAAGCATGCATAGGGACCAAGGATGAATATGAGTTCAAGAACAGGTAATCCAGGAAGCAAAGATCAAGAGGGAGTACACTCCAGTTGTTCCTGCAAGAAAGCAAAGGAACACACTTCAGTAGTTTCTGCAAGGATGCATATATTCAGAGGGAGTTGACCATCTTTCTGCATTCCACAACAGAAAGGTGTAGAAGAAGCTACTTCAGATTAGGACTCCAACAGCTCCTGCAAGGAAGCAAAGACTCAGAGGGAGTCCACCCAACGAACAAAGAAAGATAAGTATTTTAATCATCATTTCTTGCATATTTGTTTGTTTAAATAATACTGTTCAATAATGTATATATTGATGTTCCTAGAATTAGGTTGTGTATTATGCATATTAGAATAGTTGCATTGATGAACAGTATACTACTAATATACATGGGTAAGTGGCCTATGGCACTGTACAACATTCCATTGCTACTTATCTAGAATGAAACCTCTTTGCTGACATGTTGGGAGTTGTGCACACTCTTAACAATGTTCTGGTAGAGATTGGAAGGCATCTAGAAAGTTACGTGATATGGATAAATGTTGTATTGAAGCATTGGCTAAGATAATTGCATGACTGTATGACATATTTCTTTATGTGTAAGAATTTGTTCTGAAAACTATGAGATGTTTCTAATCATGCAATTTAACCTGTTTTGTAGGAAAGACCGTATATGTTCACCTACAAAAGGACTACAACATTTGTTCCAGCAACTATTGAAGATATTGAAGTTCCCAAGATCTGGGATGAATAAATGGAATGCCATGATCCATCGATCATGAAGAATGATGTTTGGGTTGCAGGCCCAAGACGTGAAGGGAAGTTTGTTATGACTTCCAAATGGAACTATTAGATCAAGCATATTGCAGATGGCAGCATTGAGAAATATAAAAGTGATGAAATAGAAGATGCACCAGATGGATTTCAAGACAGCATGGTGTAGTCATATATGTGTGCAGAACTTGGTATGGTAGGATAGACAGCTTTCTATCCAGTTTGGGCTTTACCAAGAGTAAAGCGGATTCCAACCTTTACTACAAGGTTGAGGAAGGAAATCCAATGATACTACTTTTGTATGCGGATAACCTGTTTGTTATAGATGAAGATAGATTGATTGCCGACATGCAGCGGAAGCTTACTGCCAAGTTCGAGATGAAGAACTTGGGGATGATGCACTATTTATTTTTTGGCATGGAGGTGTGACAGAGTGATGGAATATTCCTTCGACAAGGGAAGTATGCAGTAGAGATCCTGAAGAGGTTCGGGATTATGGATTGCAAAGCCATGGCCACACCTATGGCATCGAATCTGAAGCTTCTATGTGATGCTTCATCTGAGCCGGTTGATGTCTCTTTGTATCGTCAGATGATTGGGTCCTTGATGTACTTGACGAACACGAGACCAGACATTTTCTTTGTTGTGAACACATTGAGCCAGTTCTTGACGTATCCGAGGAGTGTTCACCTGGTTGCTGTAAAGCATGTTCTGAGGTACCTGAAGGGTACAGTGGATTATGGACTCAGGTATGAGGCAGATCAAAAGTTTAACCTACAGGGAGGCTACAGGTCAGGCTATCTCAGGAGACTTTTTCATACCCTGTGGATCAAAAATTTCGGAGTTACACCAGAAACAATCAGGTACATATTTCTATCAAAACAGGATTATTTTTTGGTACCTTCATTCATGGCTTCCGGAATTTAGGGCTTTGGAGAAAGTTGGAATTTTTGTAATCGGAGACCACGGCTGGATGCTACTCATCAAAATAGAAATTTAGAGACCAAGATCAGAATTTTTGGTTGGGCAGAAGGCCGGGCTTGATTAGACCCTAGTTCGGGACTTTGATCAGAAAAATGGAAAATTAGGGCTTCTGTAAAAATGGGAATTTTTGAAATCTGTGACCACGGCTGGAAGCTCCTCAGAAAAATTAGAAGCTTAGAGCTTTGGATCAAACATTTTGATTGGGCAGAAGAGTGGACTTCATCAAACCCCAATTCAGGGTCACGTCCAGTGAATCCGGAAGTTTCAAAGGCAAAATTGAGGAGTAAAACTTTGCAGTTTTCAAATTCTAAATATACCAGTTTCTATCCTTTCGGAAGTTTGAAATTCAAAGTTTGAATTTTTTGGGGTTTCTCTGACAAACCCATATCCAGCTCCATGTCCAGTTCTTGCAAATCAAGTGGATTGGGTTAATCCTAGAAGAAGATGGATTGATCATCTACATGAGTGAAGAAGTTCTTGTTTCAGAGGGAGATGAGGCTAAGGCCTTACATAAGAAGATTACAAGCGATCTCGACAGGTATGACTCATCGAGGTATGTTTCGATATTTGTCCATGATTAAGTTTATGGTATGTTTGTCTTCATGTTATTACGGTTAGTACAATTTTGATTTTAGATTTGTCGTATAACCTTAACAAAATTATGAATGCATGATAGAAGATATTCATTGGTTAGGGTGTTGACACTTATGATTGTACTAATGCATTATGGTGTTGTATGAGGTTTATGTTGTCTACTAACATGAAAGGTACACCAAGAAAGACAGATCATGTTCTGGTCCAAGAACATATGATCATGATAACATGAGGACAAAGATTCATCCATTGTCATGGATCTCATAGAAGATCCATTTACGAGGTATGTATAACTTGGTTTTATAATGGCTAACCTATGAGATATACAGGTTACTAGCACAAGTCATTGAAGAAGAACAAGAAGACATCATGTGAGTATGTTAGAAATAACTAGCTAGCATGCTAATCCAGGTATGTTTTTTCTATATCAAGTTACAATCTCATCTTGTGATAAGATCCTTTATATAAGTATACTTGGCATGATTGATTATAATTATTCATTGAAGTTAGTAATCATGGGTTTAGGTATATTATGCTTTTTACTTTGTTTAATGATATGACTAACCAGAAAAGTCCTATGGTCAAATAGGAATATAAGTAAAATAATATGTCTCTTATATTGATTGATTTGACTAACCAGAAGAATCATGAAACCATAGGTTTGAATAGTCATGGTTTTATGCATATTATATCTCTTCTCTTGATTGATGATATGACTAACCCGAAGAGTCATAGCTTTGAGTAATTATAGGTTTAGACATGTTATGTTTCTTATGATTTGACTAACCATAAGAATCCTACATAAACCTTGAATGCTAATGCTTATTATTTCTGTTTGAAATGATCATGACTATACATGCTTGAGATTATTGTGTTTTAATAGTATACTAATGAATGTATGATTTTATATGAGATCACAAGGATAACACAATCATGATACTAATAAGCATGCATAGGGACCAAGGATGAATATGAGTTCAAGAACAGGTAATCCAGGAAGCAAAGATCAAGAGGGAGTACACTCCAGTTGTTCCTGCAAGAAAGCAAAGGAACACACTTCAGTAGTTTCTGCAAGGATGCATATATTCAGAGGGAGTTGACCATCTTTCTGCATTCCACAACAGAAAGGTGTAGAAGAAGCTACTTCAGATTAGGACTCCAACAGCTCCTGCAAGGAAGCAAAGACTCAGAGGGAGTCCACCCAACGAACAAAGAAAGATAAGTATTTTAATCATCATTTCTTGTATATTTGTTTGTTTAAATAATACTGTTCAATAATGTATATATTGATGTTCCTAGAATTAGGTTGTGTATTATGCATATTAGAATAGTTGCATTGATGAACAGTATACTACTAATATACATGGGTAAGTGGCCTATGGCACTGTACAACATTCCATTGCTACTTATCTAGAATGAAACCTCTTTGCTGACATGTTGGGAGTTGTGCACACTCTTAACAATGTTCTGGTAGAGATTGGAAGGCATCTAGAAAGTTACGTGATATGGATAAATGTTGTATTGAAGCATTGGCTAAGATAATTGCATGACTGTATGACATATTTCTTTATGTGTAAGAATTTGTTCTGAAAACTATGAGATGTTTCTAATCATGCAATTTAACCTGTTTTGTAGGAAAGACCGTATATGTTCACCTACAAAAGGACTACAACATTTGTTCCAGCAACTATTGAAGATATTGAAGTTCCCAAGATCTGGGATGAAGAAATGGAATGCCATGATCCATCGATCATGAAGAATGATGTTTGGGTTGCAGTCCCAAGACGTGAAGGGAAGTTTGTTATGACTTCCAAATGGAACTATTAGATCAAGCATATTGCAGATGGCAGCATTGAGAAATATAAAAGTGATGAAATAGAAGATGCACCAGATGGATTTCAAGACAACATGGTGTAGTCATATATGTGTGCAGAACTTGGTATGGTAGGATAGACAGCTTTCTATCCAGTTTGGGCTTTACCAAGAGTAAAGCGGATTCCAACCTTTACTACAAGGTTGAGGAAGGAAATCCAATGATACTACTTTTGTATGTGGATAACCTGTTTGTTACAGATGAAGATAGATTGATTGCCGACATGCAGCGGAAGCTTACTGCCAAGTTCGAGATGAAGAACTTGGGGATGATGCACTATTTATTTTTTGGCATGGAGGTGTGACAGAGTGATGGAATATTCCTTGGACAAGGGAAGTATGCAGTAGAGATCCTGAAGAGGTTCGGGATTATGGATTGCAAAGCCATGGCCACACCTATGGCATCGAATCTGAAGATTCTATGTGATGCTTCATCTGAGCCGGTTGATGTCTCTTTGTATCGTCAGATGATTGGGTCCTTGATGTACTTGACGAACACGAGACCAGACATTTGCTTTGTTGTGAACACATTGAGCCAGTTCTTGACGTATTCGAGTAGTGTTCACCTGGTTGCTGTAAAGCATGTTCTGAGGTACCTGAAGGGTACAGTGGATTATGGACTCAGGTATGAGGCAGATCAAAAGTTTAACCTACAGGGTTATGTTGATTCAGATTGGGCCAGTAGTGCTGCAGATAGGAAGAGCACATCTGGGTGTTGCTTCAGTATGGGATCAGGTGTGATCTCTTGGTTTAGAAGGAAGCAGTCCGTCGTAGCACTGAGTACAGCTGAGGTAGAGTATGTTGCAGCCTGTTCAGCTAGTTGTGAGGCAGTATGGCTACGAAAGCTACTGTCTGAGTTATTTGATCTCTCGTTGGATGCTACTGGTATCTTTTGTGATAACCAGAGTTGTGTGAAGCTATCCGAGAACCCAGTGTTTCATGACAGGTTGAAACACATAGAGATCAAATATCACTATATCAGGGATATGGTGCAGAGAGGAGCCGTGAAGCTCCTGTATGTTGAGACGAACGAGCAGATTGCAGATGTGCTGACGAAGCCACTAGCCAGGGTGAAGTTCGAGTACTTCATAGAGAGGCTTGGCATTCTTCAGATCGAGGACACTTCGAGGAAGAAGTGATGGACACATTTGCTGAAGCCATTCCAAGCATGTTGGAAGGAGGATCCTTCACATGGCTGTGGATGTAAGCGCTGGATGATGAGCTTTAGGATGATGTTCTGGTTTCTGCTTGGATATGATCAGTTGGATCATTTTTATGTATGTATGTACGCATCATGTTGGATGCTGGATATGATCAGTTGGATCATGTGTATGTATTTTTGTATATGCATCATGTTGGATGCTTGGACCATGTATCTGTATATGTATCAGGTGGATACATTGTATGATCAGGTAGATCATGTATGGTGATATGTATCATGTATTTGTATTTGTATCAGGTGGATACATTGTATGATCAGGAGGGTCATGTATGATTATATGTATCAGGTAGATACTTGGTGTGCATCAGGTAGATGCATTGATGATCAGGTGGATCATGTATGATGACATGCAGCAGGATGTTGCAGTGATGATCAGGATGATCATGGATGACGAGCTTCAGGATGTTGCTTCAGATGACATGCAGCAGGATATTGCATTGATGATCAGGATGATCATAGATGACGAGCTTCAGGATGTTGCTCCAGATGACATGCAGCAGGACGTTGCAGTGATGATGATCAGGACGATCATGAGTACATCAGGATGATGTATGGTGAGTGTCAGGTTGATACTCTGTGGCCGTGGATCAGGTTGTGCAGATGAGCATGTCTGGGAGATCCTATAGGTCGGAGTTGTGTACCCGTAACAGCCTGGGATGCTCTTTCGAGACATTGCTCTGGGAGGACATGTAATTTGTGCCCTGGGAGATCTCAGGTCGGAGTTGTGTACCCGTAACATCCTGAGATGCTCTTGCGAGGTTTTGTCCAATGGCATGTAATTTGGGCCCTGGGAGATTTCAGGTCGGAGTTGTGTACCCGTAACATCCTGAGATGCTCTTGCGAGGTTTTGCCATGACCACATGTAATTTGTGCCCTGGGAGATTTCAGGTCGGAGTTGTGTACCCGTAACATCCTGAGATGCTCTTGCTAGGTTTTGTGGTGGACCACATGTAATTTGTGCCCTGGGAGATTTCAGGTCGGAGTTGTGTACCCGTAACATCCTGAGATGCTCTTTCGAGGTTTTGTGGTGGGGTCACATGTAATAGCGCCCTGGGAGATCCTACAGGTCGGAGTTGTGTACCCGTAACATCCTGGGATGCTCTTTCGAGGTTTTGTGACGCACGTAATAAGTCCTGAGGATTCCAAAGTATGGCCAGTGATGACGAAGACCTGCAGGTGGTGGGCCTACATCCAGTATGAAAAAGGACTGGCTCTGTAGAACTTCCTATGACGAGTAGATTCAGAGATTGATTGAGATAGCAGCAGCAGTGACGATGATGATGACTCGATGACGATTATCCAGTGACGATGATCCAGAGAAGATGACTTGTGCTAGAAGAACTGTGCTGAGAAATACCTTCCTAGTTAAGAGGGAGTGTTGATGTATATGTAACTTCGGAATGTATTTCACATATATGTATATTGTATTCCTATAGAGATGGTATTATTCCTCTATAAGGAAGTGTCGTCATTTATATTGTAAGTGTCGTAACTTATACTTGATGGGTTATTAGACCACCTTATTTGGGGTCGGCCCTGTATAAGTCATGTGGGTCAAAGGGTTATTAGACCACCCTATTGGGGGTTGGCCATGTGGGTCAAAGGGTTATTAGACCACCCTATTGGGGGTCGGCCCACTCAGCATTATGTTATGTGGTAAAGTTCGAGCCTACATGAGTTAGGTAAAAAGGCAAGTCAAGTCAAGTATAAATAGAGTGCGGGAGGCACTCTATTTACTCACTCACTTCTCACACATGCACTCAAGGAGGAGTGGCGCACTTATGGAGGAGGAGGATCTGCTGCTAGGTTATGGCTATCTCTCTTGGTTGGTTGTATCATTGCTCTATCTATCTCTGAGGAAGTTATTGGGGTTTTTCACCTTTATGGTTTTCCCCAAGTAAATCTTTGTGTCTCTTGTGTGCTTGCATTATTGTCTCCATGATTGATATGCTGTAGATATGTTGTACATGTTGTTCTCTCAGTTAAGATCCTAGATCATATTGAAGTAAATTCAGAAAATTTAACATTCCTCTACTACCAGCACTTGATTGTATCCAGAAAATATGTCTAGGAGAGAGAAAAGCTCTGATCCTGACACCATCTACAATATCTGCTCCATTGGAGGCATGGGATAGTTGTCTTTATCGAAAGCTTTGTTCAAGTTCCTAAAATATACACACAATATTATTTCTCCCGACTTCTTTCGCACAGGAACTAAATTAGCTACCCATTCAGAATGCCGGACTTTAAAAATAATCTTTGCATCCAATTTTTTTTTTAACTCTTTCTGAATTAGAGGATCATGTGTCGGATGCATCCTTCTTAATTGTTGTTAAAAAGGATTAACACCTGCTTTCATTGGTATTATGTGCTGAATAATACGGGTATCATATGTTTTCAAATCGTCGTAAGTCCACGCGAAAACATCTTTATACTATTTGAAGAGTTTGATGAACCTATCCCTTTTGCATGGCGTACAACATTTACCAAGATTAACATATTTCGGTTCAGCCTCTATTACTAGATTTACCAATTCATGCTTCATGGAGGATCTGTGCATTTTGACATTTGCTGGCCTCTTGAACTTGTTCTGTAGATCGAACAGTGCTTCAAGACTTCTTAGCCCTTTAGGCATGAAGTTCTTTTTAGCAGCATCTTTGTTTTGCAAATATGAATTATGATGTCCTTCATCTATTATGGCTTCTTGGAAGACATCTTCATTTGTTAAGAAACTAATAATCTGATCATCATTATCAAATACTCTGAGATTCATAATGTTATCCGGAACGGACGATCTGAAAATCAATTCAATGGAACATTTATTATTAGTAGGAACTAATATGGAGGTAGAAGTTGCTAACAAATCAGCTGCAGCATTCAGTAGCCTAGGAATAGAATTTATATTAAAAGCATCAAAAAATGAAAGTAGATTCCAAACCTCGGACCGATAACCTTTCAAGTGTGGTGAAAGGCAGTGAATTGTATCTCTCACTTGCCTGACAACTATTTCTGAATCACCAGACACTTTCAAATATTTGACATTTAAACCCATAGCTTTCTTTAAACCATGAATCAGATCTTGATACTCAGTATTATTATTTGTACATTCGAATTCTAATCTACAAGATAAAAAATGTTTTTTTCTTTTGGGATCAATTAAAACATAACCAGCTCCTGATCCTTCTTGAGTTTTGGAGCCATCAAAGTAAAGTATCCAAAAAACATTTTCTTTTTTAACTAAGTTAGTGTCATTACTATCTAAGTCAGTAACTAATCCTACTATGTTACAATCAATATCATCGGTCCGTGAAAAATGAAGTAGATCGAACCATTTGTCTGGATCATGGCTAACATTTTCTGATTGATAATTTCCGGGTTTAATTTCCAAGAAATAGTTTCCCAAAACTGAAGATGAGAAAGTCACAGCTTCATTTTTTTCTTCTAACTGGGTGACATTGTGTTTCACGTGGGGTTCTCTGAGTATTTTAATTTTGTTTTTCCTATTTTGATAGGGTAACCACAGGTGAGACCAATCTGTTGCAAAGTAACCGTTTAATTTTGTAGACTAGTCCCTACTCAAGATTAAACCGTAAGCCTCAGGAATATCAATGACCATTATATCAATAAACTGACATACCCTCAGATCAGTTGACAACCTAATAAGCACGTCTTTCAATTCACCAATGAATTTGACAGCGGTTCTGTCTAACTGTATGATTTGAGATGGAGATGGGATCGGCTGTCCATTAATCCTTTTGCAAACTAACAAAGGCATGATGTTCAAACTAGAACCCAAGTCCACCAAACAATTATGCACATTATGATTAAAGATTTTGAAAGTCAAGAGAAAAGGCAAGGTCTGAGATTTTGATTTTCTGCCAATGCTGGCTTCATTTATTTCTGGGTTCTCTTTAGTGCCTTCTAATGAAATGCTTATTTGTGGGTCAAAGGATTCCATTAGTTTCTTTCTTTGTTGGGGCAGACTACACATATCAAATATGGAAACATTTGCTTTCGCTTTTTTGATATCTTTGATTATATCATAACCCATGTCACATTCTTTTGAATTTTTTGGTTGATTTTCAGCTTTGTTCGGATGAGCTTTTGGTTGTTTGGATATTTATGTGTTTGACTCTTTAGCCACTGTGGGAGTTACTGCTGGGTTCGTTTTGGGATGGGGTGGGATGACAGTTATGTGCCGCTTTGGCATTTGATTAGCGAATTTAACTTTAGGCACATCTACTGTTTGATCAAGTACCAAGCCTTTACTTCTGGTAGTGACATTAATAGATGCTGCTTGAACTTCACAATCGAGGTTTTCAAAAGATGGTTCTTGGGCACGGCTCCAATTCCAAAGGATCATCATGGTATCGGGCGCAGATTCTTCCTGCTCAGGAATCTATTCTTGTTGAAGTTCCATTTGCTCAGATATTTGTGCATCTAACATCTGATTCATTACCAAACTCATTGAATTAATCCACTATGGACAACTCTTTTCAGAGTGTTGTTCTTAATGGAAGGTATAGAAGTGATCCATCCCTATTTCATTTAGATTTAGCACAACGAAATTATTTATCGGGGGGGTTGGTTGTTTACCTTCATCCATTTTCTTGAAGAAAGGTTTGAATGGTTGTTTAGAAGAGCTAGCTGGCTTAGCTTTCTTGAGATCAACAATTTTATTAGAAATCTTTTGCATCATCTTTATCACACTTTCTAGATCAGCTTCCGGTTCCTCTTTATATTTAGTTAACAAAAAGGATTCTTAACAATTGTTGGCTTTGCTTCTAGATCAAGAGAATGTTTAGGAATACTGTCGGCTTCCTCTTCTACCTTCTTGGCTTCCTCAAAGTTTTCTATCAAAGTAGTCTTTTTCGTTCTTTTTACAAAAATTGCTAAAGGGGGTTTAAGAGGTGTTGTATAATATTCCACTAAACATTCTTCAGCGGGCTTTGTTGCATCAGTAAAGTTATTTAACAATGTTGTAAATCTTTGACTAAACTCTTGAACCTTTTACTTATTTTCCATTCTCATCGATAACAATTCTTTCATAAGAGTAGCTACTATTTTCTGATTTCCATATTTCTTCAAAAAAAAAAATTCAAAATCTTCCCTGCTTGCTATTGAGCTAGCTTGTAGGATAAAGTACCAGGAAGATACTTTGGGTTCAAAAGTATAAGGGAAAAGGCGGCAGGCTACATCTTCGTGCTATACATTAAGAAGACTCAAAGCCAAATAAAAACTCTTGAGATGATCTTCAACAGAGATTCCTTTCCCAGGATCATACTTTGGCAAGACCTTTTCTAGATTCTTAGGCAAATCATGGAATGGTCCAATTAGATTTAATGCTCCTCTTGCTCTCCATGTGGGCACAACCATGACTCTTGGTGGAGAATGGGGTGGTGTATGCGGTGGGGAGTTTTGAGGAGTATCCGATGGAGTATTTCGGGGAGTATGCTATGGAGTATTTGTCCTTTCTTGATTTATAGGAGTTTTGGGTCTGACTTTGTTAAGGGGTTCAGTGATTTCTTCTAAATATAAATCCAATAATTCTTCTAGACCCTAAACTAAAAAGGAGACTCTTGTGTATTGGGTCCCTTTCCTAGGAGCTCTTATTCTGGGAAGCAAAGGGACAGTAGTTAACCCTCCGAGATTTCTAACATAAGAGTGGGTGTTTCTTCTCAAATGATTTACTTCTTCAAAAGGGACAACATACAATGTTTCTTGCTGTTTTGTTTCAACATTTGGGTTTTCTTGATTTCTTGATTCCAGATCGGAGATGTCTGGGATAGCTGTTTTGGGTGGGTTTTCAGTAGGATTCTCTTTAACAAAAGGATCTCTTCTACCAGCCATGCACTGTTGGCCCTCCTTCTAGCACCAAAAAATGTTGATGCCGCGAAAATCGTAGCATCAATCAGTTAGGGATTCTCCCCGATAAACAAGCCCAATTAGATCACTCACCGTTTGGTATGGGGAATCTATCTGGTTAACGGTTCCGGCTACCGTGTATGATTTAGAGATTTGTTTAAAGTTCACCGGTTACGGCCCCATCCACCATTTATATGTTTTCCTATTAAATATGATATGCAAGTGCTCTAAACTAAATGTATGCAACAAAACAAATTTGATCTAAATTATTTAAGCTATTTTAACCTATCTTTGCAAGGAGCAAATAAAAAGTATGAGTAATAAACTGAAAGAAACATCTCAAGATTCAGCAGATGTCCATTTAATCGTAAAGATGCATTTCCAGTAGAGATAAATGATACAAGAGATAACTCTGATTTAATTAAAACACTCCATTACTCACATAGCACAAAACATTTTGCAAAGGAAGTAAAATCATTCATAGCAGAGAATTAGTTCACAAAATCTAGGAAAGATCTCACAGAATATGTATGAAAATGCAGAAATAGTTCATCAATCATCCATCACAATTACAAGCAAAACGTTGCACGGGCTTTCACAGGCCAAAACGATTTCTTAATTCATGTAGCAGAAATAGTTCATGTACACAAGAAGAGTGTCCTTTCACCTACAAAAAGTCCTTTCTACTACTCTTTGATCATCTCTATATAGCTTTACCAAAATGCTCCAAGAGCTGCCAAGTGTACCCTAACCTCTTTGATTCCTCTAATTTGTCTATAGTTCCCATTTACAAAAAAGGAATAAGTCTTAGAAATATTACAGAAGAAGGACGAGAGGAAAAATCCAGCTATCCTTTTAATATTTAAAAGATACATAGTTAAAAAGATAAAGAACTTTAGCCTTTCATTAGAAAGAAAATATTAACCTTGAGCTGGCGCATTTGCCACAGCTGGTGCCTCTAGTAACTCTGGTTCTTTTACTGAAACTTGTGCCCTTGCTACTGCTGGTAATGGTACTGAAATTGATGCCTAGTTTTCCTCTGTTGCTGATGATTTTTCTGCTTCTGCTATGTGTTTTACCCAAAGGCTAGTTTCTCTTATGATGTTGTTGGTGGGCATAGGGAGCATAATTTTCAGAGATACCTCATGTTTGGCGAGCTCTTCTTCAAAGCTGATTATTTCTGCTGTTGCAACCTTGAGGTTTTCTTCAAGGAGATGTGCGTGATCAGCGGCCTGGCCGATACAATGGTGGATATATTCTGCGGTTAACACATCCATTTTCTTTACATAGTCCATTTCTGTACTTAGCCCATCCCATATCTTAGACAAGTGTTGGGATTTATCTGGAACTTATTCTATCTCTTGGGGCATCACTATCTGGCCATTTTCTTGGATGGTTCGTACCTTAAGATACAGATTTTCACACTGTTCAAGGGTAACTTGGGCTACAACGTTCAACTTCACCCCACAATCTTTGGAAAACACTAAAAGACGCGCGTCTGCCTTGAATTCAGAGATGGATTTAAGAGGGAGGTTCGCAGGGAAACCTGACTTTCCCTCTCTCCACTCAATATGCTTCTTAATGTCCTCACTAATGCGTGCATATTTCCTCCTGATCCTGGTGGCTTCAGCATTGATCTCTTTGAACCTGGCTACTATTACCTTAAACTTGCAGACCTTTTCCGTTATGAGCTTTTGAATTCCGTAGATATTCTTTAATGTTTCGCATGACTGCTCATGAAAGGGACTTAGATCACCAACCTTGCTGGATGCGATTTCTAATTGTTGTTCCAACAATTCCTTACCATCTTCCAACTTCTCTATATTTTATTTCAAATCATCCATCTACCGAGCAGTATCAAATTTCTCAGATTCTAGCTGCAAGTTTTTACCCTCTAGGTCATTCCTTTCTCCTTCCAGGGTCCTTATTTGTATCACCAAAGCTCTCTTTTCGGCTTCTAGATGCTGAAATCTCCTGTTTAGTTCTCTCTTTTCTGACACAAGGGTGTCACACTTCTCAACCATCAAATTCTTATAATTATGTTCTTTGACCAGAGTTTGCTGCAAATGGCAAGTTTTCTTCTTCTCTAATTCTAACTTGGCTTCCAACATGTGGACATTGTCTGCAGTTGCTTTAATAGAAGCTACAGAGATAGATTCTAGGAGTCCAGGATCATTCTGGGTACCTTGCATGACTATGGTCTCATGCTTGGTGAATATATCTGGTTGGAAATGTCTCTTCATACAAGTCACTGTTTCCTTGACAATGGATTTTCTCTTCTTGTTATAAACAAACTTGCCCCATTGGGACACCATATTATTCTTCGATGGTGTAAAAGGGAGAAGGAGGAGTAATCTTACGGGGAGGTCTGCATCCATGTCTTGTAAGCTTGGGATCTTTGGTTCATCATCTTCCCTAGATTTGTTTTCCTCCTCCGCCTTTCTCCGAGCCTCCTCCTCTTCTGCTTTCCTTTGTCTCTCATCTTCTTCCATCTTGGCAGTTTCTTCCAATCTGATTCTCTCTTCCTCTTGGATTCTTTGAGCTTCTTATTTTCGAAGTTCATCTTCCTTTTCCTTATTTTCTCTTTCATCAGCTTCCCTTTGGATTCTCTCAGCTTATTCTTTGAGCCTTTGCTCCTCTCTAGAAAGGGTTTCAGTGGCTTTAGATGCTTCTTTGTCTTTCCGTTGCTCTGCTTCTTTTGCATTATGGGGCACAGTAGTGGAGCTAGAACTAACTCCGCCTTTACTGAGATGACAAATTTTTAGTTTGGTTATGTGATTGACCCCTCTATATAATTCTTCATCTTCATTATAATAGTGGGAATACTCAAAGTGAGCATGAATTTCCCTGCAATGCTCAGCAGCTGTTGTAGTACCAAGGTTCATGTGGTTACCATAGATACATTACATGATATAAGCAAAGCATACAAAATAATACAGATACATGAGACAAGATAGATAGAGAGAACACAATCCTTATATTAACCAGCAAGAGTAGAATACTATCATAGAACCAATCTTAACTAGTACATCGACTCACCAGCATATATATATATATATATATATATATATATATGAAAATATAGTTACATAACCGTCTGTCGGTTTATCCAACCGATCTGTCATGTCCCAAATTTGGAATTGGGTCACAATGGCCTAATCACATTAGCCATATTCATTAGAGTTTGTAAAATTGATGTTAAGGGTCAAATAATTGTCAAGGAGGAAAATTACTAGTTTCCTAGTTTTGGGGTGGAAGCTTTGGGATTTGGAATAAGGGGGATAATAAATGATGTTTAGACATTAGAAAGGTTAAAGTATTTAATAAATAGAGTGAATAAAGAAATTCAAGAGAAATCCTAAGTGACAAATGGTTTTGGAGACATATGGAGGATGTGGGACCCACACTAGCACACTAGCTTGATTTTTCATAATACATGGTATCTCTCTTTTGCAAATTCGAATTAATGGGAATTTGAACACTCTTGGGTGATTTGGTAAGTCATAACACATGTCATTGAGCATCTTAGGTCGAATTTGGAAGGATTGGTAACCTCCATGGAAGATAAAGAGTCAAAGTGGAAGTTTGTGGACACTTGGGCTAGATTCCCTAGCCCCTATGACACCAATGATGGAGCATCTATGACAACTATGACAAATTGCAGACCTGACCTCTGACATCTTACCACTATGACATGTCAGCCCCAAAAATAGGCTCAAAGAAGGCGAATTTGGGAGTTGGAGAAGCCAAAGAGACTTAAAATCGAATTTGGGAGAAGATGGAAGGTTGGAACTAGGAGACAAGTGGCAAATGTGGAATATTTCCTAAATGAAAATCTATTGAATCTATTGAGAGGATTTTGACCCTTAGAAGGCTAATGTTGGTTATAAAATGTAGAAATGAAGTATGAGAATATCTTTTGATCATTTGTAGAATTTGCAATTGCATTTCTGAAGAGGGAGAGCTAGTGGATGACTAGTTTCTTGCCTTAGCCAATTTCGAGGGTGAAAGATTCCCATCCAAGTTGGCAATTGGAAAGGCCATTCAGACCTTTCATTTGGAGCTTTAATGGATTCTTTATTTGCAGGTGTAAGATACAGGGCAGCTCATGGTTTCTTCTATTGCAGCTCGCTCCTTCAACCATTTCCAGTTTTGATGGCATATTCTTGATCCTTGAGGGAGGGCGTTTTTGGTGAGCTATTGTACTCTTTGGGGGAGCTTCTAATGCCCCATTTATTTTGTAATATGAATTAAATACTCTTTTCTTCATCTCCAGAAAGTTTCAGGTCGAAATTCCAAGTAGAAATGTATAAATCTCATTTTTAATGGAAGAACAATGCCATTTCCCCACTACCTTGTTGTGAACCAATGTATTGATGATGATTTCGAATGAATGGATGCTTCTCTGATATATTTGTGATCAATATACTTCCATGGATGTCTTCTACAAGTTTCATGTACTCTACTTGAGCATTTGAAGCATTTTTACTCAGTTTAATTGTATTGGGAGGTGAAATAGTGCCATTTCCCCAAGGGTCGAATTGGGGATTTTTGCAGTTGAATGGGAGAGGGTGAGAACAGTTGTAATAAACCATTAATGGTGCATATGAGACCTTAATAACATAATTAACACATTACATACCTCTGTTCATAAATTTGAGTGGGTTTGGAGGCATTTGGGAAGCCATTTTCAGTACTTACCTCAAGGGGATTTGAACCCCAAATTACCAGTAAAATTGCATACTTGGTCCAGAATATTAAGAGAGTTTGCAGAGGTCTTTTGGTGGCCATATGTTATCCCTGAACATAATATTCAATTCCTAATATCATTCATAAACCTTCCTTGAATATTTGAAGGCATTTGGAGTCAATTTGAGACCTAGAGACCAATACTAGTCAAAGGGAAATCACTAGTAAAGTTACCTACATTGACCAGAATTGAAAGAGTATTTGCAGAAGTGTTTTAAAGGTACAAAAGCATCCCTGAAACACATATTTATGTTCTAATATCATTCATATACCTTCTCAAAAGATTTGGGATCATTTGGGGCAAATTTGGGACCTAGAGATCGAAACTAGTCCAAGGTAGAACCAAGGAAAAAAAGTGGAAAATTGCAATTTTAATAAAATTCCTAACAAGGGACATTACACGATCCAACCTATACTAGTCGACACGACCTATCGACATGTGTTGCAGAGTGGTCGGATAGAGGGCCTAGTCGATAGGCTGACCTAGGCCCCTCCAACATCTCCCCTATATAAAAATATTTCTTTGTCCCGAAGAAATGGAGAGATCAAAATTTCAAAAAAGGAGTTATGCAGACGGTTATGACGAAGGTATGCTGGAATCAATGGTATTAGGTATCTGGAGACAGGCTTCAAGAATAACTTCGGTAGAAACAGAGAGGTGGTGCTGGAATTCTTCCCAAGTGCGTAGCAGATTCTGGATGTCGACGGCCAGAGTTGTGAGTTTTGACAAGTTCTGCATCTTGTCGTGAGTGGATGTAGCCCATAAATGGATCATGTTGGGGCCGAATGTGTTAATTTTTCTTTCAGCAGCAGCAAGTAACTGATGGAATCGGGGCTGAATTTCTCCAAGCTTGTTGAGGCCGCCTCAGGCTTGAGACATCCACTGAACTTCTTGTTTTTCTAATTTATCCAATCTCGTGTTTTCCATGATAATCTGATTATCAAGTTTTTCAATGAGGGCTTCCTCTGCAGTCAAGCGTTGGTGCTGAAGTTTGCTTAGCAGTGTTCTTGTTTTTTGAAGATCTTTATAGACGTCGCCATAATATATATACCAATTGTTTAGGACTTCTGTAAGTTTTTCTACTTGAATATTGTACTGATTGAGTACTTTGAGAGTTTCTGAAAAGGATGTAAACTGATCTGTCATGAGGGAAGCTACCTCGACAGCTTGATCTTGTTGTTTCTTGAGAATCTCAGATTGTAGCATCAACACAACAGATTCAAATAACTGATATGCTTGATCAAGAGGTGATGTCGTGTCGGAACTGGCTGGAAGCGAGATAACTTGCTGAGCTAATTTTTCACATTTAGCGAGGAATGTAGTCCTTTCTTCGTGTAGCTATAGTATCTGTTCCTCTAACTCATGTCGGCGACATTTTTGCACTCTGAAGACTGCATCTTCAAGTCGATCAAGCTCTTCTTGGGACGCCAACTATGGCTGAGAGCTTGTAGCAGCTCCGAATTGATCTAAGTATACGGAAATAGTATTTTCTTATTGGATTATCTATGTTTGCTACATTTGAAATTGCTGCTGCAATTCTCTTTCTTTGGGTTTCTTCTCTTTGTGCTTCCTGTGGCTACTCTTTTCTTTTTCTTTTTCTTTTCTTAAGATTTGTTGTTCTGGCCCCTTATCATTTTCGGTTGTTGATGGATGACTGTCGATGACTGCTTGAGTGGTGGAAACAACTTGCTCTTCCTGGGTTTGTGTACTTGGTACTGCTGCTATGGTGGCTGGAGTCTCATGTTCAACAACTTTGGCACTTGGTGGATTATCTGCTGGTATGCTGGAAGTTTCCATATTGCTTGTACTAATATCTAGAATATTTCTGTGCTCTGATGGTCTTATCGTGTCGGCTGCAATTTCTTGAGTTTCGGCTAATTCCTTGGCTTGAGTCGAAGTAATTTTAGTTGCTTCTGTCGTGGTTGCTTCTTTTTTTGGCTGCTGTGTAACTGAACTAGACTTGGATCCGTCGACAAGGAGACTCGACTGGTTTACCGGGAGTGATGGCAAGTCGACTGATGTCGGAATTGGACTCAATGAAATGGTATTGTCGAACGGAATTGAACTAACTAAACTAGACTCAATTGTAGATTCAACATGGGGACTAAAGACTTGGGGATTTTTACTTTGAACGACTTTTGGGTGAGGTGGATTCATTTTTTGCGGTAATGCAGTGATTGGAAGAGGGGTATAGACAGTTGTTTGTTGTGAAAAAACTAGACCTGACGGGTCAGGATTTCTAATATGATGGGTTCTCTTGTGACCGACAATTTCTGGGACTGTCGATGGTAAAGGTAAACTTGCAGTTTGAATGGTGTCAAGGGGAGATAAGTTAACCGGGACAGTAGACGGAGATTCAAAAACTGGTTGATGGATTACCATCTCGCACTAGTTGGGACAAAGTATCAGAAGGTTTGCAATAAATGTACTCAAAGCGGTGTCTGCTGGGTTAGGAGGAGCAGGGGATTCTAACAGACTGCTTTCTTCTTCTACTATAGTTGGGGAAGAGGGGGGGGAATGAATGGTTAGGTCGACATCAAGTTCGACCAAAATTTTGGGTTTTTTAACAATAATTTTAGAGAATGGATACTTATCTATTTCTAGAAATTTTCTGAATTGATCTTCAACAGGTAGTTTGTTCTTTCTCCAATTCTCTAACTGACGTCGCAGTAGCTCTGGTAGCTGTTAGAGTTTTTATGGGAGCCATGGCAGATTCGGGGTTCAAGAATGTGAATTTAGCTTCAATGGAGTCAGGGAACTCTGTATCTTGGAGTTCAAGTTCTCAGCAAAAGAGTTCCCAAGAATCCTCGAGCTCTGGATTTATGGTGGAGTTACTAGATACGGGTGAACGGGACATAGAGGCCCGTATTGATGGTTGATTTGATGGGGTTATTAAATTAGACTGATAGGATATCGGTGCTTCTTCAGGTCCATTACTTCTGGTGTCACAGGTATATTTATCCTTTATTTCTTTGTCATCATGACGCTACAACACCTTTCGATGTGTTATGTCGACAGGATTCTCTATTTTGAGTTTGGTCGGTCCGGGCTCTGCAAGCCGTCAGCATTCTTGTCGATGTCTATAATATCAACGGTTATGCTCCAGACTTCTTTCTCTGCTTTTCCCATCCTTCTTCTGCCACTCTCTCGTCATTTCTGCTTTTGTCATGCTCTACTATTTTTCTTGATTGTTTATAGTACTCTCGTTCGGTTACTTCTTAACCGTGTTTTTTTTTTAATATTCATGACTTGTACCATTTAAGTCGGGCGCCATTTACCACTTTCTTGAAAGCATTTCCTTGTAGCGTTTTCAGTCGGACTGATCCATTAGGATTTAACACTTCGACAATATAGGGTCCCATCCATTCTATATGCAGCTTTTTCGGCTTCCCTTTTACTCGGCTATTATAAAGGAGTGCCAAATCTCCAACTGACAGATTCTTCTATTTGATATTTCTATCATGCCATGTTTTATGTTGTTGTTTTTGCACTCGCTGATGTTCTATTGCCAACTGTGGACTTTCATTCAGCTTCGACAGTTGGAGTATCCATTCTTGTCGAGTATCTTCGACGTCAATATGTAAAGCTGTTTCAATGGACGGTTCCTGTCGTCGAAAATGTAATGGGACGACAACGTCTTGTCCATAGACAAGTGAGAATGGTGTCTGACCTGTCGTTCTTTTGTATGCTGTTCTATATGCCCAAAGAACAGCAGGTACTTTGTCATCCCAGTCATCTTTCTCTATGTTGCATATTTTTGTCAGTCCTTTTGTAAGTGTTTTGCTGAACGATTCTATGGCGCCATTCAACTGAGGATGGTACACTATGCTTATTCTATGATCAACTGCAAATTCCTTAGTCAGTGCTTCGATGGTTTTACATACAAAGTGTGTACCTTGGTCACTTATCAATGTTATGGGGCATCCAAAATGCGCTATGATGTTTTCATAAATAAAATTAGCGGAAACTTCGCTTGAACATGTTTCGACTGGTTCTGCTTCTGCCCACTTGGTAACATTTTCGATAGCAATGATAATATATCGAGCACCTGTCCTTCTCCCCACTACTAGAAATGGTCCAGTAAAATCTATAGCTCAAATTTCAAATGTTCGGCTAGGGTTAATTGGGACCAATGGAATTTATGTTCTTGGTAATGGTTGGCCCATGCGCTGACATTTATCACACTTAGATACAAATTATCGACAGTATTTATGAACTGTCGGCCACCAAAGTCCCGCTTGCAGGATTTTTCTAGCTGTTATTTCTGCATGATAATGTCCTCCCGCCGGTCCAGCATGGGCTTCTGCAAGTATATCCTATCGTTCATGATCAAGTGCACATCGACGTAATATATCATCCAAGCCAATTTTATAGAGGAATCCATTGATCAAAGTGTAGGTGGATGCTTTCATTACTAAGATCTTCCTCTTTTTCTCAGTCATTCCTTCAGGAGCTTGTCCATCCTCGAGAAATTGTGCAATTTCCACAAGTTTTGAAGGGACTGCTTCAATACGAAACAAGTGTGCATCTGGTAAATCATCTTCAATTCTTGTCGGTTCTTCTCCTGTGTCGACTCTCGACAGGTGGTCAGGTCTGACATTAGCTTTCCTAGGTCGAATGATTACTTCAAATTCAAATTCTTGAAACAGTAATAGCCAGCGGCATAACCTCCCATGATGCAATGGTTTATTGACTAAGTATTTTAAAGCTTGGTGATCTGTATAAAATACAATAGGGTTAGCCAATAAATAGTGATGGTATTTCTGAAGTGCAAATACCATACCTAATGCTTCCCTTTTGGTCGCGGAATAATTTCTTTCATCTTTATTCAATTTTAGACTATTGAATGCATTAGGGTAATCCACGCCATCTTCTCCGGGTTGTGTTAGAATGGCGCCGACTACTATTCCATATGCGTCAATATGTACATGAAATTTCTTCAACCAATCCGTAAATGAGAGGATGGGTGCTTCAACCATTTTTCTTTTCAACGTGTTAAATGAGATATCGCATTCCTCCATCCACCTATAATCTCGATCATCTTTTAGCAATTCTTCAAGAGGATAATTCATATCGGAATAATATCTGATAAACTTTCTGTAATATCCGGTATGACCCAACAAGATTCGTACTTGTTTCAGATTAACTAGAGCCTTCAGGTCGAGGATAATTTTGATCTTCACGTAATCGACCTTGATTCCTTCTTTGCAAACTACATGGCCTAGTAATATGCCGATAGGTGTCGCAAAGATGCACTTTTTAATATTCAATGACAATTGTATCTGTCGACATCTTTCCAACATCAGTTGAAGCCACTTGCAATGATATTTCAGCATTGTATAAATTGTCCAATCATCAAAGTATACATCCATGGTTTTGTAGATATATTCTTGAAATGATTTGACGACAATTCTTCAGAAGAACGTGGGTGCGTTCTTCAGACCAAAGGGCATAACTTTGTATGGGAATGACCCAAATTCACACACGAATGTTGTCTTTTTCTGATCTTCCTTCGCAATAGGTACTTGGTTGTACCCGGAGAATCCATTCGTGAAAGAGTAGCATTCATGCCCTGCAACTTCATTAATAATTTCATCTGCTAAAGGGGTTGGAAAGGGATCTATGAGTGTTACCTTGTTCAACTCTCGAAAGTCGACACAAATTCTCAGTCGTGTCGGATCTTGTTTCTTTGGCTGAACGACCATTGGGCTTGCCTACTCCGACTGGTCGATAGAATATATGATTCCTACTGCGAGCATGCTATCGATCTCCTTTTTGACAATATCCTTATATTTGTGAGCAAGCTTGTAGGGTATTTTCTTTACAGGTCTAGCGTATGGTTTAATATCAATTTTCATCTAGCCCATTTCATGTACAAGTCCTTTCAAGTCTCTATAATCTCGAGCAAAAACGTCTTGAAATTCTTTGAGGATACTGGAGATTTCTGTCATTTGTTCCTCACTCCAGTAATCGCCAATCTTTGCCATTTTTGGTCGGTCATCATTTGAAATATCTACTTCTTTCATTTTAATCTTCGCGTCCATCCATTCTGGTGCACGACTGTTACTTATTTATCTTTCACCTTCTTTGATTTGTGTGAAAGTTGGTGGAAATACTTTTTCGGATAACCTTTCAGGTTCATCTTTGTCGGCAATCTCTGTGCTAAATATTGTTCTTACGGGCTTTGACATGTCAGGATGATCCTTTCTCCATTGAAAACTTTTTCCGACTGACATCTCCATTTCTAGTATCAGTCTTGTCGAATGCTGCCTTTCTATCGACTTTATGTTGTAGTAGGTGGTAGGTGGGTGCATAATATTCTACTTGTCTGCAAGTGTTAAGGTTTCTGTTGGCTGCAGAAATTATTTGATGCTTTTACTTGCTTCAACCATCCTCTCAAGTGTTAAGGTTTCTCCTCTCGCTTCTTCCATCTTGTACCATTTGTTAGGTAGATCATCAAGTGTTCTGGGGAAGAGGTGAGGCCATGTTATTTCATATTTATAGCCCAATTTTCTCCATTCTTTTTCGCAACAGTCGATGTGAACTTCAGGATTTTGTCCTTGCGTAAACAAGGGGATGTTGGCCTGAGTTGTCAATTTTCTTCCTCCAAAACTTTCTATGAAAAATGTTGACACAGTATTCCAATTTTGGAGTTTCGACTAATGGGTGTCCCACCATTTCGCAGCTTGGCCAATAAATGTCTCTACCAAACTTTGTAGTCATCCTTACTCCCCGACATGTTTTGATACATGAATAGCAGGTGAATCACGTTCTTTATATCTTAATGTCAAACTACCATATTGTGCATTTCTGTCTGGAAAAAGAGTTGGATATGCTCGCATTTTTCGTTCGAATATCTTCGGTGTGTAAGATACTGAGAGACACTTCTTTATTTGCTTCTTTGAGATGGCTTCCACAGTCCAAAAATCTTTCGCATGTAAATCATAGTTCTCTATTTTCCAATCATAGAGTTCTGCATCGGAATTGTATCTGAGCGAGATAGGATCTCCGAGGTGAAGTTCTCCTTGGGTATTTGGCTCAATGTGATCTTCATTATTGTCTATGTGGTAAAGCTATCGAGCATCATTGTCGATTTCTGTAGGTTCCGACCAAGGTTCTCCCTGAGATGGGAACATTGGTACGATAACCTTCTGCCTGTTTCCTTTCATCTTGATACGACTTTTGTCTAAGGAAATTGAGGCCTTCATATTTCGTCCCCAGAGTCGACCGACCAATGCGGGGAAAGAACTTGCATCATCCTTTGGAGTGATGATTTTGAAATCTACTTTTGTTATGATGCCTTTAATGGAAATTTCGACTCCTTTCCATACTCCCATTGGCTCAATTAATCCTTGATCTGCAAGCTTTAAATAGATGCCTGATTCCTGTAGTTGAGGTTGACCGAGTTGGTCCCAGGTATCATGAGTCATGATATTCACTTGGGATCCAAATCCATTACGACTTGCCGTACATGATATCCATTTATGTCGAGGTCGACTAATGGGTCAGCATCATTTTTCTCTTTTTGTTTTAGTCGGAAAATGTTTTGTTTGTCTTTGCTCGACATATTTATGTTTTAATTTATGCAACAGGTCAATCATTTTTCCTACAGCTTCCTCGTTTGAAATTAATCTGAGCAATTCATTGAGAACTTCCTGTCGGTTTTCTTCGACATCTTCGTGTGCTGCTAAGTCATGAAATATGTCGGATGCATCTTTGTACACAAATTTTTGTTTTATAGGATTTGGGTAATCCTCTTTATCAACAATTCTAGTTATCTGAGGTTTATCTTGACCAATGTGAGTGCCTTTCCTAGTTACAATTTGCAATTTTTTTATACGGAGCACATCATTTTTTGAAATACAAGATAAAATGTGAACATTATTTTTATTATTTATTTTCTCAATCATGGTAGGGCAATCCTCTAAATAGTGATCTCCTACCCCACACTTTGTACAAAATTTAAAATCGGTTCTTTCCTTATAAGGGCATTCTCCATGCCGATGATCCTCACTGAGACATGTGAAACATGCACCAGGTCAGCTAGATCGAATATCATGACCTCCACTGCCACGACCACGATTCTGGTATCCTCCACGTCTATTGTAGCCGTCATATCGCCGATCATACTAGCGGTCATTATACCTTGGGTATTTTTCGTTCCTATTTTGATTGTACCAGTTATTTTTTCCAGCATTTCTCTTGAATCTTTTGTTTGTTGTATTTCTATCTTGATGCTGCTCAACAGAGTTTGTCTGGTACACTGCATGATACATTTGCCAATTTTTCAAGTTCAGATGACAATCTTCAATTGTATGTGTATTCACTTCACAAATTTGACACCATCTTTCCTTCTTATTTTTCTTATTGAATGGGCAATCATTTGTGGTATTTGAATCATACTCTTTGCACAAGACACAGAAACATCTGGATTGAATGAGTTTCACTTCTTGTCATCGATCCTCAATTTGACAAGAATCTTTGGTATGTCCTGAAGTTCGACATGTTGTACACCAAAGTTTAGGCCGTTTTAGTGTCATATTTCAGATAGCCTGCTCCATACTTTCAAGGCATTCGTCGACGTGTCTCTCCATGGTTACTAGCGGGTATTCATCATCCATTTCAATTTCTAGTGCTACTTTTAGTGCATCTTCATACGTATTAACACTTTGTCAACAGACATGTATTCTGATTTTATATATTAGACCAACAATAAACCATTTGATTAATATTTTTTCTTCAATCTCGTATTCTAATTTTCTTAGGAGGTCTTTGAACCTTTTGTCACACTCCTTGACATTTTCTGTCGGCTTTTGGATTGTCGTCTTCAGTCATTCTGCTTCCAGGTATGTCGCATTTTCAATCATAAAGAAGGCCAAAAAGCTTTGTTTGATTTGTGCTTTTGTTGCATTTGGTGACTTTTCTATGTATCCCATGTACCATGTCAGTGCTCTTTTTCTTAATGAGCCAACAAACTGAGCAACCTGTCTTTCTTCGCTGGTGATTTGATTGGTTGTCCATATTTCTTCACACAAAAACCAGTGTCTTCTTGGGTCTTCGTCACCCTCATAGAACAGAAGGTGTTCCATTGTGTGTTCCATGTCTGTTGGTGTATTATTTTGAGAATTTGATGGTGGTGTGGGTGGGTTATTTCCACAATTAGAACTTGGTGCTTTGTCAATTTGAATTAGCTGTCTTTCTGGACTTGGTTCTCTATCTTCAAAATCAGTGACTATAACTTCTTCTGTACCGCTAGATCTGCCTTCTTCTACCACTTCTGTCAAAATCTAGTTAAAGTTCTGATCGAACGGGATTTCACTAAATATCGGACTTTCCGATGTGCTTGTAGAGTCGCTCAAATTTAGTAGTGGCAGGGGGGCACTTCCTCATGCTCTGAGTACACTAGATGAAAGCTTCTATTCGAAAATTTGGGTTGAAAAGACACCCAATTTACTTCCTTCGGCCGATGAATCAATAGTCTATTAATATCATCGCCTTCTATACTTTGACGACTCCAAATTCCCGACTGACCAGCATGGAGACTGATATTTTCTTCGACAATTTCTTGCACCCTCACACTTTGTGTTAAACGAAATGGAGAGGGAGGTGTTACCATTTCAGGTATTTGAACTTGGAGAGCTCTACCAAGCTCTCTCAACAAGTCTTCATCCATCGGCGACAGGTCTTCTTCGACATCTTGATCTTCATGGGGTCGGCTTGATTCTGGCAGATTTCCTTCTGCATCTGTTGTGACATTTGATCCTCGCGTTTTCTGGAGCGCAATTTCCTGCTCCCGCATCTCTTCACGCCGCTGCCTCCTCTTTTCTCTTTTAATTTTCTGAATATCTGGGGTGCTTTTATGACTCAAAATTCTTTCTTTGTCGGATTTTTTTTCCACTACTGGCCATGTCGTCTTGTCATATGTCGAATTTCATCAAACTAGGTACATCAGAGCATGCTTCATCACCCCCCCAATGCCGGCCTGAAGGTTTCTAGATCACTGGGGAAGTGCAGACCATCATTTGTTAAAGAAAAATTCTCATTCGCGCTCCTTTACAAATTTTTCCCACTTACGTTCTTTCTCCTTCCAATTAGAGTTCAGAAGGGGCAGGAGCAGCAATTGTCTTGTTTCGACAATATGCGCAACACCTTTGTCGATAAAAAATTTGAACAATAAAGTCAGTAGAGAACACTTAAATTGATCAACTAATTCGGTGAATAATTTTCTTCTTATTTCATCTACCGAGACTCGATCTTCAATTGCCTGCTCTTCACAGAAATCATTTGCAATCTTTTTGCACCACTCCGACAGATTCGTATGTCCTCCATTGATCAACTTCGACAATAGATTTTTCTCTGCTTCATCAACTGGTCTTTTCATCCAGAAGCTTCTTCAAGGTAGTTGGCACGGATTCTACAAATATCTCATGGGTCTCAGAGAAGAATCGATCTCTCGCTTGGCTAATCAATAGCTTGTTACGTCACACATAACTCTGTAGATAATTCACGATTTTCATCTCCCACCAATCTCTAATCTCCTATTCTGAAATCATAGGTCATGCTGTTATTTATTTTTCATTCATCACCCAACAATGGAAGCAGATGTTGTAGTCCCAAGGTTCATGTGGTTACCATAGATACATTACATGATATAATCAAAGCATACACAATAATACAGATACATGAGACGAGACAGATAGAGAGAACACAAGCCTTATATTAACCAGCAAGAGTAGAATACTATCATAGAACCAATCTTAACTAGTACATCGGCTCACTAGCCTATATATATATATGAAAATACAGTTACATAACCATCTGTCGGTTTATCCAACCAACCCGACCTATACTAGTCGACACGACCTGTTGACATATACTGCAGAGTGGTCGAACGGAGGGCCTAGTCGATAGGCCGATCTAGGCCCCTCCAACAATGGCCTTGCCCCGCCTGTCATTCTTTTGAAAGATCCTTTCCCCAAAATGAAAATCTTTCAATTCCATAATAAAATCTTCAACTGACAGGATCTTTGAGAACTTATAAGCTCCAATATAGAAAGACAAAGGAGGGAAAGAGGCCTTCTTTAACCTATACAAGGTACCACCAATTCCAGTAAGGAACACCTGCCTTACTGCCTCCTTGTGGACTATGTAATTAGTAGCATACCTGGGAAATATATATGGTGGCTTAGAGCCTCCATACATTCTTATATAAGTACCTTCCTCCGAAAAATAGAAGTCGCCATAGTTCTCCATGATTTTTATGGAATTCTCAGATAAGCAGTTAGGCTCTTCATTAAACATTAGCTCATTAAAAGGTATGATGAACTCTTCGCAAATAATCTTGTAACTCCACCTGTAATTCTGGGCCCAAAGTATTTTGTAGGCAGTGAAAACTGGGGTGTTGTCTTGGTCCCAAAGGCAACCCAACTTTGGGAAAGGAAGTTTCGACAAAATGCATTCTATTAGGTAGGATGACATGTAGAATTATGATTTCCTTTCCACCAGCCCTTCTTTTGCCTCAACTATGGCTGATGACAGACTGTCCGAGAGGATGGTTGCCCAATTGAAAACCGTTCCTCTGAATGCCACATAATGGATTATGGGAAACCACTGGAGTCCAAAAATAGTCTCGCCAGGCCTTCCAAAGATCCTGCTTAGCATGAGGGAAATCATCCTGAAAGGAGGCATTAGGTTTTGGACCTCGTACTCATCAATCTCCTTCTTCCTTATCTGCTTTCATGTGATTAGTAGTTTTCTAGCCATCTCCAAATTGTCCATTTTGATTTGACTTAACTGTTCGTCATCTAGTGGCTTCTGAGCACGACGAAACTTGTAGGCTCCTACTATATAGGTTGGGTGAAACGATGCAAAGGATTCACCCTTGTTGTCGGAAAGGACTCTAGTCTCAGCATTTGCATGCTGCAGGATCCATCCAATTAATTCCGAGCAAGGGAAGAGTTCTAGACGCATGGCTGCTTTAGATATGCCGGAGTTCCTGAAGTTCTAGTACAAATATCCTTCCTCTAGGAGTGCCTCAGGGATGTCTTGGTCGCTTATCATGCAGTATATGTCTCCCCATTTGAATTTTGGAGGGACTCCCGTAGTGGATTTGGTGTTCCCGAATAGAGTTTCTACTCTTGCATCAACGCCAACTGATTTCGGCTCAGTCATCTTAGCCTTCCTTTTTCCACCTTTAGGCATCGTGACTTAAAACCTGTCCAATAACCATGCAAAGGTATAAGACAAATTATAACGCAACATTGATAATTTAGACTAGCATTCTGAATATAACATCATGGATTAAGCGCACCTACGAAATATAGCAATAATGAATTCCTATGATGGAAATATGTTCCATAATATAGGCATGGAGTAAAAGAAATGTAGAGGAATAGAAACACAAATGATTCTTCCAAAAGGGTAGACGAGACCGTCTTTGACTCCAAAATGCTGGTGATTTGAGAAATGGGAAAAAGGCACACCCGGGACCCTTTAATAAACTGTGTGATAGGCGATTCTGACCCGGTAACTTTGAATGTCTAAGGTCTAGGGGAAAGGGACCGGGATGAACATGCTTAGCAGGATGAGACTGCGGGTCAATTCACGACTGCGATGAGACTGATATAACCGTGCAGACTCAATGGCTCGGATAAAGGTTGTATATCATGACGACGACGTTTACCATGAAACAAAACTAGAACTAAGCACTATTGCAATCAAATATACAAGGTTAGAAGTGCACCAACCTAATAGATCTTGCTTGTACTTCAGGATGGTAGCATTGCTGCAAAGCTAGCGAACACAGAGTCGACGCGCTTGGTCTCAAACGGAATTGAAAAATAGGCACCAACCAATTGAAACAATGAAAAAAATCAACGGGGTTCTAACCCTACTTATAGTAATTATACGCGTGTGGGAAATTAATAGGGTGGTTGAAAAAATTAAAATGGGGTAGGGCGCGTACAACGGGGGGTTAAATCGGCATGTTCAGCATTAAGTGTGACCTCCAAACTGGACAATCTCGGCTAAGTCATCTAACCATTGTGGAATAACTCGGCGAGTTCTTCCGTCATTGCAGGGAAACTGGATGAGTTCATCTGTGAACGAGACATGAAACTTTTCCTCGAAGGGTCACTTTTCGGGTGACTTAGGTGAGTTCAGGAACCATTGCAGATGAGCCGGGTGAGTGTGGCCAGAAGACTCCGGAAGAACTAGTGCAGTCCTTCCGAAATGATGAAGTTAAAGACTCAATCAAACTTTCCGTTCGTTGCAGCGGAACTAAGTGAGCTTATCCGAAAAATAGGGAAGCTTCAAAACAAATGAGAAAAGTGATCCGTCGCTGAGGAAGGACTTGGCGAGATCCTCCGCCGTTGCGGAAGAACTGGTTGATTTCATCCGCAAAAGGTTTAACTTATCCATGATTTCCCTCCCTTGCGACAGAACTCAATGAGTTCTTCCGCCATGCGGTGCAAAAGAATGAGTTTTTTACTTAGGAAGAAAAAACAAAAGCAAACTTCAAAGGAAGAAAACACAAGGATTTTCTCTAGAAAACTAAGGAAAGGGTTATGTTGGCTTTGACTTCTAGGAAAAATTCCATCTCGTAAAAATAGAGGAGGGGCCCCAATATTTACAAAAACTTGGGAGGGATGTTGCAGCAACAACTATGGCGATTCGCTAGTGAACACAGATCTCTAAAACAAACTCATCACATGGTTAGAAAACTTACAAACTAATGGTTTCATGTGCAACAAATGTTTTTCATAGTTCAGCTTCTGAGAATGCAATGATCTCTCTTATCATAATGGTAATGAGGGAAAAGGAAACTTTGACTCAGATTTCATTAAAACTCTCCAAGGGCCAAAATGTGAGGTTCATTTTAAATTCTGTCTTTCGGAATCCTACTGATATAAGAATCCACAGGATCGTAACAATATCTCACAAACATATTCGTTTGTTCCTCATTCCCATGCTATTTTTCATCCTTTTGGATGTTTCTTTAATTCACGATTTTTTCCGTTTGAGCCTTCCATAAATGGGCTTCTTCTACTTTCAATAATTTGATATAGTTTCTTCAATCCATAAAGTCCTTTTGCGTGAACGAAAGATTTGTTTGATTTTCATGCTACACGGAAGGAGAAGAACCTTGCTGGGCTGGTTTATTTGAATAGCTTCTCTGATTAGAAAGTTTCTTTGCTTTTCTCGGCCATGCTTTAATTGAGGCAAGAATTTCTGGAAACCAGACTCTTTGATATAAGCGCTTTGGCTTTTACTTGCAGCATGGGATCATTTTAAATACCATACATCTATGAGACATGCTTCCTCTCCATGGGTCTGTCAGAGTGAACTTCCAGAGACAGCTATTAATGTTAGAGTGAATGGGGCCCTAGGATAGTCAGAAAGAAATGCTAAATATGAGTTACTTAATAGGGGTTACTTTGACCAAATAGAAAAAGGATCTTCTACATTCCGAGGAACCGATCAGTCAAGACAAAGTCACCAATATAAGTTTCTTTTTTTTAGCAAGTTTCTTCTTATCAACTTTTGAGTTTTGCTTGGAATCTCATCTTTCAGCTATGCCAAAAATTGAGCTAAGCTTTAATTAAACAAAGGAATTTTAAACAAAGGGAGAAAACAAACCAAAAGCAACAAATCAAGCTAACTAGTAGACTAAAAGGTGATCGTAAGTAACTCAAAAAGAAAAGAAAAGGAAACAACCAAGAAAAGAGAAACAAAACAATGCTTTATTTATGTACAAAATTCCATCTAGGACTTATGCAAAATACTGCTTCAAGTAAAGGCCGTTGAGAGGGAGTTTTACCTCCTCTCCTTGCAAGTATTTCAATTTATAAGTGGATGGGCCAAGCTTTTCAGAAATTTGGTAAGGGACAAGCCATAATTGTTGAAACTTTGTATGCCTCCCTTTACCATCATGTTGGTGATCCCACTTCGGAACTAAGTCACCTACTTCGAAACTTCTCTTTCCGGAATTCTTCTTATCAAACCACCTTTTGACTATGTCTTGGTGATGGTGAAATTGGTCTTTTACCTTCTGTCGTAATTCTTCAAGTTTTAGCAGGGTATCAATTCTAGATTGAAGGGATTGAATGCTAGAACCTTGGGGGGCTTGGTACAATTGCAAGGATGAGAGTACAATATTCGGAGGGAGAATGGCTTCTTTGCCATAGACCACGGTGAATGGAGAAACACACAAGGCATTCTTGGGGGTGACTCTATCTGCCCATAGGGCATTCAGGAGAGCCATATATGTGCCAACTCCTCTGATTTTCGATCACAGTCTTTTTAAGGATTTGAATGAGATTTTTATTGGTGGACTCAGCTAATCCATTTCCTTGGGGATAATAATTGGCTGAATAATGTAATTTAATTCCTTTCTCATACATGAATCCATTAATCTTTATTGACAAAAAATAAGGAGCATTATCAAAGACTAGAGAAATTGGAACCCCAAACCTGGTTATGATGTTCTCTTCTAGGAACATGATAACTGCATCTTCATTCACTTTGCACAGCGGGACAACCTCAGCCCATCTTGTGAAATAATCTGTAGCTGTCAGAATGTACCGATGCTGCAACGAGGAGTTTGGGTTGATTTCACCAATAATATCTATACCCCATTGTTTAAATGGTTCAGAGATGATCACTAGTTGCAAAGGACCTACTGCTTTTGGCAATTGTCTAGCACTCCTTTGGCACACATCGCAATTTCTTGCATAGGCGTGAGCATCCTTGAAAAGGGTCGGCCAATAATACCCAGCTTTGAGAATTTTTTGAGATGTAGTTTCTCCAGAATAATGCCCCCCAGCAGGGCCATTGTGTAATTCTTTGACCACTTTACTTGCATCTTCTTTCTCTAAACATCTGAGGAATATACCATCATAATTCTTCCTACAGAGTACTCCTTCAATGATTTGATAAGCTGCTGATTTCAAACAGAGTGCCCTTCTTTGCTTCGAACTCCAGTGTTCCGGAAAACATCCTGACTGTAAATAGTGCACCAGGTCCTTGTACCAAGACTTAGGAGCCATGAAAGTTGGGCATATGTCGAACATATTTAGCTCGGATTCATTCCTCCAATATAGCTCTCCATCAGCTGGATTTTTAGTAAGTAGCTAGCATAAACCTTGACCTTTGATAATAGTGGTTAGTTTGAATTCTAAGTCATACTCCTGAAGAGCAGTGACCCAGTTTCCTCTCCTTTCTCCCAATTCCTTTTGAATGAAAAGAGATCTAACAGCGGGATGAGGGACTATGACTTTAGTTCATTTTTTTAGAATATATGGCCTAAACTATTTTACTGCCTTGAATACTGCATACGCCTGCTTATCCATCATGGGATAGTTTAGTTCAGTGCCTTGCAGATTAGTGCTCATAAAAGAAATTGGGTATTCATCTCCTAATTCTACCTTTTGGGTGAGCACATCTGCGAGAGAGTTATCAAAAGCGAAGGTGTACATAATAAAATATTTATCGAAGTATGGACTCCTTAAAGAAGGCACATTTGCTATTGCAGCCTTAATTTCTTTAAATGCAACTTTCTCCAAGTCTATCCAATTGAATTGTACATTCTGCTTCACCATTTGTTGCAAAGGTTTAACGATCTGAGCGAAGTCTGCTACGAACCTTCGAACAAAATTAATAGTGCCCATAAATGATTTCATGGACCTTTTGTTATGGGGCATGGGAATCTTTCTGATAGCTTGTACTCTCTCCTGATCTATCAAGATTCCCTTCTTTGAAATGATATGACCCAAAAGCTTTCCCTCAAGAACAGCGAAAACACTTTTCTTGGGGTTCAAAGAAATTCCATACTTCCTGCAGTGATAAAAAATCTGCTTCAAGTGGAATACATGATCTTCCCTTTTCTTTGAGAACATTGTCACATCATCCAGCTAAACGACTACACATTGACAGCCCAACCCTTGGAAAGCAATGTCCATGGCTTGTTGAAATGTTGCTCCTACATTTATCAAGCCGAATTGCATTCTTCGATATGCAAAAGTTCCCCACTTTGTACGGAAAGTGGTTTTTAGTCGGTCTTCCTCTACTACCAGCACTTGATTGTATCCAGAAAATCCAGTTATGAGAGAGAAAAGCTCTGATCCTGACACCATCTACAATATTTTCTCCATTGGAGGCATGGGATAGTTGTCTTTATCTGAAGTTTTGTTCAAGTTCAGAAAATATACACACAATCTGATTTATCCCGACTTCTTCTGCACAGGAACTAAATTAGCTACCCATTCAGAATGTCAAACTTTAAAAATAATCTTTGCATCCAACAATTTTTTTAACTCTTTCTGAATTAGAGGCTCAAGTGTCGGATGCATCCTTCTTAATTGCTGCTAAAAAGGCTTAACGCCTTCTTTCATTGGTATTATGTGCTAAATAATACAGCTATCATATGTTTTCAAATCATCGTAAGTCCATGTGAAAACATCTTTATACTGTTTGAAGAGTTTGATGAACCTATCCCTTTCGCCTGGCGTACAACATTTACCAAGATTAACATATTTCGGTTCAGCCTTTGTTCCTAGATTTACCAATTCATGTTGCATGGAGGAGCTATGCGTTTTGACATTTGCTGGCCTCTTGAACTTGTTCTGTAGATCGAACAGTGCTTGAAGACTTCTTGCCCCTTTATGCATGAAGTTCCCTTTAGCAGCATCTTTATTTTGCAAATCTGAATCATGTTGTCCTTCATCTATTATGGCTTCTTGGAAGACATCTTCATTTGTTAGGAAACTAATAATCTTCTCATGATTATCAAATGCTTTGAGATCCATAATGTTATCCGGAACGGACGGTCTGAAAATCAATTCAATGGAACATTTATTATTAGTAGGAACTAATATGGAGGCAGAAGTTGCTAGCAAATCAGCTGCAACATTCTGTATCCTAGGAATATAATTTATATTAAAAGCATCAAAACATGAAATTAGATTCCAAACCTCAGACAGATAACCTTTCAAGTGTGGTGAAAGGCAGTGAATTGTATCTCTCACTTGCTTGACAACTATTTCTGAATCACCAAAGACTTTCAAATATTTGACATTTAAACCAACAGCTTTCTTTAAACCATGAATCAGAGCTTCATACTCAGCAGTATTATTCATAGATTCAAATTCTAATCTACAAGATAAAAAATGTTTATTTCTTTTGGGATCAATTAAAACACAACCGGCTCCTGATCCTTCTTGAGTTTTGGAGCCATCAAAGTAAAGTATCCAAAAGACATTTTCTTTTTTAACTAAGTTAGTGTCATTACTATCTAAGTCAGTAACTAATCCTACTATGTTACAATCAATATCATCAGTCCGTGAAAAATGAAGGAGATCGAACCATTTTTCTGGATCATGGCTAACATTTTCTGATTGATAATTTTCGGGTTCAATTTCCGAGAAATAATTTCCCAAAAGTGAAGATGAGAAAGTCACAGCTTCATTTTTTCTTCCAACTGGGTGACATTGTGTTTCATGTGGGGTTCTCTAAGTATTTTAATTTTGTTTTTACTATTCTGATATGGTAACCACAGGTGAGACCAATCTATTGCAAAGTAACCATTTAGTTTCATAGACCAGACCCTACTTAAGATTAAACCGTAAGCCTCAAAAATATCAACGACCATTATATCAATAAACTGACATACCCTTGGATCAACTGACAATCTAATAAGCACATCTTTCAATTCACCAATGACTTTGACAACAATTCTGTCTAACTATATGATTTGAGATGGAGATGGGATCGGTTGTCCATTAATCCTTTTGCAAACTGACAAAGGCATGACGTTCGAACTAGCACCTAAGTCCACCAAACAATTATGCACATTATGATTAAATATTTCGAAAATCAAGAGAAAACGCAAGGTCTAAGATTTTTATTTTTCGCTAATGTTGGCTTCATTTATTTTTGGGTTCTCTTCAGTGCATTCTATTGAAATGCTTGTTTGTGGGTCAAAGGCTTCCATTAGTTTCTTTCTCTATTGGGGCAGACTACACATATCAACGATGGAAACATTTTCTTTCTCTTTTTTGATATCTTCGATTATATCATAACCCATGTCACATTCTTTCGAAATTTTTGGCTGATTTTCAGCTTTGTTCGGAGGAGCTTTTTGTTGTTTGGATATTTCTGTGTTTGACTCTTTAGCCACTGCGGGAGTTACTAGTGGGTTCGTTTTAGGGTGGGGCGAGATGACAATCATGTGCCGCTTTGGCATTTGATTAGTGAATTTAGCTTTAGGCACATCTACTGTTTGATCAAGTACCAGGCCTTTACTTCTGGTAGTGACATTAATAGATGTTGCTTGAACTTCACCACCGAGGTTTTCAAAAGACGGTTCTTGGGTAGGGGTCCAATCCCAAAGGATCATCGTGGTATCGGGAGCGGATTCTTCCTGCTCAAGAATCTGTTCTTGCTTAAGTTCCGTTTGCTCAGAGATTTGTGCATCTAACATCTGATTCATTACCAAACTCATTGAGTTAATCCACTGTGGAAAACTCTTTTCAGAGTGCTGCTCTTGATGGAAGGTACAGAAGTGATCCATCCCTATTTCATTTAGATTTAGCACAACGGAATTATTTATCGGGGGGATTGGTTGTTTACCTTCATCCCTTTTCTTGTAGAAAGGTTTGAATGGTTGTCTAGAAGAGCTAGTTGTCTTATCTTTCTCGAGATCAACAATTTTATTATAAAGCTTTTGCATCATTTTTATCACACTTTCTAGATCAGCTATCGGTTCCTCTTTATCTTTAGTTAACAAAAAAGGCTTCTTAACAGCTGCTGGATTTGCTTCTAGATCAAGAGAATGTTTAGCAATACTGTTGGCTTCTTCTTCTACCTTCTTGGCTTCCTCAAATTTTTCTATAAAAGTAGTCTTTTTCGTTCTTTTACAAACATTGCTAAACGGGGTTTAAGAGCTGTTGTATAATATTCCACTAAACATTCTTCGGCGGGCTTTGTTGCATCACTAAATTTATTTAACAATATTGTAAATCTTTGGTTGAACTCTTGAACCTTTTCCTTATTTTCCATTCTCATCGATAACAATTCTTTCATAAGAGTAGCTACAGTTTTCTGATTTCCATATTTCTTCAAAAAACATTTTTCAAAATCTTCCCAGCTTGCTATTACGGTAGCTTGTAGGTAAAGTACCAAGAAGATACTTTTGGTTCAAAAGTATAAGGGAAAAGGCGGAAGACTACATCTTCGTGCTCTACATTAAGAAGATTCAAAGCTAAATAAAAACTCTTGAGATTATCTTCAACGAAGATTCCTTTCCCAGGATCATACTTTGGCAAGACCTTTTCTGGATTCTTAGGCAAATCATGGAATGGTCCAATTAGATTTAATGTTTCTCTTGCTCTCCATGCGGGCACAACCATGACTCTTGGTGGAGAATGGGGTGGTGTATGCAGTGGGTATTTTTGAGGAGTATGGGGCGGAGTATTTCGGGGAGTATGCTGTGGATTATTTGGCCTTGCTTGATTTGTAGGAGTTTTGGGTCTGACTTCGTTAAAGGGTTCAGTGATTTCTTCTAAAGATAAATCCAATAATTCTTCTAGACTCTGAACTAAAATGGAGTCTCTTGTCTATTGGGTCCCTTTCCTAGGAGCTCTTATTCTTGGCAGAAAAGGGACAATAGTTAACCCTTCAATATTTCTAACGTAAGAGTGGGTGTGTCTTCTGAAACGATTTACTTCTTCAAAAGGGATAGCATACAATGTTTCTTGCTGTTCTGTTTCAGCGTTTGGGTTTTCTTGATTTCTTGATTCCATATTGGAGATGTCTGGGATAGCTGTTTTGGGTGGGTTTTCAGTAGGATTCTCTTTAACAAAAGGATCTCTTCTGCAAGCCATGCACTGGTGGCCCTCCTTCTAGCGCCAAAAACTGTTGATGCCGCAAAAATCGTAGCATCAATCAGTTAGGGATTCTCCTCGATAAACAAGCCCGATTAGATCGCTCACCGTTTGGTGTGGGGAATCTGTCCAGTTAACGGTTCTGGCTACCATGTATGATTTAGAGATTTGTTTAAAGTTCACCGGTTACGAACCGATCCACTATTTATATATTTTCCTATTAAAGATGATATGCAAGTGATCTAAACTAAATGCATGCAACAAAACAAATCTAATCTAAATTATTTAAGCTAGTTTAACCTATCCTTGCAAGGAGAAAATCAAAAGTATGAGTAATAAACCGAAAGAAACATCTCAAGATTCAACAGATAGCCATTTAATTGTAAAGATGCATTTCCAGCGGAGATAAATGATACTAGAGATAACTCTGGTTTAATTAAAAAATTCCATTACTCACATAACACAAAAAAATTTGCAAAGGAAGTAAAATCATTCATAGCAGAGAATTAGTTCACAAAAGCAAGGAAAGATCTCACTGAATATGTATGAAAATGCAGAAATAGTTCAGCAATCATCCATCACAATTCCAAGCAAAATGTGGCACAGGATTTCACAGGCCAAAATGATTTCTTATTTCATGTAGAAGAAATAGTTCATGTACACAAGAATAGTGTCCTTTCACCTGCAAAAAGTCCTTTCTACTACTCTTTGACCATCTCTATATAGCTTTACCAAAATGCTCCAAGAGCTGCCAAGTGTACCCTAACCTCTTTGATTCCTCTAATTTGTCTATAGTGCCCATTTAGAAAAAAGGAATAAGTCTTAGAAATATTACAGAAGAAGGACGAGAGGAAAAATCCAGCAGCCCTTTTAATATTTAAAAGATACATAGGTAAAAAGATAAATCACCTTAGCCTTTCATTAAAAAGAAAAGATTAACCTTGAGTTGGCGCGTTTGCCACAATCGGTGCCTTTGGTAATGCTAGTTCTTCTATTGAAACTTGTGCCCTTGCTATTGTTGGTAATGCTGTTGAAATTGATGCTTGGTTTGCCTCTGCTGCTGATTCTTTTTCTGCGTCTGCTATGTGTTTTACCTAGGGGCTGGTTTCTCTTATGATGTTGTTGGCGGGCATAGGGAGCATAATTTTTAGAGATACCTCATGTTTGGAGAGCTTCTTCAAAGCTAATTATTTCTGTTGTTGCAACCTGGAGGTTTTCTTCAAGGAGATGTGCATGAACAACGGCCTGGCCGATACAGTGGTGGAGATCTTCTGTGGTTAACACATCCATTTTCTTTACATCGTCCATTTTTGTACTTGGCCCATCCCGTAGATCAAACAAGCATTGGTCTTTATCTACAAGGTCTTCTATCTCTTGGGGCATCACTATCTGGCCATTTTCTTGGGCGGTTCGTGCCTTAAGATACATATTTCTACACTGCTCAAGGGTAACTTGGGATACAGCATTCAACTTCATCCCACAATCTTTGCAAAACACTAAAAGACGCGTGTCTGCCTTGAATTCATAGACAGATTTAAGAGGGAGGTTTGCAGGGAAACCCGACTTTCCTTCTCTCCAATCAATATGCATCTTAATGTCCTCACTAATCTGTGCATATTTCCTCCTGAGCCTGGTGGCTTCAGCTTGCAGACCTCTTCCGTTATGAGCTCCTGAATTCAGTAGATCTTCTTTAATGTTTCGCACGACTGCTCATGAAAGGGACTCAGATCACTAACCTTGATGGCTGCGAGTTCTAATTGTTGTTCCAAAAATTCCTTACCATCTTCCAACTTCTCTAGATTTTCTTTCAAATCATCCATCTGCTGTGCAGTATCAAATTTCTCAGATTCTACCTGCAAGTTTTTACCCTCTAGGTCATTCTTTTCTCCTTCCAGGGTCCTTATTTGTATCACCAAAGCTCTCTTTTCGGCTTCTAGATGCTGAAATATCCTGTTTAGTTCTCCCTTTTCTGACACAAGGGTGTCACACTTCTCAACCATCAAATTCTTATAATTTTGTTCTTTGACTAGAGTTTGCTGCAAATGGAAAGCTTTCTTCTTCTCTAATTCTAACTCGGCTTCCAACATGTGGACATTGCCTACAGTTGCTTTAACAGAAGCTACATAGATAGATGCTAGGAGTCTAGGATCATTCTAGGTACCTTACATGACTATGGTCTCATGCTTGGTGACGATATCTGGTTGTAAAGGTCTCTTCATACAAGTCACTGTTTCCTTGACAATGGATCTTCTCTTCTTGTTATAAACAAACTTGCCCCATTGGGACACTGTTCTCTTACGGGGAGGTCTGCATCCATGTCTTGTAAGATTGGGCTCTTAGGTTCAGCATCTTCCCTAGATTTGTTTTCCTCCTTCGCCTTTCTCCGAGCCTCCTCCTCTTCTGCTTTCCTTTGTCTCTCATCTTCTTCCAGCTTGGCAGTTTATTCCAATCTGATTCTCTCTTCCTCTTGGATTCTTTGAGCTTATTCTTTTCAAAGTTCATCTTCCTTTGCCTTATTTTCTCTTTCATCAGCTTCCCTTTGGATTCTCTCAGCTTCTTCTTTGAGCCTTTGCTCCTCTCTGGAAAGGGTTTCAGCGGCTTCAGATGCTTCTTTGTCTTTCCACTGCTCTGCTTCTTTTGCATTATGAGATATAGTAGTGGAGCTAGAACCAGCTCCTCCTTTACTGAGACGAAAAATTTGTAGTTTGGTCATGTTACTAACCCCCTTATATACTTCTTTGTCTTCATTATAATAGGCATACTCAAAGTGAACATGAATTTCCCTGCAGTGCTCAGCGACCTTTCCCCGCCTATGATTCTTTTGAAAGATCCTTTCCCCAAAATGAAAATCTTTCAATTCCATAATAAAATATTCAACTGACAGGATCTTTGACAACTTATAAGCTCCAATATAGAAAGTCAAAGGAGGGAAAAAGGCCTTCTTTAACCTATACAAGGTACCACCAATTCCGTCAAGGAACAACTGCCTTACTGCCTCCTCGTGGACAATGTAATCAGTAGCATACCTGGGCAAGATATTTGGGTTCTTGGAGCCTCCATACATTCTTATATAAGTACCTTCCTTCGAAAAATAGAAGTCTCCATAGTTCTCCATGATCTTCATGGCATTGTCAGATAAGCAGTTAGGCTCTTCATTAAACATTAGCTCATACAAAGCTATGATGAACTCTTCACAAATAAGCTTGTAACTCAACCTGTAATTCTGAGCCCAAAGTATTTTGTAGGCAGTGAACACTGGGGTGTTGGCTTGGTCCCAAAGGAAACCCAACTTTGGGAAAGGAAGTTTCGACAAAATGCAGTCTATTAGGTAGTATGACATGTAGAATTCTGATTTCCTTGCCACCAACCCTTCTTGTGCCTCAACTATGGTTGATGACAGACTAGCCAAGAGGATGGTCGCCCAATTGAAAACCATTCCTCTTAATGCCACATAATGGATTCCGGAACCCACTGGAATCTAAAAATAGTCCCGTCAGGCCTGCCAAAGATCCTGCTTAGCATGAGGGAAATCATCCTGAAAGGAGGCATTAGGTTTTGGACCTCGTACTCATCACTCTCCTTCTTCCTTATCTGCTTTCTTGTGATTAGCAGTTTTCTAGCCATCTCCAAAATGTCCATTTTGATTTGGCTTAACCATTCATCATCCAGTGGCTACTGAGCATAAGGCAACTTGTAGGCTCTTTCTATATAGGCTGGTGAAACGATGTGAAGGCTTCACCCTTGCTATCCGAAATGACTCTAGTCTTGTCATTTGCATGCTGCAGGATCCATCCAATTACTTCCGAGCAAGGGAAGAGTTATGGACGCGTGGCTACTTTAGATATGCCAGAGTTCCTGATGTTCTAGTACAAATATCCTTCCTCTAGGAATGCCTAAGGGATGTCTTAGTTTCTTATCATGCGTTATATGTCTCCCCATTTGACTTCTGGAGGGACGCCCGTAGTGGATTTGGTGTCCCCGAATAGAGTTTATACTCTTGCATCAACACCAGCCGATTCCGGCTCAATCACCTTAGCCTTCCTTTTTCCACCTTTAGGCATCGTGACTTAAAACTTGTCCAATAACCATGCAAAGGTATAAGACAAATTATAACACAACATTGATAATTTAGACTAGCATTCTGAATATAACATCATGGCTTAAGTGCACCTATGAAATATAGCAATAATGAATTCCTATGATGTCAATATGTTCCATAATATAGGTGTGGAGTAAAAAAAACATAGCGGAACATAAACACAAATGATTCTTCCGAAAGGGTAGACGAGACCGTCTTTGACTCCAAAACGCTGGTGATTTCAGAAATGGGAAAAAGGCACGCCCGGGACCCTTTAATAAACTGTGCAATAGGTGATTATGACCCAGTAACTTTGAACGTCTAAGGTCTAGGGGAAAGGGATCGAGATGAACATGCTCAGCAGGATGAAACTACGGGTCAATTCACGACTGTGATGAGACTGGTATAACCGTGCAGACTCAATCGCTCGGATAAAGGTCATATATCATGATGACAATGTTTACCATGACAAGAAACTAGAACTAACCACTATTGAAATCAAAGATACAAATTTAGAAGTGCACCAACCTAATAGATCTTGCTTGTACTTGAGGATGGTAGCGTTGCTGCGAAGCTGGCGAACACAGAGTAGACACACTTGGTCTCAAACGGGATTGAAAAATAGGCACCAACCAATTGAAACAATGAAAAAAATCAATGGGGTTCTAACCCTACTTATAGTAATTAGATGCGTGTGGGAAATTAATAGGGCGGTTGAAAAAATTAAAATGGGGTAGGGCACGTACGGCGGGGGGGTAAAATCAGCATGTTCAACATTAAGTGTGACTGCCAAAACTGGACGATCTCGGCTAAATCATTGACCGTTGCGGAAGAACTCGGTGAGTTCTTCCGCCGTTGCGGGGAAACTGGATGAGTTCATCCGTGAACGAGACATGAAACTTTGTTGCGAAGGGTTTCTTTTCGGGTGACTTAGGCGAGTTCAGGCACCATTGCGGACGAACCGGGTGAGTGTGGCCGGAAGACTCCGGAAGAATTGGTACAGTCCTTCCAAAATGATGAAGTTAAAGACTCAATCAAACTTTCCATCTGTTGTAGCGGAATTCAATGAGCTTATCCGAAAAATAGGGAAGCTTCAAAACAAATGAGCAAAGTGATCTGCCATTGCGGAAGGACTTGGTGAGATCCTCAGCCGTTGCAGAAGAACTAGATGAGTTCATCCGCAAAAGGTTTAACTTATCCATGATTTCCCTCCCTTGCGGTAGAACTCAATGAGTTCTTCCGCCGTTGTGGCAGAACGCGATGAGTTCTTCCGTCGTGCGGTGCAAAAGCACGATTTTTTTTACTTAGGCTGAAAAAACAAAAGCAAACTTCAATGGAAGAAAACAAAAGGCTTTTCTCTAGAAAAACTAAGAAAAGGGTTTTGTTGGCTTTGACTTCTAGGAAAACTTCCATCTCTTAAAAATAGAGGAGGGGCCCCAATATTTACAAAAACTTGGGGGGGATGTTGCAGCAAAAACAGGCCTCCACATGGTACTTTTTTCAACAAACACAACAATTGTGTCTCGGAATCAGTTTGAAACTGTTTTCCTGGAAAACTTTGGTGATGACAAAACCCTGTAGATTTTGGTGATGGAGTTATCTAAGATGAAAATGGAAAACAAAGAGAATTAAGGATTTTAACCAGAGGTTCTTAACCTTAAAAAATAAAATCCATGTTGCATCAAAGCTAGCTAAAATCCCTGTAGAATATTATGCAAAGGCTCTTCCTCTGACCACAACCACATGGGTTAAAATATCCTGAAAATACACCCTCCAAGAATAATTTGATGTGGATGTGTTAATTGAAAAGGATATGTTCAGTCTCAAGGATAATCACATACTGAAAGCATCAACCTTCTACCTCATGGAAGAAATCAAAACTACTCCCGGAACCACCTGCCGCTAAGAAGGATCAAGGGGAACTTGATCTAGAAAGTCTGAAGAAGGTACTTCAAAAGATTTCCAATGAAGTATTAGAAATGAGGAAACACTCAGGTGAAATCTCATTTAATCGAGGTTATTATAGACCCCTTTTTAGAAGGCCATATTATCCTCCTCCCAATAAGCAACTTCCTCCCTTTGAGGGGTTGAATGAAGATGGTCTAGATAATGGTCTTAGAGATTTGATAGCCATCCCCTAGAATCCTCCTGATAGGAATGAAGAAAAATTTAACTAGTACATGGAGGATGATGAGAAACCACCTGAAAATAATGAAGAACAACATACTCATACTGATAATCATTTCTCAGAACTTCCTAGGATTTATGAAGAGGAAAATTTTGAGCTAGTGTACACTATACAACATACCTATAACACTCACTGTAAGGGACAATTACCTCATGGTTCTCCTACTACATCAAATACTAACATAAATACTCCTCCAAACACTAGATCTAATGCACAAAGGGAGGTAGTTATGCCAAAGTTAAAATATGATTCAGTAGAATACTTGAAAAACTTTAAAGCTAGCATTTCCTTGTTTGAACTTATGAAGTTCCTGTTGATTCAAGATAAAGTTCTTCGGAATTTGGAAGCTAAAAATGGTAGCATAGTTGAAAATAATAACTTGGAAACCCCTACAAGAATAAATGATGATCAACCACCTTCCCTACCCCCTGCTAGTAATAAACTTAGGACACCACCATTGCTTCTTTCCTTTGATATCTTCAACATAAATGTACATAATTGCATGGTGGATTCTGGTGCATCTTCCAATGTAATGCCTCTTTCTGTATGTAGGAATCTTAATGATGATATGAATCCCTATCCTACACAAATAGTTTAGTTGGACAGATCTAGTGTTAAAGTGGTAGGAGGATTGAGGAATGCCTTGATAAGACTCTCATCTAACCCCTATATTCACCAGACAATAGATATTTTAGTGGTCGATGTCCCATAATCTTATGGCATGTGGTTGAGTAGGGATTGGTCCGAAAATATGAGAGGATACTTTACTACTGACTAGTCACACCTACGACTTCCATATAATGGGAAATAGAATAAGATCAAGGTTAATAGGGATCCTTACTTGAAACAAATTGTTATTGATCTTGATGACCCTAGCAAACCTACTCTTTTCCCCAACTCTCACACAAGGAATTATGTTGTTGATACCTTCTTTAGGAATTTTCCTACATAAATTTCACCTTTTGCTGCAACCAATAACCAATTTGAAATCATGCAATTTTCTTGGATAGATTCATCAACGTCTATCTTGCACAATCTATATAATGCAAATACAAACTTTATGTTAGATAACACATGTTGAAATTTGTTTTTTGATGGTTCTAGGTCCAAAGAAGGGGATGGACTTGGGTGTGTTTTGATTAATCTAAATGGAAATACAAATTTTATAGCTTGTAGGTTAGATTTTGAATGCATGAATAACGCAACTGAGTATGAGGCACTCATATAGGGTCTTCGTAAAGTCGTCAATTTAAAAATTTTAGGTCCTCAAAGTTTATGGTGATTTTGAAATAATTATCAGACAGGTTAGGAATTCAATTCATTGCACTTCTAATCATTTGAATAATTATCAAAAAGAAGTATGGATTCTAATTAACCACTTCCAATATTTCAACATAGATTATGTGCCTCTATCCCAAAACTTTGACACCAATTTTCTCTCCAATGTCACATCAAAATTACTTCCCCCTGATGGTTTTGCACCTGCTGCATTTTCTATTGAATTGATGTATAGGCCTTCGATCCCTAATTATATGGCTAATTGGAAGGTCATCAACGATTATCAATAGATTTTATAATTCCTCATTGCACAAGATACTTTTAAATATTTTTCTATTCGTGAGCATGTTCATGATGAATCCCTGCCTAACACATGAGATTATGGTTCTCCTACATTGGACCTCCACAATCCTACTACTCTAGAGAATAGCCAAGGGTTGGGTTGTATCTATTATTTTAAAACAATTATGGGTTTTATACAACTTAATTTATGAGTTAGGTTTGGGAGATATTTTGTTTGTTCAAATGCTTACATTAGCTTTGTACCCAACATGGATGAAAATGGAACACTTCACTTCTCATGCAAACCTATGGGGAACCTGCAACAATTAATTAATGAAAATACACGGGATAACAGTAATAATAGAACTCATAATCACTTTATTGATCGCAGACCACTTTGAGGGGGCAACCTCCTTTGAGCAAGCTCAATACAAATAACTTCACAGTGCCTTCATTGGCATCAACACAAACTTATATACTATTCTATGCGGCAATACTATGGGTCAATACCATGGGACATATAATACTATGGGACGACTTACAAAGCATATGCGTCCAATACTATGGGATAATACAAACTATGGATCAACAAATACTACGGGACGTCTTACAAAGCATATGTGTCCAACAACAATATACTAACAAAGTAAAGACATGGGTTCCTAACATCCCCTCTCCCTTAGAAAAAGCTTTGTCCTCAAAGCTTTAGATGTGGAAATTGATGTTGAATCTGAAGGAGTGGTGCCCATGTAGCATCCTCTAGTTGCATGTCGTGCTACTGAATGAATACCTCTGTGATAGAAAGAGAGAGAAGCAAACTCCCTTTGAGTGTTAGGGAGGATTGCGTGGAAGGATGTAGACAAAGAAAAACCATATCAATTGCTTGAAAATTGTGCTCAGAACGGTGCTAATCGACTTGTTGTTTCATTCGAATTCTGGCCATGTGAAGAGTGTCCTGCAAAATGCGAAGAATATGATCGCGGTTTCGAATAATCGTGTCAATTTCCTGAACTGGTGCACTGTTGATGGTGTATGGAAGAATAAATGGCGGTGCTTGACCATATATTGCTTCATATGGAGTAATTTTAGATGCACTAGGTACCGCCATGCAACGAGAAGGAGCCATTTGTCCCATTGAGGTTGTTGTTCGGAAGTGAAGAAACGAAGATAAGTTTCCAAACATTTATTGGTAATGTCTGTCTGCCCTCCAGATTTAGGGAGCCCTTCAATGAATTCCAAAGACATATCTGTCCAGATCCTTGTAGGGATGGGTACGGGTTCAAGCAATCCTAGAATGAGCTGGAAAGTATCATATGCATCCACCATCTGTTGAATTGTCCTTTTCATTCCTTGCCAAAAGAAGGTATGTTGTGTTCGCTCATAAGTTTGGAGGAACTCAGATTGCTTGACCAATGGAGACCCATGGAGTTCAGAGATGATAGCATGTTGAAGATTTGTGCTCTGGTGAAGCACGAGATGACCCTTGTATCTCAGGGAAGTTCCATCCCAAAAGTAATTTGGTGCAGTAGAAGGGTTGTTGGCCAACCGTTGGATGAGTTGAGATAAGGAGGATTCATTGACATAGCCCTGTTGAATAGATTGTAACCAATTTGGAACATGCATAGAAATAGATGAAAGAGAAACTTGGTAATCAAATGTGCGAGAAAGAGCATCTGCCACGAAATTGTCCTGACCCGTCATGTAAGTGATCTCATAGGAATAACCAAGGAGTTGGAGAACCCATTTCAATTGTGCGAGTGAGGATACCCATTGTTCCAGGAAATATTGCAGACTCTGGTGAGTAGTATTGATGCAGAAATAATTCCCGAATAGATATGGCTGCCACGTCTGTACTGCATGCAAAATAGCCATCATTTCCTTCTCATATGTAGAGGTATCTAAATTCTTACCTAAAAGGTCTCTTGAAGGCGGAAATCCCACTGGTTCAGCAAAGACACCAGCAGATCTATCCAAAATTTGTTTTAGATCCAAGGGAGTAGTGGAGACCGTTGATGGGTGCATCTGAATGGAATGGAGCTAAGCGATGACACCATGTGAAATATTCTTAAGGAGCTTTTCCAAGTGATGTAAACTGATGATGCGGAGAGACCCTGGTTGTAAGCCTGTAAATATGTGTTTTTTCCTATTGAGTGAAAACTGCATCCAACGTTTAGCAAAATCCCATAAGATGGGTCCAAGTGTGTGTAACCATTGAACACCCAAAACCACATCACATCTATTGGTTATGGAGCCTGATATCCAGACTCAGAGATATTATTATTTAACCATGTTCGTACCCCAGGTTTGGTTATGATCCCGGCATGATCCCCAGGGGGTTCGGGGGAGTGGTTGCACTCCTCCGGCTGGGGGGGGCGGGGACTAGTGGGCCCCCGTTGGGGGTTCGGGAGAAGCACCCCCGAGAAAGGGGGTTTGGGGGCAATGCCCCCAAGTTACGAGGGTTCGGGGGCAACGCCCCCAAGGAAAATTTTTGGGGTTGTTTTCGCCACCAGTTTTGGGTAACCCGTGGTATTTTTCCATTGTATTTTCCTTATAAAGGAAAGACATTGTAACATGACTAGGGTTGATGTATTATGTATTATGCATTGTAAGGATCTCTCAGATCAAGAAGAGAGACTGTGAGACAGTAAAGAGGAAGTGCAACGGTTGTGCTGCAGGTTGTATCCCTTCACTTTGTTGGACGGAATAATAATAAGGACTGGCAACTTCAGTGTGGACATAGCCCAAGTTGGGGTGAACCACGATATATCTGCGTCTCTCTTGTAATGTGTATGTGTGATTATATTTGCATTTCTGTTTATTGTTATTGCTCCGTGATCCTGTTTTTCTAACAATTGGTATCAGAGCCAAAGGTCTATTTGGCAGATAAAATCGCAGGAAGCTAGGGTTTCTGGTTCGAGTGGGAACAATGGCAGAAGAAGGAAAGTTTAAGGTCGAGAAGTTTAATGGCCAAAACTTCCAATTATGGAAGATGCAAATGGAGGACTATCTGTACCAGAAGGATCTATTCCTGTCGTTGGGAGGAAGAGCAAAGCAGCCGGCGGCCATGAAGGATGAAGAATGGGAGGTTCTTGACAGAAAGGCTATGGGAACAATACGGCTGAGCCTAGCTTCATCGGTGGCTTTCAATATCTCAAAAGAAACGACAATAGAGGGTTTGATGAGCGCATTGGGTAAGCTGTATGAAAAACCCTCGGCCTCCAATAAGGTATTTCTAATGAAGTGTTTATTTAATATGAAGATGTCTAAAGGTGGATCTGTTACTGATCATTTAAATGATTTTAATATGGTTACAAATCAACTAAGTTCTGTAAGTGTGAACTTCGATGATGAGGTTAGGGCTCTTCTAATCTTGTGTTCATTGCTAGAAAGCTAGAATAGCTTGTTCATGGTTGTAAGTAACTCTGTCTCTGGTTCAAACACCTTGAAATTTGATGATGTTATTGGTGTTATTCTTAGCGAATAAATGCGAAGAAAAAGAACAGGTGAGACATCAGTTAATGCGTTGACCATGGAGAGCAGGGGAAGACAAAAGGATAGAGGAAAGAGCCAAGGTAATCGCAGCAACTCTAAAAAGGGCATATCCAAGTCCAGACTGGGAAAGATAGAGTATTGGAACTGTGGAAAGAAAGGACATCTGAAGAAAGACTGCAGATCTCTAAAGAAGAAAGGAGATGGACAGAAGGAAAATACCCAGGAAGAAAATGTAGCAGGTGATGTGTTACAAGATGCTTTGATTCTTCCATTATATAATACTAGTGATTATTGGGTAGTAGATTCAAGGGCTTCATGTCATGGTACACCCCATAGGAAATATTTTCATGATTATGTTCCAGGCGATTTTGGACATGTTTTATTGGGTGATGATGAGCCATGTAAAATTGTTGGAATGGGTAAGGTATGGATAAAAGTTAAGAATGGAACTGAGTTGGTGTTAAAAGATGTTAGGCATATTCCTGCTATGAAAATAAATCTGATCTCAACAGGGCAGTTGGGAGATGGTGGTTGTCTATCTACATTTGGAGAAAAGTGGTGGAAGATCAGTAAAGGACCAATGGTGATAGCAAAAGGAGACAGAGTAGGTACATTGTATTTATGTCCTCATAATACTGACCATTCTATCTCTTTATCTTCCACAGGAATAGATACAGCATTGTGGCATCATAGGCTTGGCCACATGAGTAAGAAGGGGATGCCGATTCTCCACTCAAGGAAGTTGCTGCCAGATTTGAAGCATGTAAGTTTGGAATTCTATGACAACTGTGTTTATGGAAAACAGAAGAGAGTCATATTTCTCAGGGTTGGGAAACAAAAGAAGAATGAAAAGTTAGAGCTAGTGCATACAGATGTATGGGGACCGGCTCAGGTACAATCTCTTGGTGGCTCTCATTATTATGTTACATTTATTGATGATGCAACTAGGAAAACTTGGGCTTATTGCATTAGATAGAAATATGATGTGTTTGCTACTTTTAGGAAGTGGAAAGCTTTGGTTGAGAATGAGACAGGAAAAAGGTTGAAGTGTCTCAAATCTGATACTGGAGGTGGGTACTACGGCAAGGAGTTTGATAGTTACTGTTCATACCATGGGATTCGTAGAGAGAAGACAGTCCCAGGAACACCACAAGAAAATGGTGTGTCAGAAAGGATGAACAGAATGATCATGGAGCGTGCAAGGTGTATGAGACTGCATGCAGGGTTTCCCTTACAGTTTTGGGTGGATGTTGTAAATACTATTGTTTATTTAATAAACAGAGGACCTTCAAGTGATTTGGATGGTGGTATTCCAGAGGATGCATGGACAGATAAAAAGGTAAACTACTCATTTTTTAGAACGTTTAGCAATCCGAGGGTCAATGAAGTTATGAGTGCTACCAGAATCAATGAGTATGATAAGAGGGAGCTTCTTGAAGTAACCCCTGACCCGCATTGTTTGGGGGGTGGTGACGCTGGATAAAGCATGGAGAGATATCTCTGGTTGGTCGTCCTGAGATGGGGGGTCAACAAGTGGCTGCTGAATGTCGACCTGATCATCTATTGTATCTAGAGCATCTTCACCAAGTTCAGAGGTAGGTGCAAAATCCACATCCAAGAGATAGAGATTTTGCTCAACACATCTATTCCCCCAAGTTAATTTCTCATCACAATTATAACAAAGCCCTTTTTCTCGGTGTGCCCCCATCTCTGCTTCAAACAAATGCTTGATAGGAGTTGGTCGAGGAGAGGGCATGATGGGAAGTCATTAGGAACCCATATTTCTGAAGGGAACAAAGGTGGGTTTGGAGTGTTATTGGGCTGCGATCTTGTCCTCTGCCAACTTAGCCAACCCTAGGACTTCCATCATTGTGTTGGGATAGAATATTTTAAACTCTGAGAATATTTCCTCCTTGAGACCACTAATAAAAAAACTCTTGTTGAATTCATCAGACAATCCTTCTGTGTGATTGGCTAGTTTCTCAAATTCTATCTGATACTCTCTCACAGTGCCAATTTGGAAAAGTTTAGTGAGTGCTCCTATGAAGTCATCAAAAGCACTAGGATCAAATCGTTGCAAAATGAGTTGGAAAAGATCTGTGTAGATTGGCTCGTGATGAGCTCTGATGTACCAACGATACCATTGAATGGCTTCCTGTTCCAAATGAAAGGATGCAAGTGGAACTTTGTGGACATCGAAAGTATTATGCAGACTGAAATATTGGTCTTCCCGGTATATCCATCCAATCGGATCAGTACCATTGAAGCGAGGAAATTCAAGCTTCAGCCCACGAAAATTGTTGGAAGAAGAGAACCCAGTGGTTGCAGAAGATTCTGGCTGTCGGTTATTGTTCATGGCTGAATGCTGAAGATGGAGGCTGAGAAATTTTTCATCCAGATCTTGGAGTTTGGTTTTGAGGGCTGTAAGTTCTTCCTCCATGATTTGTGCTCATGCATGGGTGACAACCAAAACCAGGAGTTTTTTTTTTTTGAATGGGTAGAAAAACAAAAACAAAAACGGTTTTAGTAAAGAAAAATTTGGATTTGGGAAAAACTCGGATGGGTAATTTGGGTGTGACTAGGTTTTGGACACTTTCTGATGGACAGGGAAGCAAAAAATGGGAATTTCAGAAGCAAGGTGAAAGAGTGAGAAAATTTGGTAGAGAGGGACAAAAAAGCAGAAGTAGGAAATGAACACTGTGGTAAAATTTGAAGGCGAGTGGGTGAAAATTGAAGAAGCTATGGCAAACCCTAAAAATAGACAAATGTGGAATTTCTGGCTTTGGGAAGTGGAGTTTGGGATAGGGTCCTCAAGAAGGAAATATGCAGAATGGGATTACAGGGGTGTCAGGGAAGTTTTAAGGGAAACAGAGTTAAAACAAGGGAGATATGGTGGGAAAATGGAATTTTATACTCAACCACCAATGTTGTCTAATGGCTTGCATATTGGGGCAGTACCCCTCACTCCATGGCTTAGGTAATACTGATAACCTCTTTGCCACAAATGGAAACTCTTGGTTTACCTCACGGGTAGGAACTAGTCAATTAGGTAGGGGTCGTTGCCATTTTCGCTGGCATGTCCTCTCAATGGGCCAACTACTTTGGGGTTCCTGTGCTACTCCTCACAATGATTTTTAGGGCTTCTGCCCAAGTACTTCCCATAGTTAAGCAGATAGGGATTATTACCAGATCCGAACCTGCAACAGATGCAAAAAAAAATTTGGCAGAAATTTCACCCACGAGCCCAAGAAGGTGCTCTGATACCATATGTGAGGAACCTGCAACAATTAATTAACGAAAATACATGAGATAGTAGTAATAACAGAACTCAGAATCACTTTATTGATCATAGGCCACTTCGAGGGGGAAACCTCCTTTGAGCAAGCTCAATACAAATAACTTTACGGTGCCTTCATTGGCATCAACACAAACTTATATACTAGTCTATGCGGCAATACTATGGGTCAATACCATGGGACATATAATACTATAGGATGACTTACAAAGCATATGCGTCCAATACTATGGATCAATACTATGGGCTAATACAAACTATGGATCAACAAATACTATGGGACGTCTTACAAAGCATATGCATCCAACAACAATATACTAACAAAGTAAAGACATGGGTTCCTAACAAAACCTTCCATAAAATGTCTCTCTGGAATTGTTTTTCAAAGAGACAGCTGAATTTTTTTTTTGAACATTTCCAAGACATCCCCATCTTTGAAATGCCTCCCTAGGAAGAAACAAAAACTAGGGACATTTCCAGTAACATAGTTTGCAGACATATGTGACATACATAAACTCCATAAAAACATCAAATGTGTCATACATAAAATGTAATGTCCCCTGTGGATATAAAAGGGTATTAGGGACATATAATTATCTATATAGTTCTAATTAGAATATTTAGCACATCGGAATAATTTTAATAAATATTTAAATTCATTTTCTACAATTTAATTATGACAAAATATCGATAATTCCAAATAAATTAAAATAAAATTCATAATTGATCAAGAAAATTGAACCAAGGTTGGGAAATATTATACAACTCTATATAACATAATTATGCATCCATACCAATCCATAACACAGGTTACTTGCACCTAAAAAGGTCATTTTCACATAATAATGATTAACTAGTAATTAGTGTACTAATTGCGACACTTAGCGCATAATTGACGTCACTTAACATCACTTCATTTATTTTATCACCTAATAATAATTTATCAATACCAATGTATAATTAAAACCTAAATCATGTAAATAAGGCCTAGTTATCATTTTCCAATTAATTAAACAAAACAATTACGAAAATGACTCCACAAGACTAGTTAACTAGTATTTAACACACACAGCTAGTCTTGCACGAATTCAACACACAACCATGCCAATGAAAAAAAAAGTGAACCTACAGCCATTATAAATATATTTAAGAATTGACATACATCCAAATAAAGTTTCATTTTCAGGTCATATCCTTTCACGTAAACGATAATTATTTCAAGCTGAATCAGTGCAACTAGTTAATAAGCACTGTTGGGAATTTAACCCAATCAATTGTACTAAGTTCCAGAGGAAATAGAGGAGAGGGTAAATATATTGAAAATAGAATTCTAAAGAAAAATTAAAGTACCAAAAACATATCATATGGTCGTACATTCCAAAAATTATGAAAACATAGATTCAATCTACAAACTAGTTACCAATTTCCACCGATTTGAAGCTAGTTTCCGTTTCTAGTTTCCAAATGAAAAAAAATAAGAAAGTATTGACTATTGTAGCTTATTGAAATCATATCATATGTCCACTAAATCCAAATTTCCATATATTTTTGCTCATAAACAATCCTCTTATTAATTCATCAAACTAGTTAAATCTACTTCTCCAAATTGGCTAAAATTGAGGAATCAAGTAAGATAAATGCATAAACAATTTGTAGAGTCATTCAGAAGAAACTCCAAATATAAATACCATGTATTATTAGTATTATAATAGGTATAAATCATGTAAAAATTTCTTCAAACACTTCTCATGCAAATTCATAAATCCATTTAAAACAATTCTTTTGAAGGAGCTAGTGAATGGAAACAAAACTAGGATTTCGATAAGAAAATATAGAACTATATAGGAAATATTCCACACATTGATTCATACATTTAAAGTGTAATTTTAATATCTAATATTAGTTATCTGAATCAGGCATTTTCTCAAACATTTCACATGCCAAGTCTCGAAACTACATAAAACAACCCAACCGGTGAACTAGTTTTCAAATAGAGGCTAGAAACACTATAGAGAGGTGTTTCCAATAATTCCTAAGATATTCCACAATAAAAGTACACAAAATATAAATATATGTAGCGTAGGTTCCAAATAAACATTTTTCTCAAGCACTTGCTCACAAAATACCAAAACTGGTAAGCTATTTTCCCCAAAAACTAGTAGCATAATGTAACTAAAATCTATGAGAAATTTCTTCCTTAATTAGATCATATATTTCTCATACATTTCATGTGAAACCATATAAGAATAATATCACAGACAATTAATTAAAGTAAACATTAAATAAAGTACTTATCTTGCAAAATACGCAACTGAAATCGACCGTGCCCCGTTCCACCCAGCCATAGACACAATGCAAGAAAAAACTCACTTTGCAATGGTCAACCCTGAGCTAGAACCATGATGCCACAAGAAAGAGTGCACTCAACCACAAAACAAATCTAACATTGGTCCAACCAAAATCAAATGTCAAGTGGATTCCACGTCACTTCCAATCCAGGATCTCTAGTGGCAATTCCAGGACAAAGTTTTCAGGAGAAATCAGACCAACCAAAACCCAATGGAAAGTATTCATCGAATTCCACTCTAGGGAAATTTCAATGGCTCCAGGACAAAATATTCAGAAATATATTAGTCCAACCTCAAATCCAATGGCAAGTGGATTCCACATTGCTTCCAATCTAGGATCTCTAGAGGCAATTCCAGGACAAAACAGTGGCATTCCAGAGTAACTCAACTTGGGCATTGGCTCAGCAAGGGTGCATCGACCAACAAAAAATCATGTCAAGAGAAACCAAAACCAATCAGTACACCAGTACCATAGCAAAAACAAGATCCAATAGCATGCATAACCAACACACAAGTGTGACTAGCCAACACAAGCAAATCAAATTCCTTCATGAGCAATTCAAATTGGGAGAGAGAGAGACACAAGCATGAGAGTTAAATTCCAAAAATAGAAAACAGGAGTTACACATCATGAGGCTACACTATGAGACACACTAACCCAACTCAAGAGGGTGCACTAGGTGAGAGAGAGAGAGAGAGAGAGACTCCAATTTTAATAAAAACAATCCCGGAATAATAAAATCAAGGAGTAACACAACATAAGAGGGTGCACAGGAAAGAGGGTCCACCAAGTCCACAAGAAGGGTGTACAACATCAACATAGACACAAACAAAAAGGTAACACTTTTCCTACAACCCCTTTCTCATAACATCATGGCTCCCCATACTCTCTTTTGTGGCATCGATTAATCCGGTTGTTTTATTTTATTAATTAATTAATAATAATAACATAATAACAATAATGTGCAAGCCATATTCCTGGCACCTCATGCCATAATGTCACAACATCAAAATAATAATAACATGTCCACGGGCTAAACCAGAGGGTATTACATAAACCCTAATGAACCAAGGCCATCTTTATTGATTTTCCTTCTTGATGTGGAGGATTCAATCGAGTGTACCCATGTTGATATATGGATCTTTATTTTAGTGTTCAAGAGCCTTTTGACTGAAAGATCATTTCTAAGTTGAATATATATATATATATATATATATATATCCCAGTTTAGAGTGCATAATGGAATAGTATCATTGGGTTGTATCCATGATATTCAAGCCTTGTTGGAAACATGAACTCCTATAGTGGGACATGCCTTGTTAAATCTGTTGCAGTGAAAATTAATAAATATTGCATTTTCTAATAGGCTATTGGTCCTTTATTAACAAAATTATTGCATATAATGGCTTTCTATGCATCAAATAGATCTAAAGATTCGTTAATACATACATATACGCCAGGTGGTGAGTTGGTATAAGAAGGTAAACTTCATTAATCCTTATGGCTAATGGTAATAGTCAAGGTATAAGTGCCCTTCCAAGCAAGCCACCCTTCCAATATCCATTGGTTTTAGGTAGTTCCTCAATTCAAGAGGGTAGTTCCGATGATTAAATGATCCAACAACTTAGGTTTCCAACTAACCTTCATTCTATAGACTATCACGGGTCCTTCATCCCTTAATGCAATCAATAAGGCACGGAGTGGTAAGGTATGTTATAATCAAAGGGTGGGTTCCTTCTGAGGAATATCCATAAATTTTTTTATAAAGAGGATCCCTAGAAGAACAAGAACGGATAAGGGTATGATCAAAAGGGAAGTGTCTATATGGATTTAAGCATCCTTGTGTCATTATTAAGGTCTGTAGTATTGAGGTACCTTCCCTACGAGGGTGTGTAAAAATGCTATAAATAAGAACAAGGTGTTGGAATATTCTCACCATCATTTTTTTATATTTGCATGCCTCCATGCATTATGCATGCATCCAGACATCATGCATGCATCTGCATGCAACCAGTCATCAGTATGGCAGTCTCCCTAGCACCTGGAGCCTATATTCAACCCCCCACTGCTTTTTTATCCCTCAGGAGCCCTCCTACCTACCTAGTATTCCTTTTTCTCCTCACCAAGAAGACTAATGCGCCCTACTACACTACTTGGATCACTAACAGTCAGTTGCAACATTTATTGACTATTTTATTCATTTATTGCTCAATTTAACTTCTTGTAGCTCCCAGTTGTCTGTATCGGAGTGCCACTTGACCTACTAACAGCCTCATCAGCCTCATGTGCCCTCCTTGGAGTCTCCATCCCTTTATTTGTGCTCACATGACTTAGTTAGACTCAGTTAGACTCATTTGACTGACTTTTGACTATTTGTGACTACTACCACTGATTGGATGATGTCTCCAATGCTATCCAAGCCACACATTGAGGAGAATTTGAATGAACTTTGAGGCATTCGAATACATTTGATTGTATTCAGTTATTATTCACTTTTCACAATGCCAGATTACCACTGATGTATGATACAACAATTTTTTCCATTTATTGTGTTAATGAGTGATTATTGATTCAGCAATTCTTATTCTCTTCTCTGCTATTCTTGAGTGAGTTTTGTTGGAATATTCTCACCATAATTTTTGTATTTTGAATGCCTGCATGCATCCAGTCATCTGCATGCATTTGCATGCATCCAGTCATCAGTATGGCAGTCTCCTAGCACCTAATCCTTATTTTGTAGCCCCCAGGAGGTTTTTCTGCTTTGTTTTAGCGCTCCTAGCCACTGATGCACCCTTGTTTTCATCACTGGAGCACAAGCGTGCCTTATTCCACCTATTTAGGATTTACTTTAGTTAGTTGGTTGGTTGATGACTCGGTTCCTTTATTCAGGGGATGATTGATCAGTTAACTGACTGAAGCACTTAGATAGACACCTACTAAGACTAGTTGAGCTCTATTGACTACTGATAGCTCCTCATGTTCCCACATTGGAGTCTCCTTCCCTACATCAGTTCCCATGCACTCAATTAGACTCAGTTAGACTCATTTGACTGACTATTTGACTTTTGTGACCACTGCCACTGGTTTGGATGATGTCTCCAATGCTATCCAAGCTACACACTGAGGAGAATTCGAATGACCTTAGAGGAATTCGAATCTCATTGATTGTATTCAATTATTACTCATTTTACACAGTGCAAACTTACAACTGATGTATGATACAACAGTTTTCTCCATTTTCTATGTAATGAGTGATTATTGATTCAACATTTCTTCTTCTTCTTTCTGCATTACATGAGTAAATTCTAGTGAGGTCTTCTACTACTGAGTGATCATAGCTCCAAAATATTACATGGCATCAGAGCTGACAACAGCTATTCGAATTGCAGCAGCAACGGTTGCAGCAATTCCTTGATCATTTGTATTTCATTGAGCACCAGAAGCCTCTGCGTTTCCACAGCAAATCCTGGTTCTATTGCCTTGAATTCACTGGAGCAATCCAATGAGTTCTAGCAAGGTGTGAAGGAGTTAGTCACATGTGCTCAGTTTCCTAAGGCAATGTTCAATTCGAATTGCAACAGATCTTCTTTTCATAATTCTCATTTGTTTTGCAAGAATCTCCCTCTTTTAGCTTCGAATTCTTCAGTATCATGGATCTCAAGTTACACTCATTCAACTACTTCGAATGGAAGGAAAATATTGACATCTTATTGAATTCAAAGAGTCTTTCCAGAGTGGTGAATGGCTCTGGAGTTGAGCCCACTGGTGCAGTAGAGAAATCCAAGTACTTATATAAGCTTGATGAAGCAGTAGGACTACTGCTACTTATCCTTTCTGAATATTTTCACTTTCATGTTATCGATTTCAAGACTCCAAAGGAGGTTTGGGACAAGCCCGAATCCCTCCTTGGCCAAAAAGATGATTTGAAGGGGCATAAACTAGAAAATGATATCATCTCCTTGATCCCAAGCAGTTTTGAAACTATCACTGAGTTTCTCAACAAATTCAATAACTTGATTTCACAGTTGAAGATGTAAGGGATTGAGAAGGAATAAAAACAACTCATCCTTTCCATCCTGTCAAAGCTAGGCCCTGATTATTCAGTGTTTGTTTTGACCTTCCAGTCAGCAAAGTTGTCCATTCCAAAATGTAAATTCCCTTCGCTTGAAGACTTCATCCAATCTCTAAATCTTGAGGAGGAGAAGCTAGTGCACATGGGAGTGATAAAAGCCAAGTTGGATTCAGCTCTTGCAGCCACTGAGTCAAGGAGAGCGAATGGAAAAGGAAAAAAAAAATTATGATAGAAATTCAAATGATACAAAGAAGAAGGAGGCTCCCATATAGTTAGATGGAGCCTCAAATCCTAAGAAGGACAAGCAAGCTCAGAAGGGAAAATCCAAGTGCACATACTGTAATTGAGGATATCACCATGAGAGCTCATGTATGAAGAAGACCATAGATCTCATGGCTTCACTTCTTGAAAAAAATAATATTCCAGTACCTGCATGTGCTATAAATAAAGAGAGTGAACCATATCGATCTGAGAACAAAGAGAGATGCCATGCCGTCATGGAAGGTGCATCAAGTCAATACTCCTTCATCATAGATTCTGGAGCATCAAGAAACATGTCTTCCTCCAAGAATCTCTTCATTGGATTCAGAGCTACTGTTGGACCATCCATTATGTTGGGGAATGATTCAGAGGTCTCCTGTGAGGGGATTGGAAGAATCAAACTAGATCATGGATACTTCTTGGATGTACTCTATTTCCCCCCTCACTGTTAATCTGCTTTTAGTATATCAGATGACCCATACTGGAGAGCCCAAGAGGGTGATCTCCTCTCCAAATGAGGTCGAAATTCAATACATTGTATCAAGTTCTACCATTGCAAAAGGTGTTGCAAATCATAAGTTGAAACTGTATGAGTTCTCCCTCTTCTTACCTCTTTCAAAGCAATATTCTCCTCACATTCATGCCAATGAAGAGAGTAGATTGTGGCATGAAATATTTGGGCATCTTAACTATCGATACTTTCAAGACGTGCATACTAAAGAGATGGTTTAAGGGCTGCACAAGATCATGTTTTCCAAGGGCAAATGTCATGGTTGTTTGATTGGAAATCATCGAGAAAAGAAGTTTGAGAAGGGGAAGGCAAGGAGAGCCTCTCATCCTCTAGATATGATTCACAGTGATGTTGCAGGGCCATTTCCAGATCTATCTTTGAACAAGGAAAGGTATATTCTTACTTTTATTGATGATTATTCCAATTTACATGGGTATACTTTCTCAGATTAAAGTCAAAAGTATTTGGATTCTTTAATTTTTTCAAGTCTTCTGTAGAAAAAATTTTAGATAGAAATATTAAGGCCATTCGCACTGAGAATGGAGGTGAGTACATCAAGGGTGACTTTCAGACCTTTTGTGTTGAAGAGGGCATTGAGATGCAACATATTGTTTCCTATACACCACAACAGAATGGTGTAGCTTAAAGGAAGAATAGAACATTGAAAGAGATGGACACCTACATGTTAAATTCGAAAGGATTGCACCCTAGTCTTTGGGAAGAAGCCATCAACTGTGCCACCTATCTTCACAACATAGTTCCTCACAAAGTACTCAAAGACATGACTCCTTTCAAAGCATGGATGGGATACAAACCTGATGTGTCTCATCTTAGAGTGTTTGGATCTAGAGCATGGGAAAGGATTCCAAATGAGAAAATGAGAGCCCTAGATCCACAAAGAAGAGAGTGTATCATGGTGGGTTATGCATTAAATGCAAAGTACTACAAGCTTCTTGATCCTTCTACTATGACCACATTCCTTGATAGGAGTGTACAGTTTGAGGAATGGCCTCTTCATGATGTTCATCCAGTTGAGCAAGAGAGCTTTCCTACCACACCTCCACTGCTTGATGAGCTCCAAGAGAGCGAATCTTCATCACATGACAGTTCAAATTCAGAGTATGAGACTGAAGATGATGAAGAGCGAATGTTAGATCCAAATCCATAAGAACCTGAATATCTAACACCTATCAATGAAGATGAGCGAATGGAAGATCCAGGTCCACATGAACCTGATGATATTACACTTGATGATCCTCCTCTTCCAAGATGGGCAGCCACTACACTTATATCTTCCAGAGATCTTGTTAGAGATCCACTTGATCTGAGGAGGACCAGATCTGATTTTCACAATGGAAGGTTTCATCCTGCTCACATTACTAATCCATTTACTGCCGACGGATCCTTCTTCAGTGGATAAGTCCACTTACCATTTGGGGTGAGTGATGTACATGATTGATCATCCTATCACAGTCTATCTTGAGGGGGGAATTTCTTCCCACTAGGTTTTCTCTCTTTCCTCACTTTGTTTATTTAGATTGTTGTACGAGGTGACCTTTGGTCTCAGTTACCAAGGCCCTACCATTTCAGTTGTTCCTCATAGTATAGCTTGCGGGGGGGTGTTGGAATATTCTCACCATCATTTTTGTCTTTTGCATGCTTGCATGCAATTCTGCATGCATCCAGTCATCAGTATGGAAGCCTCCCAACACCTAGTCCTTATTTTGCAGCCCCCAGGAGCCTGTTTATGCTTAGTTTTAACCCTCCTAGCCACTGATGCGCCCTTGTTTTCATCACTGGACCACAAGTGCACCTTATTCCACCTATTTAGGAGTTACTTCAGTTAGTTGGTTGGTTGATGACTTAGTTCCTTGATTCAGGGGACGATTGATCAGTTAATTGAATGAAGCACTTAGATAGGCACCTACTGAGACTAGTTGAGCTCTACTAGCTACTGAAAGCTCCTCATGCACCCATATTGGAGTCTCCTTAACTACATCAGTTCCCATGCACTCAGTTAGACTCATTTGACTGACTATTTGACTTTTGTGACCACTACCACTGGTTTGGATGATGTCTCCAATGTTATCCAAGCTACACACCGAGGATAATTCGAATGACCTTAGAGGAATTCGAATCTCATTGATTGTATTAAGTTATTATTAATTTTACAAAGTGCCATCTTATAGCTGATGTATGATACAACAGTTTTATCCATTTTCTGTGTAATGAGTGATTATTGTTTTAGCATTTCTTCTTCTTCTTTCTGCACTACATGAGTAAATTCTAGTGAGGTCTGCTACTGCTGAGTGATCCTAGCTCCAAAGTATTACAAGTTTTAGTGAGGTTTTATCTAGCTGTGTGATCTCTCCTGTAAAATATCACATGATATCAGAGATGGATTCATCTATTCGAATTGCAACAACGACAGTTGCAACAATTCTTTGAGCAGTCATCTTTCATTGAGCACCAGAAGCCTCTGGATTTCCACAACAATTCCTAGTGCAATTGTCTTGAATTCACTAGAGAAATCCAGTGAGGTCTATCCAGATGTGAAGGATCCAGTCACATGTGCTCATTGTCCTAAGGAAGTGTTCAATTCAAATTGCAACAGATCTCCATTTACAATTCTCATTGTTTTGCAGGTTATTCCATCATTCGAATTCATCATCAATTCGACTTCAACAACTACCAATGGATCTAAAATTGAATTCATTCAACTATGTCGAATGGAATGCCAATATGGACATCTTCATGAAGTCCAAGAGCCTCTCTAGAGTGTTGAATGAGACTGCAGTCGAACCCCCTGGTGCAGTATAGAAATCCAAGTACTTGGATAAACTTGATGAAGCAATAGGACTGCTGCTCCTCAACATTTTCGAATACCTCCATTTTCATGTCATAGATCTAGCAACTACAAAAGAGGTTTGGCACAAGCTCAAATATCTTCTTCGATTGAAAGATGACTTGAAAGGTCATAAATTAGAAAATGAGATCATCTCCTTGAGCCCTTGCAGTTTAGACTCCATCAATGAGTTTCTTACCAAGTTTAAAAATTTGATTTCACAATTGAAGAGATATGGAATAGAGAAGGAAGAGAAGCAACTCATCCTTGCCATACTCTCAAAATTGGGCCCTAACTACTCAGTATTTGTCTCCACCTTTTAGAAAATGAAGCTATCCATTCCAAAATGGAAGTTCCCAAGCCTTGATGACTTCATCCAATATCTCACACAAGAGGAGAAGTTAATTCGAATGGGAATGATAAAACCCAAGTTGGATTCAGCACTTGCTGCCACTGAAATGAAGAGAGCGAATAGCAAGGGAAAGAAATTTTTTTTGATCAAAAGTTGAATGAGCAAAAGCAGAAGGAGGCTCCAAATCAGTCAGATGGAGTTTAGAATCCCAAGAAAGATAAGCAAACTCAGAAGGGTAAATCCAAATGCACATACTGCAATAGAGGATTCCATCCTGAGAGTTCATGTATGAAGAATACCATAGATCTCATGGCTTCACTTCTTGAAAAGAATAATCTTCCAGTACCTGCATGTGCTAGAAAGAAAGAAGTTGAACCATCAAGATCAGAGGAAAAAGGGAGATTCCATGCTCTCATGGTAGGTGCATCAAAACAATCCTCCTTCATCATAGATTCAGGAGCATCAAGTCACATGTCTTCCTCCAAAGATCTCCTTACTTGTTTCAAATCTACTGTTGGACCATCCATCATGTTGGGGAATGATTCTGAGGTCTCCTCTGAGGGGATTGGAAGAATCAAACTTGATCATGGGTACTTATCAAATGTGCTCTATGTCCCTACACTCACTGTTAATCTACTTTCAGTCTACCAGATGACCCACACTGGAGAGCCCAAGAGGGTGATCTTCTCTCCAAATGAGGCTGAAATCCAAGACATGGTATCAGGATATACCATTGCAAATGGTGTTGTTGGGCCCTAGAATTGTCCCTTTTTAACCATACTTATCTCTTCATTTTGCCAAATTTTACTTTACCTTTGTGAACCATATACATGCCTTTTTCCAAATCAATCAGCAATTCTGACAAGGTATAAGTTATTATTGTTTCATCCAATTATGCCTAAGATTGTTATGGTTACGAATCCTAACCTTTGGTTTATGCTGACATTTGTGAGTTTATTTAGTTCAAATCTAAAGAACAGGTGTATCATCCCAACAGTGCCAGCTATTACTCTTCAAGCGCATCCTCCACGCAAGCTGTATCAGATCCCCACTGTAATAGATTCCACTGAAGCAGGGCCTAGCTGCGATAGACAGGTGGCGTTCCAGCTGCTGAGTCTGTTGATCCATTAACTATCAACGCAACAACATCTTTCATAATTAACAGCCCTGTTTAATACGTTGTATCAGTTAGCTGTAACTCTGCGGCATGAAGATCATAGATCTTCATTTCTACACGATTTTAATGGATCTGAAACTGTATTTCCTTTGTATAAATTCCATAAGGTCTCGTAGCCTAGGGTTGGACAATCACTACTTTGTGTAAGCTATAACGAAGCATTGAGACTCACGATCTTCCATCATTAATATGAGAGCATATTTATTCATTTCTATGTCTTAATTTGCTGTGACTCTTGACGTCTCAGTTAGAAGGCCAGGGCCCGCCTTCTCACAGAGATAGTCGTTTTAAGTAGGTAGAGTAGTTTAATTTTACTTCTGTTGTGTGGTGTGGAATGATTTCAGACATTATTGGTAGCTGTAACAGAGTTTAGCTTTCCTTTCTGGTAGTTTGTAATTGCATCTTGAATAGCTGTAACAGAGTGGTGTGACAGTCGACTGTGTAGGATAATTTACTTAATTTCATGTGTGTTTTAATCAGCTGTGACAGCCAAGCTCAATTCCAATTATCTTCTAGTTGTTTATGCTTTCTAGGATTTCCAGTAATTATCAGTTAGATCTCAAGCTTGTGTTTTAATTCTGTTTGTTGTTGTATCTTCAATTACATTCATAGATTAGACAATTAATGGTAGAATCACAGTATCTACTTGATAGATCATTTTGGTAAAGATTGAATGTTGCAGTTTGATAATTATAGGATTTAACTTCTTGCAAAAGTAATCTAGTTTCATTTCATCATTAGATCATTAACTTGCTAGGTTGATTTCTGTGGGGAAGTTTCTTTATTTTGGATTCTTAGATGTATGAATTAGAATAGTGTTCTTAGGGAATGAGTTGGCTGGACACATAGGTAGGATCATTAATTACATTTAGTAAATCAACTACTTGATCTGTTTATGCATAGACTGTGCTTATTTCCTTTGAAATAAAAGACCTTGCTGGGTTTGACAATTTATATTAACCATTCTGTGTGTTAGCTTTAATTAACTGAGATATAGGGTGACCAACATTTTGGCACCGTTGCCGAGGATGGTAATAGATAGACAGAGTTAGTAGTTGGTTTCATTTGATTTTATTTTAGTTCAATTTTTTACAGCATGCATGAATACAAGAAAACAAATCGGGAACCCCCTTTGAATACTAACATTGCAGGTGGAAGAGGTCGAGGTCATAATGCAGGTCAGGGAAGACACACATATATTGATGAGATAATTGATAGAGCTGATTCTTCCACTAGACCACTGCGGAACTCTACAGGAAGGGGAAATTATGTTCCTCCCAATCTTGAACATTCAGCATCCATGGTGGAGAATACAATGGGACCTTCAACTCCTGTTGCAGAAAGTGTTAGGATATTCCTATACTCCATTCTAGTCCTACTAGATTTCCAATCATTTTCATTTTCAGTCATGCATGCAAAATTAGGGTTTGCATGCATTCTAGGTCATCAGTCCCAGCACCTAGTCCTCAGCAAACTATCCCCCGGAGCTTCTTTCAGATCATTTCTAGCCCTCCCAGTGACTAATGCGCCCTCCTTTGCTCCACTGCATGACAAGGGCGCCTTCTTCACCTACCAGTCCAGTTATATTCAGTTATATTGAGTTATCTTCAGTTATTTCCTTGATTTAAGGATTAACTGACTCTTTACTGAGTTTATCACTCTGTTGGACCTCCAGTGAGACTAGATTGACCATTCTGTGTGAGGCACCTGCAACAATTAATTAACAAGAATACGCGAAATAGCAGAAATGACAGAACTCAGAATCACTTTTGTATTGATCACAGGCCACTTCGAGGGGGCAACCTCCTTTGAGCAAGCTCAATACAAATAACTTCACGATGCCTTCATAGGTCTCAACACACACTTATATACTAATTCTAGGCGCCAATACTATGGGTCGAAACCATGGGCCGTTACAAACTATGGATCAACAATACTACAGGCGACTTACAAAGCATATGCGCCAACAACAATAACACAACCTATTGATCAACAAATACTACGAGATGACTTACAAAGCATATGTGTCCAACAACAACATACTAACAAAGTAAAGACATGGGTTCCTAACATCCCCTCCCCCTTAAAAAAAATCTTTGTCCTCAAATCTTTAGATGTGGAAATTGTTGTTGAATCTGAAGGAGTGGTTCCCACGTAGCATCCTCTGGTTGCATGTCGTGCCACTGAATTAAGACCTCTGTGATAGAGCGAGAGAGAAGCTGACGCATGCGTCGATTGAGGATGGCCTCTGGCTCCAAAAGGATGGATCCTTCATTATCCAATTCGGGTAAAATCATTTGGCCGCTGATGTTGGTGCCAAGAACTTTCTTCAGACAAGAGACATGAAAGACTGGATGAATGCGGGAAGAAGGAGGAAGTTCCAATTTATAAGCAACAGACCCAATCTGCTGAAGAATCCGATATGGCCCATAGAACTTTGGAGCGAGCTTATGATGCCCTTTGAGTTTCAAGGAGGATTGTTTGTACGGCTGGAGATGAAGAAAAACCATATCACCGACTTGAAAAGTGCGCTCCGAACGGTGCTGATCAGCTTGTTGCTTCATGCGATTTCTTGCCATGTGAAGATTGTCCCGCAAAATGCGAAGAATCTGATCGCAGTTGCGAAGGACCGTGTCAACTTCCTGAACTGGTGAACTGGTGGGGGTGTATGGAAGAAGAGCTGGAGGTGCCTGACCATAGAATGCTTCATATGGGGTCATTTTAGAGGCAGTGTGGTAAGAGGTATTGTACCACCATTCAGCGAGAGGGAGCCACTTTTCCCACTGATGTTGTTGTTCCGAGGTGAAGCAACGAAGATAAGTTTCCAAGCATTTATTGACAATTTCAGTCTGACCATCTGTTTGTGGGTGATACACTGAACTCATCTTCAGTTTGGTGCCAGTGTGGCGAAATAGTTCTGTCCAAAAATGACTAGTGAAAGTCGCATCACGATCCGAGACAATGGAAGAAGGGATGCCATGAAGACGAAAGATCTGGTCCATAAAAATTTGAGCGACGGAGGAGGCTGTATAGGGATGGCTGAGAGCACAAAAATGACTATATTTGGAGAGACGATCAACCACAACGAGAATCACTGTCTTCCCGCCAGATTTAGGGAGCCCTTCAATGAAATCCATAGAAATATCTGTCCAAATCCGTGTAGGTATGGGCAAGGGTTCAAGCAATCCTGGAAGGAGTGTTGTTTCACCCTTATTGCATTGGCAGGTACCACATTCGGCCACCATCTGTTGAATTGTCCTTTTCATACCCTACCAAAATAAGTTACGCCGTGCTCGTTCATATGTTTTGAGGAACCCAGAGTGCCAGGCCGATGGAGAAGCATGGAGTTCATAGAAGACAGCCTGTTGAAGATCTGTGCTCTGGGGAAGCACCAGACGACCCTTGTATCGCAGAGAAGCACCATCCCAAGAGTAATGTGGGACAGCAGAAGGATTGTTGGTCAAGCGTTGGATGATCTGAGATAAGGAAGAGTCATTGACATAACCCTGTTGAATAGATTGCAACCAATTTGGAACAGGCATAGAAATAACTGAAAGAGAACCTTGGGCATCAAATGTGCAAGAAAGAGCATCTGCCACAATATTGTCTTTACCCTTCTTGTAAGTGATCTCATAGTCATAACCCATGAGTTTGCTAACCCATTTCTGTTGTGCCGGGGAGGAGACACGCTGATCCAAGAAATATTTCAGACTCTGGCGATCAGTCTTGATGCAGAAATGATTCCCTAATAGGTATGGACGCCACTTCTGTACTGCATGCAAAATAGCCATCATTTCCTTCTCATAGGTAGAGGCAGCTAAATTCTTACCTGAAAGGGATTTACTGGTGAACGCAATGGGGTGTTCATCTTGAAGGAGAACAGCACCAAGTCCATTGCCGCAAGCATCACTCTCAATAGTGAAGGGCTTGGAAAAATCAGGCATAGCTAGCACCGGTGTAGTATACATAGCTTGTTTTAGTTTGTCAAATGCACACTGAGTAGCAGGTGTCCAGGTAAAAGCATATTTTTTTAACAGAGCAGTTAATGGAGCTGCAATATTCCCATAATCCTTGAAAAACTTGTGGTAGTAGCTAGTCAACCCCAAAAAACCACGAAGGCTCTTGAGTGTCTGAGGATGTGGCCAATTGTTCATGGCCTCGATTTTGGCAGGATCCACGCGAACCCCTTGTGCTGAGATAATGTGCCCGAGATACTCAACTTCCTTTTGTCCAAAAACACATTTAGACTGCTTGGCATGGAGATGATGGTGAGAGAAAAGTTGCATGACAAGATCCAGATGCTGGAGATGTTCATCCCATGTTTTACTGTAGATGAGGATATCATCAAAGAATACCAGAATGAATTTCCGCAAGTAGGGTCGAAATATTTTATTCATTAAGGCCTGGAATGTGGAAGGAGCATTAGTGAGGCCAAAGGGCATGACCAAAAACTCATAATGGCCATCATGTGTGCGGAAAGCTGTTTTAGGAATATCATCCTCATGAACCCGAATTTGATGATACCCTGAACGAAGATCCAACCTGGAGAAAAAGTGAGCCCCATGAAGCTCATCAAGAAGCTCATCAACAACAGGAATTGGAAACTTATCCTTGATGGTGAGGTGATTAAGTGCTCGGAAGTCAATGCAGAGGCGCCATGACCCATCTTTTTTGCGGACAAGAATAACTGGAGAAGAAAAGGAACTAGTGCTTGGGCAAATAATACCTTGCTTCAATAAGTCCCAAATGAGCATTTCAATCTCCGTTTTTTGGTGAAATGGGTAGCGATAGGGCCTGATGTTGGGAGGAACGCTGCCAGGAAGGAGCTGAATACGATGGTATTCTAGCCTGGAAGGTGGTAATCCCACTGGTTCAGCAAAGACACCTGTATATCGATCCAGAATTTGTTGTAGATCCAAAGGAGTATTGGAGACCGCTGATGGTTGCATCTGGATGGAATGGATTTGAGCGATGACACCATGTGAATTCTTCTTGAGTAGTTTTTCCATGTGATGTGAACTGATGATGCTGAGAGAACCTGGTTGTAATCCTGTCAATGTGTGTTTGTGTCCATTTTCGGAAAACTGCATCCAAAGTTCGGCAAAATCCCATAAGATAGGGCCGAGTGTGTGTAGCCATTGAGCGCCCAAAACCACATCACATCCGCCTAAGGGCAAGGCAAACATGTCAGAGCGCAAGGTATAATCTCCCATAGAGATACGCACATTTAGACACTTCCCTTTGCAAGGTAAGGTGCCCCCATTGGCAATCATGACTTCAAAGTTGGAGCAAGGATGGATAAAACAATCAGCTTGTTTGGCGATCCGAGGGTCAATGAAATTATGCGTGCTACCAGAATCAATGAGGATTGTAAGAGGAAGCTTCTTGAAGTAACCCCTGACCCGCATTGTTTGGGGGGTGGTGATTCCAGCTAAAGCATGGAGAGATATCTCTGGCTGGTCATCCTGAGACGGAGGGTCAATAGGCGGTTCCTGAATGTCGACCAGAGCATCCAGTGTTTCTGGATCTTCGTCACCCATTTCAGAGGCAGGCGGAGACTCCACATCCAGGAGATAGAGCTTTTGCTGAACACATCTATGTCCCCGAGTGAATTTCTCATCACAATTATAGCAAAGCCCCTTTTCTCTGCGTGCTTGCATCTCTGTTTCAGACAAACTCTTGATAGGAGTCAGTCGAGGAGCCTGCAGTATAGGTGGCCGCTGAGAACCCATATTTCGGAAGGGAACAAAAGTGGGCTTGGAGCGTTGTAGGAAGGGGAATTGAGGATAGGATCCTCAGGAATGAAATATGCAGAATGGAATGACAGGGGTTCCCCGAAAATTTCAAGGGAAACAGAGGTAAAACAAGGGAGATATGGAGAAAAAACTGAATTTTATACTCTTTTTTTTTTTTTTTTTTCCAAACTGGAGCGGCTACGGCTCGAAAGAGATCTGGAACAGTGCCGAATGGATTGAAAACGGCTGAATCTGGAACGGCTTGCAAAATAGATCTGAAACGGCACAGCAGTGATCAACAATAGTTCAGCTGAAAGTAGGTATGGACCCCAGGTATGTGCGGCTTCCTAACAGTTCAGGGGTTTCACTCGGCCACCAATGCTGTCTGACGGCTTGCGTATTGGGGCAATACCCCTCACTCCACGGCTCAGGTAAAACTGATAACCGCTTTGCCACAAACGACAGCTCTTGGTTTACCTCACGGGTGGGAACTAGTCAATCAGGTAGGGGTCGTCGCCCTTTTCGCTAGCAGGTCCTATCAATGGGCCAGCTACTTCGGGGTTCCTGTGGTACTCCTCACAATGAGTTTTAGGGCTTATGCCCAAGTACTTCCCACAGTTAAGCGGATAGGGATTATTCCCAAATCCGAACCTGCAACAGATGCAAAAAAAAAATTGGCAGAAATTTCACCCAGCGAGCCCAAGAAAGTGCTCTGATACCAAATGTGAGGCACCTGCAACAATTAATTAACAAGAATACGTGAAATAGTAGAAATGACAGAACTCAGAATCACTTTTGTATTGATCATAGGCCACTTCGAGGGGGAAAACTCCTTTGAGCAAGCTCAATACAAATAACTTCACGGTGCCTTCATAGGTCTCAACACACACTTATATACTAATTCTAGGCACCAATACTATGGGTCGAAACCATGGGCCGTTACAAACTATGGATCAAAAATACTACGGGCGACTTACAAAGCATATGCGCCAACAACAATAACACAACCTATTGATCAACAAATACTACGGGATGACTTACAAAGCATATGCGTCCAACAACAACATACTAACAAAGTAAAGACATGGGTTCCTAACATTCTGACTCCAGTTAACTCCTATGGCGCCCTCCAATGAGCCTCTTTCACTATATTAGTGCTTCCATGTGTCAGTTACACCAACCACATTCAGTTAGACTCAGTTTGACTCCCAGTTGACCATTACTTGTGCATTGATGACTTCACTGATGAGAAGGTGGACTCCTAGTTAGGCATTGATGACTCTCCACTGATTATGGATCTGTGCATGAAGGCCAATTCGAATTCCTCCTAGTGAATTCGAATCCTCATACTCAGCATTGTATATTTACCTATTCACTATTCAGTTTAATGTAACATGTGTAATTATTCTGCCTCAATCAAAGTTTCTTTGGATCTAAGTTCTATTGCTTGTCTCTTCTTCTATTATTCCTAAATTCTTTCATTGTGAGGTTTACATCATCTCTTTGGATCTTATGTGGGCAATTTCACATGGTATCAGAGCCTTGAGAGTATATTCTACCTCCATTCTTGAGATTTTTTTACAGGTATTTCAAAGTTCCAGCAGTTGCAGCAGCAGATTCAACAGCTTTCTATTTGCACTTGTTCAAGCAGTCAAGATGAGCAATTCGAATGCTCCTTCTTCTCCTATACTTCTCACTCCTTTGAATTATTTCGAATGGAAGATGAAGATGAAAGTACTCTTGCAATCAAGAGGGTTTACTAGAATAGTTGAGGATAAAGATGCCATACCACATCAAGCTGAAAAGAGAGTCAAGCACCTAAACAAAATGGATGAAGCCTTTGGATGCATATGCCTTCATATATATGATGATCTATTGTTTCATACTGATGGATTGATGTCTCCAAATCAATTATGGATAAAATTGAAGAGTCTTTTTGGCAAACAAGACGAACTAAAAGGCTACATTCTTGAGAATGAATTGGTTTCTCTTCAACCTAGCAATTTCGAGAGCATCCAAGAATTCTTCTCCAAATTTCAGAATTTGGTTTTGCATTGCAAGCAATGTGGCATCACTAAAAGTGATGAGCAATTGATACTCTCTATATTGAGCAAACTTGGATCTCAATTTTCTGTCTTTGTATCTACCTTTCATTTTGTTCGAATGTCCATCCCTGGATGGAAGTTTCCCACTTTAAATGACTTTATTGAAGCTCTCATTCAAGAAGAGAACAAACTGTTTCAAATGGGTGCCATCAAAACCTCCATAGATCTAGCTCTTTTAGTTGGTGAATCAAGTGGAGCGAATGCAAAAGGGGGACAAAAAGGCAAAGGAAAGAAACCTTCAAGATCCAAGAATGACAAACAAAAGAGACCTAATTGTACCTACTGCAAGAGAGGAAACCATCCTGAGCATGACTGCATGCACAAGAAGATTGATCTTCTAACCAAGCTTCTTGAACAAAACCAAATTGTTGTTCCAAAAGAAGCAAAGATGACTGATTCTGGAAGTGGATCTGATGATTGCCATGCATTGATGGCTGGTTTTTCAAAGACAAAATCCCTCCTCATAGATTCTGGAGCCTCCAACCACATGATTGCACAAGAAGAATCCTTCTCCTCTTTGGATCTCCAAGATGGGCCTACCATTCACATGGGAGACAACTCTCAGATTTCTTCCAAAGGTTTGGGTACAGTTCATATGGAGTATGGTAAGTTCAAAAATGTCTTATTTGTTCCTTCTCTTACAGCTAATTTGTTGTCAGTATATCAAATGACTCATACAAGATCTCCAAAACAAGTAATTTTTGGTCCAAACACAGTAGAAATTACATAAATATCCACTGGAAAGGTTATAGTGAATGGGATTGCTAATCATGCCTCAAAGGCATATGAGTTCTCACACTTCATGCCTTTCTCTCCAACTACTCCTTCAGATTCTGATGAAGATCACAGTGACTCCTCTTCCTGTGACTCCTCTTCTAGTGAAGAAGAAGATCAAGATTTTGATGTTGAGATCATGGTTCAAGAAGATTTAGAACCAACACCTATTCTCAGTCGAGATTCAAGAGAAATATGTTCTCACACAGTCCTTGCTACTACTGAAAACACAGTTGATGATTTATTTGCTGACAGAACTACTAGACTTCAGCATCATGCCAACCTTGCATTATGCCATCCATCTCTCCATGAGAGATGCAGCATGATGATGGGGTTCTCTCTTCCATCTTTTGGGAAGACTACTCATGTTCCATTCGCTCCAGATACAGAAAAAGTTCCTGAAAGACTTGCTTCATCCTCCACACAGTGGGAGACCTTCCTACATGGGATCAGCTTTCCAAGTCTTTTGCAAAAGTTTTCACTGATGAAAGCTTCTTTCTTTTTTGCATGATGGTTCTTTGAGTTATTTACTGTTCTTTTGAGTGGGGGTATTTTTCCCATGAGGTTTTCCCCATTTCCTCAGTTTATGGACAATTATGTATTTTATTATCATTTCATTTATTGTATGGGTGACCTTTGGTCCTAGTTACCAAGGCCTAGGATGGATTAAGGGGGGGGGTGTTAGGATATTCCTATACTCCATCATAGTCCTACTATCTTTCCAGTCATTTTCATTTTCAGTCATGCATGCAAAATTAGGGTTTGCATGCATTCTAGGTCATCAGTCCCAGCACCTAGTCCTCAGCAAACTAGCCCCCAGAGCTTCTTTCAGATCATCTCTATCCCTCCCAGTGACTAATGCGCCCTCCTTTGCTCCACTGGATGACAAGGGCGCCTTCTTCACCTACCAGTCCAGTTATATTCAGTTATATTGAGTTATCTTCAGTTATTTCCTTGATTTAAGGATTAACTGACTCTTTACTGAGTTTATCACTCTATCGAACCTCCAGTGAGACTAGATTGACCATTCTGACTCCAGTTAACTCCTATGGTGCCCTCCACTGAGCCTCCTTCACTATATTAGTGCTTCCATGTGCCAATTACACCAACCACATTCAATTAGACTCAGTTTGACTCCCAGTTGACCATTACTTGTGCATTGATGACTTCACTGATGAGAAGGTGGACTCCTAGTTAGGCATTGATGACTCTCCACTGATTATGGATCTGTGCATGAAGGCCAATTCGAATTCCTCCTAGTGAATTTGAATCCTCATACTCAGCATTGTATATTTACCTATTCACTATTCAATTTAATGTAACATGTGTAATTATTCTGCCTCAATCAAAGTTTCTTTGGATCTAAGTTCTATTGCTTGTCTCTTCTTCTATTATTCCTAAATTCTTTCATTATTAGGTTTACATCATCTCTTTGGATCTTATGTGGGCAATTTCACAAAAAGTAAACCTCCTGAAGATAAGGGAAGTGTTGTAGGTGCACCAGATAGAGAGGAGATCTATCATATTGACGGAACTAGAGTTACTAAGGAAGTGTGGTTGGAGACTTGTAGAATAGCAGAGGAAGAAAGAAGGCAAAGAGAAGAGAGGAGAAAAGAAGAATAAGCTAAAGTAGAGGAAGAACGCATAAGGGAAGCTGCTAATTTCTAGACTAGAACCATGGTTGGTAGATAACAGGAGGATGAGAATGAACATGAGGATCACCGGGAGGAAGAAGGAGAAAATAATTAGCCTGGTAATACTGTGGCTACATTAGAATTCCCTATCCTTCAGACACCTGGAGCAGCTCCTATGAAGAATATCTCACCATCAGTTCTCCCGAATTTCCATGGTAAGTCCTCTGAGGATCCTGATGAGTTTCTTTTTTAGTTTGATATCCTTTATCGCAGCTATGATTACACCTCTAGTGCTTAGAAGCTGAAGCTATTCCCAGCCACCTTGAAAGGAAATGCTCTGTGTTGGTTCATGAGTTTGGGTCGTGAGACCATTACTACTTGGGACCAAATGAAAAACACATTTCTTTCTAAGTATCAAGAATATTGCAGAACTAGAGATATAAAGGAAGAGTTGTTTAAAATGGTTCAGAAGGATGAAGAGAGTTTGGAAGACTTTGTGGAGAGATTGCTGTATAATTTACAAAGATCTGGTCATGCTGAGATTTGCAAGGGTGTGCTCAAGATTATCTTACTAAGAGGAATTGGAGAAGATTGCCTTGATATGTTGAATCTGCTGGGAAAAGGGGATATCTCGAAGGAACCTTTTGAAAATATTGTTGAATTATGTCGAAGGTACTCCAGGGGATCTTCCAGAACCAACAAACGAGACAAAGACCAAGACCAGGATGTCTTCACTAGGACTCAGAAGTCAGCTAGTGGAGGGGCCACTCGAGCAGAAATAGGAAACCTACTGGAGAACTTTAAAACAGACATGATGAGCTCCATTTCCTCAGAGTTGGATGCCATGAGGGAAAAACAAAAACAAGTGGTAGAAGATCTTACACTTGGGATATTCTGTCCTAAATGTAGGAAGAAGCATCCACTGAAGGAATCCCCGTTGGACAAAGTAGAGGTATGTAGGATATGTGAACTTGAGCATGATACTAAGGAATATCCATCATTACCTAAGGTCAAAATAGTCCTACAGGCATCTATTCCGGATGTAGAGCCAGCATACTTTATGGCACAGAAGAAACCATGGCATCCTAGAAACCAAGGTATGAATCCAGATCCATCATTTTTCCTGCATAATATGAATGGAATGAACAACATGCATAATATGAATACACAATTCCCTTCACATTATTCCAACAGATAGTGGAATCCATCTCAGAACCCAATGCAAAATCCTAATTCATTGACACCATGGCCACAGCAGTCAAACCAAGCTCCTTGGAATTCCAACTAGAGAAACTCTTACCAAGGAAATAACTTTCCCCATCACCAAAATCAGTATCAACAGTACCCTCCTCAATAGTATCAGCAACCACAGCTCCCTTTCCAAAACAATGCCGCACCTATGAATGCACCACTTCGACCACATCTACCTGCACAACCTAACCCGAACCCAAACAACAAAGCAGTCCATCAATTTGAGACTTCCAACATGCTTGCATATTACATCACTCATATTCCCTACAATGATATACAATTACGATCAGGAAGGGTGGTGGAGCCTATTATCACTGAGGATGTTTTACCCCCAGTGATTGAAACTGGAGTAAATCAGCATTATGAGAACATGGTTAATTAAGCAATCCCCATTATTGAGGATGTTGATACTCCTACTGAAGCAGCAGTTGAAACTCAGGAAGCAACACACAATCTGTCACAGCCTACATAGTTGAATAGAGAACCACCGTACCCTAAACGATTGCAGTTGCAGAAAATAGTGGAACAGCCCCAATTTGATCTTGTGGGAGAGTTGAAAAATTTGTATATTAAAATTCCACTATTACAGGCCCTCCATGATGTGCCCATTTATGCGAAGACAGTTAAAGATTTGTGTCTCAAGAAACCAAGAAGAAGGCCTAGGGATCCCCCCACGGTTCACGTGTTGGGAAAGCTTTTAGAATTAATAATGGGGAAGGCCCCTGTGGCAAAGTACGATGACCCTGGGAACCTGACTGTTACAGTGCACATAGGGAACACACAAATTCCAAATGTCTTGGTGGATTTAGGCACAGCTATTAACATTATGACCATAGAGACTGTGAAGAAATTGGGACTCACTAATCTTCGGCCAACCCCTACTGTTTTGGAACTTGTTGATAGATCAACAATCAAGCCTGAAGGAATCCTAGATGACCTCGTAATCTCAGTTGACTCGTGGCAATACCCTGCGGATTTTTTGGTATTACAGCCAAAATCTCATTTGGGGGGACACCCACTGATCCTGGGAAGACCGTGGTTGGCCACAGCTAATACCTGTATCAGCTATCGGTTAGGTTCTATGACCATTTCAGACGGGACTGAGATCAAGAATCTAACCCTATACCCTCCAGCTCGACCAAGCACAGAAGCTGAGACTCCATTATGGGCAGATTTGGAGGAGGAAAAGGGTGTGCAACCATTATTAACCATAGGGAGAGCCTTGACATTTAAAGATGAAATAGAGGATGATGCCATTAATAGATTCATCAATAAGCCCATGTCAGTCAATAAGAATGTCTATCAGATCTTGGACAGTACTCTAGCTGTAACAAAACAAGAAAAGCTTACAGAAGAAACTCTAATCGGTGATGACAGTGTAATTCCAGTACTTAAGAATTCGAAGAGTGTTCCAATAGAAATTGGGCAAGGAAAAACATTGAATATCAATCCTAATCTGGCACCTAATGAGCTGGAACAGCTAGTCACTCTGCTGAAACAGTGTAAGGGAGCCTTCGCTTGGGAGTACACAGACATGAAAGGAATTCCTTCTCATTTGTGCACCCATCACATTTATATTAAGAGTGACTCCAGGCATGTATGTCAACCCAAACGAAGAATGAACCCGAACCTAAGGGACATAGTGAAAGAGGAAATCCAAAAAAAATTGGAAGCAGGATTTATATACCCAATTTCAAACAGTGAGTGGGTTTCTCCACTTGTGATTGTGCCAAAGAAGAATGGGAAATGGAGGGTCTGCGTGGATTACAGAGAATTGAATAAGGCAACGCAGAAGGACCATTTCCCCTTACCTTTCATCGATCAGGTCCTTGATACCTTGTCTGGGAAGAAGTATTTCTCTTTTTTGGATGGCTTTAGTGGCTATAACCAGATTCAGATTGCTCCAGAAGATCAGGACAAAACCACTTTCACTTGCCCCTGGGGGACCTTTGCATACCGAGTACTTCCTTTTGGGTTGTGCAACGCACCAGCTACATTTCAAAGAGCAGTGATTGGAATATTTTCAGAAATGGTAAATGATTGCATGGAAATATTTATGGATGACTTTACTCCATATGGTGATAGTTATGAGGAATCATTGAAAATTTTAGAAAAGGTTTTGAAACCCTGTGAACAAAGCCAGCTCTCTTTAAGCACTGAAAAGCGCCACATGATGATGAATGAAGGAATAGTGCTGGGGCACTTCATCTCTTCTGATGGTATCCAGGTAGATCCATCCAAAATCAAGGTAATTGAAAATATACCAACTCCTGGAACACAGAAGGATGTACGTAGCTTCTTGGGGCATGCTGGCTATTACAGTAGATTCATAGAAAATTTTTCCAAACTAGCTTCTCCTTTGTTCACTCTGTTGATTAAGGATGCACAGTTTGTCTGGAATGATGCATGCCAAACAGCGTTTACTGATCTAAAGAAAAGGTTGTCTATAGAACCCATCTTAAGAGGGCCCAATTGGGCTCTTCCTTTTCACATTTCTTCAGATGCTTCAGACACTGCCATTGGAGCAGTCTTGGGACAGCAGGAAGGTAATGCTCCTTATGCTATTTACTATATTAGTAAAAATCTATCTCCTGCTGAACTGAATTATATTGTCACAGAAAAATAGATTATTGCCATTGTTTATGCCATCAACAAATTCAGACATTATATTACTAGATATTCTACTTTTGTGCACACTGATCATTTTGCTATCAAGTATTTAATGAATAAACCAATCCCGAATGCTAGAGTTACTAGATCGCTATTACTATTACAGGAATTTGATATCACAATTATTGATAGACCAGGTAAGGAAAATGTTGTTGCAGATTTTTTATCTCGACTTACTAACAGTGATGATAATTTACCAGTCGAAGATTCCTTCCCTAACGAACATTTGTTTGCAGTATCAGCTCATTCCCCATGGTATGCAGATATTACTAACTTTTTGGCTGTGGGTAAGCTTCCAGCACATCTGTCAAAGAGAGAAAGAAGGAAGATCATACAACAGAGTGCTAGGTACTGCTGGATTAATGGCCATCTTTTCTACACAGGGCTTGATTTAGAAATCAGAAGATGTGTCATAGAAGATGAAATCTTCAGCATTCTTAAAGCTTTCCATGATGAGCCCTGTGGGGGACATTTTGCTAACAAGAGGATAGGTCATAAATTTTTGAGAATGGGCTATTTTTGGCCTACATTGTTTAGAGATGCGAAGAAGTATGTTCAGGCATGTGATAGCTGCCAAAGGATGGGCCAACCCAACAGATTAGATGAGATGCCTTTATAGCCATAGCTTGTGGTTGAACCATTTGATAGGTGGGCTCTAGATTTTGTAGGGCCTATCAACCCTCCCTCAAAGCAGAAAGTTCATATCTTGGTTTGCACAGACTACATGACTAAATGGGTAGAAGTTGTAGCCTTGGTCAAGGCCAATGATCAGGTTGTGATTGATTTCCTGTATGAAGAGATTTTTACTCGGTTTGGAGTGCCTAAGGAGATCATTACAGATGGTGGACCACAATTTGTATCTCACAAGCTGGAAGCACTGTTGCAGAAATTTCATATTTAGCACAAAATAAGCTCACCATATCATCCACAAGCCAATGGGCAGGTGGAGAGCACGAACAAGGTTATTGAGGCTATTCTGACAAAAACAGTGAAGAGCCATCGTAAAGATTGGGCTGAAAGACTTCCAGAGGCACTATGGGCCTATCGTACCACTTGGCATAACACCACCGATTTTTCCCCATATGATCTAGTATATGGAAAGAGTGTTGTTTTCCCAATTGAATTTGAAATCAGAACTTTAAAAACAGTTGTTGAAGCAAATCTGGATTTATCAGAGGCACAGAGGAATCCACTGAATCAGCTCAATGAATTGGATGAGAAGCGCACAGCTGCAGTACATCATACAGCTTTAATCCAACAACAGTGCTCTAAATGGCATGACAGATTTATAAAGAAAAGAGTCTTCCAGGAAGGAGACTGGGCCTTGTTGTATGATTCACGATTTAAAAGGGATTTTAAAGGCAAATTGCGCACCCATTGGTTGGGACCCTATCAGATAGATCGGGTATTTGATAATGGAACAGTCCGGTTGATCACCATTAACAAGAACAAGGTACCATTATTTGAAAATGGTCATTGGTTGTGACTGTATCACAAGCTGATCTCAAGGGAGGCTTTTATTTCACAAGTTGCAGCTGATCCAGAGTATCAGTTAACATCAGGACAGGGATTTTTAAACCCTGTGAATTCCTAAAAGTTGCAGTTTCCACACATATTTTTGTACATAAATAATTGGTTTTTATTTCATTCTGTATTTTATCTATTTTTAATTTTTCTTTCACTTGATCAGTTTGTTTTGAAGAACTGTGTGCAGGAACTTATTGGAGGAGCAGCAGCCGTGACTGCACTAGACGACTGCATACACCCCATATTTGTTCTTGATCTAATAAAGCTCTTTGAAAAGATGGATAATTCGTGGTCTGCCACAGATAAAATTTGCTTATACTATAGTCTGACACAGTTGCGACTCCGCCACATTTGCCCGTTCTGCCAAATTTTGTAGTTGCAACTCTGCCACTTTTCCTTTGCTTCACTTTTTCACAGCTAAGACTCCACCACTTTTGCTCATTCGGCCAAATTCCGCAGCTGCAACTCCGTTATATCTGCTTACCTTTCTAAGTTGGCAACTGCTACTCCACCATTTCCGCTTCATTTTTATTCCTTCCCAGCAGCTGAGACTCCGCTACCTTCATCCATTTTGCTAAATATAGCAGCTGAGACTCTGCTACCTTCGTCCATTCAGCTAAATATAGTAGCTGAGACTCCGCTACCTTTGTCCATTCCGCTAAACATAACATCTGCGACTCCGCTATCCTTGTCCATTCTACTAAATCTAGCACCCGCGACTCCGTTCTTTTCCACTTCATTCTCGCTTCTTCCGTACAGCTGCGACTCCTTTATCTTTGCCTATTTTCTACGTCCAACAGCTGTGACTCCGCCAGTTTGTCTTCTCTCAGGTGATGATGCCAATAATGATTCAATCGAGCATCAGTCTCAGTTGTTTTGCTCTATCAAGCCCAATTGCAGTCCTCCTCAAAGGAAATTATCAGAATATTCTGTTATCTATCAGCTCAGGTGGCATAGCCACATCAATTCGGCACATGCGTATTTATTCTTATTCTTAATGATGGGATGATGAAGGCAAGCTATGATGGTTGGCACGCCATGACGATTAACTCACGGATGGATGCATAGCGTGAAGGTATGGATTCTAACTATAATCATGATTAGGCATTTATTGACGTCGTGAATAATAATGGTTATGCCTGTCATTTATCCCTATCATTTATCCCTACCATTTATCCTGGCGAAAACTGTGCTTAAAGCCATTACCTGTACTCCTGATCATAATTATCATCTTATCTGATTCATGTGACAAACCAGTCATAAATCTTATTTCGAAATCAACGTTGCCACCTTTCCAACACGGCTCAATTCAACTCTTGACTATCCATCAACCGTGCCTGCATGTAGACATTTCGATAGTTGGAGCTATGACTGGCACATTTGTTACAATTTCTTGCAGAGGTCTAACAATATGGGTATTCCTGTGAGATATGAACCTCTAACAATAGAATCCTTGTACAGAAATAGAGATGTCTTTGTCATTTTTCAAGAAGCAGGGTGGACGATTTATTTGCAACGCCTGAATGGTTTTCATGAGGAAGCGGCCCTTGAATTTGCTCAAAACTTGACAGACACTCATTCAGAGGTTCGAGGAATAAGGGTAGATATTTTAGAGGCAATTCTGGCAGAAGTAACAGGACTTCCCATTGTTGGGCGTCGTTGGTTTAGTCAGAAGCACTATCATCCCACCGCAGCTGAATATTTTCTTGCAACTGGAGAAAGGGTTCAACCATTGCGCAGGGGGACAGCCTTGGGAACCCTTTCACACCCATGGAACCAAGTTGCAATCTTTTTGAAGAAATATATTACCTGTGAGAGGAGGCATAGTGTTGTTTATATTAATGAATTTTTGCTCCTCTCACATTTACAACACAGCCGATTGATAAACATGACATAATTTCTTTTTCAATCTTTGCAACGCATGGCTTACTATGTTAAAGGTGCTCACCACCCCTTAGCATCCCTCACAAATCATGGGCTCATTAAATTGCTAATTTTACGAGCCCTTGCACACCATAATTTGACATGGGATCAATTTCTGGACCGGCCAAACCTCCCTCGTGAAATGTCTTTAGTAATATTGCATGAGGACCGGAGTTCCTCAAATTCAGTTGGGGGGAGGGAAGATGGAACACCTGAAAAGATAGAAACAGAAGGGGATGAAACGGGGGAATCCAAAATTGAAAAGGGAAACGGAAACCCTCAAGCGAAGGCAATATCAGAAAATGAACAAGCAGTCCCGAATGTAGAATCTTGTCCCACAATCATAAGGACTCTAAATCAGAAGGAGGGAGTTGGCTCTATTTTTAAGGCAATGGGATTTTCCTTGCCCTAGAGAAAGAAGGGGCCGATGAACATAGGCCAGTCATCTTGCTCAGTGAAGAAGAGAAGAATAGGAATTGTGACTGCAGCAGAAGCAGGTCATTTGGTTAGGGTAGATAGTGGGACTCCTATTTTTAAACCCCAACCACCTGCTGACACATAAGAACCTGTTGTAGAAGAGCCTCACTTATATAACCTTCTATTTGAAAATGAGTTGTTAAAGAAGGAGGTGCAAGATCTTCGGGCAGAACTAGATAAATGGAAGGCGACACGCAGGGAATAGGCAAAGATGCATGTGGACGCAAGGGTGGAAGCTATAGACCAATTGAGGAATTTACTGATTACTCGGTGAATTGGAGTACAACAAGAAATAATATGTCCAGAATGTGGAGATATTTTTAATTTGGCAGGGCTTAAAGTTACAAAGGCAGACCTAGCAGTTCAGGGATCTACAAGAGCAAGGTAATCAAAGAAGTTCTTTTAGAGCTCAACTTCATCATTTATTGGAGGCATCAAGACGACCCAACAGACTAAAATTATCAGTAAGAAGGGCAATGTTACACAAGAACCAGGCACCTTAAAATTTTGTTGGAAATCTATTTTAGATTGAAGCTGCTAAGGGTAGGAGGGTGTTGTCACACAAGAACCAACATTCCCAATAATTGATTGGAAATTTACTTTTTTCTCAGTCGGCATAATATGAACAAGGGCCAGCCTCATAATCAAACTAATCAGCTATTGCATGAGGACATGCAAATGGATAGTTGGGGGGATATGTTGGGCCCTGGAATTGTCCCTTTTTAACCATACTTATCTCGTCATTTTTCCAAATTTTACTTTACCTTTGTGAACCATATACATGCCTTTTTCCAAATCAATCAGCAATTCTGACAAGGTATAAGTTATTATTGTTTCATCCAATTATTCCTAAGATTGTTATTGTTACGAATCCTGACCTTTGGTTTATGCTGACATTTGTGAGTTTATTTAGTTCAAATCTAAAGCGCAGGTGTATCATCCCAACAGTGCCAGCTGTTACCCTTCAAGCACCAGCTCTTCATACTCCAAGGGACAGCGCATCCTCCATGCAAGCTGTATTAGATCCCCACTATAACAGATTCCACTTAAGCAGGACCTAGCTGCGACAAACAGGTAGCGTTCCAGCTGTTGAGTCTGTTGATCCATTAACTATCAACGCAACAACATCTTTCACAATTAACAGCCCTATTTAATACGCTGTATCAGTTAGCTGTAACTCCGCAGCATGAAGATCATAGATCTTCATTGTTGCACGATTTTAATGGATCTGAAACTGTATTTCCTTTGTATAAATTCCAGAAAGCTCTCGTAGCCTGGGGTTGGACAATCACTACTTTGTGTAAGCTGTAACAGAGCACTGAGACTCACGATCTTCCACCACTAATATGAGAGCAGAGTTCTTCATTTCTGTGTCTTAATTTGTTGTGACTCTCGGCGTCTCTGTTAGAAGGCCAGGGCCCGCCTTCTTACAGAGATAGCCGGTTTAAGTAGGTAGAGTAGTTTAGTTTTACTTTTGTTGTGTGGTGTGGAATTATTGCAGACATTATTGGTAGCTGTAACAAAGTTTAGCTTTCCTTTCTGGTAGTTTGTAATTGCATCTTGAATAGCTGTAACAGAGTGGTGTGATAGTCAACTATGTAGGATAATTTACTTAATTGCATGTGTGTTTTAATCAACTGTGACAGCCAAGCTCAATTCCAATTATCTTCTAGTTGTTTATGCTTTCTAGGATTTCTAGTAATTATCAGTTAGAGTTCAAGCTTGTGTTTTAATTCTGGTTGTTGTATCTTCAATTACATTCATAGATTAGACAATTAATGGTAGAATTACAGTAGCTACTGGATAGATCATTTTGGTAAAGATTGAATGTTGTAGTTTGATAATTATAGGATTTAACTTCTTGCAAAAGTAATCTAGTTTCATTTCATCATTAGATCATTAACTTGCTGGGTTGATTTCTGTGGGGAAGTTGCTTTATTTTGGATTCTTAGATGTATGAATTAGAATAGTGTTCTTAGGGAATGAGTTGGCTAGACACATATGTAGGATCATTAATTGCATTAAGTAAATCAACTGCTTGATCTGTTTATGCATAGGCTGTGCTTATTGCCTTTGAAATAAAAGACCTTGCTGGGTTTGACAATTTATATTGACCATTCTGTGTATTAGCTTTAATTAACTGACATATAGGGTAACCAACAGGTATTGCAAAGCACAAGTCGAAACTCTATGAGTTATCCCATTTTCTACCTCTCTATAAACAGTCTGCTCTTCACACTCATGCAAATGAAGAGAGTAGGCTATGGCATGAAAGATTTGGGAATCTCAACTATCAATACTTACAAGAAATGCAAACTAAAAAGGTGGTTGAAGGTCTACCCAATCTCAAGTTTTCCCAAGGCACCTGGAAAGGTTGCTTGAATGGAAAAGATCCATCAAAGAAGGTTGAGAAAAAGAAGATTTAGAAGGTAGAGCGAATGCTAGATCCAGATCCACAAGAACTTGAAGATCTAGCACCTAAGTTTCGAACTCCCATTGCAAAATGGGCCACCACTATTGTTGCATCCACCAGTGATCTTGTTGGAGATCCACCATCTTCAAGAACAACCGGATCTGATATTCTCTCTCACACAGATATATTTCTTGCTGAGAGATGCTTTCTTATGATTGGATCAAATCCAAAGACATTCTCTGAAGCCTCCCAAGATCCAAGATGGGTAGCAGTTATGGATGAAGAGTATGAGTCTCTTCAAAGAAATGAAACTTGGGAGCTTGTCTCTCTCCCTCCGAGGAGGAAGCTTGTTCAATGTAAGTGGGTTTATAGAACTAAGATGGACTTTGATGGAGTCACTAGCAATACAAGGCTCAACTGGTTGCAAATGGTTACTCTCAAGTCCATGGGATTGACTACTCAGATGCATTCGCTCCTGTTGCTAAGATCACTAGTACAAAATGAGAGATAAGTGACTAGGTGACTAAAAAATTTAGTCACCATTTTTTTTTCAAGGGATAAATGACTAAAATTGGGCAATTTTAAGTAAGCCAACTAAAAACGACTAAGATAAATGAATAATTTAGTCACAGGATAAAATATATGACTGGATAACAAGTGACTAAAGTAAAAATGACTAACATAAATGTCTAATTTAGTCACGAGAATATAAATATGACTAACAAACAACAATTAATGTAAATTAGTCGTTTATGTTAGTCATTTTTAGTTGTGTCACACTAACAATGGAAAATTGCAATTTTGATAATGAATTTGTACAATATTTTACTAAATTTTAGCAATGCAGATGAATTTAGAGATCTTACTATGGGGGTCATGGTCCATGTGTGTGGTCCCAAACCACCATATTAGCCCTCCAGAGGGGATATTTGGCTTGGAAGTGGGATGTGGTGCTCATTTTGAAGTTTAAAACACTAGATATGGTTTCTAACACCACATAAACCTATGGCCCTAACAGAATCTTCTAGCCATCCAAGGCTAAGAAGATCACCTCAATCAACCATACATGGCCTCTTAAGGGTATCATTGGCCAATGATTGAGGATATTCATGCTATTATGTGGTTTTGAGAAGTATGTAGGTGTCTTAGGGCCTTAGGAATGATGCTCTAGAGAAGACGACCATGCCTTTGGCTCTAAAAAACCCATTGAGCCATATAGAACCATGAACAATGCCTCAAAGAACCACACATGAGTTTGCAAAGGTATCCATGGAGCTTTGTATCTAAGTATCGCGGCCTTGAGGATTTGGACATGGAAAATAGAAGAGACGTGAACCTTGGGCCTTGAAATATTTTATCCATCCAAGGATAAGAGGGTTTCCTTCACCAACCACACATGGACTCCCGAGGGTATCATCATCCTATAATTAAATATGGTGATTCCATTAGGTAGGTTTGAGAAATATCTATGTGTATCATTGCCTTGTGAATGACATTCTAAGGGAAATACCACGCCATTGGCCCTAAAGAAACCACTGAGGCATCCAAAACCATGAACAATTCCTTAAGATACCACATGTGACTATGCAAGGGTATCCATGGCACTATATATCTAAGTGTTGGGGACTTTGGGGCTTCAACATGGTCATAGGAGGAATCATGAAGCTCAAGACCTAAAGGAATATTTTAGCCATCTAGGGCTAAGAAAGTTGTCTCCACCAACCACAAATGATGATGAAGATGATGCTGATGATGATGATGATGATGATAACGATGATGAGGATGAAGATGACGATGATGATGCTGATGATGATGAGGATGATGAGGATGAGGATGAGGTTGATGATGATGATGAGGATGGTGATGAGGAGTATGAGAATGATGATGATGATGATGATGGTGATGTTGATCATGAGGAAGAGGGTGACGTTGATGACAAGGATCATGACGAAGATGTTGATGATTATGAAGATGATGAAGATGACGATGATGATGAGGATGATGAGGAGGAGGAGGAGGAGGAGGAGGAGGAGGAGGAGGATGAAGATGATGATGATGATGATGATGATGTTGACAAGGAAGAGGGTGACGACGCTGATGATGAGGATCATGGTGAAGATGTTGATGATTATGAGGCATTGATTAGTTTGCGATCTTCATTAATGCCAAAAGTAGTGCTAAATATTAGATGGTTGGGTCCTTTTACCTCATCATCACACATGCTTGGTATTTTCTAGTAGTTAGTGCTTTTTCTTTCATAGTTAGTAGAATGCATCTCAATACCATTTTTCCATGAAAAAATTCCTTAGGGAAACTCTTTAGGCACTCTCTCACATTTCATGAATGGTGCCCAAAGTGAATGTTGTTGATATATAACATGTATTCCTAACCTTGAGGGACTGAGGTGGATTTGACTGCATTGTGACCTCTTTGGCTAATATGACTTCAACATGCCAAGTCAAACCACTTGAGCCAACCCTAGGGGATTTTTGCATTCCACTAACAAATGTATGGACAAGTAAAAATAAATCAACACACATTTAGTGGATCTATGTTGATCTCCACTATAATCGACTAATATGGAAAAATACCTATTTCATTTTCTAATTAAGACACACATATTTGTTCTTACCGAGCCAATCGATGAGTAGGGATCATGACATACACCCAAAAATAGATTGTTTATTCACTATCTTGTTCAAATTAAATATTAGTGAACCCACACAAAAAATAATATATTCATTCACACAAACATTAGCATGTCTATATTATAAATGAATCAACTACAAATTCCCATTAAGTTTATAAAAATGTATGGCAATGTATGGACAACTTGAAGTTGAAAAAATATTCAAGCAACCGACTATTCAAGTATTAACAATCTCATGATATGGCATTTATCATCTAGTTAAGGGATACAAATTTTTTGTCTTCTAGTCTATTCATATTGTCTATATTGAACAAAGTACACAAATTCCCAAAGTGGAACAGACAAACAAGGAAGATGATTCGTCTTGAATATTGGTCTTCCATGCACAAAATATTGAGCTCCTCAACTACATCAATATGTCATGTCTACAACAAGAATCATTGCACTATGTTATGAAATGCATATCACATGATTGAAATTTATGCCTATGCAACTAGGTCACAACACCACAAGTGTGTGACAAAGAATATCAGTGTTTTTATAACACACCGTTAATTTCCAAGTTTAATTTGTGTATAATATTCACCATTGCAATGTCCATCGAGTACCAATACCTTTATACTAACATGCATATCAAAGACAACAACCAAATCCACAAGTATGTGCTTAAACAAATTCTTAATGAACCTCTCTCATCAATTAAGGTTGTTGGTACTTTAATTAATTAAGTTGAGATACACTTTTCTACATAATTAAGGTTGTCGGGACTTTAATTAATTGAGATACACTTTTCTACATAATTAAGGTTGCTGAGACTTTATGATCTCGGTGTGCCTATTTAGTCAAATTCAACCATGACTTGCACTTGGGCTTGTCCATTGAGTTGCTTCATCATTGAGGGGAACCATTGATTAGGGCTTCATTATTAGGGCTACATTTATCCCCTTTGGGATTATTTGGCATTGTATCTCCTCCTTAATGTGATAGGTTTATCCCCCTTGGGCTTATTTGGCATTGTATCAGCATCCTTATTTCATGGACTATCACTCTTGATAGAGCACACATTAAAAAACCAAAACATGCCTTTAATATGTTTAAATCAAAACAACTACAATCTAGACTTTTCTTATTATTTGTATGCACGCATTGCTATCATTGCATTCGAACCTTGGATCTGATTTTTGTCATATGTGCGACGTTGGGCTTCATATTATAGGAAAAGGGTTTTAGTGTGTATTTTTTTGGGGGAGAACAAGAGTCTCTAGGACTTTAATATGTTGGACTGTACTTGTTGGATTCAAACCATGTACCTAATTTCTATCGTCTGCGTAGCGTTAGGGCTTCATATTACAAGAAAAGGGTTTTAGCACGTATTTTTTGGGGGATGAAAAGGAGTCTCCAGGGATTCGTTATGTTAGACTGCATTCATGGTCTATACAGATCTCATGTGTGCACACCACAATAGCACTGACTGAGGAGATAGAAGTGGTTGCCCCTCTAATTTCTCAACCCATCATGCCCAAGGAATAACTCACCCAACATGAAGATGTTGTTTATATACATTTGTTATGGAAATAACTATGCAAATATACATATATACATTTTTTTTAAGATGTTTTTTATTATTTATATATAATATTAATTGTTAGGTATTTTGGGATATATATATAGTTTTGAAATTTATTATAATATGTAAAATAAATATAAATAAAAAAAGTTAAAAAACGAAACAAATTAAAAAAAACAAATCTTCATTCTACCAAACCACACTATAGTGCGGACTGCAATTAAACAATTTGGGTTTTGGCGCCAAAGTGAAGCAGAGGGGATTCGGGTGCCAATGTTGAACTAGTTACAAAATCCTCCATCTTTGAGGGTTCCAACAATTCTCCATCTACCTATTTACTTGTCTTTTGCATTTACATTTTTTTGTCATTCAATTTTTTGTTCTTTGTAGGTTGAGAAATTCTTACCATTCATCTTTGAGGGTGCCAAAAATCCACCATATGCAGGTGATCACTATCGAAGAAATGGGACGCACATTTATTCTCACCAACAGTGGCACTTCCCCATGCCTGGCCTCTTTCGCCGATAGCGTTGCCTTCCCAATACCGAAGAATCACCCATCAGTGACAGGTCTTAGTAACAGGGCCTAACCCATTAGTATGTTTTTTGGTTGTTTGATTTTCTAATTTGATATTGGTTAAGGATGTATGAACTACTTTATTTTGCATATATTCAAGTTGAATAAAAGGTCGTAGGTTTATTTCCAAATGTGGCATTTTGAAAGATATATGACATCTATTTGACAAAATTCCTGAGTGAGATATGATCTCATGGAATGCTCTAATCTCAAGATACGCCAATCATGGGTTTTGCAAGGAGGCCCTAAAATAGTTTTGCAATATGGGAATCGAAGGCATGAGACTGGATTTAATTTTGGTAGCATTCTAAGCACATGTGCCAAAATTGGAGACTTCGAAAAAGGCCAACAAGTCCATGGTTGGGTTATTAAATATGGATTGGAGTCTCATATACTTGTGAGAGAGTCAAACTTGCTGATGCCAAAGCAAGAAGCTGATGGAAGCCAGGTGAACAATAAAATTTCCACTTTATAAAATATGAATCGTGCTGAGCTAATATCCAACGCTGATTCCATACATACGTTCATATTTTGACATACAAATAGAACTTCAGATGCATACTCATCCACCGTTGATCACACTCTGTTTAAAGGTGTAGATTTGTTTGACTTTTCCACAATTTTACTTTCCACATCAAATTGTGCCACTCTTTGTTCAAACCAACAGAGTAGAAACAACCTGGCAACGTTTCCTCTGTTTAAATTCAATGGTGAATGCGCTCAGGGTTTTGGTATTGTGCGGGGTCTTTCTTTTCAGGGATTTGATCCAGAAATCGAATGTTTGCGTTTGAAATGGCAGAGCATCTGGACTCGGTGATGGAGTTTGCCCATGAAATCGCAGATTTGATTCAAGTGATTTCGAGCTACCTCCTTGCTAAGCGAGCTCTTCAATGTTTCCGGAGACTCGTTCCCAATCACGGTGACAATAATAAGATATACAGGGTTTCAGAATCAATTGATCAGTATCACGATCCAGTGACTCGACTTCCAACAAGATTCAATACCTGGCTTAGATTCATACAACCAGTGAAGATAATCACAACAAGAAATGGTTATCTGGAACCCACAGATAACCATTCCAACAGAGTACAACTACTCTGTTTCCTTATTCCAACAACAACCAAAAACTTGATTACAATGCTATTTTTAAAAGACTATAGGAATCTGTTTGAGATCCTAGCAAATAGGATCTACAATATTTGAAGATTACAATCCTATCAAAACAAATCTCTAAAACTGCTCTTAAAGATTCGAGAGCCCATTTGGCTATAACGGCCATTATTACAACGCACTCCTCACTATCGCTCAAACTAACTCAATCTGATATAGAACACAATAATAATAAAAATTATTCTCCTTCCTAATGCTCCTGCATTAGCATCCCATCAGATTAGGAAAATGATCAGACATAATCTCATATCAAGACACAGATAATAGCGCAAGTGATGCATGGAGGAACCTTCAGTTATTTCATTCATGAGCTACAGGATTCAAGTTAGCAAAATGTAAAAGAACAGGTTTTAAGAAGCTAGAGAACTAATTTGTCAAATTTGGCCAATTTATTCGAGGAATTTGTGTCCAAGTCTGGGGCAGCAGGTGCAACATGGGTTCAATTCTATGAACCGTTTCTTGCAATGGACATTGATGCTCATCAATTGGAGTTTTTTATGAAGGTGTACTCTTAATTGGAAAGAGCATCCTTCGGTGTCAATCTGCTTGTAGAAACTTACTTTGTTGATATACCTGTTGAGACTTACAAGTAAGAGCCTGCCTTATTCGCTTTTATGAATTTTTTTAAGCTATTCTTGTATTTTAGTATTAGAAGAATGGATTTCATATCTGCTCTACATATTATGCTGTGAAAATTTTCTTTTTGCAGGACCATTGTTTCCTTTAAGAGTATCTCTTCTATTGGGCTTCCTCTTGTGCATGGAACACAGACTCTTGGCCTCATCAAGGAGGTAATCTTCCCAACTGACAAAGTAGTTGACGTTTGAAATATTTGGGCCACTAATTTGGCTACATGATTGAGTGTTTTGGAAATCCTTGAGATCATAGTTGGGAAAGGTATATATGCATGCATTTTCCCTTTTCTCAAAATAGTAGATGTTTCAAGAAAAATGGCACATGTAACCTATCATCTAATTTCCATGAAGTGGACTATACTTTCCAGGAAGTGGAATACAAGGAAAATATGTGTGTAACTACTCCCTAATTTTCAGGATCCTACAAAAGATTCCCTTAGCTTATCGAAGTATTGCTGTGTATCCAGTTGTCATTTGTCACTGCTTCCTGAAACCTTGGGACTGCTCTGCATACTCTGCCACCTGTGAATCTACTGCCTCTTTTGCTACTTGAAGATATGTATATGATTGCCTTATGGTAGTCTCTGCCTTGTGACCTTGAAGGTGTTCTTGGAAATTTTCTTTCTGGTGCTTCAAAACTTTGACTAATGATCTAGATGACCTCTAATTTGAAAACAAACTTCCACCTCTGTCCTTCAAACCTTTTTCTCTGGATAAATTATTTTGGATCAAGAATAGATTTAGTATTGAAATATAAAAGCAACAAATATAACTCCCTAAGGGTAGCACCCTACTTGTAACTCCTCTGGTGTCATAACTTCCAGAATCAATGCCATCATGATGGCTTCTAGGAATGGGATGTAAATGCGCCCAGGAAATGATCAAGTAAATCCTCCAATGATGCACACTGACTGTTGTTAGTATAGGAATCTTCAACTCCTCCAATTATGCGCCATGAATGCTATCAGAATAGTGTTGTGTAACTCCTCCGACAGCACTCTCACTACTATCATAATAGGACTGTGTAACTCGAAACACCTAAAAATATGAAAGGAATCTATAAATATATTCATCAAAGGATATATCAGTAAATAGATTGTCTATTACATAGGGAACCGGTTGTGCATACGAGTTGACATGCTGCACTATATCCTTGCTACGCAATACAAGGACCAACAATTCAGTGTTATGAGTTTCATTATGCCATGTACACTATAAAGTGACTGACTGTTCATATTTAACTGCTGTGACTTTCACAAAGCTTCAATGTTTATTCATTTGTTAACATAGATGTATTTTGTGTCTCTGCCCTCTTGCATTTCACTGCAAATGTGATGTTGAATGTCCACATGGTCTTTTGAGAAAATGTTTGTATGGTGACAATGGATGACATGTTTTCCCCTGCGTTTGTGGAGTGGTTGTTTTTCCTGCAGATGCATAAACTAGTCACAATAAGCCTTTTACACTGAGAGTTAGTAAAGACGTCTTTATATCCCAAGAATCAGGAATCTAAATCTTGCCTCCCTTTCTTTTCTAAACCTGTTGAATTAGATAGAGATTTGACTACATTGATTGATGCATTTGCAAGCTTATACTATAGAAGATCCGGATGGTTATCTACACATCGGGTTAATAGAAAAGGGGGTGGAAAAATATGGGACTTGTGCAGATTGTATTTTTTCTGTACAACTCCACTCCTTTCTGGGTAAAGGCTTACCATGTGTTGCATGTTGATTAATGCTCCCAACCATCATATGAATTGAAAAGGGGGTGGAAAAATATGAGACTTGTGCACAGTATATTTTTTCTGTGCAAATCCACTCCTTTCTGGGTAAAGGCTTACCATTTGTTGTTTGTTGATTAACGTTCCGAATGTTGATAATTTGTTGTCTTTGATACTGGTGTATTTTCAGGATACACAACCTATTCAATAAAGTACAGATGTACATGTGAATATGCTAAGTAAAAAACATCAACTTTATTTTTGCTGGTGTAAATTGCACCAACACAGACTAGTTCAGTATGAACAAACACCACACAGACTGTTCACAAGATCATTACAACTAGGTTGACAGTTTTCTCATATGTTAAACACATAAAATTTCAAATGAACTTAAAAAACTTGCAGTCAGCTGATGTACCATTCACCACAAAAAATAACCCACACAAAGATATGCAGAAAAGACAACTCTTGTTAACTGAAAACTGCAACATATATGGTAGAGTTACAGTTGGTACAACAATGCCTTTCGGGCAACAATCTCGAATGCACTACTGATAGCACTGGGCCTCACACGATAATCACTTTCAGCGTATGATTTGGACACCATGTTGCTTGATTACTTCCTTACAGCCTAGGACTCATACAAATACTCACATACAATTGATCACCTTTAGAAGCTAGGTCTCTGATACACAAGAATAATGGGCCCCAAAAATCTGGCTCATAGACTCAACCTGTAGAGTTACAGACTACAGTTTGTACAACAATGCCTCTCAGATAACAATCTCGATTGCACCATTTCTTATTGCAGTTGACCTCACACGACAATCATTTACAGCCTATAGTGCAGACACTTTGTTTCTTGTTTACTTCCTTACAGGCTAGGGCTCACATACAAAAGATCTCATTTGGCAGGTAGATCGCTGATAGAAGAATGATAGTTTCCAAAAACCTGGCACTCTGACTCAACCTATCAAGAAGAATCCATTTCAACAACGCTTGCTCAACTCACAAGATGATAGGTCTGTGCGACTTGCTCATGCTTGCACGAGACAACATAACTTTGTGCCAAATGTTTTATCAATCCCCGTGTGCTTGCTTTTCTTGTGCAGAGATTTTTCATTAAATTTTTTAATATGTTGCTCCAGTAAGAAGTATATTATTTTCCCACAAGGCTGTTGGCCCTCAGATCAAGAAAATTAATTGAGGCTGCAATCTACATTAGACTTTTATAAGTCTTTTCCAATAATTTTAGCTGCAGGTTCTGTAATTTGTTTTTTCTTTGGTGCAGAGCTTTAATGAAACACAAGCAGAGCCTTTAAGTGGGTCATCTCAGCTAGGAATGGAAGACAGTAACATAGGATCTGTGCAGGGCGTTAATGGAGCACAAGCAGAGATTTTGAGTGGATCATCTAACCTGGTATTGGAAGATGAAAACGGGGGGGGACAAAAACATAGATAAAAAATCAAGCACGCTCAGTGAAAAAGATATAAATTATAATCAAATTGTGCATTGGACTGAAGTCTTGGAACAGGTTTTAAATGCATCAAGCATAACTGCAGGAGGAATAAGGAGTGCAATTGCGAAGGCACTTGCTTCTGGGCCACCTGACTGTGCCAAGAAGTTGCTTCAACAAACCATTTGAAAGGATACTCCTAATAAGAGTGGAATTCTTCCCATGAAGGTAAACAAATTATTTAGCTGCATTGGCCGAGTCTGGTAACATCATGTTTGGAAGCGCCATTTTTCTTATTGTTAACTAAAATTTAATACAGGAAGCCATTTCATTAGTGCTTGCTTTGTATGGTGGTGGAAAGCCAAGTCATGGGAAGGCAGAAAGACAATCTTTTCTTGAAAAAATCAAGAGTATTCAGGAGATCACCAAGATAGAGAATGACACGTCTATGAAGGAGTTTGGAAGTCAAAAGGTGCTTTCTTCAAAAGTAATCACTGATTGCTGTTCAGATGTCTTTCAAAAAATTATTTCATCAGAAATATTTGCGGTACTATGTAACTTGATCCACAGGAACTTTGTTGGGCCAAGGATGCATGAGGTGTTTGATTTTCATCTTCTTGCTTTGAGGATGAATGCTGGAACATAGGGGAGCTCACCAGAGTGTTTTGCATTAGATTTGCAAGAGGTATGCATTTAATCTTGATAATGAATATTTTTGTGACCTAAATTATTGTTTTATTGCAGGAATTGCTATCAGCTTGTATCTATTCATAATTGATACACTTATATTGCAACCATTATTATTTCTTTTACTTACACCATAATAAATTGGTTAGGTTCCCATGGTCTGAAACCTTTTGCTGCACATTTTACAGAATGAATGGTTATTTAATCATGCTCTGGCATTGAGGTATAGACAAGTTAAAATGACTTCAGAGAGACACATGCATAAAATCCTCTAATCTAAGCGTGCAATTTTTATGTTTCCAACACATGGATGCAAACATACAGACATGCACAAACATGTACACTTGCATGTCCATTGTGACCATGAGATTGAAGAAGATATATCCTTTGATTGTTAACTGTTCTATCTACCTAGCAAAACATTACAAACGAGAATATTCATCAAAGGATATTAACTGTGTAACTCTTTGTCTTGCACTTTTCATTGTCATCAAACGAGACTATTACATTTTGGACTACATCATCAACCCTGCCCAACCATGGACCATATTTAACTTAATCTCCCACTGCAAAGGGGCACAATCTTACCGTATGTTTGCTATCAATGTTTTTATAATTTCTCCACTTGGAGCTTTTAAATCAACCATGAGATCAACATTGACTATTGTTCCTGTCTACCCTGATGGATTTGAAACAAAGGAAACAATCTTACCAGATGTAGGCACTTGCAGCAGTTGTTGAATATTACAATAGATTGTGGAATGAAAGGTGTAAGCATCCTAATTTTCATTATTTGTAGTTGTTGTCCAAGTTGGATATAGTTTGAGGCCTGCCAAAGGTAAACGATAAAATATGGTGAGGTTGTTTTTTGGTAGTGTACCATATATAATTAATGGGCATGCTTAGTACTTCAGGATGTTAAGCTAGTATATATTGGATGTCTAAGTTGTAGATGATATAGATTAATTTATAAAAATGGAAGAAGATATTTAGACGTAGGATGTCCAAAATTGGATGTATTGGATGTGAATACTTGCTGGGAAAGCTAACTTGACGTAGACTGTTCTCTTCAACTGCATCTCCAATTCCATCCTTCCTGGAAGGACTAGTCCTAGGAGAAGCTGCAGCTACTGCAGTAGCTGTAGCCAAGATAGCCTGTGCCTCCTTAAGTCTCCTCTCTTTTCTACCCTTCTTCTTAGCTTCTCTTTCCTGATTTAGGTTATCGTTTACTAGAAATGCATCACATCTTTTCTTCCACAATGCTTGTTGCTCTTCAGACAAATTCATTATCACCCTGAGAATTAAATTCTCTGCAAAGATATTCAAGGTCATATCATTACCAAAACAGACAGGGCAATAGATAATAAATTTAAATATTCACTTATATACAAAGAAAAGCTTATCAAGGGTCAAACCAGAACGAGAGCGATTTTCCCTTGCATTTTCAAGCAGGTTGTTTTGCAAGAATAGAATTTCTCCTTCTAATTCATCTTCTAGTGCCGTATTCAAAACCTCTGTATCCCTTGCCTCGAAGAGCTGCTTCCATTGAGAATCTATTGAGATCATTTCAATATTGGGCGAGATAAAAGAAGCATCTGTTTTTTCCTTCTAGATGATCTGCTCCAAAAGCACAAATCCAAGAAAGCAAAATCTCAGTAAGCAGCATTTCAAAGACGATATTGTTAAAAGAAAAATGAAATGGCAGAAGAAAGAAATGCAGACTCTACCACTATAGTAGGTTCTTTGGTCTCCTTTTTAAAGGACGAAACCCCCCTTTTGGATCTGCAGAATCTTCCGCTGTATGTAGGGATGCACATAGTACTTGGGTGCCTCCTTGCCACATCTGCATGTTGGTGATAGAAGTTTCAATGTCTTTGAAGCAATCTCTTGTTCTCCAAACATTAGTGGGTCAAAATACCAAAGGATTACATTTCACATTAAAATATAGAACAACACTGATTGAGGATGATACAAAACTCCACAGTAAAACAATTTATAATTTAAGCATGAGCACTTGCTTACTTCCTACTAGACTCTTCTGGTATCCTATCATTACAATTTTTTGCTTGATATCCTACCAAACTTGAACCAACAATATCTATTTCCATTAACACATCCATCTCTTCCTTAATTGAGCATCCCTTCAAAGAAGCATTGCTACAATCTGCTTCAGTATTCCCAAACTGTGCAAGCTCCATACAATCAGACACCTTCATAGCCTGTATTTTGAAGGAAGCATGCTTTGAATTACTGTGCTTTTCAACAGCAGAGTCACCAATTTCGGCTGGAACACCTGACACACAGTAGAAGCTTCACTAAACATACCTATATTCATAAATCTAAACTGTGCATATGATCAGTTAATGACTACAGTGCCTTTAAACTGTTCAAAATCCCGGTTGACCTGTTACTTAGAGTTAAGCATTTGATTAATTTTACCAAGGTCGATATTATTGTTTCCCAGTAAAACATACCTTCAGTTTCAGTAGGAAATTGTGCTAAATTATGCTTTGATTTTGTTGCTAAAGGAACTGCCTATTGTTGCATTTCTTGGTTATCATCCAGATACATGGTATTTGTCAATAGGCTATTGCATGCAAAATGTAGAAAGAATTGCAGGCATTGAAATTAACAGAACCCCTAGTAAAGGACTCATCAAGGAAGTTTGTAACTTTATTAGTTCAACAATGACCCATAGATGCAACAAACAGGGACAATAGAACACAAATGATGGAAAGTAACTGACATATATGAAATGAAATATTGCAGACAAGATTCAGTAAGATATAAGCAACGGTTGAATGAGATTGATTGCTATGCGAGTGAGAATGTCAACAAGTTGTTTGTTGGAAACAAATGTGATTTGACTGCTAATAAAGTTGTTGATTATGATACAACCAAGGTAATGTTAAATGTTGAGTAGTTGTTGATTGTTGTTATCCTTGGTATACTCCATTATTTATTTAAATTTATGGCTTTATAATGATATTTTTCTTCTATTGGCAGGTTGTTTATGATGTTACTGATCAGGAAAGTTTCAATAATGTGAAACAATGGTTGAATGAGATTGATCGCTATGCGAGTGAGAATGTCAACAAGTTGCTTGTTGGAAACAAATTTGTTTTGACTGCTAATAAAGTTGTTGATTATGATACAACCAAGGTAATGTTAAATGCTAAGTAGCTTTGGCATCATGTGCACTGCTATGTATTTCACTGTATGCATCATCATCTTTGACTTGATGAGGATTTAAATATGTGTTTCATTTTTGTCTGTGAAGGGAAGCAGCTTGCTTTTGTTCCTGATAATTTGTACAGCCATGGATTATTGTACTCATGCATAGTTTGTAAGATCATTCTTCTTTGAATTTTCATCATTGTCACAGTTGAACTGCTATATCTTAGAATTCTTTTAGTACTTGAAGCATTATTCTTGAATATGTTTGACATTCATTTTGTTCCCATGCAAAATTTGTTTGAATATCATCATTGTCAAGCAATAACAACTTCTTAAAGGGTGCTAGCTCAATGGTAGAGCACCTGCCTAATTATAGACAGGAGATTGGTGGTTCGATTCCTCCGTACCTGTTATCACCTAAACTGTAGTTACCCCTATGGATGGATCCAGTCATGGATGGAAATAGGGAAGGGCAACTCAAAAGGTGCAACCACGATCACCTCGACCTCCAATATATGGTTGTCACGCCAGTCGAGGCAACCTTCGCTTTATGTTATCTAGCCCAGACAACAAAGGGGGAGACCCGATCTACTCCCGACAGGAGAGATCAAAACCAAGACACCAAATCAGGGTATTTCTAAGTGAAGTTAGGTGTATGGTTTTTCCTAGACCTAAGGATGAAGTCACAAGCCAAGTGAGGGGTTCAATGGGTATAGCTTTGGTTCATAGTTGATGTGAGAGTGACTTACAATGTTTGAAGTGAGATCTAGGATGAGTGTACTAGTTCAATGTTGGAAGATCCACTGCCTTGGGAACCGTGTCCAATGCAGGGTAGTTTAGGGGTTCAATTGGGGCTAACTAGTACAGATGACAAGCTTGACCATGATACATGATAGCTTCAAGGGTTTAGTTCACCATGCAAAAGTCAAACCACAAGTCAATCCAACAATCTAGGAAAGTTGAATTAACTTGGAGAGAAACCAGTGCCTTGGGAATTGGGATAATGGAGTCAAAGTAGGGTTGACTTGTGGTTAAGGACTCCTAGTACTTGGGACAAGTGGGCAATAGAGGTCTTGATGGATGAATGTGTCTAGATCTAGGTTTGACCCAAGTAAACCACAATCCCTTAAAACAAGGAATGTTGTCCCCAAGGCAAGATATGACGAAGTGATAGTCTAGACCTAGGTTTTGAATTATTCCGGTTCCAAATCTCCAAAAATCTCAAGTACCCAGTTCCTGGAAGTGAGTCAACTCATTCCTCCAAGGTGGTGCGACTTTGCCCAAGGAGGCTTAAAAGTAGGGTTAGGTGGGTCAAGACAAGTCCGATGGCATCCAAACTTTAGATCCGGGTAGATTGGTCAGGTAGGAGTATGGATCTGTAATTTCGTGGCAATCCGACGGTTAGATCTTTCTAGATCTGAGTTTAAGTACACCTAATGGTCCAAAAGTGGGGATTAAATCCCTTAAAATGTGGAATAGGGCCCACAAGGTGGATTTCAGAAAAGTAACAATCTGGGTGTATGTTATTTGATGTGTAGATTATGGATCAAGCGGGATCTCAAACACCCATGTACTAGATCTAGGTCAACTTGCTCCAATTAGGAAGTGCACTTTGGTTGGGAGAAGCTAAGTTGGCTTGGGAAGGGGGTCAAATGGAAGCCAATCCTCACCAAACTATAGATCCGGGATTCCGTGGATGCTATAGAGGTGGGTTTTCAATATTATGCCCAACAACCCACTAGATCTAAGTAGATCTGAGAAAATGTAAAATGGGGGTTTTAAGATATTTGGGGTTTTAACAATTTATGAGCTATGTCAATGGATTGGATAAAGGAAAGAAAAACAAACCTGTGGATCTTACCTGGATAACCTTGTAGATGCCTTGATGATGATGATCTATGCAAACCCGATCAATTTGAGAAGCTTTGAGGTAGTTTTCTATGCAAGTCGATTTGATCCAAGAAGCCAATGCGCCCTCTCTCCTACACAACAAACGTCAACAATATCAGATTTGATGCATCAAGAGATAAGACTAATGCCACAAGAGAAGTAACAGAAAGATAGCATAGATCACAATGAAGCTAATGATAACCCCCTGATACAAGCGAATGCCAAGAAAGTCGATTTGAAGAAGCCTTGCAAAATCGCCCTTGTTGAAGTCGCCCTCCTGTAGACAAACAATGATTTCCAAAAAGGATAGATCTTACCACAATTTCCAAATGCTAGGTTGCAATAGACTTTCCAATCACCATCTAAGAACACCAGATGCAAAGGAGACAACAAGAATTTCCACAAGAATATTTTTCTATGCCAATAATCCAAGAGCCAAAGACCCCTTACAATGAGAGGCTCTCTCCTTTAAATAGGAAGGAGAGGCACCAAAACCCTAACCACTTTTTGAATGAGTGGCTAAGATTAAAAGATACAAATGTCTAATCAATGGTTGAGATGAGCTCAACAATATAATACATGGATCACTAATAAAATATAATGTAAGTGGACAAAATCGCCCTATAAGAGGGGAATCCCACCTAATCATGATGATAAAATATCATAAGAGGCTTATGGTGGGTCCAAGGGGTAATTTTATCCCTCCTTGGTCAATCCCCATAGCACAATAACCAAGAAATAATCATGAATGTACCAAATCGTGCCTCCATAGTCAAGTCGTGGTCCTCAAAAGACCTCAGAAATCCACTGAAAGTGCCATAAGTGATGGATGCGGGCCCCGATGAAGCTGAAACTGCTGGAGAAGGTGTGGAGGACCCCGATCTATCATCACTGATCATCCCATGCCATAACTTTGCCTCAGTAGCCCAAATCGATTTCCTCAATAACCATTTCTACCAATTTTGAAATGCCTCGGGAAGCGTGAAACTGCCCCAAACAGCCTCCTGGAGTGCTGGCGCTGTCAAGGTGAGGGCACCAGTGTGTGCGGAAGGGGGGTAATATGGTAAAAACAAGTGGCTGGGCCACCCCCTCCATCATCAGCGCCCTAGGTCAACCGGATAAAAATCACATCTGCTCCGACAGGGCCTCCAACAGACCAAAACTGCACTGGGACAGCCTACTGAGGCTCAATCATCACTGTAAGTGCCCGGAACTGAAAACAAACTGTCCCATTGGACTCAGAAGGTCCAAATCTATCCAATATGTGTACTCATACACCATATGAGTCTCTGCATGATCAAAATAAATATCCAATATACCGAAACAAGGCCAATAATAATGCTCTGTAAATGATCAAACACTGCTGTATCCCAAGAATCATCATCATAACCCTGTAGCTGCTGCATAGAATCATCATGTATGTGTACATAGACCATATATCATCTATCCATATCCTCATAAGGTCTAACATCTCATGTCCCATGGTCCTCCATGGTCAAACTAGGTCAAACCAAGACCAAATATAACTCAGACCATCATCCAAGGCTGCTGTAAAGTGTCAAGGTTAATACATGCTCTACAACTTATTCAAATAGCAATTATAACACAAAGTAATCATAACTGGCGATCTAAATCCAAATGTATAGTGTCGTTAATTATTATTATTACTCAGACTAGACTTTCAGGATCATACTCACTTCATAGTTGTGATCAATTTGCTAGTGAAGGGTGAAGGTTAAATTAACTGGCTAGGCTAAGGGATGACTTGACTGAATTGACTTTGTGACACTTTGGCAAGGGAAAGGGAATACACCATAGTATATACTGAATGAGCAATAACACAGGGAATGGCGGTGTCTCACAAATGGATGAGTTGTTTAAAGAGGGTTTATTCACCTTCACAGATGCGCACAATCCATAATACAAATAAGGCCAGCAATTGTTTAGATATAGCATTTAAGTTCTATTTCTTTTGGGCCTGAAGTTTCCATAGCCTTGATCTATGTGTGTTTATAAACACATTGCATAGATTTACATTTTTTCTTTAGGCTTTCTGCTGCAGGTGTGTTTTTAAGGCACTTGTTTACCTGAGCACTTCTAGGTGTGTCATGGACAGCTTGTTTACCTAGGTATTTATTTTCCAAAAAGATATAACATTGTATTTTCATAGCCACTTTCATTTGGCATGCCTTTCATTCATGTGTGTTTAGAAACACATTGCATGAATGGGCTTTTCATACAAGATATAGCATTTCATTTTTCAGATTTTGTATTCATGGCAGCACTAAAAGTTTCAGGTTTAGCCAACACAACTTTAGTGACTAGGGGGAATTCCAAGGAACTCCAACTCACCATAGGTAAGTTTTGTCACCAACTCAGAGCCGAGACACAATCAACAGGGAAGCTCATCCAATACAGAGGCTACAGTGGGGAAAAGTCCTCCATGCCACTAGTCAAGTAGTAAGTCAGGGTGATAATCTAAAAGGTAGGCCATGGATGGATGAAGACAATGAAATGATGGAGCCAACACTAGCAAGCCAAAGTATGGTGGAATGATCACCTCTATTCTCCCTAAGGAGGGTACATACCAATGAGTATGAATAGTGAACTTCTAAGTCTGAGTAGGGACAATGTAATATATATAATAGATCAACCAGGTCCATATATCTATATGATCGCCAGATCATGACACTAAATGCTAAGACATGCTATAAGAATAAGTATAAAAGCAATCTAACCATAACACTGTAATATACCTGCTGAGTCATATACCTGAATGCACATCAACTTGTACCATCATCTGTCCTCTGGAACCGCTACTGTAACTCTGGGCACTACTGGCTGCTCTGTACCAATGGTATAATGGCTACATCGGTCATCTCTCTGAGTGTCCCGAGACTCAGTCATGGCATAGGGAATATAACTGCTGTCCACAATCTGATAGTGATCCAATATAGATGCTCATCTTAGCATCTCAAATGTAGGGGAACTGGCTGAATAGTGTACTGGCATCAGAAAAATAATGTATGGTAGCCCGGCTACTATAAATGTGATAACATCTGGCTCCGGCTGGGACAAGTGCTCTGCTGAAGTGAGCGCTTGAGAACCTCAGAATCTCTGGTCCTCGAACTCTGCTACTCGAAACCACAATCCAGCACCATTTTGTTTCCAGCTTTTTATTTTTACAACCTATTTTCTGCATTCACAAACATCAAAAATACCTCATGCCGCATGTGTGGGAAAAATATAAAACCACTGAAATAAAATCTACTCTATGTCAGAAATATAAATGCATGAAATATATAAGTGTAGAAAGTAAATTAAACTACTAACATAATTTGCAAAATTTGAAATTTATTGTGCAGGAAAAGAAAAGTGACAGGTACTCAGTTAAACTAGGAGCTTAAAAAGGAGCTTAAAGACTAAGAAGGTGCCAGACTCAATGGCTAAAAAGACTAACTACTGCCTAAGTAGGTTTATTTGGTTTCCTACCTACCCTAATCTACCAGGCAATGCAAGCGGAGAGATCCCAACTATGTGGGATCGGGGATGTGATCCCTTAAGTCCCTTTGATTGACAGGATATAAAATACGTCGTCCACTACCAGTGGTTAGAAAGCACATGCCATCAATGCATCGCTCTACTGTGAAAGGTCCAACCCATAAGTCATTAGCTTGTCCTGATCTTATATGCAATAAATGGTTGGGAATGATGACTTGACTTCCTATAGGAAACCTATTTCTATTGACTGACTCAGGAACGACACCAATATTACGAATAGGCATAGGATGGATTTCAGCAGGGTTTTGCGGTTGAGGTGTGACAATCCTTGAGCTCCTCCTAGGAGGAACTGCATCAATTCTAGGTGGACCACCGTCTAAGGAAATAGCAACTCTGCCAACAAGGACTTCCCTAACTTCCCTTCTTGTTTCTTGGATTACCTCATTTGGCTCTTCCTCATGGGGAGATACAACTCTTTTAACAACTTCACCTACAGTCCAGAAATCTCCATGTTCTTCTAAGGGAGATGGCTCATGAGATACAACAGTGTTAAGACTAGAACCTTCCCCTGAAGGAACAGGAATAACCATGTTTTCCAATCTGGTAGAAACTGACTCAGGATGAAATGTAAAGGAACTAGGAATGTGAGAAAGATCATGAGTATGATGACTAGATGACTCAGATGGTAGGAGGAAACTAGGGATATGAGGATATGCAGATAAAGCATGGCTTTGAGGTTCTGAAGGAGTTTGAAAAATAGCAAGGTTATTTAGACTATAGTCTCCTTCAGGTGCATCATTAATTAGGGCATCCTCTTCCCAACTTAGAGAGTTATCATGGACTCGAATTAGGCTACCATCTTCCAGAGATAAATGAGATAGAGAATCTTCTATATCAGAATAATAAGAGGCTTCAGACTCTTCATTTGTTTCAACCCTAGTAGATGTTGCGAGATTGTTTTCCCATGGGTAGATAGGTGCAAGCCCTTGGCTTTCTCTCTCTCTGTTGTGATCAGTCAAGGCAAACCATTCCCTAACAGTGAAAGGAATTCTTTCTCCCCTCCTAATATCATCAAATTCATCTTCATGCATTGGATTCTCAATATTCTCCTCATTATTTGTTTGATCATGAAGGTTTTCTATTGGGGGAGTTTGTTCCATGCTTTGATCATTAAGCAAACTCTCATCTCCTCCTATATTTCTTATGCCATCATCAATCCCCTCAAGTGTGTGATCTTCTATAGAAGGTTCTTGAATGATTTCATTGTTTTGTTCATGACCTTGAGGTTGATTTTCATATCTTCTCAATTCATCTATTTCCTCAACAAATTCATCTCTGATTGTTCTTGTTATTTCAATTATTTGCTTGTCTTCCCAAAAAGAATCAGAATCTTCCATGACCATACACATATTTTGATCAACTTCATATAATTCATCCTCATCTTCAACAAGGTTAGTTTTGGCATTATTTAACAATTCATCCCCATATGTGTTTTTTAACCCTTCATTAAAAGATTCAACATGCTCATTATAACAAGGCTCTCTGTTAACCCGAATCAAAGCTCCATCAGGGTTGGGCACACAAATAAATGATAAATCCATCATAAGGTATCCACCTAGACCAGCTGCCCATTTTCTAGATAAGAGCATTCCATATGCTGGGGGTAAGTCAATAACAACTACATCCATCATGGTAGAAATGTCTGAACATGCGAAAAGATCAGCTCTAAGGTTTTTTATCAAACCATATGATGGCACTCGTCGGGAATCTATACCACAGACATTTCCATAAGGCCTAGTCACTTCAAGTCCCATTTCCTTCATAACTTGTAAAGGCATAACATTCATTGCTGCTCCAGAATCCAGCATACAATTGTGAAGGAGCATGTTTTGAATGTGCAAGGTAAGGTAAAAGGGAGAGTGACCACCGCTCTTTCTTTCATAAATGGCTGAATGGATGTTTATTGGTGGATCCTTCTCTGTTTCACTAGGTTGTGTTCCACTAAGCTTTTGGATATGACATGACTCTAGGACCGGTTCAGGAGTTTTCTCTTGGCCAATACCATTGAAAAATTCCTCTACTTGGCATCTAACAGAGGGCACCTTCATTAACTCAGTGACAGGGATATTACACATTATCTTGCTTAACTCTTTCTTCATATCAATCTTAAGATCATAATCATCTATGGAAAGATCTTCTTCTTCTCTTTTATCTTCATCAATCGTTTTATGTTTATCAAGGAAAGAAGGCTGGGAAGTACTTCCTCGTTTATAGATTTGATACTTCGGTTGCTCTTTAGGTTTTGGAAGCTCTAAGGCACGACATGAGGAGCTAAGTTCTTCAACTATATCATCTTCTTGCTCCCATGGCTCTTCTTCTAAGAGGATTCTTCCAAAGTCTTCATCATAAGATAAGTCATTTATAAAGTTGATGTTTTCTGGTTGGTCATTATGGTCAATTGTGTCAGAGGGTTCTTCCTCTTCTTCATCACACCAATTGACTTCCTTCTTCTCAGAGTTTTCTGGATACTCAGGTTGTCGCCTATCCCTATCCCCATCAGGCCTTCTATTATTATTCCAATAAGGTTTAGGGCCATAAGGATTCCTATGTCTCTCAGGGTCATTCAAACTTGCCACATTCTTTGTTAGGACAGTTAATTGTTTCATCATTTCTTGCATGACTTCTAAAGTGTCCTTGGACTCCTTTGGCACACTCACAGGTTCCTTTGGTTTTCAGAGTCTAGGGTCAGATCTGGAAGTGGATGGGGTAAATTGATCAAAAAAGTTTTGTTTCCCCATCGATGCTACATTTTGCTCAGCCATCTTAGCATTTGATTGGGCGGTCTTCAGGTCATTTGGGTTTTTATCCTTTAGCTGGTAACCAACCCACCCATCAAAAGCATTCAAGTAGTGAATAACCACTGCTTGGTCTTTTGGTCTAATTTCTTCAGGGATAACAGCTACAGTCTTGTCGAATCTTATGTTAAACTCATGGACTATTTCATTTTCTCTTTTCTTAATGTCAAAAAGTTGGTGTAAGAGAAATTTCCCATCTAACTTTCGGGACCACTCACTATTTAGCTTGTTGACAAAGTTATCATACCCATCAATGGATGAGGCAGGCAACCTGTCAAACCACTTCCTAACATCTCCTTCTAAAGATGCCAGGAGACCCCTCATGAACACATCTTCCTCAGATGCTCCATACGCTTCCATGTGTTCCCATACTTTATCAATGTGATCTTCAATTGATATAGCAGATACTCCATCAAATCTGGGAACTTTTTCAAAATACTTTTCAGGCATGTCATGGGGTGCACCCTGGATTTGGGAAAAGTCTAAAGGAGACGGTTTTGCCTTTCTTCCAAAGATCCTAGGAGCTTGTGGTGGAGGAACATTCTGGTTTCCCGAGTTTGTTCCGGCCATTGGATTTGGTAAGTTTATGTTTAAGTTTGAACTAGGAGATGAGGGAGGAACCGAATTAATCAAAGGGGATCCTGAAGCTCTGCTTGGAGAATCGTTAACCAATTTCCAAAGGAAGTTAGATGGTTGTGCTTTAGGATCTCTTTTACGATATGTAATTGGGGTTCCTTCAACTTGATCTAAGTTTACTTTACTTCTTGTGTTGTAAGGATGTAAATGAGCTCGCTCCTCAGCGGAGTCACGATTGGGAGTCGCCAGGTAGATTTAACTCTTCTACCAAGATATGTGTCGTTGTATATGCGGGAAGGACTAGTAGCTTTTCCAAGGTAAGCCTATTGCATCCCCGGCAACGGCGCCAAGTGTTATGGCAAAGAGAACGGGAATGCTTGAAGAAAAGTATGTCGAACTAGGGCAAGCTATTGCCTCCCCGGCAACGGCGCCAAAATGTTAGGAAAAGAGAAAGGGGAGGAGAGCTTTAACAAAAATAATATGTCGGACCAAGGTAAGCCTATTGCGTCCCCGGCAACGGCGCCAAAATGTTATCACCTAAACTGTAGTTACCCCTATGGATGGATCCAGTCATGGATGGCAATAGGGAAGGGAAACTCAAAAGGTGCAACCACGATCACCTCGACCTCCAATATATGGTTGTCACACCAGTCGAGGCAACCTTCGCTTTATGTTATCTAGCCCAGACAACAAAGGGGGAGACCCGATCTACTCCCGACAGGAGAGATCAAAACCAAGACACCAAATCAGGGTATTTCTAAGTGAAGTTAGGTGTATGGTTTTTCCTAGACCTAAGGATGAAGTCACAAGCCAAGTGAGGGGTTCAATGGGTATAGCTTTGGTTCATAGTTGATGTGAGAGTGACTTACAATGTTTGAAGTGAGATCTAGGATGAGTGTACTAGTTCAATGTTGGAAGATCCACTGCCTTGGGAACCGTGTCCAATGCAGGGTAGTTTAGGGGTTCAATTGGGGCTAACTAGTACAGATGACAAGCTTGACCATGATACATGATAGCTTCAAGGGTTTAGTTCACCATGCAAAAGTCAAACCACAAGTCAATCCAACAATCTAGGAAAGTTGAATTAACTTGGAGAGAAACCAGTGCCTTGGGAATTGGGATAATGGAGTCAAAGTAGGGTTGACTTGTGGTTAAGGACTCCTAGTACTTGGGACAAGTGGGAAATAGAGGTCTTGATGGATGAATGTGTCTAGATCTAGGTTTGACCCAAGTAAACCACAATCCCTTAAAACAAGGAATGCTGTCCCCAAGGCAAGATATGACGAAGTGATAGTCTAGACCTAGGTTTTGAATTATTCCGGTTCCAAATCTCCAAAAATCTCAAGTACCCAGTTCCTGGAAGTGAGTCAACTCATTCCTCCAAGGTGGTGCGACTTTGCCCAAGGAGGCTTAAAAGTAGGGTTAGGTGGGTCAAGACAAGTCCGATGGCATCCAAACTTTAGATCCGGGTAGATTGGTCAGGTAGGAGTATGGATCTATAATTTCGTGGCAATCCGACGGTTAGATCTTTCTAGATCTGAGTTTAAGTACACCTAATGGTCCAAAAGTGGGGATTAAATCCCTTAAAATGTGGAATAGGGCCCACAAGGTGGATTTCAGAAAAGTAACAATCTGGGTGTATGTTATTTGATGTGTAGATTATGGATCAAGCGGGATCTCAAACACCCATGTACTAGATCTAGGTCAACTTGCTCCAATTAGGAAGTGCGCTTTGGTTGGGAGAAGCTAAGTTGTCTTGGGAAGGGGGTCAAATGGAAGCCAATCCTCACCAAACTATAGATCCGGGATGCCGTGGATGCTATAGAGGTGGGTTTTCAATATTATGCCCAACAACCCACTAGATCTAAGTAGATCTGAGAAAATGTAAAATGGGGGTTTTAAGATATTTAGGGTTTTAACAATTTATGAGCTATGTCAATGGATTGGATAAAGGAAAGAAAAACAAACCTGTGGATCTTACCTGGATAACCTTGTAGATGCCTTGATGATGATGATCTATGCAAACCCGATCAATTTGAGAAGCTTTGAGGTAGTTTTCTATGCAAGTCGATTTGATCCAAGAAGCCAATGCGCCCTCTCTCCTGCACAACAAACGTCAACAATATCAGATTTGATGCATCAAGAGATAAGACTAATGCCACAAGAGAAGTAACAGAAGATAGCATAGATCACAATGAAGCTAATGATAACCCCCTAATACAAGCGAATGCCAAGAAAGTCGATTTGAAGAAGCCTTGCAAAATCGCCCTTGTTGAAGTCGCCCTCCTGTAGACAAACAATGATTTCCAAAAAGGATAGATCTTACCACAATTTCCAAATGCTAGGTTGCAATAGACTTTCCAATCACCATCTAAGAACACCAGATGCAAAGGAGACAACAAGAATTTCCACAAGAATATTTTTCTATGCCAATAATCCAAGAGCCAAAGACCCCTTACAATGAGAGGCTCTCTCCTTTAAATAGGAAGGAGAGGCACCAAAACCCTAACCACTTTTTGAATGAGTGGCTAAGATTAAAAGATACAAATGTCTAATCAATGGTTGAGATGAGCTCAACAATATAATACATGGATCACTAATAAAATATAATGTAAGTGGACAAAATCGCCCTATAAGAGGGGAATCCCACCTAATCATGATGATAAAATATCATAAGAGGCTTATGGTGGGTCCAAGGGGTAATTTTATCCCTCCTTGGTCAATCCCCATAGCACAATAACCAAGAAATAATCATGAATGTACCAAATCGTGCCTCCATAGTCAAGTCGTGGTCCTCAAAAGACCTCAGAAATCCACTGAAAGTGCCATAAGTGATGGATGCGGGCCCCGATGAAGCTGAAACTGCTGGAGAAGGTGTGGAGGACCCCGATCTATCATCACTGATCATCCCATGCCATAACTTTGCCTCAGTAGCCCAAATCGATTTCCTCAATAGCCATTTCTACCAATTTTGAAATGCCTCGGGAAGCGTGAAACTACCCCAAACAGCCTCCTGGAGTGCTGGCGCTGTCAAGGTGAGGGCACCAGTGTGTGCGGAAGGGGGGTAATATGGTAAAAACAAGTGGCTGGGCCACCCCCTCCATCATCAGTGCCCTAGGTCAACCGGATAAAAATCACATCTGCTCCGACAGGGCCTCCAACAGACCAAAACTGCACTGGGACAGCCTACTAAGGCTCAATCATCACTGTAAGTGCCCGGAACTGAAAAAAAACTGTCCCATTGGACTCAGAAGGTCCAAATCTATCCAAGATGTGTACTCATACACCATATGAGTCTCTGCATGATCAAAATAAATATCCAATATACCGGAACAAGGCCAATAATAATGCTCTGTAAATGATCAAACACTGCTGTATCCCAAGAATCATCATCATAACCCTGTAGCTGCTGCATAGAATCATCATGTATGTGTACATAGACCATATATCATCTATCCATATCCTCATAAGGTCTAACATCTCATGTCCCATGGTCCTCCATGGTCAAACTAGGTCAAACCAAGACCAAATATAACTCAGACCATCATCCAAGGCTGCTGTAAAGTGTCAAGGTTAATACATGCTCTACAACTTATTCAAATAGCAATTATAACACAGAGTAATCATAACTGGTGATCTAAATCCAAATGTATAGTGTCGTTAATTATTATTATTACTCAGACTAGACTTTCAGGATCATACTCACTTCATAGTTGTGATCAATTTGCTAGTGAAGGGTGAAGGTTAAATTAACTGGCTAGGCTAAGGGATGACTTGACTGACTTGACTTTGTGACACTTTGGCAAGGGAAAGGGAATACACCATAGTATATACTGAATGAGCAATAACACAGGGAATGGCGGTGTCTCACAAATGGATGAGTTGTTTAAAGAGGGTTTATTCACCTTCACAGATGCGCACAATCCATAATACAAATAAGGCCAGCAATTGCTTAGATATAGCATTTAAGTTCTATTGCTTTTGGGCCTGAAGTTTCCATAGCCTTGATCTATGTGTGTTTATAAACACATTGCATAGATTTACATTTTTTCTTTAGGCTTTCTGCTGCAGGTGTGTTTTTAAGGCACTTGTTTACCTGAGCACTTCTAGGTGTGTCATGGACAGCTTGTTTACCTAGGTATTTATTTTCCAAAAAGCTATAACATTTTATTTTCATAGCCACTTTCATTTGGTATGCCTTTCATTCATGTGTGTTTAGAAACACATTGCATGAATGGGCTTTTCATACAAGATATAGCATTTCATTTTTCAGATTTTGTATTCATGGCAGCACTAAAAGTTTCAGGTTTAGCCAACACAACTTTAGTGACTAGGGGGAATTCCAAGGAACTCCAACTCACCATAGGTAAGTTTTGTCACCAACTCAGAGCCGAGACACAATCAACAGGGAAGCTCATCCAATACAGAGGCTACAGTGGGGAAAAGTCCTCCATGCCACTAGTCAAGTAGTAAGTCAGGGTGATAATCTAAAAGGTAGGCCATGGATGGATGAAGACAATGAAATGATGGAGCCAACACTAGCAAGCCAAAGTATGGTGGAATGATCACCTCTATTCTCCCTAAGGAGGGTACATACCAATGAGTATGAATAGTGAACTTCTAAGTCTGAGTAGGGACAATGTAATATATATAATAGATCAACCAGGTCCATATATCTATATGATCGCCAGATCATGACACTAAATGCTAAGACATGCTATAAGAATAAGTATAAAAGCAATCTAACCATAACACTGTAATATACCTGCTGAGTCATATACCTGAATGCACATCAACCTGTACCATCATCTGTCCTCTGGAACCGCTGCTGTAACTCTGGGCACTACTGGCTGCTCTGTACCAATGGTATAATGGCTACATCGGTCATCTCTCTGAGTGTCCCGAGACTCAGTCATGGCATAGGGAATATAACTGCTGTCCACAATCTGATAGTGATCCAATATAGATGCTCATCTTAGCATCTCAAATGTAGGGGAACTGGATGAATAGTGTACTGGCATCAGAAAAATAATGTATGGTAGCCCGGCTACTATAAATGTGATAACAGTACCCTATCATAAATTAGTGACTAAGAAAATGACTAAATTCGCATATATACGACTATTAGTAGCTAATTTCTAGTACCTTATAGTGCGACTAACGTTTAGTCGTATTTAGCTTAGTCATTAATATGTTATTATCTAGTAGTTTATTTAGTTGTATATTTGGTCATTAATTGTGACAATCAATGACTAAATCAGTGAGTATCAATGACTAAATCAATGACTTAATCAGTGACTATCAATGACTAAATCAATGACTAATAAGTCAACCAATTAATGACTAGTGAAATACGACTAGAGATAAGATAGTGGAAATCGGATACTATTAGTCACCAACTCAAAAATAGTCGTTTATAGTCGAATTTTAGTCATTAATTGCTCATTTTGTACTAGTGGATGGATTTCATCCATCTTGTTCTTGCTCTTGCTGCATCCAAGCACTGGGAAGTGCATCACATGGATGTCAAGAGTGCTTTCCTTCATGGATATCTAGAGGAGTAGATCTACATGAAGCAACCTAAGGGGTATGTTGAAGACTCTTCACTGGTGTGCAGATTGAGGAAGTCCTTGTCTGGACTCAAGCAAGCTCCCCGAGCTTGGTATGCAAGGATGGACTACTTCCTTCTGTCACAAGATTTCATGAGATGCAAATCTGATTCGAATGTCTAAATGAGACATGATGGTGACTCTCTACTCCTGATTGTTCTATATGTTTATGATCTATTGATTACAGGGAGAAACACTTCATGCATTAGTTCTATAAAAAAAACTTTGCACAACTCCTTCTCCATGTCAGATCTTGGATTGTTGAAGCAATTTCTTGGTCTTGAAGTCACTCAAAGTGATTCAGGAATCAAGATTGCACAGTCCAAGTATGTTTCAGATCTGCTTGAAAGGTTCCATATGAGCGAATGCAAACCAACAACATTTCCTTTTCTTTCAGGGATCAGCCTTGAGGATGGTTCTTCCACACCTCTGGTGGATAGTACACCGTATAGGCAATTGATTGGGAGTCTATTGTTTCTTACACACACTCGACCTGATATTTCCTATGTAGTCAGTGTTGTCTCCATATACATGCAGGAGCCTCATGAGATTCACTGGAAGGCAACAAAGAGGATCTTGCATTACTTGCAAGGGACAAATACCTATGGTATTCACTATGCAGTTGGGTCTCCTCTGAACCTTGTTGGCTATACTGACTCATATTGGGATAGAGACAGCTCAGATCGAAAGTCAACATCTGGTTTTTTTTTCATGATTGGATTTGGACCTATATGTTGGTCGAGCAAAAATCAGACTGCTTTAGCTCTCTCTTAAGCAGAGGCTGAGTACAGAGGTGCAGTCAATGCAGCCACACAGTGCATCTGGTTGCGGGGCATCTTGTCAGATTTTGGGATTCGATTCAGTACTCCACCAGTCATCTATTGTGACAATCAGAGTGCTATCGGGATTTCTATAGATCCGTTTCTAAGACAAAGAACCAAACACATCGAGATACACATTCGTTACATTCGAGGATTAGTGCATGATCGGACCATCGCACTACTCTACCTTCCGACGAAAGAACAGATTGCAGATATATTCACTAAGACCTTCTCAATGAAAAAGTACACTTACCTTAGATCTCTTCTTGGGGTGAGTGATGTACATGATTTATTATCCTACCATAGTCTATCTTGAGGGGGGACTTTCTTCCCACCGGGTTTTCCCTCTTTCCACACTTTATTTATTTAGATTGTTGTACGGGGTGACGTTTGGTATTAGTCACTAGGTCCCTACCATTAGTTCATTCAGTTGTTCCTCATAGTTTGTCTTGCGGGGGGTGTTGGAATATCCTCACCACCATTTTTTTATATTTGCATGCCTGCATGCATCCAGTCATCATGCATGCATCCAGTAATCAGTATGGCAATCTCCCCAGCACCTGGGGCCTGTGTTCATCCCACTAGAGCCTATTTTTAGACCTCAGGAGCCCTCCTACCTACCTAGTGCACCTTGTTTTCCTCACCAGTAAGACTAATGCGCCCTACTACACTACTTGGGTCACTAACAGTCAGTTGCAACATTTATTGACTAGTTTATTCATTTGTTGCTCAGTTTAACTTCCTGTAGCTCCCAGTTGTCTGTATCGGAGTGCCACTTGACCTACTGACAGCCTCATCATCCTCATGCACCCTCCTTGGAGTCTCCATCCCTTGATTTGTGCTCACGTGACTTAGTTAGACTCAGTTAGACTCATTTGACTGGCTTTTGACTATTTCTGACTACTACCACTGATTGGATGATGTCTCCAATGCTATCCAAGCCACACATTGAGGAGAATTCTAGTGACCTTTGAGGCATTCAAATCCATTTGATTGTATTCAGTTATTATTCACTTTTCACAGTGCCAGCTTACAACTGATGTATGATACAACAGTTTTTTCCATTTCTTGTGTTAATGAGGGATTATTGATTCAACAATTCTTCCTCTCTTCTCTACTATTCTTGAGTGATTTTTAGTGAGGTTTGCTCCAGCTGTGTGATCTCTCCTGTAAAATATCATAGAAGGTTATGACGAATAGTCCATCCAATCGCATAATACACATAAAGGTTAGGATCAAAGAGAAGAGTGGTTCTATAAAAGTATAAGGTTCCAAAACACGGTGCATCCAAGGAAAATGTACCAAACGTTTTTTAACGCATTGTCTTTGATAGGTTTTATCCAACCAACAAAGGTTCAATTGACATAGGAAGAAATGCATAAACTATGTATCCATAATTGTGATTAATATGGACAAGGCCTGTAAACATAATAATTGGATTTCAAAATTGATTTCACAGACATGTGGGAACAACAATCCATGCCTAGGCATTTGAGGTCACCAATGAAAACACTGTTAATAAATAGTTCACAAATAAGAATGCTATGAAGAAAAGAAATGAAAAATCATTATCTGGAGCTGTTTATTACGGGCATATCTAGACCTACGCGAAGATCACAAACTAGTTTCACCCTTCCTTCAAAAAAACCCTTTGATTTACCCTAAACTGCTTAGGAAGGCCACAACAATAGCTTGGTATCATAAATCTATTTAATCTGCTCGCCCTCAAACCCTATCTCTTCTATCCACTAGTGTGGAAATCCATTGCTACATCCTTGGCAGGATCCTGCCCACAAAAGAAGATGTTGAGAAAAAGGTCCATGGCTTACTCCTCTTCCTGGAAGAGTAGCTCTTGTGCCCTCTATATCTAGATAATCTCTGTGTTCTAAGGCTTGCAATGAAAAACTTGTTGCATTCGGGAGTAAGAGATCCTTTCATGTGGTTAGAATAGGGCTCACCCTTAGGGTTTCCATGCTCATTCTTAAATATCTATAGAATAATAGAAATATTGGACATTCTAATCTTTATACACTATTCTATATTTTTTTATTACCTAGGGGTTATACTCAGCATTTTAGGAATGACACGCTAATACATTGAGGTAGACGTCATAGTCCAGATAGGAACACGAAATGATGTTACTAATGATCCGTAGACACAGTATTAATTAGAAGTTATTTGAAAGTAAAGTATCGTAATTTTAATTGGCGTGGATAAATTCACAAAACTGAGAGACTTACTAGAGGGTTAGAACATATCTAATTTCAGTATCATCCAGTAACCGTGGGGGATTTGAGCGTTGAATTCTCTAATTCTCCATTTTGTATCTAATTCAAGCAATGGAATAGTCACAGAGAGCACCGCTGATTCGTGGCAAGCATTTTCCTTATTGAACTTGTTGAAGGCGGTCCAAATACATAATACATGATCTGATTCATATCAGAAGAAAGTAAAACAGGATGATTTGTTTCTTGCATGGGTTGCGCCTTTTGGTAAAACTTTTATGTTTTGTTCAAAATATCTAATTAAGTGTCCCAATTGAATGATTCAATTCTTGCAATGGATGTGCCTTTTGATATTAAAATTATTTAATTAAGAAGATAGAACTTGCTAAATTACTTTGTCCCTGCTAGGGGTGGTTAAATAAATCATCCATCCGAGGGAGGTTTATTTCCCTTCAAGATCCCTCTTTATTAGAAGGGGCATAAAAATATTTCCCTTCAAGAGATCTCTAGCCTATAGACATACCCTGTAAAAATAAGAGGTGGAAGAACTCGTTTATCACATGCTAAATTATATGCAAAATATGATTATTATCTAGAGGTCAACTCACCACACCCAAATCCCTTAGTAGAGAAAACCATAAATGAGCATCTCAATGATTCTCATATCATATATCACAATTGGTTACCCCACACTTGTAGTTTAGTTGGTGAAAAGTGGTGGTTATGTCCCCATAGGTCACTAGTTCAATTCTTGTGCATCAGAGGCTGAGGGTGGGAGCCATTGCAGAAAAGGGATGGCCATGGGAATTCCAAGGAGGGCCCATATTCGCACAATCTTGTCTTCTGAGTACCTTTGTGGTGGGAAGAACGTTCTTCCATTCAACATTAGGGATAGCCTCACCCTAGGTTATAAACCCATCCTATGGGTGTGGGGGTATTCCTCGTCGACTAAAAACCATGACATGAACCCTCTATATTGATTCCTTGACATCTGAGCAAAATATGGGAATTATCATAAGGTCTTGAGGATCATGGATGGGGCTTTATAGATCTATGGTCATAGTCAATCAAGGGAAACAAGAGCCTATGGAACTAAACCTTTGTTCTCATACTTAAGCACCATGAACAGTCTGTTAAACCACTACATGGGAGGATGGATGGTTTGTGGGGACTTCACCATCATCAAAGACTAAAAACTATCAACTTGGGATCTTATTGAAGCTTCTCAAGATCCAGAGCCTTGAACAAGTTCTAGAACCAACACATAGGAACTTTGTAGGGGGTCTTTGGCCTCTTAGTGAAATACATGAACCATGAGTAGGTTTTGTACATTGGAAATGTATGTCAAGGCATAAACATGGTCAAAGGGGACATAACATATTCATTCCCTATTGAACCTTCTTGTTATTGAGGACCATGAACAACACTTAGAAACCATGACACTGGTCCTCTCCAGGGAGTACTTAACATTTGAATTGAATACATGTGTTGTCATGAGGTCTTGGGCATAATTGGACGGGTCTTTGATCCATGACCATAGTTGAGAGAGGGAAACAAGAGCCTCTAGACCTAAACCTTGATTCTTAGGCCCAAGTTCCATGAACGTGACCTCATACTACCACATGGGATTATGAATGGTTTGACAGGATTTCATCATCATCAATGTATGAAAACATGTGTCTTAGGATCTCATTGAATCTTCTTGATATAAATAACCTTGAACAAGTACTTGAACCAAGATGGAGGAACTTTGTATGGGTTCTTTGGCCTTTGAGTGGGATACAAGCACCATGAGTAGGTTTTATACATTGGAAATGTGTGTCAAGGTGAGGAAAAAACATGGTCAGGAGGAACTAATGATCTGAAGCCCTAGTTGAACCTTCTAGAGCTTTAGAACTATGAACAATGTTTAGAAACAATGATATTATCCCTCTGCAAGGAGTCTTTCATGTCTAAGTTGAATATGGGTGCCATTATAAGGACGCCGCGAAAAAAAGGGTTAATGGAATGCCTCAAAGAAATGATCCCTTAGAAGACATGCATTGAAAAATAATCCAAGTATACTAATAATACTACAAGAGAGTGTGTTTGGAATTGAAAGCAAAGACGCATTTGAAAAAAGTGTCTACTATATTAGTCATTCATTCTAGAGGGCATGATAGTCACTTAATTAAACAAACATGCTTATGGTAACAATGCTTGTTACGCATGAATATACAAAACATATTCATAATATAATGGAGCAAGTATAATTCAAAACAATAACATTATATATTTAGACCCCCTTGTCAAAAATTGCAATTTCGGTTGCAAGATTTCTGTGGCTATTGACTTCAGATTCATATGTCGAAAATTCCACAGTAGCCATGTTCATCACCGACGTTTTAAATCCATAATAGGACTCATCCTCAAGATAGTTTGTCAAGTTTGAAGAGATGGTGAGCTTAGGTATTAATATTCAACTTTTGAGATGCAAAGATCAATGTAAGTTGGCTGGGGGAATTAGGGTTTTAGTTAGTAGTTAGGGTTAAACAAAATTTAATTAATGTTTTTTATATAATGTTCTTAGAGAATGAAATAATTAAAAAGGAGCAAAGTTAATGTAAAATGTTGATCCGGATTTTATGAGCAGAACGAAATGAATACAGATTATTATCAGATGCTTAACACAAAATAACAGAGATACAGTAAAACTGGTTTTCTATTCAATAAGGAAATAAGCTAGAATTGTAAAATGCAGCGGAAAACAAGCTTGCTGGAATGGGGGCGGCTTATCTCTGAGAAGAGATGTGACGGCTGCGTTCATTTCGCAAGAAGATGGTTACAATGAGGCTCTCAAGGATTTTTACAATAAACAGGAATGTCAAAAACCCTAGACATCCAAAAACCTAACCCTAGGAGATGAAGCGCCAAAAGTCATGTGGGCCCCGTTTGGGTAAGTTAGTACATCAACTTCCTGGGGTCGTAAATTTTGCATACGATCTCCGTTTGGGGCGCTTGGTAGCCCGTTGGAAAGGTCTATCCGAGACTTACAACTTTCGATTGGGGCCAAATGCATGCCGACGATAACCATTTGGCCCCCCAAATTGCCAAAAAAGGTCGTTTAGGGCCTCAAAATGGCCCCGGAAGTTCAGGACCCGAAAAACTGCTAAAAATAGTACAATACCAAAATTGTCATAAAACTGTTTTGAGCCAGTTGGAAAGGTGGGTGGCCACCAATATCCACCTAGATCAATCCTCCCTCCTTAGGAAGCAATGGTCTCCATTGCGTTGAGTTCCCCCATCAAATGAGGAAATTTCTGCTGAATTTGACCTCGGGTGAGCCACTTGCCTTGGTGCAGGAGCTGCCCTGCTTTGACAACTCGATAAAGCTGGATCCTTTGATGTCGAGTGCCCTTGATCTGTGTGTCTGCAATATGATCACTGGATGCTTGTTGTAGGCAATCAGGGTTGAGCTCTGTTGGTGTTAACTTCTCTGCTATCTCTGAGGTGTCTAATAGTGGTGGGAAATATGGCCGAAGGAGAGCCACGTTGAAGACTGGATGCAGACCAAGGAAGGGGGGAATGTTGAGCTCAAAAGCATTGTCACCCACCTCCTTGGTGATGGTGTACGACCCATAACGGAGTGGGCGAAGCTTTCGATGGGGCCCTGTAAGGCATTCTTTCTGCAAATGCAACCAAACTTTGTCGCCCACTTGAAACTTATGTGGCACCCGATGTTGATCATGGCGCTGCTTGTACTTGGCATTAGACTTCTGTAGAATATCTTGAACCTATTGGAGGATATGCTGGATCCGTTCAATGAACCAGGCAGCTTTGTCAGCTTCTGGGGACGATTCGGCCGAGGTGGTTGCAAGGGGAAGTGCAACATCCATGGGGCCCAATGGTTGGAATCCCAACCCCACCTGAAAGGGGTTGTGGCCAGTTGAGCTATGCAGGGCTCGGTTGTAGCTATGTTGGACATAGGAGAGACTCTCATCCCATGTGCGGGGGTGTGTTGAATTGTACATGCGTAGGATATGTACGACCATCCGGTTGATGACCTCCATTTTCCCATCAGTCTGGGGGTGGAAAGCAGTGGATTTGGTGAGCTTGGTATCCAGAAATGACCAGAGGCTTGACCAGAATGAGCTGAGGAACCGACTGTCACGGTCTGAGATAATGGTCTGTGGGATCCCAAAATGTACCCATACTCGTTCAAAGAAGAGCTTGGCAGTGGCTTCTGCTGTGATGTTCTTTTTGCAAGCGGCTAGAATCGCCATCTTGGAAAAGCGATCAACAACCACGAAAACACAGTCGTTTCCTCTCTTGGTGGACGGGAGGCCCAACATGTAGTCCATTGAGATGAATTCCCACGGCCTGTCAGGAGTAGGCAGAGGGGTGTTTATGCCCTGTTTCTTAGTGGTCGGTTTGGCAATAGCGCAAGCGGTGCAGGACCTGATATACTTGCCGACATCCTGTCGAAATTTCGGCCAGTAGGAATGTTTTTGCAACACTGCCACTGTCTTTTTTACGCCAAAGTGTCCTGCCACCCGACTATAGTGAGCTTCCCAAATCAGCTTCGCGCGCTCGCTTGATGGAACGCAGAGATGGCCCAGACGACACAACAACCCGTCCTGAATATGGAAATTAGCAACCACTGAGTTGGTGCCCAACATTTGATAGGTGGCGGAGAAGTCAGGGTTTGTCTTGTAGAGGTGGGGCCATCCGGAGGTCTCGTGGCCGCAAGAGTCTAGCACCATGGTAAGTGCCGCGACTGGAGGTCGACTGAGGTAGTCAGCAACTAGGTTGGTACTCCCTGTTTTATATTTGATGTTGAGGTGGAACTGCTGTAAATATGTTGACCACTTCTGATGGCGATCATTCTGCAACTTTCCTTGGGTCTGCATGAATTGTAGTGGCTTGTGATCAGTGTGGATGACTGTCTCCTTCCCAAGAATGTAATGTCTCCACTGGCGGCAGGCTTGTACAATGGAGTACATTTCTTTGTCGTAGGTAGGGTACTTGCGGACAACATCTGATAGTGTCTCACTATGATATGCCATGGGGTGGCTGTGTTGAGTGAGAATGGCGCCCACAGCATAATCTGAAGCATTTGTCTCGATCTCAAAGGGATGTTGCAGGTTCGGTAGTGAGAGTACCGGCGATGAGCACAAACGCTTCTTCAAGTCATCGAAGGCTTGTTGTTGGGACAGGCCCCACACAAATTTTTCCTTACCACCACCCCTGGTCACTTGGCTGAGGGCCCATGCGATATGAGAGAATCCCAGCACGAACCGATGATAGAAATTGGCGAGGCCCAAGAAGCTCCGAATTTCAGTGAGTGTGGTTGGGGCTGGCTAGTCACGGATGACTTGGATCTTGGCCGGATCCACATGCACACCATGTCAATCAATGATGTAGCCTAAGTAATGGACCCTGTCCATGCCGAAGGAGCATTTTTCCAAGTTTGCATAGAGTTTGTGCTTCCGTAGGGTGTGCAGAACCTGCTGAATATGCTGCAAGTGTTCCTCCCAAGTCTTGCTGTAGATGAGGATGTCATCCAGATACACCACTACAAAATTGTTGGTGAAAGGTCGTAGGATATCGTCCATCATCCTCATAAAAGTTGTTGGAGCATTTGTCAAACCAAAAGGCATGACTAGCCATTCAAAAGACCTTATTTTGATTTGAAGGAAGTCTTCCATACATCTGTCTGTTCTATTGGGACCTGGTGGTAGCCAGACTTTAGATCAATCTTACTGAAGTATTTGGCCCCCGTGAGCTGATCAAGGAGGTCGTCGATTCAGGGAATCGGGTACCGGTTACGGACTTTGATTTTATTCAGGGCCCGGTAATCAATGCAGAGTTGCCAGGTCCCATCTTCCTTCTGCACCAGCACGATTGGGCTCCCACAAGGTGATGAACTGGGACGGATGTGCCCCTTGTGGAGCAATTCTTGGATCTGCCTCTTGATCTCCTCGTTTTCCAACAAAGAGCGGCGATAGACTGGCCCATTGGGTAGCGATGCGCCTGGGGTCAGATCGATGGGATGCTTGACCTGGCAGTGCAGAGGTACCCCGGTCGGGGAGTACAATATATATGAGTATCCTTCCACCACCTTATCCACTTGCTTCTGTTGTGTGGATAGATCGGTCGTGGAGGCCCGGGATGTGGCTGCGATCTTTCTTTCACTCTGAGAGCGAATCACGAAGAAGACAAATTTCCCGGTCTGAGAGATGACCTTCCTGCATTGCTTGGCAGAGATCAAGGAAATAGCACTAGGAGGGACTGCCTCGGGTATCCTGTAAAATTTCCTGTTCAAAGAAATAATAACACTACGAGGCCTAGACTCATATACAACATGACGTTTCCATAAATAAGGTTGGCCCAAAAGAACATCTGAAACTTCGAGAGGAGAGACATCACACAATACCTCGTCCTTGAAGGGATTGATGTCGTATGGCAGTCGGCACTGTTGGCTGACGCGGAGATCGCTTCCTTTGTGGAGCCATCCAATGGTGTAGGGTTGTGGGTGCGGCGGTGTCGGCAGGGCCAGGCACTTGACGACCTTTGCTGAGATGAGATTCTTCTGGCTATCGCTATCAACGATGAAGTGCAGTGGGGTGCCTTTTACCCACATCTGTGAATGGAAGAGGCGTTCTCCTTCTTTTGGCTCATCTGGTTCATTAGGCTGGAGCTTGGTGGTAGCAATGGTGGCACTGGGTTTCGCGTCAATGATCTATCTTCCCCTTTCTGGTTCAGACTTAGAGTCAGAACCCGCATCTGATTCAGATGCTTTCACTTCGGCCACCAGCGACTGCTTTGAGCGGCAATCAACAGTGTTATGCCAAGGGCTCTTATGAAAGTCGCACCACTTCTCGGTATCTTTCTTTGTTTTTCCGGTGTCCTTCTTTGCTTGCGGCTTGGACTGGTTGTCCTGATACTGTCCATCTTTGCTCTGTCCTTTATTCTGTGGGTTGGGGCCGCCCTTTCTTGTCTTTTGATGTGAAGGGTTCCCAGGCCCAAATTGCCGCGTCTTTTGTTTGAGCTTCTGCTTGATTTTGATGGCATATCGGTAGGCTGCGCCCAAGGAAGAGACGTCCAGAAATTCCATTTCGGTCTAGATGTATCTATGCAAACCACCGCGATACTTGAGCACCAGATGTCGCTTTGAATCTTTGATACCCAGCTTGGTGTGTAGGGTATGGAAGATATTTGTGAACTTTGGCACTGCTTGGTCTCTTTCTTGTCGCAGTGTGGTCCATTTGGTATACAAGTCGTCATAACTTCCAACAGGGTAGTATTGTTCCTTAATAGCATCCTTGAAGGATTCCCAGGTGGCCATGACTGAAAATAATGAGGCTTCTTCTGTGTCCTTTTGCTCGCAGAATGTTTCCCACCAATCTTTGACATGGGGAATGGCTTTGAGGAGCGCAAAAGTAATCTTTTCTTTATTCGAAAAGTTATGGACAGAAAAATACCCTTCTAGTAGATTCAACCACTTATCTACAACATTTGCATCTATCTGTCCTTCAAATATAGGAATATCGAAGTTGATTTGTACCTTGAAGGGGGCAGCGCCTCCACTCGAGGAAGATGCGTCGCTTGTTGGTAGTCACCGAAGGATTTGCGCGAAATTATCCATCATCTCGTTCCTCTGCTGCGTGAGGGCTTCCTCAAGCAACATTTTGATAGGATCTCCTGTCCCATCATCTTTATTTTCTCCTGCCATGAGAGGTCGCTTGGGTGTGCGAGAGCTTTTGTCCTCAAGAGAAACAAGCTCGAGACCCAATTCTTTGTACCCTGACCTCGTTGGGGACATGCATTAAGACAACAAGGAGCATACCGCTCTGATACCACTGATCCGGATTTTATGAGCAGAACGAAATGAATAAAGATTATTATCAGATGCTTAACACAAAATAACAGAGATACAGTAAAACTGGTTTTCTATTCAATAAGGAAATAAGCTAGAACTGTAAAATGCAGCGGAAAACAAGCTTACTGGAATGGCGGCGGCTTATCTCTGAGAAGAGATGTGATGACTGTGCTCATTTCGCAAGAAGATGGTTACAATGAGGCTCTCAAGGCCTTTTACAATAAACAGGAATGTCAAAAACCCTAGACATCCAAAAACCTAACCCTAGGAGATGAAGCGCCAAAAGTCATGTGGGCCCTGTTTGGGTAAGTTAGTACATCAACTTCCCGGGGTCGTAACTTTTGCATACGATCTCCGTTTGGGGCGCTCGGTAGCTCGTTGGAAAGGTCTATCCGAGATTTACAACTTTCGATTGGGGCCAAATGCATGCCAAAGGCAACCATTTGGCCCCCCAAATTGCCAAATGCATGCCCAAAGGCAACCATTTGGCCCCCCAAATTGCCAAAAAAGGTTGTTTAGGGCCTCAAAATGGCCCCGGAAGTTCAGGACCCGAAAAACTGCTAAAAATATTACAATACCAAAATTGCCATAAAACTGTTTTGAGCCAGTTGGAAAGGTGGGTGGCCACCAATATCCACCTGGATCAAATGTCTAGGTTTAAAAGATTTTTATGTTCGAAAGTTTTATTAAAGCATTAATATAAAATAATAATAATATTTATTTAACAATAATATAGTATTATTATCTACTAATACTCCATTAATGTTAATTCTAATGTTAATATTAATGTTAATGTTAATAATGCTTTAAAATTTGTTGATACTGTATAAGTATTAATCTTAATGTTAATAAGAAATTTGTTTTATATCTAAGGTTAAAATAGAATTATAGGTTTAAATCGTAATCTTGATACATAATATTGATATAGTATTAAGTGTCTACTAATACTATAATAATATTATAAAATGAATAGTGCATGTGTTATGGTGAACATCCATTCTTGGGAGGGAATGGGGAGGAGGGATGGAGGGAGGGGATGGATGTCCACCATAACACATATATGTTATAAAGTGCATATGAATTTTATAGAGCATATGTGTTATTTTGAATTCAAAATTTGAGCTGGATAATGCACCTTTTTATGGTTCAGAGTTAGATTCGTCCTAACAAACCTATTGGCTAGGACAATCGAAAACAAGGTAGTAATATTTTTTCCAAAACTTTGTCATGGTGGTCAACTTCAGTGATGATTTTGTCTACGAATAACACAATAACTTTCTATGAAACTTAATATACTTATAGAATAAATTCTATAGATTTTATATATATAATTTTTTTACAAATATGTTTTTTTCAAGTGACACATGGCATGATTCCAAAATATATTGCTCCATTGCTTATTCTATAAATTTTGACCTGCCTCACAATCTCCAAAAAAACATTATATCCTGCACCAGTAGAAATATAGCCCCGTAATCTCGAAAATAAACATCAATTTCATTGAGTTAAGTCCCTAAAGTGCCGCATGTGCACACAAGGTTTTCATTTAAGGGAATTTTGACTTTGATAATTTATAAAAATTAAAAACATCATGATTTTATTTTTTGGAAAAATGGTATTGCAACAATATAGCATGTCCTTTACAAATGTACAATTCCTTGTAAGACAATATTGTGAATTCATTCATAAAGTGTTGCATGTGCACAAACATATACATTATAATGTCATGAAATTTTAAAAATCCAAGTTTAGAAGAAAAAAAATTGAGCGATTGAAAAAAAATTCCAAATGTAAAAATTATATACTATGAAAGATATTCATTTTACTATATTTTGTCTTTTTAGTTCATCCTAAAATTCATTATGTAGGTACCTCAAATTGTCTCTTGAGGTTAAAAGTTTTATGTTTTTCTAGTTTTAAGTGACAACTAAGGTGTCTTCAAAGGAACTCATATTTGTGCATCAATCGTATAGTTAGCTACGATATGGATGATTATGGTAAACCATGTTTGAATTTTGTTGACCATGGTTTACCATCATTAATAATGATTGGCTATGGTTTACCATGTTGATTATGGTTCACTATGGTTGACTCTTGTCAACCATGGCTATTATGGTTGCGATGGCTGACTATGCCAAACTTGTCTTACTATGAATGACCATGGTAACCATGTTTTAATATTTTTTATTTTGGTTGATAATGGTTGGACATGGTTGATAATGGGTGGCTATGGTTTCAAGCATGACAGAATATAGTTGATCATGTTTGACTATGGTTGAGCATGATTGTCTTGTGTTCATTATGGTTAACCATATTTAACTATGGATAAATTGCTATATTCCTCAATAGATATGTCAAATTCCTCAATAATTTCATTGAATTAAATCTTCATTAGATAAATTGAATAAATTACTCAATAATTTCATTGAATTAAATCTTCCAAAAATGGTTATGTCACATGTGATGCTCATAAAAGGTTAGGTCACAAAACAATGCAACATTCTTTGATATTTACGTATAATTCCTATAGATAACCTAATAAATGTATGCGATGTCAAAATATTGTATCACATTACAACATAAAGTGTTGAATTTCGTGTTACATGGCATTGCTAAAATTCAAGATAAATAATTAAGATGTTTACTCAATATTATGTCCCATGCAACACTTGAGATATTACATTGAGAGGTTGACATCAAATTATTATATAACATTATGGTATAAAGGGGTTGGCTTCAATATTGGGTCATATTATGACAAGATAAGGTTGATTTCAATATTGCGTCACAAGTGGCATTATGTTTGACATCAATATTATGTCATAGTGGAATTAGATATAATATGAAGGTTTAACATTGAGAGGTTGAATTAAAATATATGACACATTAGAATATTATGAAGTTGACATTACTTTTATGTCACCTTGCAATATTAAGAGGTTAAAATATTATTGAATTCAATGTTATATGATATTGGAAGATTTAAATAGAAATAATTGAAGAAATTGACTTTAATATTATGTCACAATACAAAATTTCAAAGTGAAATTTTGATTGATTTCAATTTTATATCACATTACTTGAAAAATAATAACAAGAAAAACTAACAATCTAATTTACTTTAATATTATGGCATATTGCAACATAACCATAGTAATAATTTGGTTGACTTCAACATTATGTCACATTGTGATAAGAAATTGACTTCACCATGATATAACATAAAAAGTTGACTTAGATATTTTGTCATATTACAATATTAAGATGTTGATTTCACTATTATCTCACATTACAATATTATAATTGACTTCAATATTATACAACATTGTGAAACCAAGATTAAGATGTTGACTTACTTCAATATTATACAACATTGTGAAACTAACATGTTGACTTTAATAGTATATTACATTTAATATTAATACAACGAAGTTAAAATGATTGCCATGCTATAACATTAATAAATTGAATTTAAAATGATGCTACATTGTGACTATAACCAGTATAGATCCATCTTAAACCCGTATTTGATCTCTCTTGATTGATAGATCCAGGTTTAAGTTTAAAGTTTTTATTTTATAAATGAACATCTATTTTTTAATTACTTTTCATAATATTTTATTTTATGAACCATCATGGATTTTTTTTAAGATAATTTCCATAATTTTTTATTATATGAGTCGACATGAATTTTTTTAATTTTTTTTATCACTTTTTATGTTTTATTAGATGTAACGCTACATGTAACACTACATCCACGTTAAAACATCTCCTCCATACTGAACTGTAGAGCACCTCGTTTCACTCAGTGCAAAAAAGTTGGGTTCAAAATTATTTCACAATACAAGATTCATTGTAATATTTATCTTTTTATTTTCTTTCAAATTCTTGAGTTTGAGCTTTTTGAAGGCATGAACTTGTCATTACTATTAATAATAACATAGGGGTAGATTCTTCATTTTACAAGCATGTTTTTACTTTTAGGTTGTATTCATTTTCACTAGTGCTTTATCTTTTGTGAGGTTTTTTATTAGGACTTACCATGGTTGATAATATTGATTTTTATTAATTGTAATTCATGTGATTGACCTTGCTAACTATAGCTATAATTACTGATTTTAGATTGCTTTTGATAAACTATAGTAATTTGACAGAGTAAATATGATATAATAAATATCAATTAATTTTAACTTAATTGGTTTTAATTCATTATTTAACTTTCATTAATTTATAAAGTGGCATTTAATGGAACAACTAATGTCCCTTTCTATCTCTTTTCCTATACTTATTAGGTAAATTTTGAAAATGTTTTTAACATTGGTTTACTTTTATTTAATTTTGTGGCAAGCAATGGGGACCATTATGTGTAACTTAATAGGATTATTAAAATTTATTAAAATATCTTAGAATTATTAAAATTAAAATAAAAAAATGGTTGAAATTTATTATTATTATTATATAATTAAGATTTAATCACATTTATAAATGGATGTTCCATTAATGATAATATGAACTTCATGATTAATGAAATTTATTAAGAAAATATATGAACTCATTTTTATTAAAAATGATATATAAGAATGAAAAGTATTTTAAAGCAATTATAAATATTAACCCAATAATAGAATAAATAGAATTCTAATATTTTGGATTAAATGATATTAATTAATAAATTGAGAAACTATATACACCAATAGATAGAACCCACATCAAGAAATTTTGTTATGACTTTTTAATTTTAACATTGTTTTTCATTCGAGGTTTAAATCTTAATTTTACCTGTCATAATAATAGTTGATTTTTTTTAAATAACATTTATAATTGTAAAGCTTAATTTGGTTTTGAAAATAATTGTAAATCGACAACTTGATCATTTGAGATAAAAAAAAAGGTTCTTTTTTGAAACTCTTGTCATCTTATCTTATAGGGTTGTGAAGTATGGGGGTGCAACATTTCTAAAGATTGAGAAAATCGAGAAGCGGTTTATAACTTATAACTTCAAGCAATATGCCTTATCCTATTCTCCTTATAGAAGTGAGTCTTTCCCCCATCAAACTAGGTACCTGATGTACAAGCACAAGATAAATAACGTGGGAAACAAGAGACTTCCTAAAATTGCTTTAAATTCAAGTAAAAACCAACTACGCGTCAAGCGGAGTTGGCGTAAACATACGAATCTAAGATACTATAAGGAGGTCATTAACCATAATTTGGAAGATACGAATCTAAGATACTATAAGGAGGTTATTAACCCTAATTTGGAAGATCAGAAATATCTCTCGATAGTAACTAGTTCAAAGAAGAAAATTAATATAGCCAAGATTAAAACGAACTCTCATGAGCTTCATAGCAAAATAGGGAGTTGGTCTATTCTCAAAACTCTGTGGGCAGAAAGGGTTTGCCATCTTTGTGAGTCTATGAGTGTTGAGGATGAAAATCACTTTCTCTTAGAGTGCCCTGCTTACACCCACATTAAATATGAGTTTCATAGTATTTGGTACAATAATAGTGAGCTTAGAAAGCTTCTTACCCAGGTTTTTGAGCATAGGAACAAAAGTTTAAAGCAAACCAAGTAATAACCTTCTTAAGGTTCCATAGACCAAAGTTGGTCCCAGTGGAAGTTAATCATCCTCATCATCAACAATAACTATACAAACATTGAATTCTCATATATTGCCTCATATAATACAAAAATTACAAAATTACAAAAATACAATAAACAAAAATTAAAAACATAATAAACATGATGATTAAACAAACACACACTAATGACAAAGAAGGTTTATCTGGAAACCTTTAAATAGGCTTAGTCACAAGCAATACAATGGGTTATTACCATGGGCCACGAAAATACCATGGATCCAAAAAAACCTTCACCGAGTCAAGTTTACCTAACAAGGGGAGACAACTAGACCATGACAAAAATCAAAATTTTCATATTAAAAATAGAAATATAAAGAGAATACAAATAATTACTATATATATATATATATATATATGGACTTGGGATACAATATTAATGATGTGTAAAAATAAAATTACACTTTAAAATGATGGATGAAATTAAAATTCAAACTTCATTAATAATGTTTAATTTTATAAGGTGACAATATTTTGACGTGTAAAATAGTAAATAACTGTTATTTACCTATCAAATTTCAATAGTAATAAATTCTAATAGAAAATAAAATAAAAAGCCTATAAAACTACATTACATTATTTCCATGACACACGCTAGCCTTCGAAAAGCTGTTGTGTTAGACCCATGAAATTTAGATTGGCAAGTCGGTCTCGGATGTTTCCATTATTTGACTCAGCACCTTTCTCCACACACCAAAAAGAAAGACAGAACTGAATGCTTCTAACAAAACGTTGATTCAGTGATGATAGTCATAACACATGCATTTTCCACGACAGTATCTTAACTGTTACCTCACATCACACTATGCATTTCACATGACACTATGCATTTCAGTTTCAAGGGCTTTCAATCCTTGGCGTGGCACGCAGAAGACCATCATTACTCCGCTGTTGCTCTGATCTGGGGGTTGTAAGAATACTATCGGGCAAAACGGAATTCTAAGGCCACTACCAGGCCAAGCAATGATGGGCTTACCCCACCCAAAGTCGACCAGGTTAAATCCCAGCCACCTCCAATCAGTAATATACGTGTCTTCAGCACATACACGCACATCTGTAATCTCTGGGCGGCATGAACGTCGTTTCATCTCAAGGAAGGATATGCTCGATCTCACGTAATCGTCGTTTAAAGATGTTTTTGCCTTCTTTATCATCTTTACAGCATTTGAAAGGGATCCATTCACAACCTCTTGCGCTGTAGCATTGCGTGCACATCCCAGGTACGCCCCATTGCCATAGTTTCCCTCTGCGAGCGGAGGTTTCAACACCCTCCTCACGTCCATCGCGAAGAGAAGCCTGACAGCGTGATCAAGAGGAATTCCCATAGCTATTGTTCTCGCACGCCATGCCAACGCGGATAAAACTTCGAACGTGGTACAATGCTCCTTCAGCTCTTCTGCGATGGGCTGTTTTATCTTTTCTATTGCATCCGAGCTCATGAAAAACGAAGCGAGGACCAGCTCATCAACTTTCACAGTAGGTAGCTGCATGGGATAATTAGCATTGATGAGGAATCCACTTTCAAGGAGCTCGTCATGCTGAAAACGGACCAAAGGAGGCTCTTGGGGTTTGAGAACTTCTCTCTGCCATACTGGTTCAATGGAAAGCTTCGCCTCTCCTCTCGCAATCTCTGCAACTCCCTTAAGAAACTGTGCTGCCCCTCGACCGTCACACACAGTATGGTTGAAACTCGCACCCACAACAAGGGCCCCGCACTTTAATCGCGTTACCTATTCTTTTCAAATTCAGAGTCAGCCAATCCATTAAAACCTTAAGAATAATGAGAAAGTGAAACCCTAAAATATAAGGAATGAAGTTTACCTGAAAAATGACAGGGGGGACTTCCTCAATCTCTGTAGTGGGCGGAAAGTTAAACAGGAGTTGCTCGTGTGAAGATTTCAGTTCCTCCAAATCACCCAACTGTGAAAGAGTCTTGTCCGTGGCGACTTCAACAAAGAGAGCGCCTTCTCCTGTGCACTCTACTTGGAGTTTTTGGCCGTCTTGGGTTCTCTTTACCCGGCCTGCTAGCGGGTAATAATAAGTCAATACTTGTGCCAGTGCATCCCGAATAACCTTCACAGGATTTTGGAATTTTTGAGGATCATTTCGAGATTTTTGAGAAGCATTATTGTAAACCAGCAATGCATCAAATCTCGCCCTTGTGAGAAGATGGTCGTCCAGATTGGAAAGATAGAGGAAGGTTTTGGGAGATTGTTGGGAAGGTGGCACCATGACAGCCCCTATTACATTTACAGGGGGACAATATTCCTTCGTATAAAGGCTCTCCATTGATAAATCCTAATCTTCTAGACTTCTACCTTTGCCTCACTTTCTTCTTCCAAAGGCCAACTGTAAGTGAAGAGAAGATGATGGTCCACTTAAATTGAAGGAAGTCGCCGGATTATGACGGCGGTATCTGTAACCGGCAGCAGGAAGTCGTTGGATGACAGGTGCAACATATATGCAACATTTCATTAATTTTTTTTTGACATATATATATTAATGAGTAGATATAAGAATATATACTTGTATAGTTATATGTTACAAGTTAAGTTAATGTGGTGAACACTTTATCTTTTATTAGTTCTCGATGTTTAGTTATAATCAATTACATGTTATCTATGCAATTTCTTATGTTAAATGAGTTGTTTTTACCAATTAATCATGTATCAACTATCAATTATTTTTTATATTTCTTTTTTATATAATTGCTTATTTTGAGGGATCCAATTTCCTATATTTATTGATAGATCCGAGTTTAAGTTTTAAGTTTTTATTTTATAAACGGACATGATTTTTTAAAATTATTTTGTTAGTAACAAACATTACATCACAAACCTTACAACATCTCCCCCATACTTATTTTACTTTACTTTACTTCTTTTTACTTTACTTTAATTTACTTACTTCTTTTTACTTTACTTTACTTACTTCTTTTTACGTTTTATTAGATATAACGCTACATCACACAAGTTAGAAGATCTCCCCCATTGTGGACTGTAGAGCACCTATTAGAAGATCATAGTGGGCTGTAGAGCACCTCGTTTTACTCGATGCAATAAACCCCTATCTATATAATTAAAAGAATTTTTTCATTATTTATTTAAAAGTTGAAATTTAATTAATAAAAATCCAAATAAAAAAGTTAAGATTTAATTGATACTAATCCAAAAATACTAATATTAACTTAATGAAAGAAAGAATATATATATGATTATTTTTTAAGAGTTAGAAATAATTGAGAGTTGATTTTTAATTGGTAATGTTCCAAAATATTATTAGCAATTTTGATATAATCGACATTTACTAGATAATAGTCCAAGAGGACCTTTTATTTAATATATATTAAAATATTTTTGATTATTTCTTTAAGAATTTTGATTAATATTATATCAAGAGAATCTTGGATTATTTTTTAAGAGTTGACATTGAAGAGTTTTCTTTATTATATTAAAGAGTCTTAGAGATTTAATTGATAATATTCCAAAATAAGATAGGTGCAACATATATGCAACATTTCAATTTTTTTTTCAATTTTTTTTAGATATATATTAATGAGTCGATATAAGAATATATGATGAATCAATGATATGTTACAAGTTAATGTGTTGAACATTTTATTTTTTATTAAGTTTTTTTTAGGTTTAATTAATCATATGTAATTTTTTTAGTTAAATGGGTTGTTTTTACAAGTGAATTATGTATCAATTATCAATTATTTTTTTGTATTTTTTTTATATGATTGCTTATTTCAAAATTTAACCGGATATCCATAAAATCAATCTGAATAGTGAAAAGCATAATTGACTTCCAAATTTTAAGATATAAATCCCTATCTATATAATTAAAATAAAAATCATTATTTATTTAAGAATTGAAATTTAATTAATAAAAATCCAAATAAAAGAGTTAAGATTTAATTGATACTCATCCAAAAATACTAAAATTAACTTAATGAAAAAAAATAAATATATATCTATATATATAATTTTGATTATTTTTTAAGAGTTAGGTTTAATTGAGAGTTGATTTTTAATCAGTAATGTTCCAAAATATTACTAGGAGTTTTGATTTAATTGACATTTACTTGATAATACTCCAAGAGGAACTTTTATTTAATATATATTAAAATATCTTTGATTATTTTTTTAAGAATTTTGATTAATATTATATTAAAAGAATCTTGGATGTTTTTTAAGAGTTGACATTGAAGAGTTTTCTTTAATATATATTAAAGAGTCTTAGAGATTTAATTGATACTATTCCAAAATAATACGACGAACAAAATGATGATGATGATATATTAAAAGAATCTTAGATTATTTTTAAAGAGAGAGTATATTGATAATAATATTTCAAAATATTAATAGAAGGATTTGGTGATAATGATGATGGTCATGAAAATGATAAGAATGATGATGATGGTAGTGAATTTGATTTTTTATAGTTTTGATTTAATTTAATGATGAAGAAAAATGTCATTTTAGTTATACATTATTATCATTATTTGTGAAGGATTTAGAAAATCCACAATTTCCAAAGAGTGATGTAAAAGTGGAAATAATATGGAGTGTTGTGCAGGAAAATACCTTATAATGGGGAGACGACACTACCAACTTCTGGGGTGGTAGGTAAATACATTCATGTTTTGCATTTAATTACTACAAATGGAAAGAGGATTAGGTTTCTGAAAGTTGTACATTTTTAACTATGGTTGGTCCTAGCTTTCGCTCGATATTTCACTATGATGAACCTACAAAACAAAGTTGACCTTCCTCAGCGTATCTTGACTATAATAAATATGATGAAATCAGAAACAACTTAACATCAAGTACAATCAGATATTCAATCAAATAGACATTCCATCAAATAAACATTCGATTGGGGCGGGAAGGGTATTTCCACCTTTTATTGTCAAAGAAATGTATATAAGTATAGATATACCTGATCTGTCCAGACACTTCTGCAACCGAGTCTTGGGCTCCTGCTCTTCACAATGAATTGGGAATTCCTCTAGCGTAACAACAGCTTATCATTCCTTCTAGGTTCCTCTCTCATGGCTTCCCCTTGTATTTATGGGACAAGGCAAGCAGTTGAATTCGAGAGGTGGTTGAATTGGGAGGTTGGGGAAGTTGTAGAACCAACTTCAACTAATCCCAATTCGTAATCTTAATATATTTTTTCATTTCATCTTAAGATGTGCGCAGGTTTCATACAAGTAGACTAGCGCACAGTATGCAACTTTTTCACTTGACAACCAGCATTTGCAACATCTTGGAGGATGTGCGCAGGTTGTCTTCAATAAGACCAGCGTTTAGAACGCTAGATCACTGTGGAAATAGTAGCGCACATGTCATGAAAAATGTAGAAAAGATAAGATTTTCAACTCAAGAGTGTAGTCTCAGCAATAACTCATACAGGGTCATCCTAGCTCTTCCATCCATAGTGTCCTTTTGTGTGATCGACAGAGCAATGTGATCATGGACGGAGAAGTGCATATTTGACCTATAACAGATGCCCCCTAATGTGTGAGGTCAGAGGGAAACAATGACCGAAATACATTATAATTCCAAGTCAGAGGAGGAGCAAGAAACCGCAGAACCAAGTCACAAAAGTACCTGAAAACAATGATCAAGGTCAGCGAGCAATTACAATCTTGACATCATATAGATGTTCGATGTGATACAACATGATATCCAATACATAACTGGGAGATGTATATATAGCATGGCCACTGAAATACAAGCATGGATCCATGACATAGATAAGAGCTCATAGCCATAACAACAAGCTGGATCTATGTCTCATGAAGAGCCAAAATGAGTGTGGCTCAGTCTTGCGTGGCTTGGGTGATAACATAAATATGGTGATGCTATCAAAGTCCCAAGGTCTTCATCCAAACAACCCAAGGTACAAACCCTAACCATGTGAATAAATGAGCTGGAGTCGAACATGGGGGGTATCGTTTGATTACCAGTCATTGATATATACCATTAACAAACGTGAGGGCTTCCATTGATAATGATAATGAGGCCCAAGGTACCTAGTACGTTCCAACAAGTGTGAATAAATGGATTTGAATTCGAACACCTGAGGAACCTGTCGAATAAGAGACATTGATGTATTCCCATTATTCAACAGCGAGGGAAACTGCCATTGATGACTGCAATCCCCAAGGTACTAATCGAAACTCTAAACTTCATTCCGAGAGCATAATGAGTTGAAGTTGATGGGAAGAAGTCCGCTGGAAGGGAGGCCTTAATCCATCCTCCATCTTCCAACACGAGGAACACTCACAAGTTTGAGCTAATTTGGAGTAGGACAAGTAACAAGATAAAAGAAACTGACACCAGGATGGCCAACACATGAAGTCAAGGTAAAATGTAGAATGGCCGACATAGGCTGTATCCTTGAATAGTGAGCACGACACAAAGTGACTTAGGAATCTTTTAACATGAAGGGGAGGTGATATAAGCCTGCAATGTAGGAGACATTAGTAGGCTCTCCATATGATTGGAAGAATAATCAACCGGAGGAGTAACAAAATCTAAGATCAGGTTCACCCTAAGGTCAAAAACTAAAATCCAACTGAATGATGGACTCAAATAGGTGCTGTGTTCAAGGACATGACTGACTTAACTGCCTTTGAAACTGAAAAGATGTGATATACCCTTCTCTTCCCTTATTCTTTTTGGTAAAAGAATGTCCTTCTCGTTATTTTAATGAGTCCAAGAAAGAAAACTCAATAATCCCAACCATGTAAAATTTTAATGAGCCCATGGGAGGAAGACTCAGGACCTTCTTTATTGTTTACAGAGTTCGAAGAAGTGATAGAAGAATACTCTATAATACTGATCTCTGGATTGTAATATAGAGCCGAGATTTGTTCTTGCTCGCTGGTGTTTTCAATTTTAAGGAGTCTGAAAAACTTAAACAATAACTCCATACACCTACTCGTGGATTTTAGTATCGAGCCCGGGTTGGTATATGCTCACCGGTGTTTTCCTTTTTATAGAGTCTGAAAAACTTAAACAATCCTCTACATACCCTCTCGTGGATTTTACATCGAGCTCGAGTAAGTGAATACTCGCTTGGTATTTTCATGTTTAGAGAGCCTGAAAACCCTAAAGAAGGCTCCAAAAGTGCTTTTTCGTCCAGTTAGTCTCCTCCCCCCCAAAAGTGTAAAACGATGAGAGAATAACTCTTCTAGCCATGGATGACTAGAGTATTCCTTTTTCATAAGTAATCCGCAAAAGTCCGGAAAAGGATAAACTTATACTTAAGCGAATGTTCCTTCAATTCCTTTAACAAGTCTGAAGAGAACAAGCAAACTCGACAATCTTGTTTGTTTTTGAAAAGTCAAAACAAGGGCTTAAAATGACTTAGATAGCTTCAGGGATCGTAAGTTCATGACCTTCCAGAGAATAAAATCTCGACAACCAAGTTAGTAACCAGGGAAAATTTTCTCAAATGACAAAATATTGAAACAATATGGTACCTATATTGATCTTGTCAATGAAGAAAACAAGCCTTAAAAGTTCGATGTTTGAAATTATAGTGATAATTCGAAATATATAGTTAATCTAATCCATTAAAATTTTTAAAATATTAATGAATTAAAATAAAAAAATAAAACTATGCCCTTTTTGGAAAAGTGGGTAAAAATTAAAAAACAATTTCTATAAATAGTTTCATTTTTGAAAATCAAATATCACAATTTGAAATTTTAGGGCAAAGTGGCGAAAAAACCTCAAGCTATCTTTGCTCGTTGCGGTTGAACTGGGTCACCAATCCAATTTCTGCTTTCACCAAGTAAGTAGTCTCATCCTTAGCTTGCATTACATACAAAGTTTTTCAATTTTAGTGGTCAAATTAATATTTTATCAAACTTTTAAATACGTTTCTGCGCGAGCACTGGTTTTCTTGCAAGAAACTAGCGCACTTGACAAAAGTGCGCAAGTATGCATGTAAGATAGTCACGTTCAGGATGCTATTGTCTATGATAGACAGTAGCGTTCACCGCAAAAACTAGGGCAAAATATTACAAATGAACAAAGTTTGATGGTTTAATGGCAGGATGGTGCTCATATGGCGTGAAAGGGAACATGAGGAGATGGAACGAGAATCTTTACAAGATCCATTAAACTTGCATGCATTGCAAAGATTTGGTTTGTTGAAATTTTATAGAACGGTCAACATGCGGGCACAAATTTGCTTGCTTGAGAAACTTGTTTCCAATGCATTAGTATTCAATCTCCAAGGGGAGATATTGGAACTAACAGTTGATGACATCTATTTCATCATGGGTCTCTCCTGAAGGGGAGATGTAGTGAATCTCAAAGGGTCCTCTCGCAATGTGGGTGCCCTATCCGTGCAGGACTACATCAATACCTATTATGTAGCGGGTACAGAAAAAACCGGCAGTCATGTCCTCATTTCGACTGTTGCAAGCTTCCCACTCAAGGTAATCTTGAGTATTCTCAACCGGATGGCCAGAAGTGCTACGCAACATCTATCTTCAAGGAACTTCATGCACATGGGTACTGAATGCCTAAGGGGAATAGTATTTGACTAGTGTTCAAGTCTACTGGCAAACATGAAGCTTCAACTTTCCGGGTGGAAGACCGAGAGGATGAACTTTGGGTATGGAAGCATACTATGCACCTTTTTCTTTGAAAGGGTTCCTAACATGAGTCTAGGGATGGCTTTTCCCCCACTTAACCCCCATGAGCCACTGATGGGTTGTTGGGGAGAGATCTTCCTTCACCAGGGTGGTGGTGAGAGCAATTTTTGCTATAGTGAGGATGATTTATGGGCGTGGTCGAACCGACAGGTACCAGCTCTTGAGAAGTTCCCATATGTAGGAATAGACTTCCTCAACGATCCTGAGCTGGCTCTCCCTCCAGGAGCAACCTGGGGAGAGATTGGTAAGTTTTTTTTTTGAAAAATTATTTAATTTTTTCATTTTTATATATATGATTTTTATGATGAGTTTGAAGTACTGAAACAAAAATGTCTTATGCAGATGTTGGACCAATGCATCCTGAAGGACACCCCCGTACCTACATGAGACCAGTTATAGTAGGAGAAGCTAACGCCATGCTGGCGAACATAGAGGGGAAGATGATTCGGTTGACTCATGACAGTCCAACATACAGGATTGAGCGGATGCCGCTCGACATGTAGGAGGATGTGGTGGGTGTGCCCCCAGCATGGATTAGGCTACTGAGAAAAGTAGTTAGGTTGGTCATTTTCTATAGAGACACAGTAGAGGCAGATGAGGCCCCTCCTTCTCCATAGGAGAAGGACATATCTATGTGTATTTTTGAGGCCATCGAGCCCATTTTTGTATATTATGTCATGACTCTGTGACAGACTTATGACCCAAACTCATATTATTTTTTGATATGGATTATATATACAGTATTGGTGTTATTTACATATGTGTTATTGTCGTTATGCATGAATTGTTTATTATGTATGTGTATGATGCAGATGCCAATCTAAAACGTAATTTGCAAATGAATCAGCTAATGCATTCAAATTTCTTGGAATATGTTGATATATGATGTAATCAAACTGTCTCTCAAGTAACTTAACGCGCAGAAACTGACGTAGAAAAATAGGATCTCTAACCTGATAAACACCCATTAACTGAAACACAACTAGTTGCGAGTCGAGCCTTACCTCCAAATGTGAAATGCCATGGAATAGAGCATCTTGAAGTAGCTCTATGACCACACTGTATTCAGCTACATTGTTCATTTTGGGACCTAAAAAAGCCCCTCCCGAAGAAACCAGTTGGCCAGTTGGTGAGTAAATAACCCAAGCAGCTGCCGCCAACTGACGGGTGTGGCAGCTAGCGCCATCAACAAAACCTATAAAGTGTTCAGTCGACATCTGAAACACAAAGCAATAGATGCATAAGACATAATGACAACCGTAAACAAAGCTAACTCTACAAAATGTACAGCTATAATACATGAAAAAACATAGAATCCTAAGCGTAGTACTTCTTCAAGTAGAGCCCATTTCTAGGCTCCGGCAACTTATTACCTTCATAGTCGGTTAACTCGTATACAACCTTCTTCAGAACCATTGAAACTATGTAGGGACCGAGCCACATGGAATTAAAATTTCCAGCTCTTAAGGGTTCGTTGTCCTGATCCTAGAGCAGAACAAGGTCTCCTTCAATAAAAACCCTAGGTTTGACAGACTTATCGTACTGTCCTTTGACTCGATTCTTATGGGCTTCATTTGCTGCGAGCACATCGCAGCACTGCTCATCCAGATGTTCTAAATGAAACAAATGTTCTTCCAAGACTGAAGTGTCAGGTAGTATTTGAACAACCAACATCAATGAAGGAATCTGGCACTCAACCGGAATGACTACTTTTATCCCATGCACAAGTTGAAAGGGAGAGAACCCGGTAGCAGTCTTCACATTGGCTCGGTAGGCCCAAAGAGCAGGGTACAACATGATGTGCCAGTTAGTTCTGCTGGTATTAATAGTCCTTTGTAAGATGGTCTTCAAAGTTTTATTAACCGCTTCGACCTGACCATTTTCCTAGGGGTAAAACGAAGACGAATGTTCCTACCGAAAACCTAACATGGTGTATAGATCGGTCATCATGCTGTTTTGAAAATGATGACCATGATCAATCACGATCTCTTTGGGTATACCAAATCTTGCAATGATCTGGTTGAAAATGAAATAAGCGGACATTTCCCTATCTTCCTTAATAGTAGGCATTGCCTCGGCCCACTTGGTGAAGTAGTCAACGGTAACAATGATATGATGATAACCTCCAACCGAAACTGGATTACAATTCATATAATCAATCCCCCACTTAGTGAAGGGGCCTGTTGTGATTACAGGATGGAGAGGAGTTGGGTGTGCTCTCATCTTCCTGGTGAAAAAATAACATTGTTGGCAGCGTTTCACAACTTCCACACAATCTTTAAAGATAGTGGGCCAAAAATAACCAGCACGTAGTATTTTCTGGGCTGTTGCAAAACCAAAAAGATGACCCCCATGGGCTCCACTGTGAGCATCATTCAATATGAATTATGCTTCCTCCAAGGTCAAACAACGGCGTAAGATGGAATATTGTTGACCAAATCGTGACCTCACAGTCGACAGGGGTCCACCGACTATCGACCCATACCCCAGTCTCCCTGGGAACTGGCCCGGGCAGGTTTGAGCCCACCAAGCAACACCCGCAGAGTGGGTGAGGTCTCACCCGAGGCGTCCAGGAAGAGAAAACGGAACCATGTTTCCACCGAAGGAGGAGGCAAGTTGCAGCAATATGATACTAACAACAATTCCAAATATTCTTCATGAAGTTCTAGCACATCGCAACATTTAACATTACCAGAAACAGAGATCACACATTACTTTAATCGCAGCATTTTCACATAGATAGATAACACATTATTGCGGCATTCACATTATAGCAACAGAAAACAAATAACTGTATTAAGGACAAGCAATAACATATGCATCAAGAAACACTACACACAGATTGCACCAAATCATCATCCTTATATTACTATGGCAAACCAAAAGCAGTACATAAATCTCTATGCAACACCCACATTATCTCTGTCAATCTCCGCATATAGCTCTATCTCTATCTCTTCTCCATCGAATTCTCTCCCTAACACTTACAATTCTCCTTTATTTATAGGCTTTCGTCACCTACAATACTTGTCCACTTTCCTAACCGACACCTATGGACATTCTACTAACTGACTTGGTCTAATGACCCAAAAACCCACATACCGCGGTACAATGACTCGATATTACAAAATACATGGTCCAAGTGACCCAAAACCCGCCAAGTGCGGTATCCTTTGGCACAAGATACTCCTTTCGCACCTTCATTCAACATGTCGTGGCATCAGTAGTACCGCGATCTTTCCTCATCAAACTGCCTACCAACAAGCTCCAAACAAAATATCGTGGCTCACCCTTGAGCCACGTCAATTGCATCTGTTCTTGCTGTCTGGATCACGAACTGTTGTCTTCTTCTTTCGGCTGTACAGATCCTCGGATACCAATTCTGTAAGCCCTCCATGAGAGTAGGAAACCCTCGACTTGCTGTCAGGTACATCGCGAACTCATCTTCCAGTCACATGGAATAGTCCATACTGAAAGGAAAAGAGGACGAACAGTACCAAGGGGTGAGAACGACGGACGACTCTGGCACGTCTGTTTCGCGCCAACGCCCATTGTCGACTGAAGTCAGGGAGCTACCGCCCCAACCAGCATTCAAATAAAAATTGGCACAACCCTTCGAACAAATACTGCATACTGAATCATGCGGGACCGGCCAGGGGTCCATCTCACTGTCGACACGTACCGTAGTCGCCCTAGCATCGGCCCGGGCATAGACAGCGTAAGTGCACCCGCTGTATCAAGACACTCAAGGAAACTCGTTATTCGGGCTCGCAGGGCCCCTGGGGTGCTACCTTGGGAAACAAAACGAAGCATTTCCACAGCCTCCTTGGAATTCCTCACAACTCAACTCACACAGGGATCAAACAGCATAACCACTCTTGGTCGGAACAACTTCTGGATGGTGAACTACCACTTCCTTGGGTACTTATAGCCGGACCCTCCTTTTTCACGACGGGGGGAATGATGCCCCGATACCTTTCAGCTATGTGTATGAGCCGGCCAACTGCCACAGTGGAGGGGGCGACCATGCTGCCAACACAGTTCCCGCGTGCCACCACGTGAACAACCCTGCTGATCATCCCGGTCCATTGTGCAAAGCATACCGTCGTCATGTATGAACTCAGCGAAATTAGTCGGGGGCAATCATGTGTAGAGAGGGTGGCCAGTAATCACACCACTTCACCGTACCCTCCCAAATTTGTCGTACAAAATTCGTTAGCAATCCTGAGTGTAACATCATCATGAGTCTCTGATTGACGGCACAAGCCTCTCCCGCTTGCACATACCTTCTTCCGTTGGTGTGCCATCTTCCACCAAGCAACCTGCAACACTCATCATCACTTTTTCATCATTTTTTTTTTTTTTTTACCCAATGCGACTCAGACATCGCACTGCTCTAAGCCCGCGCAATAGGGCTTCAACCTGTGACCATTAACCAGCTTGGGGAGCATCCCCCCATCCAATCACTGCAACTGAACCGCTCCTCCTGAAGTAATACTATTGATGTGGTAGGGACCCAACCAATGAATCTGCAACTTGCCTGGGTGTTTCATAAACTTACTGTCATACAATAGCACCAAGTCACCTTGCTGAAACTGCTTTTTTTTGATGTGGTGATCATACCATGCCTTCTGGCGATCCTTCTCCACCCCTTGATGAAAGCCAGCGATAAAGTGATCTTCTTCGAGCTCCACCAATTGTGTTAGATGCTCATCTAATGATGCAACATCATCCATGCTTGTAACAGCCGCAAGTCGTAAACTAGGAACAATGTACTCCATAGGCATAATGGCTTCCTTCCCATATACCACCTTGAAAGGAGTTTGACTAGTCAACCTTTTACATGTGGTGCGATAGGCCCACAACACCGCTGGAACTTTCAAATCCTAGATGTCGCGGTTTGCATTGCACACTTTCGTTAATGCATGCTCCAATACCTTGTTAAACGCCTCTACCGTCCCATTCGCCTGTGGGTGATAGGGTGTACTTTTCTTGTGCTGTATCTGCAATTCCTCCGTCAATGCCCTGATAGTGCGATTAAGAAAGTGGCTTCCTTAATCACTCAGCAATATCTTGGGGAAGCCAAAACGAGTGTTAATGTGATCAAACAAAAATCGAGCGGCTGTTGCTACGGAACAATCAACTACAGGTGCTGCCTCAGCCCATTGGGTCAAATAATCTGTCGCTATGATAATATACCGTGCACTTGTGCATTTCCTTGGTGGATTGATCGGCCCTACAAAATCCACAGCTCATTTCTCAAATGGTTGTAATGTTAATTAAGGTAGTAATGGCATCTCATCACGTCTGGATGGTTTTCCAGTTCGTTGACAAACATTGCAAGACCATGCATAGTCTGTCGCATCATTATGTAATGTGGGCCACCAAAGCCCTGCACGCAATACCTTTCGGGAAGTCACCTGACCACCATAATGCCCTCTTGCGACTCCGCCATGTGCTTCAGCCAATATCTGTGCATACTCATGCGGTAAGACACATCTGCGCAATATCTAATCGGCACCCAATTTATATAACGCTCCTGTGATTAGTTGAAAGTCAGCAGCCTTGATGGCCAGTTGCTTCTTTTGAGTCGTGTTAAAGTCATCGGGTGCAGTGCCGATTGCCAAGAACTGAAGGATATCATCAAAATAGTGATCAGCAATGGCAACATGAAATAGCTAGGCATCTGGCAATCCATCTTCGATATTAGTCACTTCCTCCCCTGTATCAATTCGTGACAAATGATCTGGTCCAGCATTCAACCGCCCCAGCTTCACAACAACCTCAAAATCAAACTCCTGAAACAACAGTAGCCACCGACAGATCTTCCCCCCCAACACAGGCTTATTGACCAAGTATTTCAATGCAGAATGATCAGTAAACATTTTAAAGTGGCCACCCAAAAAATAATGCCTGAATTTCTGCAGCGCGTAAACCATGGCCAGACCTTCGCATTCTGTGGTAGTGTAGTTGTGTTCTGCAAAAGATAGCTTCCGACTGGAAAAAACAATGGGATGATCAATGTCGCCTTCACCCGGTTGAGCTAATAAAACCCCTAATGCAATTGATGAAGCATCAATGTGGACATGGAATTCCTTGCTCCAGTCCGGAAAAACCAAAATTGGTGCCAACGCCATCTTCACTTTGAGTGTTTCGAAACTTTCCTGACATTCTGGATTCCACTAGAATGCCACATCCTTTTTCAACAACTTCTCCATAGGGGCAATAATCGTAGCATACCCCCTAATGAAATTGCGATAGTATCCGATGTGACCCAAAGTCACGCGCAATTGCTTAACAGTGGTTGGTGGTTGCAACCCCAAAATAAGTGCAATCTTGGATGGATCAACCAGCAATCCCTGCTTACACACGATATGACCCAGCAATATCCCAAACGAAGCACAAAAAATACATTTCTTCAAGTTCATCGATATCTGGTGCTGTCGGCATCACTTAAGCATCGACTGCAGATTGGCCAAATGATCGCGAATCAACCCACAAAAAGTCCAATCGTCCATATATACCTGCAGAAAATTTTGAATAAAATCTTTGAATGCGACAATGACGACCCGGGAAAATATTGCAGGTGCATTCTTCAAACCGAACAGCATGACCGTGTACTGAAAGCAGCCCCATTTAGTAACAAAGGTTGTCTTATGGCGATCTTCCTTGGCAATGCGAATCTGATGGTAGCCATAGAATCCATCAGTGAAAGAGTACATCTCCTGGCCACCCATGCCTTCAAGTACTTCATCAGTAAACGGGGTCGGAAAGGGGCCATGCAAGCAGGCATCGTTCAACTTCTGCAAATTGACACAAATGCGCACTTCGCCTTTTTTCTTGTCCTGGACCACCATAGGATTGATCCATTATGATTCTTCCACAGGTTCGATGATACCAGCATCCAGCATCCGATCAAATTCCTCCTTGACCTTTTCTTTATGTCACGGATTGAGCCGATAAGGTCCCTGTCAGACTGGCTTAGCGTCTGGTTTCAATGGAATCCTCATCTCTCCTAAATCACCTAGGATTCCTTTCATTTCGAAAAAATTCGAGGGGAACAAGTCTTGAAATTCATGCAGTAACTCGGTAACCTTACTCATCATATCATCACCCCAATAATCCCCAACATTAGCAAACTTGGGAGTAGCTTCAGTGGAGATATTCGTTTTGCAAAGCTACAACGGCTGATTGAATGGATTACTTGGTGCAATAGGTGGTACCACATCACGACTTCCTTCTGATTCAGGAATGTTAATATTCCGAGGATCATCATCGTCCTCTGGCCCTCCACTAATGTTGAATCACTCCATGAGAGACTGCATCTGATTGTGGGTGTGTGGATCAACAGGGAAGGTCACTGGAACAACCTGAAATATCACATCGCGGATGAGCTGCAGGGTGTTATGGAAATCAAGGTTGGCATCCGCAAATGTGAAGGTATGAGTGAAATAGATCGTCAACTCCCCCCATGTCATAATGTCATGGCACAACTCGGCTGCAGTATACCATGAGCGCGGTATCTCCTTCAAAGTATGGACAAAATCATGAACCCACTCATCTCTGGCTCGCGTTACCCACAATCGTTGACACTCCATCACATGATCACCAGGATCAGTTCGACCATCATAATTGCCGGTGTGATAAACCTCAGTAGTGCCAAATCGAACCATCATCAACCTTCGACACTGCGACCAATCTTTAATAAATTGCTTATGTGTCTCCCACCATCATGCTAAAGCAGCCTTTAGTGCTTCCTCCAAGGCAGTTTCTGTGGTTCTGGAATGCGGTCTTCAAATTCTACTACAAAGGTGTCTAAGCCAGGCAACCCCTCATAGATAGGCAGTGTGATTGTTTCTATCGCAACATGACATAAAGATTGCGTAACTAAACCACATTTCCAGACTGATACTTCATGCATGCAATTCTGCCAATGTTCCAATGCATCATCAGAATCGGAAGACGCAAAACTCTCGCTTTTCCACTCCAGCTTACCATGGATAGTGGGATGAATGTAATCCTCAGAAATATTGAATGCATGATCCCAACCAGTGTGATCATAATCTTTGACAGGCTCAACATATCGGCGTCCTTCAACCAGATCCAACAGAGCAATAACTAAAAAACCGCGGTTCTCAAAAGTCATCATGTGCTTCTTGAAGTTGATTACAGCTCCACTATCGTTAGCCCATCCTATCCCCAATAGCACATGATAGGAGCTTCCTCCATCAACTACCTCAATGACATCAAAGTCAACATAAGTCTTCATGCCCTCAATATCAATTGTGAGCCGCGGAACTCGCCCAATAGGTGTAACCTTCGCATGGTTAGCCAACCAGAGCTGCACAGGAGACTAGCTCAATGGGGGAATCCCCATTTTCTGCCACGACTGCTTGGTTAAGATGTTAACATATGAACCAAGATCAAGAGTCACAGAATCAACATCATAATCACTGATCTGAATATTCATTCGCATTTCCTTACCAGTCTTCCTTCGCTGTAAGGAGTTGACTGCCGACTCTTGCCGTCCTTTCGGAAGTCGCTGCAACCATCCCTCAATCTCAACCAGAGCAACCGGGTCTCGTGCTAATGATAGAAAGCTTTCAAGAAACCTCTGTAATATCCCTGGTGGTGGTCGATCGGCGTCTAATGTAGCATCAAATATAGGCGGCATATCACAAACAATAGCCTTACCGCGGTCTTTTTCCAAAGTGCGACGTGCCTCCATGAACGTTTCCCGCTCTGCATCAATTTCGAAAGGTACCGTCTTCTGACCAGCTAACTGAATTAGTGGTCGTGAACCATCTTCCCTAGTCGTCTTACCTCCATGAGTGACAACAACCACTGATGCATCTTGTGGTCGCGGTTCAGCAGAAATAGTCGCAATATTAGCACCTTGTGTCTGATTCTGTTGCAAATTCCCTAGTTGATTTACGTTTAGATTAGCGTTCAGCGGTGGTTGCGGGGGCTGGTTCTGCACTGGTTGCTGCACCGGGTTCGGTACCGGTTTTTGTACTGGGTTTTGTATCTGCGGAGTGTTCCCAGCCTGCCATCTTGCACTCAACTACAGACAATTCTCGACTGTATGATCATTATCGGAACAAAATGTACACTAATTTTGTAGCAGTGGTCAGTCACACTGATAATGGCCCCATACCGCACAGTGGTAACATTGAATAGGTCCACAACCACCTCAGCCTCCTCCTCCATGACCAAATCCGCCACCGCGTCCACCCCTGTAGCCTCCCCGGTAGCCGCCCTGCTGCTGATACTGAGGTTGGTTAAACTGCTGCTACATGGGTGCTAGCGGCATCCCTCTCCCTTGTTGTGCATACTGCGGTTGTTGCACGTATTGAGGCTGCGGGGGGTTCACCGGTGTATATTGCAATACGAACTGCTTGTGGGGTACAAACTGCGTATGTGGTTGCGGTATCGGCTGAGCTACCTGCGGTTGTAGCGGTGCAGCACGCTGATCATATTTGACATAGAATGCATCACACATTCTTTCCTGTAGCAAACCATATGCATGACAATCCTTGTCATCATGTCCTACCGACTTACAGAAGGTGCAATACAAATTTCGCGGGGTTGTGACCATTTTTTGCATATACGGACAATTATCATGACCATGCCCAAATCCATGATAAACACGACACCACAGCATACTGCCTCCATTCAACGGGTTTGGTGCACCTGAGACCAAATAATTATGAAAATCTGGGCAATCATCTTTTGTATGTCCCTCTTGGCGACATCGCGTACACCATACTTCATTGAGCTGTTCTTTGTTCTTCTTTAAATCTTGCAATTGTATAGTCAGGTTAGCGAGTTGTGTCTGTATCTACGACATCCTAGCTACATTATCTCCAATCGATGACGCTTCCAATCGCATTGTGATCTCTAGAGCTTCGCTAGGCGTCGAAATGTTTTGCTGCATCAGTGGCAGCCGAATGTGGGGTAGCAGTGCCACAATGAACCATTCTTTATGTTGGACAACACTCATATCAAAACTAACCTTTTCCATTAGTGTCTTGAATCGCTGGTCGAAATCCCATACCATCTCATTGGGATACTGCTTCATTTCCTTCAATTCAGTAATATACTGGGCCTCCGAATTAGGCCGTCTAAATTCAGCAATCAGCCCATCCTAAATCTCATTCAATGACTTATCTGAGCCCCCGTAGGGACTAAGACAAATTTCATGAACCAATCTAACGCACGACCTCGCAGAGTCATGGCCAACTGTCCTTTCTTAACATCATCATCAGTGATCTGTTTCACGATCCAAACCGCTTCACACAAAAACCAATACTGTTCTGGGTTGTCTATCGCACTGCCATGGAACAACGGTAGCTTAGCATCATCTCCCGCCATCTTGGGCTTCCTTCCTCCTATTGCTGTACTACTACTACCAATTAACTTCTGCGGTGTTGAAGTAGTTTTTCTTGCTGGTTGAGAGCTAGTGAGTGGAGGTGTGGGCACGTTGGTGCTGGGGTTCGGTCCTGCCTCTATCCTGGGTGTAGCCTGGTCATTTCTATCAGGACTGTGAGGTTGCTTCGTCCCATGTGGCCTTCCTTCACAGTCTTGCAGTCCGATCGCAACAGGACCTTCTCCTATCCTCTGCCTCTTTTCCTGTCGGAACCTTGCTCCTCCCCTCGTAAGGCCACTTTCTTCCTCGACTTCACTCACAGTCTCCTCATGGTTTTCACCCATCTACCCCTTCACCATTTCATGCACCATTCCCCAACAGTCGTGGTACCCACGGCCTCCACCCACCAGGCTGTCTACTGATCAAGGTGCATCTTTAATATACCTTTCTCGCAGATTAGCATCTTAATCGACAGTTGGAGTGATAGCAGAAACCTTCCCCTTGGTCCGTTAAAGAAATATCTCTCAGCTTCACTATAGGATTTCTTTGTATCGACTAAAAATTCCGTAATATATCCCTCCAAAATGCTATCAAGCCAAACTTCGACATCCCATGATGACTTATTATCGACTTCCTGCAATTCCTGAATCAATTCCAGGGTCCAAGTCGTCGGTTCACCATCCTGGAAGTTCTTTTTCTGAAAGGTCAGCTTCGACAACCATTCATACAGAATAACCGAGAATTCACAGAAAAACCATTCATGCGGTCCGTGGTGAATGTATCTTTCCACCCATTGATCTACCATCAGTCATGTGTTCCGACTTTCTTCTTCAGCGAACTCCTACAGCTTCTGATCGAACCATTTTTGTATCTCCGGCTTCGTCGGGTGCCACAACATGACCTCCTTCTACCCTGCACACGGTCCCGGCAACGGAACCATTTGTTGACCAAATCGCGACCTCACAGTTGACAGGGGTCCACCGACTGTCGACCCATACCGCAGTCTCCCTAGGCACCGGCCCGGGCAGGTTTGAGCCCACCCAACAACACTCACAGAGCGGATGAGGTCTCACTTGAGGCGTCCAGGAAGAGCAGACGGAACCATGTTTCTGCCGAGGGAGGAGGCAAGTTGTGGCAATTTGATACTAACAACAATTCCAAATATTCATCATGAAGTTCTAGCACATCGCAGCATTTAACATTACTAGAAACAGAGATCGCACATTACTTTAATCGCAGCATTTTCACATAGACAGATAACACATTATTGCAGCATTCACATTATAGCAACAGAAAACATATAACTGTATTAAGGACAGGTAATAATATAGGCATCGAGCAACATTACACACAGATTGCACCAAAACATCATGCTTATATTACTGTGGTAAACCAAAAGCAGTACATAAATCTCTATGCAACACCCACATTATCTCTGTCAATCTCCGCATATAGCTCTATCTCTAGCTCTTCTCCATCGACTTCTCTCCCTAACACTTACAATTCTCCTTTATTTATAGGCTTTCGTCACTTACAATACTTGTCCACTTTCCTAACCGACACCTATGGACATTCTACTAACTGACTTGGTCTAATGACCCAAAAACCCGCATACCGCGGTACAATGACTTGATATTACAAAATACATGGTCCAAGTGACCCAAAACCCGCCAAGTGCGATATCCTTTGGCATAAGATACTCCTTTCGTGCCTTCATTCAACATGTTGCGGCGTCAGTAGTACCGTGATCTTTCCTCATCAAACCGCCTGCCAACAAATGTACCCCACGTCTGTACAAAGTGTCAGAAATGATGAGGTAGTTCTTCGCATGACTCTTAAGTTTGCGTCGTTCATCCCTAGAGAAAGTGGTGGGACACCTCAAAGTTTGGAGATATACTAGGATATCCCCATACCATGGGTCAGAGGATGCAATGAGAAATATATGTTCATCCGGGAATGATGACTCTTCCTCAACGTGTACTATGTCACTAGGAAACTCTGAAATCAGTTCGGCGAAAACCAGTGATTTCTTTGACTTAGCGGACTGAAAAACCAAGTCAAATTCTTGCAAGATTACAATCCATTTATAAAAATTTGCCACTGATGATGCGTTGAGTGAGAACATATTGAAATGGGTTGACCTTCGCAACCACTGTGGTAGTTCGCAATAATATATAGTGACGTAGCCTCTGAACAGCATAGATGACAGCTAATGCCAACTTCTCCATGTGAGAATACTTGATCTCAAGAGCTATCAAGGCGCGTGATAGATAATAAATGACATGCTCTTGGAGCTTGTCATCCTCCTGAACCAGTACTATGCCTATTGTGGATACTGATGCAACCAAATATAAGAGGAAATCCTTTGTAAAGTCTGGTGGGATTAACAAGGGGGATGAAAGTAATGCCTTTTTCAAGGCATCAAATGATGCTTGAGCAGCCTCATCCCACACAACGTAGGTGTCTTGTTTAAGCAGTCTCATGAAACCTTTTGTAATTTTGGCATAGTTAATGATAAAGTGTCTCAAGAAGTTGGACATGCCCTGCAGACTTTGAATTTGTCTCAGGGTTCGAGGAGGATGCATATTTACAATCGCCTCATCTTTCAATGGATCAACCATTATGCCACGAATGGATACTATGAAACATAGTAATCATCCAGACTCGATGCATAATACACATTTTTTGGGATTAAATCGAATCTTGTAGTATCTGCACCGTTCAAACATGAGTCTTAAGTGATCAGGATGCTCCCGTATCTTGCAAGATTGCGCTGGGAGATCATCAAGGTAGGGTTCTACTATGTGCTTGATGTCATGAAAAGAGAAGTTCATCGCCCGCTGAAAGGTAGCTCCAGCATTCTTCAGGCCAAATGACATCTTCCGATAGGAAAAGGTTCCCCAAGGAAAAATAAAAGTTTTCTTGTGCTGATCTTCAGGTTAGATCTGTATCTGGCTATATCCTGAAAACCCATCCATGAAAGAAAACATTTCATGGCCCGCCCATGCATCAATGCTCTGATCTATGAATGGAGTGGGGTAATTGTCTTTCGTAGAAGCTTTATTTAGGTCCCGAAAGTCAGTGCAGACTCTAGTGGTACCTTTCTTTTTGTCTATCAGAACAGGATTTGAAACCCTTGATGGCAACTGTTTTGCAAGGGTTAACTGGACGGAGCTTCTGTCTCACAGGTTTAGCATTGGGATACGTTGTGATGTGTCATGTCCCCTTCCATCAATCCAATGCAAGGGGGAACATGACTGTAACATGGGGTGTCTAATTCTTCCCCAAATCCATAATGGTAAAATTTTTGCCATTTAAATAAAATGCACAATTAAATTACATAGCGGAATTAAAATACACAATTGCACACATACAATAGACATACATCAGCATATTTATCTCAAGCAAATGATGCATCAACATGCAAAGAAACCATCCCATTCTCATGCTATGCATAGACTTCATACCAATTCCATTAATCATGAATAAATATCATTCTGAATTAGCAGAATGTAGAACACATAATGCATATAATTTACAACACAGAGAACACTTATATTTGAGATGAAGCTGTCCAACAACTGGCTATGGGAGAGCAATGTTCCACCCAACCATATATCTCTGTCTAGCCTGTATTCTTTTAGCTGAGAGATCATCCCCGAGCTGGGTTGTGTATCCACTAAGGGGTAACTAGCTGGGCTCACTCATAGCCATGGTTTCACTCAACAACTATGCTAAGCCAACACACAGTTAGGTTTATCAAGCATACAAGAAGATAGAGTAGGGCAATGCTAAGCCAGTGAGCTCAACCATAGATCTACAGGCATCTCAATTTAATTCAACAGTCAAGGAACCCACAATAACTACCACACCCAACACAAGGAAGGTCCCCTTCTCTGCTGCACAGTCCTTTAGGCGTCCCTTCCCTCCAGTGCTCTTTAGGACGGGCATAGAAAGGTTCAGCTGCTAATTCTTTGAGATTATAGCCTTCACTGGGTTTATCAAGCAAACCCAACCTCTGCTCAGTCATTCACACTTGGATTTCTCAGAACTCTGTCATCAAATAACTCAATCCCGTCACTAGTTTTCTGGGCTATAAAAACTGGGTTTTCCAATGGATTTTGGGGTATCTAATACTCTCAATTTTGCCCCAAGGTTCATATCTATGGATCCCCCATTGGTTTTCACTATCAAATACTAAATCTGGACGTTTTTGGCTCTTCAAAACGTGGGTTCTTGCAAAGTTACGATTTCTGGTTTTTCTCATTGCTGGGAATTCATTTTTGGATGGAAAATGATGCTGTTAACTTCCACAATGGAATGGGGATGAGGAAGAAGAAAATCCTATGAGGTAGAGTGACTTGTGGTACAAGAAAACAGAGCCCATACCTGCAAATACGAATTTATGGGCTGCCCATGCTCCATTGAAGCCATGGACTGAAATCTTCAACTACTTCCTTACAATAGAAATAAATGTCATCAAGGAAAGTCAAATGGGTTCTCACAATGAAATTGGAAACATACGGTTCATCCCCACAACCCCCTCACCACTCCCTAGTGGATACACCACGATACAGGATACACATGGCCCCTTCTCATTCGTTGCTCCCATTGCCAGTTTTTGGTATTTTATTGCAATATTAAATATTTACATCAACTTACAATATCCGATGGCTTAATAGCACATGGGAAACAAAATGTCAAATACTTGCTTGTTTTAAATAAAATCCGAACATACACTAGCAGGGCCTTGGCCTTGAGCTCTACGCTAGGGAAACATACAACGCATGTATACAATATTTACATTAAAAGTAAATATTTCATAAGGGTCAAAATTGGGGTATTACATGATGACATGCTCAACAATGGCAGGGTCGATGCCTGGCATCTCCTCGTAAGACCAGGCAAAAATGTCGTGGAATTCTTTAAAGAGATTGGTATAGAAAATGATCTCCTCAGGAGAACAGTCTGCTCCAATGAAAACATTTTCCACGACCCCAGGTTTGATGAAAATGTTGATCGGAATAGTTCTCGATATATTTTCCATATTCCCTTCGGCATATACATCTTTTGAAGAAGAAGGGATAGAGGACAAATCAACATTCCCACCGGGTCTCATAGAAAGCTCACCTCTCTCAATCCTGTGTAGATCAGGAAGAAAATAAGATCTGTGGTGCATGTGTTCCCAAGGATGGTCTAGGCCAATCATTGCTTCCAAAATGGCCTCATTAGAGAGAAGAACATTGTCTAGACAGTCAAAAGAGTGGATAGAGTCCACTGACCATGCAGGGGAAAAGTCCATATCTGACTCAGTAGAGACCAATGGAGTCATGATATGTTCTGTTGCAGCATGTTGTGAATCTAAGTAAGCCACCTCTGCAATAGATAAAGGCATAACTAGTTCTGATTCAGTGGGGAGAATCCATGGATATTTTGTTGGGCTAACCGTGAAAATCTCAGATGAAGAACATTCTTCAGAACCAATAAAATGGACAGGAGAAGGTAGGTCAAAAGTGCCTATTAATGACCCATAGAGACCTGCTCCTAAACTCTCATTAACTGGGTGGGATTGATCAACCAATGGAATCGTTGAATCCGATGAAGTCTGGTTGTTTTTCCAAGCAAATGAAAGTTGATCAACTATGATGATCTTGCATTCGTGAGGGAACATTAAAACTCAGAAAACGGCCGATGGCATTGCTTGCATGGCATATGTCTAGCTCCTACCTAACAACAAGTTGTAGTCAAGTGGAGCATCCAGAACTTCAACCTCTACAGACACTAACTTACCCACAAGTTCAATATCAAATTGTGGTAAGACTCCATGTGGACGGAAGGATCTTCCATCAAAGGAAGTAAGCACGGTGTTCGAGGGGGCTAATTCAGGTTCACCCAAATCCTTCCAGCAAGAAATGGACATTACGCATGTAGATGCGCTCTCATCTACAATAGCTCGTCCAATGGTCTTGGGACCATGAACTACCTCTATTTGGAGAGCGACGTGGTACGACAATCGGGGTTTGATATTGGCCATATCAAAATGAGCAAGCATATTGGATGAATCTACGCTCCCGATCGCTGCGAGAAGTGCACTGCATTGCAATGGAAAACTCTACAGTACTTCTAAAGTGGACATGGCACAGGGGGTTTGGGCTAAATCCTCCACAACATTGTAGTTGGGGGAAGCCCGTGCATTAGGGTTTTGCACAGCCTGTTTGTAGACACCTTTCGGGAACTTCGGCAATGAATCCACTGGTCTCTCAATGTGGAGAGGGGTAGATGACTCAGGAACATCCTTCTACTGCGGATCTGGGGTATAATTTCTAGCTCGAGTTTGCAGAAGAGCATATGAATTAATCATATTAATGAACGATTGATTAGTAGATGAGGCATGAGGTATGCCCCTAGCACTAGAGTTGCCAGAAGCTGAACTTTGTCAGTGAGGGAACAAATCTTTCAAGACAGCTGGTTTCCACTCACGGAGTGGCTTTTGCACTTCTTCCATTAGAGGGAATTGATGGGTAAGGTGGTCCTCTTTGCATAGATTGCAAGGGAACTTCACTTTCCTTTTTTCCTTTTTACCCTCCTCAGCATTTTCTGTGTTTTTGGGCTTTTGGTGGTTGCCCTCCCCTTTCTTTCCCTTTCTTTTGTTGTTGGGCTACCAAGGGCCCTTTTGGTTTGTCTGCACTTGTTGTACAGATTCCGTTTTTGAAGGGGAGGATGCAACTGAAGTTGCTTCTGCAGCAGACTGTTTGACAGATAAGGCGTGAACCTGCTTTTTTAAAGCATCAAACGCTGCAGAGTCTACTGAAACCACGATGCCATCAGCAAGTGGTACAGGTTTAGGTTTACCTAAGTCTGTGCTAGACCTTGGTGCATCAGCAATAATCTCATTTAAGATCCCAGACTGAGCATATAGCAAATCAAGTTGTTGGGTTCTTAAGATAGCTTCCTCTTTAGAGGACACCCCTAAAGTTGCAACTTCCTTAGAAATATAAGGGAGTGATTTGATATACCACTCTAATAAAAATGCTGGAGGGATGTCAGCTTTAATGAGCCTCTTTCTCCTTCACCACTCCTAAATATGGTCAGATAAGTGAGTGGATCTGTTCTGTCGGAGGGTTGACAGAAGGTCTGTGCTGACATCATATCGAACAGGAAGTTGAAAGTGATTCAGAAAAACAGTAGCTCGATCCCAAAAGGTGCCATAAGAAGCTGCAGGCAGTTCAATATACCATTTGGCTGCGACACTTGTCAAGGTTCTTTGAAAGAGTCTCAATCGGATGGAATCATCATTCAACAAATTCAAGGAGCACCAGAGATGAAATGTCATGACATGATCACCGGGATCCTCGCTAGTATTTCCTTCAAACTTTGAAATGTTTGAGGGAAACTTAGTGGGAACAGGTGGCCATGCAGGATTATGGCACATAGGGTCATTAGTGAGTTTTGAAAGATCTGGCAAGTTCAAAGTTGCCAAAAAAGGTAAACGCAGTCGTGCTGATGGAATTTGGTGAACAAGAACCTAATAAGGGGAACCTCCCAATACCTGGTTCGTGTACTGCTGGTTGAGGTTGCCCCCAGCCATTAGTTGTGAGATAAAAGCATTAAAATTGCTCCACCCAAAAGAAAGCGGATTACTTCCCGCGTCAGTGGTCCATCGCGGCTGGGTATTAACCCCACCGTATTGTGGATTAATAATATTACCCCCTCCTCCAGCAAACAGAGAGAAAGGGATACTCCTTACAGGTATATTTGATGGATTAACATTGTAACCTACATAGGGGTTAAATCCAGGTGTAGTTGTAACAAATGGTGTCGTCATCGTATCCATAACAGGAATAGATGTATAGGGGATTGATCCTACAATAGATGTGGAAGCAATAGTCTGAGGTATACCTTGGAATTGTTGTGTGACAGGAGGCTGAGTAAAAGTCAATGCATGTATCCCTATCAAAGGGACATTAGTTGTTCCAAAAGTAGGGGTAGAAACCAAAGCAGATGTCGAAGCTTGTGAGATCGACATGCCTATAGTATAAGCATTAAAACTAAAGGACGGGCTCGAAGCAGAAGTAGTTTGCGAAGAGCTCGATGTTGCAGTGCTTTTGAAAGAATGATTAATAATCATTGTAGCCATAGCTGTTGTGGGAGTTTGAGGAACTCCCTGCTCATCTCCTAGGATAGTCATGGTATAACCAGGTGTAAACAAGTACGCATTGTACTCAGGTTGTCCTAGAAAGCCTACAGGTACCAGTAGTGGATCGTTGGGTCCAGTCAGGGGAGGGTTGAAAGGAGTGCTAAACTCTCTAGAAGTTAAGTCCTCAACCTCAACAGTATCAAAGACCTGTTGATCTTGAACTCTGGGATGTGGTTCTCCAAGTACTTCTATTTCTCCCGTAAGTTCAAATGAACCACGGGAATCTGTCCTCCGGTGTCGCGGTTGCGGTGGAGGATCCACAATGAGTGGGGGAAGGTTTTGAAACCTCCGAGACCTATGAAGAGGTTGGTCCTCCACAACTATATAAAAAGAAAACTAAGTACAAAACCTAGTGGCCACTACGACTAAGGAGCAAACAACATACCACTAAAAATTTCCTAAGTGATCAAACTAGGCAAACAAGGCAAATACTCTTAAAAGCAAGTCTGGGATGATGAGGGACCAGAACAAACTAATAGAGTATCGATGGTCAGTTACGCGGCGTCCAATGGAGGTCCTCTAGGTGCAAGTGTTTGAATCACCAAACCGGCCTCCCGGGATTACTACCAAAGGGTTACCTTCTGCGTCTGTCTGAGGTGAAGTGGAAATATCCTTCCACTCTACCTGTGTAGAGCCCCAGGGTTATGATACTAAGGATACCACCAATACGAAAAAACCTAAGGGAACAGTAGTTAGCCTAGCCAAGACGCATGGGTAGGGTAGCAAAGCTAGAAATCCAAAAGCACTTTAAAAGTACTAGTGGACCCCCGTACACAAATCAGCTTTGGTTTATGGTTGAGAGGAAAGTGAGGGGGTATCCTCAACAGTTCCAATCTCCCACGGCCTCGTGGTTAACTCTGGTTTGAGTAGAGCATTCCCAGGATATTTTGATAGAGGTGGATTTACCTAATAGATAGTCTTACTACGATTGTCGAGTAATGAAGTTGATTTCAGGTAGTTTAAGGTGATTTCAACCTGAAACCCTAGCCTAAGCTAGTTGATGATGTGTATACCTAAAAAATAAAAAGTTGCTAGTTAATTTTATTAAGATTTCTTTTTAAGGGCTACTTTTTACTCAATAAGGGTTGTGAAGTGTGTGGAATGGTTTCGACAGAAAGCAAAGTGCATATAGAAATAATGCATGATACTTCACAAAAGACTCTTTTCTTTTCATTTATATTCTTCAAAACGAAAAATAGGTACTCCTAAGCAAAAACAAAATTGTAATTTTCTTTTAGTTTTTCAAAGCAAACGATCTATGCTACTTCGAAAAAGATGATAAATCTTACTACTAAGCTACCAATTTCAATTTTTATCTTTTTCTAATATTTGTAAAAGAAAAAGAACTTGGAAAGGAGCAAGTAAGACCTAACGCAAAGTGTGGGTAAAGAAAAAAACTCAATGGCTCAAAACAATCAAATAAAAAAAGACTTGAGAAAGACTATACCTACTGAGTTGTTTCGATGGAAAAAACTCTAGGTTTGGAACAAAGTGTAGAAGAAGAAAGGAAAATAGATTCCTGCAATGGAAAGATAGACCTAAAAGGTTGCTCCTAAGCACCAAAACCCAAGAAAACACCCACCAAACAAAGGAGTAGGTAAGAAAACCAAACGTAACCCTACCAACAAACAGACTCAAAGGAAAAACTAACTAGAAAGCTTCAACTCACTTAGATTGATCTGAACAGATGTTCAGAAGGTATCTAGACTAAACAACCCTTCAAAGCCACTCTAAAAACTCAATCTGGGATCAAAACCTAAAAAAAAGGACAAGACTCACTAAAAGTGCACAACAGTTGCCGCAGACAACAAGCGTTGAGTACGTAGGTCTGTATAACTCCAACAAGCATCTAGGGAAAAAAGTGCACTACTATGCTTAGCAGAGAGTTGCACACAACATCAAAAGGTTTAAAAAATCAGAAAAAACACCTTAAACAAGTGTTAAAACAAGTAAAGGCAAACTACAAGACTTCAGAGAGGCTAACAAGACTCAAGAAAGGAAAACATGTCTCAGTAATCAGTCAGAGAAGCAAGGAAAAAAGCTAGAAGTAGACCCAACCACTTGGAAATCAAACCCTAGTAGAAGGCTTGAACCTATAGGATAAGTGCGCTACTGTGTGGTATAAGAACCAACGCCTGCCACAAAAAATGAGCTACTGTGTTTCAGAGAAACCAGCGCACAAGACATAAATGCGCTACTGTAAGTACAACAGACCAGCGCACAGGGACTTAAAGCAAACAAAATGGATTTGCTGAAGCAGACTAAAATGAATCAGGATAGAATGAACAGGAAAAAATGACCTATAAAACCTCTCAGAGAACAAAAGACTAAATAAAATGGAAGAAAACCTAGCAAGGTCCCCTAGAGCAGAAAACAACCGGTTACTCCCCAACGGAGTCGCCAATCTATTGTGCAGGAAAATACCTTATAGTGGGAAGACGACACTACCAAATTCTGGGGTGATAGGTACTTCATGTTTTCCATTTAATTACTACACATGGAAAGAGGATTAGGTTTCCAAAAGTTGTACCTTTTTAACTATGGCTGGTCCTAGCTTTCTCCTGATCTTTCACTATGATGAACCTACAAAATAAAGTTGACCTTCCTCAACGTATCTTGACTGTAATAAATATGATGAAATAAAAAACAACTTAACATCAAGTACAATCAGATATTCAATCAAATAGACATTCCATCAAATAAACATTCGATTGGGATGGGAAGGGTATTTCCACCTTTTATTGTCAAAGAAATGTAGATAAGTACAGATATACCTGATCTATACAGACACTTCTGCAACCGAGTCCTGGGCTCCTACTCTTCACAATGAATTGGGAATTCCTCCAGTGTAACAGCAGCTTATCATTCCTTCTAGGTTCCTCTCTTATGGCTTCCCCTTGTATTTATGGGACAAGGCAGGCAGTTGAATTCGAGAGGTGGTTGAATTGTGAGGTTGTGGAAGTTGCAGAACCAACTTCAACTAATCCCAATTCGTAATCTTAATATATTTTTTCATTTCATCTTAAGATGTGCGCAGGTTTCATACAAGTAGACTAGCGCACAGTATGCAACTTTTGCACTTGAAAACCAGCGTTTGTATCATTTTGGAGGATGTGCACAGGTTGTATTCAATAAGACCAATGTTCAGAACGCTAGATCATTGTGGCAATAGTAGCGCACATGTCATGAAAATTGTAGAAAAAAAATATTTTCAGCTAAAGAGTGTAGTCTCAGTAATAACTCATCCAGGGCCAACCTAGCTCTTCCATCCATAGTGTCCTTTTGTGTGATCGACAGAGCAATGTGATCACGGACGGAGAAGTGCAGATTTGACCTATAACAGGTCTACCTAGTCGTGACAAAATCCTGAAAGTGCCTACTATAAAATTGTAGAGATCTATAATTTGAATCATTCTCCAGAGAGTTGTTTGGTTTTGATGTTTCAGGTTCAAATCAGCCTACAGTGTGCACCTCATTCTATCTCATGGATCCATCTCAGAGCATGATTTTGAATCCATTTAATTATTTTCAGTGGAAGGCGCAGATGGAGATATTGTTGAGGTCGAAAGGCCTCTATAGAGTGACCATGGCCACTGAATTAGAGCCTACTTCATCTGTAGAGAATTCAAAGTGGTACAATCAGAGAGATGAGTGTTAAGATCCTAGTGGGCTACCTTCACTATCACCTTAGGTTTTTGGTGTAATGGTTCATATCATCTAGTATCAGAGCCTCTTCCTAGGTTCGAGTCATAGAGTGGGTGGCAATGTCGGAATTGCAATGTTTGTATGAGGCTTGTACGGATCAAAGGGGACACCACCGTACGGGTGCACATCTAGCCCAGAGCCTAGACTATGGAGCGTGGTGGGATGTTAAGTTCCTAGTGGGAGGCCTTCACTATCACCTTGGGGTTTTGGTGTAATGGTTCATATCAATGAGGATTATGTCCTTCTCTTCCTCAACACATCGACATATCTTCTTTTCCATTTGGATGGTCTAACTTCACCAAATGAAGTTTGGGAGAAACCTTGTCTGAGAGGACATCAATTAAAGAATGAGCTGATTTCTCTATGTCTGAGAAGTTATGAGAATCTATAGTATTATTTCTCCAAGTTCAAGCCACTTGACTTGTAGTTGAAGCAATACAGTATTGAGAAAAAGATGAGCAATTAGTTTTTGCCATACTCTCAAAATTGGGGCAAGACTATTCAGTCTTTGTTTCGACTTTCCATGCCACAAAACTAGCTGTGAATAATTGGAAGGTTCCTAGTTTATCTAAATTCATGGAGTCTTTGACTCAAGAGAAGAATAAGCTTATGTTGATGGGCACATGGAAGCCTTCGAAAGATCAAGCTCTAGCTACTGGTGAATCAAGGAATTCGAAGGGTAAGAGGAAGGAAAACTCCAAAAATCCTTTTGAGAAAAAGAAGGAAAGATCTAATCCACAAGAGGAGCCCTCCACCTCCAGAAATGATCAACAAAAGAAGGAGTGAACCATATGCTCATACTGCCAAAGGGGTTTTCATCCTAAAAGCTCCTGTATGAGAAATACCATAGATCATATGGCACACATTCTTGAGAAGAACCATATCCCCATTCCTGAAGGTGCAAAGAAGAAGGAAGGAGGTTCTAACTCAGATGACAAGGAGCGAGTCCATGCTCTAATAGACAACACATCTTCATCCACTTCTTACATCATTGATTCTGGAAATTCAAGGAACATGGTTGAAACTAGAGAATCATTTGCCACCCTCAGTTCCTTTGATGGCCCAGATCCTATCATTATTTTTGGAGATGAATCAAAAGCTGCTTCAAAGGGTAAGGGTAGAGTAGACCTTGAAAATGGCTCATTTTTTAATGTCCTTTATGCCCTTGGTCTAGCTACAAATTTATTGTCATTCTACCAAATGACCCATACTAGTTCACCTAAAAGAGTTGTCTTCACCCCTAATGATTTAGAGATCTATAAGATATCCATAGGAAGAGTTGTTACATTAGTCACTATGGATCATTCCACCAGAGTCTACAAGTTTTCACAGTTTTTGCCTACCTCTGCATGAGTTTCACTCCTCTCTCATGATAATGAAGCAAGAAAGATTTGGCATGAGAGTTTTGGCCATGTAAATTAAATATACCTTCATGAACTTCATGAAAAAAAATGGTTGTACGATTTCCAAACATCACTTTCACAAAAGGAGTCTGCCAGGGTTGCGTTCTAGGAAAACACCCTGAGAGAAAGTTTGAGAGATCAATACCTGAGAGAACCTAAGATCCTTTGGATCTAATCCATAGTGATATTGCTGTTCCTTTCCCTCATATGTCACCGAACAAAGCCAGATACCTATTAAACTTCATTGATGATCATACTAGGTATTGCTGGTTCTATTTTTTGTAGTTTAAATATGAAGTTTTTGGCCATTTCAAACTTTTTAAAGCCATGGTTGAGAACTAGTATGGAAGGAAGATAAAGGAAATCCGATATGATAATGGGGGAGACTACATCAAAATTTCTTTTCAGCATCTCTGTGTAGTGGCTGGAATCCACATGCAGCACACTGTTCCATACACTCCTCAACATAATGGAGTTGCTGAGAGAAAGAATCGATCTCTAAAGGAGATGGCCACTTGTATGCTAGAAGCAAGATCTTTTCCACCAAATTTGTGGGATGAAGCAATAAATTGTGCAACCTACATACTAAAAAAATTCCCACATAAAGCACTAAAAGGAGTTACCCCTCGTTAAGCTTAGTGTGGTAAGAAGCCTGATATTTCACATTTCAGGATTTTTGGTGTTAAGGCTTGGGCTAGAGTGCCATCCGAGAAGAGAAGGGCTTTAGAGCCATAGAGTAGGACATGTTTGTTTGTTGGCTACTCAGAATGCTCAAAGGGGTACAAAATTATTAATCTTATACCCACAAAGAATTCATAGAAAGGAGTGTTTAGTTTGAGGAAGAAACCCTACAAGGAGTTGAGATTGGAGAGTCTTCTCAACCACCACCGGAAGAAGGAAATGAATATTTGAATGAGGTTTCTGATGATGAATATTCTGATTCTGATTCATATGAATATGTTTATTATATGATTGCATACCCAATATCACCATCAAGGCCAAAATGGGCATCAAAAACCATAGAAGCTGCTGGTGAACTTGCTAGGAATCCTCAGGATCCTAGGAAAACAAGGTCACAATATGAGAATGCACTTTCAGCAAGGGATCCAAATATTGATGAGAAATTATTTATCACGATTGAATCATATACTAAAACATATGAAGAAGCCTCAAAATATCCAATATGGATATCGTCTATGGATGAGGAGTTCCACTCCTTGCAGAAGAATGGAACTTGGGAGCTAGTCAAGCTCCCACCAGGCAGAAAGATAGTAAAATGCAAATGGATCTACAAGACTAAGATGGATGCTAATTCAGATGTAGTCAAGCATAAAGAAAGGTTGGTGGAAAAGGTATTTTCACAATTCCAAGGTATGGACTATAATGAGACCTTTTCCCCATTGAAAAAACTAGATTTTATTCGACTAGTTCTGTCAGATGCAGCAACAAACCATTGGGAAATTCACCACATGGATGTGAAGTCTTCTTTTCTTCATGGTGATCTCGAGGAGGAAATATATATGCAGAAAACTGAATTCTATTATGCAGATCCATCACTTGTGTGCAGGCTAAGGAAATCATTGTATGGACTTAAGCAAGCTCCCAGAGCTTGGTATGCAAAAATGGACCATTTCCTCCTTACACAAGATTTCAAGCGATGCAAATCTGATCCAAATGTCTACCTAAATCACATCGATGGTAAGATGGTGATTATAGTATTATATTTTTATGACTTAATAATCACAGGAAGTTCCATTGATGAAATTTCATCACTAAGGATAGCTTTGCATCAAGCTTTCTCCATGTCATATTTAGGGATTCTCATGCAGTATTTGGGGCTTGAAATCACTCAATCACCCAATGGAATCACTGTATGTCAGTCCAAATATGCTTCTTATCTGATTAAAAGGTTCAGTATGGATTAATGTGAGGATTCAAAGACTCCCTTATTCTCAGGAGTCAGGCTAGAAGAAGTGGATTCTACACCCTTGGTGAACAACACCCTCTACATGAAACTAGTTGGAAGCTTGTTATACTTGACTCACTCCCGACCCGATTTGGCATATGAAGTAAGTCATGTTGCAATATATATGGAGCATACACATGAGATCCATTGGAGGTATACAAAAAGGATCTTTCACTTTGTGCAAGGCACCAAGACACATGGGATCCACTATGCTGCCAATTCCTCATTCGATCTAGTTGCATTTTCTGACTTAGATTTGGATGGGGATAGCATAGACCAGAATTCCACTTCTGAGTTTGGATTCATGATTGGAGGAGGTCCTATATTCTGGTCTAGTATAAATAAAAGTTCCATTGCACTCTCTTCAATAGAGGTAGAGTACCGAGGAGCAGTGAATGCGGCTACTCAATGCATATGGTTTCAAGGAATTCTTGGCGAGTTTCGGATTGAATTTAGCACTCCCACTGTTCTTTGGGTTGATAACACGAGTGATATAAGGATATCCTTAGATCCAGTACTCATAAAAAGATCCAATTATATTGAAGTGCACTTGCACTACATCCGGATTCTAGTGCATGACAAATTGATTGTGTTGGAGTATTTCCCCACTAGTGAGCAAACTACTGGCATTTTCACTAAATCCTTCACAGAGAAGAATTTCAGCCATATTAAGTTTCTGCTTGGAGTGGTTGATCATGAGGTGAAGGATTATTGATGAATCAGGTCCAAAAAAATTTTCTTGTCCATTTTGAGGGAGGGTTTTGTCCCATGAGGTTTTCCCTATTTCCTTGCTTTTGGACAACGATATGTAAAGGGTGAGCAAGCCTTGTTGCTAGGCCCTAATAATTTTTGATATGTTTTGTCACTTACAGTGAAGCTTAAGGGAGGGTGTTAGAGCGTAAAAACCCATTTAATACTTAGGATATATTTTATTTCATCTTTTATTACTTTCCTAGGTAGTTTCACCATGTATTTGGCCACTAGTTGACTTCCTTGGTCCAGCACATGTCCTCCTTATCCACTTGAGCGCATCCTTGGTCATCCTACCTGCTTTTATGGCTATCCTAAATGGAAAGGGGACACTTCCTTCTTTTGGAGTGCTTTCACTGCTTTTTCCTACTTTTGGAAAGATAAGACTAAAGCTAGGCACTCTGGTGCTTTTGGCAAATGTTATATTTTGTGGCCAACACACCTTTCCTCTTTTTAACTCCAAAAGCTATCATATTTTTCCATTTTCAGTCTACTTCACTTTCCAAAATATTTTTATCCAATTCATGAGGATCTTGAGTGAGTTGGAGAGAGATGTTTCCACCTTAGGGGGTTTTAGCTAGTTTAGTAAGCCTGATTTTGTGACCAATTCGAATGCCTCCATAGAAAATCGAATTTATGATGTAACTCTATATATTTTCAGCCAATTTATGGTACATGGTTGGCTGATGTACATTTATGCTAATACACTTTATTATTGCGCATAATTCTGAGTCTGATTTTGAGTGTTCTTGTAAATTCTAGACTAGCAATTTGTGTGAAAAAAAATTTCAATATTATGATCAGCCTATGATAAGATTTCACAGGTGTATTCGGGGCTTCTACAATGGATCAATGTTTCTACAGGGGATTGATTCTATTGAGCATTAGACTTTCTTATCCTCTATGTATTCTCTATGCTGATACAATTGATGCTATTAGCATCCATTATGATTTACATGGTCCATATGACTGATACTATTAATAACAAGCTCCAGTTGTTCCTATAGTGTGTCTCTAATTTTCCTATTGCCTCCAATGTGCATATATTTTGACACATATATTGAATTAACCCAATTGAATAACCAATTCACATCTATTTGTCAATATGAAGTTATATATCTTTATCCAACACGTTTTTGGTCCTTCCCATACCCTCCTCGAATACATTACTAAATGTCGTACTCCATTTGGGAGCCCTTGGAAACTAGCTTCCTCACTAAGCCAAAATTTCCAATTCTTCAATCTTGCTTCCCAAAATTGCGTCCATCCATTCCTACGATTGTTAGTGGAACCACATTGAAAAAAAGGAGCAGAGGAGGTTCCACATAAGTCCTAGGTTCGACACCTTGCAGGCATTGTTCTAACCAATGGAGGATTCATAGGCGTGATGCACTCCCAAATGTGCCAATGATCAATGTGCTAGACAATCTACCACTCACCAATGCCACACATGAAAAAGTACTGTACCTTTCATATATGCATATTTTTTCAGACCACCTACATCCATGTACTGCAGAAATTTTGTCCTACCTTCATAAAAACTTGCCCGTCATTGCCATCTTTCTCACCCTTGATCTTTCACTATCCAAATTCAACTAGCTTCCACTATTTTGGCCATATCTTCCTCTCAGTAGATCCAATTCATATTCTATGAGTTGCTGCAGAAACCCAAGACTCTGTGCAATCCATCCCAAGTGTTTTTGAAGATAAATGAACTTCCTAGATACCCCTTCCATCTATTTAAAAATCGTTACCATGTGCTATCCCAAACTCACAATTCCACTCCAAGTCCCTCCAAACCTCTCCCGAACCTCTACAACTCTGCAATTATTATTCTGTAGTCTAAATACTTTGAAAAAATAAAGTCTAGAGCCACTCCAAGTATCTCTAGTCCATTCCAAGACTTTCAAAGTCAAGTCACAAGCCTCCTAGTGCTCATTGAAGAACCTTTGGAGCTAGTGTGCCATTTTGACATGCTAGAAGTGGAACATAAGCTTGATGTATATTTATCAGAGCTATATCAATAGTACATCAGATTCTTTGAGTTAGTGTGCCCAAATTCTGAATTGGGTACATTAAAAAATTTGGCTAATTTTTCCAAGTGGAGAGATGGAAAATGCCTTCCCTTTTTATATTAAATTAGGAGCAAGCTTGTGCTAGCACACTGTGGACTCCATTGTATGTCGAAATTGTTGGGTGTGAGTTAGTTTCATAATTGGGTACGTTACAGTTATTTTCCTTATGATTTGACTTGATTGGAATGAAGTGTGCATCCTTTGTCAACTTATCCACCACTACCATGATTGAATCATGTTGTTTTGTTGTCTTGGTCAATTTGGTGATAAAATCAGTTGTCACCACATCCCATTTCCATTCTAGAATTGGAAATGGATGAGGTAATATTGTAGGATGTCCATGTTCAACCTTCACTTTCTGACATTCCATACATCTTTCTATATACTCAACTATGTATTTCTTCATTCTTGGCCAAAAGCACTAACTTATTACTACTGTAATAGTCTTTTGATATCTAGGTTGTCCTGCATAGAGTACCTTGTGTATTTCATCCATTACTAGCTTTCTTAATTCAACAAAATTAGAAATATAAATTCTATTATTATTTGTAATAATTCCATTAGTTTCCAACCTATATCCTTTAAATTCATGTTGTAGCCCTTCTTTTACGTGAATATAATGTTGATATGAAATAACATATTTTAAATTTGATTTTCACATGCTAATGGTTGTAGCATGCATTGTATGTGTTATTCTTCTAATTTCATCTATAACCTTATTGTATTTTCCTTTAATATGTTTTATTTCAAAATCAAACTCACGTAGAGATTCCGTCCCACTTGTTTGTCTTGCATTTAAAGTATGATTCTCAAATAAATATTTCATCCCACTATGATATGATCTTAATTGAAATTTTCTACCCATGAGATAATGTCTACCCATTTTTAAGGCATGTTATAGAATACAACTCTAAATAATTTGTGACTTAATTTTTCTCATGTTCCTTCAACTTCCTAGATTCGTAACAAACCACATGTCCATTTTGCATAAGTACACCACCAATTCCTTCTTTAGAAGCATCTATTTAGACCACAAAATATTCATTTGGATCAACAATTCCAAGAATTGATGCACCGTGAGCAATCTCTTCAACTATTGGAAACATTATTCACACTTTGGTTTCCATTCAAATTTGGCTCCCTTCCTCTACAAGGATGTAGTTGGATGTGCTACTTTTGAGAATCCTTCTGTAAATATTCTGTATTGTCCATCTAATAGCATAAATGATCTTACGTCTGATACATTCCTGGGTTTATTCCACCCCATGATAAATTCAATATTCTTTTGGTCTACTTCTATGCCTTCCTATACTATGAGATTTCCCAAGTATTGAATTTATTTATGATAGATTGATAATTTACTCAAATTAGAAAATAATTTATCCTCTCTTAACACCTGTAGCCTTAATCTCAAATTCTCATCATGATACTCTAATAAGTTTGAATAAATAAGGATCTCATCTAAAAATACAATGAAAAATGTCCAAATATTATCTAAATACGCCATTCATTAAGCACATAAAAGTAACTGGTGCATTTGACAATCCAAATGGAAATAGTACAAAATCATAATGACCATATCGATATATGGCATCTATTTTTCTTATAGCCTCATTGTTTATTCTCACTTGATGATATCTTGGCCTCAAATATATCTTGGAGTAAATTGTTTCTCCTTTTAGATGATAAAAAAAGGCATTAATTTTGGGTAGAGGATATTTTCTCTTCACTGTGACTTTGTTTAATTGTCTGAAGTCAATACACAATCTGAATTTCCCATCTTTCTTCTTTAAAAGAGTATTAGTACTCCCCAAGGAGACACACTTGGTCCTATGTACCCTTTCTTCAATAATTATTCCAGATACACCTGTAACTCTTTCAAATTAGGTGTAATCATTCTATATAGTATTTTGGAAATTAAGGAAGATCCAGGAACTAGGTCAATAGTGATGTCAATACTAGAAAATATTTCAACAAATATGAATATTCATGTAATACTAGAAAATATTTCAGAATGGGGAATTTATTCTTTTATGGTTCCTCTACAGCTTGGAAAGTTGAGATACTATCTACAACACTAGTACAATGCAAAATGTTTACATAGAATTTCTCATTAACCTAATCAATATAGTTAAATCCAATGTTCCACTCACATTATTATAATTTTTCCATGATCACTTACATTGTTTTTTGCACAACAAAGTTTTCTAGAATTTCGTTATCCCAAATCTCAAACACAAACATGAACCAAGGACTTTGCTTCTAACTGTAACAACCATCTATATTTATAAAATATTGATTAACTGTAAAGATCGTCTAAAACATTAATAAACCCTTTACAAGATTTACCATTCAAAATATTTCATTTGAAAAAAAGGATGATAATCTTCTTAATTGCTTATAAGCAGACATTTGATAGTTCAACTTACCATCACTGAATTGCTAGTCCTTGAATTTTGTACTGAATGCTGTTGACTAAGAACCAATTAATGATTAATTAAATTTATTCATTGTAGAATTTCTTTTATTTAGAAATTATGGATAGTTAATTGCCAATTTGGCAATAAGTTGATAAACAAAACCTTAACAGCCAGGGCATTATACTCCCAAGTGTAAATCTAATAAAAATTCTTTTTTGTTTCTGTTTAAAATAAACAAATTACAACTTGTGCAAAGAATCCAATAGACTCCTGGCTCTATGCTTGAAAAAAAATGAAGAGGTACTAATTCTCATAAGTTTTAGCCAGTGGACCCTAACATTTTTGTTTGTGCATTATGTACCATTGATATTAACTCAAGAATGGACCTAGAAATCATGCAATAAATGCTCAAATGATGTATATCAACTAGGAGGAAACCCGAAGACATTATTGTATCAATTTTAATAACAACAAAAACTGACTTCATCAAGTCCTTTGAGCTATGTAAATTTTTCCTCACATTCTAACCAGCTAGATGTTGAACAATAACCAAAAAAATGCAGTTTTACCTATGCTTGATGAATCCATGATACAATCAAGGATTGTAGATCTTGCCATGTATTTAGAGGGTCAAATATTTCCTTGTTTATCTGTTTATTTTGAACTTTGAAAATCCCTCAAGGAGACACATGCATAGGATATACAAACATTTCTTATCACAACCCCATAAATCAAGACATACAAAAAACAGGCTTAGTTCTTTGCTATTTGTTCAAATATCAAAAAAGGGGTTACCAACTTACCAATAGTCTCTGCAAAGAACATAGATCATTCTTAAAATGGTGGAAATAGTTAGAATCCCTAACAATTATTTCTTGTGCAATGATCATGGAGATAAATTTGAAGGAAGTATGGTAGTCACCACACACATGAACTTTTTTAATCATTTGGATAGTTGTCCCAAAGGTGTGTTCATTAGAAAAAAATAAAGAGTCAACTTTTCACTGTTGTTAGAGAGAACATATTTATTGTATTCTTCTTCCACATCATGCAACAAATCATATTTTGTGTTTGGAACATACCCTGCCTCCTTCATCCTTACATCTAGTGTCTTTAAAGTTTCATAGATCTTGTCCATTTGTGGGTCCAAGTTATCTTATACAACAAAAGCGTGCATTCTCCTATTGATGTCAATCCAGCTACATCCTGGCTTCTTATTTACTACCTTATATTTCATCATTTTGTCACTCTTGATACATCATCCCATCTTCCAACAGAAGCATACATGTTTTCCATCACCACATATGATGCATCATTTGTTAGTTCCAACTTAAACATTTGTTCTACTGCACGGTTTGCTAAATATATATTGCCATGCCTTCTACAGGAACCAAGCAATGTTTCCCATCCAATGGAATCCGGTTCAAATGGCATGTTTTGGATAAATTTCTCGATCTCTTCAAGATGCCCAACATGACCAAGAGGGTCAATAATATAGGAATAGGTCCTTACTTGGTATAATTGAATTATCTTGGGTAAGAGCATATCTAAGAGAAAGTATAAACACCCGCACAAAATAATAATAAAAATGAATTAGGGGGTGTAGAAGTGGTTTGTGGAAATGAATTTTAGTGTCTTTAGTGCATCCACAACCAAAAAAATGAAAATATCATTTTTTCTGTTTACATAGTAAATTATGGAAAAATAGAACATAAAGCTATTGAGATAAACAAAAACAATATGCACAATCAACACATATCTTTGGGTAGAATATCAAATACAAAATTCCAATAATAGAAATACTTGTACAACAAATATATGAATAACATGAATTAACAACACCAACACTATCTACCATGGAAAAATAGATCATAAAGCTATTGAGACAAACAAAAAAAATAGGCACAATCAACATCGTTTTTTGGGAAGAATATCAAATCCAAAATTCCATTAATAGAAATATATGTACAATGAATATATGAATAACATGAATTAACAACACCAACATCATCTACCATATACTACATACCACTAGCCCAATTACATTTGTGGGGAGGTGTATCAATAACATTACATGCTCAGGGAGTATGAACTATCACAATGGTTTGCATCTCATTTGCGCATATCTTGATTAGATGGAATTCAGTTGAAAAAGGGAGAGAACTCCTCCACCTGAAATTATGACACCATTATATTGTAGACATGTAGTGTTTTCTATCTCTCTTACCATTCTTTATTTGTTTCTTCTATACACTACTACAAAAAAATGAGGTTAATCAAGTATATTTTCTTAAAAGAGTTGAACTCTTTGTTTTCTGGTGTATGTATAATTGCATTAATCTTGGTAGTTGAGCAGAATTTAAAAGTTTGCCAAGTTGATGCTAAGTAATACAATGGAATCAAGTTCAGTGAACACATTACTTACAGCTAGTGCCATTATTCAACAATTTTTTTTTTTGGCATTAACTAACTTTGAATATAGGCATAGGAAGTCGGGGTAAAACTCTTCTTGTCATTCCAAGTTTGAATTTGTATTTTTCCCATTTGTTTCAAAAGTGTTTGAGCTAATCTAGAAAATGCAATGCATTTTGGGTGTTCACTATCATGACTGCATTACCCAAATTTACTTACAACAGTGGAGCATGTTATGAATTCTTCCTTACTTTGTGCATTTCAGTCTATGATGTAAACATTGTCATTGGTTTGATATTGAATATTGTAAATTTGATGCTAAATATTTGACACAAATTTGGTTTCAGTTATCTTTACTACTTGCCTCTATACACAAATTATGAATCTATAATCAAATTAGCATTGCATGTATATAAATAGAAATCAAACCATCAACAACACATTAAAGTACACTCAGCCTTTGATCGAACATAATGGTACTTGTAGTCTCTCCTAAAATTAATTTCTCCACCTCCAACTTTTACCAAGGTCATTTGAGCCATTTGAATAGCCACCTTTTTTATATTCACAAAGTGTTTCAGACTAGTAATGAAAACAAAGGACAATACATTAAGTGAACCTCAAGAAAATCCATTACAAATTCCTCCAAACATACATATATGACACCCAAATTTATATTATTAGCTCAAGGATTGAGCACTAATCAAATAGTTTTTGTACCATAGAGCAACCAATCGTGAACTACTTTCATAGTTGTAATGTCTAAGATTTTAGCATTAACTTCAATTATTTTCTACCAGAATACTCCATGAGTGGTCAGCCTACTTAAGTCATAAATAATTTAAATGATTTTGAAGGTCATCCCTGACTTGATTTTGGGGAAATGAATATAAATTGATAAAATAAGTGTCAGAATACTCATTAATTAGCTGGCAAGATTAGGAGTGCGCTGAGACTTTTTCCGTCCTTTTTGGAATGGTCCACCCCTCATTCAAAGTAACAATTAAAGAAAAATATATGTGTTAAGTATTCTTAGTATTTTCTATCATTTGACAACTATTTGGCTACAATTATTAGATTTACCAGCAAAGAAGGGGCATTTTTTGCATTCACGAGGTCATTCCTAGCAGGGAGAACAATAACCTTTACCCTATATTTGTGCTTCATTTTAAATTAATGAAAGTGAATGGAATAGGCCAATAAAAGCATTATTTCATATCTGAATTTAACCCTCTAAACAACTAGCAACAAAAAGGGAAAATGGCAAAAAAAAATCAAAACAACAAACCATTTCTATGTAGAGATAAATCGACATCCTTATGCTAAAAAGGGAATTTTACCATAGAAGCTATTTTCCAAATCTGATTAGGTACCAAAATAGTCAACAATAAAAGAAACATTCTCCAAATTACTAGGTAGAAGAAGTGAAATCAATTGATGGATAGAAACAATGTATCAAACCAACAGTATAGGCCTAATTTTGGATGTCTTAGCCAAATTATTCCATAAGTTCTTTCAGCTACATGAAATATGCTTTGTTGGTAGAAAGGAATTGGATTTAATGCTTGGTATCACTTACTTATAGAGGGTAAGTTGTTGAAGATTGTGTAACTTCAGAAGATATTCTTATTGTACTTCCTTCGGGAAATATTCATAATGTATTTGATCATGTAAAAAAACTAAAAGAATAAATGTAAACCCCTCATGCAAAGTTGGCTCGGAAGAATCCATAAAAATATTAAATAAGTATTATTTAATATACCCACAAGTGAAGTCGACCACATAAGGAAAAAGGTCACCAACATATTAGTATAAATAGTGGAGGAACACTTCTCATTTGGACACACAAAACAAGCATTCAAGCAAGGTCTCTAGAGAGAGAAGAAGAGCAAGTTTATTTGGAAGAAGAAGAAGAAGAAATTGTATTGTGAAGACATCTTATTCTTGGGTTTTCTATCTTATATTATTCTTGGGATCTTTGTGTGAAATATATTTTTTCTCTTGATTGACATTGTACTTGTGATGAATCTATACTGAAGAATTTTTGCTGGGGTTTTCCTGTGAGAGGGTTTTCCTAAGGTAAATCTTTGTGTACTCTTGTTTATGATGTGCTTGTATATCTTTCTGTGATCCTATTGCATATGTTTATTGTGATAATATATAAATTGTTTGAAGATCTAACATAACCATCCTTGAAGTATAAAATTCTAACATGGTATTAGATCTAGCATGAAAGAAGACTTTGTGCTGCTGAAACTGTCGGAAGTGAAAAACTAGGGTTTCCTGCTCCAGAAGCTTTTCACCATAGATTGGCCTAAAAATGAGGAAAAATAAATTCTCCCTAGGAGGGATCATTTTTCTATGAAGGAAGATTCGATATTTGAGAATTTTGAATTTTGACGCGGAAACTACTACTCGGGAAAAATTAGGGCATCATTTTTTTGATATTTCTATCCACAGATTTGGCTGAAGGAAGGGTTTTCTCAAATTGAATTAAGGAGGAACATATTTATCTCAATTCATATTGACAACATTCCGAAGTTGGAAAATTAGGGTTTCTATGACAAACCCTATGTCAACGAGTAAGCATATTTCAAAAGGCATTAAAGCAAGCACTTGGTTGGAGCATCTATATTGGTAAGCACTATTATCGGTTATTTCCATTTGACGTTCTCATTTTATCAAGATGACAAACAACACCAAGCTTGAGGATAAGCTTGGAGGAGATGATAACTTTGGAGCATGGAAGTATAGAGTACTTCTCATTCTAGAAGAGAATGATTTGTACAACTATGTTAAGGAGGAAGTTGCAGATCCATAGGGAGATGAATAAAAGGCTAAGCACAAGAAGAATATGGTTAAGGATAAAAGGATCATTGCTGACTCCATCAAGGATCACTTGATCCCCCATTTTTTATCCTTGAAGAATCCCAAGGATATTTTTGATGCATTGACTAGACTATATGAATGAAAGAAAATTAATAGGAAGCTGAAATTGAGAACTCAACTCAAGGGTGTGAAGACGTAGAACTCAGAAAGTATCATGTAATGACCCTTGTTAGGAATTTTATTAAAATGGCAATTTTTCAATTTTTTCCCTAGTTCGACCTTTGACTAGTTTTGATCTCTAGATCACCAAATTGCTCCATTTGCTCCCAAATATTCTGAGAAGGTATATGGATGATGTTAGAACATAAATATGTGTTTTAGGGATTCTTTTGGACCTTTAAAATACTTATTCAAATCCTCTTTCAATTCTGGCCAATGTAGGGAACTTTACTAGTAATTTCCCTTTGACTAGTATTGGTCTCTAGGTCTCTAGTTGGCTCCAAATGCCTTCAAATATTCAATGAAGGTGTATGAATGATATTTGTACTTGATTATGATGTTAAAGGATGATTTATTACCATCAAAATACTTATGAAAACTTTTTTAATATTCTGGACAAAGTATGAAATTTAACTAGCAATTTGAAGTTCAAATCCCCCTAGGGTAAGTTTTGAAAATGGCTCTCCAAATGCCTCCAAACCCACTCGAAATTCTGAACAGAGGTAGGGGATGTATAAGGAACATTATTTAGGTCTCATGTGAACCATTAATAAGTTATTAAGTCTGTTATAACCTTCTCCCAAACAGCAGCAAAAACCACTAATTCAACCCTTGGGGAAATGGCACCAAATCTTCTCCAAATGTAAATAAATTGAGTAAAATGTATTCAAATGATTTAGTACTGAACATGAAACTTATATAATCCATAAATAACATTCCATTCATAAATAAACCAGCATTATTATACTTATCCATTCGAATCCATCAACATTACATTGGTTCACAATAAGGTAGTGGGGAAATGGCACTGTTCTTTCATTAAAAATGAGATTTACACATTTCTACTTGGAATTTCGACCTAAAACTTTCTGGAGATGAATAAAAGAGTATTTAATTCATATTAAAAAATAAATGGGGCATTAGAGTCTCCCCCAAAGAGTACAATATCTCACCAAAAACGCCCTCCCTCAAGGATCAAGAATATGCCATCAAAACTAGAAATGGTTGAAGGAGTGAGCTGCAATAGAAGAAACCATGAGCTGCCCTGTATCTTACACCTGAAAATAAAGACTTCATTAAATATCCAAATGAAAGGTCTGAATGGCCTTTCCAATTACCAACTCGAATGGGAATCTTTCACCCTCGAAATTGGCTAAGGCAAGAAACTAGTCATCCACTAGCTGTCCCTTTTCACAAATGCAATTGCAAATTCTACAAATGATCAAAATCTGGTTTCATTCTTTGTTATTGACATTTATAAACATCTAATGTCCTCTATGGGTCGCATTCATTCCAAGAGACTCATGCCAACTCAAGTTGGGAAGAGATTCCAAAGAACACCACTTGTACAACAATTTCTAGTCTCCCACTTCCACCAAATCACATGTGGAAGCATCTTAGATGCCCTAACTCCCTTGAGAGCCCTCGTGGAGGCTATTTTTAGCCTTGACATGTCATATATGTCATATGTCAGCCTTCAGGTCTGATTTGTGTCATAGGTGTCATAGCATCTTTATCATTGTTGTCATAGAGCTAGGGAATCTAGCCCAAGTGTCTCACTAGCTCCAAATTGCCTCTTCCTCTTCCATGGGAGTTACTCTTCCTCTATATTTCAACCTTGGATGAGTCATGCCATGAATAATACCTTTTTAACTCCCCCAAGTATGTTACCATTCACCTTGAATTCGAGTTGGTGAGAGAATGATGCCAAGTGTAGTGGGGAAATATAGCCATATGTGGGTCCCACTTCCTCCATGTGTCTTCATGATCAAATGCCACTTTGATTTTCACTTGTATATATTTATTTATCTCCTTTATTAAATATTATGCCATTCTAATGTTTAAACATCATTTATTAACCCCCTTATTCCAAATCCCAAAGCTTCCATTCCAAACCTAGGAAACTAGTAATTTTCCTCCTTGGCAATTATTTGACCCTTAACATCAATTTGACAAAATCTAATGAATATGGCCAATGTGATTAGGCCATTGTAACCCAATGCCAAATTTGGGACATGACAAATCCTCCCTTCCCAATATTGCTTGTCCTCAAGCAATTCCAAACATGGGTGTTGAAGAACATGCTTTATGTATAATTCTTTGAAGTTGCCATTGAATTGCCCAACCTTGAGTCTTTGAGTTTCCATGAATATTTTAGAGAGGAACCACCATGCTTGCTGCTGCACTACTCTGATAAAAATAACTTTATTAAGTGGGAAATCCGTCTCTCATACTTCTTGTTTCCCCAAAAAATTTGAAACCAATGAGATAAAAATTATTCCAGGGTCCCATTGCTTGTATTGCACCCCAACAATTAAGAGTGCTTTCCAACCCACACCATTAGATAAGAGGATTCTTGGATCCCATTTTCTTGTATGCATTCTTCCAAACATCATGAGTACAAAATATATATCATCAAAGTACATAACAACATAATGAAAATGTACATCAAGGATATGCTTCATCAAAGAGTCATGAAAGTGCTTATACCTCCAAGCAAGTAGACCACCATTTTCCAAGTGCATACAAGCTTCAAGTGACCAATCAAGTCTACTACAATGACATAGGTGAGGATCCCATGTCCTATAATGTTGCTCCAAAAGGATGTGATATGCATCAAAATATTCAGCCATGTATTCTTTCATCCAAGAAGTGAATGAAGAATCTCCACTAAAATCTGAACCAAATAATGAGCAGAAAAAACAAGGAGACTTCAAATGACTCAAAGAAGTCTCACCCATACATCCATGAATGTGAGAATCATAAAAATATAACAAAGTATGTGGCTTCCAACAAAAATGTTCTCGAATCATAAATATATTCTCCCAAGTGTTGGATGAAGTTCCTTTAACATAAAATGAATCCAGTGCTGAGCAAGAAAAACCATGAGTCTTCAAGTGACTCAAATGCATATCATAGGTGCATCCATGTAGATTTGCATCATCATAAAGTGTCAAATAATGTTGCTGCAAATGTGAATAAGAATGTGCTCCAACCATGTCATCATAAAAGGTAAATCTAGGAGTTCCATACTCCTCATGTGGCACCATAAAAAAAAACCCTTTCACCCATACTTCATTGAGACTAATACTGCAAAACATGGAATTGTAGGGTGTAGGAGAACGAACTAACTCACCCAAATGATCAAAAAGTGCAGAAGTTTCATCATGGGAAGGATCCATGTGGGTAGTATCATGCAGCTCCTTCAAAAGTGGGAAACCTTTGTCATAGATTGGTTCCAATGTAGAGGAATCATGCTCTTCTTTAAAAATTGCATAACCTTCATCAAGAGACAATTCAAGTTCCTCTTCCACCACATCAAGTGTTTGGATCTCTTCAATTTCATCTTCAAATACATTAAGTACATTCAAATTCCCACATTTCTTATGATCCACCATGTCATGAGAATCCTCCAAACAATCTACCATTTGACAATCTGAAACATAGGAGGAAAAACAAGTATCTTGCAAATTTTCAAGAAGTTGCTCATTTTGAATTGTGAGATTATGATTATTCTCATTATTCTTCAAGTATGCATCATGTAACAATTCATTAAGCTCAAACAAATGGTTTCTATCAAAAAGCAAAGACATGAAATTACCTTTGATGTGGTGCATTGCTCTTTGAATCTTATCCATGTCTTCAAGGAAGGATGTTTCCTCCAATGAAGTAGCTCTCCAACAAGAATTTGAAACCAATGCTTGAGTGTCATGGAGAATGCTAAGGGACTCTTGGATCTTCTTTTCATTCATCTTTAAGGACCCTTCAAGAAAATGAGGCTCTTGCAAATGATCCTCCTCATCTTCTTCATTTTTACTTGGACCAACTTCATGAAGCTCAAGTGGTGATGGGGAAGTTGATCTTGGTTCTTCTTCAACTGCTACAAGGTCTTCATTATCATGTTTAATGGAGCTTGGGCTTGCAACAATACTTTCAAAAGTGATCTCTATGTCACCAACATAGAGGTGTGAGCACCCATCAGTAGGTACTCCTTCATAGTTTAAGCATCCATCAGTAGATGCTCTTTGGTTCATGTCTAAGCTAGAAGGTGTCTCGAAATGATCTTCCATATTTTCAATAGAATCTTCTTCATGCTCTTGTGATGTCTCTTCATTTTTCTCCTTCAAGCAAGCTGATGCATTTTGCCCCTTGTTTTCCTTAGGATCAGTATATTTGGAATCTCTTCTTGAATAAATCTCAAAAGCTCTCCTCAAGGAGGACATCATTTCATGCACACAAATATGATACTCGCTCCAAGGGTTTTTACAAGAAGGGCATAAACCTTTCTTCACTAACTCCACATCTTCATTTTTTGGCCTATTTTCAAAAACATGTTCAGCATAGTACTCAAAAGACATGGCATTTTGTGTATTTTTGCTCGAAGCAAAATATTCTTGATATTTTTGATATTGTTGGGGCAAGGTTTTATATTTTTCTCTCCATCTTTGGAACTCGCTCATAGAATTATCCTTGGTTGGTGTGACACACTCATATTCATCAGATCTAAATTCATAAGAATAATCTTCATTTCTCTTGAAATTGTATGAAGTGTTGCATGATGGCACCTCTTCCTCGTACCATTCACATTCTGCTTCATATTGCTCATAAGCATATGCATATTCCTCATAAGAATTGTACTCATCGGATTCATCATAATAGTAAGACATGGCTGCCAATTATTCTTAAATGTATGTACCTAATCCACAGGTGCAAGGACCATGCTCTGGTACCACTGTAATGTCCCTTGTTAGGAATTTTATTAAAATGACAATTTTTCACTTTTTCCCCTAGTTTGACCTTTGACTAGTTTTGAGCTATAGGTCCCCAAATTGCTCCAATTGCTCCCAAATATTCTGAGAAGGTATATGGATGATGTTAGAACATAAATATGTATTTTGGGGATTCTTTTGGACCTTTAAAATACTTCTGCAAATCCTCTTTCAATTCTGGCCAATGTAGGGAACTTTACTAGTAATTTCCTTTTGACTAGTATTGGTCTCTAGGTCTCGAATTGACTCCAAATGCCTTCAAATATTCAAGGAAGGTGTATGAATGATATTAGGACTTGAATATGATGTTCAGAGATGATATATGGCCACCAAAATACCTCTGAAAACTCTCTTAAGATTCTGGACCAAGTATGCAATTTTACTAGTAATTTGGGGTTCAAATCCCCCTGGGGTTAGTACTGAAAATGGCTTCCCAAATGCCTCCAAACCCACTCAAATTTCTGAACAGAGGTAGGGAATGTATTAAGGATTTTATTAAGTTCTCATGTGCACCATTAATCGATTATTATATCTATTCCAACCCTCTCCCATTCAACTGCAAAAATCACCAATTCGACACTTGGGGAAATGGCACTATTTCTTCTCCCAATGCAATTAAACTGAGTAAAAATACTTCAAATGCTCAAGTACAGTACATGAAACTTGTAAAATATATCCATGGAAGTACATTAATCACAAATACATCAAATAATAATCCATTCATTCGAAATCATCATCAATACATTGGTTCACAACAAGGTAGTGGGGAAATGGCATTGTTCTTCCATTAAAAATGAGATTTATACATTTCTACTTGGAATTTCGACCTGAAACTTTCTGGAGATGAAGAATAGAGAATTTAACTCATATTAAAAAATAAATGGGGCATGATAAGCTCCCCCAAAGAGTACAATAGCTCACCAAAAACGCCCTCCCTCAAGGATCAAGAATATGCCATCAAAACTGGAAATGGTTGAGAGAATGTGCTGCAATAGAAGAAACCATGAGCTGCCCTGTAGCTTACACCTGCAAATAAAGACTCCATTAAAGCTCCAAATGAAAGGTCTGAATGGCCTTTCCAATTACCAACTTGGATGGGAATCTTTCACCCTCGAAATTGGCTAAGGCAAGAAACTAGTCATCGACTAGCTCTCCCTCTACACAAATGCAATTGCAAATTATACAAATGATCAAAAGCTATTATCATACTTCATTTTTACATTTTATAACCAAAATTATCCTTCTAAGGGTCGAAATCCTCTCAATAGATTCAATAGATTTCCATTTAGGAAATATTCCACATTTGCCACTTGTCTCCTAGTTCCAACCTTCCATCTTCTCCCAAATTCGATTTTGAGTCTCTTTGGCTTCTACAAATCCCAAATTCGCCTTCCTTGAGCCTATTTTTGGGGTTTACATGTCATAGTGGTCAGATGTCAGAGGTCAGGTCTGCAATTTGTCATAGTTGTCATAGATGCTCCATCATTGGTGTCATAGGGGCTAGGGAATCTAGCCCAAGTGTCCACAAACTTCCACTTTGACTCTTTATCTTCCATGGAGGTTACCAATCCTTTCCAATTCGACCTAAGATGCTCAATGACATGTGTTATGACTTACCAACTCACCCAAGAGTGTTCACATTCCCATTAATTCGAATTTGCAAAAGAGAGATACCATGTATCATGAAGGTTACCAATCCTTCCCAATTCGACCTAAGATGCTCAATGACATGTGTTATGACTTACCAACTCACCCAAGAGTGTTCAAATTCCCATTAATTCGAATTTGCAAAAGAGAGATACCATGTATTATGAAAAATCAAGCTAGTGTGGGCCCACATCCTCCATATGTCTCCAAAACCATTTGTCACCTAGGATTTCTCTTGAATTTCTTTATTCACTCTATTTATTAAATACTTGAACCCTTCTAATGTCTAAACATAATTTATTATCCCCCTTATTCCAAATCCCAAAATTTCCACCCCAAACCTAGGAAACTAGTAATTTTCCTCCTTGGAAATTATTTGAACTTTAGCATCAATTTGACAAACTCTATTGAATAGGGACAATGTGATTAGGCCATTGTGACCCAATTCCAAATTTGGGACATTACAAGCCATTAGAAGGAAGAAGAGGGACTAGAATAAGGATCATGCAACAATGTGGCATGAAAGAGTAGGAGTGCAAGACATAGTGAACTACGAATTGTTTGCATAAATCTGATAAAGTTGAAAGGAAGACGTTCGTGTGCATGAAATTAATTTGATGAGATATGCATTCAATGTCACAAAAGTCAAGGAAGGTGGTGGATTTTCCAAAATTAAATGCTGGAGTTAATGAATTTTGGAAACAGTACTGTAATGTCCCCAATTTGAAATTTTTCTCAATTTAGTCAATTTTTGAAACTTGGACTAGTAAAGCCCCAAACTATCCTAAATGATCCGAAATATTTTCGAATGGTGTATGGATTTGGTTGAGATGTATTTGGACACATTAAATAAGATATTATATTCTTGGAAACTTTCCAAATAATTCAGCAACTTGCATTTATAGTTAGAGAATGAAAGACAAAACTAGTAGGAAAATCGATGTTGAAACCCCCAAGGGTAGAAGGCTCCAAAAGATTCATAAGGATTTAGAATTGGGAATGAGAGTGTTTGAAGGGTATTGATACATAAAAATGAAGCTGATGTATCTTTGAAAACTATCAAAATGCTTATGCAACATTCATTTAACTTCAGGATAAAATAGGGAAATTTACTAGTAAATGCGAGGTTCAAACCCCCAAGGGTAGAGGTCACTAATGGCTTCCCAAATGTAGTTCGAACCTCCAAATTTAATAACAGAGACATGGATTAGTTAAAGGAATTAAATGGTAACCCAAATGCATCATTATTCAGTTTCTAAAGGCTGCTGCAACTCCCATAAATCAGAGGTTTGTGGACATTTCTTCACATAGGAGGAAATGATAGGAAACTTCACCACTTGCTATGAAATTCGAGATTTATGTTTCAAAGACTTATGTAATGTATATGAAAATTATTCAGGAAATTAATGAATCTACATACATCATAAAAATCACAGAGATGAACTGATACAAATCAAAATAAAGCAACTTCAAGCTCTCACAACAAGATGGAGGGAAAATGTCACCATTTATGCATTGTTTGGTATTTTTACATATTTTCACTTGGTTTTTAGGACTGAGAGTATTCTGAGAATTAAATAAAGAGTATATATATCAGAAAAAAAATAAATGGTGTATCTTGGACTCTCACAAAGAGATCTCAGATCAACATCTCACCAAAGGTGCCCTTCCTCCAAGAGCCAAAATATGCAGAGAAATGTGAGATAGAGATGGGAACAAGTTGAATAAGAAAGAATCACGAGCTGCCCTGTAGCTTCAAACTACAACAAATAAATCCATTGTAGCTCCAAATTAAAGTTTTGAATGGCCTCTCCAATTGCCAATTAGGATGGGAATCTTTCACCCTCGAAATTGGTACTAAGGAAAGTAGAGTAAACACTTCACTAGCATGGACGAGCTAGAATCTCTCCAAATTGAAAAGATGAAAATAAAAAATGAAAAAAAGTTGCTTTCCTTATTTTTTCTTCTCTTTTATAAAATTCTCAAGTACTATATGGGTCAAATTCCTTCCAAAACCCTCATTCCAACTCCAGTTGGGAAGAGATTCCAATGTGTGCCACTTGTCCAACAATTCATAGTATCCATCTTTCCTCAATTCGAATGGGGAAGCTTCTTGGATTCCATAAATCCATTGTGTGCCCTCTTGAAGGCTATTTTTAGCCCTGACATGTCATATATGTCATATGTCAGCAATCAGGTTTGAACTTTGTCATAGGTGTCATAGAATCTTCATCATTGTTGTCATAGGAGTTAGGGAATCTAGCTCCAAGTGTCACAATTCTTCTAAGATGCCTCTTCCTCTTCCATGGGAGTTATTATTGCACTCCAATTCGACTTTACATGACTCATGCCATGAATAATACCTCTTAAACCCCCCCAAGCATGTTACCCTTCATCTTGAATTCGAATTGGTGAGAGTATCATGCCAAGTGTAGCCACATGTGGGTACCACAACCTCTTATGTGCCCTCATGATCCAATGCCACCTTATTTTATTTGTCTTATGATTTAATTGACCCATTTAATGTGAATTTGTAAGTCTAAGGTCATTTTGGGTCTTGTAGCTCCTTTACTCCAACTTTTAATGCTTCCACCCCCAACCTAGGGAGCTAGTAATTTTCCTCCATGATAGTTCATTTGGATGGGAAATATTACAAACCAATACTTGGGAATTTTCTCTTGTTTTGACCCACCTTGTCCATTTGGATCTAATTTTGCATTATTACCAACTTGGACATCATGCTTGGCAATTATTTGACCCTTAGCATCAATTTGACAAACTATCATGACTATGTCCATTATGACCTAATGCAATTTTTTTGGACATTACAAGTACAAAAGGGTAAAAATTCAATTCATTGCATCCTATGATGGATATTGTTGCCCAAAAGGTTCGAGTACGAAAGTGACACGTCTTTGTTGCCACATGAACAGAGTATCATGTATCCTTTTATACCAAGTTGGACGATGAAAAAAAAAGTGCCATATATTTGGTTGTCATTGCAAGGGATACGACAACATTAAATGCGACAAGGTCCTTTGACAACATAGTAAAAATGCAACAAACGAAGCAGTCAGGCACATGAAGTTTAATGCAAAACCAATAGAAGTATGATGGGAAGTCTGTATGAATCACTATGCAAGGAGTAATAGAGTGTTGTGACAGGAACATGAGATCAATATGAAGGAATAATGCAATTTATATTTCAAGAAAGCAATCAGAGATAATTATGAAAGGACATCAGTGAAAAAATACAACAGAAAGAATGAAGATAGGGGGAATCATCCCTAAAGATAAATGAAGTTGAGGCCAGTGCAAAACCAAGTAACATAAGAATCTACATTTCACAAGTAATAGAACCAATTTTCCATTGATGTCAAAAGGGGAGAAATACATGAAGCTGTCAGGCATGAAGTTGAAGCAAGCAGAAATATCTTAAGCAAGGAGAGATGCATGAAGCTAACAAGACTGAATTATAATACATGGAGCTGGTTGCACAAGTAATGAATGAAGAAAAATATATTGCAGGGGAACAACATAGAGAAATATCATAAAGTTGTAGCTGACATGAAATATCTTGAAACAAATCATCAAATGAATAACATAGAGATACAACAGACGGAGCATATAAATATAGAAAACGTGTAAGAGCGTGAAGAAAATCAATTGGAAAAATGGCTTGCAGATGATCAAATATATCGTCTATGTAGAAGGAACAGAAAGCAGCATGGTTCACGTAGAAGTAGCAGAAGAATTGACAGCAGATAGTGCAATAGCCCAAAATCCCAAAGAACTCAGGGGGAGCATATACACAGGAGGAGCACTGTTACAGAGTACATATGAAGCATACAGTTCAAAGAATAATATGCAAAAATTCATAAGGTGCTGACAACAATGGAAAATGGGGATATTGTTTAACTTTGGTTGTCATTGATGTCAACTGATTCAGTTTGAGTCATTGATGTCAATTGATGTCAAAATGGATACAACATTCCTATAGTAGTGTGAAGAAGTATATGGGAACCACTTTGAAGAAGTGTATGTGCAAGATGGTGAAGGACATGGATGCCACTGTGAAGAAGTATATCCAGAATTTGCATCCAGTCTGAAGGTGTGCATCTATGGATATAGCATATATATTCAATTCAAAGAAGCACCAGTGCAACAGTCAAGTACACCAATTCATACTCACTCAAGGTTGCATTCAAATAATTGGTTGGACAATGGTACATGTGCACAAGTAGCCAAAGAGTTGGTCGAGAAAATAATATAAGTGTGAAAGCATGTTGAAAGAAGTCTCTGGTATGCACAATCTTGCTTGGTTAAAACTCATAAGTGCGCAAGCAGTAAGAAATAAGAAATGGTTGGATAGTCCTGAAAGCACGCAAGTTTAGCCAATCAGAATATGATTTCAGTTAATGGAATGCACACAAGATCCTATAAGGTCACAATGATTGAAGTAAGTATATGAGAAAATTCGATATCCAATAGTACAGTAGGTGTGCAAGTCCCAAAAGTGACGATAAGGAAAAGGTAAAAGTTACACTAAGTAGAAGATGGAGTAGGCGCAAAATCCATAAAATGTCAATGCATCAAGTGTGTATTACTCACAAGTGATAAATCGATAAGGGTCAAAGTCCCACCAAGTAGAAGTTGGATTATGCACAGTTTCTGCAAAGCATCAACATATCAAGGGAGAATTACCCAAAAGGGATAGTACAACAAAGGTTGAAGATACACCAAGTTGAAATGCAAGGATGCGCACATATCTCAAACGATGGTACATCAGGAGCACATGGGTACACCACCAAGGTGTAAAGTCCCACTAAGTTGTGGACCATGAAGGTGCAAGAAACAGAAAGGGTGACACATCAATAGAGCAACAGATGACATGTGGCAAAATCACAATCCATGAAGTTTTGAATAAGGGTTTCCACAACCAACTTGTGGACATAAAATATGTGCAGGACTTGTATAAATAGAGATGCAAGTTGGATATTGGATGTAATATTGATGGAAAGAGCATAAGAGCTTCAAGGGTTTGTTGAATTTTGATATTTGGGGCATCAAAGGGCCTGAGGACATAACAAAATGATCTAGCAAGGAGTCGAGAAGCACACATGCAACATATTGCATTTTTGATGGTGTGCAGTATGATGTCGTAGATCTGTGACCGATGCCCAAGTATTGAAATGAAGAAATATTGAAGTATGTGCAGGTGTGTAATGTTTTGAAGGACAACATTACGGATGGCATGCCAATAGTCATAGATGTTGAAGGATAGAAGCACAGAGACAGAACTGAAATACATCAGCTAATGTGCAAATGTTTATAAGATGCATATGAGAAGAAGTAAAAGTGTGTGAAGTTGAGAAGACCATTTGATGCGTGACGACATACCAAGAAAAGGATCCAAAAGCATATCATCATGCAAATGATCTGAGACAAGTGTGTTAAAACGAAAGGATGGATCTATTGGTGCACAACATGTTGCAGATTGTCTAAAATACCGTAGCACTTATACAAAATAGACCCATCAATAAGTGTGCAGTTCCATATGTTACTAGTGCATTATTTCAGAACAAAAAACTATCAATTGAAAGAAAAGTATCAGTTGGTGAAAGCAGTAGCATCATAACAGAATGATAGAGCATACCTCAGTTCATACTGCAGTATCAACGAGCACACAGTACCTGAATTAATACATTAGCAGAAGTGTGAATTGAGAGGAATAAGATGTCAAGTGATGTATTCAACTCAGTGATAGAGAATTGAGTGCATACGAAGGAAGCAAACAACATAACTATCTTCTGAAGATCAGACATGTATATGGAGTTGAAGTTCAGTGATTCAGAATCATATTTTGTATATTCGTGCGGCAGGATGGGGCAAGGAGAAAGGGGTTTGTATCCTCCTTCCAGTTGGTGATAGAGAAACACAAGGAGTCGGTGCTTCCTTTAGGTCGAATCCTATAAAACCAGGGGGTCGGTTCCTCCTTCCAGTCGGTGATAGTAAATACAGGAATTTGGTGCTTCCTTGAATGTATTCTTTCTCATTCTAAAGAAGCATTCCATGGTTTTCTCCCGATTGGGTTTCCACGTCAAAATTCCTGTGTTCTGTGTTCTTTTTATTGGTGCATGAATGGATGAATGTTTTATTTATTGATGCATAACTGAAGATAAGAATTAATTAAAGACTAATCTATTTAAGAAGGTAAAAAATGTTGATAACTGCGCTAATAATGATTCACACCCCCTCTCAGTATTAAATCGATTCCAACACCATATAAATACATGCTCCATTTTTCTATTAAATAAAGGAATTAGAATTATTATAAAATCAATTTTACAGTAGTTAGAATTTTTCATTTTGAGTATCACCTTCTAAATCAAAGGCTCATTAGAAGGATGAATTACCAATAAGAAAATATTTAAATCTAGTTATAATGGGAATGAAGACCAATTTTTGAGGTTATATATTACGGCTTATTTTCAAGCGAAGAGAGGAGAATGAGGCCCATCATTAGCGGAAAGAAGCACCCATTGGAGAATGCGTGGAATTTCTGTAAAATTAGTCACAGCAGATCTATTGAACAAGAATATCAATCACAATGATGTAAAACAAATTGGAGTAAAAACTATGCAAGAGAGATGCATCAGTGCTTTATAATCCAGAATAGTAGAATTACAATACAATACTGTCACAATGAGTGAGCAATTTGAATTAGACAAGGAGGTCATTCGAATATACTGCATGGTGTAGCTTGGCTCCAACTAGGAGTCCTCATCATCAATTAGTGGTGGTCATCAACGCACAAGTAACTGTCAGCCAAGTGTCAAACTGAGTCTAACTGAGTGTAATGAGTGTAACTGATGGTAATGGCACTAATGTAGGGAAGGAGGCTTGGTGGAGGGTGCATGAGGAGTTAATTGAACTCAGAATAGGTAGTCAAGTCTCATCGGAGGTCCATCGGAGTGGTAACAATAGTTCGGAGTCAATCTAGCCTCAAATCAAGGAAAGACAACTAACTAACTGAAGTGAACTGGAGTGGTAGGTGAGAAAAGGTGCCCCTCTCAGGTGGTAGGTGCATGATGGGAACACTAGACACTAGGAGGGATAAAACTGAGTGGAAGGAAGCTTCGGAGTGCTGGAAGACTAGGGACTAGGTGCCGGAGGGATCAAATTGGTGACTAGGCACCATGCGGATGCATGCAAAGTGCATGAAAAGTACATACGGAATGATGATATATCCTAACACCCCCCCTCAAGCTATACTATGATGTAAAAAATAAAATGTAGGGCCCTGGTTACTGAGACTAAAGGTCACCCCAATACAATAATCCAAAAATGCTGAAAATAAGCTAAGTGAGGAAAGAGGGAAAACCCAGTGGGAAGAAAGCCCCCCCTCAAGATAAACATAAAATGGATCTAATCTGTCTCCACCATGATGGAAGTCATCCCCAATAGTGAACAGAGGTAAGAGAACTTCTTCTCAGTGAAGTTCTTGGTGAAGATGTCTGCAATTTTCTCATCAGTAGGGCAATATTGCAAAATGATGGTGCGATCATGCACCAACTCTCGGATGTAGTGCATATGAATCTCAATGTGCTTGGTCCTCTGCCGCTAAACTGTATCTGTGGAGATCTTAATAGCACTTTGATTGTCACAAAATATGACAATCGAAGTAGTGCTACCAAAATCAAACTCGGAAAGAATACCCTGCAACCAAACTGCCTGAATGCAGGCATTGACTGCCCCTCGATACTCTGCCTCTGCTGAAGAAAGTGCAATGGTTGCCTGCTTTTTGCTTGACCAGAAAATAGGGCCATGGCCAATCATGAAAACATATCTAGAAGTGGACTTCTGATCAATGCTATCAACCGCCCAATTTGAATCAGTAAAACCAATGAAATCTAGCTCAAAATCTGCAGCATAATGTATGCCAAAATGTCTCGTACCTTGCACATACTGCAAGATCCGCTTGGCTACCCGCCAATGAAGCTCATCAGGCTGCTGCATATACCTTGATACAACACTCATGGCATAAGAAATATCATGCCTTGAGTGTGTCAAGTAGAGTACCAATCAACTATCGATACATAGTGCAATCTGCAAGCGGTGTCGAATTTCCCTCCTCAAGACTGATTCCTGAGAGGAATGGAAACGGAGCAGCCTTACATTCTACCATATTAAAATTTAATAGCAGGTCTGAAGCATACTTTTGCTGAGATAATGTGACCCCATCAAAGTTTTGAGCTATCTCCAAGCCCAAAAATTGCTTAAGCAAGCCCAAATCGCTCATGTCAAAAGCTAGATTTAAGGCAGTTTTTAGCGTGTTGATTGTATGGAGAGTGCTACCAGTAATGAGAAGATCATCAACATAAAGAAAAACAATCATCAAATTACCTTTAAATTGCTGTAGATACACATTCGGATCAGATTTTCATCTTTTGAAATTCGGAGAAAGAAGGAAGGAGTCCATCTTTGCATTTCAAGCTCTTGGGGCCTGTTTCAATCCATACAAAGTTTTTTTCAATCTGCAAACTAATGATGGATATGATATGTATCCTTATGGCTGCTTCATATATACTTCTTCATCGAGATATCCATGTAGAAAAACACTCTTCACATCCATATGGTGCACTTCCCAGTGCTTGGATGCGAAAATAGTCAAAACTAGGCGGATGGAATCCATCTTTGCAATCGGTGCAAAAGTATCAGTGTAGTCCACTCCTTGGACTTGGGAGAAACCTTTTTTCCATTAGCCTAGCTTTGTATTTGCTGATAGAGCCATCAGCAGCAACTTTGATGCGGTAGACTCACTTACATTGGATCAATTTTCTTCCAGGTGGAAGAGAAACTAGCTCCCATGTATTGTTCTTTTGAAGAGAACTGTACTCTTCATCCATGGCGGTTTGCCATCTTGGGTCTCGGTTGGCATGATAGTATGATTTGGGATCTAAAGTAATCATCAAATAACATTTCTTAGATAATAATGGATCAGAAAATGAAAGAGCCATACCTGCTCTTTGAAAGACTACTCTTGTTCTCCTTGGATCAACAGGATTTCCAATGTTTGGAGCAGCAGATTGTAGAGTGTTTTGGGCCCACTTTGGTAACTGAGGGGGATCATTATGGTCAGATTCCAAACCTGATATGTCATGGAGGCTGCAAATCGACAGTGTTTTCCTCGACTAGTTTCAAATCTTGAAGCGGTTCATCAAACTTCACACTTCGCTCTATGAATATCTTTTTGGATATGATATTCATGAGTTTATATGCTTTTGATTCTTATCCATATCCTATTAGGATGAATTCAGTACTTTGTGTATCCAAAGATTTTCTCTTTTCAGAAGGAATTCTAGCCCATGCAGTGGAGCCAAAAACCCTCAAATTGGACACATCTAGTTTGTGACCAGTGAATGCTTTGAAAGGAGTTTTACCTTTCACGGATGAATGTGGAACTCGGTTCTGAATGTATGCACAAAAATTCATGTCTTCAGCCCAAATATTTGTAGCCAAACCTTTTCACTCAAGCATACAGGTAGCCATCTCTTTCAGTGACCGATTCTTCCTTTCTGCTACACCGTTCTATTGGGGTGTGTAGGGAACTTTATGTTGGATCTGAATTCCATTTTTGGCACAAAGTTGCAGCAACTCAGTATTGATATATTCTCCGCCATTATCATATCTAAGAGCTTGGATCTTTCTCTTAGTGGTGGTTTCAATAGAAGCCTTAAAATCCTTGAATTTTCCAAGCACTTCTGACTTGTTTTTGAGAAAAAAGACCCAAGTAAAGCGGGAGAAGTCATCGATGAATGTCAAAACATACCTTGAACCATTCATGGACATATTTGGCAGTAGACCATTGATATCAGAATGTATGAGACCCAAAATAGTAGAAGCTCTACTAGCTTTGCTGCGGTCAAACTTGTGATCGGGGTGCTTCCCAATGATGCAACCTGGGAAAATTCCCTTCGAGGAATGGAGGTGCAGAAGACCATCAACCATGGATTTTTTTTCGGAACAGCAGCAAATACTTGTAATTAATGTGTCCAAACCTTTCATGCAAAATCCTACTAACCTCATTTCCATGAGTGAGAAGAGCAGTGGGATTTTCAAGCGGCACAAAATGTGAAAACTCATAGTATTTTGCAGTTTGATTTGCCTTTCCGACTACAATAAGTCTTCCACTTTCAATATCAGAAATTTCAACTTTGTTAGGTTTGAATGTAACTTGCTTCGGTGCACTAGTATGTGTCATTTGATACACAGAAAGTAGATTCGAAGCCAAAGAAGGCACATACAGAACATTCTGAAAACTTCCATGCTCTAACTGGATGGTACCTTTACCCTTTGATGAAATTTTTGGGTCATCTCCCAAATGGATGGGGATGGAGCTGTTTGGATCAAATGAAGAAAAGGAGTCAATATTTGCAGCCATATGATTTGAGGCACCAGAATCTATCAGTAGAGTGGTGGGTTTCGAAACAGTTGACATGAATGCTTGACCTCTTTCATGATCATCATTTCTATCCTTCTTTCGTGCGCCGTTGGGAAGAGTTATGTTATTTTTTTCCAAAAGGAGGGCCATTTGATCTATTTTTTTCTTCATGCATGAACTTTCAGGATGAAAGCCACGGTTGCAATATGAACATTTACATTTTTCTTTACCCTCTTTACCCTTTTTCTTGGTTCTTGAACCGGATGGTGCATCCGATGGTTTGCTTTTCTCTCTTTGCTTTGTAGGTTCGAATTTGGGCTTCTCTTTCTTTTGCTTCCCTTTGCCATTCGAATTCTTGGATCCTCCAACAAAGAGGGCTGAATCTTTGGAGCTTATGGACCCCATTTGAATTAGCTTATCATGCTCTTTGGTAACGAACTCAATGAAGGCATTCAAGGTAGGCATCTTCGAATTCGAGGTAGTTAGCCAACCAGAATTGAAAGTAGAGACAAATACTGAGAAATATTTACCAAGTTTTGAAAGAATAGAGAGGATCAATTGTTTATCCTCTTTGACAACTCCACTGTTCTTCAATTGCAAGGCCAAATGCTTGAATCTTGTGAAAAAATCATTGATGGTCCCGAAATTCTCAGGATTCAAGGCAATCAATTCATTTTCCAATTGAAAAGACCGCATGTCATCTTGCTTTCCAAAAATCTTTTCGAGTTGCTCCCATACTGCCTTTGGAGTAGTCAATCCACTCAGGTGAAAGTGAAGATCCTTGGAAATATTGAGTCAAAGAAGACCATATGCTTCATCCAATTTGTTGAAGTGCTTGGATTTTTCAATGAGAGTATTGGGCTCAATTTCGAGGCCCATGGTGACTCTGTAGTACCCTTTTGAGTGAAACATAATATCCATGTCATTCTTCCATTCAAAATAATTGAAGGGAGTGAGTAGCTTTGAAAAAGAAGAATCCATCTCAATGATAGTGAATGCACTTAATGGAGATGATTAACCTGCAAATCACAATCAAAACAAGAATAGTAAGGTCGAACAATCCACCCTTTTAGAGTTGCATCACACCTGGGATTAGATCAAGCAAGCTTGAAGATCCCATGTGTCAAATCCAGGAATTCTGTGGAAAACGCAAGGCTTCTGGAGTGTATTGGAGAGTATTTTTCAGCTTTGCATGCACATGGGCGAATGCACATGAGATTTTGCATGCCAAAACTTCAATATTTTTGAGCAAATTCACTCAATTCTTCATGTAGAACACATGTAGAACAGAGATCTTGTCCCTACCATGGCTCTGATACCATGTAAAATTAGTCACAATAGATCTATTGAACAAGAATATCAATCACAATGATGTAAAACAAATTGGAGTAAAAACTGTGCAAGAGAGATGCACCAGTGCTCTATAATCTAGAATAGTAGAATTACAATACAATATTGTCACAATGAGTGAGCAATTCGAATTATCCAAGGAGGTCATTCGAATATACTGCATGGTGTAGCTTGGCTCCAACTAGGAGTCCTCATCATCAATCAGTGGTGGTCATCAATGCACAAGTAACTGTCAACCAGGTGTCAAATGTTGAATATTGTAACTTCAAAGAATATTATATTTGTACTTTATTATTCCGGAGATGTTTCATCCCTCCGAGGTAACCCTATTATGTATCCGGAGATGTTTATTCCTCCGGGGGTTTGTATTAACTAGGGTTATTAGACCCACCATGTGGAGGTCGGCCCTGTGGTTATATTTTTGGGGTTATTAGACTTCTCCAGGAGAGGTCGGCCCCATTAGGTCTTTTAGTCAGTTGGGAGTCAGTATAAATAAAGGAGGTGAACTCCTCATTAGATCACTCACTCACTTGTGGAAGAGTGCGCACTTGTCTGGGAGATCCGCTAAGGAGACAAAGAAGGAAGGAGCACATCTTGTATTTTGGTTGATCATCTTATTGAGGAAAGCTTTGCTGGGTTTTCTACCCCATGAGGGTTTCCCAGGGTATATTCTGTGTCTATCTTGTGATTATGTTTCTTTCAGTGATCTTGCTAGTCTATTTGGTTTAAACTTAACATGGTATCAGAGCTAGACTGAATAGGACATCTTTCACAAGGTAAGAATACCTCTCTCTCTCTCTCCGGTGAAGTTAGGGTTTCAGCCCAAAGTTGGTATTATTGATTTTTGGTTGCATGGCTGGATAGCTCTTTTCAATACCTTTCTTTTGAGCTATAGATCGAACTTTTTGGTTGGGTAGAACTCCAGGAAATCCAAACCCTAATTCTACCAAAAGTGCGATACGTCAGAATTTGGTTTCAGAAAAAAGTTGGAATTTTTGAATTCTGATTATATGGCTGGATAGCCCTTCTCAAGAGCATTCTTTTGAGCTATAGATCGAACTTTTTGGTTGGGTAGAACTCCAGGAAAGTCAAACCCTAATTCTACCAAAAGTGCGATAAAATTCTGTTCCAGATTCCGGAAAAGTGAAAAGTAACTTTCCAGGTAAGTCTACTCTGTCTCTTGGACTCCCCCAAGAGAAGATGGCTCCAAACACTAAGCTTGAAGACAAGCTAGAAGGTATAGAAAATTTCCGGGCATGGAAATACAGAATTGGTCTCATTCTTGAGGAGAATGATCTTGCTCATTATATCAAGGAGGAAGTTGCAGAACCAGAAGAAGATGAAGCCAAAGAAAAACACAGGAAGGATTTGATTAGGGAAAAGAGAATCATAGCTGATTCTATTAAAGACCACTTGATTCCCCAAGTGGCTTCCAAGAAGACTCCAAAGGAAATGTATGATGCCCTAGGAAGAATGTATGAAGGAAAGAACATCAATAGGAAGATGAATCTAAGGACTCAGTTGAAGAGTACCAAGATGCACAAAGGAGAATCCATTCAAGACTACTTCTCAAGAGTCTCTCTAATTAAGGAGCAACTAGATGCCATTGGTGATACTCTTGATGAAGATGAACTTGTGATGACAGCTCTAAATGGTCTCACTAGATCATAGAAATCTTTCATACAAACCATGTGTGCTAGAAAAGAAAGCATGAAGTTTGATATAGTATGGGAGGATTGTGTTCAAGAAGAAGCTAGGGTTGCCAACAGAGAAGCATTGCTCAAGGAATATGACCAAGCCTTGGCCACCCATACGAAGAGAAGAAAGAATCGATCCTACCTTAAGAAGGATAGTCAAAAGGAGTCCCATCCTCCACAAAGATTTCAAAAGAAAAGGGGATCTTTCCAAGGAAGATATTACTCCTCATTCCAATGTTTCATTTGTCACAAATTAGGACACATTGCCAAAGACTGTCCTAACAAAAAGAAAAAGGGTACTTACCACAGAAGACATCATGCAGATCTTGCAGAAGATGAGAGTGAAGAAGAAGTTGAAGAGGAAGAAAGGCCTATCAAGAAAAGATCTACAAGAGAAGAAGAAGATGAAGAAAGGACCTTCTCTAAAAGAAGACCTAGAAGAAATGAAGAAGAAGATGCAGAAGAGTATGTTCTTTTCTCCGCACTCTCTGGATCTATAACACCTGGAGAAGGCACATGGGTCATTGATAGTGGTGCCTCAAAGCACATGATAGGACAAAAGAAGACCTTATCAAATCTTGAAGAAAAGGCCTCTCCACTAAAGGTATCTCTTGGAGATAACTATCAATATCCCATTAAGGGAATTGGTGAAGCAAACTACAAACTTGATTCTAGAACCCCCATGAAGATGAAGGAAGTTTTGTATGTTCCAGGATTGAAGAAGAATTTGCTTTCAATCTCAGCATTGGACAAGAAAGGCTATAGATTCATTGATGGACAAGTGTTAATGTGGTCCAAAGGCAAATCTATTAAGGATGCAATTATCATTGGTGAAGAGGAAGGAGTTTTGTATAAACTCAAGGGTCATCCAGAAGCTGCCCTTGTTCATGAAACCTCTAGTCCCAGTGAGCTATGGCATAGAAGACTAGCTCACATTAACTAAAAAGCCTTACCCCATGTAAGCAAGGTGGTCATAGGACTACCAGATTTGAAGGTTGATCATGATGGCTCATGTAAAGGATGTAAGAAAGGGAAGAATGTCAAGAACCCCTTTCCAAAGAGTGAAACAAAGACTAAGAGTATCTTGGAGCTAATACACTCAGATGTATGTGGTCCAATGCCCACCACCTCTCTAAGTGGATTTGAATACTATCTTTCATTCATTGATGATCATTCAAGGAAAACTTGGATATACTTTCTAAAAGGTAAGAATGAAGTTTTTGGAAAGTTCAAAGAGTTCAAGGCTCTAATAGAAAATCTCTCAGAAAAGAAAATCAAGATTCTCAGAACAGACAATGGTGGAGAGTATACTTCAAAAGAGTTTGAAGAATTTTGTAAAGAAGTTGGAATCAAGAGAGAACTAACCACTCCCTACAATCCCCAACAAAATGGGGTTGCAGAAAGGAAAAATAGAACCATCATGGAAGCTGTGAAGACTATGATACATGACCAGGATCTTCCCCTGTATCTATGGGCTGAAGCAACCAAGACAGCAGTATATGTTCAAAACAGATTATCTCATAGTGCTCTTGATTTCAAAACTCTAGAAGAAGTGTTTACTGGAAAGAAGCCCGAGGTAAGCCATCTTAAAATATTTGGGTGTCCTATGTACATCCACATTCCAAAAGAAAAGAGAACCAAGTTGGATCCTTCTGGTAAGAAAGGAATATTTGTTGGTTATTGTGAATCATCCAAAGCTTTCATGATTTACATACCAGGCTTTCATCATATAGAAATCAGTAGAGATGTAACTTTTGATGAAGAAGCAGCTCTCAAGAAATCAAGAAAATGCCAACTTGAAGAAATCTATGAAGAAGATCCTTCTTCTAGAAACTCAGAGGCTGTTCACATCCCTGAAGATAATCCACCAGAGGATCATGACATGTTGGAACCACAAGAACCTCCTATCTTAGATTTATCAAAGAAAAGAAGGCCAACATGGGCTAGAGATATTATCCAAGGGGCTGAAAAATATGGTGCTCCTGAAGGCTCCATTAGAGAAAGAAAGAAACCAAAGCTAGTGTCCAACTATATGGCCTTGATGTGTGATCTTGTGGATCAACTACCTACTAGCTATGAAGAGGTAGCTCAAAAGAAAGAATGGGTAGAAGCAATGACAGAAGAATATCAGTCGATAATGAAAAATGATGTTTGGGATATAGTTCCCAAACCAAGAGATAAAAGTGTGGTTTCTTCCAAATGGATTTTCAAGATAAAACATGCTGCAAATGGTAGCATTGAAAAATACAAGGCAAGGTTTGTAGCCAGAGGATTCTCTCAAAAGGAGGGAATTGACTATGAAGAAACATTTGCACCTGTTGCTAGGTATACTTCAATTAGAACTATCATGGCACTTGCATCCATGATGAAATGGAAATTGCATCAAATGGACGTTAAGACTGCTTTTCTGAATGGTGTAATTGAAGAAGAAGTATACATAGAACAACCTCAAGGTTTTGAGGTCAAAGACGGAAGGACCCATGTATGCAAACTGAAAAAGGCATTATATGGATTGAAGCAAGCTCCCAGGGCTTGGTACGGAAGGATTGACAGTTTCTTAACAGGCATGGGATTTACCAAAAGTAAAGCTGACCCCAATATTTATCTTAAAGTGATGGATGATGAACCTGTTATATTGCTATTATATGTAGATGATCTATTTCTAACCGGAAATGAGAAACAAATTATTGAAAGCAAGAAGAAGCTTTCTTCAGAATTCGAAATGAAAGATCTCGGATTAATGCACTACTTCTTAGGCCTAGAAGTGTGGCAAGAGCCAAAAGGAATCTTTCTAAATCAAGGTAAGTATACTGTGGAGATTCTCAAAAGATTTGATATGTTGGAGTGTAAAGCCATGGCCACTCCCATGGACTCCAACCTGAAACTATTAGTTAATGATTCATCAGAACTAGTGGACATAACCCTATATAGACAAATCATTGGATCATTGATGTATTTGACAAATACTAGGCCTGATATATGCTTTGCTGTAAATACCCTAAGTCAGTATCTAGTAGAACCTAGAAAGGTTCACCTTATAGCTGCAAAGCATATAATGAGGTACCTAAAAGGTACAGTGGAATTTGGCCTATACTATCTTGGAGGCAATGAACTCAAGTTACATGGTTACTCAGATTCTGATTGGGCAGGTAGTGTCTCAGACAGAAAAAGTACTTCAGGTGGATGTTATGGTCTTATATCTGCCATGATCTCCTGGTTCAGCAAGAAACAATCTAGTGTGGCCCTCAATACTGCTGAAGTAGAATATATAGCCTCTTGCTCTGCTAGCTGTGAAGCAGCATGGCTTTGGAAACTTTTATCTGGAATTTTTGACTTAGAAATGGATCCCACTGTGATTATGTGTGATAATCAAAGCTGCATTAAGATGACTGAAAATCATGTGTTCCATGATAAGTCAAAACACATTGAGATCCGTTACTTCTATATACAAGACATGGTGCAGAGAGGAGCCATCAAGCTCGAGTACATAAGCACTGAGGATCAGATTGCCGATATCCTGACTAAACCTTTGTCTCGAGTAAAGTTTGAATACTTTCGAGACAAGCTTGGTATAGTCCAAAAGGACCCTCCTCGAAAGGGGGAGTAGTATAGTATTTGATAACAATTATGTCCCTTAAATTTTTGTTTTGTTGCACTTAGCTACTTACAATTATTTAGATTTAGAACTCTTATATATCTTTTATGCTAGATGTATACATGTTTTGATGTGATGTATACATGTTTTGATGTTAGATGTATTAGTATGAATACATGCTAGATGTATACATGTTTTGATGTTAGATGTATTAGTGAGAATACATGCTAGATGTATACATGTTTTGATGTGATGTATACATGTTTTGATGTTAGATGTATTAGTGAGAATACATGCTAGATGTATACATGTTTTGATGTATACATGTTTTGGTGTGATGTATACATGTTTTGATTAGTGATGTATACATGTTTTGATGTGATACATGCTCTTGGATATTTGTACCTGTATAGTTGAGAATACAGATGAGGATTGGATCATCCTTGAACTTAAGTTCTAAAGTGAGCCGTAGACGTGAGGTCTCCGAAAATGAAGTCCTTAGTAGACAGTTGAGGGGATTGATCATCCCTGGACTTTCAGTCCTAAAGAGAGCCGTAGACGTGAGGTCTCCGAGAATGAAGTCCTTGGTGGACTTGAGGGGATTGGATCATCCCTGGACTTTCAGTCCTAAAGAGTGCCGTAGACATGGGGTCTCTGAGAATGAAGTCCTTGGTGGACTTGAGGGGATTGGATCATCCCTGGACTTTCAGTCCTAAAGAGAGCCGTAGACGTGAGGTCTCCGAGAATGAAGTCCTTGGTGGACTTGAGGGGATTGGATCATACCTGGACTTTCAGTCCTAAAGAGAGCCGTAGATGTGAGGTCTCCGAGAATGAAGTCTTTGGTGGACTTGAGGGGATTGGATCATCCCTAGACTTTCAGTCCTAAAGAGAGCCATAGACGTGAGGTCTCTGAGAATGAAGTCCTTGGTGGACTTGAGGGGATTGGATCATCCCTGGACTTCCAGTCCTAAAGTGAGCCGTAGACGTGAGGTCTCCGAGAATAGAGTCCTTGTTGGACAGATGAGGACTGGATCATCCTTGAACTCAAGTTCTAAAGTGAGCCGTAGACAAGTGTCTCCGAGAATAGAGGATAGGACTGCATCGTCCCTGGACCTTGGTTCAAAATGCACGTGATTGGATTAATCATCCTTAGACAGTAAATCCAGGAAGGATAGTCTTAAATGTGATTGTGGTAGGATTAATCATCCTTAGACAGTAAATCCAAGAAGGATAGTCTTAAATGTGATTGTGGTAGGATTAATCATCCTTAGACAGTAAATCCAGGAAGGATAGTCTTAAATGTGATTGTGGTTGGATTAATCATCCTTAGACAGTAAATCCAGGAAGGATAGTCTTAAATGTGATTGTGGTTGGATTAATCATCCTTAGACAGTAAATCCAGGAAGGATAGTCTTAAATGTGATTGTGGTAGGATTAATCATCCTTAGACAGTAAATCCAGGAAGGATAGTCTTAAATGTGATTGTGGTTGGATTAATCATCCTTAGACAGTAAATCCAGGAAGGATAGTCTTAAATGTGATCGTGGTAGGAATAATCATCCTTAGACAATAAATCCAGTAATTCCGAAATGAAGGATAGTCTTAAATATGATTGTGGTTGGACTAATCATCCTTAGACAGTAAATCCAGTAATTCCGAAAGGAAGGATAGTCTTAAATATGATTGTGATGAAATTGATCTAGTAAATCTGAAAGGAAGGATCATGTGTATTGATGACGATGCTGATGATCGTGTGATGACGATGCTGCTGATCGTGTGATGACGATGCTACTGATCGTGTGATGACGATGCTGCTGATAGTGTGATGACAATGCTGCTGATCGTGTGATGACGATACTACTGATCGTGTGATGACGATGCTACTGATCGTGTGATGACGATGCTGCTGATTGTGTGATGATGATGTTGATAATCGTGTGATGATGATGCTGTTGATCGTGTGATGACGATGTTGCTGATCGTGTGATGACGATGCTGATGATCGTGTGATGACGATGCCGATGATCGTGATGTCGATGTTGATGTTGACATTGATATACCAGTAACTGTTTGAGTTACTGATGAAGAAAAATTGAAGAAAGCTTTCGATGATTTATAGATGTATCATGTATAGTGACTCCTTGCTCCTGCAGATGCTGTTATAATATCCTTCTCGTTAAGGGGGAGTGTTGAATATTGTAACTTCAAAGAATATTATATTTGTACTTTATTATTTCGGAGATGTTTCATCCCTCCGAGGTAACCCTATTATGTATCCGAAGATGTTTATTCCTCCGGGGATTTGTATTAACTAGGGTTATTAGACCCACCATGTGGAGGTCGACCCTGTGGTTATATTTTTGGGGTTATTAGACTTCTCCAGGAGAGGTTGGCCCCATTAGGTCTTTTAGTCAGTTGGGAGTCAGTATAAATAAAGGAGGTGAACTCCTCATTAGATCACTCACTCACTTGTGGAAGAGTGCACACTTGTCTGGGAGATATGCTAAGGAGACAAAGAAGGAAGGAGCACATCTTGTATTTTGGTTGATCATCTTATTGAGGAAAGCTTTGCTGGGTTTTCTACCCCATGAGGGTTTCCCAGGGTATATTCCGTGTCTATCTTGTGATTATGTTTCTTTCAGTGATCTTGCTAGTCTATTTGGTTTAAAATTAACATCAAATTGTGTATAACTGAGTGTAATGAGTGTAACTGATGGTAATGACACTAATGTAGGGAAGGATGCTCAGTGGAGGGTGCATGAGGAGTGTTGTGGGGAAAATGCACCTATACTTCAGGGGAGAAACTACCAACTTATGGTAATAAAAATAGACTTACAAGCATTCTGCAAGTATAACAAATAAGTGAAGAGATTAGGGTTTAGAGATGTAGGCACCTTATTCAGAAGGTTGATCCTAGCTTTGCCTCCCTCGCTCTTCAATGCTTATCCAGTGTTGAAACGCCCAGACCTGCAAAACAACTTGATAACTTTCTCAAATACATTTGACTACATATATAAGATTGATATTCATAATAGAAGAAGACATCAGATTATAAACAAACTGAAATAAAATCTAAGACACATTAATGGGTCATATTTGGAAAGAGAAGAACGTTTGATCTTTATTAGTGAATGAAAGCAAGTACATAAAGTTATACCTTCCTTCAAGCTTGGCACTTCACGAAACCTAGATTCAAGGTCTCCTGCTTCCGTTCTCCAAGGATCCCAGCCTCTAAGCAACTGTACTAGGGTTTACCAAAACTGAAGCACAAGAGAGGGGGATGAAGGTCTCCATTCCTCCAGCATAACTTTGTAATTGGGCTTGGTCCTCTCACATGGCCCTTCTACCCTCCTTATATAGTCAGTGAAGGATAGGAAAAGAACTTATAACTGAGTAGGAGGTTCCCCAACCAACTTAACTTCCCAAAATTTTGAGATTTTGACCAAAACAGGGGTGTACGCTACTCTACAGTAGACAAAGTAGCATACATATGGAGTTGAGCGCTACTATTTCAACAGTGGAGTTGCGCTCACAAGGTTTTGAGCGCTACTATTGATGAAGCAAAGTAGGGTACACACGCTACTATCATGCCTGTGTACCAGCGCTCATGTTGAAAAATGGCCAAAAACAGGCTTTTCTGCTCATTTTCAGGGGATGGTTTGGTCTGGAAAAATGTTCCTAAGGGTCATATACATCAAATGGGTCAAGAATGAGGTAATTTCAACCATTTTTAGTGTCCCAAATGACTCCTCCATCCACAAATGTCCTATTGTGTGACTGAACTTGATCTCAAGAAGTGTCGTCATGCGACCAAGGGAAACAAGTGTCGTCACGGACGGAGAGGTGTCATTTCAAGCTATAACAAGGAGTTAACTGAACTCATAATAGGTATTCAAGTCTCATCGGAGGTCCATCGGAGTGGTAACAACAGTCAGGAGTCAGTCTAGCCTCACATCAAGGAAAGACAACTAGCTAAATGAAGTGAACTGGAGTGGTAGGTGAGAAAAGGCGCCCCTCTCAAGTGGTAGGTGCATGATGGGCGCACTAGGAACTAGGAGGGATAAAACTGAGTGGAAGGAAGCTCCCGGGTGCTGGCAGACTAGGGACTAGGTGCTAGAGGGATCAAACTGGTGACCGGGCAGCATGTAGATGCATGCATGCATGCAAAGTGCATGCAAAGTACATACTGAATGATGAGATATACTAACAGTTTCTAGTTCGACAATGGCTCCTGGAAATCCAAGATGACAGTGTAGGGAAGCTCTCTTAGTTCCATGTACACCTTCAATAGGATCGAAGATTTGTGGTGGTAAGGTTTTTCAGAGCTTCAAAATGGGGTTCATCAAGGTTTTCTCTACCATTTTCTCATATCCTGTATCCTTCCGATCAGGCTGTGCATTTTATATAACAACATTTTTTATTTTTATTTTTTATTTTTATTTTTTTATTTTTTATTTATTTTTTATTTTTTATTTTTTATTTTTTTTTATTTTTATTTTTTTCGAGCAAGCTATCCTCCAAGGAATATTTCCACTGCTTTAAAGCGGGGATAGAGTCCAAGTGGGAGGACCTTACATGTGCCCATGGAGTAAAGTGGTCTGCCACTAATTAGCAGGACCTATTTTCATACACATACATGTATCATGCATCATATTCGGTTTCAGTTTTGATAAAATAGTAGTTTTTCCAGCTGTTTAAATCATTGGAATGTATCTCATTAATGTGCATACAACATTTTTTAAATCATTGGAATGTATCTCATTAATGTGTGTACAACCTCCAAAGCTAGGTGTCATTTTTTTTTTTTTTTGAATTAATTTTAACAACATCACCCATAGAAGAGCGAGCCAAGATTTTATTTGAGCTAGAATGGAGCAGTATATGGGACAACCAAAACACCCACAACCGCTAGAATCTGGTAGATGATGAATTGCCGAAATTACAATTTCCGTTGCTTGAATCACAATTTTGACAATTTGGGTAGTTTTAAAATCCCGCATTTAGTCTAGGACCGATCATTGTGATTGATAAAATTGCATAATTGCAGAAATTGCAATTTTCATAAGTGATTTTAACTAGATTTGATTAAAATGTCACCAGAAAAATGAGGCGTTTTGGTTTGTTTTTATCCTACATGAGTCGGAACAACAATTGTTAATTAAGGTGTGTACAACCTCTAAAACTATGTATCATTTAAATTTTTTTTTTTAGAATTTTTACTTCAATTCTCAATTAATGTGTGTACAATTCTCAATTAATGTGTGTACAGCCTCAAAGCTCACCTCTCATTTTAAAATATTTTTTAGCATTTTCTTTAATTAATGTGTGTACAATCTCAAAGCTAAGTGTCATTTTAAAATAATTTTTAGCATTTTTATTTTTTAATTAATTTTATTTATCTAACAATTCAATTACAAACCAGATAAAATTTATCACTTCAATAATTTTAACTAATCACAAAATAAAAATATCAAATTATAAAAATTTGAAAATTAATTTTTATTTAAAAAAATATGTTTAATATAAATAATAACATAAATCATTACAAAACATTTGATATAAAAAAAAATTAATAGATAGTCAAACTAGTTTGATTACAAAACGATGGCTATATATTGTACAATGGTTTTACCATATATTGTACATTAAGCATAATCAACCTTCACAGGAAACTTTAAAAGTGGTACAATATATTTACATTTTGTACTAATATATTACGTAGAACAAAATTTTAATATTGAATCAATGCATCGTGTTGTAAATGTTTGTTCGTTGAAGTTTTGAGAGTCTCGTCACTCGTGCAAATGTAAATTCTATTTAGTTCACTATTTTTCATGTCCAAAAAATCGTAACACATCATTAATTCATGAGTAAGGTAGAATAAACAATTTTATATTTTGGTACTATAATACATCCACGGTTGGAATTTGATGGGTATTTGGCCGTTCTCGATTCTCCAGATGGGTGGATATTTCTCAATACCATAGTTATGACGTTCAAAATATGGCTCAAAACAATCATTAATAGTTGTTTATTAATAGGGGTTTATTAGGAGCTTAGGGGCTAGGATGCAATGCCGCAATAGGCACTCAAGATTCTGAGTGTGGGGCCTAGGATGAAGTGGGGGCCTGGGTGGCCCGTGGTTCGGCTACAGCTTCCCAACTATTTAGTTTAGGTAATCCATTAAATTTCGGTAAATGCAACTTAATGCCATTGCCAACTTTAGTGATGGTCTGAATCTTTGGTGGATTATGGCTCGGAATTTCAAATCCTTGATGGCCATTAATTGCAAGCATGCCATTACCAGTTTACTGGCTATCACTGCACTCTATTTCCTCATTTGATTGTTGTGCGAGGGGAATTGTAGCCTACTGTTGTGGGGAAAATGCACCTATAGTTCAGGGGAGAAACTACCAACTTATGGTAATAAAGATAGACTTACAAGCATTCTATAAGTATAACAAATAAGTGAAGAGATTAGGGTTTAGAGATGTAGGCACCTTATTCAGAAGGTTGATCCTAGCTTTGCCTCCCTCGCTCTTCAATGCTTATCCAGTGTTGCAATGCCCAGACCTGCAAAACAACTTGATACCTTTCTCAAATACATTTGACTACATATATAAGATTGATATTCATAATGGAAGAAGACATCAGATTATAAACAAACTGTAATAAAATCTAAGACACATTAATGGGTCATATTTGGAAAGAGAAGAACGTCTGATATTTATTAATGAATGAAAGCAAGTACATAAAGTTATACCTTCCTTCAAGCTTGGCACTTCACGAAACCTAGGTTCAAGGTCTCCTGCTTCCGTTCTCCAAGGATCCCATCCTCTAAGCAACTGTACTAGGGTCTACCAAAATTGAAGCACAAGAGAGGGGGATGAGGGTCTCCATTCCTCCAGCATAACTTTGTAATTGGGCTTGGTCCTCTCACATGGCCCTTCTACCCTCCTTATATAGTCAGTGAAGGATAGGAAAAGAAGTTATAACCGAGTAGGAGGTTCCCCAACCAACTTAACTTCCCAAAATTTCAAGATTTTGACCAAAACAGGGGTGTATGCTACTCTACATTAGACAAAGTAGCGTACATATGGAGTTGAGCGCTACTATTTCAACAACGGAGTCACGCTCACAAGGTTTTGAGCGCTACTATTGATGAAGCAAAGTAGGGTACACACGCTACTATCATGCCTGTGTACCAGCGCTCATGTTGAAAAATGGCCAAAAACAGGCTTTTCTGCTCATTTTCAGGAGATGGTTTGGTCTGGAAAAATGTTCCTAAGGGTCATATACATCAAATGGGTCAAGAATGAGGTAATTTCAACCATTTTTAGTGTCCCAAATGACTCCTCCATCCACAAATGTCCTGTTGTGTGACTGAACTTGATCTCAAGAAGTGTCGTCATGCGACCAAGGGAAACAAGTGTCGTCACGGACGGAGAGGTGTCATTTCAAGCTATAACAGATGCCCCCTAATGTATGAGGTCAGAGGGAGTGCGGGAAACAATGGCCGAAATACATTATAAATAACAGAGAGTTGAATCATGGAGGAACGAAGAAACCAAGAATCATAGGCTGAAATGAAGTACCTGAAATAAAGTACCTGAAAGCAAAGGCAATGTCAGACAAACTCATCTTTGAGGTAACTGTCCATGTTCAAATGGTGGAACATGACCTCCAAGAGGATACAATAATGATCCAAATACTGATGCATATATCATGGCCACTAGAATACAAGTGTGGATCCATGAGGAACATAAGTGTAAACATAGCCACATAAATACAAGGTGGATCGATGTCAAAACTGGAGAACATAGCCATAGAGAACAAGTTGGATCTATGTCTCATCAAGAGCCAAAAAGAGTGTGGCTCAGTCTTGCGCAACTTGGGCAATAACATAAATGAGGTGATGCTATCAAGGATCCCAAGGTCTTCATCCAAAAACAACCCAAGGTACAAACCTATCCATGCGAATAAATGAGTTGATGTCGAACATGGGAGGTATCGTTTGATTACCGGTCATTGATGTATACCGTTAACAAACGCAAGGGTGTCCACCAATAATGAAAATGGAACCCAAGGTACCTAGTACATTCAAACAAGTGCGAATAAATGGTCTTGCCATCGAACACTTGAAGAATCCATCGGATAGGAGACATTGATGTATTCCCATCTATCCAATAGCGAGGGAAACTGCCACGAATGACTGCAATCCTCAAGGTACTAACCGAAACTCTAAACTTCATTCCCAGAGTATAATGAGTTGAAGTCGATGGGAAGAAGCCCGTTGGAAGGGAGGCCTTAATGCATCCTCCATCATCCAACACGAGGGACACTCAAAAGGTATGAGCTGATTTGGAGTAGGACTAAACACATGATGAAACATACTGACACCAAGGAATGGCCGACACATGAGGTCAAGGCAACTGCAGAATGGCCGACATAGGTTATATCCTTGAACAGTGAGCACGACACAAGAGTGACTTAGGCAGCTTTTAACACAAAGAGACCACGACGCAAGTCTGCAATGTAGGAGACATTAACAGATTCTTCATATGATTTTAAGACTAACCAAATGGAGGAGTAAGAACCCAACTTGTTTGATAGACTCAAAACAGGTGCTTTGTGCAAGGAGATAATTGACTTGCTGCCATCATATTGAAAGATATTTTAACATTCTTCCCTTCCCTTTCCTTTTTCATTTTTTAACGAGTTTGACAAAGAACTAAAGCATGCTCGACTGTATTTTCATATTTAAGGAGTTTGAAAAACCTAGAAGAAAACTCCATACACCTATCCGTGGATTTTAGATCGAACCCGAATTGGTCTGTGCTCGGCGGTGTTTTCTTGCTTATAGAGTTGAAAAACTTAAACAGTCCTCTAAACACCTATCTGTGGATTTTATATCGAGCCCGAGTAGGTGAATGCTCACTTGGTGTTTTCATATTTCGAGAGTCTGAAAACCCTAAAGACGACTCCAAAGGTCCTTTTTCGTAAAGTTAGTCTCATTCCCCGAAAAAGTGTAAAATGATGGAAGAAGAACTCTTCTAGCGCATACAAGAGTATACCTAGAGTATAACTTTTCCGTAAATTATCCACCAAGGCCCGAAAAAGGGGTAATTCTATACCTAAGTGGATGTCGGTTCAGTTATTTTAACGAGCCCGAAAAGACAACTATGCTCGGCAAAATTTTCCTATTTAAGGAGTCTGAAAAGGGCTTAAAAGAACTCCATAGGGATCTTTTCCGTAAAGGTTTAACAAGTCCGGAAAAGTAAACTCATGACCTCCTTACTGTTTTTAATGAGCTCAAAGGAGATACAGAAAGTGCTCACAACTGCCTTACTGTTTTTAATGATCTCGAAGTGAAGATGAAAGAAATGCTCATAGCCTCCTTACTGTTTTTAACGAGCTTGAAGGAAAGGTGGAAGAAATGCTCGTAACCTACTTACTGTTTTTAACGAGATCGAAGTAAAAGAAGAATGCTCGCAACCCACTTACTGTTTTTAACGAGCTCAAAGTAAAAGAAGAATGCTCGAAACCTACTTACTGTTTTTAACGAGCTCGAAGTAAAAGAAGAATGCTCGCAATGGGAGGAGACGAGTGTTAGGGACATGCAAAACTAGCTCCAAGTGCATGGAACAAAGCTATGCCTAATGCAAGGAACATGAGCAAGATAAGGACACTCAGGGTGTGTCTCCTCCAGGTAAAAGGTGTCAAATTGTGAGGGCAAAATGATACAGGGCTTAGCAGAAATGAGATCAGAGATGGAGGCTTATACAACGGGCTAAAAGCGTGGAAGCCAACTTCAGGCTCATTAGTGCAAGCGGGATCATAACAGATGCATATGCAACTTGAACACAAAGATGGGAGCCTTATCAGGGATTGCCAAAAATATATGAGGAAGAAATATATGAGGCTTTTTCTCAAAGTCATGGTAAATCTAAAAAGGCTCCCAAGCCTATGAGAAAAACTCAGCATGAGCACCAGAAAGGAATAAGGGTGCTGACTAGGGTGACCCATGTTAGGTAAGCTCTGCTGTCGGACTGGTGCACAATGCATAAAGAGATGGCTAACACACCAATATCCAATAGGTTTGACTCTATGGCGAATTCGGATGGAAAAAGGTTCAAATGCAACATCACATCGGGGAAGCCTAAACCTATATGCAAGGTTCCGAATATACCTGACATGGTCGCACAAGGTGTCAAAAAGGACCAATAAGCAAGTATACATCCAGCTAAGAATCCTGTCTCCAAGAAACATTAGTACCAGGATCATATCTAAAACATATGTAAAGAAAGACCCGATACAAGTCACTGTAGTAGAAATACTTTCAACTTCACTATCATCAACAACATAGGCATAAACAAGATAGAGTTTTCAAATGAAGACTCTATGGTACCCAAACCCGAGGACTTATAATCAACAAGATCAACTTTAGGATGAAGATCAAAGTTGAAGGACTTGATGGAATCTGCAGAAATAAATTCATCATCAAGGGAGTTGAAAATTCTAGAAGCAGAATCAAACTCAGCAGGAACATTGATTTGTGGATCTATAGGAGAGTCCAAAGACTCAACAGTAGGAAGATCAGACTTTAAGGTCAAACCGGGGCTGGACATAACTGCGACTGGATCAACATCCAAATGAATAGTAGACTGTACTATGGACTCTAGGAAAACTTCATCGGAAGGAAGTACATCATCCCAGATAGAACACATATCTAAACATTCAGATGGAGGTGTCACTTGGTCAAAAGTTGGGACCAAGTCCCGAGAAGGTAAGCATGAACTCAGAGACTTCTTCTCAGTAGCAGTTGAACTCAAGGAACAATATGCCACATAAGTCCCATGTGACATAGTAGTGCCTAATGACGAGGGATCTGACTGGTCTACAGTTGGGAAATAAGGAGGATCAACGAATGTAAGTTGGTCGATGGTGACAATGTTTTCGTTATGAGGGAAATGCATCACACAAAAAAATGTAGACACCACAGCATGCATAGCATAAACGTAATCACGCCCGAGGATCATATCAAAGTCCATAGGGTCCTTTAAAACCACAAAATCAACTAAGACTGTTTTTCCACCCAAGGTAACGGGTGCTTGACGGAGGAATCCGATCGGTTCACTAGGTCTTCTATCAAAGGTCAATGGCCAATTAGCAACTGGAATAACATTAGGGAAACCCAAATCTCTCCAAGCATAAGCGGATAAGATACTAACAGAAGCACCTTCATCAACAATGCATCAATCAACCGTATGGTTCCCGATATCAACCTTTATCTGGAAAGGTGTCGAAGAAGGAAGACGAGGCTCGGCTAGACTATTCCAATCAAAGGAAATAATCCTAGGGCTTGGTAGGGGTTCACATGGCACAGATGAAGTGCCCCCTTTTTTAGGAATATCCAAACTGGTAATGCAGAAGACTTTAGCAGTAGGTGTATCAATCTTCGAAGGACTGATGGGATCGGTCGAAGATTGCATCGATTCGATCACTTCACTCTCCGAAGGAAGAGTGGGGTCAACCAAATATTGCATTGGTTCAACCACTTTATCAACCAAAGGTTGATCTAACTGCAGGGAATCTATAGACAACTCAGGAACAGAGGTTCCTTCAGACATGGACCACACTCTTCGTGCCTCTGGAATGGCAGGGCATCGGTGAGTAAGGTGGTCTCCCTTACAAAGTTTACAAGGGAACTTTGGTTTCCATCCTATAGGTTTAGACTCCTTTACAACGTCAGTACTCTCAGCATGGCTAGCATTGGCTAACAGCTTTCCCCCAGCATGACTCACTGAGGCTGGTTGCTCAGAAGCATCAGACTTTTGAACTAAGGACCACACTTTTTGCACTTCTGGAAGTACAGGGCACAAGTAAGTAAGGTGATCTCCCTCGCAAAACTTACAAAGGAACTTAAGCTTCTGTTTGTTTGGTTTGTTGATAATGTCAACTCCCTCAGCATGACTTGCAGTGGTTGATCTGGTGTCTCCAGTATGACTCACAGGAAATGGTGAATTGTCATTAATATGACTAGCAGTGATCAATGACGTGTCCCCAACATGACTGACAGTGGTTGAAGACAAACTTTCAGTGTGGTTTTCAGTGACTAAAAGTTTTCTCCCAGCATGACCTCTAGAGGCTGGGTAGGTGCCCCCTGCATGACTCACAGAGGCAGGGTGGCTGCCCCCTTGTTTTGGAATCTTCTTCCTATTCTTCCTCCGTCTATTCCTTTTAGACTGCTGGCTACTAGTATTGTTACTTTCACCACATGAGGTAGAAGGAGGAGGAGAAGATGTTACTGGCAAAGGAGGCATAGGGTTCTGATGCTCTTGATTTGAGGTGCTCACAAAAGAAGCGTCAGGAGCATGCAAGGCATTCGGAGTGGAAAACAACCAAACCGGAAGCCCAATAGTGAATCCAGGAAGATTCAGAGTAGCCATTAAGGGAGCACCAATGTTTCCAATGAATGGAACAACACAAGTATCCCCTGGAATAGGGGTACCTTGATTGGCACTCGCCGGAATGCTAGACATAGTTTCCTGCTCAAATGAGCAAGAAGTTCTCTAAGGCAAACTAAGACAAGTAGCACAAAGAGCACACCACTAAAAAAGGTCTTAGGTAAATCAAACCAGGCAAACAGATGCCTTCCGGAGAAGAGTCTGGGATGATGAGGGCCCAGAACAGATCAACGAAGGATGAAGGACAGTTGCCCGGGGTCCACAATACAATGACTAAGGGTGCAAGCACTGGAATCACCCAAACGACCTCCCAAAGAACTGCAAGGGATTTCCTCCCACGTCTATCTTAGGTACTTCAGATATACCCTCCACTGTCACCTGTGTATGAACCTATGGTCAGATACTAAGGATAGCACAACACCAAAAACTCCTGGGGGAACAGTCACTGATTGAATCAGAAGGCGTGGGAAGTGTAACTGAGCCCGAAACTCAAAAGAGTCCCCAAATGCGATCCAATCCTGGCATATGCTCAAAACAGAAAGTAGGAGGAGTATTCCCAACAATCTGATCTCGTAATGACCTACTGCATAGATTCCAGGAAAGCTTTGAATGAAGTGGGTTTACCTGTGATAGTCAAACTACGATTTTTGCGTAATGTGTGATCTTGGGTGGTTTAAGGTGTTTTAAACCCAAGATCCTAACCAAGACTAGTTGGTGTAGTGTAACCTAGAAAAGAAAATGTTGCTATTACATTTTATTAGAGTTCATTTTAAAGGTTACTTGCTTACTCAAAAAAGTAGTGGGTGTGTGAGAGTGGCTATAATAGAGATAGAGTACTGAAAATGAAATATTTACCACCAAACAAATCTTTTTCTTTTCAATGCAAGTCTTAAAATTCTGTTCTAGAATGCATATGCAAATGCAATTTTTAATATTTCGAATGAAAAAAAGGTAAAAATAAAGTCTAAATGTACAAAATTAAACTCAAAACCTAAGAATGCAGCTACTCAAGCAAATAGGTATGCAAAAGAAAACTTGTTCTTTTTTATGCAAAGCACTCTAAAATCTTTTAAGCCACTTGCAAGGTACTCTATTCAGAAAATGAATCAAGATTCTTTATGCTTTTAAAGGTAAGAAACAAAATTGAAACTAACCTATTATCAAAGTAAAGCAAAGAAACTTTTAGATTCTCTTTATGAAACAGTAAAAGCTACCAAAATATGACTTTCAAATTCTTATTGATGTAAGCATGCCAAACATTGGGAAAAGAGTACAAAAACTACTTTTGAACCCAAACGAAGCAAATGACCTGTGAAGAAGTATGGTTTGGTAAAGTCAAGTCTGCACATAAACAATGCAAACAAGGTCTTGAACAACAGCCAAAAGACTTGAGCTTTCACTACAAAAGAAAACTTAAAAGCATAAGGGAGGATAAAAAACCAATCTAAAAGAGAAAATTCACTCAAATAGATACAAACAGGGTCAAGAAGACTCGAGAGGTTTCAAATCCAATAGAAATGGGGTAAGCAGGTTCAGTCAGACACAAATTAGGGTACAAAACACCAAACAGGTCCACAACCCCCCAACTTGGGTCAGCAAGCCCCACAACTTTCCAAACAAGCCCAAAATGATCAAAAGAGGTTCAAATCATCAATGTAGGATCAGTACAAGGATGGGAGACCACTTACAGTGGTTTAACACAGACCTAGGGTCATCACGGACCACAAAAATGTAGCCAGAACCCCTAGATTTGGGTCCACAAACAAAAAAACTCAAAAATTTAAACCCAGAATTTGAGCGCTACTGTGTATGAAGGAGACTAGCGCCCAGGGCACTACTGTACTACACAACAGTAGCGCTCATGTTGAAAAAAATTGAAAAAATGGGGTTAAAACCCCCCACACCTAGGTCCACAAGGGTTTGTAAGGGTCGGGAAGGGTCTGTAAAAGCCCAGCAGGGTCAAACAGAGCCTACTAACTGATCCTAATCAAGAAAATGAACAAATACCATCAAACAAGACTGAAGAAATGACCTTGGATACCCCTAAGTAGTTAGGCTTTCCCCAACGGAGTCGCCATTCTGTTGTGGGGAAAATGCACCTATAGTTTAGGGGAGAAACTACCAACTTACGATAATAAAGATAGACTTACAAGCATTCTGCAAGTATAACAAATAAGTGAAGAGATTAGGGTTTAGAGATGTAGGAACCTTATTCAGAAGGTTGATCCTAGCTTTGCCTCCCTCGCTCTTCAATGCTTATCCAGTGTTGCAATGTCCAGACCTGCAAAACAACTTGATACCTTTCTCAAATACATTTGACTACATATATAAGATTGATATTCATAATAGAAGAATACATCAGATTATAAACAAACTGTAATAAAATCTAAGACACATTAATGGGTCATATTTGGAAAGAGAAGAACGTCTGATCTTTATTAATGAATGAAAGCAAGTACATAAAGTTATACTTTCCTTCAAGCTTGGCACTTCACGAAACCTAGATTCAAGGTCTTTTGCTTCCGTTCTCTAAGGATCCCAGCCTCTAAGCAACTGTACTAGGGTTTACCAAAACTGAAGCACAAGAGAGGGGGATGAGGGTCTCCATTCCTCCAGCATAACTTTGTAATTGGGCTTGGTCCTCTCACATGGCCCTTCTACCCTCCTTATATAGTCAGTGAAGGATAGGAAAAGAACTTATAACCGAGTAGGAGGTTCCCCAACCAATTTAACTTCCCAAAATTTCGAGATTTTGACCAAAACAAGGGTGTACGCTACTCTACAGTAGATAAAGTAGCGTACATGTGGAGTTGAGCGCTACTATTTCAACAGTGGAGTTGCGCTCACAAGGTTTTGAGCGCTACTATTGATGAAGCAAAGTAGGGTACACACGCTACTATCATGCCTATGTACCAGTGCTCATGTTGAAAAATGGCCCAAAACATGCTTTTCTGCTCATTTTCAAGAGATAGTTTGGTCTGGAAAAATGTTCCTAAGGGTCATATACATCAAATGGGTCAAGAATGAGGTAATTTCAACCATTTTTAGTGTCCCAAATGACTCCTCCATCCACAAATGTCCTGTTGTGTGACTGAACTTGATCTCAAGAAGTGTTGTCATGTGACCAAGGGAAACAAGTGTCATCACGGACAGAGAGGTGTCATTTCAAGCTATAACGCCTATAGACACTGCCACATTCATTTTTTGTGGAAAGGGAATTGCAACCATCACGGACTTGCCATATTCGCACCAGAGTTGACCGCATTGCAACATCTGGACTCTCCCCACTGAAGGAAACCATGGGTAACCTTCCTCTTCCTGAATTTCTATGGACTATTTTTTCTAATATGAAGTATTCATCAGATTCTAGCACTACATTTCTTTCAAACGATCAATACTATAGATTCTTATATGATAAATTGATCTACTCCTACAAATGAAACATTTATTTATATATTTTACTGTATTTGGCTTGATTATGCTTTAATTCATTCATACTATGTGTGAGAAAAAACAAATTCACTTTTCAAATAGAGGAGTTATTGAATCTGCCCCTGTCGAGATCAACGTTTTATATTAAAAATGACTTCACTTGTCAAGTAGAGGGGTTATTGAATCTTCCTATGTCGATATCATCCTTTTATATTCCATGAATCATGTGGGGTCAAATTAGTTATTGAATTATTAGCTATATCATTGAAGCCTTTTGATCTTCGCTGGACACACAAAAATTTGAATTTATGCTCAAGACCTGAAGCCTTGTGATTCCATCAAGGTATAGGAACCACTAGCCGGAACTTGAATGCTCTCTGTATGAATTTTTGTGGGGTAACTAAGACTATTTGAGCTTCTCATATTATGTGTCGACCCACTAATTATTTCCCAAAAAAATTGCGATCTTGGTTCAGTAAATAAAAATAAAAAATTCCAGGTAGATGATCTCTTAATAGTGGTCCTGCAAGTTTACAGGGCATTTTTCCTTTTATGAAATTCCCTTTTTAACTTAAAAATTAGGCTGAGATACTTCATATAAACTTCCATGGGATGGCTTCAGTTTAATTAAATGTCATTACCCTATTGGTGTTACGGAGAAAACTTCCTATGGCTCGGGGTAGACCACAACAGACAGCTGACTACCAGAAATTAACTCAATTCTCAATGCTATTCTATATAAATGACAATGCTAAGATAATGGATAATATAACCAACCTCGATCCGGACGTTCGATGTAGATCCCCGTTGCAGCTTTCAATTCGTGCACTTGAACCTGCAAATTAGTCTTGACACCCAATATACAACAAGTGCATCTAATATATGAAAGACATTAACATCATCAATAGAAATGGTCCATGATATTATAAGTAAATGCAACCCAATGTAATATAAACAACATTCACAACATTAATGGACAAGAATATGAATATTTCTATTAATAAATAACAAGAAGTACAATGTGATATGACCTCTTGCCGGCAACCAATTTGAACCAAGAACTGGGTCTCTCCACTTGTGCCTCCACCACTTCAATCCTCCATAGAATGGCAAACTCAAACTATGATAGGAGTTTGGAAGGTGAACATAAAGGATTCAAAACAACAAGGATCAATGAGTCTAGACTCAAGATGCGGAAAAAATCCACTATTGTTATCTTGCTCTCTCTTTCTCCTTCTCGTCCATATGCCATATGTGCTCAATATATAGTCCTTCCAAAGGTAAGTGAAAGGACACATCGAGGCGTTTCGGGGAAAATGGAGGGCCAAAGGTCACGCTATGACCGCTTTTTGGGAGTAAAAGTCATTTACTAGTGATTTTTACCATTTTACTTGTCACCCGTGGGCTATAGTGATGCAGATCGCGGGTACGCTGGTTAAAGTGGAACAGCTAGTGTACAGGAATAAAAAATAGGGAAAGTGTATCTGAAGGATATAAAGTGGATCTGAGTCAGTAAAATAGATCCTGAAGGCCAAAGAGTGTTGATGCACACAAGGTGGAAAATTACGTTGTAACAGATTCCCCTTAATGTGTGAGGTCAGAGAATGGTGCTACAATGGCCTAAATATATTATAAATCTCAGAAGTGGAGTGATGGAGACACAAGTGGAAGGAGCAGCTCACTCGTCATAATACAATAGTATCTCTGAATACATGTCGGTATAGTACAACAATCTAATACAATGGCCATGAATAGGAAGTACATAATGAATATCTATCATAAGTGATCATAGCCATGATCCCTCTACAGTAAGATATGGTCTCCTGCTGAAAAGGAAACAACTAGTGCAAACTGGAGGTACAAATTGCTGATATCTGAGAGGCGATATCTCAGATGTAAAGTCACGATCATAAGTAGCATATTGGATGCCATTATTGCCAGGGGTCTTCTACACAAATTGCCTATGGTGCAAGTCCCATCAAGTGAATAAAGAAGTTGAGGTCAAACCTGATGTGACATCGTCTGATTACCGGTCAATGATGTATACCGTTAACAGACGCGAGATAACCCACCAATAACGAAAATGGGCATCAAGGCACATAGTACAATCATCAAAGTGCGAATAGATGTGTTGAAGTCGAACACTAAGATGAATCCATCGATCAGGGGACATTGATGTATTCCCAAAACTGTCGATGGCAAGAGAACCTACCACTAATGACTGCAAGCCTCAAGGTACTCAACCGAACTCTAAGTCTCAAATTCCGAAATAAATGGGTTGAAGTCGACGGAATGAAACTCGCTGGAAGGAGGGCATTAAGGTATCCCCCATCAACCAGCATGAGGTACCAGCTACGCTGAAATATTTGGAAGAAATTAGGTGAAATAGACTAATTCAATAAGGATGGACGACATGCAATATTCAAGAGATCTGAGGAGTGGCCGACTCTGGTTTCAGGACTTCCTTTGAACAAGAGCATGAGCAGATGGATAGACTCAGGTAGCATAGACTCAATATAGACTGTGCGATGCAGGAGGCATCAACAAAGGGATCCATAATGACTGGAAGCTTAACCAATCGGTGGAGTAAACTGAGAAACAAGTACAGCTCCTAAGGCCCAACTATAGTCCCGAATCATAATGTATGGAGTGGAATGAATGCTCTGTTCAAAGGCGACACAACAGCTGCCAACTAGAAGTAGTAACCATAATCCCGTCCAGATTTTTGGAATATTTGATTTTTTTGGTCTTTTTCATATTTGGAAAAGCTTGAAAAAGAATAAAATTCTTTATAGTACAACAAGTGAGGGAACGAGTGTCAAATAGCAAGCAGACTAGTCCCAAGCAGTGGAACATACCTATGATCAATGCAAGGAAGCACGTGTAGGTTGTGGACACTCGGGGGGGTGTTCCCTCAGGGTCATAAGGTCATCAAATTGCGAAAAGAAAATGGAAGCTCTGCAGGGCTCGACAGGGAAAAGTGCTCAGACACTAGGCTAAAAACTGAGTAAGCGGGAGTCGGCACAAGGCTCAAGCAACAAGTAGGATGATGGAATGCAATCACAACTTGATATAACTGGGGGAGTCCTTATGGGATATGGCCAGCGTAAGACAAAGTAGAGTAGGAGTCTTTATCACAAAGTCATGGTGTAACTACAAAGGACTCCCGATCTTAAGGACAAAAAACGGCATGAGAACCATAATGCAAAAGAGGTTCTAACTAGGGTACCCATGTTCGAAAAGGCCCTACCACCACATAATGAAACTTCTATAATAGTGTGAAGGCTCCGTGTCGGTTAAGAAGCGGGGTCGCACCTAGGGTTTATGAAAATGGTCAAAAGGTCAAATGCATAATGCATGTGAAAATGACATCTAACCTATATGCCAGGTGTGAAACATACCCTCCATAGGCGCGAAATGGTAAAAAACAACTCTTGCCAAAGAAATCTAGTCAAAAAATGCTACTCCAAGACATTATATTAGTCCAAAACAGCTTAAAATGGTGAAAACTATAGACAAGTAGGTTTTCAAATTTATAAATAGTAATAAAAAATTACAATTTACAATTCATTTTCACTATTCACCCAATTTGGAGTTTTGTGGTTAGTTTTCACCTTGAAGTTCAACTGCTGATTCTCGGAGCTACGGGCATTCGTTCGTCGAGCTGTCTGGAGCAGGTTGGTAATCTCATCCATAGCTTTCATTTGATTGTTTTTATTTGAATTTTCATTGGTTAAACATTTTAAATGGCCAAGACCTAAATGGTCACAGCGGTACCCGCGGGCTACTAGCATACGGGTAGCGGGTAGGGATAGGTACGCGCGGTCAATGCATGCGTTGACTGCGGGTACCTTCCTTTGTGAGCAAATTAGCTCGCGGGTACGGCCGTGGAGTTGGTTTTTTAAATGAAAATGACTAAACTCTTTGCTTTCTCTTCCTCTAGGATGGTTCTAGAGTGGAGAGAGAGGGAACATGACCTTGTGGATGAGGCCATGACCTTGTGGATGAGGCCATCCACAATGATTTTCCTGCACAGAAAGATTTACAAGCATGTGGGATTTACAAATTTTGGAACATAGGGGGTTTGAGGGCCCAAAACCTATTACTCTTCCGTTTGATAGATTACTGGGACATAGATGCACAAAACTTCAACTTGGACGAGAAAATACTTTCTTTGGAGGTTGATGATATCTACTTCATTACTGGTTTGTCCTGCCGAGGTGAAGTGGCAAGCCTTCGATCTCATTCTGTGGGTGGTGGGATAACCATTCCCGACTACATCGAGCAATACTGTGTTCCCAATACTTGGACAGTAGGGAGTCAGGTTCCCATCAGAGCCATAGTCGATCTAAGCATGAAGGTTATAGTGGCTAACTTAGTATGGATTACAGGTTTGGAAGCACTTCACTAGGCTTCGAGGTCGATGTGTTCTATGTGTCATAGTGCATGCAGCCCATGGTATATGAATGGTACAAAATGTTACTGGGATCTATGAAGACTCAGTTAATGGAGTGCAAGCAAGGGGAGGAAAAAACTTTGGATACGGCAGTATCTTATGCAGTTTCTTCTTTGAGCGAGTTTCGGGGCTCAGTCCGAGGGTTGAAGTCCCTCCTCATAGCCTCCGCGACCCAACCCTGACCTGGTGGGCAGAGGTCTTGACGCAACAGGGTGGTGGCCATCAGGCATCACCATACATAGCCGAGTTCTTTCATTGGTGGGACCGACAGGTCATAGCTATAGATGACTAACCCTATGCAGGGATAGACTTCTGTCAGGATAGTGACATGCTGCTTCCACCAGGAGCAGCATTTGGAGACATCGGTGAGTACTCTTTTTTAGGTTTTTTTGTGTATTAAATTTTTGTATTTTTTATTGTAAATGAAAAAATATTTTTGGGGGTACTATCATATATTAATGTTTCACTATTTACTCGTAGACAAGGGTCCAGTTAGACCACAGGGCTTCCCGAGGCATCGTCGATGGGGCAGGGGTGATGAAGTAGTGGGTGTTGCAGCAGAGAATACATTACAGAATGTGCAAGTAAACCTATCACGGATGACCAACAGGATACTAGGTATAGAGATAGTGCAGCTACTAGAGGATATGTAGCGCCATGTGGTGGGGGGTACCGACTAGCTCGGTGCGACTACTGCAACGTATAGAAAATGCAGTACAATATTACTATCAGACGCATACTTCCGAGGTGGCAGCTAGGCCTCCTCGTAGGGCTTAGACATCTCAAAGTCCCATTTTTGTATCGATATGTATATTTTTGAGGGCTACGAGCTCCAGTTTTGTATTATGACACTACCATTTTGGACATATTATTTATGAAAAACTATGGTTCTCTGGTTCTACTATATGTGTTTATGTACAAATGTATGAATGTATCTTTTATTTGTGTGCTTCATTATGAATGTGACAAATGCCAATCTAGGACATAGTTAGCATATGCATCAGATATATGATTAAAACTTCTCAGAACATGAATGTATGTGATCGAAACAAAATGTCGTTCCAAGAGTCCCACCCTTAAGAATTTACGTAGTAACGTAGGATCCCTCACACGGTACTGCCCATTCAACTGAGACACAACTAGTTGTGAGTCCAGGCGGACTTCTAAAAGTTGAATAAAATGCGAAATAACATCCTGAAGTAGCTCAATCACAACACTATACTCGACGACATTGTTAGATGTAGGACCAAGACAAGCACCTCCTGAAAACACAACTAGGTGGTTAGGTGAATAAATAACCCAGGAAATAGAAGCAAGCTGCTGCGTATGATGGCTAGCACCATCCACCAACCCTAAGAACATAGGATATTCCACTGACATCTGTCAATCAAGCGGAAGCGAATCAGCAGGCCCGAAAACCAAAATAAATCTAAACTATGTACAAAAGCAACTATACCATAGTATACAAAAGTATTAGCTCGAACTAGAAGTTCAAGCATAATACCGCTTGAGGTAGAGCCCATTCCTAGGCTCCTTCAAGACATTCCCCTCATAATCCTCTAATTCATAGGCTCCTTTTTTTAGGACACGCCTCACCATGTAAGGACAGTGCCACATGGGGTTAAACTTGCCTGCCCCCAGGGGTTCTTTAGCTTGGTCATATAAGAGGACCAAGTCACCTTCAGCATATTGTCGGGGATGGACAGACCTATCGTATTGAACCTTGACACGGACTTTATTGGCATCTATAGCCATGGCGGCATCTCGACGTTGCTCGTCAAGCTACTCAAGGTGGATTAAACGTTGCTCAATACCCGACGTATCAGGGAGGCGCTCTATGGCCAGTTTTAGTGAAGGGATTTCGTATTCAATCGATAAAATCGACTCCACACCATGTACTAGATGAAACCATGAGAACCCAGTGGTAGTCTTGACTGTGGTTCAATACACCCACAAAGCAGGATATAACATAATATGCCATTTGTTCTTGCTTTTTTTGATGGTACGTTGGAGAATGGTATTCAAAGACTTATTGACTGCTTCAACCTGACCATTCTCTTGGGGATAGTAAGAAGATGAGTGTTCTTGACGAAACCCAAGCTTGAGTGACAAATCCTCTACCATTTTGTTTTGGAAGTGACTGCCATGGTCAGTGACAATCTCTTTCGGAATACCGAACCGAGTAATAATCTGACTGAACACCAAATGGGCTGTTGTAGCACCATCGGATTTTATGGTAGCCATGGCCTCAGCCCATTTGGAAAAGTAGTCCACGGCCACTATGATATGGTGATGCCCCCCAGCCAAATCTGGTTTGGAAAATTAGTCCACTTGGTGAAGGGACTAACGGTGATGACCGGATGAAGGGGCGCTGGATGCGAGTGTATATTCCAAGAAAACAACTGGCAAGGGTGATATCTCTTCACAGCGTTTATACAATCTTTAAAGATCGAAGGCCAAAAGTAACCAGCTCGCATAATGCATTGGGTTGTTGCAAGCCCGGATAAGTGACCGCCACATGCCCCAACATAGCAATCATTAAGAACATGCTCCACTTCTTCATGAGTCAAGCAATGACGAAGAATAAAATCCTTTCCTCGACGATACAAAATATTGCCGATGATAGTATAATCTTTAGCGTGATGTTTCACACACCGTCGTTCGTCCCGTGAATAATGCGAAGGAAACTTCAAAGTTTGGAGATATACAATGATATCCCCATACCAAGGGTCCTCTGACGAGATAAGAAATAATTTTTCATCCACAAAGGAATCATCATGGACGACATCCTCATCAAGTTTCAGAAGGTCCGACATAAGCTCAGCAAAGACCAAGGATTTCACCTTTGCGAAGCAAAATCGAGATCAAACTCCTGAAGGATCACAATCCATTTATTGTACTTCCCCCCTATAAGATGTTGTGATAGCACGAACTAAAACGGATTGATATGTGCTACAACCGTGGTTGTTCTAAGCATGATATAGTGTCGTAACCGTTGGACTGTATGAACAGTCGCAAGCACCAACTTTTCCACGCGAGTATATCTCAGTTCATCATCTACTAGATTTCGACTAAGGTAATAGATCACATGCTCGACGAGCACATCATCAACCTGAACTAAGACCATGCCAATCATCTCTTGAGATGCAGCCACATAAAGTATAAAATCTCATGCGAAGTCGGGTGGACTAAGCACAGGAGCTGATGCCAAATATTTCTTAAGGGCATCAAAAGACTACTGGGATTGCTCATCCCAGATAAACGGTGTGTCTTTCTTCAACAAGTGCATGAAAGCTTTGGTAAGATTAGCATAATTAACTACACAACGACGTAGAAAAGTAGCTCTCCCTTGGAGGCTTTGAAGTTGAAACAAATTGCATGGAGGAGGCAACCTAAGTATTGCCTCAACTTTAAGAGGATCGACTCTAATACCCTCTTTCGAAACTATGAATCCTAGAATGCGACCTATCGTTACAGCAAATATGCATTTATTGGGATTCAACCGAATTTTGTAGCATATACATCATTCGAGAATCAAACAAATGTGCTTGGGGTGGTCCACTCTCTTGCGAGAATGGCCAACAAGATCATCCAATAAAACCTCCATAATCCTTTTAAGGTTGTGAAAGGCATAGGTCATGGCACGCTAAAATGTAGCTCTGACGTTTTTAAGGCCGAAGGGCATTTTTTGATATGCAAATGTACCCCAAGGAAAAATGAAAGCAGTCTTATGTTGGTCCTCGGGTTTGATTTGAATTTGGTTATACCCTAAAAAGCCATCCATGAACGAAAAAATCTCACTTCCCGCACAAGCATCCAAGATCTGATCAATGAATGGAGTGGGGAAATTGTCTTTCAGACACATACGATTCAGGTCTCTAAAATCAGTGCATACACGGATCATTCCCTGCTTCTTATACATAGGAACGGGGTAGATAAAACCAACTTTGAGCAGCTTCTCCACCTCTTCCTTGATAGTGGCTTCCTTCCTAGGGTTAACAGTACAAAGACGTTGTCGAACCGGTTTAGCATGAGGATACGTTCTAATCTCATGCTCGACAATACTGGGGTCTATTCCTGGCATCTCCTCATATGACTAGGTGAAAGCTTCCCGAAGTTCTGTAAACAACTCGGTGTAAATGGAAACCTCCTCAGAAGAGAAATCATCACCGATGTAAACGTTCTCAATCTTTCCGGGAGTGCGAGAGATGTTGATCGGTATAGTCAGGGAAATATTAGCCATGTTCCCCTCCGCGTAAATCTCATGTGAGCCCAAAAGAGCCATAGGGTGACCAGCCATCTCAGCAAGAGTCGTCCTAAACTCTTCTTGCTCGGTAAGGTCAAGATTGGGAAGAAACTAAGAGTGATGATGCATATCCTCCCAAGGTCTCTCACTACCATACATGGCCTCGAGAATAGCTTCATCCGAAGGTAAAGTATCATCAAGGTAATCATGTGAACAAGACGATTTGGCTGCCCAAACCGACAGCATAATGGGATCTTCCTCCTCCATTTGTGAAGAGGAGAGATCCGGCTCTGCAGTGGCTTGCTGAATATCTTGATAAGCAAGCTCAACAGTAGACAGTGGCATAGACATCCTGATGTGCGCAATGTATCCAGACATAGAACTCGTGGACGGTAAGGTCCATGGATCATCAAAATATGAAGTATAGAATGGTACATTATGAAATGGAGGAGACGCATCATCGGAAATGGTTCCAATACAATTAATGGGTGAAGGGAAATCATAAGATCCCATCAATGAAGGATATAATCCGACACCCATGTTCCCCGTTTCCAGCTGAGAATATGTAGCCTGCGGGACTACTGATCCCGTGGATGCTGTGGGAGAAGGATTAACGAAATCCAGCTGATTGATGGTCACAATCTTGCCTTCGTGCGGAAAGAAAATAACTCTGAATATAGTAGACACGACAAATTTCATAGCATACATCCAATTCCTACCCAGTAGAAGGTTGTAGTCGATGGGTGCATCAACCACCTCGACTTCAATAGGCACAGGTTTACCTCCCAAGCGGACAACAAGGGAAGGGATAATCCCATGCAGCTTAAATGACCGACCGTCAAATGCAGTGAGCATGGTCCTAGATTGGAGTAGAGGAGGAGATCCAAGAGATTTCCAACAAGCGAAAGACATCACTGATGCTGAAGCACCTTCGTCAACCACCGTTCTCTTGACGAAATTCTGAAGGCACTCCACATGGATTTGAAAAGCCATGTGGTAAGGTAAGCGAGGTTGAATGTTAGTAGTGTCAAACTTGATAACATTGGGACTTCCGCCATCCTGAACTCCTAACGCACAAAAAAGGGCATGCCTTTGAGAAGGACACGCCTGCAAAACTTCAAGAGCCGACATGGCACACAGAGTCTGGCCCAAATCTTCTACAATAGAGTAGTTCTAAGCAGCTCGAGCATTGGGATTATGCATAGAGCGCTTGAGAACACCTTTCGGCATCCACAGCATAGTAGAGGGATTCTCGATATGCAAGGAATTATCAGGAGGAGGGGGAGGCTCATTCCCCATATTTGATTGTGGTGCACCATAATCGCGTTGATGAATAGCAACACTAACCTTCGATTGGACCATATTCACGTATCCATAGCCACTAGTATTAGAAGAAGACGTTGTAGTCTCATTAGGTCCATAACCAGTAGTGGGAGCATGCGAATCCATGTTTTGATGATGAGAAAGGGTATCCTTCAACATATCTAGGCTCTGTGCAAGATGATTCGATGCTTCTTCGATTCGAGGACATAAGTGAGTAAGATGATCTTCCCCACAAAGATTGCAAGGGAATTTCACCTTACACCTAGGTTTATGGTCCTCACCAGCATTTCCGCATTCCTGAGGAGGGTTGGAATTCTCCTTACGAGGGGTATTGAGATTACTATTATTGTTCCCATTGTTTCCACCCTTACGATTGTTTCTCCCCTTCTTCTTACCACTAGGCTATTGGTTACCCGATGGGTTCGTCGATTGCACAGTGTATACATCGAACGATGGGGTGGAAGTGGACAAGGTGTGAACCTGTCTGGGAGTAGACTAGTTAAGCGACAAATTTTGCATTTGATTAGCCACCAAATCTACAGGACGAGTACTTGCGGATCCCACAATGCCATCAGCATGTGGTCCAGGAACTGACTCGGGCTCATGTCGTGTTCGTGGTGCATCAGGAATAATGTCATACAAAATGCCATACTGAGAGTATAGTAAATCTAATTGCTGGACTTTTAAGATGGCTTGTTCCTCAGTCATAATACCGGACATCGAAAAATCCTTAGCAATATATGGAACTAAGGACTTGAGAAACCATTCCAATAGAAACTTTGGAGGAATGTTGGCTTTCACTAACCTCTTCCATTGACGCCACTCTTGAACGTGGTCAGAAATATGTGTGGCCTTATTCTGATGGAAGGTAGACAATAGTTCAGTACCAATATCGTAACGAACTGGCAACTGTAAATGGTCCAAGAAAACCAAAGCGATCTCATTGAAACCCTTATAAGTGCCCCCAGGAAACTCAACATACCACTTCGCGACTGCCCCCATGAGGGTGCGTTGAAATAGTCGTAATCGAACGGAATCGTGATTCAATGAGTTGGAAGGGCACCAAAGGTGAAAAGTTGTGACATGATCACCTGGATCGTCACCACCTTTCCCCTCAAAATTAGGAATTTCCGAAGGGAGCTTGGTAGGGACCGAAGGCCAATTAGGATCGTGACACATTGGATCATTCGTGAGCTTTGAAAGATCCAAAAGATTCAAACGTGCAAGGAACGGGAGTTGCAGCTGGAAAGCTTGATTATGAGCTCCCATAAAAGGTTGATTCTAAGGACCTGAAGGATAAGAAGGACCATAAGTTTGACCATGACCATAAAAATGATGATTATATGGACCTAACTGACCATAAGCTTGACCATGGCCATAAGGTTGATAACCTCCTCCGACCTGACCCGTGTGAGAGTAAGCATGTATATATGTATTTTGAGAACCATATTGAGGTGGGTTGTACTGATGTCCAGCACCGACTGTATTGTAGTAAGGGTTGCCACCATAATTATGGGGCATATACGTACTATTCGTAGCAGGAACTGTGTTGTAATGACCCTGATGGTAAGGTATGTTCCCACCCCCTACATAAGCATTATTAGTAGTGTGAGCAGTTGTGTGGTGACCATAAGCATGAGATGTATTCCCAACCCCAACATTGGTGTTACTAGTAGTAGGAATGGTGGCGTGGTGCCCATTATTATGAGGTATATTCCCACCTCCTACATTAGCGTTACTAGTAGTGACAGCGGACGTAAAAGTATATGGTATGTGTCCACCTCTGTGATTGGGAGGAATGTTAACATTCGTGAAAGTGGTCCTAGGTTGACGGGTAGCGGCATGTGTATTGAAATGTGAATGGCGAGTCATATTCTGAATAGTGTTCCTATTAGGATGGGTAGTCCTAGGAGACGGTCATCTTCCAACATTTGCATTGTTAGGAGGAATGTGACTGGTCCCCATACTATGTGTGTGAGTGGAAAAAGTGGTGCCCCTAGTGAGGGTATTGCCCCCAGTGCATGCAGTATTGCTAACACCATGACTAGTGCCAGTATGACTACCATAAGCAGTGGAAGGATCAACTGTGTTGTAATCAGGCATACCAAAAGAGAACACGGTAGGGTTGGTCGTAGGACCTGTGTCATCATGTAACTCTGGCATCCCATAATGGAAATCATGTGGATTCAAAGGATCGAATGGGTCGTCCTCGGGTGGATCTGGACCAAACAAACTAGGGTAGGTCTCGGGTGGATCCGCACCAAATAGACTAGGTTGGGGCTCGGGTGGATCACCCCCCCACGCCTCTCTAGGAGTAGGGGTGTCTGAAGTGTGTTCAACTCTTCTTGATGGACTCATAGGGATTTCTCTCGTGCCAGAATGTGCAGTCATGACTCTGACGACGAATGTTTCGTAAGAATCCGAAGACTCGGAGGGGGCCTTCCGATGTCCCCTATCAATATGGCGTGTAAGTTCGGAAGCTGGTAAACTAACCAGCCGATGAGATCGGTGGAGAGAAGGAATCCGTGCCACGATATCTCCGGAGAGACTATAAAATCAAAGCTTCCCCTAACAGCCAAACTATCGATCAAAAATAGAAAATCAAGAGCACACACCTAGAGAAACTACAGCCAAGAGTAGACAAACAGAGTGGCTAAATGAGCTCCCGACACTAGAGTCGGTATGTCTCGCCTAGGAGAGGCTTGAGACTCCCAAACTGTAGCTGGAGGTAACAGAATCAGTTATAAAGGTTCCCAGGCTTCACTGCGTGCAAAGGGATGGAACCCTCGGCAATAAACAACTGTGTTGTCCAACCCCTATTTGACTCAAGACACAAATAGTATAACCACTGCAAGTACCCTATGCGATACCTAGGTAAGGCAATTATGGTCACCGCAGTATAACCAATTCTCAGGGGGAAATTTGCAGGTGGGATCCATTGTATGGGCAGGGTAGCTAAGCCCGAAACTCAAGAGGGTCAAATCCCCCAAGAGTCCCCAGATACGAACAAATCCTGGAAATATTTCCCACATTTGGCTAGTATTGGAGGGATATCTACACAACCAACATCCCGTGACCTTGTCCTTAACTCTAGTCTAAGTAGAGCTTCCTGAGAAGACCGATGTATACCATGGATTTCACCACTCCCTGGTCAGACACATAATTTTTTGTCTAGTAGTCTTGGATTGTTTACTCACAATGATCTATTCCAAGACTCTGAACCTATGCTAGTTGGTGTACCCTATAAATAAAATCGTTCTAATCAATTTTAAGATTAAGCGTTAATTTTAATGGCTGTGGTTACTCAAAGGATATGGTCGTGAAAATAATGATGTATATGACTCAATAGTATGCAAAATCATCGAACTCTAGACTCATCTATCCAATAAAAACAATGCCACTAGAATCAAAATCAATCCAACGATTTCGAAATAAAAATGCAACTCTTTTATATTTTCAATGCACAAGCAGAACCTAAATGAAAGCACAAGCACTCAGATGTAAAATACAGTTCATAAAAGTAATTTTTTTTTGTATTTTCACTTATAAGCAAAAGGAAAATGCAAAACTATGTTTTTTTATTTTTCAATATAATGAAATGAAAAATGCAAGCAAAATCCCACTATTCAGTTATAGAAATGAAAGGGAGATCACTCAGACAACCTAGAAGATCCTAAACAGTAAGACTCAGCCAATGGAATGAGCTAAAAAAAGTTAAAAATGGGTAAAAACCAACAAGGCTCAAAACCAAGAGAAAAGAGGTGTTCTGGTCATGAACAAGACATGGAACAGTCAGGAACAAGGCCAAAGAAGACTCAGGAACACTCAAAACCAACCCAGCAACAACCAAAGGTCATAAACCAATCACTCCTGGAGTTGTACTCTATTGTCAAAGGAATAACTGCAAGTACCCGCGGGCTATAGTGTAGACAGAAACGGGTAGACGCGGGCAGAACTAGGCTCAATTGCGTATAGGGAAAAGAAAATGAGTAGAAAAAGAGTCCAATGGCTCAGAAAAAGGTTGTTTTCTATAGTGTATCGTAACGGCCAACCAATGACACAGAGACTCGACACACAACAACTCTAAACAAGGACTAATGCCAAAAAATCCTCAAAAATGGATGTTCTCCCTAGCGGAGTTTCCATTTCATTTACGGAGAAAATTTTTTATGGCTTGGGGTTGTGAAGCACTTGCAACAATTAATTAATAAGAATATGCGAAATAGCAAAAATGACAGAACTTAGAATCAATTTTATATTGATCACGGGCCACTTCGAGGGGGCAACTTCGATGGGGCAACCTCCTTTGAGCAAGCTCAATACAATTAACTTCACTGTGCCTTCATAGGCCTCAACACACACTTATATACTAAGTCTAGGCACCAATACCATGGGTCAATATTATGTGTCAATACAAACCATGGGATAAGTCTAGGCGCCAATACTATGAGTCAAAACCATGGGACATATAATACTATGGGACGACTTACAAAGCATATGCGTCCAATACTATGGGTCAATACTATGGGCTAATATAAACTATGGATCAACAAATACTGTGGGACGACTTACAAAGCATATGCGTCCAACAACAATATACTAACAAAGTAAAGACATGGGTTCCTAACATCCCCTCTCCCTTAGAAAAATCTTTGTCCTCAAAGCTTTAGATGTGGAAATTGATGCAGAATCTGAAGGAGTGGGTCCCCTGTAGCATCCTTGGGTTGCATTCCAAGCCACTGGGGCCTTTGGAGTTTCAGGGAGGATTGCATGGAAGTCTGTAGACGAAGAAGAACCATATCAGCGATGTGAAAAGTGTGCTCAGAACGGTGCTGATCGGCTTTTTGTTTCAGTCGAATTCTTGCCATGTGAAAATTGTCCTGTAGAATGAGAAGAAGCTGATCACGGTTTCGAAGAATTGAGTCAATTTCCTGAATTGGGGAGCTGCTGAAGGTGCATGGAAGAAGAACTAGTGGTGCCTGTCCAGAGACTGCTTCATATGGTGTCCTTTGAGATGTGGTACTATACCACTGGAGCGCTTCTAGGAAATCCATAGAAATAGTTGGCCAAATCTGTGGAGGGATGGGCAAGGGTTCGAGCAGTCCCGAAAGAAGGGTCGTTTCACCCTTGTTGACCTAGAAAGTATCACAGTCAACCACCATCCGTTGAATTGTCCTTTTGAGTCCCTGCCAAAAGAAGTTACATTGTTCCTGGTTATACGTTTTGAGGAACCCAGAGTGCCCTACTGATGAAGAAGCATGGAGTTCATAGAAGAGATAGTCCCGTTGAACAGATTGCAACCAATTTGGAACAAGCAGAGAAATAGCTGTAAGAGAAACTGGGTTATCAAATGTGCAAGGAGGAGCATCTTCCACCATATTGTCCTTACCCTTCTGGTAAGTGGTCACATAGTCATAACCCATGAGTTGGATAACCCATTTCAGGTGTGTTGGGGAGGAGATCCGTTGTTCCAAGAAAGTTTCCAGACTCTGGAGATCAGTCTTGATGCAAAAAATAATTCCTCAACAGGGATGGCTGCCACTTCTATACTGTATGCAAAATAGTCATCATTTCCTGCGGAGAGGTAGATGCGGCTAAATTCTTACCGGAAAGGTCTCTTGAAGGCAACAAGCTCATTGGTTCAGCAATGACACCTGCATATCTATCCAAGGAAGTAGTGGAGACTGTTGATGGGTGCATCTGAATGGAATGGAGATGAGCGATGACACCATGTGAATTCTTCTTAAGTATTTTTTCTAGGTGTTGTGAACTGATAATGCAGAGAGACCCTGGTTGTAAGACCATAAATTTGTGTTGTGCCCCATTGACTAAAAACTGCATCCAAAGTTCAGCAAAATCCCATAAGATGGGGCCAAGTGTGCATAACCATTTAACGCCCAAAACCACATCACATCTTCCTAAGGACAAGGCAAACATGTGAGAGCGTAGGTTATAATATTCCATAGAGATTCGCACATTGTGACACTTCCCCTTGCAAGGTAAGGTGCCCCCATTGGCAACCATGACTTCAAAGTTGGAGCAAGGATGGACAAAACAATCATCCTGTTTGGAAATCCGAGGATCAATGAAGTTATGAGTGCTACCAGAATCAATGAGTATGGTAAGAAGGAGCTTCTTGAAGTATCCCCTGACTCACATTGTTTGTGGGGTGGTGATGCCGGTTACAGTATGGAGAGAGATCTTGGGTGGGTCGTCCTGAGATGGGGTGTCAACAGGCGGGTGTTGAATGTTGACCTGATCATCTACTATATCTGGAGCTTCTTCATCAAGTTCTGAGGTAGGCGGAGAATCCATATCCAAGAGATAGAGCTTTTGTTGAACACATCTATGTCCCCGAGTGAATTTCTCATCACAATTATAACAAAGCCCTTTTTCTTGGCGTGCCTGCATCTCTGTTTCAGACAATTGCTTGATAGGAGTTGGTTGAGGAGCAGGAGTGATGGGAGGTCGTTGGGAACCCAGATTTTTGAAGGGAACAAAGGTGGGTTTGGAGCATTGTTGAGCTACGATCTTGTCCTCGGCCAGCTTAGCCAACCCTAGTACTTCCATCATTGTGTTGGGACAAAACATTTTGACCTCTGAGCGGATTTCATCCTTGAGACCACTGATAAAAAAACTCTTGTAGAATTCATCAGATAATCCTTCTGTGTGATTGGCTAGTTTCTCAAATTCCGTCTGATACTCTCTCACTGTGCCAGTTTGGTGAAGTTTAGTGAGTACTCCTGTGAAGTCATCAAAAGCACTAGGACCAAATCGTGGCAAAAGGAGTTGGAAAAAATCTGTCCAGTTTGGCTTGGGATGAGCTTTGATGTACCAATGGTACCATTGAAGGGCTTCCTGTTCCAAATGAAAGGATGCAAGTGGAATTTTCTGGACATCAAAAGTATTATGCAGACTGAAATATTGTTCTGCTCGGTATATCCATCCAGTCGGATCAGTACCATTGAAGCGAGGAGAATCAAGCTTCGGCCCACGAAAATTGCTAGAAGAAGAGAACTCGGTGGCTACAAAAGATTCTGGATGTTGGTTATTGTTCATGGATGAATGCTGAAGATGGAGGCTAAGAAATTTTTCATCCAGATCTTGGAGTTTGGTTTGTATGGCTGTAAGTGCTTCCTCCATGGTGTTTGCTCCTGTGCGAGTGACAACCATAACCAGTATTTTTTTATTTTTATTTTTTGTGGGGGGGAATGGATAGAAAAACACAAACACCAGCTTATTTAGTAAGGGGAAATTTGGATTTGGGAAAAACTCGGAGGGGTAATTGGGTTTGACTAGGTTTTCGACACTTTCTGAGGGACAGGGAAGCAAAAAATGGGGATTTCAGAAGCGGGAACTCTATGGTAAAATTTGAAGGCAATCGGGTGAAAATTGAAGAAGTTATGGCAAACCCTAAAAATAGACAAATGTGGGATTTCTGGTCTTGGGAAGTGGAATTTGGGATAGGGTCTTCAGGAATGAAATATGCAGAATGGGATTGTAGGGATGCCAGTGAAGTTTTAGGGAAAAAAGAGTTGAAACAAGGGAGATATGGCCGAAAAATAGTTTGTTTGTTTGTTTGTTTTTTTTTTTTTTTTTTTTTTTTTTTTTTTTTTTTTTTTTTTTTTTTTTTTTTTTTTTTCAGAAATGGATCGGAAACAACTGCGCGAAAGGGATCCTCAACATATGGATCTGCAACGGCGTGGAAGGGATTGAAAACGGCTCGATATGAAATGACGAATGGATCTGGAACGACTTTCAGAATAGATATGAAACGGTTGGATCTGGAGCGGAAGTGATCGGTAACAGTTCAACTAAAAATAGATATGGACCCTAGTATGTATGGCTTCCTAACAGTTCAGGTGTTTCACTCGGCCACCAATGATGTCTGACAGCTTGCGTATTGGGGCAGTACCCCTCACTCCACGGCTCAGGTAAAACTGATAACCGCTTTACCACAAACGACAACTCTTGGTTTACCTCACAGGTGGGAACTAGTCAATCATGTAGGGGTCGTTGCCCTTTTCGCTGGTAGGTCGTCTCAATGGGCCAGCTACTTTGGGGTTCCTGTGGTACTCCTCACAATGAGTTTTAGGGCTTATGCCCAAGTACTTCCCACAGTTAAGCGGATAGGGATTATTTCCAAATCCGAAGTTGCAACAGATGCAAAAAATTTTTTTGGCAGAAATTCCACCCAACGAGCCCAAGAAAGTGCTCTAATACCAGATGTGAAGCACCTGCAACAATTAATTAATAAGAATATGCGAAATAGCAGAAATGACAGAACTCAGAATCACTTTTATATTGATCACGGGCCACTTCGAGGGGGCAACCTCCTTTGAGCAAGCTCAATACAATTAACTTCACCGTTCCTTCATAGGCCTCAACACAAACTTATATACTAAGTCTAGGTGCCAATACCATGGGTCAATACTATGTGTCAATACAAACCATGGGCTAAGTCTAGGTGCCAATACTATGAGTCAAAACCATGGGACATATAATACTATGGGACAACTTACAAAGCACATGAGTCCAATACTATGGGTCAATACTATGGGCTAATATAAACTATGGATCAACAAATACTGCGGGACGACTTACAAAGCATATGCATCCAACAACAATATACTAACAAAGTAAAGACATGGGTTCCTAACAGGGGTAGACCACAACAGACAGCTGACTACCAGAAATTAACTCAATTCTCAATGCTATGCTATATAAATGACAATGCTAAGATAATGGAGAATATAACCAACCTCGATCTCGACGTTCAATGTAGATCCCCGTTGAAGCTTTCAATTCGTGCACTTGAACCTGCAAATTAGTCTTGATAGCCAATATACAACAAGTGCATCTAATATATGAAATAAATTAACATCATCAATAGAAATGGTCCATGATATTATAAGTAAATGCAACCCAATGTAATATAAACAACATTCACGACATTAATGGACGAGAATATGAGTATTTCTATTAATAAATAACAGGAAGTACAATGTGATACGACCTCTTGCCGGCAACCAATCTGAACCAAGAACTGGGTCTCTCCACTTGTGCCTCCACCAATTCAATCCTCCATGGAATGGAAAACTCAAACTATGATAGGAGTTTGGAAGGTGAACATAAAGTGTTCACAAAAACAAGGATCAATGAGTGTAGACTCAAGATGCAGCAAAAATCCACTAGAGTTATCTTGCTCTCTCTTTCTCCTTCCCATCCATATTCCATATGTGCTCAATATATAGTCCTTCCAAAGGTAAGTGAAAGGACACATCGAGGCGTTTCGGGGAAAATGGAGGGCCAAAGGTCACCCTAAGAGTGCTTTTTGGGAGTAAAAAGTCATTTACTAGTGATTTTTACCATGTTACTTGTCACCCGCAGGCTATAGTGATGTAGATTGTGGGTACGCTGGCTAAAGTGGAACAGCTAGCGTACAGGAAGAAAAAATAGGGAAAGTGTATCTGAAGGATATAAAGTGGATCCAAGTCAGTAAAATGGATCCTGAAGGCCAAAGAGTGTTGATGCTCACAAGGTGGAAAATTACGTTGTAACAATTAGCCAATCAATACTATATATACTTATTGTTACCTATATTTGAAGTTGTTGGAAATCTAAAAATTATGTTCAATTTTGGAATGCGTTTGTAATTTGTGTTGACTTTTAGAATGCACATTTGATGGGTTTAAATAGAGACTTACAGAGACCTAAACAATGGTTTTCCTCCCCAAACAAAAAATTAAGGAGTTGAAAACAAACATCCTTGCTGAATAACTAATATATCTTCTAAAAATTGCACAAATTTGTTATAGATCTACCAAATACTTGGTAACTTAGAGAATTTCTAGCAAAATCAGAATTATAGTTATTCAAATTTATTTTATAAACATCTAATTTAATGTAGTATGGTCAAATTGACTGTAAAACTAATCAATTTATCTCGTTGGATATTTGTTTATCCTATATGGTGTATAAATTTACATTATGGGTGTTCGTGCAACCTGGTTTTTATATTCGAATTTTGTCCATACTGTCTTGTTGAGCATTGGTTGTCATTTATGTCAAGTGTTTGACTGAAGAGGATGTCAAGTGTTTGAATGTCATCCAATGTGGATATTGTTGAGAATTCATTGTCAATGATGTCAATTGAGGAGGATGTCAAGTGTTTGACTTTCATCCAATGTCAAAGAGATGTCAACTGATTCAGCATGAGTCATTGATATTAGCCTAAGTCAAAGTGGATACAACATTCCAGCAGAATTATGAAGAAGCCACTTTAAGGTAGTCTATGCGCATGATAAAGAAAACATGAACACCATAAATATATGCGCAAATGGTGAAGGTGACAGATCTGTATGCAACTTTGGAGTATATCTAAGAGTGCATTATGTCTAAAGATGTATATCAAGGATACAACACTCAAGCAAATTTGGAGTATATCTAAGAGTGCATCAAGGATACATCTTGTAGGTGAAGTTTGAAGAAGTACATAAGATGATACATCATGCAGATCCAAAAGATACTTCATGAAGATCCAATTCAAGAATAAACACAAGTAATGGATCATACATCATGTGGCTCTTGCGCAAAAATAAAGTCCACCAAGTCATACTTTCTCATGCCAACAAATTGAAGGAGTTGGTTGGACAATGGTACGAGTGATCAAACTACCAAGAACTTGGTTGAACAAATGGGACAAGTAAACAAGCAATCCTAAGAATTGCTTTGTTGATGGCTGGGAGTGCTCAAGAAGAAAGGAACAACAGATGTCCGGACAATCCTAAAAGCGCACAAGAAAAGCCAACAAGAAGATTCTTTCAGTAAGTGGAATGTGCATGAACTCCTAGAATGGTACAACGGTTGAAGATCATATATGAGAAAATTACACAACTGACAAACAACAATTTTGAAAGTCCCACAAGTGATGACAAGGAAGAAGTCAAAGTCCTACCAAGTAAAAGTCGGAGTATGCGCAGATCCTGTAAAGTATCAATACACCAAGGGTGAATCACCCAAATGAAATGATGAAGCACGGGTCATAATATCACTAAGCAGAAGCTGGAGAATGCGCAGATTCTGTAAAGTATCAATATCACAAGGGAACATTACCCACAAAGGTTGGTACAGAAAAGGTCATGGACAGATCAAGATGAAGTGAAATATTGCACACATACCGTAAGGAAATGGTACATCAAGGGCACAATGTTACACCACCAAGGCTTAAAGTACCACTAAGTTATGGACCTTGAAGGCGCTTGATACATCAGAGATGACACATCAATAGTGAAAATGATGAGACATGGCCTATGCACAATCCGTGAAGTATGGAAGAAGGGATACCATGACGAACTTGCGAACATACAATCCGTGTAGGGCATGTATAAATAAAGATGCAAGTTGAATATTTGAAGTAAGCTTGATAGCAAGAACATAAGTGTTTTTGTGTGAAAGTTTCACTTTGTTTTTCGGGGCATCAAGGGGCTCATGGAAAAAACAAAATGATCTAGCGAAGAGCTGAATGCGCACATGCAGTAGAACGATGTTTTGATGGTGCACATAAAGATGTTGTAGACCTGTGATAGTTGCACAGACACTGAAAGAAGGAGATACTGAAGAATGAGCAAGTGTTGGATATCTCAAAGGACAATATCACACTCAGCATGTCAATAGTCAAAGAAGTTGAAGAGACATAATAATAGAGACAAAATCGATGTTTTTTCAGATATTGCGCCGATGTCTAGATGATGCATATGAATAGAAGTGAAAGTGTGCGAAGTTGAATACTTCATCTGATGCGCAACAAAAGAAAAAAAACATAACTTGATAGGCGCATTACGATGTAGATGATCTGAGACAAGTGAGTTAAATTGAACGGACCAATTATTTGATGCACAGGATATCACATGTTATCTGAGAGACTGCAGCACTTAAATAGAACGTACACATTAGAAAGTGTGTAGTTCCTTCTGTTATTGGTGCTTCATTTATGAACATCAAACTTTCAGTTGAAAGCACAGTATCAGTTGATCATTGCAGTCACAAAGAATATATTGTTGAACTAGAAATGCATACTACAGAGTCTATAGAGCACACAATACATGAAGTAAGTCATCAACAGAAGTGTGAGTTGAGAGGAATGAGAAGTCAAGTGATGTATGCAACGCACTGACAGAGTACAATTTGCATATGAAGGAAGCACACAGTAGAATCATCATCAAAGTAACGGAAGAAGTGCATAGAGTTGAAGATGAGAAAAGCAGTAAAATATATTGGACATTAGGGTGGTCGGACGAGGAAAGGAGACATGGAGTTGGAGCTTCCTTTAGGATGTTTCCCATAAAAAAACAAGGAGATAGGAATTCATAGCTTCCTTCAAGTTGGTGGCTGTAAAAAAACGCGACAGGGGGTCAGTGCCTCCTTCCAGTTGGTGCTGGAGAAAACACAAGGGGTTGGTTCCTCCTTCCAGTTGGTGCTGGTAAACACAATAATTCGGTTCTTCCTTGAATGTATTCTTTCTCACTATAAACAAACAATCTGTGGTTTTCTCCCATTTGGGTTTCCACGTAAAAAGTTTGTGTGTTATGTGTTGATGATGTGTTGCATATATGTGTGAATGTTTATTTACTGATGCATAATAGAAGATAAATATTAAGTAAAGGATAATATATTAAAGAAGGTAAAATATGCTAATAACTGCGCTAATAATGATTCACCCCCACTCTCAGTATTAAATTGAATCCAACAAGTATCTACAAGCCTTTCCTCCTTGAAGGCTATAGTATGGCATCAGTGCTGATTGATATGACCCAAAAAGTGGTTGGCGGCTTTGTTTCGACCTTCTGTACATTGGAATCCCATTTCTCTTTAACAAAAATAAATTTTTCCATTAAAAAAAATTCTTTTGATTTCTAGAAAGTTTCAAGCAAGCAAGAAAATTAGGACACCAAGCAAAGGTTTCAAGCAACCACAAAAATTGTGATATTAAAAACCTAGTAGATACAATGGATTCAATCCTACCAAAATATATACAACAATCCCTATATTTTCTTGGGGTTTCAGGCTTCTTTTGTATCTATTTTTTCAAGGAATATAGGACAAAATTTTCAATGAAACGATCTAATTGGCATGTTGTGTACTAATGAAATAGCTAGGTTATGTTACTTAGTATGGAATTTTTGCATTAGTTGTACATGATTCTCCTTTGATGTTAATATATGAAAATTTGCTTAGTTACCATATTTTTATAATGGCAACAATTGAATAGTAAATATCATAAAATATTAGACTACCACATTGTAATGGCACTAGTGTTGGTTTGATCTTCCATCCCTACAAAACATAACAAGAAAGGAACTACTCAGATTCAATTGACAACTAAAAACACTTAAAAATATAAGCAAATAACTTGAATGACCAATACAAAGAGGTAGTTTACATGATCAATTTCCCCTAGGCATGTAACCTCTCTTTGCCTCATCCTAGGCATTTTCTGAAGTTGGGAAGACTAACACAAACACATTGCCAATTAGAACTGAAAACATTGATAATCTTCTTTAGCTTCATTCGATTAATTATCATCCAAGTTTGATTTGAACTTCAATCATCCTATTATGTTGCATATTTGATTACTTCCTCAAGCTATTTTTTCCATCTCATGCTTCTCTTAAGTGATTTACCTTCATAACTCTCATAGTAATGCAAAAATATTATATTTATCTACTACTTAATATTATTTCAATCTTTCCTTGCCATAGGTATTTCCAACTCTAAAACCCTTGTTGCTATAGAAAAAATGAAATTCAATTTGGGGTTGATTATGCTCATTTTTAATTATTATTTACAAGCAATTGATTACAAAATTTAAGGTAAATTTTGTAGATGATTCATCATTGCATCATCTATTATTGAGAAATTTTCAATCTCCCTTTGTTGATTTTTTTTTCTCATCCAATATATGTTGGTTGATTATTAATTTGGTTGGTATATTCCTCATTTTTGAGTGATTGAGTGACTATTGAATGAACCTCGTGTGGTGGTGAAGTTAGTTAATACTCAGAATGAATTGAGTGAAAATATTTGGTCTTAAATTGATCATAAATATATTCCAAAGTCCAAACTATAGTGTCCCTTTTTAATATATTTGGTAAAATTGGAAATATTGCAAATTTTGGCCAATTCGACCCTTAGACTAGTATTGACCCAAATGCCTCCAAATGGCTCCAAATTATTCCAAATTGGTTCTGAATGTGTTTGGAAGGTATTAAGACATACAAATTGTGACTGATGGATGGTTGAACACTCTCAAAAGACTTCTGCAACATTCAATTACAATCAGGGAAAGATAGGGAAATTTAGTAGTCAAATCGAGGTTCAAATCCCCCAAGGGTAGTGGTCAAAGATGGATCTCCAAATGGTGTACGTCCTTCCCAAATTTCAGAATAGATACATGGTACTGTTAAAGGACTTCAATGGGCTCCCATATACATCATAAATCAGTTTCTAAAGGCTTCTGCAACTCCCATAAACCAGAGGTTTGTGGACATGTCTTCACATAGGGGAAATGCTAGTAAACTTCACCACTTGCTATGAAATTCGAGATTTATGTTCTAAAGGATTATGCAATGTATATGAAACTTCTTACATACATTAATTACAATCTATACATAATAAAAATAATATATATTAACTGATACAAGTCGAAATAGAGAAACTTCAAGCTTTCATAACAAGATGTAGAGAAAATGGCACCATTTATGCATTGTTTGGTATTTTTACAGAGTTCCACTTGGTATTTAGACCTGAGAGTCTTCTGTGAATTAAATACAGAGTAAATAATAAAAATAAATATATAATTAAATATATCATAATACAAATAAATGGGGCCTCAATAAATATCTCAAAGAGATCATCACCTCACCAAATGCGCCTCTCCTCAAGGAGCAAGAATATGCCAAGAAATGAGAAAATGGTTGTAGAATCGAGATGAAATAAATGTGACCATGATATTCCCTATAGATTCAACCTATAACAAAATAATCCATTGTATCTCCAAAGTAAATTTCTGAATGGCCTCTTCAATTGCCAATTAGGATGGGAATCTTTCACCCTCGAAATTGGTGCTAAGGCAAGTATAATAGCACTCTACTAGCTCTCGTCTCCAAATAAAAAATATCAAATGATCAAAATATACTCTCCTTATTTGTTCTTGAATTTTATAAACTTCCAAATACATCCTTGGATCGAATTCATTCCAAAAGACTCATGCCAACTCAAGTTGGGAAGAGATTCCAATGTGTGCCACTTGTCCAACAATTCCTAGTCTCCATCTTCCCACATTTCGAATGGGTGTCTCTTTGGCTTCCATAACTCCCTTTTGCTCCTTCTTGGGGGATATTTTTAGCCCTGACATGTCATATATGTCAGATGTCATAATTAAGGTCTGATTTGTGTCATAGGTGTCATAGCATCTTCATCATTGTTGTCATAGAGCTAGGGAATCTAGTCCAAGTGTCCCACTAGCTCCAAAATGCCTCTTCCTCTTCCTTGGGAGTTACTCTTCCACTCCAATTCGACCTTCATTTATTCATTCCAAGTGTATTTAACTTCCAACTCCCCAAGATGATTAGACTCCACCTTGGATTCGAATGGGTGAGAATAGAATGCCATGTGGCATGAGGAATCTAGCTTTGTGTGGGTCCCACACCACCAATGTGTCTCCATGACCAAGTGCTACCTTATTTTCCTATCATAAATATTTATTTAACCCCTTTTAATATATTTATGTCAATCTAATGTCCATTTGGGGTTTATTATTTCCCTTATTCAAAATCGTAATGTTTCCACCCTAACCCAGTAAACTAGTAGATTGGTGGAATTTCCTCTTTTGAAATTTATTTGAATGGGTAAATTACAGTCCTGCCCACCCAATATTGCTTGTCCTCAACCAATTCGAACATGGATGTTGAAGAACCTGCTTTCTTTCCAAAAAAAAAAATTGAAACCAATGAGACTAAAATTATTCCAAGGTCCCATTGCTTGTATTGCACTCCAACAATTAGGAGTGCTCTCCAACCCATACCATCAGGAAAGAGAATTCCTAAATCCCATTTCCTTGTATGCCTTCTTCCAAACATTATAAGTACAAAATATAGATCATCAAAGTACATGAAAACATAATAAAAATGTACATCAAGGAGGTGCCTCATCAAAGAATCATGAAAGTGCTTGTACCTCCAAGTAAGTAGACCACCATTTTCTAGGTGCATACAAGCATCAAGTGACCAATCAAATCTGCTCCAATGACATAGGTGAGTATCCCATGTCCTATAATTCTGCTCCAAAAATATGTAATATGCATCAAAACAATCAGACATGTATTCTTTCATCCAATAAGTGAATGAAGAATATCCACTAAAATATGAACCAAGTAGGGAGAAAATAAAACAATGTGCCTTCAAGGGCCTCATAGAAGTACCATTTGTGAATCCATGAATATGTGTATCATCAAGAAATAACAAAGGATTTTGCTGCCAATAAAAATGTGCTCCAATCATATATCTCTTCACCCAAGTATTGGATGAAGTTCCTCCAACATCAATTGAACCCTCATGTGGCACCATTAGAAAAAAACCTTTCACCCAATTTTCATCCCCAATTGATGTGGCGGAAAAAGAAGTAGGGGGTGAGGAATTATGAACCAAACTTAACTCTTTGCAACACTTACCCATCGAAATATTTAATTCATATTCTCCATAATTGGCTGGTCCAACTATTGTGAGACCATGTGCCTCCTCCAAGGCTTTGCAACTCTCTCCATGAGGCAACTCATAATCCCTCTAAACAAAGACAAGTGCTTTTCTTTCTTCTTGTCTGAGTGTGCCATATTCAAGCACCTGAATATCAACATGTACCTCATGTTCCACCATTACATGAGGTTCCTCCTTTGTGACATAAATTCTTTCATCCATTTCCTTCTTTTCCTTGAAAGGAGAACCATTGCGCCCTCCTATTGCCAATTTGCTTCCAAATTGACTAGCCAACAATTCGAGCCCTTGCATTAGTTGTTTTCTCATGTCTTCAAATAATGGTTTCAGGAATTTTCTAAACTCCTCATTCTCCTCTAAGGTTACTTTCTCATCCTTACTCATGGTTACCAAAGAATGCACTTCTTCTCCTACTTCTTCCCTTTCACCAAAAGCACTTTCAGTTTCAGTTTCTAAGGGTGGGGGATGATTTATTTGGCTTCTTGTACTCATAAATGGTCATCCAAATTAGGTGCAAGAACCTAGATCTGATACCACTTGTAGTGTCCCTTTTTAATATATTTGGTAAAATTGGAAAAATTGCAACTTTTGGCTAATTCTACCCTTAGACTAGTATTGACCCAAATGCCTCCAAATGGATCCAAATGCTTCCAAATTGGTTCTGAATGTGTTTGGAAGGTATTAGTAAATACAATTGTGACTTATGGATGCTTCAAAAATCTCTAAATACTTCTGCAACATTCAATTACAATCAGGGAAAGATGGGGCAATTTACTAGTCAGATCGAGGTTCAAATCCCCCAAGGGTAGTGGTCAAAGATGGATCTCCAAATATTGTAATAAATTCCCAAATTTCACAATAGAGACATGGTACTATTAAATAAATTCAATTTTCTCCCAAATACATCATTAATCAGTTTCTAAAGGCTTCTGCAACTCCCATAAATCAGAGGTTTGTGGACATGTCTTCACATAGGGGGAAATGCTAGTAAACTTCACCACTTGCTACGAAATTCGAGATTTATGCTGCAATGGATTATGAAATGTATATGAAAATTATTCCAGACATTAATTACCATCCATACATCATAAAAATCACAGAGATGAACTGATACAAGTCGAAATAGAGCAAATTCAAGCTTTCATAACAAGATGTAGGGAAAATGGCACCATTTATGCATTGTTTGGTATTTTTACATAGTTCCACTTGGTATTTCAACCTAAGAGTATTCTGAGCATTACATACAGAGTATATATATCAGAATACAAATAAATGGTGCCTCAAGAGCTATCTTAAAGAGATCATCACCTCACCAAGTGTGCCTCTCCTCAAGGAGCAAGAATATGCTAAGAAATGAGAAAATCGTTGTAGAAGCAAGCTGAAAGAAATGTGACCATGAGCTGCCCTTTAGATTCAACCTATAAAAAAAAATCCATTGTAGCTCCAAATGAAAGGTTTGAATGGCCTCTCCAATTTCCAATTAGGATGGGAATCTTTCACAATTGGTGCTAAGGCAAGTAGAATAGCACTCTACTAGCTCTCCTCTCCAAATGAAAAATATAAAATGATAAAAGGATACTCTCCTTATTTGTTCTTTACTCTTATAAACTTCCAAATACCTCCTTGGGTTGAATTCCTTCCAAAATACTCATTCCAACTCAAGTTGAGAAGAAATTCCAATGTGTGCCACTTGTCCAACAATTCCTACTCTCCATCTTCCCACATTTCGAATGGGTGTCTCTTTGGCTTCCCTAACTCCCTTGTGTGCCTTCTTGGAGTCTATTTTTAGCCTTAACATGTCATATATGTCAGATGTCAGCATTCAAGTTTGATTTGTGTAATAGGTGTCATAGCATCTTCATCATTGTTGTCATAGAGCTAGGGAATCTAGTCCAAGTGTCCCACTAGCTCCAAAATGCCCCATCCTCTTCCTTGGGAGTTTCTCTTCCACTCCAATTTGAAATTCATTGATTCATTCCAAGTATATTGACCTTCCAAATCCCCAATATCATTAGATTCCACCTTGGATTCGAATGGGTGAGAATAGAATGCATGTGGTGTAACGTACCCTCAATCTGTCCAATTTCTGGAAGGGAACATGGAGCCAATCTATGGGGCTTTTTTTTTACAAACTCAGCCATTCATTAAATTCATACAATTAAAAACCCATGTGTGCAGATGTAAATTCAACAAACATGCACAACGGAGATAACTCATCCACAAACATAATTTCATATGCATTCAATATATCAATAAAAGTGATTTAGTTTAAACACTGCAGAGGCAAAACACATAGATAGAAAACACTTATCTTTGTCGTGCAATTGTCCCACACAACTAGCTATGTTGCTGCAACATTCCTCCCAACCGTAGGTCTCTGCCCAACCTGTATTATTTCAGCACTCAGAGACCACCCCCGAGATGGGCATGATATCTACAAGGAAAAGGGGACTCTCAAGCTCATTACAGCCCAAAGCAATGGATACCCATCTCAACCCCAACAATTCTTAACACACAGCAACTCAAAACTGAGCACGGATACACATAACAGCAAAAATCACAATTTCTGAGCATGAAGAAAAATGTTAGGCAACCAAAAACGAAATGGAAATTGGGGAATCACCCTAGGAGAACAAAACCGTTTCCAGAAAACGTTTGTGGGCACTCAAGGGATACAAACGACCTCCATAAACCCCAAATTTGTGCCCCCCCCCCTCCCAGCCATTGTGCAATACAAAAACGAGTTCCCAGGCATGGAAAATGCAGGAGATAGATGAGAAGCGTGATGGGAAAAGTCCCAGCTAGCTCAAACTGCGTGAGAGGGAAAGGTCTTGGGCATTCAAGGGCCAAAACGACCTTCACACAGTCATTAACTGGAAGCAGGGAAGCACCATGATTTTTGGGCAAAACCGTGAAAGGTTGGCACCCGAAAATTGACACATACACAATCACACAATTGATGGGAACATTCAAAAATGATTTCTGAGGTAGGAGATAATTGCCAGGTTCACAAAAACGATTTTTCCACAAATGAAACCAAATATGGAAATTCAAAAACGTTTTTACAACAATAATGGAAACAACAAGCTATCAAACTTATCTGTTGAGCTTCCCAATGGATTCTCTTATTTCCCCACAGTCCAGCCATCACAAAAATGGGATTCTCATCTTGAAAACCAGTGAATTTACAGCATACTCCATGAGAGAAATGCCCAACAAGCTCCAGAAACGTGAGAGAGTGAAGTCTGATCATGAATAATGGCTTGGGAAGGCAATTCATGGGTTTTTTCTTTCCCAAGAAGGAGAAACAAAATTTTCCATGAGGGTGGCTTGCCCATACTCGAATTTGGACAGCCATACCTCCCCAATCCCCAATGCATTAACTACTTCACCCAACTCTTGGGAGAAATGAATGATTAGGCATCAAAGTCAACATGGGTAGTTGATGGTTGATGTGTTCTCTCATTGACACTTGGCTTGACTTCATTGGCTCAAGGGTTTGAATATTTCCCTCCCAATTCCTTGTAATATCATGCCCCCATCTCTTGTTGCATTGCATAGCTAGTTGTGGGTATTTTATTAAAATGCATATTTACAATTCCAATGTGTCAGGCTAGCACGTAAACCATATGCATCAATAAATCGATGGTGGGGCCTTGGCCTTGAGCTCCTCACCACGATTTTATAGCAATATTACATCATTTACATTTTAATGCAATGGGGTCAAAATCGGGATATTACGTGTGGCATGAGGAATCTAGATTTGTGTGGGTCCCACACCACCAATGTGTCTCCATGACCAATTTCCACCTTGTTTTCCTATCATAAATATTTATTTAACCCCTTTTAATATATTTATGTCAATCTAATGTCCATTTGGGGTTTATTAGCTCCCTTATTCAAAATCCCAATGTTTCCACCCCAACATAGGAAACTAGTGGATTGGTGGAATTTCCTCTTTTGAAATTTATTTGAATGGGGACATTACACAAACCTTGTGAGTTTGGTTCAAGGAGTAAGAGAAAAATCCCTTTTGATTACATGCTGAGTGATAGGGAATTAGAGCAATTTCAAGGAACAAATTAAAAAAAAAAATTGATACTCAATTATACATTTTTTTCTCTTTCCATAAATTTGATAATCAAGTTCGAAGTTAAGTATATGATTGCAGAATTACTTCGTTGTGCTTGATTGATTCCTAGTACTACCCTAGTTAGATGTGTATTGGAATCAAGTGGTGATATTGTATACAATTTATCACGGAAAAAGCGGTTCAAATCCATTTCTTAAATTATGTAATAAAAATCCAATTCGGGGTTAACATTTAGTGATCAAATGACCAATGCTTAAGAATCTTGAAAAAGCCACGAGTTTCATACAGTCATAGTATTTATTCAATTGATGTTTCTATTTCCATATCTTAGAATGGGTAATAGGTACATAATTTTCCAACTGACATAAGGACATTTATTTTTGAAAGTTCGTCAATCAATTGGTAACTAGAAATCAAACTCTTGCTAGTCTGAAAATAGATGAGAAGGTATTGATCTAGGAAACTAAAATCATGTATGTTCCTGGTAATTAGTGGGATCATGGAGGAGACAAATAAATCTAGTAATCTTGTAGTACTCTAGGTTCAAGGAGCCAATGCAGATTAAAGGGATTAGAACAAAGTTTTAAACAGAGATCAGAGTTCTATATCCAATTCAAAGGGTTGAGGTGTATGAGGGGAAAAATATACTTCTTTCCTACACCAGTACTTCATTTGTTGTTGTCCTTGATCCAAATTTAATTCGTTTTATATTCCCAAATTACAACCATCACAATTCTGAAAACTTCATTGCAGTAGGGTAACTTTGATATCAAAACGTTATTATTGACAGGTACATATTTAGGAAAAATGTTCAGTGAAGGGGGATGATAAACCCTAAAACATAAAAAAATAGTAAGAAAGGTAAGATTCAAGTAAAATACCAACACTGAACACATGATTAATTCATGGGTAAGGTAAAATAAAATTTTTTATGTTGTGATGTTGGTTTTTGGATTGCACTGTCAGGAGCGAAAAGAGGTTGAATAAGTTGAAAAAGAGTAGAGAGATGGTGTAGTCAAAATAAGATACGTTTAAAATTTTTGCGAGCATATTTTCTATCTAATTTTGTTTTTATTCCGGTTGGAAATCTTTAAAAAATATTAGAATCACATATTTTGGCTATGGAAATTGCATAAAGGGGTGTTTGAGGGTGTTGAATCTATTTATGGATTGAAAAATGCAATTTAAACAAGTACAAATTTGGATTTTACCAAAAAAAGTACCGCAATCGGATCAAAACCCACCATAAAGTTGAAAACTTAGAATAAATAGACTACGAAGATAAATAAGATGGAAAAAAGAGCGGTTAAGTTTGTACTTTTGGTAAAATGTTGGTAAAATATGAAAATAAGGTTAAAAGTTATTAAAATTCCTCGATTTAGGGTTTTAAATAAAGAAAAGGGGAATTTGTGGATATTTTAAAGTTTAAAATTTATGAAAGGAATCAACGATCAAAATTTTGATCTTAGTTGTTTAGTTAGAAATACATAAAAATTAAAAAATTATTATTATTATGAAGTTGGAGTAAAATTATGAACAAGATTTTAATAAACAATAACAAACAAAAGCTAAACAATGTTTATTAAGAAAAGGTCTAAGTTGTTTAATTAGAAAAACATAAATGTTAAATAAAGAGTAAAATTTAGTAAAGTACTAATTTGAAAAACTATATTACAAGGGGTTAATAAAATAAATAAATATAAATAAAATTAAAAATTAAAAAAAGAAAGATGATGAAGGGTGAGTAATTGGTTAACAAAGTGGATTGAATAAATAAATGAAAATGAAAATAATAAAAAAGGGGAGGGTTAGCAATTGATGTGAAATTATAAAAATAAAAATAAATAATAAAAAAGAGGAGGGTTAATAATTGATGTGAAATTAAGGAATTGGATGATGAGATGATAGACCAAGATAAACATTTTTTATATTAAGGGATAATGAGAAAATTAAATCCCAGGTAGATTAATGCATAAAAGACTAATTTACTCAAGGGTTTGAGAATAAGAAAAAGGGTGTTGTAACAAGGAAAAAGAGATATTAAAAAAAACGAGGCCAAGAAGGAGGAATAGTAGTTAGTAAAGAACACAATGAAATAATAAATTATAATGAAAACACGAGATGTTAATAAGTTTTTCTATGGTTGATTATGTTTGACTATTATTGGCAATGTTTGATCATTGTTGACTATGGGTGGCCATGGTTAACTATAAGGTTTAACCATGCTTGAGGATTGTTGGCCATGTTTAAGCATTCTTTGAACATAGTTGATAATAGTTGAATTTGTGTGACTATGGTTGAATTTGTTTGACCATTATTGACCATGGTTGACCATCTTTACCAATGCTTAACATGGTTGATTGTGGTTGACATTCAATTAGTTTTCTTATCTATGGTTAGCTATGGTCGACCATCTATGAATATGTTTGACTATGCTTGACTATCGTTGACTATGGTTGACTATGGATGACAATGGTTAAACATATTTGACTTAGGTTGATTTTGGATGACCATGGTTAAATATGGATGATTTTGATTGGCCATGGTTGATTCGGGTCGTGTCTAGGAAGCACGAGGGGAACAACAGTTCGACTGAATGAGTCGGCTATGTTATGGTGGAAGCTATAAGATTAAGCAGAATGAGCAAAGCAGGATTACACTACACAGATAACACAAATGCGTACAGACAATATGCAGGAATGCGAAATGATTCTATTACTGGGTGAATTCCTTATCAGACTGATGTATGTTCTAATATTATACATGCTTATATAGAATTCTGAGACGCTTGGGTGCCTTCCCATTACGTTGAGTTACAAAGAAGAAGCTAGAACGGTTCGACAGTTCAACCATTATAGTCGACTGGAAGACAGAGAGACAGTCTGTCGAAGTTCGATAATTGCCGGTCGCATATCGACGCTGCTTGCCGATGTCATGAACTGTGAGGTTGCTGAACATGCCAAAGGTGCAATGTGTCAAGGTGTGTCAAAGTCAAGACTTGTTAGATTTGTGTTGAATTAGAAACCTATTGGAGCTAACCTATCGGAATGGAAACTTGTCAAGTCGAAGTCGCATCGAATTCAAAACTTGTCGAAGTTGCATCAATGTCATTGACTTACCAACTGTGATGTGGATCAGACCTCCTTCCTTAAGAAACAATGGACCCAATTTTTTGCTCGTGAAGGTGAGGAAACTTGTCGGTCAATTCAGTAACAGAGTACCACTTTCCTTGAGATGGGATCTGGCCAGCCTTGGAAACCTAAAACAAGGGAATTGTGTTCATCCTTGTATGGGGTACTCGTCGTCCCACAATGATGTCGCAAGGAAGAGGCTCTTGAACATCTGGATGGATGTATTTGGGTTTTGTTGTCTGAAATTCATTATGTTCCAATAAGGGTGCATGGTATGCTCGAAGTAGATCCACATTGAAGACTAGATACAGACCCAGGCATGTAGTAATGTCGAGCTGGAAAGCGTTTTCACCAATCTGTCGAAGAATACTGTACGAACCATATCGCAAAGGCTTGAGCTTCTTGAATGGGCCAGTGAAGCGCTCCTTCTTGAGATGTAACCAAACCTTATCCCCAATTTGGAATGAATGAGGAATACGATGCTTGTCATGTCGAGCCTTATCTTTCTCACTTTCTTTGTGCAACGTTTCCTGTGCTTGCTTCTAGATGTCACAAATATGATCTCTGAACTTGACTGATATATCAAATTCTCACTAGTTGTAGTCGGTGTCGCTTGGCTGTTTCAAGGAGATGATCAAGTCGATGGGCGCCAAGGGCTGAAATCCGTAACAGACTTTAAATGGAATCTTTCCTGTAGAGATGTGATGAGCTCGATTGTAGCTGTGCTGGAGGTATGGAATACTTTCATCCCATGTGTGTCGATGCTGGTGATTGTACATGCGAAGCGGTTGTACTACCAAGCGATTCACAACTTCCGTATGTTCATCGGTATGAGGATGGAAAGCTGTCGACAATGAGAGTCGTGTGTCTAGAAATTTCCAGAGGGTCTTCCAAAAGATGCTGATGAATATGGCATCTTGGTCGGAAATAATGGTTGTTGGTAAACCATAGTGTTTCCAAACATGTGTAAAGAAGAGCTGAGCGGTCTGCTATGCTGTCGTGGTCTTCTTACATGGTATGAGAATGGTCATCTTGGAAAATCAGTCGACTACTACTAAGATCGCGTCATGATGATGTCTGGTAGTAGGACAACCCATCAAATAGTCCATAGAAATAGATTCTCATGGTCGACTAGGAACTAGTAGAGGTGTATACAATCCGTGTCCTCGATTAGGAGGTTTAGTAATGGCACAAACCATGCATGACTGAATGTACTTGTTGACATCATATTTAAGTGTAGGCCAAAAGAAATACTTCTGCAGAATAACAAGTGTTTTTGCTACTCCAAAGTTTCCTGTAGTCTTGCTATAGTGCACGTCCCAAATGAGCTACTGTCGGTGCTCACCGGTCGGTACACAAAGATGTCCAAGATTGTATAGCAAGGTGTCTTTCAGGAAATAGTCAGAGTCTAAGGTCGACGAATTGTTAGTCTGTAACTATCGGTAGTCTGCTGAGAAGTCGTTGTCATCCTCATACAACTATGGCCAAGTGGTTGTGTCATATCCCTGTATACTCATCACTGTTAAAAGGAGAGAGATGGGTGGTTGACTGAGGCAACCGGCAGTGGCGTTAGATTTAGCTTTCCAATACTTAATCACCAACTGGAATTGTTGTAGGTAATTAATCCACTTGATTTTTTGGTTTGTCTGCAAATTTGTCGGAGCGAACTGTGGAGGCTTATGATCAGTGAGAATGACCGTTTCCTTTCCAAGGATGTAATGCCTCCATTGCTTGAGAGATTACACAATGGTGTAAAGTTCTTTTTTGTACATCGAGTATCTTCTAACTGTGTCGTTAAAAGTATCGGACTGAAAAGCAACTGGGTGACCAGACTGAGTGATCACTGCGCCCAAGGCATAGTCCGATGTGTCTGTCTCAATCTCAAAGGGCTAATGCAAATCAGGTAACACAAGTACTAGTGCAGTGCAAAGCTTGTGTTTCAGTTGTTCAAAATATGCTTGTTGTGTTGCTGTCCACTAGAAGACAGTTTTCCCACTTCCCTTCGTCAACTGATTCAAGGGCCAGGCTATGTGACTAAAGCCAAGTATGAATCATCGATAGAAATTCTCCAAACCAAGACAAATTTGTTAGAAAAACAATATCACAGAGCAATAACAATAAACAAGATGCAAATACAAATTACACAAACACATTACGAGAGAGACACCAATATATCGTGGTTCACCCAAGATGGGATACGTACACACTGAAATTGCCAGTCCTTATTATTATACCATCCTGTTGATGCCCTTAAAATCGCAGCATCAATCAGAAAGGGATCCTCCCCGGTGCACAGTCCCAATTAGACCATCCACTGTTTGGTGTGGGGAATCCGTCCGGTTAACGGTTCCGGCTACCGTAAGAGTTAAAGATTTAACGGCTCTTTTACCGGTTGCAGCCCGATTCACCGTTTATGAGTTTTTATATATTTTGTATGAGATGCAAGTGCTTATAATCTAATTTAATCTAAGTGCAAGACAGAAATAAATCTTAATCTATAATTGTGGAAATAAATCTAATCTATCCTCATGAGGAGCAAATGTTAAAGAATGAATGGTTGCTGTAAAATACATACCCAAGTCACATAGATAGTTGTTTAAATCAGGTTTAAATGTAGATTGCAGCAAAAATAAATAAGCATTCAAGATAGTTCAAATGAATAAAACATGATTTCACCACTCATATTGCCATAATGCAGACACGGGAAATGTAAGAGCATTCACAACTAGTAGAATAATCCACACAAAGTCAGAACGATCTCACAGTAATCAATGGTGAGGGATTTGAAGTAATTCAACATTCCTCTCCATAAACTCCAAAGCAAACATCACGCAGGCTTCTAATAGACATAAAAATTTCAGTTCCTTCTTATATATGAAAAATAATTCTCACACATATGCAGCCGTCATTCCTCTGCTTACCAAAAGTCCTCTTTCCTTACAACTACCTCCTATTTATACAATTACAAAATGCTCAAATGAGTTGACAGCTGTGCCCTCAGAAAATATCTTCAACATCCCCTTTTAGGTAACCTTTTCTAAAAAATAATTCGGCACACTCCCTTATGTGGGACAAAATATGAGGACAACTGTCCCTCTTTTAAAACAACATTACAAACAGAAAATTTCACTCGGCTTTTGCATGAAATACAGGGAGTGATTTATTTATTGCATTGGGCATTCTCCCTGCTGATTGGACAATTCCTCCCTACCGGTTGGTTCACTTGCGCTAGCTGGATTCTCCACGCTCTAGATGTATGTATCCCATCTGCTAATGTCTTTGACAATGAACTTACTCTTGGAAGATAAAATAGCTTTAGACGTTATTTCGTGCTTATACAGGTCAGCCTTGATCAGTACTAAATCGTCTGCTGCTTCTTTGGATGTGTCTTCTAGCAGGTGAATATGTACAACAGGTTGGAAAATGAACCATTGAAATTCATCTTGCACCAATGCCTCTATTCTTTCAATAAGTTCCGAGTTCGTGTCCAGCGCACACTGCAAGTCGAACAGTCGGTCTTCTTCCTTTGGAAAATCGTAGATATTATTGGGAAGAATTTGCTGACACTTGCTGCAGCGTTCTTTGATTTTGGAGTAAACTGAAAAACATTTTTGGATTGTCTTCTTTATCTCTGCACTCAGCTTAGTACCACAGTCCTTGGTCCATTCCAAGACTCCTATATCAAACTCCAATTCTTTACCCGTAGCAGTGCGCAACTGTGAAGGGAGTTGTGACTTTCCCTTCTTCCATTCAGATTGCTGCTTTAAATCTGCTATGTGCCGGGAAAATCGGTCATGAGTTCTTTGCGCCAACACACCGATTATTGACATTTCCCTCATCATTTCCTTTAAGTCCCAAATCCCTTTCGAGATCAGTATTGACAGTTGATGGATTTCAATCTGCATATCGCAGGCCTGATTACGGAATATAAGCAAATTTTGCTTATCTACTGATGCTTCTTGTAGTTTCTTTAGCAGCTCTTCCTTTTCATCAACCATCTTCCTGAAGTCTTGCTATGTAAGGTGGGCCTGCTGGGCTCTGGTGTTAAGATTTAATATGCTCAGACAGAAAATAGCAGCATTACATTCCATTTCACAATAATATCATATACAGGATCACTGAAGAAACAAAAAGCACAGCATAAACACAAGAGACAGAGATTTATCCTGGGAAACCCTCATGGGGTAGAAAATCCAACAAAGCTTCCTCAATATAGATGACCAGCAATATACAAAGATGAAACCCTGAGACATGATCTCCTCCTCCACAATAGCAGACCTCTCCTCCACAAGTGCGCTATCCTCAAGTGAGTGTGTATGTCAAATGAGGAACACACCTCCTCTATTTATACACTACACTGACATGTATTTTACACAGGTACACGTAGGCTCGTATTTAACCAATGGGTTAAATACCCCACTACAACTGACTGGGCCGACCCCTCTAGGGTGGTCTAATAACCCTTTGACCCACATAACACATACAGGGCCGACCCCCACTAGGGAAGTCTAATAACCCGAGTTACCACATTCCGACGGAGGAATAAACATCTCCGGATATACAATAAGATCTTCACAGAGGAATGAAACATCTCTGGAATAATAAAGTACAAATATAATATTCTTTGAAGTTACAATATTTCAACACTCCCCCTTAATGAGAAGGATATTATAACAACATCTGCACGAGCAAGGAGTCATCAACATCATACATGATACATCTATAAATCATTGGAAGCTTTCTCAACATCATCAGTAACTCAAGCAGTTACTGGAACATCTTCAATACTGGAACATCGACATCTTCAGTATTGAGTCTTTATCTTCTGTAGCACTTGAACAGCTACAACAATATCATCATCTGGATCCTCACGATTATCGTCATCACACGATCATCAACATCGTCATCACACGATCATCAGCATCGTCATCTCATGATCATCAGCATCGTCATCACACGATCATCAGCATCGTCATCACACGATCATCAGCATCGTCATCACACGATCATCAGTATCGTCATCACACGATTGTCAGCATCATCATCAATACAGGTATCCATAACAATACAAGTATCCACATCATTAGTACAAGTATTCATGCCAATACAAGTATACATATCATCAATACAAGTATCCATACTGATACAAGTAACCATGTCATCAATACATGTATCCTACCGATACAAGTAACCAGATCATCAATACTAGTATCCTACCGATACCAGTAACCACATCATCAATACAAGTATCCTACCGATACAAGTAACCACATCATCAATACTAGTATCCTACCGATACAAGTAACCACATCATCAATGCAAGTATCCTACCGATACAAGTAACCACATCATCAATACAAGTATCCATACCGATACAAGTAACCACATCATCAATACAGTATCCTACTGATACAAGTAACCACATCATCAATACAAGTATCCTACCGATACAAGTAACCACATCATCATAAAAAATCACTTTCTCGGAGACCATTCGTCTACGGATCAATTCAGGGACCGAAGTCCGGGGATGATACAATCCCCACTTCTCGGAGACCGCACGTCTACGGATCAATTCAGGGACCGAAGTCCGGGGATGATACAATCCCCACTTCTCGGAGACCACACGTCTACGGATCAATTCAGGGACCGAAGTCCGGGGATGATACAATCCCCACTTCTTGGAGACCACACGTCTACGGATCAATTCAGGGACCAAAGTCCGGGGATGATACAATCCCCACTTCTCAGAGACCACACGTCTACGGATCAATTCAGGGACCGAAGTCCGGGGATGACACAATCCCCACTTCTCGGAGACCACACGTCTACGGATCAATTCAGGGACCGAAGTCCGGGGATGATACAATCCCCACTTCTCGGAGACCATACGTCTACGGCTCTCTTTAGGACTGAAAGTCCAGGGATGATCCAATCCCCTCAACTGTCCACTAAGGACTTCATTCTCGGAGACCTCACGTCTACGGCTCTCTTTAGGACTGAAAGTCCAGGGATGATCCAATCCCCTCAACTGTCCACTAAGGACTTCATTCTCGGAGACCTCACATCTATGGCTCTCTTTAGGACTGAAAGTCCAGGGATGATCCAATCCCCTCAACTGTCCACTAAGGACTTCATTCTCGGAGACCTCACGTCTACGGCTCTCTTTAGGACTGAAAGTCCAGGGATGATCCAATCCCCTCAACTGTCCACTAAGGACTTCATTCTCGGAGACCTCACGTCTACGGCTCTCTTTAGGACTGAAAGTCCAGGGATGATCCAATCCCCTCAACTATCCACTAAGGACTTCATTCTCGGAGACCTCACGTCTACGGCTCTCTTTAGGACTGAAAGTCCAGGGATGATCCAATCCCCTCAACTATCCACTAAGGAATTCATTCTCGGAGACCTCACGTCTACGGCTCTCTTTAGGACTGAAAGTCCAGGGATGATCCAATCCCCTCAACTGTCCACTAAGGACTTCATTCTCGGATACCTCACGTCTACGGCTCTCTTTAGGACTGAAAGTCCAGGGATGATCCAATCCCCTCAACTGTCCACTAAGGACCTCATTCTCGAAGACCATACATCTACGGCTCTCTTTAGGACTGAAAGTCCAGGGATGATCCAATCCCCACCTGTCCACTAAGGACTTCATTTTCGGAGACCATACATCTATCATCAAAAGCATGTATTCTCATCAATACATCTCATCATCAAAAGCATGTATTCTCACCAATACATCTATCATCAAAAGCATGTATTCTCATCAATACATCTCACGTCAAAAGCATGTATAGGTAAAACTAAGTATTCTAAGTATAAGAGTCCTAAATCTAAATATTTCTAAGTATCTAGGTGTAGAGAACAGGTTACCTCATCATCGACCTTGTTGTTCGATGAGACAATCTCATCATCAGTGACTATACTACTCCCCCTTTCGAGGAGGGTCCTTTTGAATTACACCAGGCTTGTCTCAGAAGTATTCAAATTTCACTCGAGACAGAGGTTTGGTTAGTATGTTGGTAACTTCTTCACTTGAGGTAAAGGTTTGGTTAGTACAACGGTAACCTATTACAAATTCAAACTTTATAGTTCCTTTCTGCGTCATATCTTGTTAGTTCCCTATGTTCTTTGACTTATCATGGAACACTAGATTCTATGTCATCTTGATACAACTCTAATTATCACATAGGATCTCAGTTGGTTCTATCTCTAAGTCAAACAATCCTGAAGCCAAACTTCTTCACAACTAGCGGAGCAAGCAACCATATATTCCGCTTGTGCTGAGAGCCACACTAGACTGCTTCTAGCTAAACCACGAGATCATGGCTAATCCCAGACAATAACATCCTCTCGATGTGTTCTTCTTGTCTGATACACTTTCTTCCCAATCATCATCTGAGTAGCCATCTGAAGTCATGATCTTCAAGATAGCATAGATCAAATTCTATCGTGTCCTTTATGTGCCTCATCACATGCTTTGCAACTATCAGGTAAACACATCTAGTTTCCACTAGATACTGACTCAAGGTGTTCACAACAAAGCATATATCTAACCTAGTATATGTTAGATACATCAAAGACCCAATAATTTGTCTGTACAGAGTTATATCCACTAACTCTAATGAGTCATCTGCTAAGAACTTCAAGTTGGAATTCATGAGAGTGGCCATTCCAACACATCAATTCCTTTTAATATTTCTCAGCATACTTTCCCTGGTTGAGAAAGATTCCTTCTAAGCCTTTCCATACTTCCAGACTTAGGAAGTAAAGCATCAATCTGAGATCTTTCATTTTTCATTTCTGCAGCCATCTTCTTCTTTCTTTTCATGATCTGTTTCTCATTCCCTATAAGAAAGATATCATAATAATAGTATGATCCATAGCCTTAAGGTAAAGGTTAGGAACAAATTTACTTTTGGTAAAGCCCAAGCTTATCAAGAAACTGTCAATTCTCCCTTTGTGACTGAACATCATTCACACTCTGCATTGAATGATTTTCTGCATATCTATCTGTGCCATCTCTTGATAGATGGGTCTACTGATATGAGCCTCAATATTATTCGAACTCTGTGGTGAGTTCCTTCTTGCATCCATGTCATCTATGTATAAAAACCATATTCAACCTTGTAGCAAAGGTTGAGATCCACATCACCCATGGTGATCATTAAGCTCATCAATTGATTATCGATCCTGGGTACCCATACAGAACCTGAATCACACTTCTTCTTTGATTACACCATTAAGAGAATGGTTTTATCTATCCACTTGGAACAAACATCTCATCATGATTCTACTTCTCTTTTCTAAGAGAATCTTCTAGCCACAAGCCTTCTATAGTGTGTTTGATTTGTAAATCCTTTTGTTGAACATCCATCGCTTGTTCATCATTCATCATGATTTTTCCTACAAATCAAAATTAGGTACATGATTAGTAATACTTCATAATCATCAAATCACATTGTCATGATAACCTATTATGCATACAGATATCATTTACATAGTTATGCAACTAATTTGACCAATACTTTGGCACAACACTTTCCCATATCCTGTATGCATACAGTGGCTATCTAGATGCCTTCCATCTCTACCAGAACATACTATCGAGAGTGTGCACAGCTCTCAGCATGTCAGCAAAGAGGTTTCATTCTAGACAAGCAACAATGGAATGTTTGTCCAACTTACCAATCATATGCACATTAGTAGTATACTGTTCAATGCTCTATGAATGTTTACACTCAGCATCATATATTCTAGGAATACAAATATGCATACAACCTATTACAGGCAATATCATTACTATTTCAAATAACAACTCAAATACTTATCTTTTATGTTTGTGTGGTTGCCTCCCGCTTGATCTTCTGTATATCTTTTGAACTTCTATTCATTCTGTACCACTGTGCATGTTCAAGTGTCATCCTCATGATCTCATACACAAACATACACCCATTAGTATGTTCTAAATGTTATCAAAACATTATAGTTCTAAATAATCTTGAAAATGTATAGTCATGATTATAGTTAATAAACATTAGTATTCAAGATTTCAGGGAAGTCTTCTTTTACTCATGCATATTATCAATCAAGATAAAAGACATAAAATGCATCATCCCTTGATTACTAACTTTATGAATAAGCATAACCAATCATACCAAGTATACTTATATAATGGATCCTAACACAAGGTAAGATTCATGGGAAACATACCTGGATTAGTATACCTACTTAGTTATGTACAACATACCTAAACAATCTCTTCAATGATTTAGAGATCCTGATCTAGAACCTACATGTCTCATAGGCTAAGCATAATATAACAAAGTCATACATACCTCGTAAGTAGAACAAATATTATGGATGAGTCTTTGTCTTCATGTTTTCATGGTCATGGAACCTGATTTCTCTTTTGTGATGTACCTGTATCTTGTTAGCAGACAACATCAACCTCACACAACATCATAATGCATTAGTACAATCATATAGCCCTAATCAATGAATGTCTTTGATCATTCACATGCATTCATATTGTTACTAGGGTGATAAGACAATTCTAACATTAATCAAGATTGTACTAGTAAATAATATGAAGACAAACACATCATGAACTTAATCAAGAATTAGATTTCAAGACATACCTGAACCTCCTTAAGTCATACTTGTCGAGACTTCTTGTAGTCTTCTTATGTAAGGCCTTAGCCTCAACTCCCCCTGAAACTTGATCTGGATCTTGATTAGGGTTTGCTAGAGAAACCCTAAAGATTCAACCTTTGACTTTCACACTTCTGAATGGATGAAGGAATATGTCTTGCTGAGCTGATCAAACTGGCATACTTCAATTTTGGAATCTCCAAAATTTGACCCCTCAAAATTGCCTTTGAAACTTCTGGATCTTCTGGACAGGATCCCGAACTAGGGTTTGATGAAGCCCACCCTTCTGCCCAAACAAAAGGTTCGATCCAAGGCTCTAAACTCTTATTTTTCTTAGGAGCTTCCAGCCATAGTTACAGACTTCAAAAATTCCAACTTTTGCTGAAGCCCTAATTTTCCATCTTTCCGATCAAAATCCCGAACTGGGGTTTGATCAAGCCCGGTCTTCCACCCAACCAAAAATTCGATCTTGGTCTCTAAATTTCGATTTTTCTGAGTAGCATTCATCCGTGGACTCCGATTCCAAAAATTCTAACTTTCTCCGAAACCCTAAATTCCGGAAGCCATGAATAAAGGTGCTCCAAAAATAATTATGTTTTGACAGAAATATGCACCTGATTGTTTCTGCTATAAATCTGAAATTTTTGCTCCACAGGGTCTGAAACCCTTTTTTTTGCAGTAGCCTGACCTTTCATATTTCCATCCTGACAGGTCTGACCTCAATTGGGTTTTCTGAGAGAAAGTTATGCCAAGTGTCGCAACGTGACCTGTTTATGGGATAAAACAGGAGAGCGAACTTGTACAGCATTCCACGTGTCACTGTTTGAACTTCGCCCTCTGAAAATTTTTCTTGAGATAGCTATACCTGTCATCTTTCCATCCTGACAGGTCTGACCTCAATTGGACTCTCTGAGAGAGAGTTATGCCAAGTGTCGCAACGTAACCTGTTTATGGGATAAAACAGGAGAGCGAACTTGTACGGCGTGCCACGTGTCACTGGTTCACCTTCGGCCTCTGAACATGTTTCCTGAGATATTACAGTCTGTGTACTACCTGTCACTTTTTACGAAATTTCATTTGGAGCTTCCTATCCCAAGTTATGACCTTTTTTCCAAGGTCACCGGATTTTGACTGAGATCTGGAAGAGGCAGAAACCCTAACTTGTACTGATCATAACTCATAAATTACAACGAATATGAGGGTTCCCTTTGGACACAAGGTACCTGGGGATGTTATCTTCGACCTGTAAACTTTTCAGGCCCTGAACCTTCGCAAAAATGGATTTATAGCGAAAGTTCCACGATGACTGGTTTTTGCTATGTAAAACCCTAACCTTCAAATTGTTGTAAGTAAAGCAAGTGTCGTAAGTGCCATACCTTGTCTTCCTTCAGGTTATCTCTGATACCATGTTAAGATTTAATATGCTCAGACAGAAAATAGCAGCATTACATTCCATTTCACAATAATAGCATATACAGGATCACTGAAGAAACAACAAGCACAGCATAAACACAAGAGACAGAGTTTTATCCTGGGAAACCTTCATGGGGTAGAAAACCCAGCAAAGCTTCCTCAATATAGATGACCAGCAATATACAAAGATGAAACCCTAAGACATGATCTCCTCCTCCACAATAGCAGACCTCTCCTCCACAAGTGCGCTATCCTCAAGTGAGTGTGTATGTCAAATGAGGAACACACCTCCTCTATTTATACACTACACTGACATGTATTTTACACAGGTACACGTAGGCTCGTATTTAACCAATGGGTTAAATACCCCACTACAACTGACTGGGCCGACCCCTCTAGGGTGGTCTAATAACCCTTTGACCCACATAACACATACAGGGCCGACCCCCACTAGGGAAGTCTAATAACCCGAGTTACCACATTCCGACGGAGGAATAAACATCTCCGGATATACAATAAGATCTTCACAGAGGAATGAAACATCTCTGGAATAATAAAGTACAAATATAATATTCTTTGAAGTTACAATATTTCAACATCTGGTAGCTTCGATTTCTTCAAGCTCCGCCACTCTGTCTTCCAGCCTCTTTTGCTGCTGCTCAGAGATAGATAGGCGCATTTCTACTGAAGTCTTCTCATTCTCTATTTGGAGAGCCTTTGAATGCAATGCAGACCTTTCTCCTTCTAGCTCATAGTATTTGTCTTTCAACTTCTTCAATTCGAGAAAATCTCTTTTCCTGTCGTCGTTGACCTTGAAGAATTTGTCTCTGTAATGTTTCACTTGTGCTGTCAAGGAATCAATGTTGGCTTTGCTCGCCTCAGCTGCGGCTACCGTACATTGTGCTTGAAAAACAGGGTCAGCATCAGTTTGCTAGACCAGTGTGGTCTCTGATATTCTAAATTCATATTTACCCTCCCTTATCTCCATCTTTTTTACCCTTCTATCGATGATAGCTTTCTTTCTTTCATGGAAATGTACTGAATCTAGGTCATCAACTTTACGCTGCTTCCTTGGATTGTAAGGATTCAGTGCTAATCCCGTAGTAGAAGCTGCCTCTGGGTCAGAAACAATTTCCCCTTGAGGTATTTCTAGTGAGTCCAGTAATGGTGGATCTACATCCATATTTTTTGGGCTAGATGACTCAGGTTCAGGGGGGGTCTCATTACGTGCTTGCTCCTGCTGCTTGGCTAGATCTTCCAGATGCGCTTGTAGCCGGATTGTTTCTTCAGCCAGGAGCCTTTCTTCTTCTTCTTGTCGCAACCTGGACACCAGTTCTTGCTGAATTCTTGCCTGTTCTTGCTCTTGGATCCTGGCTGCCTCTTCTTGTTGCTGCTGCAACAAAACCTGTTCCTGCTGAATTCTTGCGGCTAATTCACTTTGGACTCTGGCCTCTTCTTGTGCTTGCTGCCATTGGAGGGTTTGTTCCTCAAGCATTCTGTTTTGCTTCTCTGGATCTGATTCTGGCAGATCCATAGATTGTGAACCAAAAGCTTCTTGTTCAAATTGGACTAGCCCAATGGGTTTGGGCTTTGAACTCTTAGAGGGTTTTGTTAAATACCGTGTCCCTAACTTAGTCATGTTCCGGATGCTTCTAAAAAACTCCTCTTTTGGCTCCACACTATGGCAGTAATCAAATGGGGTCCTGAGATCCGCACAGTGCTGCATGGCCCTGCCATTCGGGTCATGCCTCCTAAAAGCAACAGTCCCGAAGAGGAAAACTTCTAATCCTTGGCAGTAGTTCTCCCCATCCCTTGCTCTTAATAAACTGTAGGCCCCAAAGGTAAAAGGAATTGGAGGGTATATGCTCTTTTTTCGGTCTGTGAGCATTTTGCTTATGGCGCCAGGACCAAAAAGCTGTCTAACAGCTTCCTTATGGACCACAAATTCGGTGACATAGCGCGGGAAGATGAATGGGGCCAGAGTCCCTCCACTCATTCTTATATAAGTTCCCTCATGAGAGAAGTAATAATCTCCATATGCTTCGATGATGGGCTTTGCATTCTCAGACAAACAGCTTGATTCCTCTTCAAAGATGAGCTGGTACAGTGGCATAATAAATTTTTCGCAAATCATCTGGTACTGACTCGTGTAGTGACTTTCCCATGTGCATTGATATGCCATGAAGAGGGTTGTCTCTTTGGGTTTCCATAGGCAACCCAAGTCTGGAAATATATGCTTCCTCAACAGACAATCTATTAGGTATGAAGACATGAAAAATTCGGCCTTCTTCTAGGTGAGGCCTCCTTGAGTTGCTGCTAACTGAGAGGCCATGCTATCAAATATGATATCGGCCCAGTTAAAGATAGTGCCATTCATGGCTATGTGGAATACTACCGGGATCCAACCCATCTTAAAAATATTACCATTGGGAATCCCAAATAAACGGCTCAACATCAAGACAATAAGTCTATATGGGGTCTTCAAGAGGCTACTCTCGTACTGATCATTGTTTCTCCTCCTAATTTGTCTTTCACTGATGGTCATCTTCTTGGTGGATTCAAGCAGATCCATCAGATGCTTTGCAATCCAATCGTCATCCAACCAAGACTTGGGCTATGGCAACCTATATGTGGCTGCAATGTGCTCAGGAGCGAAAGAGGCCAGGCTAAAACCAGCTTTGTTGTTCATCATCCTGGTGTCAGTGCTGACATGGGGAACCAACCATCCAATGACCTCCAAACAAGGAAACAATGCAGGGCGAGTTGATGCTTTATGTAAACAAGATTTTTTTATGTTGGCGTAGACCAGCACGTCTTCAATGGGAGCTGTTGTGCTATCCTGGCTCATGATAAACCTATAAAGTTCACCCCATTCAAACTCAGAAGTAGAGGTTCCTGGGGAAACACCAGTGGTAGACTTCGTATCGGTGAACATGATGTCGAGTGATGTGTCAAGCAAGATCTCAACATCAGAATCGGATTCAAAGTGTTGCGCAGCTTTCTTCTTGGTGAATTTTCTGTGCTTGACAGTCCTACAATGATCCACATGCAATCGATAAGAGGAAGATAACCCTTTTTTTCTTTTAAAAAAAATTCAAACCTTGGAAATTACAACGAAAGAGAAATGAATTTGCACATCAGTAATAACAGATTCAGCTAATCAGCGAGTAGGGTTAGCTTGCAGGCTTGCACCATTTAAATCTTAACATGCAAACACCCTTTTAAATAGGCGCAGCGTTGCGCGCGCATTCGCTATTCGGGTTAAGTGTGAAATGGCGCAAGTAGTGATTTTAAAGTTACGCCCTTCAAAATTGACGCGCGGATGCGCCAAATGGCATGCATGCGCCAATTTTAAGGTCGCGCTGTGCGCCGTCGCGCAAACAAGTTGCGCGGTTCGCAAGGTTTAACATTGCGTTGTGTCTAAAAAATTAGTCGCGCCAAGGCTTAAAACACTTGCGTGCTAGCGCAAGGGGTGTGCCACTTTTCACACCTATCATCTTGGAAGAAAAACAACCAGCCGTGCCTGAACAGGCCTTCCAACTGGTAAAACTAGAAAAACAGTGTTTTGACGCGGGGAAAGGAAGTATTGAGCTCTCGGCAGTCTTAACAGGGGAAAGAAACCGAGGCACCCTCCAGATAGTGGTGCTTGGGAATGGGTTAGGGGGGCTTGGCGCGGATCCTCATTCTTTGGTGAAACGAAACCTTCTCTGTACTAAGCAAGATTTCGGAGCGGAGTGGTAACGGGGAAAAGGGTCGATTTCAACGACGACTGATCTTTAAATCTATGAAGGAAAAAACAGGGCAAAGATGTGGCATACCTGTTAGTAATGGTGAGCGTTCCGAGACCTCGAACGCTGGAAACAAATGGCAGGGGTACCTCTTTGCAGGTGACCAGACCCAATCCTTGCTCTTTCGTATGATCAATGGGCATGAAAAACAAACAACAGCAGAATGAGGTTTGGGACGCCGTTGCGTGGGCTTAAATAGGACTGTGCTTAAATGCATGGGTACGTCGAAAGTTGGCATATTAATTATGCATGGGGCTCAATGCCTTATTATCATTAACGCAGCACAAGGCGTTATTTAATACTCACCAACCCGATCAATGCATGTAGCTCAAAAAGGGTCTTCTCGCTAGGCGCGGGCTTATAACTACGCATTTCACGCTTATCACACAAGTTTAACAATAGGGTTTGCGCCGTCACGATGAAGATAAGCTTAAACCCTGCCCTCCAAAAACTGCGCCAATGATTTTCTTTATGCGGCGCACTCGGGAAGGCGAGAGAGTTATGTGCAAAAACTGTGCTAGTTGGCGCAACGATATTCTCAAGATCTACGCTAAAAGAAATGCGCCGCCTCTTAGAACACTTGAAAATGAGGCACGGCTTTGGAAGCGGGGAAGTTGAAGATAGGTTCTGCGCTAGTTGGCGCCAAAGTTATTATTAAGTTTTGCGCTGAGCGAAAATGCGCCTTCCATTAGTTCTTTGAGAAAGCCGAAAACAACTCCAAAGGCAGGAAGGATAAGGGTGGGTATTTAAGAATAGAAACCGCGTTGAAGAGAAAAGTGTTAGGATATTCCTATACTCCATCCTAGTCCTATTAGCTTTCCAGTCATTCATGCAAAATTAGGGTTTGCATGCATTCTAGGTCATCAGTCCCAGCACCTAGTCCTCAGCAAACTAGCCTCCGGAGCTTCTTTCAGATCATTTCTATGCCTCCCAGTGACTAATGCGCCCTCCTTTGCTTCACTGCATGACAAGGATGCCTTCTTCACCTACCAGTCCAGTTATATTTAGTTATATTGAGTTATATTTAGTTATTCCCTTGATTTAAGGCTTAACTGACTCTTTACTGAGTTTATCACTCTGTTGGACCTCCAGTGAGACTAGATTGACCATTCTGACTCCAGTTATCTCCTATGGCGCCCCCACTGAGCCTCCTTCACTATATTAGTGCTTCCATGTGCCAGTTACACCAACCACATTCAGTTAGACTCAGTTTGACTCTCGGTTGATCATTACTTGTGCATTGATGACTTCACTGACGAGAAGGTGGACTCCTAGTTAGGCATTGATGACTCTCCACTGATTATGGATCTGTGCATGAAGGCCAATTCGAATTCCTCCTAGTGAATTCAAATCCTCATACTCAGCATTGTATATTTACCAGCTCATTATTCTTTTAATAGTAACATGTGTAATTATTCTACCTCAATCAGCGTTTCTTTGGATCTAAGTTCTATTGCTTGTCTCTTCTTCTATTATTCCTAAATTCTTTCATTGTGAGGTTTACATCATCTCTTTGGATCTTATGTGGGCAATTTCACAAAAAGACCAATTTTGCCTTAGGAAATCAAATGAGAAAACTCAACATTGGAAGCAAGACGAGCAATTCTGCTAAGTTATAAACACAAATAAACCCGGAAGATAAAGAAAAACTTGCTACAATAGTGTTGAAAGGAGGGGACCCAAATATCACCAAAAGTTTGGGGAAGGATGTTGCAGCAACAACAATTGGCGAATCGTTGGCGAACACAGATCTCTGGAAAACCATTCACCTTATGTGCAGCAATTGACTTGAGAGTTCGAATCTCGAAGAAGGAAATAGTCGCTTTATCCGTTGGTCATCGGGGCAGGGGAGCTTTGATAAAGACATCCTTAAAACTTTTCAAGGGCCAGAATATGAAGTTCATTTTAGAAGATTTATCCTTCAGAGGACCACTGTCATCGGACTCCATAGGATTGTAACAACATCTCGTAGACACCATTGCTCTTGTTCCTCATTCCCATGCTGCTTGCATCCTTTTGGATGTTTACGTTTTGATAGCCCTTTTGGCATTTGAGCCTTCCAGAAATATTTTATTTAAAATATGGTCCTTGATTTTGGCTCCTCAATCCATAATGTCCTTTTGTGTGAGGAAAAGATTTTATTGTTTTATCAAACCTCATGGACGGAGAGGATCCTTGCTTGAGCTGAGTCTTTTGGACAGTTTTCTGACCTGTATGCTTTGCTTTATCTCAGCCATGCTTTGATTGAGGCGAGAATTTCTGGAAAACAAACCCTTGATTATAATCCTTTTGGCTGTAGATTTGCAGCATGGAGTCATTTCAATACCCTATGCCTTCGAGATGTGCTTCCTTTCCATGTGTCCAACTATAGTGATCTTCTTGAGATGCTTTTAAATGTGAGGGTGGATGGATCCCGAAGATAGTAATAAAGATAATCATAGATCTCCACTATTTTAAACAAGGATTAGTGCGACCAACAGAAACGACTTTCTTCATTCTGGAGAACGATCAGCAAAATCCAAAATGCATGGGTAAACTTTCTTTCGAGGATACATTCCCAGCCTCACGAGTTGTGATATTTCTTGAGAGATTTATTTTCACGAAAGGCCAAATTGCGAGGCTAGAAAAAGAGCTATACAAAGAAACAGGTGGAAAGAAAACTCAGTCGCAAAATAAAAGGAAAACTTGGCTGGGACAAAAAGAAAACAAGAAACCAAAACATAAATAAAAGAAAGATTTATTTATGTACAGAAAACCTCAATGAGACTATGCAAAGTATTGTTTCAAGGAGAGGCCATTGAGGGGAAGTGTTACTTCCTCTCCCTAGAGGTCTGTCAGCTTATAAGTGGATGGGCCGAGCTTTGCTGAAATTTGGTAAGGGCCTATCCTTAAATGTTGGAATTTCGTATGCATCCCCTTGCCTTCATGATTATGATCCCATTTCAGGACTAAATCCCCAACTTCAAAAATTCTTTTACCAAACTTCCTCTTATCGAACCATCTTTTGACTATGTCTTGGTGTTGATGGAATCGGTCCTTAGCTTTCTGTCAAGCTTCTTAAACTTGAAGCAAGGTATTGATCCTAGATTGTAAGACTTGGCTACCAGACCCTTGAGAGGCTTGGGACAACTGTAAGGATGGAAGCAAGATGTTGGGAGGGAGGATGGATTCCTTTCCATAGACAAGGGTGTAAGGGGAAACCACTAATGAGTTCTTTGGAGTCACCCTATCTGCCCATAAGGAATTTGGGAGAGCTATATGCCAACTTCGCTGATTTTCTATCACAGTCTTCTTGAGAATTCGAATGAGGTTTTTGTTTGACGATTCAGCTAATCCATTTCCTTGAGGGTAATAATTGGATGAATAATGCAGTTTAATTCCCCATTCATAAACAAATTCATTTATCTTAAAAGACCAGAAATAGGGAGCATTATCAAAAACAAGGGAAATTGGAACCCCAAACCTAGTTATGATGTTTTCTTTCAAGAAATTGATGACTGCATCTTCATTGATCTTGCGCAATGGGATAGCCTCCGTCCATCTGGTGAAGTAGTTGGTAGCAGTCAGAATGTATCGGTGTTGTAGAAAAGAATTTGGGTTTATCTCCCCAATGGCATCAATACTCCATTGTTCAAAAGGCTCTGAAATAATAACAAGCTGCAATGGTCCCGCTGCATTGGGTAACTTCCCAGCACTTCTTTGACATATATCACAATCTCGTGCATAAGCATGGGCATCTCGGAATAGAGTGGGCCAATAATATCCAGCTCTCAGTATTTTGTGAGCTGTTGTATCCCCGGAATAATGTCCTCCAGCAGGTCCGGCGTGCAACTCTTTGATGACCTTTTCTGCATCCTCCCTGTTCAGGCATCTAAGAAAAATTCCATCAAAATTTCTCCTGAAGAGAACGCCATCAATGATCTGGTAAGCTGTTGATTTCAGGCAAAGTGCCCTTCTCTGCTTGGAGCTCCAATGCTCAGGTAGATAGCCATTCTGCAGATAATGCACTAAGTCTCTGTACCATGATTTGGGTGCTGTGAAAATTGGACATAAGTCAACCATATTCAACTCAGCTTTATTTTCCCAATCATGCTCTTCTTCCGTCTGATGCTTCATAAGCAATTTTCATAGGCTCTGCCCTTTGGTGATAGTAGCGGGCTTGAATTCGAGATCATATTCTTGAAGAGCCGTAACCCAGTTCCCTCTCCGTTCTCCTAATTCCTTTTAAACAAAAAGGGATCTAACAGCTGGGTGAGGAACTATGAATTTAGTTCTATTCTTCAGATTGTATGGTCTGAACTGTTTTACTGCCTTGAACATGGCGTATGCCTGTTTGTCTACCATGGGGTAGTTCAGTTCAGCACCTTGCAGACCAGTGCTCATGAACAAAATTGGGTATTCATCTCCTAATTCCACCTTTTGCGTAAGTACCGTAGTAAGGGAATCATCCGAAGCAAACGTGTATAAGATAAAATCTTTATTGAAGTCTGGGCTTCTTAAGGAAGGAGCTTTGGCTACAGCTACCTTAATATCCCTGAATGCGTCCTTTTCTGAGTCTGTCCACTTGAACTATACGCTCTATTTAATCATTTGCTGTAAGGGTTTAAAAATTTGAGTGAAATCAGGGACAAACCTTCGGACAAAATTAATAGTACCCATAAATGACTACATAGATTTCTTGTTGTGGGGCATAGGGATCTTATTGATAGCCTTCACTCTTTCTTGATATATTGAGATTCCCTTCTTTGAGATGACATGGCCAAGCAATTTACCTTCAAGGAAAACAAACACACTCTTCTTGGGATTTAAAGAAATACCATATTTTCGGCAACGATAAAAAATCTGCCTTAAGTGAAGAACATGATCTTCTCTTTTCTTTGAAAAAACCGTCACATCATCCAGATAAACAACAACACAATGACCACCCAATCCTCGAAAAGCAACGTCCATTGCTCACTGAAATGTGGCTCCTGCATTTATTAGGCCGAAAGGCATCCTTTTGTATGTGAAAGTTCCCCACTTAGTGCGGAAGGTAGTTTTCAGCCTGTCTTCCTCGACCACTAGTACTTGATTGTAACCAGAGAAACCATCAAGGAGGGAGAAAATTTCTGAGCATGACACTACCTGGAGAATCTGCTCCATTGAAGGGACTAGATAATTGTCCTTATCTGAGGCCTTGTTTAGATTCTTGAAGTCAACACATAGTCTTATCTCTCCTGATTTCTTCCTCACAGGGACTAAATTAGCAACCCATTCTGAATGTCGAACCTTAAAGATTATTTTAGCATCCAGTAGCTTTTTCAATTCCTTTTGAATCATAGGTTCCAGAGTAGGATGCATCCTTCTTAATTGCTGCTGAAATGGATTGACACCCACTTTCATTGGTATGACATGCTGAATAATGCGGACGTCATATGTTTTCAGATCCTCATAAGTCCAAGCAAAGACATCTTTGTATTGCCGAAAAAGCTTAATGAATTTGTCCCTTTCTCCTGGCGAACAACATTTGCCAAGATTAACAAATTTTGGTTCTACTTCTGTACCAAGATTTACCAACTCATGTTGTAATGCTGAGCTGTTGGTCTTAGTATTCGCTGGCTTTCTGAATTTTCCTTGTATATCAAACAACGCTTCTAATGACCTCACTCCCTTGGGGATGCAGTGAATGTATTCGTTCACTAGGTTAAGAAGCGAATCTGCCTTCCATATTTGAGATAAAAGATAATAATACATTGATTGATGTTGAATAAGTTACAATAAGCTCGCCTTTATAGGGCTTGAGCAAGAAGAGCGAAGGGTTACACCTTTTCGCATATTAACCTAATAACCTATTTAATATACAAATAGTAATATTAATTAAATATTCATAGCATTGCCTTCCCCTTTTGGAAAGCTTTGTCCTCAAAGCTTGAGTATTTTCCTAATGTCGTCATTCATTCAGATTCAGTGTCGGTATTAGAATCGGACTCAATTTCTTGTGTAGAGACTTGCACTTCCTTTCCATTGATGATTTTGCACTATATTGTCTGATTGTTCCTACATTTATGGCCTAGGATCCAATCATCACCGCATAGACGACATATGTTTTTCTTCTTCTTTCTATTATCAGAGTAACTGTTAGATGGCTTTGATCTATTTTCCATTTCATAGGCATATGATTGAGGTTTGTGGCATTGATGGCTGGGTGACCACGTATCTTCACAGTACCTACATTGTGTCTCTTTTTCTTGTCGATAATGGTTGTCGCCTCTTGTTTTTATTCCTTCCAGTTTGTGTTCTGTGGATTTTTCTTTATGTCTTGCTACCTCTACGTTAGGTATGTCATGTAACTTTAACTCTTTTTGGAGGTATGGTTTAAGACCTCCTAAATAGGTTTCGAGTCTTTGCTTGTTAGAAAACCCAAATACTCGTGTCGACAAGGATTCCCACTGATGTGTGAATTACTCAACACTTCCAACTTGTTGTAATCTTGTAAGTTTATTGAAAAATTCATCTTCCTTGATTCCTTGAAACCTATTAAAAAAATCATTTTTGAACAAGTTCCAGGTGAAGGAAAAATTGTCTCTATTCCACCATAAGTACCAATTATAGGCGTACCCTTCCATATGCATTGACGCATATTTCAACTTCTCCTCGTCAGATTGAATATTGTAAATGTCGAAGTATTCTTCCGCTTTGTTTAGCCAAGCAATGCATTGGTCTTCACTTCCATTGTATTTCGACAACTCTATTTTTGCCTTAGGTGGGTACACTATGTAAGGGTGATATTGATTCCCTTTTGCTTTATGGTTTGATGGTGTATCTGAACTACTGGACAATGTAAGTGACATATTTGAACTGCTTCATTGTTGGCGGTGATTTTTATCTTTTTTATTCTCTACCATCTTACTGATAGCTTCTATTTGGCTGTTTAATAGTGCCTCCATATCTGGCAGTAATTTTGTTTCTATCTCTTGCTTAAGCATCGCATTGTTAATCTTTATTTCTTTTTGCAATTCTTCTTGATTCTTGGCAAGTGCTTCCTGTGTGAAAATATGAAATGAGGCATCTAGCATGTCTGGACTGCTGACTTGGTATGTCTTAGGCATTAGTCTTTGTAATACCTCCATTAATATATTATGGTTCTGCATCATGGTGCTCAAGTTCTGGGTTATGGTGTTTATGTTTTGAGTCATAGCACTCATTTTGTCATCCAAGTCTTTTTGTTTTTCGTTCAGAGTGTCAAATTTTTCACTCAACCTTTTTTCTAGTACCAAAACAACTTCATCTTTGATTTCTTTTTTAAGCACGACATTGTTATTTTTCATCTCTTCCTTTAAATCTTCTCGAAACACTTTCTCAAGTTCATCCATTCTAGAGTTTAGACCTTCGACGATTTTTAAATCTCTAATTTGGTCTTTTTTAAATTTTTCTAGTCGGTCTCATAACTCGGCCATGGTTCTTGTCCTGGTGTGGGGAGGTGAATATTTGGAATCGATTTTGGTAGGACTAAATTAGTTAATAAGAATTATTGTAAAGACAATAATTATTATATGGATAAAATAAATAAATATAATAATTATTATATTTAAATATTAAATATATATATATATATATATATATATATTTAATTTGGAAATCTAATTTTTTAATAAAATTAAATATTAATATAATAATATTAATATAGTGTTTAATTTTTATTAAAAATTAGGGTTACGGAATGGTGGAGCGAAGGGATGGAGAGGGTTGCAGAATGGTGGTGGAGGTTGATGGCTGCCGGAGGATGCAACGCAGGGGAGGGGAGGGGTGGTTGGGGACGTGGAACGAGGGGGAATGGGAGAGCGTGAGGGCGATGGCGTGGAGTTGGGAAGGAGGGCGCGAGCAGGAGGAGGGAGCACACGAGGGCGAGCTGCAGGCGCATGAGGAGGGGATGAGCGAGGTAGGCGGGGGATGTTGGGAGTCAAAGGGAAGGTTGGAGGGACGCAGAGGAAGGGCACGAGGGTGGAGTGGAGTATGGTGTATGAGAAGGGAGTCGATGGAGTGAGAGGGGGAGTGATAGGGCGAATGGAAGGAGATGGAGGCGTCGGAAGGGCCAGGGACCGGAGGAGGTACCGCGAGTGTGGGAGGGGTGGGCATGGGAAAAGATCATAGCAGGAAAGAGTTGGACGCAGGTGTGGGCGTGGGCGTGAAGGGGTGTGTTGGGTATGGGGGGCGGTGTGAGTGTGGAGTGGTGCAGATACAAGGGGAGCCAAGGAACAGTGTGGAGGAGGAAGGGAATGGCGCGTGGAATGTGGATGGAGTAAAGGAGAGGAGATGTGGGAATTTTTTGGGCGTGGAGGAGCCGTGGAGTGGGATGGCTAGGGGGGAGCATGGATGGAATTGCAATAGGCGGAATGGAGCTAGTGATGCATCGGAGTGGAGGAATGAGCCGAGTCCGAGATCACCTGATGGAGGAGTGAGTCCGCTCTGAGTGAGCCGAATCCAAGGTCAGATGGAGGAGCGTTCCACTCTAATACCAAATGCAGTGAATGTATTCATTCATTAGGTTAAGAAGCGAATCCGCCTTCCATATTTGAGATAAAAGATAATAATATATTGATTGATGTTGAATAAGTTACAATAAGCTCGCCTTTATAGGGCTTGAGCAAGAAGAGCGAAGGGTTACACCTTTTCGCATATTAACCTAATAACCTATTTAATATATAAATAATAATATTAATTAAATATTCATAGCAGGGGATGAAATTCCCTTTGGCTGGATCTATCTTTTGTAGATTAGAATCATGCTCATCTTCATCTATGGAAGCTTCTTGGAACATGTCTTCATTTGCTAGGAAGTCAATAATCTGATCGTCATCATCAAACACTCTGAAGTTTGTGATATTGTCTGGGACAGAAGGCCTGAAAACCAATTCAATCGAGCATTTGTTATTAGTTGGGACCAATCTAGAAGTGGATGTAGCCAGTAAATCAGCTACAACATTTTGTAATCTAGGAACAGATTTTATGTTAAAATCATCAAAATGGGCAATTAAATCCCATACCTTATCCTGATAACCTTTCAAGTGAGGCGAAAGGCAGTGAATGGTGTCTCTTACCTGCCTTACAACTATTTCTGAGTCACCAAAAACTTTTAGATATTTGACATTCAAACCAATGGCTTTCTTTAATCTGTGGATTAAAGCTTCATAGTTAGCAGTGTTGTTAGTACAGTCAAACTCTAACCTACAGGATAAGAAGTACTTATTTCTTTCAGGATCCATCAGAACACAACCAGCTCCTGATCCTTCCGATGTTTTGGAACCATCGAACTATAGAATCCAAAAAACTTTGTCTTGTCTAACTACGTTAGTGTCTCTATGATCTGAGTTAGTGACCAGGCTAACTATGTTACAGTCAATATCATTAGTCCGTGAAAAATGAAGGAGATTGGACTGTTTATCTGATTCATGGCTTACAGCTTCAGATTGGTAGTTACTCGGCCCAATTTCTAAAAAATAATTTCCCAAGACAGAAGATGAGAATGCCATAGCCTCATTCTTTCCTTCCAATTGAGTTACATTTTGTTTCATGTGTGGCTCTCTCAAGAATTTGATTTGGTTCTGTCTATTTTGATAAGGTAGCCATAGATGGGACCAATCGATTGCAAAATAACCGTTTAGTTTCATGGACCAGTCCCTGCTCAAAATCAGACCATAGGCTTCAGGAATATCAACCACCATGATATCAATAAATTGACATACTCGGGAATCAGCGGATAGCCTAATAAGAACATCTTTCATTTCTCCAATAACTTTAATAGAAGTCCTATCCAACTGTATAATTTGAGTAGGAGATGGGGTGGGTTGACCGTTGATCTTCCTACAAATTGACAATGGCATAACATTTGAGGACACCCCAGAATCTACCAAACAATTATGGAAATTATGATTAAAAATTTCAAAGGTTAGTAGAAAAGGAAAGGTCTGAGATTTGAACTTCCTGCCAATACTTGCTTCATTAATTTCAGGATCTTCCTAAGTTTCTACTAATGGGGTGTTGGGTTTGGATTGGAGAGCTTGCAACAACTTCTCTTGTTGCTATGGCAAACTACACATGTCAAATATTGAGACGTTTGCTTTAACCTTCTTAATGTCTTCCATAATATCATAACTCATTTCACATTCTTTTGGAGCTTTTTCTGGGTCATCTAACTTGCCCATAATTGCTTTAGGCTACTGAATAGTTGCATCAACTCTTGGCTGTTTGACAGCCGTGGGTGTATTAGCTTTGGGTCGTTGGATTGTAGCATCCGCAGTTTGCAGTTTGGTGGGTATCGGATTAGGCTTGGATTGATGTGGAATAACAGTGATGTGTCTCTTAGGCTTGATGGTTATTGGACTTGAAACCGGATCTACAACGGGGCCTTTGCTGCAAGTGTTAATGTTTACAACAGAGATAAGATTTTCTGCAGATTCATGTTCTGTTAATTCAGATAAAGGCATCCAATCCCACAACACCATTGTGGTATCTGGGGTAGGTTCCTCTATTTCAAGATCTTGTCCGTCTGAAGGATCATCATGATCTGGGATCTGCTCATATAGCATTTGGTTCATTACCAAACTCATAGAATTGATCCATTGCGGACAACTCTTTTCAGAGTGTTGTTCTTGATGAAAAGTGCATAAATTATCCATCCCTATTTCTTTTAGATTTAACACTGGGGAGTTGTTTGATGGTGGATGTGATTGATCGTTGTCCTCCCTTTTCTTGTAAAATGGTTCAAAAGGCTTCCTGGATGTACTGGCTGCCTTATCCTTCTCGAGATCTATAATTTTGTTAGAAAAATTTTGCATCATCTTAACCACGTTCTCCATATCAGCTGATGATTCTTCCTTACTTCTTGTAAGCAGTAGAGGTTTTCTGTTAGCTATTATTTTCGGTTCAACTTCTAATGCGTGTTTAGCAATGCTGTCGGTTTCTTCCTCAACCTTCCTAGCTTCTTCAAAATTTTCGGTCAAGGAATTCTTCTTACCTCTTTTTACAAACATTGCTATGGGACCGTCCATAGCTGTTGTATAATATTTGATCAGAGATTCTTCAGCTGGCCTAGTTGTTTCGCTAAAATTATTTAATAGTGTTGTAAATCTCTAGTTGAAGTCTTGAACCTTTTCTTTCTTTTCCATTCTCATGGACAACAACTCCTTCATGAGCGTTGCTACGGTTTTTTGATTCCCGTACTTCTTTAAAAAGCAATTTTTGAATTCTTCCCAATTAGAAATTGAACTAGCCTACAGGCTAAAATACTAGGAAGAAACCTTTGGTTCAAAAGTATATGGGAACAACCTGCAAACTACATCTTCAAGTTGCACATTTAACAGACTCAAAGCTAAATAGAAGCTCTTTAGATGGTCTTCCGCAGAGATGCCTCTACCTGTATCGTACTTGGGTAAGACTTTCTCAGGATTCTTAGGAAGATTATGAAACGATCCAGTTATGTTTAAAGCTCCTCTGGCCCTCCAGGCGGGTACAGCCATTGCCGTTCGTGGAGAATCTAGTGGAGAATTGAGTGTAGAATTTCTTTGAGTAAATAGATCCTCAAGATTTTCTGGATCTGAAATATTTTGAAACTTTTCTAGATCTGGATTTTCAAAAGTTTCTAGATCGATTTCCTTTAAAGGCTTTGTGATTTCTTCCAAAGAAATATCAACCAATTCTTCAAAATTTTGCACAAGGATTGAATCACGAGTGTACTGTTTTTCTTTGCTAGGCGTTCTTCTTCTTGGGAGAAAATTTATTGCATTTAAACCACCGAGCTGCCTAACATAAGCATGTGTATGCCTTCTAAGATTTTATACCTCTGAGAAAGGGACAGCGTACAACGTTTCCTGCTGCTCAGAATCGGAATTAAGATTTTCTTGATTTACCAGTCCAAGGGTAGGATTATCTGAAGTTACTGTTTCAAGCAAGTTTTCAGTGATATTTCTATTAATGGATGAATCTCCGATATTAGCCATACAATGTAGGTCCTCCTTCTACCGCCAAAAACTGTTGATGCCCCGAAAATCACAGCATCAATCAGAAAGGGATCCTCCCCGGTGCACAGTCCCAATTAGACCGTCCACCGTTTGGTGTGGGGAATCCGTCCGGTTAACGGTTTCGGCTACCGTAAGAGTTAAATATTTAAAATCTCTTTTACCGATTGCGGCCCGATTCACCGTTTATGAGTTTTTATATATTTTGTATGAGATGCAAGTGCTTATAATCTAATTTAATCTAAGTGCAAAACAAAAATAAATCTTAATCTATAACTGTGGAAATAAATCTAATCTATCCTCATGAGGAGAAAATGTTAAAGAATGAATGGTTGCTGTAAAATACATACCCAAGTCACACAGATAGCTGTTTAAATCAGGTTTAAATGTAGATTGCAGCAGAAATAAAGAAGCATTCAAGATAGCTCAAATGAATAAAACATGATTTCACCGCTCATATTGCCATAATGCATACACAGGAAATGTAAGAGCATTCACAACCAGTAGAATAATCCACACAAAGTCAGAACGATCTCACAGTAATCAATGGTGAGGGATTTGAAGTAATTCAACATTCCTCTCCAAAAACTCCAAAGCAACATCATGCAGGCTTCTAATAGACAGAAAAATTTCAGTTCCTTCTTATATATGAAAAATAATTCTCACACATATGCAGCCATCATTCCTATGCCTGCCAAAAGTCCTCTTTCCTTACAACTACCTCCTATTTATACGATTACAAAATGCTCAAATGAGCTGACAGCTGTGCCCTCAGAAAATATCTTCAACGGCCCCTTTTGGGTAACCTTTTCTAAACAATAATTCGGCACACTCCCTTATGTGGGACAAAATATGAGGACAGTTGTCCCTCTTTGAAAACAACATTACAAACATAAAATTTCACTCGGCTTTTGCGTGAAATACAGGGAGTGATTTATTTATTGCATTGGGCGTCCTCCCTACTGACTGGACGATTCCTCCCTGTCGGTTGGTTCACTTGTGCCAGCTGGATTCTCCACGATCTGGATGTATGTAGCCCATCTGCTAATGTCTTTGACAATGACCTTACTCTTGGAAGATAAAATAGCTTTAGATGCTATTTCGTGCTTATACAGGCTAGCCTTGATCAGTACTAAATCATCTGCTGCTTCTTTGGATGCTACTTCTAGCAGGTGAATATGTACAGCAGGTTGGAAAATAAAACGTTGAAATTCATCTTGTGCCATTACCTCTATTCTTTCAATAAGTTTCGATTTCATGTCCAGCGCACACTGCAAGTCGAACAGTCGGTCTTCTTCCTTTGGAAAATCATAGATATTATCGGGAAGAATTTGCTGACACTTGCTACAGTGTTCTTTGATTTTGGAGTAAACTGAAATTTTTTTTTGGATTGTCTTCTTTATCTTCGCGCTCAGCTTAGTACCATAGTTCTTGGTCCATTCCAAGACTCCTATATCCAACTCCAATTCTTTACTCGTAGTAGCGCGCAAGTGTGAAGGGAGCTGTGTCTTTCCCTTCTTCCATTCAGATTGCTGCTTTAAATCTGCTATGTGCCGGGAAAATTGGTCATGAGTTCTTTGCGCCAGCACACCGATTATTGACATTTCCCTCATCATTTCCTTTAAGTCCCAAATCCCTTTCGAGATCAGTATTGACAGCTGATGGATTTCAATCTGCATATCGCAGGCCAGATTACGGAATATAAGCAAATTTTGCTTATCTGCTGATGCTTCTTGTAGTTTCTTCAGCAGCTCTTCCTTTTCATCAACCATCTTCCTGAAGTCTTTCTCTGTAAGGTGGGCCTGCTGGGCTCTTGTAGCTTATATTTCTTCAAGCTTCACAACTCTGTCTTCCAGCCTCTTCTGCTGCTGCTCAGAGATAGATAGGCGCATTTCTACTGAAGTCTTCTCATTCTCTATTTGGAGAGCCTTTGAATCCAATGCAAACCTTTCTCCTTCTAGCTCATAGTATTTGTCTTTCAACTTCTTCAATTCAAGAAAATCTCTTTTCCTGTCGTCGTTGACCTTGAATCATTTCTCTCTGTAATGTTTCACTTGTGCTGTCAAGGAATCAATGTTGGCTTTGCTCGCCTCGGCTACGGCTACCGCACATTGTGCTTGGAAAACGGGGTCAGCATTAGTTTGCTGGACCAGTGTGGTCTCTAATATTCTAAATTCATATTTACCCTCCCCTATCTCCATCCTTTTTACCCTTCTATCGATGATAGCTTTCTTTCTTCCATGGAAATATACTGAATCTAGGTCAGCAACTTTACGCTGCTTCCTTGGATTATAAGGAGTCAGTGTTAATCCCGTAGAAGAAGCTGCCTTTGGGTCAGAAACAATTTCCCCTTGAGGTCTTTCTGGTGAGTCCATTAAGGTGGATCTACATCCATATTTTTTGGGCTAGATGACTCAGGTTCGGGGGGGGGGTCTCACTACGTGCTTGCTCCTGCTGCTTGGCTAGATCTTCCAGATGCGCCTGTAGCTGAATTGTTTCTTCAGCCAGGAGCCTTTCTTCTTCTTCTTGTCGCAACCTGGACACCAGTTCTTGCTGAATTCTTGCCTATTCTTGCTCTTGGATCCTAGATGCCTCTTCTTGTTGCTGCTGCAATAAAACCTGTTCCTGCTGAATTCTTGTGGCTAATTCACTCTAGACTCTAGCCTCTTCTTGTGCTTGCTGCCATTGGAGGGTTTGTTCCTCAAGCATTCTATTTTGCTTCTCCGGATCTGATTCTGGCGGATCCATAGATTGTGAACTAGAAGCTTCTTGTTCAAATTGGACTTGCCCAATGGGTTTGGGATTCGAACTCTTAGAGGGTTTTGTTAAATACCGCGTCCGTAACTCAGTCATGTTCCGGATGCTTCTGAAAATCTCCTCTTTTGGCTCCACACTGTGGCAGTAATCAAATGGGGTCCTAAGATCCGCACAGTGCTGCATGGCCCTGCCATTCGGGTCATGCCTCCTAAAAGGAACAGTCCCGAAGCGAAAAACTTCTAAGCCTTGGGAGTAGTTCTCCCCATCCCTTGCTCTTAATAAACTTTAGGCCCTAATGGTAAAAGGCATTGGAGGGTATATACTCTTTTTTCGGACTGTGAGCATTTTGCTTATGGCACCAAGACCAAAAAGTTGTCTAACAGCTTCCTTGTGGACCACAAAGACGGTGACATAGCGCGGGAACATGAATGGGGCTAGAGGCCCTCCACTCATTCTTATATAAGTTCCCTCATGAGAGAAGTAATAATCTCCATATGCTTCGATGATGGGCATTGCGTTCTCAGACAAACTGCTTGATTCCTCTTCAAAGATGAGCTGGTACAGTGGCATAATAATTTTTTCGCAAATCATCTTGTACTGACTCGTGTAGTGACTTGCCCACATGCATTGATACACCATGAAGAGGGATGTCTCTTTGGGTTTCCATAGGCAACCCAAGTCTGGAAATATATGCTTGCTCAATAGACAATCTATTAGGTATGAAGACATGAAAAATTTGGCCTTCTTCTGGGTGAGGCCTCCTTGAGCTGCTGCTAACTGAGAGGCCATGCTATCAGATATGATCTCGGCCCAATTAAAGGTAGTGCCATTCATGGCTATGTGGAATACTACTGGGATCCAACCCATCTTAAAAATATTACCATTGCACATCCCAAATAAACGGCTCAACATCAAGACAATAAGTCTATATGGGGTCTTTAGGAGGCTACTCTCGTACTGATCATTGTTTCTCCTCCTAATTTGTCTGTCACTGATGGTCATCTTCCTGGTGGATTCAAGCAGATCCATCGGATGCTTTGCAACCCAATTGTCATCCAACCAAGACCTGGGCTGTGGTAACCTATATGTGGCTGCAATGTGCTCAGGAGCGAAAGAGGCCAGGCTAAAACCACCTTTGTTGTTCATCAGCTTGGTGTTAGTTCTGACGTGGGGAACCAACCATATAATGACCTCCAAACAAGGAAACAATGCAGGGCGAGTTGATGCTTTATGTAAACAGTATTTTTTTATGTTGGTGTAGACCAGCGCGTCTTCAATGGGAGCTGTTGTGCTATCCTAGTTCATGATAAACCTGTAAAGTTCACCCCATTCAAACTCAGGAGCAGAGGTTCCTGGGGGAACACCGGTGGTAGACTTCGTATCAGTGAACATGATGTCAAGTGATGTGTCAAGCAAGATCTCAATGTCAGAATCGGATTCAAAGTGTTGCGCAGCTTTCTTCTTGGTGGATTTTCTGTGCATGACAGTCCTGCAATGATCCACATGCGATCCATAAGAGGAAGATAACCCTTTTTTTCTTTTAAACAAAGTTCAAACCTTGGCAATTACAGCGAAACAGAAATGAATTTGCGCATCAGTAATAATAGAGTTAGCTAATCAGCGAGCAGGGTTAGCTTGTGGGCTTGCGCCATTTAAATTTTAACATGCAAATGCCCTTTTAAATAGGCACAGCCTTGCACGCGCATTCGCTATTCAGATTAAGTGTGCATTGGTGCAAGCAGTGATTTTAAAGTTGCACCCTTCAAAATTGACGCGCGGATGCACCAAATGGGATGCATGCGCCAATTTTAAGGTCACACTGTGCGCCGTCGCACAAACAAGTTGCGCGGTTCGCAAGGTTTAACATTGCGCTGTGGCTAAAAAATTAGTCGGACCAAGGCTTAAAATGCTTGTGTGCTAGCACAAGGGGTGTGCCACTTTTCACAACTATCGTCTCGGAAGAAAAACAACCAGCCGTGCCTGAACAAGCCTTCCAACTGGTAAAACTAGAAAAAACAATGTTTTGATGTGGGGCAAAAGAAGTATCAAGCTCTCGACAGTCTTGACAGGGGAAAGAAACCGAGGCGCCTGCCATATAGTGGTAATTGGGAATGGGTTAGGGGGGCTTGGCGCGGATCCTCATTCTTTGGCGAAACGGTACCTTCTCTATACTAAGCGAGATTTCGGAGCGGAGTGGTAACAGGGAAAAGAGCCGATTTCAACGACGGCTGACCTTTAAAGCTATGAAGGAAAAAACAGGGCAAAGATGTGGCATACCTGTCAGTAATGGTGAGCGTTCCGAGACCTCAAACGCTGGCAGCGAATGGCAGGAGTACCGCTCTATAGGTGGCCAATCCTTGCTCTTTCGTATGATCAAAGGGCACGAAAAACAAACAATGGCGGAATGAGGTTTGGGATGCCGTTGCGTGGGATTAAATAGGACTGTGCTTAAATGTGTGGGTATGTCGAAAGTTGGCATATTAATTATGCATGGGGATTTTTGGAGGTATGGTTTAAGACCTCCTAAATAGGTTTCGAGTCTTTGCTTGTCAGACAACCCAAATACTCGTGTCGACAAGGATTCCCACTGATGTGTGAATTCCTTAACACTTCCAACTTGTTGTAATCTTGTAAGTTTATTGAAAAATTCATCTTCCTTGATTCCTTGAAACCTATTAAAAAAATCATTTTTGAACAAGTTCCAGGTGAAGGAAAAATTGTCTCTCTTCCACCATAAGTACCAATTATAGGCGTACCCTTCCATATGCATTGACGCATATTTCAACTTCTCCTCGTCAGATTGAATATTGTAAATGTCGAAGTATTCTTCCGCTTTGTTTAGCCAAGCAATGCATTGGTCTTCATCTGGAAGCAACTTCCTTGAGTGGAGAATCTGCATCCCCTTCTCACTCATGTGGCCAAGCCTATGATGCCACAATGCTGTATCTGTTCCTATGGAAGCTAAAGAGATAGAATGGTCAGTATTATGAGGACATAAATACAATGTACCTATCATGTCTCCTTTTGCTATCACCATTGATCCTTTAGTGATCTTCCACCACGTTTCTCCAAACGTAGATAGACAGTCGCCATCTCGCAACTACCCTGTTGAGATCAGATTTATTTTCATAGTGTTGGCTATCAAATGTTGACCAGAGGTTTTATGAAGATGCAGGTTCTGCGTGGTTACCTTAAACCAACAAAACCCCTTCGCACTGGCCCTTTTGGAAACAGCCTCAGAGCAGGCTGAGGTCTCACCCGAGGTGTTTCTAATGGGGCACTGTAGACTCAGATGTCCACAATGAGTGATGAGTTGATGGCTGTGACGAAGTTCACAGTAGCGTACCGGCTGTACACTGCGAGGGTTGGACTACGCAACGATGATCAACACCGTGGCTCGCACCACTATCTTCTAACTTACTGTAGGAATTAATGCTACACTATGAGCACCGCTGCTTGACTTCCTACACTTGGACTATTTGCAAAATGCTTAAAGCAATGAGCTGAATATCACTCATCCATTTAGTCATACACTTAACTAACTTACTACTTAATGATCACTCACACACTTGGTATGTTACTATTTTAAGCATAACCCTCAGGTGCGGGCTAACTGTTATACATTCGTCGACTGCAACCATTCAAATACGTGAACAACTTTCCCCATGCTCAAGCAGATGATAGATTTAATGTCCCTAGAAGCAAAGCTAATATTAACCATACATCCATTCATGCAGACTTAACATATCATTCCATACTCTCTTGATGGCGAATGCATATAAAATCCTTCTCACAACAGTTTGTAAGCAAATATCGAGACATTCAACTACAGAAACAGATAAATATAAACACACATATAAGCATTTAGTCACACAACACACTATTTAACATGGTTCACTTTCCCGGATGGAAAGCTACATCCACAAGAACTGTGTTTGATATTTCTTTTAAGGAAGGGTTCACAATTCTTAGCCGTGCACTCAGCTACGGCTCTCTTCTTTCTCAGATAGGTCTTTGTGCACTTAGCTACAGAGCCTTTACAATGTTTTCTCAACTCAAAAGATATTACAATAATATGATCACAATGATCTACCTCTCTTGTCTTGAGCAACCCCCCCTATACAAAAATGGTATTCTTAAATAGATCACGCTCGAAGGTCGTGTCTTTACAACATTGAAGACCTAAACCCTTAGGGTTTCCAAACCACCACGGTCCCTTTGAACCATCATGCCGGCTTCTGATAGTGATTTTGCTGTCATGGCAGTCCTCCATGTCTTAGATCCCTCGCATTCAGCCTTCCTGTTGTGCGCACACCAATAGGTCATCCACTTCGAGCTGCCCTTCCACTAACTGACTCGTGTGACTGGCTCAGCTCCCAGTTGCTTTCCCTACAGGCCGTCCATCCTCTAACGTCCATGTACAACTGGCTCGGCTCCTAGTCGCTTTCCATTCACCGTTTTCCTCTTAACAGTCGTGTACCCTGCTGCATGCCAAACTGTCACTTTCTTGACCCGTCCTCTGCTTAACAGACTCGTACCATTGGTTGCCTTCCTGATCTGCTTATGCCCGCAACTCGGCATCTTTTCAGCAGTCTTACCAAAATTAGACCACCGCTGGTCTATCGGCTATATCTGGCCATCCTCTGTCCAGTACACAACTTTACTGGTTTCACGTGGCCTACTACATTCGTAGCACTGAAACTGAGCAGTGCTGATCTTCGCGGCATCCTTCAAAACTTGGTACTACGCACATCTTTGCAGCACTCCCGATACTTAGGAAAAATTCGATATTCTGAACTACGCATAGCTCAGGTCCATTCATCATAAAAAATCTCACCAAAAATGGCCCTGTTGGGCCAGGCCCAACACATAGCAGGAATATTCCTTACATATTTCAGCAACCAATTAGTTCCATTCTTAAATTTTATGCATACCTTACCCATTCCAACAATTTTACATGGCTCATCATCACCCAATAAAACATGTCCAAAATCGTCTGGAAAATAATTATGAAAATATTTCCTTTGGGGTGTAGCATGCATGACATGAAGCCCCTGAATATACTACCCAATAATCACTAGTATTATCTAATGTAAGAATCAAAGCATCTTGTAACACATCACCTACTACATTTGCTTCCTGGGTAGTTTCCTGCTGTCCATCTCCTTTCCTCTTTAAAGATCTGCAGTATTTCTTCAGATGTCCTTTCTTTCCACAGTTCCAACACTCTATATTTCCCAGTCTGGACTTGGATCTGCCCATTTTAGACTTGTTGTGATTACCTTGGCTCTTTCCTTTAACCCTTTGTCTTCCCTTTCTCTCCATGGTCAATGCATTACCTGATGTCTCACCTGTGATTTTTCTTCGCATTTCCTCGCTAAGAATAACACTAACAACATCATCAAATATCAAGGTGTTTGAACCAGAGATAGAGTTAATTACAGCCATGACCAAGCCATTCCAGCTTTCTGGCAATGAACACAAGATTAGAAGAGCCCTAACCTCATCATCAAAGTTCACACTTACAGAACTTAGTTGATTTGTAACTATATTAAATTCATTTAAATGATCAACAACAGATCCACCTTCAGACATCTTCATATTAAATAAATGCTTCGTTAGAAATACCTTGTTAGAGGCCGAGGGTTTTTCATATAGCTTACCCAATGTGCTCATCAAACCCTCCGTTGTCTTTTCTTTTTAGATATTGAAAGCCACCAACGAAGCCAGGGACAACTGTATTGTTCCTAGTGCCTTTCTGTCAAGAACCTCCCATTCTTCGTCCTTCATAGTCACCGGCTACTTTGCTCTCCCTCCCAACCGTAGGAATAGATCCTTTTGGTACATATAGTCCTCCATTTTCATCTTCCATAACTGGTAGTTTTGGCCATTAAATTTCTCAACCTTAAACTTTCCTTCTTCCGCCATTTTTCCCACTCGAACCAGAAACCCTATTTTCCTGCGGGTTTATCTGCCAAATAGACCTTTGGCTCTGATACCAATTGTTAGAAAAATAGGATCGCAGTGCAATAACAGTAAACAATATGCAAATACAAATTACACAAACACATTACAAAAGAGACACCAATAGATCGTGGTTCACCCAAGATGGGCTACATCCACATTGAAATTTCTAGTCCTTATTATTATACAATCCAACAAATGAAAAGATACAACCTGCAGCACATCCGCTGCACTTCCTCTTCACTGTCTCACAGTCTCTCTTTCACGATCTCAGAGATATTACAATGCATAATACCTAATACATCAACCCTAGCCGTATTGCAATGTCTTTCTTATAAAGGGGAATACAATGGGAAAATACCACAGGTTACACAAAACCATGGGACCCCCTGTTGCATGTGTCGGGATCATAACCAAACCTGGGGTACAAACACGGCTAAATCATCATCTATGATACTGGAAGATCAGTCTCCAAAACCAACAAACTTCTTAGTTCTTGAATACTTCTAGGAATGGGTTAATCTTTGAGGATCTATACTTTTTATGGGTCGACGTGAATGCCTGCAGAGTCAATTACATACCCCAAATATTTGATGTTGGTCATCGCAAAAGAGTATTTGTCCATGTTCAGATAAAGCCGATGTTGTTGGAGAGTGTCAAGGACTTGTCGAAGATGTTTGACACGTTCTTTCCATGATCGATTGAAAATCAGTATATCATCGAGATAGACAATAACTCATTTGTTGATGAAAGGTTGAAGACGGTTATTCATATGTCGCATGAAGGTCGCAAGTGTGTTGGTTAAGCCAGAAGGCATGACTAACCATTCAAAAAATCCTTCCTTGGTCTTGAAAGTAGTTTTCCACAAATATGAGGGCTCGATTGGAATTTGATGATAGTTTGACTTGAGGTCGAGTTTAGTAAAGAATTTAGCACCTTTCAGATAGTTGATGAGCTCGTCTATCCGCGGCAGAGGGTAGCAATTATTTATCAAAATTTTGTTGAGAGCTTTCTAGTCGATGCACATGCGCCAAGTCCCATCTGTATTTGGAACTAAGATGACTCGACTTCCAGAAGGAGAGGAGATGGGTTGGATATGACCTTTGTCGATTAATTCTTGGATCTGTCTGTGAATCTCTTCATTTTCGAGAATGGATATTCTATAAATAGATGCGTTAGGAAAAGAAGAACCAGAAACAATTTCAATAGAGTGTTTTACCTGACAATGTTGAGGTACTCCTTCTGGAGCTTGAAAGAGGTTCTGGTACTCATCGAGAATATGATCGACTTGCTTATTCTGTCAAGAACTGCATTGGTCGGTGACTCGACTTGTTGTTGCCGTCTTCTTAGAATGTTGCAGCTTGATCATGATTAGTGCGAACTTCTGAGCATGATTGATGAGCTTCTTTGTCTATTTGGAAGATATCAGTGCAACCGTTGGTGTAGGTTGATGCTCTGGAATGCTGAACCTTCGATTTCAGATTCTGACAATCACCTTCTGAGGTTGTAACTAATAACTTCCATGTCTATCCCATAGGTAAGGTTTCCCAAACAGGGAATCAGCTACAGAGAGTGGTTCCACATCATAGAGTACTTCATCTTCAAAAGGCTTTATGAAGTAGGTGAGTTTGCATTGTCAAGTGATCCGAAGTTCTTGTCCATCCTTCATCCAACCGATGTTGCAAGGCTGAGGATGAAGAGTGGTAACAAGACCTAGTTTCTTCATGAGATATTCCGAAACAAAGTTCTTCTGTCTCCCGTTGTCCATAATCAGATGCAATGGGTTGCTCTGGACCCATATCCGTGTATGGAATAGGCGTTCTCGTTCCTCCTCGTTGATGATAGTCGAGGATACTGGAGTGGTCGAGGTCAAAAGGGTCATTGCGTCTGGATCAGATTCTTCCACCGTCTTGTCGAACACATTATAGGTCAACACTTTTTCCAAAAATGTCTTTTGAGCTTTGCATTTAGATGTATCATTCCAGTCGGATGAGAATATTTTGACTTGTCAAAGTCGGCTGGTGATTTCTTGTCGGGTGGTTGTCCTGATGTCGGCTTTGTTGTGAAACTTGATTTTCCTTTCTACTTGGTTTCCAGTTTACTGGCATAGTGGAAAGAATCTGCAAGCATATTGACAGTTAGAAAGTCCATCTCCTGCTGAATGTACTAGGACAATCCGCTAACGTACTTCAGAACAAGCAATTTCTCTTTTTCTTGGACGCCAAGTCTAGCCATAAGTTGGTAGAATTAGTCGGTGAAACTCTATACTGATTGGTCTTTCCATTGCCTTAGCTACTGCCACTTCTTATACTGCTGCTTGAGGTATTTCGGCGGGTAAAATTCCTTTCGTATGTGTTCGACGAATTTATCCCATGTGCCGATGGGGTCTCCACTTTTCTCCATCTTTATCGAGAGGTTATCCCACTAGAAGTGCACGGAGGTTGACATCTTTAAGGATGCAATGGTGATCTTGTCAGCTCCTGATAGTTGATTCACAACGTAATAGGATTCTAGTTGTTGTACCCAATTTTCGACGGATTTCATGTCAATCTTACCTTCAAGATGCGGTATGTCCAGATTCATTTGCACTTTGAAGGGGATTATTTTATCAGAGTGAGTTCTCATCGAAGATCCTTCGGATGTCGAAGCAAATCATATGAGAATCTCGTTGAATTGGGTGAACATTTTAGTTTGTTGTCGAGCCAGAGCTTGATCAATAAGCTGTGTTGTCTTGTCGGCTACATGTCTATCATCTATTTCTTCTACCATCTATGGAGGTAGCGTCTGCTTGGATTGCGATTGCAAGCGAGTTTGAACCGGCATAAGCCAAGTAACTTCGATAGAAGTGTATACGCAGAACTTAAACAAGAAAATTGAATGCTCTGATACCAATGATCCTGGTCATGTGTAGAAAGCATGAGGGGGACAATAGTTCAACTGAGTGAGTCGGCTCTGTTATGGTGGAAGCTATAAGAATAAGAAGAATGAGCAAAGCAGGATTACACTACACATATAACAAAAATGCGTACAAAAAATATGCAGGAATGAGAAATCATTCTATTACTTGGTGAATTCCTGATCAGATTGATGTATGTTACAATATTATACATGCTTATATAGAATTCTGAGATGCTTGGGTGCCTACCCGTTATGTTCAGTTACAAAGAAGAAGTTATAATGGTTCGACAGTTCAATCATTATAGTCGATTGAGAGACAAAGAGACAGTCTGTCAACATTCAACAATCGATGGTCGCCTATCGACACTGCTTGTCGATGTCGTGAACTATGAGTTTGTTGAACATGTCGAAGGTGCAATGTGTTGAGGTGTATCGAAGTCGAGACTCGTCATAGTTGTGTTGAATTCGAAACATATCGGAGCTAACCTGTCAGAATGGAAATTTGTCGAGTCGAAGTCGTGTAGAAGTCGAAACTTGTTGAAGTTGCATCAACGTCGATGACTTGCCAACTGCGATGCGGATCAAGGGTTGAATTTTTTTAAATTTTTATGGTTGGATATGGTTGACCATGGTTAACTATGTTTGAGCATATGTAAATAAGATTCACCATTTTGACTATGATTGACCATGGATGAAATATATTGACTTTGGTAAAGAGGTTGTGTAATACCCCCAAGAATTTGAGTTATTTTGATTAAGTATTTTTATTTGAGAAATATTCTCCAAACATTTATTTTGTAAAAGAGTTATAAAACTCTATGAGGAAAAATACTCACATTTAAGTGGTTGAATATTATGAACAAGAAATATGATTTTATTATTAATAAAAAGAGACACTTAGAGCCACAAGTTGAAAGAGGGGACACCGTCATGAGACAATGAACAAGTGGATATCAAGCAAGATATTTTGTATCAATCAAATCCAAGTCAAAAGCTTAGCAAACCAACCAGATCCACAATTATAGGCATAAAGATATCTGATTGAGATTTGATTGAGATGGCACAAGAACTAGGAAAAATTATATAATCGTTCACTTAGAAGACACAAGACGTTATGTGGTGCATAGAGAGAAATTGTTGCTATGTTGAGGGAAAGTTGCTAAGTAGTCTATCTGTTGAAAGTCCATATTTTGATCTATTACAAACTCTTGGGAAGAGTGCTGCCTTCAGATTGGATTAGCTAAGTTCATTGGTCTATGGTGGTGATCCAGCTAGAGGGTGAAGTTGGGAAAGTAAGCGTGGTTGTCCTCTTCTACAGTTTGGAGGAACTGGGTAGCTTCAATTGTTTTTACCTTCTATTTTGCAAGTAAGTTGTCTTATTTCAGTTCTATTTATTTATTTGATTTAACATGTATTGCATAATTGGTTAATGATCCAAAAATGTCAGGATCTACTAACACTTGAATTTGCATGTGAATTCTTAAACTAGTTAACTTATTAAAAGACTTGAAATCACAAGCTTATCAAAGGGTCAGAAATAATTGAAAGAATATAAATGAACAAATAATGCAAACCATAAGAATGTGGACACCATATGATAACAGAGTTCGTCCCTGATGGAATACATCTCTGGGTCCAGCTCCAATGAGGACCGATCTTATTACTTTTCAAAAATATTTGAATAGGTACAAAATGCCTTCATCCTCCAACAAAAGAGACTTATGCTTCAACAATGTATTCATCTCACTCTCCAAAACTCTCAAGAGTGGCTAAAAGCCTTTTACAAAGAATTTTTCTACAAAGCCTTTACAAAGGCATAATGGCATCTTACCATTCTCTCCTCAAAAGCTTCCATCCTTTCATGCCTTCACAAAGAAAATTACATTGATTTATATAGCCAAGTCTCATAACCCATCACCACATTCCATGGGATTTGATCCGAAACTAAATGGGATAAAGATACACAAATTAATGGATAAAATATATGCAAATCCACCATACAATACACTTTTGGAAATGCAAAATATAAAACAAATCCAAACTAAATAATATATATGGTTGTAAAACCATATTATATGGTGCATTCATTAAATTGAGTCCATATGGAGGTGTGCCCCTTTTGGGGATTTAAATCCACCCCCAAAAAAATTAAAATAATTATTTGCAAAATAGACAACATTTCAACTTCCAATATCAACTTCCAATAGAAGTTGCAATCCATATGGTTAAGAACCATCAAGCGGAGGGCACGACTAGGCGGATGTTGTGGAGACTTTGGAAAAGGGGATGTCGGGGGTTCAATCCTCCTCGACAACCATATTTTTGGTAAATTGTTCTACAACATGGCTAATCATATCGCCACATGGTGACATCCGATTGGTCCACTTGGATGCCACGTATCTGCCACGTGGTTTCCATTTCACCACCCTGCTGACTGTACATGCCATGAAGTTTCCACATGGCTCTCATACACTGGTCAATTGTCCTGCATCCTGCCATGTGGATATTTGTGATTATTACATGTTAGTTCCGTACAGGCCACATGTCACCCTTACATTGGTGCCACGTGGATCCCCTTTTTCCACTTTTACCTATTTTTCTAAAATTTCAGAACTCAATAACTTTCTCATCCAGAGTCTATTTTGCACGAAATCAACATCATCGGAAATATCTCGTCGAGATCTATGCAGCTACAATATTCTGTTTTCATTTTTATTGATCTTGGAGATCCTCCTGGATCAAACCTTCCCACTAAGAAGCTTTTGGGCCACCAAAAGCCTCAATCATTCAGAATTCAAGTGAGGACATGTTTGTCTCACTTGTCCTGTATCATTTGTCCATTCTTCCTAGAACCTGTACATTTGAATTATCATAATAACAATCAGCGCTACATTGATATTATTAAGTACATTAATCCCTTTTTCAACCAAATCTACATTCAATATTGTCGGAACCAACCATATATTTTTTATCAATAGAAAGCTGAATATCAAAATTGAACATATGAAAGAGATTGTATCCATATCATGCTTATGTTTTACCATAGGAACACTATCAACTATAATAGGTGCATTGTGGTGAAACGACACTTCCTTTTCATTCTTAGGTTTCTTTTCTTCTGTAAATTGCATAGACATAAGTGCCAAATTCTGACTTGCAATAACGACCCTTTTCAGTTGTTGTTTAGTTCCCAATGATCTATCATTTTTAAATGAATGCGAATGTACTATATACTCAATTCCTTCCTTAAACAAGTGATACTGATTATGTTCTCTATAGAAAATTTCCTTTCGATCATATAAGTATGGGCTACCCAACACAATTCCACAGATATCTAGTGGAACCACATCAAATTCAACTTCATCAACAAACTTGGATGTTATTGCAAACTTTAGATCACATTGATTTGTTACTTGTAATATTTTATCTTTGCATACCCATCCTAATGGATAAGGTTTCTTGTGTGGTTTTTTTGTTAATCCCAACCGCTTAACTAATTCTTCTGACATAAGATTAGCTTGGGATCCACTATCTATGAGTGCGTCGATCTTAGTTTGTTTTGTAATTACCCTTATATGAAACAACACATTACTTTTTCTATCCTTAGAACTGACATGCTATTTAGAAGTATAAGGACATGAAGAACCAATGTTAGAATCATTACCAACAATATATTTACCTTTCACACCTATGGTTGTTATCTTTGTTTCATCCTCAGAATCTGATCCAAGGTCCTCAATGATAACCATGGCCTTTTTCTTCTCTTTCCGATCCTTAAACCATTTTTGTTTCAATTCTAGATGTAGTACCCAACACTTTGCTTCTTCGTTCCCTTTCTTTTGACAATGTGAGCATGTAGGCCTCTCATGTCACATCTCTTCTACGTGATTTTTTTTTTTTGAAATAAAACTCTAACACTTCGAAAATGTGGAAACCACCAACTCTAGCTGTCGCTACAGCTGGTGTAACTCTTCGATGAAAGTTACCATACAGGGACAATTCAAATAACAACAGTTAATTACACACTACATAATACACACTTATGACCATAAAATCAATAGGCAATAAATAGCGATATTACTATAATAACATACATAAATATGTCATTACATCCTACTACTTTGTTCATAGTATAAAATGAAATTCCTTTTAACGTGGCATAGTTATGTGTTCCCAACACATAACCTATGCGGTTGTATTATTTACGCTAAGTGGTACTTGTAACAATACTAGGCTACTAATATTAATGACTGCACCGTTCTTAACGTATCTATGTCTATACAATTAGGACTCCTACACAATAATGATAGACAACTGGGGAAATAGATGCAGCATTAGTCCTAACCTACTCATTACAGGCATATAATACTTTCACCTAGAAATGAATACTTATAAAACATATGATTATAACATTGTGTGGCATTTAATTTATTGTAATGCACATATAAGATAAGGGATTAGTTTTCCAAATAATATAATCACAATATAAAAATGCATAAATTATATAAATATATACATTAACCTATATATATATTTAATCTAATTCTAACTCGAACTATGGCTAAAGAGGCAATGCATTATAATACAAGAATTTTATAACTTTTTAATTAAAAATTAAAACTAAATCATTTCAATTCTAAATAATATATATATATAAATATTATTACACACACATATATATATATATATATTATCATGTCCTAACCTAAGACTAAGGATTAAATAAGCCAAGCATGCACTTTAATCCAAAAACGCGCCATAGGGTATGGCTTCAACACTATGCGACGACGATATCCAAAGTCAAGCTATGACATAAAATGTTAATGACATTTCTTATCGACATAAAATATGAGATTACAAGTTATGTGTTTTTGGTTTGGACCAACGACATGAGGGTTTGATGAAACACTACTGTTTTCATGCTAGCATGGACACCACACGTAAGAATGCACAATCGACAGCTTGTTGGAGCTGAAATGCTTCACAGGTGGTCGGAGTGGTTGATGTGGCAAAGCCACGGCGGCTCATCCAAACCTTAACAATGTTATGACCCCAATCCACTTTCCCTTTGGAAGGTACGTGGATGTCCTAGCTCATGTGGAGAATACTTGGCAGCTGCTTTTGGTTTGGTTCATGTGGACAGTAGTTGGAAACCATTAAATGTATCTCCCGCCCAATGCTACGTGCTACTAACTCAGCTCCTGTACTGCGTACTCTACGAGGATCCATTAATGTTCAGACGATAATCAATGTTGATCTTATTCATGGTTTGTTTATAGATCAACATGATGAATCCATCACCATTGATCCAAGTTTCTATGGTCTTTGCGCCAGTGATCCATGGACTACACTATAACTCCTTGACTAGAGGGGTCAGTGGTGGTCATTACGTTCCTATCTGGTACCCACAGTATAAAAGAGGAGTTTCGAAGAGTTCAGTGTTGTTGCACAGAGGGCCTTCTTCCCTACGCAAAAGAACTTGTCCACCGTGATTTAGTAGGGATGGCTTCGATGCCTTGTAGAAACCCATAAGCATCATCACGATGTTGGCATTAGCTACAATCTGCTCTGGTAAGTAAGACACAGCTCTTAACTCTGTCGCTACAATGTTTCATTTACTGTCAAACCTTTTGGTCGGTCCTTAACTTCTTTGTATTCCACGTCGTTTATGTAGTGCATGGAGCATACTGTGGTTGTGCTTCACTTGATATGTAATGATAATGTCCCTCCTCGTTAATCCATGGAAATTTACATGCTATCGTTTTTTCACTTGTTACTTCGTAAACGTTGATTATTACGTTTTTAACCACTGTAACTGTTTTGTAGGTAAGCCGGTACGCAAATGTGGTGAAAGCTACAACAAGGTGGAGTGCCTCCACGGCCGATGCTGAGCGTGGGGATAAAATGCCCCAACCTTCCAGGTAACTCACCACTTCTCGTAGCCTCGGTGGTCTCACCACGTGGCTCAGGGTTGAGTTACTCATCCATTGAACGTTTATGTGTTGGGTTGTTGTGGTTTCACTATTGATAAAGAGTTGTGGCCTTTGGCCCCAAACGTAGAAGCGTTAGCTTGCTGTTGGTGACATCCAGTCCCTGCGACCATATGATTGGCCACCCAGAGCATTGTCGGTGGTTACCAGCACTGCTCGGGTTCGACCCTTGAAGGGTTCAGATAAGGGATGAGGAGCATTCGCTCTAAACAGTTGTTTTGACTTTGTAAATAATGAATGCAGTTTGTAATGCAAATGTTTAAACCGTTGCTTGGTTGTGAAACTGTAAGGGCTTTCCCACAAGGCTTACGGCCTCTGTCTATTCTTTTGATTTAATACACGGTATGGATAATGGCATGTATGGAATTCCACTTCATAATATGAATTGTTAATTTTATACCACTACAGTTTACTTGTATCGTTTTCGTTTATGCTTGCTGTGCTACAAAACGATGGTTTCGCCATACCCAATACAATGTATGTATAGCTTTGCATTTGATTACTATTTAAATTTCTGTCATTCATAAATTCATAGGGTAATACGAAATACACAGTGACTCAGTGCTTATGGTTACAATTACTTCTCTTAAGAGCATTCATAAATATACAGAGTATTAAACTAGATGCTTGATCAATAATCGATTTTATTTATGTTTATTGCAGCATGAAATTCATTTCACGTATGCTATGTAAAACAATCGTGGAAATTCTTAAGCTAATAGCCATAGGTAAAATATGTTTGCGCATTCAGTTTTTAATGAATGGTTGAACCATCGCTGAATTTCCTTGTTCTTAAGAATGACATTTTAGCTCTGTAATGCTTAATGATTATATGTCCTTCCAGTCATGGACAACGATTTGGTTCTCACAATGAATCTCGTGTCCATACTCAACTCGTAATGAGGGCATGATTATTTAAACGCTTCGCATTAATATGATATCTCATACCAATGCATAATACATGGAATTTATGCGTAGCATGCATCTCAGGAATTTATAACATGTTTAAGCATATCGTTAGGAAACCCTAATTTTAAATGCTACTGCACTTAGTAATATGTCTACGCATTTTGTCATTTAATACATGTATGCTATGTACTCATATAGATAGTCTAACAATTGATTATGTTTCCCAACTGGAAATGCAAATACTATATAAATTTTAATGAATGCATGATTAGATTCAGAATGAGCACTTCATTAAGGACATATAAGAAACTGTCTTGTTCGTCCTGATCTATAACAATAGAAGAAAGATTTGCAAATATCCTAAGGCTTGACATGTAAACCCTTAGGTTTACATGTCTTCTTGAAATACACAATGGAATATATATGCAACACTAGTTCTGTCATACACCTAGAAATGAATATACTCTGAATAAAATGCATGATGTATAAAAACATAGGTTAACATTTGCAGTATAAACATTCTACAATGCATTTCTCAGGTTTACAACCCTGATTCAACAATATTTCTGTTCCCATAGCTGCATCAGAATTTACTTATTAACCCGACAACTTAACCATGAATACTTCAAGTATTTCACTCAGAATATGAAACATAAATAGATGACATAGATCTAAGGATTTCATGGCAAATCTATGCTCAGAAAATAATTATACACAATACATATGAACAAATCTGAAGTAATAGATCATTTAACAGTACTTCCAGGAATAAATAAAAACACATTCCAATACTGTCCATAACATAAACATATAGGTTCAGTAGATACTTATCTGAGTTCAGATGACCAGTGGAACCGAGCACAAACCTCCCAGCCTTTGACCAACAAGTACTCCTTGGTTTTAGGTCATCCCCGAGCTAAGTTCACAGTCCCCCATGTCAGAGTATAGGTTTTAAGTCACCCTTAGGTTGTTTAATCAAGTTATTTTAGGATGTGATAGGGGCAGCAGGCAACCCAACATCCAATTCAGTACTCCTGAGCTCCAGGATGCTCCAGGGCCTTTTAAGACTTATACATTAAGAGAATCAATATCACATAGTCTATTCAGGTAAATGCAGTACTCCTGCTTAGCTTGGGGTAGTTCTCCTACCTGCACACAATTAAGTGGCCAAGCTCTTACCAAACTATATGTTTCCTCTTAATCTGGGCCAGTTTGGTCCTCCCAAATCTGCTAATCCGGATCTTGGGGGCTGAGACCCAGAAGACTTGAATGCCGAGAGAGGAGGAGAAGAGATAGCTTGAAAACTAAAGCGAACAATGAACCAGCTATGAGAAAGACAAAGTAGTGAGATCTAGGCTATGAATAACATAGATGGACAAACATAGAATAAATATGCCACATGGAGAGGTGAGGCTCAAAGAGGGTTCTTTGAGCCTCACCTCTCAAACTATACTAAGAAAGACACTCAGAATCAATACCCCAATAATAACTCAATAAAATAAGAGAAATGTAGGATAGAAACCAAATGAGTAACTTGTTATCATGAGAAGGCTTGCTAGGCCTTTATATAGCATTATTACAATGTGTCTTGAGGCCATACCATGGGCCAAAACCATGTGCTACCAAATACCATGGATATGAGAGGGTGGCTTCTCCAATTAATGCTTTTTATGATAAATGGGAGAGGGTGGCCTCTCCATTTAATGATTTTATGGCTTATACATCCGAATTTAGACCATATGCCCCCTAAAATTCGGATCATTCCTCCCCCCTTAGAAAATGATGGTCCCCATCATTTCATGCTAAAAAGAGACCCATGATTACAATGTGCTAGTTACCAACGAAGAGAAGGGTTTGTGTTTGACCCATAACTATTTACATTACATTTTTTTTATAAGAAAAACCAAAAACAAAAAAATGGAATAATCACGACTTTGAGGGTTTTGAACATCCTTCTGCAAATTGATTCATAACATCTGCTGCAGGTGATGAAATCAAATTCCGTTGAAGACCCATTTGAGCTACTGAATAGATATTTTCGTCGATATATGGTACATGTTCTGATGTTGTTCATGTATGAGAAAAAGTACACCGAATTTGAAGGACGTGCAGCCACGCTGGTTACAGAGATGTGCTGCTTCAAACAACGATATCTCATAAACCAGACAACAAAATGAGATTCCGTGAAATACCCATTTTAGCTGACGAAAATAGATTTCCAATGAACTATGGTAGACCTTATGAAACATCATATAGAGTCTGTGGAACTTGTTCAAAGTTGACTGTACGTGCGGCCGCAATGTGTAAAAACATGTGTTACTTCAAACAAGCATATCTCACAAACCAAGAAATGAAATGAAAATCCGTAAAATATCCATTTGAGATAATGGAAAATTATTCGAAATGAGCTATGATAGACCCTCTAAAACTTCCCGTAGAGTCTAGAAAGTCTCTTTAAAGTTTGTTGAAAATGTTGCAAACCAATGGATGTAGTGGATCCATGTATGGATGTAGCAGATCCAGATCCATGTATGGATGTAGTGAATCCATATCCATGTATGGATGTAGTGAATCCATGTATGGATGTAGCAGATCTAGATCCATGTATGGATGTAGAAGATGCATATCCATGTATGGATGTAGTAGATCCAGATCCATGTATGGCCCAACAAATGGATTCTGATCGTACCAAAAGGAAGTTAGTGATTGCTGCAAATATTTGAAACATTTAGAATGCTCGAAACCCTTGTTCCAATGGAGAGCGTACATGCTCTGATACCACTGTTCCGGATCTTGGGGGTTGAGACCCAGAAGACTTGAATTCCAAGAGAGGAGGAGAAGAGATAGCTTCAAAACTGAAGCGAACAATGAACCAGCTGTGAGAAAGACAAAGTAGTGAGATTTGGGCTATGAATAACATAGATGGACAAACATAGAATAAATATGCCACATGGAGGGGTGAGACTCAAAGAGGGTTCTTTGAGCCTCACCTCTCAAACTATACTAAGAAAGACACTCAGAACCAATACCCCAATAATAACTCAATAAAATAAGATAAATGTAGGATAGAAACCAAATGAGTAACTTGTTATCATGAGAAGGCTTGCTAGGCCTTTATATAGCATTATTACAATGTGTCTTGAGGCCATACTATGGGCCAAAACCATGTGCTACCAAATACCATGGATATGAGAGGGTGGCCTCTCCATTTAATGCTTTTATGATAAATGGGAGAGGGTGGACTCTCCATTTGATGCTTTTATGGCTTATACATCCGAATTTAGACCATATGCCCCCTAAAATTAGGATCATCTTCCTTCTTGATCTAGACCAGGTTGGTTCTCCCAAATCTATCCTCTTGATATGGATCAGTTTGGTTCTCCCAAATCTGTCATCAATCACTTGGCTTCAGGACCTGTTTGGTTCTCCCAAATCTATCCTCCCTCACTAGTCTTCATTTGTCTCAGGTTCAGATGTATTCTCATTGTCTCTTGTGTGTTCATCTCATGAGATTGTGAATAATGAATGAGTGTTTTAATGAGTTTTCACTTTTTATTCTCTTAGGTGAAAATTCCTCATTTTATGAATTCTTTTAATTCATTAGTTTCTCAAATCTCTTCTTTAGGGTTTTCCATTTCTCTCCAATAATAATTTATTATTATTATTATTATGTGGCATTTTCCCTCCAAACCTTAGGGGACTGTGAATCCCATCTCATTAATGTGCTGGTCCACATGGTCATTAGAAATCAATTTATCAAATTTCTAAAGTCACCTAAGTAAACTGAAATAATACTTAGCATAAATATAATAGGGGTTCAAAGTCCAAAATTGGGGTATGACATCTCATCACCTTTACTCACTATAGCTACATGATTACCTTCTTTTAACTAGCTGGATTCAACTGAGGAAAAGTTATCATGAGTATTATTCCCTTTGGATTCAATGTGTGTAGCTTGCACACATACCTCATCAAGGCTAGTAGGATTAAAAATAAGTATTGTATGATGCAAATAAATATGTTAATCCTCCAATAAACTTGAGAAGATTTTCTTGAGTGTAAAGAGGTATACCCAAAATCAAAGCTCTCTTTCTGAATTCCTGAGTGTATTCTTGCACATTCCGACCTTTACCTTTCCTTAAGTTTTTCCAATCCATAATGGATTGTTGTATGTAGCCTAATGGATACAATTGCTTCTTTAACGGAGCAGTAAATGTTCGGGTACACAGGGTACTCCCAAAAGACCGAACACCTAGAGCAACCACTTCACACAAACAGATCACAGATCGATACACCGATGTTTTGACGTGGTTTAAACCCTCATGAGGGAAACACTCCATGGCCCCGGCCAAATAGTTTCTACGGCACAATTTATTATGCAAAGAAAGAAAGTTACAAATGAGCTTCTCATAATCGATCAACTAGACAATGACCCTCCATGCTCTTTAAATAGAGATCATGGACCAATAGGGTGTTAAGCCACATATCAAGGTTAGGTATGATCTAAGAGAAGTTGAGCCGTCAGATGACAAACATATCGTGACCGTTGGATTAAATATTTACAAATACATACTAATGCATACTAAAGAAACACACTTTTCCTAATGGATATATTACACAAGTTGATCTTAACTAACTCCTAAGTGTCTAAATATCCTAACACCCCCCCTTAAGAACAAATAGGGATAGGATTGAAGGATTTACAAAATTGACACTATTAGGAGAAGGAAGGAGGCATTAGAGCCTATCCCCCCTTAATGAAAATTTCCAGAACTCCTAACATAGATCGAAGTTTAGAAAAATTCGCTTATGTAAGAGACTTGGTGAAGATGTCTGCAACTTGATCATATGTAGGACAAAAGAGCACTTGAAGAACACGATCATCCATAGCTGCATCCCAATTTGGATTTCTTGAAGCTTCTACTAAAGTTTCTAGATCATGATTCTCGAAAACATGAGCCAAAAGAGAAGAGGCTTGCTGAAACTGAGAACGTGTTCGACGTTGATCTTTAGGATCACTAGCAAGATCACCAGTTGCTTCACATGTTGAACGGACCCATCAAGGAAGCACTTGTGCTGGTGCAACTAGAGGAACATGAGTAGGCAGAGGTGGATTTTCATCCTCACTGTCATCATTAGAAACTGGAGTTGGAAACCTGTCAAGGAAGTTGGAAGAAGAAGAAGGCACAATCGTCGAGTTAGGCTTGTAGGCCAAAGATGGCACAATCGCCAAGTTAGGCTTGCAGGCCAAGATATTTTCATCAAATTTAACATCTCTTCTAATGATTACATCATGAGAATGTGGTTGAAGAAGTCTATAACTTTTTACATCTTTAGAATATCCAACAAATATGCACTTTTCACTTTTAGGCTGCAATGCTTTCCGTTTTTCATCCGGAATGTGAGCCCATGCTTCACTACCACACACACGGAAGTGACTTACATCTGGTTTAATTTTACTCCATGCTTCTTCCGGTGTGATACCTTGTAAAGCTTTAGTGGGGGTGCGATTAACTATGTAATTTGCACAATTTATGGCTTCAACCCAAAATTCAAGACTTAGTCCCTTAGATTTGATCATACAATTAGCCATTTATTTTAAAGTGCGGTTCTTCCATTCAGCTACACCATTTTGTTGTGGTGTATATGGAACAGTGTGTTGTTGTTGGATTCCTTGTTCAGTGCAGAAAGTAGTGAAAGTTTTGTTAACATATTCTCCTCCATTGTCAGATTTTAACTTAATAATTTGATGACCAGATTGTTTTTCAACAAGGGCCTTGTAGGCCAAGATCATGTTAAATACTTTGCTCTTAAGTTTTAGGAAATAAACCCAAGTGCATCTAGTGTAATCATCAATGAAATTTAAGAAATATTTGAAACCAGAAAAGGAAGCAGATGGAAGAGGACCACACAAGTCACTATGCACAAGCTCCAAGGGAACCGAGGCATGCCAAGAGGCACGTTTGTCAAAACTTTCCTGATGATGTTTGCCAAGTACACAACTAGAACGAACACCATCCCTGTAAGATACCATCGAAAGAACTACCACCATATTGTATTTACATAGTTTTTGCAATGAGTGATAATTTAAGTGACCAAATCCCTCATGCCAAAGTTTGCTCAAGTTATCACTATGAGGAGCAAAAATTGAAGGAAAATGTGATGACCCAAAGTTGTTAAATTTGTACAACCTGGTAATATCATCAACAATTCCGGTATCTAGGACCTGTTGAGGATCTTTAAAATCCTTGATTCCAACTTGGTGAGGTGTAAATGTCACAGTTTTACCTTCACCAGAATGAGTGATTTGATAGACTGATAACAAATTGCAGGAAATTTGTGGAACACATAGTACATCACTTAAATGACCATTATCTACTGGAACTGTTCCAGCTCCTACAACACTTAGAGATCTATCATCACCAACAAATATTTGTTTGGAGTTATATTCATACATAGTAGAAAAGATGGCTTGATCCTTAGCCATATCATAAGATGCTCCAGAATCAATGAGCCATTCATTTGAAGTGGAAGAAGAAGATGCATTATAAGAATAACCAGAAGCACAAAGTGCATGTCCATGAGAGGTAGAATTTGAAGGCGAATCTAGGCTGATGTGGTGCTTCTTCATTGTTGCTTCCAAGGCTGGCATCTTCTTAAAACACTTAGATTCATCATGATTATCTTTCCCGCAATAGTTGCAATGACACTTAGTCTTCTTTCCTTTTGGCTTGGAGCCTTTGTCATTTTTTAAAGAAGGAGCTGACTGAGAGGGTTTGGGACCCTTGTTTGACTTATTATTGTGAAAATTTTGTTTCTTGGGAGGCTTGGACTTTTCTTTCTGTTGGGACAATAAGACTTTCCTAGATGTATCTGCATTGTTAATTATTCCAAGATGGATGAGCTTATCTTGCTCTCTAATCAAGGAATCACAAAAGGATTCAAGACTAGGCTCTTGATATCTAGCTGCATTCAAGGATTCTTTCATGGAGTAAAATGTAGATACAAAAACAGAATATGCAGGTCCAAGTTTGGAAAGAATATGATAAATGTATTGTTTGTCTTCCCTCTTAATCTTGCATTCTTCATATAAGAGTTTAAGAGTTTTGTACTTAGATAAATAATCTTGTATGCATGAAAAATCACTTGGATTTAAAGAAATCAACTCATTTTTTCGAGTTGGTGACCTCGAATTTCATTGTGTTTACCAAACACAGATTCCAACTTGTCCCAAGCAGCATCAGGTTCATCAATTCTAGATATGTGGAATCGCAAATCAGTAGAGATTGACATCCCAATTAATCAACTAGCTTTGTCACATCTATTTTCCCATTTGATTTTCTTATCATCATCAGTAGGTTCTGTTTCTTTCCCTGAGGTAATTTTGAAAAGTCCTCTACTTCGTAGAACATCCTCCATACGATATTTCCATGAGAAATAGTTGGAATTGGTAAGTAGAATATCACAAGGGTCAGTCATATTTGTAAATTAATGTCTATAAAAGTAGAAACCAATAGTCTAGATGTGAAGAGCTCAAAACAATAGACAGTTTAAAAAAAAATGGCACTGAAAACTGACTCCGTATGATGAAGTTATGCTTGAACAAAGAAACTGTTGAAGATGTCCCCAATAGTGACATGGTAGATAGAAAATGACCAACTAAAAAAAGGCCCCCCCTCTTCCCAAGATGAACCTTTGACAATCACTTTACAATAAATTGCTTTAAGTGAATCACTTTTGTAAAATAAGTGATTTCACTTTTATAATGATTTACTTTAAATAGTGCAGCAATAAAAAGGAACTTAAGTGACTCACTTTGTATTTTTATTTTTTATTATTTAAGTGAGATGCACTTTTACAATAAAGTAACTTGAAAATAGAAATTGCATGCACTTTTTCTTTTAAAAGTAACTTCCTAAGACTTGAACTCAAGATCTATTAAGGAATAAAACAATTTTGAACCTAGTGAGCTAGATTAAAAGGTATGTAAAATATGGGAATGAGGAAGGGTTTTTTTTTACTCTTCTTGCTCGGTTTCTGTTCATGCCTTTTTTCCTGCAAAACACACCACAAACAGAAACAAAAAAAAATTTCCACATGTTTGGGGTTAGATATTGTTATCTTTCCTGGAAAGTCTATGTTTCCTCTCTGTTTTTTATTTGCCGAGATCGCTCAAGGTGTATGGCAAAGAGCATACGCAGCCGAGAAAAACCCTTTCCCTTTCTGTTTCTGATTCGCCGAGATCGCACAAGGTGTGCGGAAAAGAGCATACGTAGACAGGGAAAGCAACAATCCGAAGCTAAAAAAAATCTAATAATAAAAACTGATAAAATATGAGATATTTAAAAAAAATAAAAATAAGAAAGCGTCACTGTAACATTATACCTTCAGATCTGATGAAATACGCGTTTCTAAAGCAACCGAGAACCGTTTTCGATCAAACGAAAACTATTTTCCAATGGAAATGGTGCTCCGGACGCAATGGAACACCTCCCATAGCCCAGAAATGCACAGAAATATCAGAACCAGAAACCATTTCAAGTTTCGGCAACAACAGTTCAAGATCTAGATCATAACCAGAAGCGGCTCTTCATAAAAGCTCTGATACCATGTTCGGGTACACAGGGTACTCCCAAAAGACCAAACACCTAGAGAAACCACTTCACAAAAATAGATCATAGATCGATACACCAATTTTTTGACGTGGTTTAAACCCTCGTGAGGGAAACACTCCACGGCCCCAGCCAAATAGCTTCTATGGGACAATTTACTATGCAAAGAAAAAAAATTACAAATGAGCTTCTCATAATCGATCAACTAGAAAATAACCCTCCATTCTCTTTAAATAGAGATCATGGACCAATCGGGTGCTAAGCTATGGATCAATGTTAGGTATGATCTAAGAGAAGTTGAGCCATCGGATCACGAACATATCGTGACCATCGGATTAAATATTTACAAATGCATACTAAAGAAACACACTTTTCCTAACGGATATATTACACAAGTTGATCTTAACTAACTCCTAAGTGTCTAAATATCCTAACAGTAAATTCATACCAAGAAGAAATAATTTTACCTTTTCTAAGGATGGTTTTGTGTGTCTTACTCTCCCACCAGATGAGAGCAGTTCCTCCAAGACGAAGAGTAGCCAACTAGATCTTTGCACTATCATATGTAAGCTTCTTGATCTTGCAATACACCTCAATATTCCTCATCCAATCATCCAACTTTTATGTGTTAATTTCACCATTATATGTGGGAAAATCAAACTTAATATCAAGTTTCAAAGAAGGTAAATCAGACTTAGTCTTCTCAGGTTGTTTCTTTGGATTTGAAGAAGTAGTTGATGGGTCCAAAATACAGGTATCTAATAGGCCTTTCCCCACAGCAAAAACATAAGAAAATGAGAAGAAATACACTTGTTTTGTGGGAAAATGATTTACCTTAATTATTTAATGAAGTTGTTTAAGAGATTATTTCTGTTATGTTTTGAAAAGCATTGTATGAGCTAATTGCATGACAAATGAGTTTGAATGAGCAGGTATAGGTGCACTAAAGGACAATGCACAAATCAAGTGAAGAACTAGAAGAACATCACCAAACTCAGTGCCTTTTCCCTGATCTGTAGAGAACGAACTCCTGTTCAAAGAGAATCGACATTTAGACATTTTGGTAGGTTAAGCATTAGAATTATATAAATTTGGACCTCTCGGTTAGTGAGAGACCCCTGCTACTATTTTGGAGAATTATTGTTTTACATTTTATACCACCGAGACAATTGTGTTACAGACTTGGTTTTTAAACTATGAAGTTCCTATTTTAATTAAAGACTTGATGTTACTTGCAATTCAGCGTTTATAAGTTCTTTTCACTCCTAAGTACGGGTTGGAGAGGTCCCCTCCAACATGTAATTCATGAGATCTCATTGTTTAGGTATGTCTCATGGTGTATTTTACATTGGCTGAATTTATATTGCAGATGGGAGTATTTGAAATAGTCTTTAAATTGAACGATCTGATGTCTGTAGCAGTTGAACTTTTCTGATTCTGTAGTTCACTATAACACTCTCTGTAGTTTGGTAATGCTGTGTCTTTAGTCCTGTAGCAACATTCCTTGCATTTACTTCTGAAGCAACGATCTAGATCTTAAGCCTATGTACTCATTTCATAATTAGAACTACTCATAGAGATTGATTTCTTTCAATATTTATTGGTTACATAATGACATTCGCTCGTTAATGTTTTGATTAAAATTGTAGCATTAGATAATGTTAGATCAGAATTTGAGTTTTATGCATCCGATTACTCCTTAAGTTAGAGATCAAGCTTTCATTACTATAGAATAGATCTGTTATGTTTTCAGTATTCAATTCCATAGTATAAGTTTTATTGCTTTCAGCAAAGTTAATTCTTAAAGATATGCTTACTGTTCTCTGCATTTGATTTCTTAAATACAAATTTCCTGCTTTCAGTACTTAAATTTCTTAGTATAGGAATTTCACCTCCGCAGATTAAACAATCGTTTTTTTTAGTTTATTGAATCATTTTTAGGCAACTCTTTAAAAACTTAGATACAAACACCCAACTTCGATAAAGACTATTCTAGAGAGCACATATAGTTCCTGCACCTCTAAAGTTTGTATGTCCCTTGGTTTGATAATTAAAGTAGGCTCTTAGTCCAACTTCCCTTATTAAGCATCCATTCTGAGAGCTCACCACTTTTTGGCGTCGTTGCTGGGGAGGTGCTAAATATTTTTAGGAGACATCTTCAAAAGCAAAAAAAATCACATAAAAATAAAAGAAAAAAAACACAACACATAAAGATTCCACCAATGAATGCCTCGTCGACAAAGGGATAGGTTTGGACATTTTCTGCCTAAGCATCCCATGAGAAATAACGGTAACAACAATTCTGACCACTCTCAGTTTGGATCCCCAAACTCTAAAAACGAAACTAATTCCGCATACGATCCAAACAGAGACAACTTCTCTGATAGTTCCAGCTCAAACACCACTATGGCTGGTGAAGAAGAGGAAACCAGGGAGCTTTTCACCTTTCCCATTAGCATACCTCTTGAAGATGCTAGGATGAAGAATATCAACCCTAACAGTCTGCCAAACTTCCATAGATTGACTTCAAAAGATCCTGACACATTCCTGTTTGAGTTTGGAGTAGTTTGTAGATCATTTGATTATACTATAGATGCACAAAAGTTGAGGCTTTTTCCCTCCACATTGAAAGATTTATCACTTAGGTGGTTCATGAGTTTAGAAGGAAATAGTATTTTCAGCTGGGATCAAATGAAACGGGAATTCCTAGAAAGGTATAGGGACTACTGCAAAGCAAAGGATACAAGGGATGAAATATTTAGGATGCAACAGGGATACTGTGAATCCTTAGAAGATTATGCCCAACATTTTCAACTCAGCTACAAATGAGCTAACCATTGCACCCTTGACCCTGAATCGATGAAACTTGTACTTCTTAGGGGGATTAAAGAGGATAATTTTGAGATATTAAACCTCTTGGGAGATGGAGACATATTTAAGAAGACTTATGACCAAATACTACAGATCATCAAAAACCATTCTAGGTCTAGGAAAAGCAAGAATGGGACAAGAGATAAACATCTACCCATAGGATCCTCATCATCTTCAGGACCCAATCTTACAAAATCTGACTTAGGAAACCTGTTAGATGACATGAAGACCGACATCTTACAATCTCTGGCCATGCAACTTGATGCACTACAAATAAAAAAGGAGGATGAAATTAACCAAGCTTTGGAAGTATTCTATCCTCATTGTAGAAAGAAACACGAGAAGGGGCAGTGCACCTTAAACACCATAGAAATATGTGGTCTCTACACTGAAGACCACTCCACTGATAAATTTTCCCTCTTACCATCATGTAAAGATGCTATTCAAGATCCCGCAGCTGAGTGAGCAATAGAACAGCTCTGTTTTATAAATCAGAGGAGGAATAATTGTGTTAGACCATATCAACCAAGCAATCAAGCCTACTATAATCAAGGACATCCAAATTAGAACTCAGCACCAACTCCATGGAAAACACAACCAAATCCAAACCAATGGCAACAGAATCAACAAACGTATCAACCATCATATCAGCAATCGTATTACCCACCGTCTTATCGTCAATACCCCCCACCTTTTTCTCCATCAACCACAAATTATGCAAATCAATACCCCCATCCATCAAATTGGAGGGCCCCATTACAACAACCATTTATTATAACCCCCATAGACTGTGATGAACCTGCAATAATTAATTAATGAAAATACACAAGATATCAGAAATAATAGAACTCAGAATCACTTTTATATTGATCACGGGCCACTTCGAGGGGGCAACCTCCTTTGAGAAAGCTCAATACAATTAACTTCACGGTGCCTTCAATGACCTCAACACACACTTGTATACTAAGTCTATGCCCAATACTATGAATCAAAACCATGGGACATATAATACTACGGGACGAATTACAAAGCATATGCGTCCAATACTATGGGTCAATACTATGGGCTAATATAAACTATGGATCAACAAATACTACGGGACGACTTACAAAGCATATGCATCCAACAACAATATACTAACATAGTAAAGAGAAGGGTTGACACAGGTTCCTAACATCCCCTCTCCCTTAGAAAAATCTTTGTCCTCAAAGCTTTGGTTGGAGAAATTGTTGCAGAATCTGAAGGAGTGGTTCCCCGGTAGCATCCTCGGTTTGCATTTTGGGCCACTGACGCCTTTGGAGTGTCAGGGAGGATTGCTTGGAAGGCTATAGATGAAGAAGAACCCTATCAGCTACGTGAAAAATGCGCTCAGAACGGTGCTAATTGGCTTGTTGTTTCATGCGAATTCTTGCCATGTGAAGATTGTCCTGCAGAATGAGAAGAATCTGATCATGGTTTCGAAGAATCGAGTCAATTTCCTGAACTGGGGAGTTGCTAAGGGTGTATGGAAGAAGAACTGGCAGTGTCTGTCCATAGACTGCTTCATATGGTTTCCTTTGAGATGTGGTATTGTACCACTAGAACGCTGCTAGGAAATCCATAGAAATAGTTGGCCAAAGCTGTGTAATGATGGACAAGGGTTTGAGCAATCCCGAAAGGAGTGTCGTTTCACCCTTGTTGACCTGGAAAGTATCACAGTAAGCCACCATCTGTTGAATGGTCATTTTCAGTCCTTGCCAAAAGAAGTTACATTGTTCCTGGTCATACATTTTGAAGAACCCGGAGTGCCCTACTGATGAAGAAGCATGGAGTTCATAAAAGAGACAGCCCTGTTGAACATATTGCAACAAATTTGGATCAAACAGAGAAATAGCTGTAAGAGAAACTGGGTCATCAATTGTGCAAGAAGGAGCATCTGCCACAATATTGTCCTTACCCTTATTGTAAGTGATCGCATAGGGATAACCCATGAGTTGGATAACCCATTTCAGGTGTGTTGGGGAGGAGACCCATTGTTCCAGGAAATTTTCCAGACCCTGGAGATCAGTCTTGATGCATAAGTAATTCCCTAATAGGTATGGCTGCCACTTCTGTACTGCATGCAAAATAGCCATCAGTTCCTGCTGAGAGGTAGATGTGACTAAATTCTTACCGGAAAGGTCGCTTGAAGGAGGCAAGCTCATTGGTTCAGTAAAGACACCTGCATATCTATCCAAGAAAGTAGTGGAGACTGTTGATGGATGCATCTGAATGGAATGGAGCTGAGCGATGACACCATGTGAATTCTTCTTAAGGATTCTTTCCAGGCGATGTGAACTGCCGATGCAGAGAGACCCTGGTTGTATGCCCATAAATTTGTGTTGTGCCCCATCGACTGAAAACGGCATCCAAAGTTCAGCAAAATCCCATAAGATGGGGCCAAGTGTGCGTAACCATTGAATGCCCAAAACCACATCACATCCGCCTAAGGACAAGGAAACCATATCAGAGCATAGGTTATAACCTTCCATAGAGATATACACATTGTGACACTTCCCCTTGCAAGGTAAGGTGCCCCCATTGGCAACCATGAATTCAAAGTGGGAGCAAGGATGGATAAAACAATCAGCCTGTTTGGAAATCCAAGGGTCAATGAAGTTATGAGTGCTACCAGAATCAATGAGTATCGTAAGAGGGAGATTCTTGAAGTATCCCTTGACTCGCATTGTTTGTGGGGTGGTGATGCCGGTTACAGCATGGAGAGAGATCTCGAGTGTGTCGTCCTGAGATGGGGTGTCAACAGGCGGGTGCTGAATGTCAACCTAATCATCTACTATATCTAGAGCTTCTTCACCAAGTTCAGAGGCAGGCGGAGAATCCACATCCAAGAGATAGAGCTTTTGTTGAACACATCTATGTCCCCGAGTGAACTTCTCATCATAATTATAACAAAGCCATTTTTCGCGGCGTGCCTGCATCTCTGTTTCAAACAAATGCTTGATCGGAGTTGGTTGAGGAGCAGGCGCGATGGGAGGTCATTGGGAACCCATATTTCTGAAGGGAACAAAGGTGGGTTTGGAGCGTTGTTGAGTTGCGATCTTGTCCTCAGTCAACTTAGCCAACCCTAGGACTTCCATCATTGTGTTGGGACAACATTTTGACCTCTTAGCGGATTTCATCCTTGAGACCACTGATAAAACAACTCCTGTAGAATTCATCAGACAATCCTTTTGTGTGATTGGCTAGTTTCTCAAATTCCATCTGATACTCTCTCACTGTGCCAGTTTGGTGAATTTTAGTGAGTGTTGCTATGAAGTTGTCAAAAGCACTAGAACCAAATCATGGCAAAAGTAGTTGGCAAAAATATGTCCAGTTTGGCTCGGGATGAGCTTTGATGTACAAACAGTACCATTGAAAGGCTTCCTGTTCCAAATGAAAGGATGCAAGTGGAACTTTATGGACATCAAAAGTATTATGCAGACTGAAATACTGTTCTGCACGATATATCTATCAAGTTGGATCAGAACCATTGAAGCGAGGAAAATCAAGCTTCGAACCACGAAAATTGCTGGAAGAAGAGAACGCATTGTCTGATGAAGACTCAGACTGCCGTTTGTTGTTCATAGCTGAATGTTCAAGATGGAGGCTGATAAATTTTTCATCCAGATATTGGAGTTTGGCTTGGATGGTTGCAAGTGCTTCTTCCATGGTTTTTTCTCCTACATGGGTGACAACCATAACCAAAAGTTTTTTTTTTTTTGGTTGACTGGGTAGAAAAAAAAAAACAAAAACTCCTTCAGTAAAGGAAAATATGGATTTGGGAAAAAATATGAAGGGTAATTGGGGTTTGACTAGGTTTTGGACACTGTCGAATAGACAAGGAAGCAAAAAATGAGAATTTCAGAAGCAGGGTGAAAGAATGGGAAAATTTGGCAGAGGGGGACAAAGAAGCAGAATTCAGAAAGGAGCTTTGTGGTAAAATTTGAAGGTGATTGGGTGAAATATAAGGAAGTGATGGAAAACCCTAAAAATAGACAAATGTGGGATTTCGGGCTTTGGGAAGTGGAATTGGGGATAGGGTCCTCAGGAATGAAATATGCAGAATGGGATTACAGGGGTTCCCCGAAAATTTCAAGGGAAACAGAGTGAAAACAAGGGAGATATGGAGAAAAAACTGAATTATATATATATATATATATATTTTCAGAATGGAGCGGCTACGACTCGGAAGGGATATGAAACAGATAGATTTGCAACGGCCTGGAAGTGAGCGAAAATAGAGGGATCTGAAACGGTGCCGAATGGATTGAAAACGACTGGATCTGGAATGGCTTTCAGAATTGATCTGAACGGCTGGATCTGAAACGGCGCAGCAGTGATCGACAACAGTTCAGCTGAAAATAGATATGGACCCCAGATACGTGTGGCTTCCTAACAGTTCAAGGGTTTCACTCGGCCACCAATGTTGTCTGACGGCTTGCATATTGGGGCAGTACCCCTCACTCCATGGCTCAGGTAAAACTGATAACCGCTTTGCCACAAACGACAGCTCTTAGTTTACCTCACGGGTGGGAACTAGTCAATCAGGTATGGGTCGTTGCCCTTTTCGCTGGCAGGTCTTCTCAATGGCCAGCTACTTAGGGCTTCCTGTGGTACTCCTCATAATGCGTTTTAGGGCTTATGCCCAAGTACTTCCCACAGTTAAGCGGATAGGGATTATTCCCAAATCCGAACCTGCAACAGATGCGAAAAAAAAATTTGGCAGTGTTCGGATATCCACATCATCTTTTTCAGGATCTTGCATGCAATTAGGGTTTGCATGCAAATTCTAGGGTTTGCATGCACTTTGCATGCATCCCAGTCACCAGTTTGATGCCTCCAGCACCTTAGCCACCTTATTCTAGCACCTGGGAGCCACTTACTTCAGATTTTTATCCCTCGTAGGCTGAAAGGTGCCCACTTCTCACCTACTTCCAGAGAAGGGCGCACTTGTTCACCTACCACTGCAGTTCCACTTCAGTTACACTCAGTTAGCTCCGATTCTCCCTGATTTGAGGCTAGTTTCACTCCCGACTGACTGTTTCACTTCCGTTGGACCTCCAAATTGACTAGATGACTTGTTCTGACTTCAGTTAGCCTCCCATGCGCCCCCACTAAGCCTCCTTCCCTTAATCAGTGCTACACACTTCAGTTACACATGACACACTCAGTTAGACTCAGATTGACACCTGGATGACTGGTTCTTGTGCATTGATGACCACCATCGATTGATGATGAGGACTCCTAGTTGGAGTCAAGCTACTCCATTCAGTGATTCGAATGACTTACTTAGGAAATTCGAATTGCTTAGTCATTGTGACAGTTTATATTGTAATCATTCACCCTTATTGGGATATTGAGCACTGCTGCATGTTTTGCACAGTTTTGCACCATATTTTCTATGTTCATCTATTGTGATTGATTTACTTTTTCATTAGATCTGCTGTGACTAATTTTACATGGTATCAGAGCCATTGCATGGACAAGATCTCTTTTCTACAGGTGTTTGTACAAGAAGATTTGACTGAATTGCTCAAATTGCAAAAAGTTTTGGCATGAGATATCTCAAGGGAATTCACTCCTGTGCATGCAAAGCTTGAAAATAATTCCAATACCACTCCAGAAGCTTGAGTTTCCACATAATTCCTGGATCTGATACATTAGACCCATTCAACATTGTTTGATCTCCAATCCCAGGTGTGATGCAACTCTAAAAAGGTGGATTGTTCGACCTTACGGTTCTTGGTTTATGGTGATTTGCAGGTTTATTGTCTCCATCAATTGCATTCGCTACACTGTGCATGCAAGCTCCTCTACAGCAATTGCATTCGCTACATTGTGCATGCAAGCCCCTTCTACATCAGTTTGACTCGCTCCTAGCAATGGAATACTCTTCTTCAAAGCCTATCCTCACCCCATTCAATTATTTTGATTGGAAAGATGATATGGAGATCATATTACGTTCAAAAGGTTACTACTGAGTCACTCTTGGTCTTGAATTGGAGCCAAACAATGTGTCAGATCGAACCAAACACTACAACAAGCTTGATGAAGCTTATGGTCTTCTTTGTCTCTCCATCTCCAAAGATCTTCACTTCCATCTCAGCGGATTGAAGACCCCAAAAGCTATATGGGAGCAACTTGAAACACTATTTGGCAAGCAGGACGAGCTTAGGGCTTTTCAATTAGAGAATGATTTGATTGGCCTTAGTCCTAAGAATTTCGAGACCATTAATGAATTCTTCACAAAATTCAAGAACTTGAACATGCAGTTGAAGAACAGTGGAGTTATCAAAGAGGATAAACAATTGATCCTCTCCATTCTCAACAAGCTTGGTAAAGATTATTCGGTATTTGTCTCTACTTTCAATTTCGGTCGGCTAACTACCCCGAATTGGAAGATGCCTACCTTGAATGCCTTCATTGAGTCCGTCACAAAAGAGCATGACAAGTTGGTTCAAATGGGGTCCATAAGCTCCAAATATTCAGCCCTATATGTTCAAGGACCCAAGATCACGAATGACAAAGGAAAGAAGAAGAAGGAGAAGCCCAAATTCGAGCCTAACAAGCAAAAGGAGAAAGGCAAACAAACGGATGCACCATCCAGTTCGAAATCCAAGCAAAAGGGCAAAGAAGGTAACCAAAATTATAAATGTACTTATTGTAACCGTGGCTTTCATCCCGAAAGTTCATGTATGAAGAAGACTATAGATCAAATGGCCCTCCTTTTGGAAAATAACAACATAACCCTTCCTGACAAGGAACAAGGATAGGAATGATGATCATGAAAGAGGACAAGCACTCATGGCAACGGTTTCGAAAACCCACTACTCTCTTGATAGATTCGGGTGCATCAAATCATATGGCTGCAAATATTGATTCTTTTTCCTCATTCGATCCAAACAGCTCCATCCCCATCCATTTGGGAGATGACTCAAAAATTTCTTCAAAGGGAAAAGGTACGATTCATGTAGATCATGGAAGCTTTCAAAATGTTCTCTATGTGCCTTCCTTGGCTTCAAATATTCTTTCTGTGTATCAAATGACACACACTGGTGAACCGAAGCAAGTTACATTCATCCCTAATATAGTTGAAATTTCTGATATCAAAAGTGGAAGACTAGTTGCAGTCGGAAAGGCAAATCACACTGCAAAATGCTATGAGTTTTCACACTTTATTCCGCTTGCAAAGCCCACTGCTCTTCGCACACATGGTAATGAGGTTAGTAGGATTTGGCATGAAATATTTGGACATCTTAATTATAAGTATTTGCTGCTGTTATCAAACAAATCCATGGTAGATGGGCTTCCACAACTCCGTTCCTCGAAGGGAATATGCACTGGTTGCATCATTGGGAAGCACCCCGAGCATAGATTCGACCGCGGCAAAGCTAGCAGAGCTTCTACTATTTTGGGATTGATCCATTCTGATATCAGTGTTCCGCTGCCCCATATGTCATTAAATGGTTCAAGGTATGTTTTGACATTTATTGATGATTTTTCCCGCTTTACATGGGTATTCTTTCTCAAAAACAAGTCAGAAGTGCTTGGAAAATTCAAGGATTTTAAGGCTTCTGTTGAGACCGCCACTGAGAGCAAGATCAAAGCTCTTAGATCTGATAATGGTGGAGAATATATTAAATCTAATTTGCTGCAAGTTTGTGCCGAAAGCGGAATTAAGATCCAACATACAGTTCCCTACACACCCCAGCAGAATGGTGTAGCGGAAAGGAAAAATCGGTCACTGAAAGAGATGGCTACATGCATGATTGAATCAAAAGGTTTGGCTGCAAATATTTGGACTGAAGCAATCAATGTTGCTGCATATATACAGAACCGTGTTCCACATTCATCCGTGAAAGGTATGACTCCTTTCGAAGCATTCTTTGGTCACAAACGGGATGTGTCAAATTTGAGAGTTTTTGGCTCTACTGCATGGGCTAGAATTCCTTCTAAGAAGAGACGAGCTTTGGATCCACAAAGTACCGAGTGCATATTGATAGGATATGGGGAAGAATCAAAAGCATATAAACTCATGGATATCAGATCTAAAAATATATTCATAGAGCGCAGTGTGCAATTTGAAGAACCGCTTCAAGAATTGCAACTAGTCGAGGAGAAGACTGTCGATTCACCGCCTTCACCAGAAGAAGATCCGTGCAGCGATAATGAAGGTATGAGTTCTGATATTTCTGATATTGTAGCAGCATATGATGATCATGGCATATCAGGTTTGGAATCCGACCATTATGATCCCCCTCAGTTACCAAAGTGGGCCCAAAACACTCTACAATCTGCTGGTTCGAACCTTGGAAATCCTGCTAATCCGAGACGAACAAGAGCAGACTTTCAAAGAGCAGGTATGGCTCTTTCTATTGCTGATCCATTTCTTCCTGAGATTTGTTATTTGATGGCTAGTTCAGATCCTACATCATACTATTCTGCTCATCGAGATCCGAGATGGAAAAGTGCCATGGATGAAGAGTACAGTTCTCTTCAAAAGAACAACACATGGGAGCTAGTTTCTCTTCCACCTGGAAGAAAATTAGTGAAGTGTAAATGGGTCTACCATACTAAAGTTTCTGCTGATGGCACTATTAGCAAATATAAAGCAAGGTTGGTGGCAAAAGGTTTCTCCCAAGTCCAAGGAGTGGACTACACTGAGACCTTTGCACTGGTTGCAAAGATGGATTCCATCCGCCTTGTTTTAGCTATTTCCGCATCCAAGCACTGGGAGGTGCACCACATGGATGTGAAGAGTGCATTTTTACATGGAGACCTTGCTGAAGAGGTATATATGCAGCAACCAGAGGGTTATACATCAGATCCATCATTGGTTTGCAGATTGAAGAAATCTTTGTACGGGTTAAAACGGTCCCAAAGAGCTTGGTACGCAAAGATGGACTCCTTCCTTTTTTCTCAGAATTTTCAAAGATGCAAATCTAATCCGAATGTGTATCTTCAGCGAGTTAAATTTAATTTGTTGGTTATTGTACTTTATGTTGATGATCTTCTCATTACTGGTAGCACACTTACTTCAATAAACAAGCTAAAATCTACCTTAAATCTAGCTTTTGACATGAGCGATTTGGGCTTGCTGAGTCACTTTTTGGGCTTGGAGATAGCTCAAAATTTTGATGGGATCACTATATCTCAGCAAAAATATGCTTCCGACCTGTTATTGAATTTTAATATGGCTGAATGTAAGGCAGCCCCATTCCCATTCCTCTCAGGAATCAGTCTTGAGGAGGGAGATTCTACACCGCTTGCAAATTGCAGTATGTATCGACAGTTGATTGGTTCACTACTTTATTTGACACACTCAAGGCTTGATATCTCATATGCCGTGAGTGCCGTGTCAAGATATATGCAGCAGCCACATGAGATTCATTGGCGAGCAGCCAAGCAGATCTTGCAGTACGTGCAAGGTACGAGACATTTTGGCATACATTATGCTGCAGATTCTGAGCTTGATTTCATTGGTTTTACTGATTCAGATTGGGCAGGTGATAGCATTGATCGGAAGTCCACTTCCGGTTATGTTTTCATGATTGGTCATGGTGCTATTTGCTGGTCCAGCAAAAAGCAAGCAGCCATTGCACTTTCTTTAGCAGAGGCAGAGTATCGAGGGGCAGTCAATGCCTGCATTCAGGCAGTTTGGTTGCAGGGTATTCTTTCCAAGTTTGGTTTTGGTGGAACTACTTCGACTGTCCTATTTTGTGACAATCAAAGTGCTATCAAGATCTCCACAGATCCAGTTCAGTGGCAGAGGACCAAACACATTGAGATTCATATGCATTACATTCGACAGTTGGTGCATGACCGCACCATCATTCTGCAATATTGCCCTACTGATGATCAAATTGCAGACATCTTCACCAAGAGCTTCACTGAGAAGAAGTTCTCTTACCTCCGTTCACTGTTGGGGGTGAGTTCCATCATGGTGGAGACAGATTGATTCATTATTATGCTTTAGCTTGAGGGGGGCTTTCTTCCCACTGGGTTTTCCCTCTTTCCTCACTTAGTTTATTTTCAGCATTTTTTGGATTATTGTATTGGGGTGACCTTTGGTCTTAGTTACCAGGGCCCCACATTATTTTTTTCACATCATAGTCTAGCTTGACGGGGGGTGTTCGGATATCCGCATCATCTTTTTCAGGATCTTGCATGCAATTAGGGTTTGCATGCAAATTCTAGGGTTTGCATGCACTTGCATGCACTTTGCATGCATCCCAGTCACCAGTTTGATGCCTCCAGCACCTTAGCCACCTTATTCTAGCACCCGGGAGCCACTTACTTCAGAGTTTTAGCCCTCCTAGGCTGAAAGGCGCCCACTTCTCACCTACTGTCAGAGAAGGGCGCACTTGTTCACCTACCACTGCAGTTCCACTTCAGTTACACTCAGTTAGCTCCGATTCTCCCTGATTTGAGGCTAGTTTCACTCCCGACTGACTGTTTCACTTCCGTTGGACCTCCAAATTGACTAGATGACTTGTTCTGACTTCAATTAGCCTCCCATGCGCCCCCACTGAGCCTCCTTCCCTTAATCAGTGCTACACACTTCAGTTACACATGACACACTCAGTTAGACTCAGATTGACACCTGGATGACTGGTTCTTGTGCATTGATGACCACCACCGATTGATGATGAGGACTCCTAGTTGGAGTCAAGCTACTCCATTCAGTGATTCGAATGACCTACTTAGGCAATTCGAATTGCTTAGTCATTGTGACATTTTATATTGTAATCATTCACCCTTATTGGGATATTGAGCACTGCTGCATGTTTTGCACAGTTTTGCACCATATTTTCTATGTTCATCTGTTGTGATTGATTTACTTGTTCATTAGATCTGCTGTGACTAATTTTACAAGCAGAAATTTCACCCAGCGAGCCTAAGAAAGTGCTCTGATACCAAATGTGATGAACCTGCAATAATTAATTAATACAAATACACAAGATATCAGAAATAATAGAACTCAGAATCACTTTTATATTGATCACGGGCCACTTCGAGGGGGAAACCTCCTTTGAGCAAGCTCAATACAATTAACTTCACGGTGCCTTCAATGACCTCAACACACACTTATATACTAAGTCTATGCCCAATACTATGAATCAAAACCATGGGACATATAATACTACGGGATGACTTACAAAGCATATGTGTCCAATACTATGGGTCAATACTATGGGCTAATATAAACTATGGATCAACAAATACTACGGGATGACTTACAAAGCATATGCGTCCAACAACAATATACTAACATAGTAAAGAGAAGGGTTGACACGGGTTCCTAACATAGACTCAACCACCCCCCATACCCCCACCAATTCCAGCCCAACCAATCCCAAACCCTAATAATAACAGACCTCCACAACAACAACAAACTTATAATGCTAATATCACACAATTTCCGACCTATGTTGTAGACACCATGGAAATAAATGAAATAAACCTCCGATCTAGAAAAACATTGTAGAATACATCCCCACAGAATATCCAACAAACTAAAACTCAAGAACAAACAACAGAACCCTATGTTCAGCATCCAGATGAACCAAATTCTCCTGCGAACGAAACCCAACCACTCCCATGCAACAGAAACCCTCCATTTCCAGAGAAACTTGTACGAAGTATGAAAGAAGAGGAAGAAAATACAATTTTAAATGAATTCAAGCACTTAAACATCGAAATCCCCATTTTACAAGCCATAAGGGATGTGCCCATCTGCAACAAATTTATTAGGGAGAATTGCCTGAAGAAACCTGGGAGGAGGAAACGTGACCCGCCAACCATAAATGTAGTGGGACAATTGGCTGATTTAATGTTGGGTGTCATAATTAACCCGAAATATCTTGATCCAGGTAGTCCTGTAGTGAACGTCACCATCAATAGCAAGCAAATAAATAAAAGCTTAATAGATTTGGGAGCTGCAATCAATGTCATGACTAAGGAAACCATGCTATACCTGGGACTCCAATCAATGGTCAGACCAACCACAACAGTACTCCAACTAGCTGACACATCCACTGTGAAACCTGAAGGGATGCTAGAGGACATTATGATCAATATTGAATCCTGGGAATACCCAGTTGATTTCATAGTCATTGAGGTCAAAAGTAAACTTAGTGGTTATCCAATCATACTGGGCAGACCTTGGTTGGCAACCGCAGATGCTTACATAGGTTGTCGATCAAGAAACATGACTATCACCTGTGGACTTGCCAGAAAGAAAATCACCATCTACCCACCAGCAAGGAAATATTCATATTTAGAGTATCAAAATTGGACTGATGACTATAACGACACAACAAATCCAAACACACAACATATCCTAACAATTGATGCTGCATTATTATTAGAAGCAATAGAAGAAGATGGGCATATAGATAGCTTTATACAAAATGCATATTCTAACAATGCTGGTCTTGAAATTTTTTTTGACACAGAACAACAACAGGAAGGAGAAAGTTCAAGTCAGAACTTAAATAAGATGTGGGAAGAAGTACTACATCTGGAAGAGCAATCAGAAAAAGCAAAGATAGTGGAAATCATGCCTGGGAAGCCAATCAACATTAATTCCAATCTCAAGCTAGAGCAAGAAAAGCAATTAATGAAAGTATTATCAGAACAACATAAAGCTTTTGCATGGACATATGCATACATGAAAGGTATACACCCTGATATATGCAAACATTATATTTACATCAAAGAGGGTTCTATCCCTATCAGGAAACCACAAAGGAGATTGAACCCAGCATTAAAAGACATTGTCAAAGTAGAACTACAAGTTATTAGATGCAGGGTTCATATATCCCATCTCTGACAGCGAATGGGTCTCCCCATTGGTTGTAGTGCCTAAAAAAGGAGGCAAATGGATAATTTGTGTGGACTACAGAGAGCTAAATAAAGCAACAAAGAAAGATCACTTTCCACTACCATTTATAGATCAGGTTTTGGACATATTAGCTGGCAACAAGTATTTTTCATTTTTGGATGGTTTCAGTGGGTACAACCAAATTTTAATACACCTAGCTGATCAAGATAAGACAACATTTACATGTCCTTGGGGTACTTACGCATATAGAGTACTACCCGTTGGCTTATGTAATGCTCCAACAACATTCCAAAGGGCCATTCTAAGTATATTCTCTGATTTCATAAACGATCAAATGGAAGTCTTCATGACTTCACACCCTATGGACAAAACTTTGACCAAGCAATGAGTCACCTCAAATTGGCATTAAAAAAATGTATTGAGATGAGCCTATGCCTTATCAATGATAAATGCAGAATGTTAATGGAAGAGGGCATTGTTCTAGGGAACCATATATCACAAATAGGGATAGAGGTGGACCAAGCAAAAGTCTTAGTAATCAAAACGCTGCCACCACCTGTTAAACAAAGGGATGTCAGAAGTTTCCTTGGGGAAACAGGGTACTCTAGAAGGTTTATTGAAAATTATAGCCAAATTGCTGCCCCAATGTTTGCACTTCTCACAAAAGACACTGAGTTCATATGGACACACAATTGCATGACAACATTTGAAAATATCAAGGAGAAAACAATTACAGCTCCAGTACTCCAAGGACTAGACTGGGCACTACCATTCGACATCCACTCTGATGCATCAAATAAGGCAATCGGATCTATCCTTGGACAATAAAAAGAGAAGAAGCCCTATGCAATATATTATATCAGTAAGAATTTAGCAGGGGCAGAATTAAATTATACTATAACAGAGAAGGAATTTTTGGCTGTCATACATGCCATTAATAAATTCAGGCTCTATATCACTGGCTACCAAGTTTTTGTTCATACAGACCATTCGGCCATAAGATATCTAATGAACAAACCAAACACAAGTGCTCGAGTAATTCGATGGCTGCTATTAATTCAAGAATTTGACATCACCATTTTAGAAAAGCCAGGTAAACACAATGTAGTGGTTGACTTTCTATCTAGGCTGACACATGGACAAGATAGTGAAGTAATCAATGACAGTTTTCCAGATGAGCACCTTTTTGCCATATCCACAAGAAGCCCGTGGTTTGCTAACATAGCAAACTATTTAGTGTCTGGAAAATTTCCAGAATATTACAGTTATAAGGAAAAGACAAAAGTAATAAGGCAAAGTGCAACATACATGTGGATAGAAGGCATGCTATTCAAACAAGGACCTGATCAAATACTCAAAAGGTGCATCAGAGAAGATGAAGTGCATGACATCATGCACGCCACTCACAATGAACCATGTGGGGGACACTATGCTGCAAAGAGGACAACCTATAAGATTTTACAAATAGGATACTATTGGCCAACAATCCATAATGATACTTATGAATATGTTTCACACTGTGATGACTGCCAAAGGATGGGAAAACCAACACAAAAATAAGAAATGCCCCTACATCAACAGATTTCCTTGGAAGCATTCAAAAAATGGGGATTTGATTTCGTTGGTCCAATCAACCCACAGTCAAATCAAAAAAGCTACATCCTAGTATGCACTGACTACCTCACAAAATGGACAGAGGTAGCAACACTTGCTACATCCAATGAAAACAACATAGCAAAATTCTTCACTGAGCAAATATTTCATAGGTTTGGAGTACCAAGAGAACTAGTATCTAATCAAGACCCACAATTCACATCCAACTTAATAGAAGACTTGATGAAATGAAACAATGTCAAGCACAAACAGTCCTCTTCCTATCACCCTTAGGAAAATGGTCAAGCAGAAGTCACCAACAGAGAATTAGAGAGGATTCTAACAAAGACAGTCCAACTCCACAAAAGAGATTGGGCTGACAGATTAAGTGAAGTAGTTTGGGCTATAACACCACATGGAAAACAACAACAGGATTCACTCCTTATGAGTTAGTAAATGGAAAGAAAGTCATGCTGCCAATTGAATTTGAAATAAAAACACTAAGAATTGTAGCAGAGTTGAACATGGAACTATCATAAATACAACAAGAAGGCATGCTACAATTGAATCAACCGATGAGCAATGCCAACAAGCACTAGCCCACACGAAAATCATCCAGCAGCAAAGAAAGAAGTGGCATGACAAGCACCTCAAGGATAAAAAGTTCAAGGAAGGTGACGAGGCACTACTATATGATTCCAGGTTTCACACATTCAAAGGAAAACTAACAACTAGATGGATAGGACCTTACATCATTGAGCATATATATGAAAATGGAGCAGTCAATATTATTACAATAGATGAACAATAGTTTCCCATGATAGTGAATGGACATCAGCTAAAACTTTACAAGAAACCACAATCAAAGGAAGATTTTACATAGGTACTCTACTAGCAACAATTGATGCTGATAGAGAATATAGAATTTCATTGAAAAAATGATGAAAAAGAAAAAAACAGAAAAAGAGAAATAAATGGAAAAAGAAGAAAAATGAAAAAGATGAAAAAAGAAGCAAACAAAAAAATATAAATACAGTTGAATGAAAAACAGGCCAAATTATAGGGCCACATACATACCTATGAAGATCAAGCATTAAAAATTGCAAAATGAAATATCAAGAAAAAGAAACATCAATATGCAAGCGAGCCAGAGAATTCTCAAAACATCCACAGCAATCAAGCGAGCCAGAGAAGTATCAAAAAAATCCACAACAATCAAGTGAGCCAGAGAAGTATAAAAAAACATCCACAGCAAACAAGCGAACTAGAGAAGTATCAAAAACATCCATAGCAATCAAGCGAGCCAGAGAAGTATCAAAAACATCCACAGCAATCAAGCAAGCCAGACATGTATTCAAGAGAGCCAGCAAAGATATCAACCACTACAAGAATGAATCAAAGCACAATGTTTAATCAACTCTACCATTTGATCATGCGATCCTACCACATCTTCAAGCGAGCCAGCACAAAACGAGATAAAAAATCATTGCATAGATTTATCACAATGTCAAAACAGAAATGGCACAAAGTTCAAATGAAGGTGATACAACAATTTCAAACGAGCAAAAGAAAAATGCACACAGCACAAGGAACTACTGACATGCCAGAATTTACTAAGGAACATGCCGAATCTACTACAAAATCCTGCACATGTAGAAATCGAGCAAACTCATCATCTCAGGTACGCTAAGGCATAACAAGGTAATCTCTAAACATATTTGTTATATTCTTACGGTCAAATCCTTATCCCCAAAACAGTTATTTTTTAAGTTGAGGACAACTTTTCAATAAATTTGGGGGGGGAAGATTCAGATTACAAAATCATTATTGCACACCCCCTTCATATCAATAAATGATGAACCCGTAGAAACCACCATACTTCCCAATAATTGGAGCAGAAGGGAAAGGTTCAGATTACAAAATTATGATTCCACACCCCCGTCAGTAAGGTAAAATTCCCTTGCAATCTTTGTGGGGAGGATCATCTTACTCACTTATGTCCTCGAATTGAAGAAGCATCGAAGCATTTGGCACAGAGCCCAGCTGTGTTGAAGGATCCCTTACCTCATCACCAAAACATGGCTTCGCATGCTCCCACCACTGGTTATGGTACTAATGAAACGGCAACGTATTCTTCCAGTACTAGTGGTTATGGATGTGTGAATATGGTTCAGTCGGAGATTTGTGTTGCTACTCGTCAACGCGATTATGGTGCACCACAACCGAATTTGGGGAATGAGCCTCCCCCTCCTCCTGATAATTCCTTGCATATCAGGAATCCCTCTATTATGCCGCAGATACCGAAAGGTGTTCTCAAGTTCTCCATGCATAATCCTAATGCTCGAGCCGCCCAGAACTACTCCATTGTAGAATATTTGGGCCAAACTCCACGTGCCATGTCGGCTCTTGAGGTTTTGCAAGCTCATCCTTCTCAAAAGCATGCCCTTTTGAGTGCATTAGGAGTTTAGGATGGGGGAAGTCCTAGTGTTATCAAGTTCGATACTAATGATGTCCAGCCTCGTTTACCTTACCACGTGACTTTTCAAATCCAAGTGGTTTTCCTTAAGAGCTTCGTCAAACGTACTATGGTTGATGAAGGTGCCTCCGTGTCAGTATGTCGTTAGCTTGTTGGAAAGCTCTTGGCTCTCCTCCTCTACTCGTGTCTAGAACTACACTCACTACATTGAATGGTAGATCTTTTACACCACATGGAATTATCCCTTCCCTTGTTGTCTCCTTGGGAGGTAAGTCTGTGCCTATTGAAGTCAAAGTGGTTGATGCGCCCATCGACTACAACCTTTTACTGGGTCGGAACTAGATGTACGCTATGAAGGCTGTCGTGTCTACTATATTTAGAGTTATCTTCTTTCCCCATGAAGGCAAGATTGTGACGATCGATCAACTGGATTATGTTAGCACTCCTTCCACAGCATCCACAGGATCTGTAGTCCCGCAAGTTTCTAATTCTCAGCCGGCAACTAGGAACATTGGTGTTGGAATGTAACCCTCATTGATGGGAACTTTTAACTATTATGTGCTTGTGAATTTTATTGGAACCATTACCGACAATGCATCTCCTCCTTCAAATAATATGTTATTCTGGACCTCTTATTTAGATGATCCGTGGAATTTACCATCCATGAGTTCCACATCTGGAGACATTGCGTATGTCGAGATGTCTATGCCTTTATCTGTAGCGGATCTCGCTTACGATCATATCCAACAAACCACTGCAGATTAGGATCTCTCTTCTTCCCAGACAGTTGAAGAATATCCCGTTACGCTGCCAGTTTGGGCAGCCAACTCGTCTTGTTCACACGAATGCGTTGATAGTACTCTACCTTCGGATGAAGATTTTATCAAGTCCATGCATGGTAACGACGAGCTGCGGGGGGATCTTTATCGTAGATCTCATTCCCTCCTACCCTTGATCTTATTGAACAAGATGAGTCTAGAATATAGTCTTCCATTCATTTTGATCCAGGCATAGTTTTGTCTAGCCTCGGTTTGACATTAAAGTCTGATCTCCCTAGTGATGAGTCTTTAGACTCTCCTACAGATCCGCAAATTGGTGATCCTGATGAGTTCGATTCTACTTCTAGAATTTCCAACTCCTGTGATGAAGAATTTGCCACTGCAAATTCCTTCACATCCTTCAGCTTTTCTGTTCATTTTGAAGATGATCATTTTGATCCCTCAGGTATTGGTACTATGGCACCTTCAATGGCTAGCTCTAACTGTGTTATGTCTGAGTTTAACAATAGTGAAGTTGAAAATGTTTCTACCGCAGTGACATGTATCATATTTTTCTTTACATACATTTTAGAGATGATCTTGGTACTTATCTTTCTTGGAGAGAGGATTTTTAGCTGGACTTATACTTGTTTACTGGTCCTTTTCGACATTGCTTCGGTTATGGAAGGCATATTCGGAACCTTGTATATAGGTTTAGGCCTCCCCATTGTTATGATGCATTTGAACCTATTACTATCCGAATTCGCAGACACCCCCTGAGTGTCCTTATCTTGCTCATGTTCCTTGCATTATGCATAGCTTTGTCCCATGAGCTTGGAACTAGTCTCACATGTCCCTGACACTCGTTTGCTCTCATTACGAGCATTCTTCCATATCTGCTTTGAGCTCATTAAAAATACTAAGGAGGTCACGAGTTTAATTTTTTGGGCTCATTAAACCTTTACGGAAAATATTTTTATAAAGTCTTTTTTAAGCCCTTGTTAGACTTTTCCAAATCAAACAAGATTGCCGGGTATGCTTTTCATTTCAAACTCGTTAAAGGATTTGAAGTGACATTCACTTAGGTATAAGTTTACCCACTTTCCAGACCTTTGTGGATTAATTACGAAAAAGGTATACTCTAGTCATACGTGACTAGAAGAGTTCTTCTCTCATTGTTTTATACTTTTTTGGGTGAGGAGACTAACTTTACGAAAAAGGACTCCTGTTTTATGTCATTTTGTGATTGCATTGCATCATCCTCCTTGTTGCTTGAGCCTTGTTCCGGCTCCCACTTACTCAATTGTTAGCCTGGTGCCTGAGCACTTTTCCCTGTCGAGCCTTGCAAAGATTATATATTTGCCTTCCACAATTTGATGACCCTTTGACCCTGAGGGAACACACACCTGAGTGTCCACATCCTACATGCACTTCCTTGCATTTAGCATAGGTATGTTCCACTACTTGGGACTAGTCTGCTAGCTATTTGACACTCGTTCCCTCACTTGTTGTATTATAAGAAATTTTATTCTTTTTCAAGCTTTTCCCAAATATGAAAAAGACCAAAAAAATCAAATATTCCAAAAAGCCGGATGGGATTATGGTCACTATTTCTTGTTGGTAGCTGTTGTGTCACCTTTGAATAGAGCATTCATTCCACTCCATACATTATGATTCGGGACTATAGTTGGGCCTTAGGAGCTGTACTTTTTTTTTTCAGTTTTCTCCACCGATTGGTTAAGCTTCCAGTCATTATGGAGCCCTCTGTAATGGCTGCTACATTGCACAGTTTATGTCAAGTCTATGCTGACTAAGTCTATCCATCTGCTCATTCTCTTGTTCAAAGGAAGTCCTGAAACCAGTGTCGGCCACTCCTCAGATATCTTGACTATTGCATGTCATCCATCCTTATTGAGTCAGTCCATTTCACCTAAGATCTTCCAAATCTTTCAGCATTGCTGGTACCTCATGCTGGTTGATGGGGGATGCCTTAATGCCCTCCTTCCAGTGAGTCTCGTTCCATCGAATTCAACTCATTTATTCCGGGACTTGAGACTTAGAGTTCGGTTGAGTACCTTGAGGCTTGCAGTCATTAGTGGTAGGTTCTCTTGCCATCGACAGTTTTGGGAATACATCAATGTCCCCTGATCGATGGATTCATCCTAGTGTTAGACTTCAACCCATTTATTCACACTCTGATGATTGTGCTCTGTGTTTTGATGCCCATTTTCATTATTGGTGGGTCATCTCGCGTCTGTTAACGGTATACATCATTGACCGGTAATCAGATGATGTCTCATTAGGTTCGACCCCAACTCCTTTTATTCACTTGATGGGACTTGCACCGTCGAAGACTTGTGTAGAAGACCCAGGCAATTGTGGCATTTAGTATGCTACATATGACTTTGACTTTACATCTGAGATATCACCTCTCATATTTCAGTAGTTTGTACCTCCATTTTTGCACCAGTTGTCTTCTTTTCAGCAGAAGACCATATCTTATTGTAGAGGGATCATGGCTATGATCACTTATCTAATCTATCCATTATGTACTGCCTATTCATGGCCATTGTATCAGATTGTTGTACTATACCAACATGTATTCAGAGATACTATTGTATTATGATGAGTGAACTGTTCTTTCCACTTGTGTCTCCATCACTCTACTTTTGAGTTTTATAATGTATTTCAGCCATCGGAGCACATTTCAGTCTCTGACCTCACACGTTAGGGGGCATCTGTTACACAGAAATATTCCACGTTGTGAGCATCAGCATTCTTTGGCCTATAGGATCCATTTCAGTGACTCAGATCCATTTTTACCCTTCAGTGATACCCGTTTGCCCTATTTTTATTCCTACCCGCATGTTGCATCACTATAGCATGTGTACCCATGAGTTGCATCACTATAGCCCGCGGGTATCAAGTAAAATGGTAAAAAACACTATTAATTACTTTTTACTCCCAAAAAGCGGTCATTGGGTGACCTTTGGCTCTCCATATGCCCAAGTAACGTCTCAATGAGTCCTTTCACCTACCTTTGAGAGGACTATATATTAAGCACATATGGCTTATGGATGGGAGGAAGAAGAGAATAGTAAAGGAACTCTAGTGGATTTTTTCCCTATCTTGAGTCTGCACTCATTGATCCTTGTAGTTGTGAACCTCTTATGTTCACCTTCCAAACTCCTTCTAGTTTGATTTTTCCATTCATGGAGGATTGAAGTGGTGGAGGCACAAGTGGATTGATCTAGATCTTGGTTCAGATTGGTTTCCGGCAAGAGGTCATATCACTTTGTACTTCTTCTTGTTCATTAATAGAAATACTCATATTCTCGTCCATTCATGGTGTGAATGTCATTTATTATACATTGGGTTACATTTTCTTATGATATTATGGACCATTGTTATTGATAATGTTAATGTCAATTATATATTATATGTACTTGTTGGATATTGGTTGTCAAGACTAATTTGCATATTAGAAGTGCGTGGATTGAAAGCTCCAACGGGGATCTACATCAAACGTTGGATCGAGGTTGGTTACATTTCTCCATTATCTTAACATTGTCATTTATAATAGCATTGCTTTGAGAATTGAGTAGATTTCTAGCAGTCATCTGTCTGTTGTGGTATTCCCAAACCATAGTGAGTTTTCTCCAATACAGGAGTGGTTGCGACAAGTGGGACCCATGCGATAGATGTCGACACGGGGGCCTGTCGCGAGATGAAAAGGTGGTATTGGAAACTACTTAGGTGAATGCGACATGGTTTTCAGGGACACGTGATTCCCAACGAATGGTGTAGATCAGCACGGGAGGAATGATCCGACGACCGATAGATGAGGGTTGTCATATCCATGGTTAAAGGGAGACTAGATCTGATGGAGGAGATCATCCCATAAAATATCAATGATTGAGATTGATAGGAGTCAAACAAATAAGGCCGGAGGATAAGTGAACACGGTTTATTTATATAACTTTTGATGGGTAAAGTGGACATTTTTATTTTTACGGGGTCGGTCTGGACCAAGGGTTTCCGGTCATAGTCAGGCCAAAGCAGGAAATGTATTTTGTCACCAAGGAGGCCAACGAGGGGCCTATCTCCAGAAATATTCAGGGGTACAGGTCGTTCCGTGAGATAGGGCCTTTATCCTAGTGTAGCAGTCCAGCTTCTGGTTGCCAAAATTAGCAGGAGTATGAAGGTCCTACTTGAGTAACCAGGCGCGGGAGATTTCGGTGGTCCTGTATTTTGTTCGGCCCTGACCGAATAGGTCTGTTCTGTGTTTGTCTCTCGAAGCCCCAGATATTTGAGTATGGAGGACTCCCCAAAGATGTAGGCCATCGCCTTGTTTTTCCAAAGTCCACCTGAGAGTCGGTGGACCTCCTTAACCACCCGTTTTGGGATTGGCCTCAACATTGAGGATAGCTCCCCTGCCCTTCTAAGCATTCAAAGTAAATGTTGGTCTGCCTGAAGTCGAATGTGGGTCAATACCCAGCTTGGGATAGTTTCTGACCAAAGGTATCCACCCACAAGATACAGGTTTCTCCGGTACTAGTGACTTCAAGCCTCGGCCCCAGATGGGGGAGGAAGATAGAGGTGAGTAAGTGGGGGAGACATCGCTCCCAGCCATACAGGTGCGAAGGTGGGGTTCTCATGGAATTATAAACATGCTAAAGAAGGGCTCGAAAGTTAGTGAGGAAGTCATCTAGGAGAGCATCTCCAGGAATCAATTTCGGTTTATCTGTCTAGCAACTAGCTAGGGAAGTTACCGTGCTGCCTTTCATCTTCTGGTTTGAGTCAAATGCCCTTCGGTAAAAGTGTTGGTGGAGGTAAAGGGGTCAGAGCAGCAGGTGATAAAGGTGCAGGCTGGAAGAAGGTCACTTGCGCGGGATGCTAGGTGGCCTAAGTGGCTGCGAGGATGATGTGACCCACGTCTTTCGGCATATGGGGAATAAATGAGGTGAAGTGTTGTGACGTAGACAATACCATAGGGATAAGCGGCTTAAAGGAATCTTTTCTTCTACCACAATGATTGTCGATGTGATGGAAGCCACCTCAGCATCGTCAACTGCTCCGCCGACTATCTGGAGATCTTTGCCAAGCATGTTTCAGGTTAGCTCAGACTTGGGGAATCATTGCTACTTAATTGGGGGGTCCGATCAAGTTGTCATGGCGATTATGGACACACGTAGCCACTTTCATCATCACTGCAGTTATGGATATGGTTTTTCATCCACTATGCTAGATCGGTGTATAGGATGGATGGTACACTTGGCAGCCTGGGGCATCTTTTAGTTGAGATTGGATCATGGAGAAAGAGCAGGGATCCAGAGTGGTTTTCATGCTCGAACAGGTGTGGTCCGAGGTGGAGGAAAAGCATGCTCCTTCGTCTCCTATGATGCTCGACCACATGGAATCCATCTCTACTAGTGAGGATGAGGAGCCGAAAAAGAAACAAGTGTCCAAAAGAGTTCGGCGTCAGAGAAAAGAGAAGGTTCCTGAAGAAGAAGAGGGTGTCTAGCAAGACATGGAGAGCATCCATGATCTCGTGCTCCCTACTAAGGAAGTGACATCTCCTCCACCAGCTAGCGAAGCGCAAGAAGACGGCTCCCCGAAGGTAGAAGACTTCTTTGATTCGCAAGGTCGATTGAAGACTTCGGAGTAAGGTGGCGCCCTGTCCATAATATTTTTGTTTCTTGTCTTGGTCAGTCTGTTTTGAACATGACACGTATGTAATATTCCAAATTTGGGGCTGTTAAGGTGGTAGCGTAATTTTGTTTGTTTTCAAGGACTAATTCAAGGCCAAGATCCTATAAAATCTTTGTAATAGAATAATTAAGGGTTGGAAAATCATTTGGCTAAGGCCTGAGTGGCGAGCCCAGTTTTTTAAGAATTTCATATTAATACAATGTGCAGTGCTTATGGTAGACTGTTTTGCAGAGATTCCTGTGTCATTCTAACTTGTAGTCAATTTTTTCCTTCTTCTCAATGTGCATGTGCTTCCTGTTATGCCTTTACATTATGTTTTTCATTTCATGTCCGAGATCAGTGTATAATAGTTTGGAATTCTTGGAAACTCGCTCTAGCTATTATCTCATATGTTCACAAAATATTTCTACTAAAGTTGATATTGAATTCATCTTTGATGGATTCTCATATCAATGGACTGTTCTTATTTTATTCTTTTACCACCAGAAAATATCTTTACGACGGCAAGCAAGTGGCTACCTTGCCTCTGTTAGAGTAGTTCACACTATGGCACTGCTATCTGATTTATGTGTGATATCTTGACTCCATCGCCCAATTTTTTTTCCTTGTGATTATCCCTCCAACATTTCCTTACATTTTGTCCCGTCATAAATCTGACCTTCTGTTAATAGTTTAATTGAATATTTTTTATTAAGGAAGGCTGGCCTGTTTGTTCATTGTTGTCGCCTTTGGATATTTCCAGTCTTTCAGAAATTTGTAGAGAGAGCCCTCTCAGACTGTGCTGGGTCAGTAGAATTAGTCCAAAGTGGTTAGTGGTTACCCCGACTTGCCCTCTCCTGCAACCTAGGGGGTACGATTTGGGTGTTAACACTTTCAATTGGGAATTTTCTCTTGATGTGACCCACCTTGTCCATTTGGATATAATTTTGCATTATTACTAACTTGGAAATCATGTTTGGCAATTATTTGACCCTTAATATCAATTTGAAAAACTATCATGACTTTGGCCAATGGGCTTAGGCCATTGTGACCTAATGGAATTTTTTGGGACATGACACTTTACAAATCCTTTACTAGATGCTAAGTTTGTAAAACTTGGGGTTGTGCTTAGGATTCAGGTAGCTGCAATTATCGGGGAATGTTCAAAGAATGCAATTACATCTCATGAATCCCTGAGGCATTGTGCTGATGGGGAGGTGTTGGAACTTAAGGTTGTGTAGGTTCATCACACATATGGATATTTTGTACATAGTCATTCGATAGGAAGGACTTGAATACCAAAGTGTTGTGGGAAAATTTGCACAAAGGTGTGCAACACTTCCCACTTGAGGGGGTGTAACCTTTGAGGTTTTCAATAAGGCCTAGTATTATATTACTAAAGAAAATGTGAGTTACTCCAAGTTGATCATAAAAGATATTATTAGTAAAACAAAACAAAACAAAACAAAAAATTGAAAATAACTTGAAACAAAGAAAAGGTAGTGAGAATATGAAAATAGAAAAAAGAAGAAAGTGCTAAAACCAATTTAGATTTCCCAATGGTCAAGCTTATTACATTTAGTGTCACATAATTCTAGCAGCATAACCTTGCTCTGAATTTCTCTATTTAGATGCATGCCAATGGATTCCTTTTATAGGCCAAGAGATGTCCAAGAAACAACTAGATCCAAATGTGAACCCTATCACCTCATGAAGTAGCTCCAAATTAGACAAAGGGGGCTATTCAATGATTGAAGAGACAAATTCAAATTTATGTTGGTGAAGAACCCTTCATGAGCCTTCAATGCACAACTAGTGGTTAATATCCCACTGTTTTTGACAACCATGTGGATCTAAAAGGAAAATACACACTAGGCTAGCACAAGCATAAAATTGATAAGACATGTTGTAGCGTGGGCTAACATGGATGTAACCATGCTACCTATTCTTTTGATCATTTTTTGGCATTTTTGCCCTGATGTTCTTTGCTGGATCTGATGAGGATGTCTTCACTAGGATGCATGGTATAAGTTGATGACTCCTTAATGTAAGAATAACCAAAATGTCATATTTGTGTGAAATTTAGGCTTTAACACAAATCTATTTACTAGTGGATTGATTGGGAAATTCAAAGGCTTGACTCAATGGTTGATGAGGCCTTGGTTGTCTCAACTACAAAAACCAGCTAAACCATGAGACATTGCAGATTTCGTGGAAATTGTTAGAACAAAATACCCTTATTTGTGGACCAGATATTCCTGACCTAAAGGGAGTAAATATATTTGGAGAGTATAAAAGAATGACACTATGGATGGTTTTGATATTGTATCATATCTTGTTGTAAGACTTGTTATCTCCCAAATTGACCACCGTATTTTTGGGTGATAGAATAGATGTAAATACAATGGAGATTGAAGAGCAGCAGTTTTAGGATTGAGTGCCACATCTTCAATGTCAAGTCTATTCCTGAATTTCATCCAGAATCTCAGTCCAACTCAAAGCAACTCATACTTATGAATCCTATCATGAGTCTCGAGTTTATGATTTGCTCAGCAGTTGTCAATTATCTATTTTGCATGTTCGTTCACAGATTGAACCATTAATAAAGACAAGTCAAGTGATAATTCGGAGGAATTTTCTACTGAAATCACGTGATCTTGCGGGGCCATTTCGACAGCCTCCCGAACTCCAAATTCAGATCTGGAAGCACCAATGGATAGCTTATGATCTGTAGATCAAAATCGACTATTCGAACATGCAAAACGGACATCGGACGGTTGAGAAAATCGATTTTTTCCAAAGGCAGTTTTTTCAGGAATCCTACAGGTTTTGGCAGCTTAGGCGAGCCCGACAGAGCTCATTAGCTGCCGAAAGGTCTGACTTCCGGCGGCTAAGGCACGAAATCAGCAGAAAGCAGCATTTTGGGTTTTAATTTTTGAAACAGTTACAGCTTTCGGCAGCTTAGGCGAGCCCCACAGAGCTCATTAGCTGCCGAAAGGTCTGACTTCCGGCGGCTAAGGCACGAAATCAGCAGAATTGTTAGCTGCCGAAAGCCTGTTTTTGGCAGTTTTTTTCTATTTTTGCCCGGATTTGACTTTTTCTCAACCAAATCTCTCGAAGTTGGTTTCTAATGATGTATAATAATTAAATACATCAGGTTTAATAGTTTATCTTGATGTATTTGATGGTTAAGAAGGTTGAAAAGTGAAAATGGTGAACTAGTTAATGAGCAGAAATATTGTATTTTTGCCAAAGGAGGCAAATTCGAATTTCTCATGATGATTCATCAGCCTTGGAAGGCTTTCTACACCTGTCAAAGAGATTGGAGGATATCAGGGTTTTCAAGATAGAGTTTGACTCATTGGATATGATCTTTTCCTATTTTGATTTGATTTTCCATTATTAGCATTCCAGATCCATTTTTATAGGATCTCATCCTACACTTGTTGGTTGGACTATTTTTGGGCAAATCTGATCCATTTTTCATGGATCTAGATTTGATCTTGTAAGGCTATAAAGCCAAAGTCATTTGGAGAACAAAGGGTTCAAGTTTGGATACATTTGGGGCTATGTACTTGACACTTTCTTGCTATATGAATCACAGTTTTCTTTGGTCATTAGATATCAGTCTGTCTACATTTTCCATTATTCTGCACCCTGTTTGAATTAGCTTAGCTTATGCTCATGATTTGAATGGAGGAACTTCTTATTGCTTAGTGTGACCCTGCGTTATGTATGTACTTGGTTGCATAAACCCTGCATGTTAATGTACTTGGTTGTCTAGGCAATATTCTTCATACCTTGATTATTTACTGTGGCTGATATTTAATTTCTCGAAGCACTGGCTTATTTAGAGGCATGTCATGTTGTCTTACTGCTTAGTCTTCTCAGTTATCCCATTGATCCACCTTTTCAGAAAACACAAAATATGATTTCTCAAGTTACCAAGCATACTTAGCCATAACCACTAAGTAGTTTCTTGGAGAGCTAACAAGACTTGAATAAGGCATTGTGATGTTCTTATCCTAATGCGTTTTTCTTAAGTTCTGTAATGGTGTATTTAAACACCACCTATTTTATTTGAATTTCGTTCCCTTATGCTATTTTATTTTCTGTTCTATGGTTCAAGGTGAAGATGCTCCCAACAATTTCATCTCCTTGGGAGGGTATTCACCAAAGGTGAGTAATTGCACCCCTGGATATTGTTGCATGACAATTAACATAATTGTTTCATTCAAACCTTCATTGGTTGGTCTTGGTCCCTAATCATCTCGGGATAACCTTCAAAGGCCCATGTTTGGCTCTTGATTGATTACATTCACGACTTAACCACCCTGGTTTGATTTATGGTAGAGTGAGTTTGCTTGGATATATCTTAGAGAGTATTTTATAGGAGTGTGTTAATTGTGTCATACATTCACCCTTAACAACCTTTGATCCAATTGGAAAATCATTACCTTCATCATCAGTTAAAAACGTATTGAGAGTTTGCTTCCCTTGTATTGATCATGCCAACAAATAATCAGTGACCCATTCATTATCTTTTGGGGAAACAACTGCATATATGTGTCCTAGAAAAATGCAATGTGTGTTCAAATGCAAAAGTGTAGGGTTTTAATAACATAGTTAAATAATAAAAAATTAAATTCTTAGATACGATATAATATATCTCTATATGGATGTACAAGATGAAATATATGATCATAGTCTGTTGAAATAGATGATTGTCCCTCCTCTAATTGGGCTTTTTCAACAAATACACATGGGTCTACCATAAGTGATACATGGTCCCATTCATCAAACCAGTTTGTTGATTCACAAATGTAGCTAAGGTTTTCACCCTAGCTTGTGCAAATGAGCACTTGCTAAGGATTGTGGAATCCTTAGAAGCAACGTAGTGGTAACAGTAAAATTCTAATGCAAATAACAGTAAATAACAGAACTAAGACTAAGCATGTGCATGGAAAAATAAATTATTTCTAACGTAAACAGTAAATAAGCTCAAGAACACAGTACAAATATTTAAGTTTCTTCCTTCATTCAAATGGTGAACAATGGAGTTACATGGATTTACCTTAGATGTGAGGTTTGTGGAGTGTTTGTAGCCATCTGAATGAGGAAGGGTGCTCCAATGCTCAAACATACTACTGTTCTCCAAAATTCTCAAGATGGGACAAAGGGTTCACGAGCACAAATGGTGGGCTTTGGGTGAATTTTACTAGCATAAGGGTAAGGTGAACAGTGGATAGGAAATGGGGGGCCTCCACCCTCTATTTATGTATTTTTTAAGTGGAGGAGTGCTTAACCCATGGTTTTAGGAAAAGAGTGGTTTTAGGTCAATGGTTTAGGGTTTCCCCTTCAATTTCCCTCCTATTTGAATTTATTTCCAATTTTTATTCTCTTTTACTTGATTTTGGGAATATTTAACCCCTTTTGAGGGGTTTTGGTATGTTTTGAGGCTTTTGGATTAATTTGAGGAGGATATCATTGACTTTTTCCTTTTGGGTAATTATTCGGGGACTAGAATGGTAGGAAAAATGGTTAACAGAGTCATATGACTAGGGGGATGAGCTAGTGAGCATTTTGTAGGTGTTAACAACAAACACCCCATTTTCCACTACTACAAGGCCCATAGAAGAAAGCCCGTTTTCGAGTCCATACTTCAAATAAAGGGTTTCTTAAGCTTCAAACTGAATGAAATCCATGAGTTCATTTTACTGTGTTGCAATGATATCATTGTGACCAATATGCATTGACCACTTCCCAAAAAATTCTTAGCACATGTCCTATCCTTGTTAAATTCCATTTCTCTTGAGCACCACTTTACATTACTCTAGAGCAACACCGAACTATAGATTTTGCATCTAGAATATGACAATTTGTTGTAAACTTTATCTACTACCTTCGTAGTGCAATTTTGATGCATGCACTAGCCCCATCATGCTCACCTTTCCTATGTCTAGTCTCAAAATAGTTCAAATATGCTACACATTATATGATTTTTTCAAAATACTCAACTAATGGAATACATGGGCATTTTTTGTTGGGGAACCTCTTCATATGAACCATATAATAGAAAATAAAATAGTAGAATGGAATTGCATTCCAATAAGAGAGATAGTGTCTAAATACACCATTACAACACTTAAGGGCATTGCATCATGATCTGAACATCACAATGCATTATCCTGAATCAATACATTTTGATATAAACACAACCCATAGGGTTGTTAATTTATAGTCTCCAGATATAACAAATTCCCATGAATAAAGGATGATCTGGTCCACAAATAAGGGTCATTGATTTTAAATGTTTCCAAAAAATATGCAAAGTCCCATGGTTTAGTTGGTTTTTCTAGTCGAGACGACCACGACCTCATCGACCATTCAATCAACCATTTAATTGACCACTCAGTCGAGCCTCCATTCATCTTCTATGCTAGTCGAATGGTGTCCTTTGATTTTTTTCCTCCAAAAGATCCATAGGTGTGATAAATCTACACAACCTTATGTTCAACCACCCCTACCCCATAAACGCAATGATTTTTAGATTCAAGAGGTGAAATTACCTTCTCTAAATAACCCCCCATAATTGTATATTCATGATGCCCAAGCATAGCCCAAAGTTTCACAAACCTAGCTTCTGGTAGAGGCTTCGTAAAGATATCAACAATATGATCATCTCTTCTACAAAAAAAAATGAGACAACATTGTCATGTACCAACTGTGTCAAGTAGTGAAAAAGAAGTTCAACATGCTTCATTTTTCTATGAGAAAAATGATTATCAACAACCTATATTGTACTATGATTGTCACAACTAATAACAATCGAGGATTGAATAGGAAAACCAAGCCATTCCGAAAGTTGGTAGATCTAAACTTCCTTTGTACCTACAATGACAACTCCACGATATTCTACTTCTTTAGTCGAAAGAGAAACTACCTTTCTTTCTTACATGACCATACAAAGGGTATGGAACTTAGTTCAAACACATAGCTAGAAGTGTACTTATAGTCATCAATGTCTCCTCCCCATTCAAAATCAGTGAACCCAACCAGTGGTTTTGTGCCGCAACTGTATTGGAGAAAAATCACTATGGCTTGGGAATACCACAACAGACAGATGACTACCAGAAACCAACTCAATTCTCAAAATGCTATTATAAATGACAATGTTAAGATAATGGAGAAATGTAACCAACCTCGATCCAAACGTTTGAAGTAGATCCCCGTTGGAGCTTTCAATCCATGCACTTGAAATATGCAAGTTATTCTTGACAGCCAATATCCAACAAGTACATATAATATAAAAATGACATTAACATTATCAGTAAGAATGGTCCATAATATCACAAGCAAATGTAACCCAATGTATAATAAACAACATTTACAACATGATGGACGAGAATATGAGTATTTGTATTAATGAACAAGAGGAAGTACAAAGTGATACGACCTCTTGCTAGCAACCAATCTGAACCAAGATCTAGATCAATCCACTTGTGCCTCCACCACTTAAATACTCCATGAATGGAAAACTGAAACTAGAAGGAGTTTGGAAGGTGAACATAAGGGGTTCACAACTACAAGGATCAATGAGTGCAGACTCAAGATCGAGCAAAAATACACTAGAGTTCTCTTACTATTCTCTTCTTCCTCCCATCCATAAGCCATATGTGCTCAGTTTATAGTCCTCTCAAAGGTAGGTGAAAGGACACACCGAGACGTTACTCGGGCAGATGGAGAGCCAAAGGTCACCCAATGACCGCTTTTTGGGAGTAAAAAGTAATTAATAGTGGTTTTTACCATTTTACTTGATATCCGTGGGCTATAGTGATGCAACTTGCGGGTACGCATGCTATAAGGATGCAACATGCGGGTAGGAACAAAATAGGAAAAATAGTATCACTGAAGGATATAAATGGATCTGAGTCACTGAGATGGATCCTATAGGCCAAATAATGTTGATGCTCACAGGGTAGAAGATTACGATGTAACAGATGCCCCCTAATGTGTGAGGTCAGAGACTGAATGTGCTACGATGGCCGAAATACATTATAAAACTCAGAAGTGGAGCGATTGAGACACAAGTGGAAAGAGCAACTCACTCGTCATAATACAATAGTATCTCTGAATACATGTCGATATAGTACAACAATCTAATACAATGGCCATGAATAGGCAGTACATAGTGAATACATGTCATAAGTGATCATAGCCATGATCTCTCTACAGTAAGATATGGTCTTCTGCTGAAAAGAAGACAACTGGTGTAAACTGGAGGTACAAACTGTTGAAATCTAAGAGGTGATATCTCAGATGTAAATTCAAAGTCATATGTAGCATACTGAATCCCACAATCGCCTGGGGTATTCTACACAAGTCTTCGACGGTGTAAGTCCCATCAAGTGAATAAAGGAGTTGGGATCGAACCTGATGAGACATCGTCTAATTACTGGTCAATGATGTATACCGTTAATAGATGAGAGATAACACACCAATAATGAAAATGGGCATCAAGGAATAGAACACAATCATCAGAGTGTGAATAAATGGGTTGAAGTCGAACACTAGGATGAATCCATCAATCAGGGGACATTGATGTATTCCCAAAACTGTCGATGGCGAGAGAACCTGCCACTAATGATTGCAAGCCTCAAGGTACTCAACCGAACTCTAAGCCTCAAGTCCAGGAATAAATGGGTTGAAGTCGAAGGAACGAGACTCACTGGAAGGAGGGCATTAAGGCATCCCCCATCAACCAGCACGAGGTACCAGCAATGCTGAAAGATTTGGAAGATCTCAGGTGAAACGGACTAACTCAATAAGGATGGCCGACATGCAATAGTCAAGAGGTCTGAGGAGTGGCCGACACTAGTTTTAGGACTTCCTTTGAACAAGAGCATGAGCAGATGGATAGACTCAGGTAGCATAGACCTGACATAAACTTTGCAATGCAAGAGGCATTACAGAGGGCTCCATAATGACTGGAAGCTTAACCAATCGGTGGAGAAAACTGAGAAACAAGTACAGCACCTAAGGCCCAACTATAGTCCCGACTCATAATGTATGGAGTAGAATGAATGCTCTGTTCAAAGGTGACACAACAACTGCCAACAAGAAATAGTGACCATAATCCCATCTGGCTTTTTGGAATATTTGATTTTTTTGGTCTTTTTCATATTTGGGAAAATCTTGAAAAAGAATAAAATTGCTTATAATACAACAAGTGAGGGAACGAGTGTCTGTGATGCACCTGCAACAATTAATTAATACGAATATGCGAAATAGCAGAAATGACAGAACTCATAATCACTTTTATATTGATCACAGGACACTTCGAGGGGGCAACCTCCTATGAGCAAGCTCAACACAAATAACTTCTGTGAGGCACCTGCAACAATCACTTAATGAAAATATGCGAAATAGCAGAAATGACAGAACTCAGAATCACTTTATATTGATCACGGGCCACTTCGAGGGGGCAACCTCCTTTGAGCAAGCTCAATACAAATAACTTCCCGGTGCCTTCATAGGTCTCAACACACACTTATATACTAATTCTAGGTGCCAATACTATGGGTCGAAACCATGGGCCGTTACAAACTATGGATCAACAATACTACGGGCGACTTACAAAGCATATGCGCCAACAACAATAACACAAACTATTGATCAACAAATACTATGGGACGACTTACAAAGCATATGCGTCCAATAAAAACATGCTAACAAAGTAAAGACATGGGTTCCTAACATCCCCTCCCCCTTGAAAAAAAGCTTTGTCCTCAAAGCTTTAGATGTGGAAATTGTTGTTGAATCTGAAGGAGTGGTTCCCATGTAGCATCCTCTGGTTGCATGCCGTGCCACTGAATTAAGACCTCTGTGATAGAGCGAGAGCGAAGCTGACGCGTGCGCCGATTGAGGATGGCCTCTGGCTCCAAAAGGATGGATCCTTCATTATCTAGTTCAGGTAAAATCGTTTGGCCGCTGATGTTGGTGCCAAGAACTTTCTTCAGACAAGAGACATGAAAGACTGGATGAATGCGGGAAGAAGGAGGAAGTTCCAATTTATAAGCGACGGACCCAATCTTCTGAAGAATCCGATATGGCCCATAGAACTTTGGAGCGAGCTTATGACGTCCTTTGAGTTTCAAGGAGGATTGTTTGTACGGTTGGAGATGAAGAAAAACCATATCGCCGACTTGAAAGGTGCGCTCTGAATGGTGCTGATCAGCTTGTTGCTTCATGCGATTCCTTGCCATGTGAAGATTGTCCCGCAAAATGCGAAGAATCTGATCTCAGTTGCGAAGGACCCTGTCGACTTCCTGAACTGGTGAACTGGTGGGGGTGTATGGAAGAAGAGCTGGAGGTGCCTGACCATAGACTGCTTCATATGGGGTCATTTTGGAGGCAGTGTGGTAAGAGGTATTGTACCACCATTCAGCGAGAGGAAGCCACTTTGCCCACTGATGTTGTTGTTCCGAGGTGAAGCAACGAAGATAAGTTTCCAAGCATTTATTAACAATTTCAGTCTGACCATCTGTTTGTGGGTGATACCCTGAACTCATCTTCAGTTTGGTGCCAGTGTGACGAAATAGTTCTGTCCAAAAATGACTAGTGAAAGTCGCATCACGATCCGAGACAATGGAAGAAGGGAGGCCATGAAGACGAAAGATCTGGTCCATAAAAATTTGAGCGACAGAGGAGGCTGTATAGGGGTGGCTGAGAGCACAAAAATGACTATATTTGGAGAGACGATCAACCACAACGAGAATCACTGTCTTTCCGCCAGATTTAGGGAGCCCTTCGATGAAATCCATAGAAATATCTGTCCAAATCCGTGTAGGTATGGGCAAGGGTTCAAGCAATCCTGGAAGGAGTGTTGTTTCACCCTTATTGCGCTGGCAGGTATCACATTCGGCCACCATCTGTTGAATTGTCCTTTTCATGCCCTGCCAAAAGAAGTTACGCCGTGCTCGTTCATATGTTTTGAGGAACCCAGAGTGCCCGGCTGATGGAGAATCATGGAGTTCATAGAAGACAGCCTGTTGAAGATCTGTGCTCTGCGGAAGCACCAGACGACCGTTGTATCGCAGAGAAGCACCATCCCAAGAGTAATGTGGGACCGCAGAAGGATTGTTGGTCAAGCGCTGGATGATCTGAGATAAGGAAGAGTCGTTGCCATAACCCTGTTGAACCGATTGCAACCAATTTGGAACAGGCATAGAAATAGCTGAAAGAGAACCTTGGGCATCAAATGTACGAGAAAGAGCATCTGCCACAATATTGTCTTTATCCTTCTTGTAAGTGATCTCATAGTCATAACCCATGAGTTTGCTAACCCATTTCTGTTGTGCCGGGGAGGAGACATGCTGGTCCAAGAAATATTTCAAACTCTGGTGATCAGTCTTGATGCAGAAATGATTCCCTAATAGGTATGGACGCCACTTCTGTACTGCATGCAAAATAGCCATCATTTCCTTCTCATAGGTAGAGGCAGCTAAATTCTTACCGGAAAGGGCTTTGCTGGTGAATGCAATGGGGTGTTCATCTTGAAGGAGAACAGCACCAAGTCCATTGCCGCAAGCATCACTCTCAATCGTGAAGGGCTTGGAAAAATCGGGCATAGCTAGCACAGGTGTAGTACACATAGCTTGTTTTAGTTTGTCAAATGCACACTGAGCAGCAGGTGTCCATGTAAAAGCATCTTTTTTCAATAGGGCAGTTAATGGAGCTGCAATCTTCCCATAATCCTTGACAAACTTGCGGTAGTAGCCAGCCAACCCCAAAAAACCACGAAGGCTCTTGAGTGTTTGAGGATGTGGCCAATTGTTCATGGCATCGATTTTGGCAGGATCCACGTGAACCCCTTGTGCTGAGATAATGTGCCCGAGATACTCAACTTCCTTTTGTCCAAAAACACATTTAGACTGCTTGGCATGGAGATGATGGTCAGAGAAAAGTTGCATGACAAGATCCAGATGCTGGAGATGTTCATCCCATGTTTTACTGTAGATGAGGATATCATCAAAGAATACCAGAATGAATTTCCGCAAGTAGGGTCGAAATATTTTATTCATTAAGGCATGGAATGTGGAAGGAGCATTAGTGAGGCCAAAGGGCATGACCAAAATCTCATAATGGCCATCATGTGTGTGGAAAGCCGTTTTAGGAATATCCTCCTCATGAACCCGAATTTGATGATACCCAGAGCGAAGATCCAACTTGGAGAAAAAGTGAGCCCCATGAAGCTCATCAAGAAGCTCATCAACAACAGGAATTGGAAACTTATCCTTGATGGTAAGGTGATTAAGTGCTCGGAAGTCAATGCAAAGGTGCCATGACCCATCTTTTTTGCGGACAAGAATAACTGGAGAAGAAAAGGAACTAGTGCTTGGGCGAATAATACCTTGCTTCAATAAGTCCCGCACGAGCATTTCAATCTCTGTTTTTTGGTGAAATGGGTAGCGATAGGGCCTGATGTTGGGAGGAACGCTGCCAGGAAGGAGCTGAATACGATGGTCTTCTGGCCTGGAAGGTGGTAATCCCACTGGTTCAGCAAAGACACCTGTATATCGATTCAGAATTTGTTGTAGATCCGAAGGAGTAGTGGAGACCGCGGATGGTTGCATCTGGATGGAACTGACCTGAGCGATGACACCATGTGAACTCTTCTTGAGGAGTTTCTCCATGCGATGTGAACTGATGATGCTGAGAGAACCTGGTTGTAATCCTGTCAATGTGTGTTTGTGTCCATTGAGGGAAAACTGCATCCAAAGTTCGGCAAAATCCCATAAGATAGGGCCGAGTGTGCGTAGCCATTGAGCGCCCAAAACCACATCACATCCGCCTAAGGGAAAGGCAAACATGTCAGAGCGCAGGATATAATCTCCCATAGAGATACGCACATTTCGACACTTCCCTTTGCAAGGTAAGGTGCCCCCATTGGCAATCATGACTTCAAAGTTGGAGCAAGGATGGATAAAACAATCAGCTTGTTTGGCGATCCGAGGGTCGATGAAATTATGAGTGCTACCAGAATCAATGAGGATTGTAAGAGGAAGCTTCTTGAAGTAACCCCTAACCCGCATTGTTTGGGGGGTGGTGATTCCAGCTAAAGCATGGAGAGATATCTCTGGCTGGTCATCCTGAGACATAGGGTCAATAGGCGGTTCCTGAATGTCGACCGGAGCATCCAGTGTTTCTGGATCTTCATCACCCATTTCAGAGGCAGGCGGAGACTCCACATCCAGGAGATAGAGCTTTTGCTGAACACATCTATGTCCCCGAGTGAATTTCTCATCACAATTATAGCAAAGCCCCTTTTCTCTGCGTGCTTGCATCTCTGCTTCAGATAAACGCTTGATAGGAGTCGGTCGAGGAGCCTGCGGTATAGGTGGTCGCTGAGAACCCATATTTCTGAAGGGAATAAAAGTGGGCTTGGAGCGTTGCTGGGCTGCAATCTTGTCTTCTTCCAACTTAGCCAACCCAAGTGCTTCCATCATTGTGTTGGGACAGAACATTTTGACCTCAGAGCGAATGGCATCCTTTAGACCACTCATAAAACAACTCCGGTAAAATTCATCAGTCAATTTTTCGGTGTGGTTGGCTAGATTCTCAAATTCGATTTGATACTCTCTCACAGTGCCAGTTTGGTGAAGTTTAGTGAGGGCTCCTGTGAAGTCATCAAAAGCACTAGGACCAAATCGTTGCAAAAGGAGCTGACAAAAGTCTGGCCAGTTGGGCTCTGGATGAGCCTTGATGTACCAACGGTACCATTGAAGAGCTTCCTGTTCCAAATGAAAGGATGCCAACGAAACTTTGTTGACATCAAAAGTATTATGCAGACTGAAATACTGTTCTGCACGATAGATCCATCCAGTTGGATCGGTACCATTGAAGCGAGGAAAATCAAGCTTCGGACCACGGAAATTGCTGGAAGAAGAGAACCCATTGTCTGCTGAAGACTCGGACTACCGTTTGTTGTTCATGGCTGAATGTTCAAGATGGAGACCGAGAAATTTTTCATCCAGATCCTGGAGTTTGGCTTGGATGGCTGCAAGTGCTTCCTCCATGGTTTTTGCTCCTGCACGGGTGACAACCATAACCGGGATTTTATTTTATTTGATTTGATTTTTATTTATTTATTTATTATTTATTATTTATTTATTTTTATTTATTTATTTATTTATTTATTTATTTTTTTGATTGGGTAGGAAAACAAAAACAGGAGCTACTTCAGTAAGGGAAAATTTGGATTTGGGAAAAAATCAGAATGGTAATTGGGGTTTGACTAGGTTTTGGACACTGTTGGATAGACAGGGAGGCAAAAATGAGGATTTCAGAAGCGGGGTGAAAGAATGGGAAAATTGGGCAGAGGGGAACAAAGAAGCAGAATTCAGAAAGGAACTCTGTGGTAAAATTTGAGGGTGATTGGGTGAAATCTGAGGAAGTTATGGCAAACCCTAAAAATAGACAAATGTGGGATTTCGGGTTGTAGGAAGGGGAACTGAGGATAGGGTCCTCAGGGATGAAATATGCAGAATGGAATGACAGGGGTTCCCTGAAAATTTCAAGGGAAACGGAGGTAAAACAAGGGAGATATGGAGAAAAAACTGAATTTTATACTCTCCTTTTCTTTTTCTTTTTTTTTCAGACTGGAGCGGCTACGGCTCGGTGTTTTTTTTTTTTTTTTTTTTTTTTTACAGACTGGAGCGGCTACGGCTCAGAAGGAATCTGGAACAACGCCGACCTGCTGGATCTGGAACGGCTTGCAAAATGGATCTGAAACGGCGTAGCAGTGATCAACAATAGTTCAACTGAAGGTAGATATGGACCCCAGGTATGTGCGGCTTCCTAACAGTTCAGGGTTTTCACTCGGCCACCAATGCTGTCTGACGGCTTGCGTATTGGGGCAATACCCCTCACTCCACGGCTCAGGTAAAACTGATAACCGCTTTGCCACAAACGACAACTCTTGGTTTACCTCATGGGTGGGAACTAGTCAATCAGGTAGGGGTCGTTGCCCTTTTCGCTGGCAGGTCCTCTCAATGGGCCAGCTACTTCGGGTTTCCTGTGGTACTCCTCACAATGAGTTTTAGGGCTTATGCCCAAGTACTTCCCACAGTTAAGCGGATAGGGATTATTCCCAAATCCGAACCTGCAACAGATGCGAAAAAAATTTTGGCAGAAATTTCACCCAGCGAGCCCAAGAAAGTGCTCTGATACCAGATGTGAGGCACCTGCAACAATCACTTAATGAAAATATGCGAAATAGCAGAAATGACAGAACTCAGAATCACTTTATATTGATCACGGGCCACTTCGAGGGGGCAACCTCCTTTGAGCAAGCTCAATACAAATAACTTCCCGGTGCCTTCATAGCTCTCAACACACACTTATATACTAATTCTAGGCGCCAATACTATGGGTCGAAACCATGGGCCGTTACAAACTATGGATCAACAATACTACGGGCGACTTACAAAGCATATGCGCCAACAACAATAATACAAACTATTGATCAACAAATACTACGGGACGACTTACAAAGCATATGCGTCCAATAACAACATACTAACAAAGTAAAGACATGGGTTCCTAACAACTTCACGGTGACTTCAATGACCTCAACACACACTTATATACTAAGTCTATGCCCAATACTATGAGTCAAAACCATGGGACATATAATACTACGGGACGACTTACAAAGCATATGCATCCAATACTATGGGTCAATACTATGGGCTAATATAAACTACGGATCAAAAAATATTATGGGACGACTTACAAAGCATATGCGTCCAACAACAATATACTAACATAGTAAAGAGAAGGGTTGACATAGGTTCCTAACATCCCCTCTCCCTTAGAAAAAGCTTTGTCCTCAAAGCTTTGGTTGGAGAAATTGCTGCAGAATTTGAAGGAGTGGTTCCCCGGTAGCATCCTCGGGTTGCATTTCGGGCCACTAACGCCTTTGGAGTGTTAAGGAGGATTGCTTGGAAGGCTGTAGATGAAGAAGAACCCCGTCAGCTGCATGGAAAATGCGCTCAGAATGGTGCTGATTGGCTTGTTGTTTCAGGCGAATTCTGGCCATGTGAAGATTGTCCTGCAGAATGAGAAGAATCTGATTGTGGTTTCGAAGAACTGAGTCAATTTCCTGAACTGGGGAGCTGCGAAGGATGTATGGATGAAGAACTGGTGTTTTTCCATATACTACTTCATATGGTGTCCTTTGAGATGTGGTATTGTACCACCAGAGCGCTGCTAGGAAATCCATAGAAATAGTTGGCCAAAGCTATGTAGGGATGGGCAAGGGTTTGAGCAATCCCAAAAGGAGTGTCGTTTCACCCGTGTTGACTTAGAAAGTATCATCGTCAACCACCATCTGTTGAATTGGCATTTTTAGTCCCTGCCAAAAGAAGTTACATTGTTCCTAGTCATACATTTTGCAGAACCCAGAGTGCCCTGTTGATGAAGAAGCATGGAGTTCATAGAAGAGAGAGCCATGTTGAACATATTGCAACCAATTTGGAACAAGCAGAGAAAGAGCTGTAAGAGAAACTGGGTCATCAATTGTGCAAGAAGGAGCATCTTCCACCATATTGTCTTTACCCTTCTTGTAAGTGATCACATAGGGATAACCCATGAGTTGGATAACCCATTTCAGGTGTGTTGGGGAGGAGACCCTTTGTTCCAGAAAATTTTCCAGACTCGGGAGATCAGTCTTGATGCAGAAATAATTCTCTAATAGGGATGGCTGCCACTTCTGTACTGCATGCAAAATAGCCATCATTTCCTGTTGAGAGGTAGATGTGGCTAAATTCTTACCGAAAAGGTATCTTGAAGGAAACAAGCGCATTGGTTCAGCAAAGATACCTCCATATCTATCCAAGGAAGTAGTGGAGACTGTGGGTGGGTGCATCTGAATGGAATTGAGCTGAGCGATGACACCATGTGAATTCTTCTTAAGGATTTTTTCCAGGTGATGTGAACTGATGATGCAGAGAGACCCTGGTTGTAATCCCATACATTTGTGGTGTGCCCCGTTGACTTTAAACTGCATCCAAAGTTCAATAAAATTCCATAAGATGGGGCCAAGTGTGCGTAACCATTGAACGCCCAAAACCACATCACATCCGCCTAAGGACAAGGCAAACATGTCAGAGCGTAGGTTATAATCTTCCATAAAGATACGCACATTGTGACACTTCCCCTTGCAAGGTAAGGTGCCCCCATTGGCAACCATGACTTCAAAGTTCGAGCAAGGATGGACAAAACAATTAGCCTGTTTGGCAATCCGAGGGTCAATGAAGTTATGAGTGCTACCAGAATGAATGAGCATGGTAACAGGGAGCTTCTTGAAGTATCCCCTGACCCCCATTGTTTGAGGGGTGGTGATGCTGGTTACAGCATGGAGAGAGATCTCGGGTGGGTCATCCTGAGATGGGGTGTCAATAGGCGGGTGTTGAATGTTGACCTGATCATCTACTGTATCTGTAGCTTCTTCATCAGGTTCTAAGGCAGGCGGAGAATCCACATCCAAGAGATAGAGCTTTCGTTGAACACATCTATGTCCCCGAGTGAATTTCTCATCAAAATTATAGCAAAGCCCTTTTTCTCGGCGTGCCTGCATTTCTATTTCAGACAAATTCTTGATAGGAGTTGGTTGAGGAGAAGGCGTGATGGAAGGTCGTTGGGAACCCATATTTCTAAAGGAAACAAAGGTGGGTTTGGAGCGTTGTTGAGCTACGATCTTGTCCTCGACTAGCTTAGCCAACCTTAGGACTTCCACCATTATGTTGGGACAAAACATTTTGACCTCTGAGCAGATTTCATCCTTGAGACCATTGATAAAACAACTCCTGTAGAATTCATCAGACAATCCTTCTGTGTGATTGGCCAATTTCTCAAATTCTATCTGATACTCTCTCACTGTGCCAATTTGGTGAAGTTTAGTGAGTGCTCCTGTGAAATCATCAAAAGCACTAGGACCAAATCGTGGCAAAATGAGTTGGCAAAAATTTGTCCAGTTTGGCTCGGGATGAGCTTTGATTTCCCAACGGTACCAATGAAGGGCTTCCTGTTCCAAATGAAAGGATGCAAGTGGAACTTTATGGACATCAAAAGTATTATGCAGACTGAAATATTGTTCTGCTTGGTATATCCATCCAGTCAGATCAGTACCATTGAAGCGAGGAAAATCAAGCTTCGGCCCACGAAAATTGCTGGAAGAAGAGAACTCGGTGGCTGCAAAAGATTCTGGCTGTCGGTTATTGTTCATGGCTGAATGCTTAAGATGGAGGCTGAGAAATTTTTCATCCAGATCTTGGAGTTTGGTTTGGATGGCTGCAAGTGCTTCCTCCATGGTGTTTTCTCTGGCACGGGTTTGGATGGTGTTTTTTTTTTTTTGGTGGAATGGGTAGAAAAACACAAACAGAAGCTGATTTAGTAAAGGGAAATTTGGATTGGGGAAATAATCTGATGGGTAATTGGGGTTTGACTAGATTTTGGACACTGTCAAAAGGACAAGAAAGCAAAAAGGGGGATTTCAGAAGCGGGGTGATAGAATGAGAAAGTTTGGCAGAGAGGGACAAAGAAGCAGAATTCAGAAAGGAATTCTGTGGTAAAATTTGGTGATTGGGTGAAATTTGAGGAAGTTATGGCAAACCCTAAAAATAGACAAATGTGGGATTTCCGGCTTTGGGAAGGGGAATTGGGGATAGGGTCCTCAGGAATGAAAGATGCAGAATGGAATGACAGGGGTTCCCCGAAAATTTCAAGGGAAACAGAGTGAAAACAAGGGAGATATGGAGAAAAAACTGAATTTTATACTTTTTGGGAGATATGGAGAAAACTGATTTTTTTTTTTTTTTTTCAAAAATGGATCAGCAACAGCGGCATGGAAGGGATCCGCAACAGATGGATCTGCAATGGCACAGAAGGGATCGAAAATGGTTGGATCTGAAATGACGACAGGATCTGGAACGACTTTCAGAATATATCTAAAATGGATGGATCTGGAGCGAAAGTGATCGGCAACAGTTCAACTGAAAATAGATATCGACCCCAGGTATGTGCGGCTGCCTAATAGTTCAGGGGTTTCACTCGGCCACCAATGCTGTCTGACGGCTTGTGTATTGGGGCAGTAACCCTCACTCCACGGCTCAGGTAAAACTGATAACCGCTTTGCCACAAACGACAGCTCTTGGTTTACCTCACGGGTGGAAACTAGTCAATCAGGTAGGGGTCGTTGCCCTTTTCGCTGGTAGGTCCTCTCAATGGGCCAGCTTCTTCGGGGTTCCTGTGGTACTCGTCATAATGAGTTTTAGGGATTATGCCCAAGTACTTCCCACAGTTAAGCAGATAGGGATTATTCCCAAATCCAAACCTGCAACAGATGCGAAAAAAAAAAATTGGCAGAAATTTCACCCAGCAAGCCCAAGAAAGTGCTCTGATACCAGATGTGATGCACCTACAACAATTAATTAATACGAATATGCGAAATAGAAGAAATGACAGAACTCAGAATCACTTTTATATTGATCATAGGCCACTTCGAGGGGGCAACCTCCTATGAGCAAGCTCAATACAAATAACTTCACGGTGACTTCAATGACCTCAACACATACTTATATACAAAGTCTATGCCCAATACTATGAGTCAAAACCATGGGACATATAATACTACGGGACGACTTACAAAGCATATGCGTCCAATACTATGGGTCAATACTATGGGCTAATATAAACTACGGATCAACAAATACTATGGGACGACTTACAAAGCATATGCGTCCAACAACAATATACTAACATAGTAAAGAGAAGGGTTGACATAGGTTCCTAACAGTGTCAAATAGCTAGCAGACTAGTCCCAAACAGTGGAACATACCTATGCTCAATGCAAGGAAGTGCGTGCAGGCTGTGGACACTTGGGGGTATGTTCCCTCAGGGTCAAAAGGGTCATCAAATTGTGAAAGTCAAATATATAAGCTCTGCAGGGCTCGACAGGGAAAAGTGTGCGGGCACCAGGCTAACAATTGAGTAAGCAGGAGCCGACACAAGGCTCAAGCGGCAAGCAGGATGATGCAAATGCAATCACAACTCGACATAAAAGGGAAATCCTTTTTCATAAAGTTAGTCTCCTCACCTGAAAAAGTGTAAAACAATGAGAGAAGAACTCTTCTAGTCATGTATGACTAGAGTGTAATGTCCCTTGTTAGCAATTTTATTAAAATGGCAATTTTTCACTTTTTTCCCTAGTTTGACCTTTGACTAGTTTTGATCTCTAGGTCCCAAATTTGCCCCAAATGATCCCAAATATTATGAGAAGGTATATGAATGAGATTAGAACATAAATATATTTTTTATGGATTCCTTTGGACCTTTAAAATACTTCTGCAAATACTCTTTCAATTCTGGCCAATGTAGGGAACTTTACTAGTAATTCGCCTTTGACTAGTATTGGTCTCTAGGTCTCGAATTGACTCCAAATGCCTTCAAATATTCAAGGAAGGTGTATGAATGATATTAGGAATTGAATATTATGTTAAGGGATGATATATGGCCACAAAAATACCTCTTCAAACTCTCTTAATATTCTGGACCAAGTATGCAATTTTACTAGTAATTTGGGGTTCAAATCCCCCTGGGGTAAGTACTGAAAATGGCTTCCCAAATGCCTCCATAGCCACTCAAATTTCTGAACAGAGGTAGGGAATGTATTAAGGATGTTATTAAGGTCTCATGTGCACCATTAATTGATTATTATATCTGTTCCAACCCTCTCCCATTCAACTGCAAAAATCACCAATTCGACCCTTGGGGAAATGGCACTATTTCTTCTCCCAATGCAATTAAACTGAGTAAAAATACTTCAAATGCTCAAGTATAGTACATGAAACTTGTAAAATAAATCCATGTCAGTCCATTAATCACAAATTCATCAGATAATCATCCATTCATTCGAAATCATCATCAATACATTGGTTCACAACAAGGTAGTGGGGAAATGGCATTGTTCTTCCATTAAAAATGAGATTTATACATTTCTACTTGGAATTTCGACCTGAAACTTTCTAGAGATGAAGAACAGAGTATGTAATTCATATTACAAAATAAATGGGACATTAGAATCTCCCCCAAATAGTACAATAGCTCACCAAAAATTCCCTCCCTCAAGGATCAAGAATATGCCATCAAAACTGGAAATGGTTGAAGGAGTGTGCTGCAATAGAAGAAACCATAATCTGACTTGTAGCTTACACCTTCAAATAAAGAATCCATTAAATCTCCAAATGAAAGGTATGAATGACCTTTCCAATTACCAACTTGGATGGGAATCTTTCACCCTTGAAATTGGCTAAGGTAAGAAACTAGTCATCCACTAGCTCTCCCTCTTCACAAATGCAATTGCAAATTCTACAAATGATCAAAAGCTGGTTTCATTCTTTTTTATTCACATTTATAAAGTTCTAATGTCATCCATGGGTCGAATTCCTTCCAAGAGACTGATGCCAACTCAAGTTGGGAAGAGATTCCAAAGAATGCCACTTGTACAACAATTCCTAGTCTCCCACTTCCACCAAATCACATGTGGAAGCATCTTAGATGCCCTAACACCCTTGAGCACCCTCTTGGAGTCTATTTTTAGCCCTGACATGTCATATAAGTCATATTTCAGCCTTCAGTCTTGATTGGTGTCATAGGTGTCATAACATCTTCATCATTGTTGTCATAGAGCTAGGGAATCTAGCCCAAGTGTCTCACTAGCTCCAAATTGCCTCTTCCTCTTCCATGGGAGTTACTCTTCCTCTATATTTCGACCTCATTGACTCATGACAAGTATTATTGAACTTATAACTCATCCCAAGAACATTAGGCTTCCCATAGATTCGAAATTGCAAGAAGAGAATGCTATGTGCCACATACATTTTAGCTTGTGTGGGTCCCACTTCCTCCATGTGTCTTCATGATCAAATGCCACTTTGATTTTCACTTGTATATATTTATTTATCTCCTTTATTAAATATTTATTCCATCCTAATTTTCCAACATCATTTATTATCCCCATTATTCACAATCCCAAAGCTTCCACCCCAAACCTAGGAAACTAGTAATTTCCCTCATTGGCAATTATTTGACCTTTAGCATTAATTTGACAAACACTAATGAATATGGTCATTGTGATTAGGCCATTGTGACCCAATGCCAATTTTGGGACATGAAATAGAGTATACCTTTTTCGTAATTAATCCACAAAGGTTCGGAAAAGGGGTAAACTTATACCTAAGTGGATGTCGCTTCAAATCCTTTAATGAGTCTTAAATAACAAGTATACTTGGAAATCTTGTTTGATTTTGAAAAAGTATAACAAGGGCTTAAAAAAGACTTTATAAAAATATTTTCCATAAAGGTTTAACGAGCCCGAAAAAGTAAACTCGTGACCTCCTTACTGTTTTTAACGAGCTCAAAGGAGATATGGAAGAATGCTCGTAATGAGAGCAAACGAGTGTCAGGGACATGCGAGACTAGTTCCAAGCGCATGTGACAAAGCTATGCATAATGCAAGGAACTTGAGCAAGATAAGGACACTCAAGGGGTGTTTGCAAATTCAGATAGTAATAGGTTCAAATGCATCATAACAGTGGGGAGGCATAAACCTATATGCAAGGTTCTGAATATTCCTCCCATGACCGAAGCAAATGACGAAAAGGATCGGTAACCAAGTATAAGTCCAGCTAAGAATCCTGTCTCCAAGAAACATAAGTACCAAGATCATCTCTAAAACGTATGTAAAGAAAAATCTGATACAAGTCACTGTGGTAGAAACATTTTCAACTTCACTATTGTTAACCTCAGACATAACGTAGGTAGAGCTAACCACTGAAGGTGCCATAGTACCAATACTTAAGGGATCAAAATGATCATCCTAAAAATGAAGAGAAAAGCTGAAGGACGTGGAGGAATCTGCAGTGGAAAATTCATCATCATGGGAGTTGAAAATTCTAGAAGTAGAATCAAACTCATTAGGATCACCGATTCGGGGATCTATAAGAGAGTCTACAGACTTCTCACTAGGGAGATCAGACTTTAATGTCAAACCGGGGCTAGACAAAACTATGCCTGGATCAAAATCCAAATGCATGGTAGGTTGTACTCGAGGCTCATCTCGTTCAATAAGATCAAGGGTGGGAAGGAAATAAAATTGATTATTAGAATCCTCCCAATGCTTGTCATTACCATTCATGGCCTCAATAAAAACTTCATCTGAAGGTAGGATACCATCGAGGCAATCATGTGAACAAGATTAGTTGGCTGCCCAAACTGGCAATGTAACGGGATCTTCCTCAACTGTCTGGGAAGAAGAGAGATCCAGATCTGTAGTGGTTTATTGGATATGATCATAAGTGAGCTCCACTACAGATAAAGGCATAGACATCCCGACGTGCGCAATGTCTCCAGACGTGGAACTCGTGGATGGTAAAGTCCACGGATCATCTAAATAAGAGGTCCGGAATAACATATTATTCGAAGGAGGAGACGCATTGTCAGTAATGGTTCCAATAAAATTCACAAGTGTAGAATGGTTAAAATTTCCCATCAATGAGGGGTACATTCCAACACCTATGTTCCTAGTTTCCGGATGAGAATCATAAACTTGCAGGACTACAGATCCTATGGATGTTGTGGAAGGAGTGCCAACATAATCCAGCTGATCGATCGTCACAATCTTGCCTTCATGGGGAAAGCAGATAACTCTAAATACAGTAGACGTGATAGCCTTCATAGCATACATCTAGTTCTGACCCAGTAAAAGGTTGTAGTCGATGGGCGCATCAACCACTTCGACTTCAATAGGCACAGACTTACCTCCCAAGGAGACAACAAGGGAAGGGATAATTCCATGTGGCGTAAAAGACCTACTATCGAATGCAGTGAGTGTAGTTCTAGACGCGAGTAGAGGAGGAGAGCCAAGAGCTTTCAAACAAGATAATGACATTACTGACGTGGAGGCACTTTCATCAACCATAGAACGTTTGACGGAGCTCTTAAGGCAAACCACCTGGATTTGAAAAGACACGTGGTAAGGTAAGCGAGGTTGGACATCAGTAGTGTTGAACTTGATAACACTAGGACTTCCCCCATCCTGAACTCCTAACGCACTCAAAAGGGCATGCTTCTGAGAAGGACAAGCTTGCAAAACCTCAAGAGCCGACATGGCACACGGAGTTTGGCCCAAATATTCTACGATGGAGTAGTTGTGGGCGGCTCGAGCATTAGGATTATGCGTATAGCACTGTTGATGCCTCGGGGGTGCAGTGTAAGTGCAAATTGCTGGAATGGGTTCCAAGGCACACACCATGGGATGAAAACCCAGCCAAAGGCTTCAGTTAACCCTACGTAAGAGTTACCCTATCCTCGAGCTATTTGGTGTGGTAATCACCCACGGATATTTGGCCTCTGTTGGCACTCTAAGAGTAAAAGGTTCGATCTTTCAAAGATCAGTTCTCCTATTAAGGAAAACGGACTGTGATAGCTAATTAACAAACTTAACCTAACCTACCTAGGGAAAGAATCTATCCTAAGTCAGATCTAACTTAAAGAGGAAAAGTTGATAATTTGTAGATCAGAATTGAAGTATGATAAACAAGTGATTAAGTACCTTAAACAGAAATGTCTTCTAGTTCTTCACTTGTTAATTAAAGTTTTATCAATTAAGAAATTAAGTGACAATCCTTCAAAGTGTTTAAGCTCATTCAAATAACTGATCTGTAATCATGGTGTTAATTGAAAAATTAACAATTGATTAGGCATATTTAATTGCATCGAATCATTTGTAGAAATGTAAAAGTAATAACCGTTCAATCAAAGAAATTTAATAGAACAATCAATAGCTTGGACCTAACATACAGAAAAATCAGTATGAAGGCTTTGTGCAGAAATAAATAACCTGCAAAAGATTAAATACATTTAAACCGATGACAATTTGAAACATTTAACTCAACGATTCTCAAAGAAATTTGAAGAACATAAGAAGGTGGAGAAAATATAACTTTACTGCATATAAAATTCTTGTACCAAAATTACAATGGCTCGAATAGACAGAGCATCTTCAGTCCATACTCCTGCTGAATCAAAATTCCAAAATTCCTAACCCTTTGCTAAGGGAAACATTCCTCCTCAAATACTACAATTTACATCCAAGTCTGAGAGGGAGAAATTCTACCGAAATAGAAATTACAAAATCGGCTCCAACCGTTTATCCAAGAAAACTTGCTATTTTCCAGCTTGAATGATTTTCCGCCACCTTATCACTCAAAATATCTTACAAAGACTCGTTCTTTAATCAGATAGGGTCTCATGGCACCATAAAAATTCAATAAAAGATTTTTCATTATCTCCGACAGGTGGCATGGTTTGTGAAACATCTGCTGTAGGAAATTTGGGATCAGGTAATTCATGGTCAAAAAAGAGAAATCCATTAAAGGATTTACTTCAGAAACAGTGGCCAGTACGTCAGGTTCTCCATTGATTATAAAATCTTGTATGAGATCGTCATCAAGGTTGGCTGGTTCTCCCAGAACTTCCTTCCTCTGCTCCCTAGAATTTTGCACATAGAAAGATAACGCTTCAAAGTCCTCTTCACTACTGCCGCTGCTAAGATCAGGAACACCTGCATCAAATGGTGATGACAACGTTTCTTGATACAACAAGGGGTAAAGTTCCTCATTATCAACATGAATATTAGAAGGTTCACCTCCTGCATGAAAATTACTCATCCTGGATAAATTTTAGATGACAAGATGCCCAGAACATTGCACAGAATGTTTCCTATTACAGAAAGCAATGAACAATGTAGAATCTTCAAGTTAATTGCTACTTTAAGACCAACAGGTAGGGTGATGTCAATTGAGAGACGCAATTTGCAATGATTAAACTTATGCAGCGAACCCATTATAATTACTTCAACTGTCATGAAAAAGCCGAGATTTTGAGTTTAAGCTTGTGCGAAGTACAGGCTCAATTACTGCTTGCATGATTTTGAATTGCCTTTATGATCACATCGTTATAAGAAACTTCCCATCAATAATTATAACTGGTAATTAATAATGGAAAAGGAGGTTGCGGTGATAGAATTGATCAGCAAAAAATCTCGATTAGGAGTTCCAGTACACGGGTGATCAGTTCTTCACACGTAACAAATTGGATCAATCTGACCCAACTTCGATGAGAAGGATAGAAGCTTTGAAATCAGATTTTAAGTGAAAAGAAATGATCATTAAGAAGCGGGAAAAAAATGACAAATCATCAAAACTCGAGACCAGACATGGCGAACTCAAGGTAGAGCAATGGTGTCCATCCAACATGAAGCAATTGATAGTCTTGTAGTAGCATACACTATTATAAAAAAAATAGAAAAAATGATAATTTGGGAGAACCAGTTTTCAACAGACAAAATAGCGTATCCTGACTTAACTGATTACCCAAGATCAACATGACCGTAAGTTCATAACAATGGATGGCTATGATTAGCTAGAGCGGGATGCAGAATCAAATTCAAATATGTTCATGAAGTTTTTATTCAAAGATTCCGCAAGCCGAAATCCGAAAGTACGGATTTGCGGGTTGCAGGTTCACAAAAATGAAAGTAAAAAAGGATTTCCGAAAGTAAAAAATCTACTGAGCGGGTGGCGGGCTTCGGAATATTGAACTATGACGTAAAATATCCATCCCGAAAGCCGCATCCCGAAATTACAGTTTGCGGGTTTCGGGAGCACACAGCAAATAAATGAAAAACGACCATCCCGAAAGCTAAATGCCGCCATTGTGGAGTCTGGGTTTCAGGGTAATTATTCCTTGGTCTTATTATCGATTAGTTCTGCAACCCGCAATGTTGGGTTGCGGATTGCGGGATCACCAAACTCCAAAATTTTAAACAACATTGCCGCAATCCGCAAATGTCTGGTTGCGGATTTCGGAGACTCCAAATGCTGTTTTTCATAATGATGATAACAATCAACAAAATAACCAAAAGTTTAGCTTTCCTTTCCTTTCAGACCAAAATGCCTTGGAAAAAAAAATGAACAAAAGTTGCAAACAAGCAAATCAAAAGCATGGGTGACAAACTCTAATATTTACAAAATGACTCACCCAAACACCTTAGTGTTTATTAAGATTGGGGCTCCTGGGCTTACTTGAGAATGGGATCTGTTGTGGCCACAACAAGCGCTTGAGAACACCTTTTGGTATCTGCGGCATAATGGAGGACTTCTTGATATGCAAGGAATTTTCATGAGGAGGGGGAGGCTCACTCCCCAAATTAGGTTGTGGTGCACCATAATCACGCTGACAAGTAGCAACACAAACCTCCGACTGAACCATATTCACACATCCATACCCACTAGTATTGGAAGAAGATGTTGTTGTTTCATTAGTACCATAAACAGTGGTGGGAGCATGCGAAGCCATGTTTTGATGATGAGGAAAGGGATCCTTCAACACAGCTTGGATCTGTTCCGAATGCTTCGATGCTTCTTCAATTCGAGGACATAAGTGAGTAAGATGGTTCTCCCCACAAAGCTTGCAAGGGAATTTCACCTTACGCCTAGGTTTACGATCCTCGCCAGCATTACGGCCTTCCTGAGGAGGGTTGGCATTCTCTTTATGAGGAGTATTACAATTGCTATTGTTATTACTTCCATTGTTTCCACCCCTATGATTATTTCTCCCCTTGTTATTACCACCAAGTTGCTGGTTACCCGACGGTTTCGTTGATTTCACATTGTGTACATCAGACGATGGAGTGGAAGTGGACAAGGTGTGAACATGTCCGAGAGCACACTGGTTTAGCGACAAATTCTGCATTTGATTAGCTACCGAGTCTACAGGGCGAGTGCATGCAGACCCCACAATGCCATCGGCATGTGGTCCAGGAACTGACATGGGATCATGTCTTGTTCTCGGTGCATCAGGAATAATGAAATACAAAATGCCAGACTGAGAATAAAGTAGATCTAATTGCTAGACTTTCAAGATAGCTTGTTCCTCAGTCACAATGCCAGACATCAAAACATCCTTATCAATGTATGGGAGTAAAGACTTAATGAACCATTCCAACAGGAACTCTGGAGGAATGTTGTCTTTCACTAATCTCTTCCGCCGACACCATTCTTGAACGTGGTCAGAAATATGCGTGGCCTTATTCTGATGGAAGGTGGACAACAAATCAGTACCAGTATCATAACGAATTGGCAACTGGAAATGGTCTAAGAAAAAAGCAATCTTGTTGAATCCCCTATAGGTGTTTCTAGGCAACTCCACATACCACTCCATGGATGCCCCCGTGAGGGTGCATTGAAATAGTCGTAATCTAATGGAATCATGATTCAAAGAGTTGGAGGAGCACCAGAGGTGAAACGTTGTGACATGATCTCCCGGGTCCTCACCACCTTTCCCCTCAAACTTCGGAATGTCTGAAGGGAGCTTGGTAGCGACCGGGGGCCAAGTAGGGTCGTGACACACCAGATCATTCATGAGCTTTGAAAGATCTGGGAGATTCAAGCATGCAAGGAATGGGAGCTGAGGTTAGAAAGCTTGATTATAAGCTCCCATAAAAGGTTGGTTAAATGGAACCGTGTTATAAGATGGACCAAAATCTTGACCATGAGGATTAACCTATTGATGATAAGGACCTGACAGACCATAAGCTTTCCCATGGCCATATTATTGACAACCTCCTCTTGGCTGACCCATTTGAGAGTAAGCAGGTATATGCGTGTTTTGGGAACCATATTGGGGTGGTGGGTGATACTGGTGGTCAACACCGACTGTGTTGTAGTAAGGGTTTCCCCCATGAGTATGGGGCATGTATGTACTATTCATAGCAGGAACCATGTTGTAATGACCGTAATGGTATGGTATGTTCCCACCCCTAGCATTAGGATTAGCTTGAGCAGTCGTGTGGCGACCAAAAGCATGAGAAGTATTCCCAGCCCCAACATTGGTGTTACTAGTAGTAGGGATGGTGGCGTGATGTCCATGTGGATAGGAGATATTCCCACCCCCTACATTAGTATTACTAGTGGTGGTAGTGGACGCAAAAGTATGCGGTATATGTCCACCCCCGTGGTTGGGAGGAACGGTATCATTTGTAAAAGTAGTCCTGGGTTGACGAGTAGCGACACATGTATTAGGTGGTGGATAGCGAGTCGTGTTCCGGTTAGGTTGGGTAATCCTAGGAGGTGGTCATCTTCCAACATTAGCATTGTTAGGAATCTGACTAGTCCCCATACTATGTGTGTGGGTGGACAACATAGTGCCCCCAGCGAGGGTAGTGCTCCCAGTGGGTATAGTATGGCTAACACTTTGACTAGTGCTAGCATGTCTACCAACCATAGTGGATGGTTTGACAGTACTATGACTAGGCATACCAAAAGAGAGTGCGGTGGGGTTGATCGTAGTGTCATTATGTGATTCAGGCATCCCGTATCTATAACTACGAGGAAATGAAGGAACGAAAGGTTCGTCCTGTTGTTCGTTCTCGGGTAAGTCAGGCATTCCGTAAAGATAATTTCCCGGATTCAAAGGATCAAATGGATCTCGATCAAGTGGATTAGGCCAAATAGAACCAGGTTGAGTCTCAGGTGGATCACCTCCCCACTCCTCACGAGGAGTATGGGGATCATAAGTATGATCAACTCTACCTGAAGGAGTCAAATTTGTTTCCTCAGTATCAGGATGTGCAGCCATGACGTCTTTAACATAAGTCTCGTATGAATCCGAAGACTTAGAGGGAGCCCTCCGGTGTCCTTTAGCAACACGGCATGAAAAATCAAGTGGCTTTAAACCATCCAAACAACGGGATCGGCAAAGAGTAGGGATCCGCGCCACGATATCTCCAGAGAGAATATGTAATCAAAACGTCCCCTAAAGTCGAACTATCGATCAAAAACAGTAAATCAAAAGCATGCACCTAGAGAAACTATAGCCAAGAGCAGACAAACAGAGTGGGTGAATGATCTCCCGACACTAGAGCTGGTATGTCTCGCCTAGGAGAGGCTTGAGACTCCCAAACTATATCCGGAGGTAACAAAATCAGTTATAGGGACACCGAGGCTTCACTGCGTGTACAGGGTCAAGTCCACTGCACAAACACAACTGTACTGTCCAATCCCTATCTGACTCAAGACACAAACAGCATAACCACTGCAAGTACCCTATGCAATACCTAGGTAAGGAAACTATAGTCACCGCAATATAACCAATGCTCAGGGAGATAGTTGCAGGTGAGACCCATCGTATGGGCAGGGTAGCTAAGCCCGAAGCACAAGAGGATGAACCTACGGTCCCCCTAGATACGAACAAATCCTGGATATATCTCCCACGTTCAGCAGGTATCAGAGGGATATCTCCTCAGCCAACCTCCCGTGACCTCATGCTTAACTCTGGATTGAGTAGAGATTCCTAAGAACACCGATCTATACCATGGATTCCTCCACTCCCTGGTCAGACACCTAATGTTTTGTCTAGTAGTCTTGGATTGTTGACTCACAATGATCTATTCCAAGACTCTAAACCTATGCTAGTTTGTGTACCCTATAAATAAAATCATTCTAATCAATTTTAAGATTAATCGTTAATTTTAGTGGCTGTGGTTACTCAAGGGATATAATCGTGAAACTAGTGATGTGTAGACTCAATAGTATGCAAAATCATCCAATCCTAGACTCATCTATCCAATAAAACAATGTCACTAATATGCAAAATCAACCAACAATTCCGAAATAAAGATGCAAACTTTTATCTTTTCGATGCACAAGCAAAACCTAAATGAAGGCAACAAGCACTCAATGCAAGATGCAGTACATGGAAATAAAATATTTTTGTATTTTCACTTATAAACAAGAAGGAAAATGCAAAAAACTAAATGTATATTTTTGTATTTTTTCAATATAGATGGAATGAAAAAATGCAAGCAAAATCCTACTATTCAGTCATTGAAGTGCCGGGAAGATCACGAAGACAACCCAGCAGATCCTAAACAGTAAGACTCAGCCAAAGGAAAGAGCTCAAAAGGAAAAAACCAAGAGGATAAATCCAAAGTTTGGTAAAAAACCAAGGCTCAACCAAGAGAAATGAAGAGATCTGGTCACAACCAAGGCATGAAACAGTCAAGAAAGAGGCCAACAAAGACTTAGTAATAACCAAATCCAACCCAGCAACAACCAATAGCCATAAACCAACAAAAACCGGAGTTATACGCTACTGTTGAAGGAATACCTGCGGGTACCCATGAGCAGTAGTGTAAACAGAGGTGGGTATACGCAAGCTGAGCTAAGCTAGCCCGTGGGTGAGGAAAGGAAAATGGGAAAATAAAGAGTCCAAGGGCTCAAGAAAAGCAAGTTTTCTATGGTGTATCTTAACGGCCAATCAGTGACATAGAGCTTTGATAAACAACAACTCTAATTATGGACTAATGCTCAAAAAATTTCCCAAACATGGATGTTGTCCCCAGCGGAGTCGCCATTTCTGTATTGGAGAAAACTCACTATGGCTTGGGAATACCATAACAGACAGATGACTACCAGAAACCGACTCAATTCTCAAAACAATGCTATTATAAATGACAATGTTAAGATAATGGAGAAATGTAACCAACCTCGATACAAACGTTTGAAGTAGATCCCCGTTGGAGCTTTCAATCCATGCACTTGAAATCTACAAGTTAGTCTTAACAGCCAATATCCAACAAGTACATATAATATAAAAATGACATTAACATTATCAATAACAATGGTCCATAATATCACAAGCAAATGTAACCCAATGTATAATAAACAACATTTACAACATGATGAACGAGAATATGAGTATTTTTATTAATGAACAAGAAGAAGTACAAAGTGATATGACCTCTTGCCGGCAACCAATCTGAACCAAGATCTAGATCAATCCACTTGTGCCTCCACCACTTCAATCCTCCATGAATGGAAAACTCAAACTAGAAGGAGTTTGGAAGGTGAACATAAGGGGTTCACAACTACAAGGATCAATGAGTGTAGACTCAAGATCGAGCAAAAATCCACTAGAGTTCTCTTACTATTCTTTTCTTCCTCCCGTCCATAAGCCATATGTGCTCAATATATAGTCCTCTCAAAGGTAGGTGAAAGGACACATCGAGATGTTACTCGGGCAGATGGAGATCCAAAGGTCACCCAATGACCGCTTTTTGGGAGTAAAAAGTAATTAATAGTGGTTTTTACCATTTTAATTGATATGCGCGGGCTATAGTGATGCAACGCGCGGGACGCATGCTATAAGGATGCAACATGCAAGTAGGAACAAAATAGGAAAAATAGTATCACTGAAGGATATTAATGGATCTGAGTCACTGAAATGGATCCTACATGCCAAAGAATGTTGATGCTCACAGGGTGGAATATTACGATGTAATAGCAACAATGCTTAATACCAAATTCATAAGTTCTTTTATATAGAAAACAATTCTCTTGGCATCTTTCTAGTGGAATTGTCAAGAATCCTGCATGAATCGGGAGACCACACTATCAACCAAAGAGAGATCTGGTTGATAGTGAGTTAAGTAAAGTAGGATACCAACCAATTGTTGATAAAGAGTGGTGTCGACTCAGGGAGAGTCACAGTCTTTCAAAAAAATTATGCCCAACTAATAGGGTATAGCACAATACTTACAGTCTTCCATTTTGAATAAAACATCCCAAGCATATTTTGGTTGAGAAAGAAATATTTCATCACCCATTTGCAAAATTTGAATGCACAGAAATAAACGCAACGAACAAGGATCAATCATTTGACAGGTATCTACAAGTTGTTTCTTCAAACCCCAAATCAGATTGACATTATTTCCAATTATGACTAAGTCCTCAACATACAATGCCACAATAAAAGTATCACCATGAACAAGTAATACATAAATATTGTGATCAGATTCACTGCAATGTTTGAAGTCAAGATTCATAAAGAACCAATCAATCTTATCATACCAAGCACAAGGTGCTTGTTTCAAACCATACAATGACTTCTTGAGTTGACAAACAAGATTAGAATCTGTCAAAGAACTGGGATGTTGGTCCATGTAAATTTAGTCAGACAAATCACCATAAAGAAAGTCCACTTCTAGCTAAAATGAGTAGCAAGGGAAAGAATTAGTTGAACAAGGTTCAACTTTGCAATAGGGGAAAAGGTTTTAATGTATTTGATTCCTTCTTGTTGAGATTTGAATCACTTGGCTACCAAACAAGCCCTATGACATTTAATTGTACCATCGGAATTAAACTTGGTCTTATAGACCCCTCGAAACTTCAAACATTATTTCCTTGCGGCTAAGGAATGAGTTCCCAAGTCTGATTCTTATTCAAGGAATAATTTTTAGAAACCATATCATTTTCCCATTTAGGTACTCCCTAAGCATAAAAAATACATGCCATTAGTGAAACACTGCCATGTTGTTTCTGACTATGGGTCTGTCGACCAATACTAGAATCTCCACCATTAGGTCCAACAAATTCAATTGTTTAAGCATCCCATCGAGGTAAAAAAGTTTGTGGTGATTTAGGACAATGATTATCAATTGAAGGATTCAGTATGTTGACACACTCAATCAAGGTAGACTGGACACCAATCAACTCAGGAGTAGAATTCGTCAGTCTGATATGAACTCCAAATAAGAGGATAGTTGATACAGATTCTTCAATAATATCGAAAGGACCATTGTGCAATAGACCAGAATATGAATTTAACAAATTATACCATGTTGGGGAACCTCTTCTTATGAACCATAGAATATAAAAGAAAATAGCATAAGGGAATTGTATTCCAAGAAGAGAGGTGGTATTGAAAGTGACCGTTACAACACTTAAGCATAACGCATCACGATCTGAAAATCAAAATGCATTATCATGAATCAATACAATTCGATATCAACACAACCCATATGGTTGTTCTTTTATAGTCTCCATATCTACAAAACTCCCATCAAGTAAGGAGGATCTGGTCCACAAATAGGGGTCGTTGGTTCTAACAATTTCCATAAAATATGCAATGTCCCCGTAGTTTAGTTGATTATTATAGTCGAGGTAACCATGGTCTCATTGACCATTCAGTCAACCATTTAGTACCCACTCATTCAAGCCTCTAGTCGAATACTCTACTAGTCGACTGATGTCCTTCAACTGGTTGTCTCTAGAAGATCCATAGGTGTGATGAAATCTCATAACCTTAGGTTCCAACATTTTTGAATTGGCTTACACAACCATATGACCATATCCAATATTGATCCATATTTATATCTCTCTCCTTCAAGTTATCATAAAACATTTGAAAGCAATGTTGCACAAAATGTAGGTCATGGCCCCTGTCATCACTTATATATAAGTTGTCTCATCCACTACTATCCTCTTGTCATTGTTATTGTCTCGCCCATGCCTATATGTGATATGAATTTTTATTCTAACTTGATATGAATTATAATACTGGCTCTAGATCTCATTCTATAGCTGAAGGGTGTAGTTCTCTCCAAAATCCACAACCAACATTATAGTACCTATGGGAATGGTGTCTCGACATATTTGAAATTGTTCATCCTTCCATCGTGCTACATTCACATGTTGGACATATTTTTTTCTTTTAACCAAAATATTTCATGAAATCACATACTCATACCTAGTGACATATATATAAATATTTAATTGCATTGTGACCCTTAAAAGATATATGAAAATTTTGAAGGTGCGGTAAGAAACAATACTATCTTCACTTACTTGGGACTTCACCAATACAATATTTTCGTTTTTTTCCTGCTATCTAGTTGATACATAACATACTTGAAGCTATTAATATCTACTATCATCATACCAAACTTGTGCTCCTCACTTTCATGAATGCATTGATGCAATAAAGAAAATCCATGGCATGTATACCATGTTCCATATATACAAGATTTCCCATAATAATTTTTTCCATCTAGCCTTTGACACATGACGCTTTGGATAAATTCCCTTGATGAAATTGGCAGTAGTATGGATGGTCACTCATGCACAATTTTAGTATGTAAAACACGATGAATGCATACATATGTTTCATAAAAATAATCAAAATCTACATGATATCTACATCAGCGTGTGTTTCAATTTATGCATATTCTAACATACCAAGGTTTACATTTCCCAAATTAACCTTTTCCCAGGTTCACTTTTCAATCTTGAATCTCTCATAGAGCTCTATTTGTGTAATGTGAAGGAGACTCTTAATGTGGGGCTCATGATAATTAGTACCTTTTTCTCAAATTTAGGACATCTTTTTTATAGGATGAAGGTCTGGTATTGTCATCCCTATTACATCGTAATCTTCCACCCTATGAGCATCAACATTATTTGGCCTGTAGGATCCATTTCAGTGAATCAGATCCACTCATATCCTTCAGAGATACTATTTTTCCCTATTTTTATTCCTACCCGCATGTTGCATCATTATAGGATGCGTACCTGCGAGTTGCATCACTATAGCCCGCGGGTATCAAGTAAAATGGTAAAAATCACTAATTTATTACTTTTTACTCCCAAAAAGTGGTCATTGGGTGACCTTTGGCTCTCCATCTGCCCGAGTAACACCTCGATGCGTCCTTTCACCTACCTTTGATAGGACTATATATTGAGCACATATGGCTTATGGATGGGAGGAAGAAGAGAATAGTAAGAGAACTCTAGTGGATTTTTGCCCTATCTTGAGTCTGCACTCATTAATCCTTGTAGTTGTGAACCCCTTATGTTCACCTTCCAAACTCCTTTCTAGTTTAAGTTTTCCATTCATGGAGGATTGAAGTGGTGGAGGCACAAGTGGATTGATCTAGATCTTGGTTTAGATTGGTTGCCGACAAGAGGTCGTATCACTTTGTACTTCTTCTTGTTCATTAATAGAAATACTCATATTCTCGTCCATCATGTTGTGAATTTTGTTTATTATACATTGGGTTACATTTGCTTGTGATATTATGGACCATTTTTATTGATAATGTTAATGCCATTTATATATTATATGTACTTGTTGGATATTGTCTATCAAGACTAATTTGTAGATTTCAAGTGCATGGATTGAAAGCTCCAACGGGGATCTACTTCAAACGTTTGGATCGAGGTTGGTTACATTTCTCCATTATCTTAACATTATCATTTATAATAGCATTGTTTTGAGAATTGAGTTGATTTCTGGTAGTCATCTGTCTGTTGTGGTATTCCCAAGCCATAGTGAGTTTTCTCCAATACAATCCCAAAATTTTTGTACTAGTTCCTTAGTATCATCAATTAATTTCATGTTTGAATGAGGAAACCTTCCAATGAATTTCCACCAATCTCTTTGATTTAGGATTTCAAGGTTATCTCTTATAATAGGGTACTTTCGAAGAGTTTTTCTATTTACTTTAAAAATGTTAGATGTGCATGTCAACAATTGGCAATGCCTTGTGTACTTGTTTTCAATTGATTATGATAACACACAATAGGAAACATTGTGATATTTTGAAAAAGTAGACTCTCTAATTGTAGTTAAATCCACTTGAAGATTTAGAACAACATTATTACTAGAATATGAACCTTTAACTATCTTTATGCCACAAATTCTCCTAACAACAACTAACCAGTGATATTTTAATAAATCCAACAATAATTGACATTTGGATGCATCGTTGCTGGATTAAAAAAATCCTGATAATTTTTATACACTACCAATCAACAGTTCGTTTCGGTAACTTACCTTCAATGAATGCTAGTGGACTTTCATTCACTTGAACATGTCTAGGATTTCTTTGGCATGCATTGGATAATTGAGGCAAGGAAGGTGGAAAAGATGTGTGAATCCCTTCACTTGTATATTTTAGCACTCCACTGATTTGAGAATCAATATTGGTAATGCATTGAACATGTGTGTGTTCTATATGTTGAACATATGATTTTTCAAATTTAGCTTGCATATGAGGAGTATCTTGTCCAATATACCCATGTGAATACCCAACATCTAGCAAAGCTTGAATATCTTCTTCATCAATTGGATCATTGCATGTTAATGGAATATGAATGGAATCCATTGGATTTGAGGGGATTCCTTTTGGATGCCTAAGCTTTTCCATACCCAACCTTGCACTCTCTCTTATTTCATGGACTTTTTCAAGGGGCGACTCCACTCTTCTAGACTTTTTTGCTCTATTTCTTTTGCTACCCATCTCCAAAAGCTTGGAATGAAAAAAAGTATCTCAATGAGGTTCTAATATAACAAAATTATGTAAAAATAGTGAATACATATGGTATAACAAATGAAGAGCACCTGCAAAAGAATATTTGTCATGGGGTTTGTGCATGATAAAAATAGTCTACCTGTTTTGAGGAGACACTACTTGGGTGCAAAAGTTGTTTTCTGCCTTATGCAGTAAAAAGCATGTGTGCATTATTAGCGTGCATGTGTTATTAATGTGCATACATTATTTATACGCAACATACATTCCTCTTTTTTATTATAAAGTGGGCACCCTATAGTTGACAAGGGAGGGGGATTAAGAGAGAGAGGGGGGGTGTTAGGGGATTGGCGAAGAAATATAGGGGAGAGGGGGTTAGTAAGGGTTAAGGGGTGGAGGGGATAGCAAGAGAGGAGGGTGGCTAGGGGTAGGGGTGTGGGAGGGGGGTTGGGGAGAGAGAGAGGGAGGAGAGTGGGTTAGTAAGGGTTAGGGGGAGGAGGGGCGAAAGAGAGGGGGGAGAGGGTGCTAGTGCTAGGGGGATGAGATAAGGGGGATAGTTATTTGTATGGAGGAGGGGGATTGTGAGGAACCTGCAACAATTAATTGATAAAATGCACAATATATGAGATCGCACAATATTTTTATTTATCGCAGGCCACTTTGAGGGGGAAATATCCTTTGAGCAAGCTCAATACAAATAACTTCATGGTACCTTCATTGGCCTCAACACACACTTATATACTAAGTCTATGCCAAATACTATGGGTCAATACAATGAAACATATAATACTACAGGACGACTTACAAAGCATATGCGTCCAATAGTATGGGTCAATATCATGGGCTAATACAAACTATAGAACAACAAATACTACGGGATGACTTACAAAGCATATGCGTCCAACAAGAATATACTAACAAAGTAAAGAGAAGGGTTGACATGGGTTCCTAATCGGGATTAGGAGAGACAAAGAGAGAGGGGGGGTTTAGGGGTAGCATTAGTATAAGAGAGAAAGATATAGAATGGGTGGATAAGGGTAGGAGTGTGAGGCATGGGGGGTTGGGGAGAGAGAGAGAGAGAGAGAGAGAGAGAGAGAGAGAGAGAGAGAGAGAGATTTTATGGGTCTGGTTGGTGGTAGGGGGGAGGGGGATTAGGAGAGACATAGAGGAGGGGTTAGGGGTATGGGTAGTAGGAGAGAGAAAGAGATAGAGTGGGAGGGTAGGGGTAGGAGGGTGATACATGGTGGGTTTTGGTTAGAGAGAGAGAGAGAGAGATTGGGGGGTTGTTAGTTGTAAGGGAGAGGGTGATTAGGAGAAACAAAGAGGGGGGTTACAGGTAGGTAGAGTAGGGGAGAGAGAGAGAGAGATAGAGAGATAAGTGGGGTGGTTAGTGGGAGGGGTAGGTGGAGTAGGGGAGAGAAATATAGATCATGAGGTTAGGAGGATAGAGAGAGAATGATATCGACGGTTAGTAATTTAGAGAGAGAGAGATTAGGGAGTTAGGGGTTTAGAGAGAGAAAGGGGGAGGGGGATTAGGAGAGGTATATAGAGGGGAGGTAGGGGTAGGGGGTGAGGAGTCGAGGGATTGGTGGTAGAGAGAGAGAGAGAGAGAGAGAGAGAGAGAGAGAGAGAGAGAGAGAGAGAGAGAGAGTTGGGGTGTAGGTGTAGGAGGGGAGAGATAGAGGAGGGGGTAGGTGTAGGAGGGGAGAGAGAGATAGGTGGGTGTTAGGGTTGGGGAAATGAGAGATAGATAGAGAGGGGACAAGGTTAGGGGTATATGGAGGAGGGTAAAAAGAGAGAGAGGTGGAGGTTAGGGGTGGGGAGAGGGGATATAGAGAGAGAGGGGACATGGTTAGGGGTAGGGGGAGGAGGGGAGGGAGAGAGAGAGAGATAGATGGGGTGGTTAGTGGTTTGGGAGAGGAGGATATGAGTTAGATGGAGAGAAGGAGAGATAGAAGGGGGGTTAAAGAGGAGGGGTATTAGGGACAATGGGAGAGAGAAGCGGGGCTAGAGAGATAAAGAGAGAAAGAGAGAGCGATGTTAAATTAGAAGGACTAGGAAAAATATCGTGTAGGCGTTGATAACGTGCATGCGTTAACAACATGCACCCATTATTTTTCGTATAGAAATGCACGCTTGTTATTAATGCATGTGCATTTCCAATTTGAAAACAACTTGGCGTGATTGACATTTTCCACCTACATGGTGGATGAGTTGTACTCTTTGGTTTTAGGTTTGGACTGTCAAACTTGTGGTTTGGGCCTGCAACTAACAAAATACATCCATTTTTCATTTTTGTGTTTTCAACATCGAATCTACATATGGTAGAATGGTTTATTGCTAATGAAATTGTAGAAACTAATAGAAATTTATGTGCATATTTCAAATATACATTTTTTTTAGGGAAACAATATTGTTTTATAATTTTTATTTGGTCATATGTCAAATTAGTATGAAACATAGATATCTTATTTTCTTTGTAACTTTTGATTGGTTTACCTATTTTGAAAATGAAAAAGAACCGGCATAAGTGTGAATGAAGACCTCTACACCAACGAAAAAGTTCATTGATCGTGTTAAGACCCTCATAGCAAGGCCTAATGCTCAACCTTCTCATTCTAGGGGTTCACTGACTTTTGTAATTTAAAAAAAAATATAAACTTAACATTAAAAATTATGGAAAAATAGTGCCACACAAGAACCACCTATTAAATACAACTTTGCAAAAAAAAACCAATTTTTTTAGTGTTTACATACCATACTCGAGGCCTAACCAAACATATGCATTATGTTTTAGAAAAAAAAATATCATACTAATCTTAGGATAACACCATTTTCTTGGCATTATAGTAATTTTCCATAAATAAAAGCTATATATTTTTGAAGGTAACTCACTTGTTTACGTTTCATATTTTTAGACCATGTGTTCTAACATCTAAGACATATTCATCAAGTCACTATTGGAGCCAAAGAACGTGTAGTTTATCCATTTTTTGGCCATTGTGTATGCTATCATTAAGTTAAATAGTCAAAACCCTAATTTGATTTAGTTACCATGGTACTTAGTAATGTTAAATAGTCAAAACCCTAATTTTGGCTTTATCAAGTGCCAAGAGGGATCCAAAATCCTTCTCAACCCTTGATAAAGCCATAATTAAAATGGATCCATGTTAGTTTCTTGCAATTGTTGATCATAATTGATAATATTGACCTTACTAAATAAATATAGATCATGTTGACTTTCATTGATTTGTAATTGTTGATTTTAACCTACTTTGGATTACTATAATAAATATGAATTAATTTTAAATAATGCATTAACTTTGATTTACGTATAAATAAAAATTTAATGTGACAACTAATAAAATCTCATGCTTTCTATTTGTTTTCCTACACTTATTAGGTAAACTTTGAAGATGTTATTAACATTGATTGACTTTAATTTATTTTATAGAAAAAATAGCTTATAATGATAATAATGTACAGATTAATAATATCATTAAAATATAATAAAATATCTTAAAATTACTAAAATTAAAATATATAAAAAATAAAATTTATCAATTATATACATTAATCACACTTTATATATATAATTTTTATTCTACAAAATCACATAATTATAAAGCACTCACGATTATTTCAAAGTAGTTAAAATTATTAATAAGATTATAATACTATAAATTATTTGTATTACACACCAAATGAAATTGCAACCCCAAATAAAAGAATAGATAGACTCTAATATTTTGCAGTAATTCATATTAATTAATAAATTTAGAGATCATATTGAACAACTATGTGAAGCATATATTCCAAATGAAATAAAGTAAAATGACTATGCATAAGGTAATTAAGTTTTGGTTCTATATTATTAATGGAGAAAAAAACTACTTTATTCTCATGAAACACCCTAGCCTCCGGGCGTTTAGACCGCGTAGGATAAACAAACCAAAACGCCCAGCTTTTTCTGTGATTTTGGGATAAAAACTGGTAAAAAGTATTGTTGGAAATTTTTATTATAATGTTTTTGTAATTTTAGCAATTAAAATTGTTTGATCTCTGCTAATTGTCCAATTTTAAAACCATGTAAATCACCAAATTACAATTTGAACACTTCAAATTGAAATTTTGACAAAAATTCATCTGCCGGATTCCCGCCAGTCGCCAGATTCCGCTAATCGAAGGTGTTTAGTCGCCAGATTCCGCTAATCGAAGGTGTTTTAGTTAGCCCTTATACAGCTCAGTCTTAGACCCATGAAATTTAGGTTGGCAAAATGGTCTGATGGTCTGGATGTTTCCATTATTTGACTCAGAACCTGAATCCACACACAAAGAAAAAAGAAACACAGAACTGAATTATAGTCAGTCATTCACTGACTATAGTCATAACACATGCATTTGCCAGGACGGTATCTTAACTATTACCTCACATCAGACAATGCATTTCGGTTTCAAGGGCTTTCAATGCTTGGTGTGGCACGCAGAAGACTACCATTACTCCGCTATTGCTCTGATCTGGGGGTGGAAGGAATGTGATCGGGCAAAACAAAATTTTGAGGCCACTACCAGGCCAAGCAATGATGGGCTTACCCCACCCAAAGTCAACCTGGTTAAATCCCAGCCATCTCCAATCAGTAATATACGCACATCTGCAATCTCTTGGCTGCATGAACGTCGTTTCATCTGTAGGAAGGATATGCTAGATCTCAAGTAATCGTCGTTTAAGGATGTTTTTGCCTTCTTTATCATCTTTACAGCATTTGAAAGGGATCCATTGACAACCTCTTGCGCTCTAGCATTGCGTGCACATCCTAGGTACACCGCATTGTCATAGTTTGCCTCTGCGAGCGGAGGCTTCAACACCCTCCTCACGTCCACCACAATGAAAAACCTGACAGCGTGATTGAGAGGAATTCCCATAGCTATTGTTTTCGCACGCCATGCCAACGCGGATAAAACTTCGAACGTGGTACAATGCTCCTTCAGCTCTTCTGCGATGGGCTGTTTTATCTTTTCTATAGCATCCCAGCTCAACAAAATCGAAGCGACGACCAGCTCATCAGCTTTCACAGTAGGCAGCGTTGGATTGACGAGGTATCCACTTTCAAGGAGCTCGTCATGCTGAAAACGGACCAAAGGAGGCTCTTGGGGTTTGAGAACTTCTCTCTGCCATACTGGTTCAATGGAATGCTTCGCCTCTCCTCTCGCAATCTCTGCAACTCCCTTAAGAAACTGTGCTGCCCCTCGACCGTCACACACAGTATGGTTGAAACTGGCACCCACAACAAGGGCCCCGCACTTTAAGCGCGTTACCTATTCTTTTCAAATTCAGAGTCAGCCAATCCATTAAAACCTTAAGAATAATGAGAAAGTGAAACCCTAAAATATAAGGAATGAAGTTTACCTGAAAAATGACAGGGGGTCCTTCCTCAACCTCTGTGGTGGGCGGAAAGTTAAAGAGAAGCTGCTCGTGTGAGGATTTCAGGTCCTCCAAATCAAACTGTGAAAGAGTGCTTTCCGTGGCGACTTCAATGAAGAGAGCACCCTCTCCTGTGCACTCTACTTGGAGTTTTCGGCCGTCTTGGGTTCTCTTTACCCGCCCTGCTAGCGGGTAATAATAAGTCAATACTTTTGCGAGTGCATCCCGAATAACCTTCACAGGATTTTCGGATTTTTGAGAACAATTATTGTAAACAAGCAATGCATCAAATCTCATGCTTATGCTAAGATGGTCGTCCAGATTGGAAAGATAGAGGATGGTTTTAGGAGATGGTTGGGAAGGTGGCACCATGACAGCACCTATTATATTTACAGGTAGCTGAACTAATTGGGAGCAATATTCCTTCGTATAAAGACTCTGCATTGATAAATCCTAATCTTCTAGACTTCTTCTACCTTGCCTCCACTTTCTTCTTCCAAAGGTAAACTTTAAAAAGATGATGATCCAGTTAAATAGAAGGATGTCGCTGGATTATGACGTCGGATCATATCTTTATAGTAAGCTGTTGAGATTTAATTGATAATATTCCAAAATATTTTTTTGGAGGACGTTTGATTAATCTTGGCATTCTGTTTTTAAGTGTTGACATTTAAGAGTTTCAATTAAATATATATTAAAAAATTAAATATATATTAAAAGAGATGAAGATGATATTAAAATAATAATGAAATGATGGTGATGATATTTTAAAGTAATGTTTGATTATTTTTGAAAGATTATAATGATGTTTATGTAAATAAAAACTATGTTGAGTAAAATGAAAAAGATGACTATGATCCAAATGAAAAAGATGATAATGATAATGAAGATGATGACAACTAAGATAATAATGATGATAAAGATATCATTAAGAACTTAACTTCCACAAAGATTTTAATTTTTTTATAATTGAGTTTTAATTTAATGATTTTAATTTTTTCCATAATTGAGATTTAATAAAGGAGTAGTCTATTTATTTTATGTTTTGGATTTTAGTGGAAATCATATAAATTTCTTTTTGGTAAATCTAAATTTGGAAGTGTTCAACTTGTGTTTTTGAAATCATAAATAGATTCAAAACCCTCAAATTTTGAATTTATAAATAGATTAAAAATCCTCAAATACCCCTATGGCAATGAGATTATCCAATTTCCATAGTTAATATATTCCATTCTAAAAGTTTTTAGAGATTTCCAACCTCACTTAGAACAAACTAAAACCAAAAATATAATTGAAAAAAAATTAAAAACTTTGAATATTTAAATGAATGATGATAAAAATGATCACCATTCACAACTAACTTAATTTTTTTATAGTTAAAATTTAATTTAATGGTGATGAAAATAATGAAGACGATGATAATGAAAAGAAACTATTGTCCTTCTTGCTTCAATGAAGAGAGCGCCATGTCCTCTGCACTCTACTTTGAATTTTCGGCCATCTTGGGTACTCTTTACTAGAGAAGTTAATACTTGTGAGTAGAGAAATAGATTGCAAGCTAAAACAGAACAAAACACTACTTGATTAATTTATGAAATAAGGGTTACATTAAATAAGCTCTCAGAGTTGTTCAACAAACTCCTAGAAAGGAGGAACTCGTTCTACATGTAATCTAAAGATCTAACTGAATCTATTTTAAGAATTTCGACATTATTATTCCAATTCTTCCCCTTAATGGAGAAATGGATTCTCTACCACACCTAACTGTTTGCTACATACTTCAAAAATCATCTTTCCTAGAGGCTTGGTAAAGATGTCAGCCACATTTTCAGTGGTATTACAGTAGATCAAGTCAATTTCCTTCTCTTATATCTTTTTCTGGTACCAAATGAGGTTGAATTTCAATATGCTTGGTTTTGGCATGATACATTGGATTGTATGCCAATTTAATAGAGCTTTGATTGTCACATTTGAGAACAGTTGGCTTCATTTGCTTGTTGCCAATATCTTCAAGAATTCTCCTTAACCAAACAGCTTCACAAGTAGCATGGCATAGAGCTTTGTATTCAGCTTTTGTTGATGATAAAGAAACAGTTGGTTGTTTCTTAATGCTCCATGATATGACCCCTGTGCCTATGTTGAATGCATATCCTGAGGTTGGTTTCCTGTCATCAGGATTTCCAGCCTAATCTGAATCAAACTAACTTGTCAACTCAACATCACAATTATCAGTATACATAATACCAAAATTAACAGTTCCTTTCAAATATCAAAGGACTTTCTTTGCATCTATCCGGTGGCTTTCCAGTGGTTTAGCCATGAACTGACTTAGAATGATGATAGAATATGCTATGCCTGGTCTGGTAGTGGTAAGATAGTTTAAAATTCCCACCAACTGGCGATATAGTACACCATTTGCCTCTTTAGTTTCATCAAGAATAGATAACTTAACATTTTGTTCTAAAGGTGTTGATACTGCCTTGCTTTCACTCATATTGAATCTTTCTAGAATCTCCCTTGAGTATTTGCTTTGAGTGACAATTGTTTTACTGCCTTCTCTCCATATTTCCAGACCTAAACAATAATGTATTTCACCAAGATGCTTCATTTCAAATATCTGTGCTAACTTAATCTTAATATCTTCAATCAAATGAGAAGCACTACTAGTGATAATCAAATCATCAACATATAGGGATATCAAAGCAACATTTCCATTTTCATCCCTTTTACATATAGATTTGGATCATTTTTGCTATTCACAAAACCTTTTTGGGCAAAGAACGAATCTATCTTAATATACCAAGATATAGGTGTTTGTTTTAAACCATATAAAGCTTTCTTGAGTTTACATACAAGATCTTCTTCCCCTTTCTTTATAAATCCTTCAGGCTGAACCAAATAAACTTCTTCTTTTAAATCGCCATTCAGAAATGCAGATTTAACATCTAACTAATGAACTTTTCAATTGTATTGTGTAGCTAATGAAATCATGAATCTAATTGTATTTAACTTAGCTACAGGTGCAAAGGTGTCTTCATAATCAATTACTTCCTTTTGTGAATACCCTTTTGCAACTAATTTGGCCTTATATTTGTCAACACTTCCATGTGCAATAAATTTGGTTTTATACAGCCATTTGCATCCTATGGGAACTTTGTTTTCAGGCAGCTCACTTAATTCCCAAGTCTCATTCTTCATTATTGATTCATATCCTTCATTCATAGCAGTATTATAGTCCTTATGATTTTTGGCTTGTTCATAAGAAGTAGGTTCTACAACATTCATTACTTGTGTCATCAAAGCATAGTCTTTATACCTGGAGGGTATATGAATTGTTCTTGTAGACTTCCTCAGTGTTCCACCACTTTATACACTTTCATCTCTTCTTTTCTGAGGCGTAGGAGTTTTTGGAGTCTCTATGCTGCTTCCACCTTGTTGTTGTACTTGTTCCTTTTCCTGTTCCTGTTCATTATCTATATCAATTTTCACTTGAACATCATTGTCATAAGGAGTATGCCAGACATCATACTTACTTACTTCTTCATCTGTAGTCTCATGAAAAATCACATCTCTGCTTGCTATGAGCTTATGTGAATTAAGATTAAATAGTTTTTATGCCTTATGATCATCATAAGAACCAAGAAAAGTACACTTAACAGATTTTGCATCCAGTTTTCTTCTCTCATATTTGGGAATATGAGCAAATGCCTTTGAACCAAATACTTTTAAATGACCAACTTCAGGTTTATATCCATAAAGAACTTCAAAAGGTGTTTTTGAATCTAAAATCTTAGTTGGACTTCTATTCTTTAAATAAACAGCAGTGTTAATGGCTTCTGCCCCAAATCCATTAGAGATCACTTTACCTTTTAACATGCTGCGAGCACATTCCACTAATGTCCTGTTCTTCCTTTCAACTACACCGTTTTGCTATGGTGTAGAAGGCACTGTGAATTGCTGAATGATACCATTGTTTTTGTAGTATCTTTCAAAGGCTCCTGAGGTGTATTCTCCACGTTGATCAGATATGAGTATCTTGATGCATTTGCCTGTCTGCTTTCCCACCATAGTTTTGATTCTTTAAAATATTCAAATACATCACTCTTTTTCCTTATAAAATAAACCCAAGTAAATCATGATTTGTCATCAACAAATATGAGAAAGTACCTCGTACCACCAAGTGATAAGGTTTGCATGGGACCACAGACATTAGTATGAATTAATTCAAGTAATTCTCTCTGTTTCTTCTCTTTATGCACTGGAAATTATTCTGTATGTTGTTTACCTAGTGCACAAGCTTCACATTCTAGATGCTCATGTTTCAAAACAAGAAGCCCTTCAACCATCAATTTCTTCTGAAGTAATACTAAGTCATTTTGATTAACATGCCCATACCTGCAATGCCATAGCTCTTCAGTTGTCATTGTAGTAGATATCAATGCTTGATGACTGGAATTTATGACATCAATATTATACATTCCTCCAATCCTTGTCCCTGTGTCTATGACATTATAATGATTCTGAATATCCTTCACAAGACAGTGAGACTGCATAAATTATACATTCAAATTTTGATAGGCTATTGTGGAAACATAAATCAAATTCTTTTTGATGCCTGGAACATACAACACATCATGAATCTGTTTCTTTGGCCATTAGGTAAATCTACACATATCACTCCATAACCCTGAATCTTATGAGATCTATTATCTCCTAGATATATGTGTGTCTCATATTTCCTCTCATGATATTCATCAAACCACTCTTTGACACAAGACATATGGGCTGAGGCACCTAAATCTATGAACCATGCATTTTCATCATCAGTTTCTGCAGACAATGCAGCTTCTGAAATAAACAACTTTAAATTCTTAAAACTTTCATTGGATGTGTCAGTTGTAACATAATTTCCATTATGTTTTCAAAAATTCTATTTGGATTCATCAGCTTTCCTTTTATAATAGTCTTTAGCATGATGACCAGGTTTCCCGCAGTAAAAACAACCATCATTTTTCTTATCATGAGAATCAGATTTTGAGTGAGTCATACCTCTGTTTCTTGGCTGAAACTTGCATGTTCTGTTTCTGTCCCATGTCTTGCCCCTATATGGTTGTTTCCCTTTTGCCATTAATGCCACTTCTGAAGATTGAGAGTCCATCTCAAACAATTTCATCCTTTCTTCTTCTTGTAGAAGAATCCCTTTTAACTGATTAAATGTAGGTGGTGTTGCTCTACCTCCTAGACTTGAAATAAAGACATGATAATCTATAATTAAACCTTTTAATGTAATAGTTACCATGTCAATATTTGAAACGGTATCACAAATGGCACTTAACTGATCACATAAATTCTTAATACGGGAAACATAGGTGGTGATATTCTCATGGGCATCCATTTTTATGGGCAATAACTTAGTCTTCAGAAACACAATTCTATTGGATTTTGTAGTTTCATACAAACCTTTCAGGATGTCCCATGTCTCCTTGGAATTTTTACAATCTATGATGTGTAGGATGATGTTGTCTTTGACAGACAGCCGCAACAATACTTTTGCCTTTATTTCTCGTTTCTCCCAGACTGGAAGAGTAGCACCTGTGGGCTTGGCTTTGTCTCCTTTGACTATAGTCTAGACATTTAGTGCTTTGAGCATCATTAAAATATTGAATTTCCAGTCAAGATAATTGTCCCCGTCAAGCTTAGAAGCTTCGTTCAGATAATTTTCGGGGAAGGAATTGGTCATAGCTGCTACAAGACAAATTCAAAAAAATACCTTTGGTTTAAAAAAATACCTCTTTTCTTTCGCGACTTGAAAAATACCTCTCTATTCTCCAGCTACTCCATTCTTCTTAGAGAAACATCTTAATAGTGAACAGATTTGAATGATTCGGGGTTCGATCACATCAAATATCGAAGCAAATGCACTACACAACACCTTAAATGAATTTGTATCGCGTCCAACAAATAACATAGCAAAAATCACTTACAAAATTTTTTGCGTCTTGAGATAGGTGATGCCCACGGCATTTCCCTGGAAAAAAATTCTAGAATTGTGCACGGAATTATCGTGCCCTTGCAAGATGGGGACCAGCAATAATTAGGTATTGTCACCCCTTTAGTATTTCCAGCAGCCGATTATTGTTCAGTGATCTCAACAACAACTTTGTTCTCTTCTCCCGGCAGTGCTCTCTCAGCAGCGATGGCAGCGATTCCAATTGTTGATGGGCAGACACGCAGGAAGCTCCTCTTCATTTTCACTCTACACATCAGTGATTTCATCTTTCTCGATCTTTCCCTTCAGGGTGAATTCTTCCTCTTTCATGAAGCGCCATCTGCTTCCTCCTCTATGAGTATTCTCCCTGCTATATCTTCACGGCCAACAATTCCAGAGATGGCTAGAATGGGTAGACTCCGTCACTCGATGCAGTGGCTCCAGCAAATCTCATCTCAATGCGATCTCCCTTCTACACGCTGGTGACTCATGAGCTCTCCCTGAGCTCTAATAACAAAATAGATTGCAAGCTAAAACATAATAGAACACTACTTGATTAATCTATGAACTAAGGGTTACATTAAATAATCTCTTAGAGCTATTCAACAAACTCCTAGAAAGGAGGAACTCGATCTACACATAATCTTATATTAAGTGTAGATCGAGTTCCTCCTTTCTAGGAGTTTGTTAATAACTATCAGAGCTTGTATAATGTAAGTGTATTTCATAATAATTCATCAAGTGTTCTGTTCTGCATTCCTATTTGCGTTCTATTTTAGAGTGTATCCCAAATAACCTTTACAAGATTGGAGGTTTTATGAGACATTATGGTAAACCACAATATATCAAATATACTCCTTACAAGGAGATAGGTCATCCAGATTGGAAAGATAGAGAATGGTTTTGGGAGAAGGTGGGAAGGTGGCACGATGCCTAACCCTAGTACATTTACAAGGACCTAAACTCGGAGCAATGTTCCTTCATGTCTAAGGATCTGCATTGGTAAATCCAAATATCCAACCTCATTGCTTGGCCAAAAGCTATTCTCTACGTCCACCAAAGGTGATGGTCCAGTTAAATAGACAATAGTTGTTGGATTATGAGAAGTCCACTTAAATAAATTTTAAAACAAAATTGATATTATTAAATAAAAATAAGAAAAAACTTAATATTATTAGAATAAAAATACATGTGATTGTTTTACTACATTTTAATATTTTTTTAAAATATGTTTTAACATTTTTTTAAATACATTTATAGTTGACAAACCTAAAAAATAGAATCTTAAGTTCCTTTGTAAATTTTGCAAGGGGGGTCCGCTTCTACTTCTAGGAAACCATCAACTTTGAGTCATGGTGGAGGGAAACTGTTAGATAATTCTATTCATGCTATGAGTATTTCTGCCATGGAAAAATATAGACGAATAGGACACAAGCTTAAGTTCACTTGTAAGCTTTGTGAGGGAGATCACCTTAGACATATGTGCCCTCAACTTCCACAGGTAAAATGACTGTGGTCCAAGTCTCTAATATCTTCTACTCTTGATTTATCTATAGTTTTCTAGTAGCCCATTTAACCTTTGATTGATAAAATGGTTGAATCGATGTAATCTTTAGTCGGTCCCAATATTCACATGGAGAGTGAAAATATTCAAGTCATCAAACCGATGCAATATTTTGTCAATCCCACACTTCCCTTGGAGAGTTACAATATCCAAGTTGTCAAACTCATGCAATCTTCAGTTGATCCCACTCTTCCTTTAGAGAGTGATGTGGCTATCAATCAAGACTTCTTTACTGTGCATTCTGAACTTTTTGGAGAAAAGGGAACTCCAATCACTTTGAATGATCCCCCCAAAATATTTAAGATCACTTACTTTGATTGGAATAGTCTAGTTGAGCCCTCTATTGCTTCATTTGCACCCTTCCAAATGAGGGTTCAAGTTAAACCCCAACGTATTGTAGATGAAGGAGCCTCTCTTAGCATTTTATGTCCATATTTTTGGAGAGGTTTGGGTTCTCCCTACCTGATGTCGGTTACCAGTCAGGTGTTGAATTTTTGTAGAATACCTGGTGAGCCTCTCGGGTTTCTTCGTCTATTTCTTATTACATTAGTTGGAAAAATTGTCTTAGTCGATTTTATGGTTATATAGGGGCCCATTGGATTTCAATATGCTCCTTAGGCATGATTATGTATATACTATGAATGTTGTGGCATCTATGCTCTTTTGTGTGATGAATTTTCCTAACAACGGAATCATTGTCACTATTGATCAACTTTCCTTTGTTGATCCTCCTCATGTCCTGACTTTATATCAAGTGTTGGGCACCATTTTTCACCTACTTTGCCATCTAAATCCCTTCCAGTTTTCTCCATAAACCTCCATATTCAATCCATAAAACCTTAATTTTATCCACAAAACTTTGGTCAAAGGTATAAATGTCGTTGTTTCTTAGTAAGTTGAATTATGATATTTTTAAGGCATTTAAATTAATATTTTATTCAAAATTACAGAATGTGCTAAGTTCCCGTAATTTCTCCCAGGTTGGATACTTGCAGGCTAGCTGGGCACAAACTGAAGAGTGGAAGAAGATCCTCGATATCCAAGGATGGTTAAACTTCTAACAAACTTGTGGTATGTTTCTCACAGGTGGCGAGTCAATGTTGGTCAACGATGACCACCTGTGCAGTCATCTAGCATAAAAACAGGGCAGTTCGATTTTCTAGCGATCTAGCCTATTTTCTTGGAGATGATGGGCTATTTTGAATATAGGGAGATTGTTATTTCCGATGTCATTATTAATTTTCCATAGATATAGCGTTTCAGTTCATAAACGAGGTATATATAACTATTTGTTTTGAAAGAGAAAAACTTCTTGGATAATAGACGTATGATTTTGAAATAAAGACTGGAGTATTCGATAAATTACTGTGTATGTCCATTTCTATATGGTGAATGCGATTGAGCTTTAGAGTTCTATGATTTTCTTTGTGTGTGAGCAAAGCATTGGAGGACCCCCTTTGCCAAACATGTACACATATCTCTGCATCATTGCGTGTGGTATGTTTTAGTTGAAACCTATAGAAGTCAATTTTCTTTATTTGATTACTCATACATTGCAGAACGAGTTAGATCATACATTGCAGAACGAGTTAGATTATATGAATAGGGTTATGAGCTCTTTTATCTGAATGGTTAAACGCTGTAGAAATTATTTCAATTGCATTACTTATTTGATATCGCACTACTGAAGATAGTTACACATTGCGAATTTTCTTCTTGTAAAGGAAATCAATGATTGTCTACTTTCAATAGTGAGATATTAGGCATTGTATTGTGATTCATTTTTAAGATTTAGGTTCAACATTTTAATCTCAGAATATTTCATATATGAATTGCTGGTTAAACTAAGAGATCGAATGAAGTTGCTTCTGTAAGGGAGGTTTTGCATTTCAAAGTTACAGCATTCTCGCATTCAATAGATTTATTTCACAAGTAAACTGAATTTCCAATTAAGTCTAGATCCGAGTCTCTATATTTGGGATATGCCTCTAAGTCTTACAAACTCCAGATTGACATAAACTTAAGGTCTAATTTACACCAGTGGATTGGAACTCAACATTTTGGCACCGTTTCCAGGGAGGCATTCTAGAAGCAGACTTAAGAAACTTAGTTCTCTTATTCAAAAAAAAATAAAAATCAAAAACACAGAGTAGGTTTTAGTTTTATGTCAAGACAAAGAGACGAAAAAGGAATATTTATCAAAAAACCGCCCAAAAATAGAAGTAACAGGAACTTATTTAACTAATCAAAAAGCATTCATTACAACTGTTGATACTTTTGAAATGACTGAAGAGGAAACATCTAAGAAAGGAGGACTCACCTTCGAGCAACGTAGGGAATACAAACGTAGGATGGAGATTGAAAATAAACGAAGAGAAATGGCTGAAGGAGAAACATTGAAAGGGCCAACTACAGAACAGTGAAGGGAGTATGAGAGAAGGTTAGAAATTGAAAATAAAATAAGACAAGAGAGAAGGGAAGAAGAGAGAAGGTATGAAAGGGATGAAAGAGCAGAAGAAGATCAGGAAGTCACTTTTACATTTCCCATCTTGGACACTTGCATCATCCTAGGAGAAGAAGTAAGCATGAAAAACATTCCACCATCTGTTCTACCAAATTTCTATGGCATGACTTTTGAAGACCCAGACTCTTTCTTATTAGAATTTGATATCTTGTGTCGTACTTATGGGTATACTGATGACACCCACAAACTTCGTCTCTTCCCTGCTACCCTTAAGGCAGCTGCATTGAAATGGTTCATGGGGCTAGGAGAGCATTCAATAACCAGTTGGGATGATATGAGAAAAAAATTTCTTAGGAAATACCAAGCTTACTGTAGATCAAAAGATTCAAAAGCTGATATTTTTAGAATGTTTCAACAGGAGGATGAAAGCTTGGAAGAGTATCTTGAAAGATTCTCATATAACTTGCAAAAGTCTAAATACAATTATTTGACATCTGAGATCACTCATACAATCTTTTTGAAAAGAATAAAAGAAGAATATTTGGATATTTTGAATGTTATGGACAAAGGTGACATCTCCTATCTACCATTCGAAGAGATTAAAGACTTATGTCAAAAGTATTCTAGAGGAAAAGCCAGAAATGGAAAGAGGGATGCAACTTCCAAAGTAACAAAATCTACAACCAGTGGCATATCCAGAGCTGAACTTGGGAACTTGTTAGAAGATTTTAAGACTGACTTATTGAGTACCTTGGGAGCACAGGTCGAAACATCAAAAACCAAGAAAAGACAAGAACAACAAGACCAACAATATCAAGCCCTGTCTATTTTTTTCCTTAAATGTAGAAAGAAACATCCATTAAGAGAATTCCCTCTAAATACTGTTCAAATTTGTGGTTTATGTACTGAAAATCATAAAACTGGTGATTGCCCTAGATTGAAAGAATTGTAGGCAGCCCGAATAGAGGAGAATCAAAGCATGGAGCCTCTCTATTTTATGGGACAACGAATACCTTGGCAGCCACGATTTTCAGGTATGTCTCAAGATCCTCTGCAGCAGTTTCATTCAACTTATCAAACTCTTGTTCAAAATTCATGGAGTGCACCCATGCCCTAGCAAACTTGGTCTCCTCAACAACAACAACAATCCCAACCTGTTTCAAACTGGCGAGGGTATACTCATGGTAACCATACATACCAACAGGCCTACCCATAGCCTTATCAACAACCTTTTGCATACCCCCAATACCAACAGAATCAAACCCCATTTTTCCAACAACCCAATTTTGCTCCTCAACTAGGCCAACAACCTCAACAGCTTCAATTTCCATCCAACCAGCCTCCACCTAGACCAACACAATTTCCAGCCCAGCCAATACCAAATCCAAATAATAAAATGGATAAACCCATGTACAATGTTGATGAAGGAATGGCACTCCCCCACTCAATCCTCCCACTTCAAAATATCAACTTAAGATCTGGAAAAACTTTACAAAAAGAATCTCTTGTTATTTTAGAAGAACAAACAGAAAATGAGAAAACTTCAAAAAAATCAAAAATCGAAACGCCACAGTCAGAAAATCACAGTAAAAAAGGGAAAACATTAGTAGCTCACATACCTCCCTTTCCAGAAAGGTTGGTCAAGGAAAAAATTTCAATTTCCCTACCTTATTTTGATGTTTTGAATGAGTTAACCAACGTATGTGTCAAAATTCCCCTACTGTAGGCTATAAAGGATATTCTAATCTATACGAAAGCAGTTAGGGAATTATGTCTCAATAAGAGAATGAAGGATCCACCAACAATTCATGTGGTAGGCAAATTAGCAGGACTAATGTCTAACACTGTTTTTATTGAAAAATACGTTGATCTAGGAATCCCAATGGTCACAATAACTGTCAACAATTTTTAAATTCCAAAAACACTGATTGACTTAGGTGCTTCTATCAACGTCATGACACTAGAAACAATGGAATATCTACACTTGAAAAATCTCAGACCAACCACTACAGTTTTAGAACTACCTGACAGGTCTAAAATCACACCTGAAGGGATCTTAGAAGATATCATCATTTCTTTAGATTCCTGGGAGTATCCTGTAGATTTCATAGTGCTTCAACCAAAGTCTAATATAGGAGGGCATCCATTGATTCTTGGCCGACCCTGGTTGGCAACAACTGATGCTTTTATAGGGTGTAGGTCAGCAAGCATGCTCATTTCACATGGGACAGAGAGAAAACAAATCACACTTTATCCTTCTACCCAGTGACCTTCGGTATCGGATCAGTTATCATGGATTAATGAAACCAAAGAACAGGAAGAAGAAATCATTTAGCCTGTCCTCAGTATCAATCAGTTCTTTGATTTTCAAGAAGAAAACAACGAGGATTTGCTAGATTACATCATTGTTGAACCTGATATTTCTGAGGAATTAAGAGACATGCAGTATGCTATCACAGATCAGGTTTTGGAACAAAATTTTCAGGAAAATTGCACAATACATTCTTTAGCATTAGCACTTCATGATATTTTAAATGTTCATTCGATCACTAATGTCCAAAGCAAAACAATTGAGATCAGTCCAGGAAAGCACTTGCATATCAGTGCACATCTTACCACATCACATGAAGACCAGTTGATTGCCTTACTGAATAAATATTCTCATGCATTTTCTTGGGAATACACTGACATGCCAGGCATTCATCACGAAACATGCACTCACCACATTTATACAGATGATAAAATCAGACCTCTCAGACAACCTCAACGTAGGATGAACCCCATACTAAAAGAAATAGTTAAGGAAGAACTGCAGAAGTTATTAAAGGTAGGATTTATCTACCCTATCTCTGACAACCTATGGGTTTCTCCCTTAGTAGTTGTTCCTAAGAAAAATGGCAAATGGCGGATATGTGTAGATTACAGAGAGTTAAACAAGGCAACACTAAAAGATTATTTCCCATTGCTATTTATTGATCAAGTGCTCGATGCCCTAGCTGGGAAGAACTATTTTTCATTTCTAGATGGTTTCAGTGGGTATAATCAAATTAGCATTGCAAAAGAAGACCAGGACAAAACTACTTTTACATGTCCCTGGGGTACATATGCCTACAAGGTTTTACCTTTTGGTTTATGTAACGCCCCAACTACCTTTCAGAGAGCAGTCTTGGCCATTTTTGCAGATCTAATTCATGAATGTGTTGAGGTCTATATGGACGATTTTTCGGTGCATGGAAATACCTTCGAAGATTCCTTATCAAACTTAGAGAAAATTTTAAAAAGGTGTGTTGAATCAAATCTTTCCCTTAGCAATGAAAAGTGTTTTATGATGATGACTAAAGGGATAGTCTTAGGACATCACATTTCTTCATCTGGAATAAAAGTAGATCCTGCCAAAATTCACATTATTGTAAATCTATATGAACCAACCACACAAACAGACGTGAGAAGCTTTCTAGGGTATGCAGGCTATTATCATAGATTTATTGAAAATTTCAGTAAGATAGCTCTGCCATTGTTTAAATTACTTTCAAAGGATGTCCATTTCAAATGGGATACTAACTGTCAATCTGCATTTCAGACACTTAAAGAGAAGCTCTCAACTGCTCCTGTTCTAAGGGGACCAAATTGTACCCTTCCCTTCCATATTTCTACTGATGCATCTGATACTGCAATAGGGGCCTCTTTGGGACAAAAAGAGAATACCATGACTTATGCTATTTATTTTATTAGCAAAAATCTAACACCTACAGAATTGATTTATACAGTAACTGAAAAGGAGATGTTGGCAGTAGTTCATGTTGTGAACAAATTCCGTCATTACATTACTGGCTATGAAATTTTTGTCCACATAGATCATTCTGCTTTACGATATTTAATGAATAAGTCTATTACTAATGGCAGGATAACCAGATGGTTACTATTAATGTAGGAGTTCCATATCACTATTTTAGATCGGCCTGGATGAGAAAATCAAGTGGCAGATTTCCTGTCTCGCTTACACAATTCCGGTGAGGTTGTTCCTGTTTTAGATAGTTTCCCTGATGAACACTTGTTTGCAATTTCTGTTATCACTCCTTGGTATGCTTGTTAACACCTAAAAAGTTCTCACTAGCTCATTCCCTTACTCACATGACCCATTTGTCCACTTTTCCACCATCTGAGCCTCTGAAACCAACAAAAGGTCACCAAAAGACCTTAGTACACCCCTTTTTCCATTAAAAAAGATTATTTTTCCAAGAAAATCATAAAAAACCCTAAAAAAGGGTCCAAATTCCCAAAAATATTAAAAAGGGAATTAAAATATTATTTTTATTCAAAAAAGGAAAAAGGAGGGAAAAGTACCTAAACCATGTTGGTCAATACCATTTGGTTTCCACAAAACCACAAATGGTATTCCTCACCACCAAAACCTATAAAAAGGTGGTAGGGGCTCCTCATTTCACATCCATCCATTATCTCATCCTTATGCTGCTGAAATCTCCCCTGAGCACTTTTAGCCATTGAAGCAACCTTGGAGAAGGAGACCTCTTGGAGTTTGGAGCTACTCATCTTGGGAGTTGCTCAACATCAACCTTCACCATTGAAGGTAATATCGCAAGCACTTGCTTGCCCCCCATTTTTCAATACAAAAAATTATTTCTTATGTTTCTTGTTCTTGATTTTGAAATGTTTACATTATTTTCTTAGATTCTTGCTTAGATCCATGAAAAGTATTGTTTAATTAGTTTATTGTTATTTGCTTTCATTGAAACTGCTGCTACTAGTTAGCAGGTGCCCATAGCACTAAGCCTGGTTGCAAAACCGGGCCAACAGTTTTTGGCGACTCCGCTTTGGTTTGAACTGTAGATCTCTAGTTTTGCCTTTAATCTTAGTTTTTTATGAGTTTTTAACTTTTAGATCCATAGATCTGCCATCTTAGACAGCAGATCTATTGCTGCTCTGAGATTTGGCCCCATAAACAGCCCGAAATTTTCAATTTTCGGGTTCGTTTCTCGGTTTCCGTGCACGGCTTCCGCCTCGCGGCTTTTTGCCAGACAGTCGCGCGGTCCATCGCGACTTTTCTGCATTTTTCCACGCGGTCCATCGCGGCATTTTCCCAGACAGTCGCGCGGTCCATCGCGGCTTTTCTGAGTTTTTCCGCGCTGCACACCGCAGCTTCGCGGCCAATTTCCGCGCTGCCCATCGCGCCTGTGCATCTAAAACCCGCGCGGTCCATCGCGACTGTGCATCCAAAACCCGCGCGGTCCATCGCGACTGTGCATCCAAAACCCGCACGGTCCATCGCGACTGTGCGTCCAAAACCCGCACGGCCCATCGCGGCTGTGCGTCCAAAACCCGCGCGGCTGAATTTTTCATTCGGCCATCCCGATTTTGAAAAATATTTTTTACTGTACTTTCTGCCCACAGCACATTTTTTATAGTATTAAATCCTGCACATTTTATAGCTTTGAAAAAAAATTTTACTATTTAAAAATGCATATCTAGAAATCTTTTTAAAAATTTTCAAGAAAGTGAAAGAAAGACTCATTTTGCATTTTCATCTAGATTCAAATTTTTCTTGTTTACTTCTTTAAAATCTTTCCCTTAGCAATTTTTTCTTGAAACGAAGAAATCCATTTATTTCTTTTAAAAGAAGTCTATTATTTGCTTTCATAAATCCAAAAAATCCATTATTTTTTGAGCTATTTTTTAAAAAGGCATTTAAATTCCTGTTAGTGAAAAGTCATAAATATTTGCTTTTTATTTTTTCGAAAAATCCTTTATTTTTTGAAAATTTCTTTAAAGCATTTAATTCTTTTCAAAGTTCAGTTTACAACACCTCACGTGCACTCACACGATCACTTAATTGAACTAATCCTTAAAACGTACCCTAATTTGAACACACTCTTAACCCCACTTGGGGAACACTAAAAGAATTCTTGTAGCTAGGTAGTATTGGGGGGATAGGTGTTCCAATAACACCCCTCAGTTCATACATCTGAGACATAGAAGTTGTCCAATTAGGGAGCTAAAATCTCTTAGTACTTTTTGGCGCGGTCACAACCGGTTTGTGGGAAGGCCTCTCCCCTAGGAGGGTTGAAGTCGCGAGGATGGTTCCGGAAGCCTGAGTGGGATACCGAAACCCATTCAGTAACCGAAGGGCTACCATTCGCAGTTCTCGGGATATCCCTGTATTGGGATATTGCGATCAAAGGACCAAACGGCAGATTTACCTTTTCTCGACGCGTCATGAACGGAGTATCCTAGTAGCCTGTCTTTTAGGATTCATTACCCGGTGTCCCTCCCGATAGGGGGATATCTAGCCGTTGTCTCAACATTCATATTGTCTGACTTGGATTTCATCACCTTGCAGAGGATATCGTCTGTTTGAGTCACAATACTTTTAGATTAGGTGTTTGTATGATCTTTACCACCTTTTGAGTCTAGTTACACCTATTTTTTCTAGGAGCCGCTTGCATGTTGGTATTATGACCAGTTGTTGCATTCCTCCACTTATTGTAGCACAGCTGCTAGGATAAGTGCATTTTTTTTTTAGGATTGATTTTTTGGCCTGTGAGCCTTCTTTTTTCACTCCCCTTCTTGCACCCTTGGTTGCATTAGGGTTTTGAGTCTTTTACATATATATCACCACCTGATACTTAAAACAAATTTTTACATAAAAAACATATTCTCACCATTGAGAATTCTAGACGTTCTCGTCGTCTACAGGGCGAACTCCCAGAGTTTAGTCCACTTGGCTCTCCACGTCACGGACGCAGAGCATTATCCCTTGATTCGACACATCGTCAATCAATTAGACGGTCATCCGATTCTGACATACCCCACTTCACCTTTGATTTGGAGGTAGAATCCGAAAACCCCACCGAGTTACCACCAACCACAAGTATGTCTGGAACACCATTTGATCCACTATTTACATCTACCATAGGTCAGACATCCGCAGACACTTCTGCGGTAGTACCATCCACGGCAACAACCACCCCCTTGGGTATGCCCAATATGGGTAACACTCCACATTCAGGAATGCCTAGCACAGGGCCACCACCTGTCATGGGCATGCCCAACATGGGGGTCATACCCCCTTCGGTTTCCACAAACCCCATCCCAGGAATCCCTAGTGCGATTCCTAACCCAAGTGTAACTCCTGTTGCACTTGGGAGTGCTATCCCAGGAATCCCTAGTGCGATTCCTAACCCAAGTGTGACTCATGTTGCACATGGCAGTGCTATACCAGGAATCCCTAGTGCGATTCCTAACCCAAGTGTAACCCAAGTTGCACTTGGGAGCGCTAACCCATATCAGGCCACACCTTTTGGAGGGCACATACCCTCCATACCTAGCATACCTATAGGCGCTACTGGACCCCTACACCATACCACAATGGCTAGGCAGGTCCCGGTTCCGGTCACCACATCCGCTAGTCTACCATACATGGCAAGTCTCAACCTGCCAGATTTAGCTAGGCTCACAAATGACCCCATCAGACATGATCCTACTTGGCCCCATATGCCCACTAAGCTTCCCTCTGACATCCCTAAGTTTGAGGGAAAGGCTGGAGAAGACCCCCAAAATCACATCATGTCCTTCCATTTATGGTGTTCCTCCAACTCCATAGTGGATGACTCAATCCGCCTACGGCTTTTACAACGCACCTTCACTGGCTCCGCAGCCAAATGGTATATCGAGCAACCCCATGGGACGCATTCCACATTTACCTCCCTTGCCTCGACCTTCCTACAGTTCTTTCAGCTACCGGTCCGCTATGATGCGGGCGTCGAAATCCTACTGTCTTGCAGACAGAACACGGCCACGCATATCACTGACCATATCCATGATTGGCGTCGGCGCCGAAGCCTATGCAAGATCAAATTAGACGACCGAATATTTTTAGACTGGTTCCTTAAATCCCTCCTTCCTCTCATTGCGAAGGATGTAGCATCTGAAAGACCCCAGTCTGAGGAACAGGCCATCCTTAAGGCCCAACAGTTTGATCTCATCTACGCCCAGTCGGGTTACTTATAGACGATCATCCCGGACGCCCCACGAGGTGACTCTGCACGCGGTGACACACCGGGGGCATCACATGCCGCTGATGGCATTATTGGCCAAATTACACCGCAAGCAAAACCTTTCAGTATGGTGAGCACCATGCCCGCCCCATACCTTTCTAGGGCTACATCTAGTACCGGAGCGACAACTTCTTATGCTCCAACAAACCAGACCCATCACGTTCATGGACCCTCTTGTCCACAACATTGTTATGGCCAGGCGCCATCAGCATATGCATCTCCTACATACTATGCTCAACCTACGGTACAAAACCCCATGCAGTTCCCACAACAGGCCATGCATTACCCACAACCGGTTGCACCGGCTAACCTCACACCTCCACCAGCTCAGGGGTACCAACAACCCCAGCAGGCAACTGGACCACCTCCAGCTCCACCTGCATACTATCCACCGTAACCTGCTCCCGCACCTGCGGCTCCTCAGAATCCCCCCAATGCTCAAGGGCATGTGTACGCACAACAACATCAGCCCCAATACCAAAATAACCAACGCAACCAGGGTGGGAAACCAAACCGTGGCAGAGGACGCAACCATGGAAACAATCAAAACCGTAACCAAGCTCCACAACCTGCCCATCCTCCGCAAGACAATAACGCGGCGCCTGCTCATCAAAATCCTGATCGGCCACCTAAGCAACCCAAAAATGCTAATTTACGAACAAACCATCCTTGTTCCATTTGCGGTGTCTATGGCCATTACACCCACGCTTGCCCACATCTGGAGCGAGCTCGACAACTATGGACAAATGACGCCCATCGTCAAGGGCAGGCGGCTCCTCAGCCACCACCCAACCCCCCACCAACCCCACAACAACCTTTGGTCCTCCAAAACCCTTTTCCAACACAAGGAGTGGTGAACACTCAGACGTTAGCCCCCCAACAGGGCAACGTGCAACCACAACAAATTACTTACGCAGCTCCTGACCAACCCATGTTTGATTCAGGCACCCACCACTTATTGATGATGTCCACCGCCGACGTCAATATCCAAACCCGTCGGAATCAATACGGACCGACTTCTGAAGCCCCCCCCGCCGAAAAGGATACTAATGCTAATCCCACTGATCAAACATTGCGTATACCTCAGGTTCCACTCGATGGCGCTTCGAAAGCACCTCGCTTCCCCCTTCACCGAATCAACAACAAACCCAATGCACGGGCTGCGTCCAATTACAACATCATAGATGACCTAGCTCAATCTCCCGCAGCCATGTCTTCGTTAGAAGTCTTGAAGAACTGTCCTACTCAGCGCAAGACTTTACTTTCTGCCATTGGGGCGATTGACCCAAATTATTCGAAATTAATGACTTTTGATTTAGACCAGTCTGAACCACGGCTGCCTTCTACCATAGCAGTCCAAGTCTCCGTTTCTATTCGGAATCTTGTCATCCATCGATGTATCATCGACGAGGGTGCCTCCACATGCGTCATGTCCACTTTTGTTTGGCAGAAGTTGGGATCCCCTGCTCTCCAGCAATCCACCACTGCATTGCGGGCCTACGACGGCCGGTCAGCTCAACCTCAAGGTTTATTACCCAAGGTACCCGTCCAATTAGGCGGGAAAACTGTGCTCATCGACATAGAGGTCATTAACACCCAGCTCGACTATAACCTTTTACTTGGCCGCAGTTACATGTACGCCATGAAAGCGGTCGCCTCCTCCGTCTTCCGCACCATGATGTTCCCCCACGAGGGACGCGTGGTCAAAATTGACCAACTCACCTACTATGATCCCAACGCCCCTGCTGCACCGGAAAACGTTCTTCCCATGATTGAACAACCCGCTTCTAGTGCAGTTACCTCCTTTGTGTCTTCTGTGGGACCTGGACTTTACTCAGACACACCAATGACCTCTACATTCCAGGCCATTCCACCACCGTCACCAGAGACCCAGGTCGCAAACCTCTGTACCATTTCACAGAGTACACAAACACCCGGTAGTCAACCACCATTGGTACCGAGTCACATCGGTGTTACACCCATCCACACCATCCCCTTTCTATTCCCTCCTTCGGGTGTAGTGAGCGCCCCGGTTATGGCTACCCTTAGTCTACCCGGTTTAACATTGGGATTACCCGTGTGGTATATTTCACCTCCCGTTCCACCGCCGACACCAAACGTCATCCTCCAACCGGTACAACCTATTGTTACCTCAAATCAACCTCCTCCTGGTGTCGCAATCCCTTCGTCGTCAACGAAACCTCCTCCTGGTCTCATGATTGCTTCGACGTCAACAAATCCCCCTCTAATTGCTAAGCCCACTGGGGGCAGAGGTCCAAAACCGTACACTGCTATACCACCTACTAAGGCAGTTAAACCCCCACCAGTGTTTCGAGCTCCCCCCAAATGCTCATTATGCGATGAGATAGGCCATCCAACTCATCAATGCCCACACTTACCGGCACTCCAAGAGCATATGAATATGTTGGACGATGACATCACCATCCCAGTAGTCAGATTAGAGCCACCTCTACAGCCTCGCGACAAATCACTGCGCACTAACCATCCTTGTGCTATATGCAGTGTTTACGGCCACTACTCTCACCATTGTCCTGATCTACCTGACTATAGAGCAGCGTTGTATGAGTTAAACAACGTCGACTTAGAGATATCTCCTCCCCTCATCGAGGAGATCCACCCCCCACCATCATCCTCGTCGGAAGAAGTCAATACGATATATATGATTTCAACAACCTTCAAACCAGAACCCCTTGATTTATGGTCTGACTACTTCAATACTGATGAGCAAATTTTGGAGACACTCACTGCACCCGACTACCCTTGGGATGATATGCATCATCGCTCGTACTTCCTCCCGGAAGCATCTACCTCCACCGCATCCAACCAGCTATCGATCGAGTCAAAAGACTTCATACCCACCAAAGTCGATTGGTTAAAGGACCCCATCCCAGCACCGGATGCCTTTGAAGAAGGGAACATGTCAAACATTTCCCCCACTATACAGATAGACATTTCCACAACACCAGGGAAACCTGAGCTCATCTCGCTGGGCGCATCTTGCACTCAAGCAGAAACTCAGGCGTACAAAAAACTCTTTCAAGAGTTCCGAGACGTCTTTGCCTAGTCCTATACCGAGATGCCTGGTCTCGACCCCGCCATTATTGAACACCACATCGATACATGGCCGGAAGTACCCCCTGTTCGTCAGAAACAGCGACCTATTCACCCTGCCAAGCTCCCCGCTATTAAGGCTGAAGTCGAGAAGCTTCGAAAACCAGGGTTCATCTACCCTATTCCGTACACCACCTGGGTGTCGAACCCCGTTCCTGTCAACAAAAAGCAAGGCACCCTTAGAGTATGCACTGACTTCCGCGATCTAAACCACGCTTGTCCAAAAGACAATTTCCCCACGCCATTCATTGACCAACTCATTGATGAGTGTGCGGGCCATGAGGTCCTATCCTTCATGGACGGGTTTTCCGGATATAACCAGATTCACATCCGCAAGGAGGATCAGTACAAGACTGCCTTTACCACCCCATGGGGCACCTTTGCCTATCGCGTCATGCCATTTGGCCTTAAAAATGCTGGTGCCACTTTCCAGCGAGCCATGACCTATTGCTTTCACGACTTGGTCCATATCTTGCGAGTCTATCTCGACGACCTCACAGCTCGTTCCCGAAAATTATCAGACCACCTTAACGACCTCCGGCAAGTTTTCCTGCGTTGTCGCAAGTATAAAATCCGCTTGAACCCACACAAGTGTGTCTTTTGCGTCCCGGCGGGCCGGTTGTTGGGTTTCATTGTTTCCCAAGACGGAATCACTGTCGATCCCCTGAAAGTCAAAGCCATCTTAGAACTTCCCCCTCCTCGCACGCTTCGGCAGCTTCAGAGCTTGCAAGGGCGGTCCAATTTTCTTAGGCGCTTTGTTCCTGATTACGCCACCAAAGTCCATGGATTCTTATGCTTACTTCGTACCCACATACCCTTTGTTTGGGATGAGCAAGCAGACACGGCATTCGAAGCCCTCAAGAAAGCTCTCACACAAGCCCCCTTGATATCCCCACCGGATTTCTCTCGAAACTTCACCCTTTACGTCTCGGCATCTGAACATGCCGTGTCCAGAGTTTTGGTCCAAGAAGATGCTTCCCACAAAGAGCATGTGATTTATTACGTCAGCCAGACCTTGTCTGGCCCACCTCTACATTACCCATACGAGGAAAGATTAGCCCTAGCTGTAGTCTTTTCCGTACAAAAACTGCGACACTATATTTTGCTTAGTCATACCACGGTTGTCGCCAACTCCAACCCCAACCCCATGGTCTACCTCCTCACCCGGCGGCTCCTACAAGGTCGTGTTGCTAAATGGGTCATTATCCTCCAGGAATATGACCTCACTTTCAAAACTCCCAAAAGCACCAAAGCCCTCGCGCTAGCTCACCTCATCACGGACCTCCCATCCTCCTCAACATCACCCGTTATCCAAACGGACCTGATTGACGAGCAGATCTTCATCATTTCGTCTGACGACCCTTGGTATGGAGACATATTGACTTACCTTCGTACGCAAAAATTCCGACCACACATCGATCGTGATGGCCGCCGTCGCATACGACACCACGCCCCCCGATACCTACTGATTGGGGATGTACTTTACCGACGCGGCATTGATACTATCTTACGCCGCTGCCTATCCCATAGTGAGGCAGAACAAGTCCTCAATGATTGTCATAGCGGTGCCTGTGGAGGCCATTTCTCCGGCATGGCCACCGCCCAGAAAATCATTCGGGCCGGTTACTTTTGGCCATCATTGTTTACTGATTGCATCACAGCAGTCAAGCATTGCCAGAACTGCCAGCTATTTGCCCCCAAAGCAAGAACCCCCCCTGCCCCCCTTCATCCAGTCATCGCTGTTGGACCATTATGCAAATGGGCCATCGACTTCCTCGACTGCAACCCCCCGTCAGCCGGCGGTCACAAACACATCATTGTGGCCGTGGATTATTTCACCAAGTGGGCAGAAGCCATGCTGACCTACAATTGCAAAGCCGACACTGCAGCACGGTTTTTCTTCAACCATGTTATCACTCGTTTCGGAGTGCCCAAGCAACTAGTCTCTGACCACGGCTCTCACTTCGAAGATGCCGTCTGGAAGGAATTATCAACCATGTTGAAATTTGAACACCATTTCTCTTCCGCTTACTATCCCCAAGGAAACGGCCAAGTCGAAGCGATCAATAAAATTTTGAAGACCATTCTCCAACGCACTGTAGACAATCACAAATCCAATTGGCATCACATGCTTTTCCCGGCACTCTGGGCCTACCGCACATCAACTAAAACCGCCACCGGTTTTACCCCTTTCCATTTAGTTCACGGCGTCGAATCTATCCTCCCTATTGAGTGCCAGATCCCAGCCTTACATATCGCCGTTGAGCTCCTACCGGACACTTCCCCGATCGAGCAACGTTTACTGCTCCTAGAGCAGGCCGATGAAGATCGGCGCACAGCCATTCAAAATATGGAAGCTGCTAAACAACGATCGAAACTAAGTTACGACAAACGCGTCCACCCAAGAACCTTTTCGGAGGGAGACCTTGTCCTCGCTTACGATCAAGCTCATGATAAAACAGGAAAGGGAAAATTCGTGTCCATGTGGCAAGGCCCCTACATCATACACACCTGCCTCGGGCAGGGGGCATACATTCTGACCGATTCAGAAGGCAACACCCTGTGCAACCCACGCAACGGGTTGTACCTTAAAAGATTTTACCCATAGAAAATCTCATGGACACCATCGTCCATTTTAGTATAGGCATACATTTTTTGATTCACAAAAAATTTCAAAAAACCTAAATATTTGTTTTTCTCTGCATGACCACAGATGGAGCCTCTTCCACTCTGCCATATCGGTTTCGCTGATGGTGCAAGCCGTTGGTCTCCCAATATCGCCTCCGCAGCCTGGGTAATATACTCCCCCTCACATGAGTTAATTCACACTGACGGAGTATGTTTAGGTGCCGCTACCAATAATCAAGCTGAATACGATGCCGTGACCGGTCTCCTGGCCGCTGCTCTCCAGATGAGCATACGTCACCTCAACGTTTTCTTGGACTCACAGCTCCTAGTTTCCCAGCTCAACAATGATTACCAGGTACGCGATCCCTGTCTCTTCAGAAAATTCCTGCGCACTAAACAAATGGTTAGACAGTTTGAATCCATTACATTCACACATATCCCAAGACACCTCAATAGTGTAGCAGATAATATGGCCAACAGTGTCCTCGACTGGCACACCAATCACATCATGTCATATCCATAAACAAAAAATGCATCCATGTGCAAAACATGTGCCTCCACGGGCATATACAAAAACCAATATTGCATCCACGTGCATAACATGTGCCTCCACGGGCATAAACCAAACAAACCAAATAATGCATCCATGTGCATAAACAGGTGCCTCCACAGGCATACATAAATCAACAAATATACTGCATCCACGTGCATAACATGTGCCTCCACGGGCATATACAAAAGACAAGTGTGCATCCACGTGCATACACGACAATATATCTAAAATATATATCCACATATATATATAAAGCAAATAGTCAAATGTCATAAGTGCCCTCAACACCCGATATACAAAAAATACATCTGTCGTACAAAAATGCTTCCCCATATGCTCATCAGCATTTGGGGGCAGATACATGTATCTACTCATCAGGATCCCTAGGATCCTCCGGCTCCTCCTCCGGCTCCTCCTCTGACTCCTCCTCCGCCGGCCCCGCCGGGTCATGACGACCCCGAACTCGCCGCTCTGCTGGCCCTGCTGGATCGTCCCTCAGACGTATCCTCCCCTGAGCCGGCCCTGCCGGAGCACTTTGTCCACCACCCCCGTGTCTCGCAACGAACACCGCTGCCCTCAACAGAAGTGACTGCCACTCAGGCGGCGCACCAAGACATCCCTGCAAGATGTCCCGATCAAGGTCCCTCCAGCCATCCTCAGGGAGCCCAGCTACGATCCGGGCTAAAGTCCGTCGGACACAATCTATAGCGTCGTCGTGAGGGCCAACCCCTCGCCCATGGGCTGCATATCCTCCACTGCGTGGAGGAGGTACAGGTACAGGGGGGACGAGCGACCACCATCGCCCGCCCCTGCCGAGCCACATAGTCACGTGGTGGTACTGGACCCACATCTGCACAAAGCAAGTAAAACCATCAGATACTATACAACAGATATCATCATGATAAATCACACTACATATGATATAATATCACATAAAACACAAAAACATACCGTCCAAGCTCCAGGCCTGTCCTGGGGCACGTGGCATCTCTGGGTCACCCCGGTAGTCCATGCTGGCGTAGGGATAGTCCTCGATCACCAGAGGAATCTGCTCCCACTGCTGATAGAAATCCTCTGTGAAATAGCCACGGATACCACCGCCAGCACGGGGCATCATCTGCCCCCACCTCATCATACGAGGCTCGCTCGGAAGCCCAGCACGAACGGGTACATGTGGCCGCAAGGTCGGCACCCGCTCAAAGAAAAAACAACATAAAAACGAGGCGTAACAAAACTCGCCTCCCTCTCTAATGGCCTTGTCCAGATCTCTCCGGACACCGGCCAGGAACATCTGCGCCCAGGCGTAATAAGTACCCCGTAGAACGGAATCCACCATCACCGTCTGCCCCCCAGACATACGATGTGGTGCAGCAGCACCCAATATCCTCAGGACACAGGCACCAACAGCCCGCATATCCCACTCACGTAGGAACTTTAGACTAATAGAGCTGTTTACCAAAACAACATCATCCACACAGAAAGTATGTAAGAGGTCCTCCATATCTACACCCGGAGGCAACCTCGGTGACATATCACCAACCTCACCCAAGCGAGGCAACCCAGTCAAAAAATATACATCAGTGAGAGTGATCTCCAACCTCTCACCACCAATAATGAAGGCACCCTCTGCCGGCACCCACCACTGCACGAGCTTGTTCAGGAGTCGCCTCACTGAACGTATAGGAGGAATCTGAGCGAACTTTAGGAGTCCGCTCATGGCCAGGGTCTGTCTAACCCCTCCATCAGTCTCAATCCTCAGCATGAGATCCGCATCGATCTCCCTCTCCCGCCACACAGACTGAGGTCTCCGCAACATCCTGCCAAAAAACAGAAGAAATTTTTAGCCCCAGCATAAAAATTTTAGAAAACCCCATCGCGGCTTTTACACAAAAAATCGCGATGCCCATCGCGGCTTTTCCACAAAAAGCCGCGATGGCCATCGCGGGATCCATGAAAAAACCCGCGATGAACATCGCGGGTTTTGGCCGGACAGTCGCGATGAACATCGCGACTATCCCCCATGAACTCGCGATGAACATCGCGGGTTCCTATTTCACAGTCGCGATGAACATCGTGACTGTGAGCCTAGAACCCGCACGGTTCATCGCGGGTTCAGCCCCGAAACCCGCGCGGTTCCACGTTGGAGAGTCAACGTGGAGTTTCGCGGCCTTCGGGGGCCCACCGCCAAACAAAAAAGACATAATTGACTAGGCTAAGGCGAATAGAGTTACCTGCAACTCGCTAAATCGAAAACCAACGGTAAAATCTCCCAGAAATCGAGAAATAGCTCTGACAGCTCTATCAAACTCGCACGTAACAATGACAAGTCATATTGGGCCCCACGTCCTATTTATAGAAATTCCACAAATTTCAAACAACCATTGCGGTAGCATACGAAGTCCATTTCTCAAACCGTTGGTACCGTTGGGATCAGCACAGCGAGAAATTCATAGAGGTTCCTTCTATTTCCCGTTTTCACGGGGTCCATTTTTTGACCATTTTTTAGCCCCTCTCGTCGCCTCGGTTTGCGTGCCACATCGGCCGTTCTCCGTTTTCAATGTGTCTTATATCGCCGGATTCAGTTTTCTGCGCTCGTGATGATGCTTGAGACCATTTCTCACTCTCACCTTTAGATTTTTCGGGCATTTTTTCCACGCCCCCTCGTCGCCTCGGTTTGCGTGCCACATCGGCTGTTCTCCGTTTTCGATGTGTCTTATATCACCGGATTCAGTTTTCCGCGCTCGTGATGATGCTTGAGATCATTTCTCGCTCTCACCTTTAGATTTTTTGGGCATTTTTTCCACGCCCCCTCGTCACCTCGGTTTGCGTGCCACATCGGCCATTCTCCGTTTTCGATAATCCTTATGTCACCGGATCCAGTTTTCCGCACAGATGACGATGCTTGAGACCTTTTCTCGCCCTCATCAATCCATTGTTGTTCGGTATAATTTTATCCTTTTTTCGGGCCGAGCAACCCCTTTTTACGAAAAAGGCACTTAGGGAGTTTCTGTTAAGCTCTTTTCTGACTCCTAAAACAATGAAAAGATCGCCGAGCAATCTTGCTTCCTTTCATGCTCGATAAACGTATTTGAAAGGGCGTCTACCTGGTATAAGTTTACCCCTTTTCTGGAACTCGTAGACTAATTACGAAAAAGGTATACTCTAGTCACATCGGCTAGAAGAGTTCTCCATCCGCATCATTTTATGCTTTTTCGGGCCTTGGAGACTAAACTTACGAAAAAGAAACACCAATAGAGTCCACTTACCGTTTTCAGACTCTTTAAACATGAAAGCAACCATGAGCATGCGCCGTCCTGGGCTCACAAAATCCACAGGACCGTACCATTTCAGAGCATACTTTTATCCCTTCTTGGAGCTCATTAAAACCACGAAGAAGGAATCAATGGTGCCTCTTGGCGCTACAACACAACATGTCTACTCACAGAGAAGCTTCCCCATTTTGGTCGCCTTTGTTCAGAGTATTCTATAGTATGTCACCCTCAAACTCCCTCGACAGCTACCATCAGCTGCACCCCCCCAGAGTCAGTACATACCCTTCAGTCCCTAAAAGATGATCCCCACACCTACAAGTTAGTTCCCTACGTTGCTAGGCCAACCATGTCATCATACTCTGAACAAAGGAAGTTTGAGTCTACCATTTTTTGACCTAGTTATTTCCCATCCCCACAAGTATGTCAGTCCTACCAGCAATACTACATCACTTCAGTTCTACACCTCGTGCTCCTATCAAGGAAACATCATTGCCTTGTTAGTTGCTGGTCTCCCTCTGTCGACGACAACCATATTGATTCCAGAGGGTAGACCTAGAGGTCCCTGTGTCTTGGACTCATTACCATTTATGATGAGTGCCTACGAATCATTTCGAGAGGAATCCTCAGTGCCTCTCCGAATGATTGTTTCTCACATGCTCAACTTCAACACCTTGATCGCATCGTTGAGACTCGCACAGGGTATTGGTCCGTTCAGTTATTAGTCGAAGACCCCGGATACCACCTGACTCCTCCACATTTGAGAGTCTACCTATGGATACAACTAGTTACATTTTTTCTATACATATCCGGGTTGCGTATGGCGACAGTATTCAGATGTACCCCAGTTTTATACTCCCTCGAGTATACAGATACAAATACTTCCCAGAGATGGCTCACAGTCATTAAAATCCATACAGATGTTGAACACCTTCAGTTTCAGCAGTTCAACAGTTATTCCAGTGTATCAGTTATTGAGATCAACCATGATCATGAGTATATCCCACAATAATGTCCCCTCTGGATCATTATGATGTACCACTATATTTCTTTACGTATTAGATCCCCCTTCTTGGGACTAATTGTTTTGTATATGTCTTGATACGAGCATGGGAATGCCCCGCCTCGTCCTTTATCAGAGATTATACCTCATTCATATTGAGGCCATGTAATATTTTTCGTTTTTGCAGCTTCCAAGGGCCGTGGCTCCACTCTCCAACCGGTCTCTTCTCTCCCCTAAATCCCAGAAAAAAGGACAAAAGAACTATGATGTCTATCGGCCATACGATGAGCTCCTGCCCTCACACATCAGGGGGCAATCTGCTAACATCTAAAAAGTGCTCACTAGCTCATTCCCTTACTCACATGACCCATTTGTCCACTTTTCCACCATCTGAGCCTCTGAAACCAACAAAAGGTCACCAAAAGACCTTAGTACACCCCTTTTTCCATTAAAAAAGATTATTTTTCCAAGAAAATCATAAAAAAACCCTCAAAAAGGGTCCAAATTCCCAAAAATATTAAAAAGGGAATTAAAATATTATTTTTATTCAAAAAAGGAAAAAGGAGGGAAAAGTACCTAAACCATGTTGGTCAATACCATTTGGTTTCCACAAAACCACAAATGGTATTCCTCACCACCAAAACCTATAAAAAGGTGGTAGGGGCTCCTCATTTCACATCCATCCATTATCTCATCCTTATGCTGCTGAAATCTCCCCTGAGCACTTTTAGCCATTGAAGCAACCTTGGAGAAGGATACCTCTTGGAGTTTGGAGCTACTCATCTTGGGAGTTGCTCAACATCAACCTTCACCATTGAAGGTAATATCGCAAGCACTTGCTTGCCCCCCATTTTTCAATACAAAAAATTATTTCTTATGTTTCTTGTTCTTGATTTTGAAATGTTTACATTATTTGCTTAGATTCTTGCTTAGATCCATGAAAAGTATTGTTTAATTAGTTTATTGTTATTTGCTTTCATTGAAACTGCTGCTACTAGTTAGCAGGTGCCCATAGCACTAAGCCTGGTTGCAAAACCGGGCCAACAATGCTGATATCGCCAACTATTTATCATCAGGACAGCTACCTCCATCTATGTCATCCAAAGAAAAGCAAAAGATTATTAAACAAAGTGCTAGACACATATGGGTCAATGGCGATCTCTTTTACACAGGATATGATCTAATTATTAGGAGATGTGTACGACAAAATGAAGTTTTAGATATTTTGAAAGCATGTCATGATGAACCGTGTGGCCATTTTGTAGAGAAAAGAACAGCTACATACAAGATACTCAATTTGGGGTATTACTGGCCTTCTATCTTCAAGGATGCTAAGAAGTATGTGAGGAGCTTTGATACTTGTCAGTGGATGGGACGGCCAGTACGATCTGATGAAATGCCACTCCAGCCACAAATCCTCATAGAACCATTTAAAAAATGGGCTCTTGACTTCATTGGTCCAATCAATCCACCATCACAAGGAAAGAAGTACATTTTAGTATGTACTGACTATGTTACAAAGTGGGTAGAAGCCAACTCATTACCAAGATCCACGGAACAAACAGTGGTAAACTTTCTTTTTGAAGAGATATTTGTCAGATTTGGGGTTCCTAGAGAGATTGTCACCGATAAGGGTGCACAGTTTACTTCTAAACTGGTGCAAGAGATAGCAGCCAAATACAAAATTACACACAGAAAATCTACACCTTACCATCCACAAGCCAATGGTCAAGTGGAGTCTACAAACAAAACTTTGGAAGGAATCATCACCAAAACTATCCAGATGCATAGAAAGGATTGGTCAACTAAGCTTACTGAAGATTTATGGGCATATCGAATCACTTGGAAAAACAGTATTGATTTTTCACCCTATCAGTTAGTTTATGGTAAGCAGGTCCTGTTGCCAATAGAATTTCAAATTCATACCTTTAAGTTAGCAGTAGATTTGGGGATGAATCTTTCTGAAGCACAACAAGAAAGGATACTACAATTGAATCAATTAGATGAGATGCGACAGGCAGCAGTAGAACACAATATTTTGGTACAGCAACAGAGAGCCCAATGGTATGACAAGTTTATCAAAAAGAAACAATTTCACATCGGTGACTTGGCCTTATTGTTTGATTCAAAGTTCAAACACTTCAAAGCCAAGTTTACAACTCATTGGCTTGGTCCATATGCGATTGCAGAGGTATATGACAATGGCTCAGTCAAACTCCAAACAATCGATGATGAAGCACATACATTTGTGGTCAATGGCCATCAGCTAAAACTCTACACCAAGACTATCAGCAAATAAGATTTCATACAGTAGATTTCACAGCAAAGGGAGATGGAAGTGCTGGACAAACACATTGGTGTTTCTCCTTCACTTTCTTCTTAGCCATTTTCTGATTCAATAAAAAAAAAAAAAAGAGGGCGTTAGTTGTGAAAACCAGGCAACTGGCACAACATAAAATCGAATTTTCCTTGGAAAACCGAGTTTACTTGGCCATTGAAAATTCACAAAAACATTTTCACTTTTCAGCATCATTTCTTTCATGGCTATCAGTAAAATAAAACTTTTTGTTTGACTTGAGGACAAGTTCATAAATAGGCTTGGGGGGATAAGCATTTCATGCTTTCTATTTTTTTTTTTTTTTTTAAAAAGAAATCAAAAACCCTCCAAGCCTTCTTCAAATGCTAGAATTTCATTCCAACATAAAGTTTTATTTCACAGATCTCAATCCTAGCAGAGGGACCTGACTTCCAGTCTTACAGAAGGAATCTTAGACAAAACATCAGAAGTCAGCAGAAGGGACCTGAAAAGAAGTACATTTTATTGGAATTTTTACACAGGAACCTGAGATAGTAGACAGTTTTTAATAGAAGACATCGGAAGGACATGTGTGGACCAGGAACATGCAAATTCTCTTTTCAATAGACAATCATACCAGCTACATCAAGCAGCAAGAAAAGCACAAGGGAATATCAAACAAAGTCTGTAAGAATTTTAATTTTTATGCTTTAAAAGTTTGCATGATTCTTTATTTTTAAGTAATGATGAAAAAAATACCTACCTATCCTCATAAACTTGACTGTCTACTCTATCACCTTCACAATCCTTGCCAGCAGCCCATTCACTTCTCATTATTTTACCCTAGGTGTCAAAATGGTGGCCAAGATCAATCTCAGAAGCAATTTTTGACTGATCAAAACCTAGACTGCATTCTACAGGCAGGTCTTTTCAACACAAAGCAAAGAAAAAAAAAGTATATGTTTTGTTTACCAAGGGAATTTAAATATTTTCATGTTTTCTTTCATATACTCTAAGATGAAGACATTATTGCATAATACGCATTAAGTTAAAAAGAAAGTGAGTATATGAAAGGGGTCATGGAACATGGGTAAAGTGGCAAATCAACGGGGATTAAGTGGCATGTTCAAAACATCATTGCATAAGGGGAGGGAATCATTGATATTACCTCCCATGAATTTTTCCCATGTATAGGGAAGCACAATCTACAAATTCAAAATTTGAAGTGATATTTCATATATCAGTGGTTGTCCAGCTGACTTGCTCTTTCCCAAACCTCACATCCATGCTGATTAAAAGAGTTGATAGATTTTTATTAATCTAAGGAGGAAACACTGGTTGCATTACAGTGGAGGAAAGCGCAGTCTCTCAACTCAGAAACTCGAAGCATTTATTCTTTTTTTTTTGAAATCCTCGGCACGAATTTTTATTTGGAGTGATGAAAAGAAACACCATTGGAATTACAGAAGAAGAAATACAGAGATGAGGATGCATATTTCATTTAGAATGTGCAAATCAAGGAATCATGCAGGCTAGGTGTTGGAGCCTAGGCCGCAGCTATGGGAAAGCTACGAATTTTGAGGAAAAAGCACAAGTGTTGAAGAGAAAGTGCTAAATTTTGAGTAAGCGCCAATTTTGGGGCAGAAGCAGATGGTGCGCAGTACGGTGCCAAATGGATAAGCTCAGCGCAGATTATGGACCGAAAATCGTGGAGCTCGCACGCACGTCAGAAGAGAATGAAGGTGGCTGAGTGGAAAGCCCAGCTACCACAATGAATGAAGAAATGGAGTAGAGGGCTCAGCTACCCTCATTAAGGCTAAGTACAGAAGTAATGGTTGCTCGGATCAAGGAGGAGCAACGGACCAAAGCATTGAAGGCGAAGGACAAGGTGTCCATACCCGCAATCTACGCCGGAAGTCACGGAGCTTGCAGGAAGCGGCGACATGACTGCAAGCGACGCCTACAGTACACCTGACCATGTCTGTGGTTAGGGTTTTTGGGGATTACTGCTGGGAAAGGCCCACAGTTTTGTAAAGGTGCGACCGCCATGGCCACATATATATATGTGTAATTGTAAAGGTTAGTTAGTCAGTTAGCTAAGCCTGTGAGTGAGCTAGCCAGTAGATACTAGATGTAAGAAGGATTGATCGAAGTTGATCATCCTCTGTTATGAACTTGTTGGTTGTTTTCTACCGTGTTGTTAGAAAACAGGAGTTAGAGCTGGATAGCAGTGAAGCTAATCCTTGAGTTGCAGACAGTCTGAGTTGACGTCTGAACTATTGTAATCTCTGTAGAGGAAGAGACTAGATCAAGAGAAGGGATCCCAGCTGTGTGCGTGGAGTTTCCTGGAAATATCTAAGGCTGCAGCTATGTGCGCAGCACATTGTGTAATTCTATCATTTTCTGGTTAATATAAGAGACTCCCGTGGACGTGGTTTTCCCCATGGAGGTGGAGTTCATATTTCTCGTTGTTATGATGCTGTGAATGAAGTAATTACCTGTTTTAGTTCACTACCTGTGTATACACAAATGTTGCATTATCTTTATGAGTATGTTAAGTAAGTTCTCGAAGCTTCCTTGGTAACTGTCATTGTTAGTGTTGTAAGAATCTGTAAGATGCTGTCACCACAACGATAGAGGAATGCATTGCTGCGTCGGGCGCACAAGCAAAAATGATATATAGAGTGTCGACACAGAGGATAATGGGTCCTAGCGTAGGAGTGGAAACACCGCGCAGCTAAGCTTCCGAGCAGGAGTTCAAGCGCTGTGGCGCTCAGGAGCTTGAAGAAGGGTCCGACACTCCACTTTGAGGAATCATCAAGGGGAGAGGGAGCAGTCTCCGCGTTGCCTAGGTTAAGGAAATCTGATTCCTTAGCCCCCCCATAGCCACTTCGGGTGAGATCTCGAGCTGCTGCGCAGCTCGTTGCCGAGAGGGCCAGTGCGCCAAGGGGTTTTGTTGCTGCGCTTCACTAAAACCCGGGTCTGTCCAAAAAGCAGCCAACAAATGGTTCCGTTGCCTTATGACTTCTTGATCAGTTCATTTCCGTTGCTTTGAACCCTGTTGTTGAGCCAACAAATGGTTCCGTTGCCTTGTGACTTCTTGATCAATTCATTTCCGTTGCTTTGAACCCTGTTGTTGAGCCAACAAATGGTTCCATTGCCACGTCACTTGTTACTGTGAGACTTACTATTTCCGCAACGTGTGAGATTGTTGCTGAAGCCAGCAAAAGGTTCTGTTACCTTGAGACTTGCTCAGCTAACAAATGTGTTACTAGAATCCTACAGCTAAAGAAATTCAGGATTGGTTCGATTTAAAGGCTAAAGAGTTCGCTGAACAAGAAAATAGAAGCTCTAGACTCCAGACAGAAGACTGGTTGCAGAAGTATATCTATACTGACCTTCACGAAATTTTCTTTGTCACATTTGCACTTGAGTTGCATGCTTGGATAGCCAGGTTAGCAGATACTAGACCCACTATCTATGTTGACCGTCCAGTCGCTTGGACACCTGAGCTAGTCAGTATTTTGAAGCAGGTAGATAATTCTATGTCCCGCGCAGTAGACTTTTGGTTGAATAGTCTGCTGGAAGGTTTCATCACTGAGTTTGCAGTAGATATAAGAAAGAGTTTCAGTGAAGCTGAGAGGAGTTTCTTCCAAGCACACAGAGGTAAGTTCTTAAATTCTTTGAGCTTATGGATTAAAATGCTTCTGTATGAAAAAGCAAAACTATGCATAGCTTCAGATGAATAGCATAGACAAGTAATGTCCGTAGATTCTGATAGTGATCTTGAAGTTATTGGTTGCACTTGTAGTGGAAAATGGTATAAAGTAGGCCTTGATCAACATTCTTTGGAGTCTGGCCCAGAAGACAGTCAAGTTCCTAGAGCAAGCCACATAGAAAGACAAGGGAGTGCTCATATCCCTTATCACCCCTTTACACCGCAAAAGCCAGACGAAGCTCAGTACAACCCTGTAGAAACACCTTCTAGTAGCCCACACGGTACTTCTAGTACCTCTGTACCACCTTTGTTTAACCATCCCGGAAGAACTGCTACAACACCTCCACCTCAACCTAGCGCAAGAAGGATGGGTGATGACATGAAGCTACCAACTTTTAGAGGAACAGGGATAGAAGACCTTGAGCAACACTGGTTCCTATGTGAAGCCATTTGGACAATTAAGCAAATTAATGATGATGCTGTTAAACTGGTTCAGCTAGCAACCACATTAAGAGAAAGAGCCTTAACTTGGTTCATGAAATACTCAGCAGCACAGAATAGAACGCTTGTTGATGTCAGAAATGCTATGCTTAGAGAATTCAAGAAACCGAAATCAGAATCACAGTGTATAACAGAGCTAAAAGACATAAAACAGTTACCTACAGAGTCAGTGTGGGACTTTGACCAGAAGTTCAAATCCTTGATAGATCAAGTAAGCTTTGAGTTTGCACCACAGCAGCATAAGGAATGGTTCATTGCTGCGCTGCTTCCACACATTAGACTTCCTCTTATGCAACAGAATCTCACTACTCAGGAACAAGCTCTAGAGATGGCTATGAAACTAGAAGCTTCACCAATTGCTGGAACAAGCAACGATGTTGCGCAGTTGCAGAACCAATTAGCAAACTTAACCTTGCAGGTGCATGATATTAAGAAAGGCAAGGATGGTAAGGAAGAAATTTGGTGTACAAAATGTAAAGCACAAGGTCATTCAAAGGACCATTGTCCCGTTTTCATAGAGTATATTGCAACTGGAGCACCTAACCCTCTACCATAGGCACAGGGGCCTTGGTGCGAAATCTGTAGAACTAGAGGTCATAGACCACAAGAATGTCACTTACTTCAGAAATATGTACAAACTCCAAAGAATCTATATTGTAATTTCTGTAAATCAGTAGGCCATGATGAGAATAATTGTAGAGCATATGATCTTATGATGGAAAGAAAACATGATGTTTATAGAGTACAGTCAGAGACACAAGGACCCACAGCAGGTCCACAGTATGACCAAACTCGCGACGTCTGAGCAGGAAATTATAGGGGCCGCGGACGCGCAACAAATTTTGGCCACGGAAGAGGACAGATCACTTGTTATAATTGTGGAGCGCAAGGTCATTTTGCAAGAGATTGCCAAAACCCTACAACCCTTTGCAGATATTGTAAGTCTTATGATCATATCAATGAAGAATGCCCTCAGTTGATGGCTAAGATGCAAGCAAAGACGCCACAGGTCAACCAGAATATTCAATTGATTGGAGCAGAAAAAAGGGAACCAGACCCTATAGTTAATATAGTGACGCGCAGTGGAACAACCACTGGTGCGCCAGAGTCGGGAACTGGAAAGCAAGCGACGCAATGGGTGCGCCGCGCTAATATTAAACCAGCCCCACTTAATCTGCAGAAGCAAAAAGAAGCATTCAAGCAACCCAAGAGTATTTCTTAGATCCGAGAGCTTCAAGTTCTGTCGCAACTCCACATAATGATATTAGATCCCACGTGCTAAGACAAGACAACCTGGTACAAGAACAGGCCACTACATCGAGAAGGCCTGACGAAGAGGATGCACTAGGCAGTGTCCATACTTTTCTGAGGAACTGCTTAAAGTTGTTGTGCAATGAAAAAGCAATTATGGAACTTCAACACCTATTGGATAAATGTCAACAATCTGCTTCGATGAACACACAGCAGCGTGTTGTTCACCAGATTGGAAGTCACACTAGAACTGGAAAAGAGATGAGGCTCACAGCGCAGATTGGAACATTTGAGATGGACGAAGTCATTTTAGATTTGGGATCAGAAGTTAATGTTCTCACCATGCAGACATGGGAACAGATGGGAAGCCCTCAGCTTACAAGATCTCCCATCCAGCTAAGACTCGCGAACCAGCAACGAGTCTCTGCATTGGGCAGATTACCCAATGTACCTATTGATATCGAGGGAGTAAGAAGTTCTGCAGACTTTGAAGTAATCAAAATTTTGGATGATAGTAGACCTTACCAGCACTTTTAGGTATAGACTGGGCATTTGATAATTTGGCTGTCATTAATTTGAAGAAAAGACAGATGACCTTTGAGGATGACCAGATTAGGGTCATTGCACCGCTTGATCCTATTCAAGGACCAAGGTATATAGAACCCATTTGGGCAGAAGAAGAAGTGCGCCACATGGAAAGTTTGTATCAGATGACTGCTAGTCACAATGACTATGTCAATCCCACAACAGACGGCCATATCAGCTGGCGATGCGATAGCTCGTGCACATCAGACTTAGACGTAGGATTGGAAAACTGGAAGAATCGTTTACATGAAGTTTCTGCAAGACGTTGCGCCATGATGACTAAATCTATTCGATGGATTGGCACAGAATTGACTGACACACCCAATTTTTGATGGTTTAACTGAAGGTAAACGAATTCATACATACATATGAACAACAGCTTCCAGAACAGCAGCGCATACAAGCACTGGATGTAGCACTGCGCGCTACACCCGCAAGATGGTGGGGTGCGCACAAAGAAAATATTCACACATGGCAAGACTATCGCAGACTGGTACTGCGTAGATTTCAGGACACTACAGCAGAAGTGTTACGCAAATATGATGGACAGAGTGACCCCAGGTCACACATTGAAGCATGCATTCAGCAATGGTCAAATATTTCGAAGGATGAGTGGGTTCACCTATTCATCCACACATTGGACACAGTACCAAGGAACTGGTACACTGAAATAGAATTGCGTAGAGGCACTCTCACTTGGCCTCATATGATAGAAAGTTTTCAACTTACCTTCAGCTTTGAGTCAGAGCATCCAAGTATTGATCAGGCTCTGAAGTGTATTAAAGAGAAGGTATTTGAACCATGTCTATTACCAGAATATTCCCAACCGGATTGGGCTATTCAGATGGAACATGCCTTGGAATGCTATAATTTCACCGCTGAAGAAGAGGAGGATGATCCTCGCAACATCAATATTCCAGAATCAGAAGGAACACGCAATGTTGAAGGTCCTCAGCTTGATATCCATGCCATTACAGAACACATCAAGCTCAAAAAGATTAACATTGGTACATAAGCCGAACCCAATTTTGCTTCTATAGGAGACTATTGGGATGATGAAACTGTTGGGCATATTTCATATTTATTACGTGACTACCAGGATATCTTTCCTAACAAGTTCACAGAAATGAAAGGCATCCTAGGAGACTTAGGAGTGATGCGCATACCTTTGAAAGCATACGCCAAGCCAGTAAAACAGCGCCCATACAGGTTGAACCCGCGCTATAAAGAAAAAGTTGAAGAAAAATTGACAAGATGCTCGCAGCAGGTATTATTGAGCCAGTAGAGGAAAGTGATTGGATTAGTCCTATGGTTGTACAAGAGAAGAAGACAAAAGGTGAAATAAGAATTTGTGTGGACTTGTGCAAACTCAATGACGCATCAGCGCATGATCCATTCCCTACTCCCTATACAGATGAAGTGCTTGATAATGTTGGAGGGCAAGAGGCTTACTCCTTCACTAATGGATTTTCGGGATACCATCAGATCAGAATCCATCCAGACGACCACCATAAGACTACTTTTACGACTGAATGGGGATCATTCCAGTATACGGTAATGCCCTTTGGTCTTAAAAACGCTCCTGCTATCTTTTCTAGAGTCGTTGTTGCTGTTTTTAAAGAATTCATTCACAAGTTCTTAGAAGTCTACTTTGATGACTGGACTGTATTTGGTTTATTAAAGAATCATATAGGGAATCTGCGAATGATGTTAAAAGATGTAGACAACATCAGATTTCCATTAACTTGAAAAAATGTATCTTCTGTGCTCCTTTTGGTATTTTGTTGGGTCATATTGTATGCAGACAAGGACTCCTGATGGATCCTGCGAAGGTTTCCATCATTGCTAATTTACCTATGCCCAACTCAGTCAAACAATTGCGCACTACGTTGGGACATACAGGATACTACAGAAAATTTATCAAAAGATATGCAAAGATCACAGCACCTATGGAAAGATTGCTGAAAAAGGATTCGAAGTTTCAATGGACAGAAGAATGCCAACAGAGCTTGGATACACTTAAAGAAAAGATGATCACTGCGCCAATTCTAGTTTTCCCATCCTGGAATAAACCCTTTCATGTTCACGTTGACGCTTCTTCCATAGCGTTGGGGGTCATGCTTACACAACCGGGAGAAGGACGTATTGACGACCCGATTGCTTACTCCAGCAGAAAGCTATCCACAGCCGAGAAAAACTACACCACTACAGAAAGAGAAGGACTAGCTATGGTGTACACCCTACAGAAGTTCAGACACTACCTACTGGGTGCACATTTTAAAATGTATACTGACCATTCTGCTTTGAAATACTTGGTCAATAAGCCAGTGTTAGGGGGAAGAATTTGCAGATGGCTACTGCTTTTCCAAGAGTATGATTTTGAGGTTATTGTAAAGCCAGGTAGATTGAATGCAGGACCTGACCATTTATCCGGGATAGAGTCAGGGGAGGAACCTACAAGTCTGGAAGACAATCTGCCTGATGCGCAGTTGTTTTTTATTCAAGCAGCAGATGAATATTATTCCGATATTCTTGAATTTCTCACTACCGGGCAAGCGCCGGCTGAGTTTACAACCCAGCAGAAGAAGCAACTTGTTGTTAAAGCCGCAGACTTCACTTTGATAGCAGGCCAGCTCTATAAGTTGGGCCCGACGAAGTCTTGCGCAGATGTATCTTACCGCATGAAAAAAGCTCTATCATTGCAGAAGCGGACTCAGGTACCGCAGGAGGCCATTTCACAGGAAAGCCGACTGCGCAGAAGATCTTAGCCGCAGGTCTTTGGTGGCCGACATTGCACAAGGATAGTAAGGAATTCTGCAAATGTTGCGATGTATGCTAGCGAACAGGAAAACCTTCAAGAAGAGATGAAATGCCGCTAATGCATCAGATAACACTACGTGCTTTTGATAAATGGGCCATTGATTTTGTAGGACCTGTCAACCCACCAGGAAAAAGAACTGGCGTGAGATACATCATTACAGCTACTGAATACCTCACCATATGGGATGAGGCGAAGCCAGTTAAGAACTGCGACGCTTCCACTGCTGCACAGTTCATTTTTTAGAATATTATCACTAGATTTGGATGTCCACTGATTCTAATGAGTGATCAGGGTACACATTTCCTCAATGAGACTATAGAGGCCCTTACTGAAGAATTCCAAATTAGTCACCATAAGAGTACACCCTACCACCCTCAAGCTAATGGTACGGTGGAGGCATTCAATAAAATTCTTGAGAATGCCCTAACGAAGATCTGTAATCAACCAAGAGATGATTGGGACCTTAGAGTCACAGCTGTATTATGGGCTTACAGAACCACATGCAAGAAACTAACAGGTCACACACCTTTCAATTTGGTGTATGGACAATAAGCAGTTATGCCCATGGAATACATTGTTCCCAGTCTCAGAATTGCGCAAATTACAGAAATGGCAGATACGGATACCATAAGTGAAAGACTCTCACAGTTGCTTGCCTTAGAAGAAGACAGAATTTTAGCCGGATTCCATCAACAAGTACAGAAGGCAAGACAGAAAGCTTGGCATGACAGGAACATTAAGAATAAACACTTTGAAGAAGGAGACTTGGTACTCCTCTATGATAGTAAATTCATCAAGTTTCCAGGCAAGTTTCGTGTACACTGGTTAGGCCCTTTTCAGGTGATAAAAATAACAGAAGGAGGAGCAGTTCAGCTTGCGAAGCTGAATGGAGAAGTACTGCCTACAAAGATCAACGGGAGTCGGCTCAAGCTTTACCGCGACGGCCACTCCGCCCTGTCGACTTAAATAGCTTCTCAAGAAGTGCAGATGTCCAGTGTAGTTGAAAGAGACATCGCATTATCACAGTCTACACGGAAGTCGCGAGATACTCAGTCTTTGGCTTCCCGTGCAGTTCCTTGAACTATCCGCGCATCAGTAAAAGTTTGTATGGAGCGATCCTATTCTGCGCTCTGACGAAGTTTTTCCCCAGGTCATTGAACTATCACTCTTGTGAAGTTCCCTGTGTCAAACCGCCGCTTGAGGAGTTCTCGTTGTGGACCCCTCTATGCACAGTTACCTAAGATGAAATGACCCACCGAAAAATTTGAATTATAGTAGTTATGTAGCCACGTCTGAGAATAAATGAAGGATAAGCCCGCCATTTAAGTATAGCCGCTCTGACAGATTCGGCTTGATCTCCGTAAGATTTGCATTTAACTCATGTGCTGAAAGATTTAGCTTCTCCCGGAAGGCTGTCAGAGCCCGTCCATCACAATAAATGCACCACAGAGGCGAGGGGGATAGAAGGATTGTCAACTCATGAAGCATCACCTACAGCCTGTAACCCCACTTGCCCGCATTTACTATCACCTTAAATACCCCACACTTCTATATTTTTGGGTTACTTTTCTCGAGTTGCATAGTCTTGTTTGAGAATCCAAGTTATTGTTTTCAGAGCCGAATTGTGCAGAGTGTTTCCTTTGTTTTCAGCGTTCATATCCTACGTTGTTCCGCCATTCCTGTCCAAGTTCTTGTTGCCTATACCGGTTCACGACGAAGAACCTATCAACTGAAGAAGTTGTTCATCAATTCCTGCGCCAAGGCCTAGATTTCGGCATGACTACTCCGGTGACGGCCTCGACTTACGTACACCCTGGTTATAATGATCCAAGACAATCTCCAGGCACGAGAGTGTCTCAGCAATATCCAGAAGAGCCCGTTCCAGAGCCGCTGGCCACCATGGTGAATTATATTCCACCGCGTCCAGACGATGCACCAGAGGTGCATATCCCGAAGAATGCAAAGTATCCGCTTCCGTTACCTCCACTACCGGTTGGCGTGCGACAAGAAGGGTCCCTGCTTGGACACCTTCCACTGGTCAAGTTCTCTGATTTCAACTTGGGAGACTATAAAACATATCCTCAGTTCGCGCTAGATCGATATCTGATGGTAGTTCATAATCCTGCCAGAAAGGTTGATGAATTCATCCCAAAGGGATTCGCAGCAAACTTGGAGAAGCCAGGTTTGTTGAACTTGTTGAAGCTACCGCATTTTGGGCGTAGCAACGAAGTCAATGCAGTGGTGAAGACACTGCTATCCTGTGTTCATGGAGGTTACCTTTGGCTGGGGAGGCCAATTGATTTCAATGTCGACTTAATCCATCGTATTACCGGCTTATCTAAAGTTGGTAAGGATCCCAATATTCATTTTGTGGGAAAAGACAAGGATAGAAAATTGGCTGCACAGCTGGTGCAGAAATACAACCTTACAAGAGGAGGTCGAGCTAGAAGACGAAGCACTTAGATTTACAGGAAGTCTGCTCGCAGGCAGAATTCTCACAAAGTGCAGACCGAAGGAAGTTACTGGAGCTGTCGTGGAGCTCGCCATCGGAGCTGCGGAGGGAGAACAGTACAACTGGTCCCTCTTCCTCCTCAATTCTTTCTTGGAAGACTACCGGAACGTCCAAGACAACCCCGGTCAGTTGTTCCATTTTTCTTGGCTTTTAATTTTATGCGCTCTCATCGGCTGGAAGGAGCCGCCGGACACTCAGTTCCTTCCGCGCCGCGCAGGAGAACCTGCCGGAATCCGCTATGTTAACCTTTGGGAGTCTGCTAATCCCGCGAAGCGCAAGATGAACCACGCTGTATTTTGTGAATACTATTATCTCCTCAGAGATACCATTCAGGAAACGCCGAGGCTGAGTGAGGAGACAGCGAAAATATATGAAGGAAAGTTGGCTTTTTCTGCCGACTTACATCAACTTTACCTCCGCCCCTACGGCATTCAAGAGGAATGGGCCGTAGGCCTTTACAGAATGACCACCGAAGATGTTGAAGAAACTATCAAGTCTTGGTCGGATGAATGGAGGGAGGCCGCCGAAATCGCATCTGCGATGCCACCCGCTGCTGCGCAAGAGAAGGATAAGGGCAAGGAAGCCCCCGAGCAAAGAAGTGATGAAGGTTCGACAGAACCAGCAACTAAGAAACAAAAGGTGTCGCATCCCTTTGAGGCCATTCCCTCGGGGATCGACCAGTATTTGAAAGAGCAATTTCATGATCTGCGGACCACGCACGCTCACATCAAAAGTGCTCTAGACCTGCAGTTTGTGGAATTAAAAGGTCTTGCAGGAAGGATTGCGCAGACCCATGCGCCAGCATCTACTTCGCAGGCGCCACAAGTAACCACAAGTACTAAGCAAGTTGAAGTACTCGCAAAAAGGCATACTGTCGTGCACATTCTGCCTACGAGCATGACACTTCCGGATCCTCTGGCTGCACTACAGGTAAGCGCAGTTGGGCCCGTTGAAATAAATTTGTCTTTAATTCCTATAGAGACTCTACAGCTAGTACATGAGAAAGTTTCTGTTGAGCTGAGAGCTAGGGAGCTCTCTACATTCCAGGAAAACCAATGACTGCAATCGCAGGAGATAGAGCTGAAGGCAAGCCATAAGAATATCTCCAAGAAGCTCGCACTTTATGAGGCACAAGACATTGGAATAAGAAACGCAGTTGATGAAATTGCCCAGGAGTTGCCGGCTTGCGAGATTCAACCAAACCTCCCTCTGGTTGAGAAAGTTCAAATTATTGGAGGAAGGGTGAAAACCCTGGAACACGAAATAGTTGCTATGGCTGAGGGCCATAGAACCCAGATCGCCGAGATAGAAGCTTGTGTTGCTGTGTAGTCTACAGATGATAGCCAGGAACAATTTGAAGCGCTGCGCAGAGCTTCCACACAAACGAAAGATAAAACACAGGAAGCCGAGACCCTGATGACCCAAGCTATGGAGGCTTGGACGAAGCTTGAGAAGCTCCCTTTTAAAGTTGGTCTTTTGGAATAGGTACAAGCCACAGAACAGTCCCTGAGTGTTCTGACTGAAGAAGCTAAGGCCTTAACAGGCTTAGCAAAAATGAGGAAAATGAGCGAAGTGCGCAGAGTGCAACAACAATTGCACAAGCTCAGAAGTGAAGATGCAAAAATCACCAATAGCATTCAGCCATTTATGGATGAGTATGCTGACATCGCTGCCCAAGTCGAGGCAAAGATCAAAGAAATTGCAGAATCTCAACAGGTGATTGATGGCATAACTAAAGAAGAAGCCACTGCAGAAACGGTGCAGACAGCTGTGGAGTGTGTTGATGAATTGGACTCCGCTATTGCGCAGTGGAAGAAAACATTCACGGAGAACCAAGTAAAAGCAGATGCACAAATAAAGCGCTCACACGCTAGTGCGAGTGGCTCGAGGGCGAGTGACAAGTAAGTGTTAGGGGCCTATTGGAGCCTAGGCTGCAGCTATGGGAAAGCTGCGAATTTTGAGGAAAAAGCAAAAGTGTTGAAGAGAAAGTGCTAAATTTTGAGTAAGCACCAATTTTGGGGCAGAAGCAGACGGTGCGCAGTACGGTGCCAGATGGATAAGCTCAGCGCAGATTACGGACCGAAAATCGTGGAGCTCGCGCGCACATCAGAAGAGAATGAAGGTGGCTGAGTGGAAAGCCCAACTACCACAATGAATGAAGCAATGGAGTAGAGGGCTCAGCTACCCTCATTAAGGCTAAGTACAGAAGTAATGGTTGCTTGGATCAAGGAGGAGCAATGGACCAAAGCATTGAAGGCGAAGGACAAGGCGCCCATACCCGCAATCTGCGCCGGAAGTCACGGAGCCTGCAGGAAGCGGCGACATGACTGCAAGCGGCGCCTACAGTACACCTGGCCATGTCTGTGGTTAGGGTTTTTGGGGATTACTGCTGGGAAAGGCCCACAGTTTTGTAAAGGTGCGACCGCCATGGCCACCTATATATATGTGTAATTGTAAAGGTTAGTTAGTCAGTTAGCTAAGCCTGTGAGTGAGCTAGCGAGTAGATACTAGATGTAAGAAGGATTGATCGAAGTTGATCATCCTCTGTTATGAACCTGTTGGTTGTTTTCTACCGTGTTGTTAGAAAACAGGAGTTAGAGCTGGATAGCAGTGAAGCTAATCCTTGAGTTGCATACAGTCTGAGTCGACGTCTGAACTATTGTAATCTCTGTAGAGGAAGAGACTAGATCGAGAGAAGGGCTCCCAGCTGTGTGCGTGGAGTTTCCTGGAAAGATCTAAGGCTGCAGCTATGTGCGCAGCACATTGTGTAATTCTATCATTTTCTGGTTAATATAAGAGACTCCCGTCGACGTGGTTTTCCCCGTGGAGGTGGAGTTCATATTTCTCGTTGTTATGATGCTGTGAATGAAGTAATTGCCTGTTTTAGTTCACTACCTACGTATACACAAATGTTGCATTATCTTTATGAGTATGTTAAGTAAGTTCTCGGAGCTTCCTTGGTAACTGTCATTGTTAGTGTTGTAAGATTCTGTAAGACGCTGTCGCCGCAGCGATAGAGGAATGCATTGCTGCATCGAGCGCGCAAGCGAAAACGATATATAGAGTGTCGACACAGAGGATAATGGGTCCTAGAGCAGGAGTGGAAACACCGCGTAGCTAGGCTTTCGAGCGGGAGTTCGAGCGTTGTGGCGCAAGGGTCCGACACTCCACTTTGAGGAATCGTCAAGGGAGAGGGAGCAGTCTCCGCGTCACCTAGGTTAAGGAAATCTGATTCCTTAGCCCCCCCATAGCCACTTTGGGTGAGACCTCGAGCTGCTGCGTAGCTCGTTGCCGAGAGGGCTAGTGCGCCAAGGGGTTTTGTTGCTACGCTTCACTAAAACCCGAGTCTGTCCAAAAAGCAGCCAACACTAGGTAAGCTTGAAACCCTGGTTTTTGCTAGCAATTCAGACTTCCAGAAGAATGATTGAAGAAAAGAGAAATTTTACAGAGTTTAAAATTTGAAATTGGAATTGCAAGCTAGGGTTAAGTCTTATTTGAAATCTTCCATTGCATAAAAGAAAGGATTTTTCCTGTTAAATTTGCAAAACGGTGTCTAGAATAGAACTAGAGAAATTCGATCCCACTGCCATTCATGAAAGATGCATGGAAATTTTCGAGAAGAAACAATGGGTGTCTTTTTTTGAAAAGTTTGATGGGCACAATGATAATGTTAGCCTAGCCTTTGCTAGCTCATTCGATGGAGAAAGGGCTACAGTAGGAAATTTGAATTTCAGACTGTCTGAAGATATTTTGGCACATATCATTGGCTTACCACAGCAGGGGGAAAGATTCTTTAAAACAAAACAATTCAAGGAGAAGGCATGGACACCATTCTATGCAGGACAAGGGCAGGTTTAGTGGAATGGAAGAACGGAGTACCAAGGAGTTGGTTGGTTCATCCCTGGGATGAAATAGTATATATCATCCAAATATTCATCACCTGTGAAGGGAGATTTAGCATTGTATATCTTTATCACATCAATATGTTGCAGCACCTGAGGGGTGATTGTGACATTAACATGCCCCATTTTTTATTACCAAGCATTTCTAAGATGGCTAAGGCTGTTCAAAAACGTGAAAAAGACAAGCTAACAAGCCTTTTCCATTGTGGGCTCATCAAAATAATCATCACATATGAGTTACAAAAGCAAAAGTTGACATGGCAAGAATTTATAACTCATAATCAGTTTGAAGAGCTAGAAGAGCTGTCTGAAGAAAGCTTGCAAGAAGACAAACTATTGATGATAACATACCCCAAGGATGAAGAATAGAACCCTGAAGCAACAAGCTCAAAACTGCTAAAAGGGAAAAAGAAAGAAAATGTGTTGATGATCACAGATGATGAAGATAACTCTGAGGTAGCAAGCCCAAAACAGCCTCAGAGAAGAATAAGAACCAGGAGCACGATGAAAGAAGAAAGAAAGTTCCAAAAGCAAGATCAAATATTCACCACTCATGAGAAGAAGCCAAGGAAACATTAGCAAGCTCGAAATAAGTCAGCACTACAAGAGGATGATGAAAGCCAGCAAAAACAGTATGAATACATACAATCCCTGGAAAGTCAAGAAGAAGATCCAACAGGTGAGATAGGGCAAGTCCATGAAGAAAAAAATACCCAAGAAACTGAAAATATTTCAGATGAAGTGATAAAGCAGACTAAAAAAATTAATCTTTTCTTTGATCAACAAGAAAAAGAAGAGAAAAAGCATCCAGGACAGGAAATTTCAGATGATCAAGCTTCTCCTTTCTTGGAGCAACAAACTATAGAAAAAGAAAAGAAGGGAGATTCAGTGCAAGAGAATGAAGAATTGGATATGGATACTAATTTTGAGCAGCCTTCAATAAAGATGGAAAAGAATAAAACTTCCAGAATCAGTAAAAAGATTAAGAAGTTGAAAATGGAAGTAAGAGAATTAGAACTGAGGAATGAAAAGTTAACAGAAAAGAATAGGAAGCTTAAAGTTCAAAGGACACGAATCTCCAAGCATGCATATAAATGGTATAAACAAAAGAAGATTTACCAGACCAAGTATGAAAAAATGAAAGTTCTTTATGCAGCTCGAACTTCTACAGATGCATCATCTTAGACAGGAGGTACATCAGAGGATTAGAAGCAGAGTTTCAGCAACAAGATTTTGTTCAGGATATAAGCAGGGTCAAATTTTTGGAAATACTTTTTGTGCATGAGGACATGCAATAGCTCCCTCCTGGGGGAGATGTTGGGCACCATTTTTCACCTACTTTGCCATCTAAATACCTACCAATTTTCTCCATAAACCTTCATACTCGATCCATAAAACCTTAATTTTATCCACAAAACTTTGGTCAAAGGTATAAATGTCGTTGCTTCTTAATAAGTTGAATTATGAGATTTTTAAGGCATTTAAATTAAGATTTTATTCAAAATTACAGAATGTGCTAACTTCCCGTAATTTCTCCCAGGTTGGATACTTGCAGGCCAGCAGGGCACAAACTGAAGAGTGGAAGAAGATCCTCGATATCCAAGGATGGTTAAACTTCTAACAAATTTGTGGTATGTTTCTCACAGGTGGCGAGTCAATGATGGTCAACGATGACCACCTGTGCAGTCATCTAACATAAAACAGGGCAGTTCGATTTTCTAGCGATCTAGCCTATTTTCTTGGAGATGATGGGCTATTTCGAATATAGGGAGATTGTTATTTCCGATGTCATTATTAATTTTCCATAGATATAGCGTTTCAGTTTAGAAATGAGGGATATATAACTATTTGTTTTGAAAGAGAAAAACTTCTTGGATAATAGACGTATGATTTTGAAATAAAGACTGGAGTATTCGATAAATTACTGTGTATGTCCATTTCTATATGGTGAATGCAATTGAGCTTTAGAGTTCTGTGATTTTCTTTGTGTGTAAGCAAAGCATTGGAGGGCCCCCTTTGCCAAGCCTGTCCACATATCTCTGCATCGTTGCTTGTGGTATGTTTTAGTTGAAACCTGTAGAAGTCAATTTTCTTTATTTGATTACTCATACATTGCAGAACGAGTTAGATCATACATTGCAGAATGAGTTAGATTATATGAATAGGGTTATGAGCTCTTTTATCTAAATGGTTAAACGCTGTAGAAATTATTTCAATTGCATTACTTATTTGATATCGCACTGCTGAAGATAGTTACACATTGCGAATTGTCTTCTTGTAAAGGAAATCAATGATTGTCTGCTTTCAACAGTGAGATATTAGGCATTGTATTGTGATTCATTTTTAAGATTTAGGTTCAACATTTTAATCTCAGAATATTTCATGTATGAATTGCTAGTTAAACTAAGAGATCGAATGAAGTTACTTATGTAAGGGAGGTTTTGCATTTCAAAGTTACAGCATACTCGCATTCAATAGATTTATTTCACAAGTAAACTGAATTTCCAGTTAAGTCTAGCTCCGAGTCTCTATATTTGGGATATGCCTCTAAGTCTTACAAACTCCGGATTGACATAAAATTAAGGTCTAATTTACACCAGTGGATTGGAACTCAATATCAAGTATGCCCTTTGTATGTTCCTAGTGTTACAATGTGTACATATGTTTCATAAAAATAATCAAAATCTACATGGTATCTACACCAACATGTGTTTCAATTTATGCATATTCTAACATACAAGGGTTTACATTTCCCAAATTAACCTTTTCCCATGTTCAATTTTCAATGTTGAATCTCTCATAGAGCTCTATTTTTTTCATGTGAAGGAATCTCTTAATGTGGGGCTCACGATCATTAGTAGCTTTTCTCAACTTTAGGACATCTCTTTTATTGGATGAAGGTCTGGTATTGTCATCCCAAAACTTTTGTACTAGTTCCTCGGTAGCATCAATTAATTTCCTATTTGAATGAGGAAACCTTCCAATGAAGGCCCACCAATCTGTTTGATTTAGGATGTCAAGGTTATCTCTTATAATAGAGTACTTTCAAAGAGTTTTTCTATTTACTTTAAAAATGTTAGATGTGCATGTCAACAATTGGCAATGCCTTGTGTACTTGTTTACAATTGATTATGATAACACACGATAGTAAACATTATGATATTTTGAACAAGTAGACTTTCTAATTGTAGTAAAATCCACTTGAAAATTTATAGCAACATTATTACTAGAATATGAACCTTTAACTATCTTTATGCCAAATATTCTCCCAACAACCACTAACCAGTGTGATTTTAATAAAGTCAACAATAATTGACAATTGGATGCATCATTTTTGGATTAAAAAAATTTCTGATAATTTTTCTACATTGCCAATCAACAATTCGTTTCGGTAACTTACCTTCAAGGAATTATAGAGGAATTTCATTCACTTGAACATGTCTAGGATTTCTTTGGCATGGATTGGATAATTGAGGTGAGGAAGGTGGATAAGATTTGTGAATCACTTCACTTGTAGATTGTAGCACTTCACTGACTTGAGAATCGATATTGGTAATGCATTGAACATGTGTGTGTTCTATATGTTGAACATATGATTGTTCAAATTTAGCTTGCACATGAGCAATATCTTGTGCAATATACCCATGTGAATTACCAACATCTAGCAAAGCTTGAATATCTTCTTCATCAATTGGATCATTGCTTGTTGATGGAATATTAGATGGAATATGAATGGATGCCATTGGATTTGAGGGGATTCCTTGTGTATGCCTAAGTTTTTCCATACCCAACCTTGCACTCTCTCTTATTTCATGGACTTTTTCAAGCGGCAGATCCATTCTTCTAGACTTTTTTGCTCTATTTATGTTGTTACCCATCTCCAAAAGATTTGAATGAAAAAAGTATCTCACTGAGGTTCTAATAAAAAAAATATGTAAAAATAGTGAATATATATGGTATAATCAATGAAGATCACCTGCAAAAGAATATTTGTCATGCGGTTTGTGCATGAGAAAAAGTCTAACTATTTCGAGGAGACACTACTTGGGTCCAAAAGTTGTTTTCTGCCTTATGCAGTAAAAAGCATGTGTGCATTATTAACGTACATGTGTTATTAATGTGCATACATTATTAATGCACAACATACATTCCTCTTTTTTATTATAATGTGGGCACCCTATAGTTTACAAGGGAGGGGGATTAAGAGAGAGAGGGGGGGTGTTAGGGGATTGACGAAGAAATATAGGGGAGAGGGGGTTAGTAAGGGTTAGGGAGAGGATGGGATAGCAAGAGAGGAGGGTGGTTAGGGGTAGGGGTGTGGGAGGGGGGTTGGGGAGAGTGAGAGGTACGAGAGTGGGTTATTAATGGTTAGGGGGAGGAGGGGAGAGAGAGAGGGGGGAGGGGTGTTAGTGCTATGGGGATGAGATAAGGGGGATAGTTAGTTGTATGGAGGAGGGGGATTAGGAGATATAAAGAGAGAGGGGGTGTTTAGGGGTAGCATTAGTATAAGAGAGAAAGAGATAGAGTGGGTGGATAATGGTAGGAGTGTGAGGCATGGGGGGTTGGGGTGTGTGTGTGTGTGTGTGTGAGAGAGAGAGATATTTTATGGGCATGGATGGTGGTACAGGGGATGGTGATTATAAGAGACATAGAGGAGGGGTTAGGGGCAAGGGTAGTATGCGAGAGAAAGCGATAGAGTGGGAGGGTAGGGGTAGCAGGGTGAGTTATGTGGGGGTTGTAGAGAGAGAGAGAGAGAGAGAGAGAGAGAGTTAGGAGTATAGAGAGAGAAGGATATTGAGGATTAGGAATTTAGAGAGAGAGAGAGAGATCAGGGAGTTATGGGTTTAGAGAGATAGAGAGAAGGGGGGAGGTTAGTGGTAGGGGGGGGATTAAGAGAGGTAGAGAGAGGGGATGTATGGGTAGGGAGTGATGATTTGGGAGATTGGTGGTATAGAGAGAGAGAGAGAGAGAGAGAGAGAGAGAGAGAGAGAGTTGGGGGGTAAGTGTAGGAGGGGATAGAGAGAGGTAGGGGGTAGGATGGGAGAGAGAGAGAGGTGGAAGTTAGGGGTAGAGAGAGGGGAGATAGAGAGAGAGGGGAAAAGGTTAGGGTAGGGGGAGGAGGGGAGGGAGAGAGAGAGAGAGAGAGAGATGGGGTGGTTAGTGGTTTGGGGGAGGAGGATGTGATTTAGATGGAGAGAAGGAGATATAGCAGGGGGGTTAGAGAGGAGGGGGGTTAGGGACAATGGGAGAGAGAAGCAGGGTTAGAGATATAAAGAGAGAAAGAGGGAGCAATGTTAAATTAGAATGATTGGGAAAAATAGCGTGTGCGCATTGATAACATGCATGCGTTAACAACATGTACATGTTATTTTTTGTTAGAAATGCACACGTGTTATTAATGCATGTGCATTTCCAATTTGAAAAAAAATTGGTGTGACTGACATTTTCCACCTACATGGTGGATGAGTTGTACTCTTTGGTTTTAGGTTTGGATTGTCAAACTTGTGGGTTGGGCCTCCAACTAACCAAATACATCCTTTTTTCATTTTTGTGTTTTCAACATCGAATCTACATATGCCAGGATGGTTTATTGCTAATGAAATTGTAGAAACTAATATAAATTTATGTGCATATTTCAAATATACATTTTTTGAGGGAAACAATATTGTTTTATAATTTTTATTTGTCCGTATGTCAAATTAGTATAAAACATAAATTTCTTATTTTCTTTGTAACTTTTGATTGGTTTACCTATTTTGAAAATGAAAAAGAATCGGCATAAGTGTGAATCAAGACCTACACACTAACAAAAAAGTTCATTGATCGTGTTAAGGCCCTCATAGTAGGGCCTAATGCTCAACCTTCTCATTCTAGGGGTTCGCTAAATTTTTGTAATTTAAAAAAAATATAAAATCAACACTAACAATTATGGAAAAATAGTGCCACACAAGAACCACCTATTAAATACAACTTTGCAAAAAAAAAAAAAACATTTTTTTCAGTGTTTACATACCATACTCGAGGCCTAACCCAACATATGCATTATGTTTTAGAAAAAAAATATCATACTAGGGTGTGTGCAAGAAGATGAGGGTCACTTTAGATGCAATGCTACTTTTTTCAAATCTCGTTCCTGATACCTAAAACATAACGCGTTTATGATATTTACCCCCTGCCATGGTAAGACCCGAGCCTAACATGTCATTGGACATGTAGGCTAGGTAACAATATCGCGTACGCGTTATGTAGTTCAAAAACGCGTACGCGTTATGTATTTACAAATCGCGTACGCGATATGTAAAACTAAAAATGAATTTAAAAACACAGTCGGCCGATTGCCGACCACCCGCGACACTCACGCATCAGAAACGCGAATAGAGGCGAAATTGACCCTAGACGAGGACGCTTTGTGGCCCACTCAACCATCCGTGTTGCTCGATTCAGCTGGAGAGGAGACAAATTCACCGGTGCATTCTCATCTAGTCAGGTAATTTATTCACCCAAATCATTTTTTTGTGATTTTTTAATCCAAATTACTATTTTTTTGATTGTTTAACCTAGTTTTGTAATATTGATCAAATTGGGAATAACCCAATTTGTAATTAAATTCACACCTCAAAATGAAACCCTTTTCACAAAACTCAAAACTTCATAATCAAACCAAAAATTGAAAAAATTAAAACTCCCCCCTTTCTAAGTCACCCGACACGAGGACACGGGACACGAGTGTCCCCACCAGGCTTCAAATTTGAAGCCTTCAGGCCACTTCAAATTTTACCCACACGTCATAGAAGGCCACTTCAAATTTTACCATGCAAAAAAAATTTAATTTCATGGTAAGCCCTTCAATAATTAAATTAACCACTACTGTTTAAAATTGCAACAGAAGGGTAGCTTCAAATTTCACCCATCAACAATTTTTAGTGGGAAATTGGGAATGCGGCTACTAGCTAGGTGACTTGGGAGTGGGACTCGCTTACTCTCCAATATCCACGTGTTCGATCATCCATGGATCATGGACCATTGGGCCTCTAATAATATCATTGAGGAACTTACGTGGACGGGCTTACACTGAGTAGCCCATGGCTTGAACGCTTCGAAGTTCTCGTGTTTGTAGCGAGCGCTTACGTGTTTAACACATTTAATGGCATCAACAAAATTATTAAAATCTAATGTTAATGGGCGCTCTACATAGAAATTGGAATGTCAACATTTGTGAGTACAATAAATATGTGGATGATTTTGGCCTACTACAACTTTAATATATTGAGTGGATTGATAACCTTCACAATTATATAAGAGATTGTAGCTATGACTAGGAGGAGAGTTAACAATGCAACAAAATCAAGTAATCGAATTTTGTGCATAAAATGAACATAAGACTCCCACCAAATTTCACTGAATCTACGTCTTAACAAAAGAACTCATCGTTTCACGGGATTCCACCCCATCAATCCTTTTAACAGTAATGGCCATAACAGTTGCTACAACCCTAGCGCGAGAAAAATCAATCGAGCTACGCATGACAATACTTGAAACCAGACTTTTTGAACTCCCTATTACGTCATAGGAATCAATACTACTTTCTCCACAACATGTGGCACCCTCAATATCTTCCATCACCGCAATTTACATTTGATAAAAAACTTGTTCCCAAATAGTAATTACCCCATTCTTTGCTCTAAAAAGGCCTCGGTTAACCTAGAATCCAATCCATACAACATGAACACATCCATATATACACATAGAATAAATATTAATAAATTTCTCATAGCCCTTCAATAGTGTTCAATATCTCATAGCCCTTCATAGTGAAATGGGACCCCACCCTTCAAATTTGATCCCTGGTCCCCACTAGACACGGTGACCCCCGGAATTATGACACGTAGGACACGGTGACCCCCGGAATTAATATATTTTTAAAATATATTAAAATTTAAAAATATAGACATATAGATCATCCAATAAAATTTAACATTTACAATTACAAATATTCAATAGAAATTACATTTACAATTACAAATATGAAATATTCAATAGAAATTAGATCATTCACAAATCACAACACATTTGTCATTCACAATCACAAAACACAATGAGACATTGAGACACATAGATGCAAACTCATCACTGCCTTGATCCTCCTCCTCCATGCCTGAATCAACAAACTCATCACTGCCTTGATCCTCCTCCTCCTCGTCTCTGCCAATCTGACTAACTTACTTTTTAATTGTCAAATGTTTAATTTTAAGTTTTAAATGTATGTAAGTAAATGCCATTAAATTGCTTATGTGAGTTTGATTTAATACATGTTCAATTTTGAAGAGACGTCATTATATACCATGTATATGTTTCTAATGATTTTCGTATTAATGTCTTTATTGCAGTTGCGGCTATGGATGCCAATGCCGAAATATTGATTGAGCTTGCCCAATTGAGGGGCATAAGTGAAGCTTTTAGTGGTGGCGACAGGATTCGCCGTTCACTTGCATCAACCTTGGATGCAATTGTGGACACAATTACACAATCTACGAATGTCCTGTATGATATTGCATCTTACAGAGAAAGAAAAAGACAACAATATGCTGATGGACTAGATTACAATGCAGTAAAAAAGCTAAAAATATCCAAAGAGGTTGTATTTGCATTGTTTAGGGACCCTCGGACGGGGGAAATCCCTAATGCAAGCAAGCCGCATATCTCCATTGAGTGGTGCACGTTTCAACCATTTGTTGATAACTGGATGGACAGATGGTACATGGTTTTTGATATGCCACCACACAACAACAGGGAAATTCCCTTATATTTCCTTCGAAAGATGTATGCAGAGTTCGTGTTGCATAAACACGTTAACTATTTTGACATCTTACAGTTCCAGGGGATCGGTGGGGGGATGCCCCAAAACTGACCCAATGCCAGGCTTCGAGACCAGGATCGCCCTATCCCTGCACCTCGCAGGCAGTTGCCTGGGCCAGATGTCCCACCAGCACATCGCATTATTCCGCAGACACGGGATGCTTTTTTGAGTTTGGCACGGACGGTTCTTCGCCATGGCAGGATGGTTCAACATATGGGTGAGGAAGGGACATCTGTCCCTGGTGTGGTACATACACCAGCTCGTCACCATGCAGGACCATCAGCTACTGCAGGACCATCAGGACCATCCACTTCTGCAGGACCATCAGGACCATCCACTAGTGGAGGACCATCAGCTATTCCCCATCCTAGTACTGATCCTCACGAGTGCACGTCATGTGGTCGTCCCTGCTATGGTATTGCATCAGATGTTGCCTTCAGTGGCTTTTTGAGAGAGGTATCTTGATGGTTAATTGTAATAAATTCTTCATTTATTTTCGTCTTTGTACACATATATATAGTTTGAGCTAATATATTAATTTTGTGAACTTGCAGTTGATGATGATTACCGGCAGTGACGCCCCAGAGCCGGATGTTCCAGACTCGACAGGGGGGCATGACGCTACCCATTCGGCAGGCCCATCTTATATACCACCTATTGCCGTATCTCACACCGAGGTAAACATTTTAAAATTTCAGTTTTTTAATACTTGTTAATTTGTTAATTTCCACATACTTTACATTTTAGTTCATTAATGCTATATACGGTCTAATATTTACAATTATTAAACTTGCAGATGGCAGATCCTTCACAGGGGCAAGGTAATGTGGAGGTAGTGCCCATGGTCATACCGTCCCCTGAAACGTCTGGGCTCCAGGTAAACAATTAAAAATGACATTTTTTAAATACATGTTTGTTTGTTGAATCATGCATGTCTAACTACATGAACACTTGCTGACTGTAGGCACCATCCGACACATCTGGCCCATTGCCTGTATTTGCATCTCCCTCCAGGCCATTCGTGAACAAGGGTCGTGTGTATGTGAGGCGTTCTACTCCGAGAAAGACTCCAGCTGCCCACGACCATGGGCTTACTCACACCACGGTAATGTATATCCTTCGATGATATTTGTTGTTTAACTTGAAATCCAGTGCATAAATCGTTTTTGTTAATGTTTGAATTGCATGTTTACTGCAACAGGAACCCGAGTTGTCTGCTGAGAACCTTGCATCGATGGTTGATGCAGCAGTTAGTGCCGCATCTGCAGTGGCGACTGATCACACACAGGTATGTAACTATTTCAACATTATCTTTACATAGTTTATTATTGTTGGACCTATTGTTTATTCATGCATTTCTAACTATTTCAACATTTTTTCATTGTAGCCACCACCAGCAGGAGCAGTGCCTGGCCCCCCTGGTTCAACCATCCTGGATGTTCAACCGACGGCTCCATCTGCTACACAAGCAACACAATCTCCTTTGTCAGTTGAGGTGAGATGTCCTTCAGTGACCAAGTGTTTCATGCACTTTCCATGCACCAGTTGATAATTGTTGAGATAATGTATTAGTGTACATAGTTAGTTGAATTTAACAATTGATATTTAATTTGCAGGATCCAGGGATGCACATTGATCCTAGGGATGTGCCTAGAGGATCAACGTCGGGAAAGAACAAGAGAAAGCTTGAGTTTTGATACTTTTGGATAGTTTTGGACACATGTGCTTTTGGATACTTTTGTATATATATGTACTTTTCGATACATTCAGTTTTGGAGACATGTACATTGACTTTATTGTGCATGTACTTTTGGAGACATGTACATTGACTTCATTGGATACATGTACTTTTCGATACTTTTGGATATACATGTACTTTTGGAGACATGCACTTTTGGAGACTTTTGGATATACATGTACTTTTGGAGACATGCACTTTTGGATATATATGTACTTTTGGATACATGTACTTGTGTCATTCTAATGTGTTGATTTGTGTGGATTATCTTTTACTCATGAATGCACTATGTCAAAAGAACAAACTATTATATTCAAAGGTTTCAACGAATTCACTACATGCATGCACTAATTGGTATCTAATTAAAATTTGTGATTTTGGATGATCATTACAAGTTATGTCAAAGTTCTTGCTCGTGTAATTTAATCAAACTAAATGCAATACAATGTTTTCAAGGTTTCAATGAACTCACTCATGCACACCCATTGCCATCAACTACCAATGAAAGTCTAACATTATGAGGTTCTTCTTAAAAAATGGGTAATATTTCCTTGATGATCGTAAATTGAGAACCATTTGTAGCCACTCATATAATACCATCTTCACTTATCTTTGTACATGATAATCCATATAATGTGCTATGTTTTTTAACCTAAACAATCATCAAAAACCTAGAATTATAGGGATATGACAAAGAACCTTATGGGGCACCTTATATATTAACCTTGTGTATACATTAGGATCTTTGTCATACCATTGTTTGAAATGTCATTCAATACCTTCAATTTTATCAACATCAAATTAGTAGACAAAGTGACCCATCTTTGATCTCTTGTATAGGCCTTTGTGTGCCTTATCAATAAGATGTACATCATGAATATTATCATAGGTCTCATACATAGGTGCATCCTCATCCATGCAAACAAAGGTGTCATGGATCAACCTATTATCCCTTTATTCTCAATAATATTAGTATCATTATCTTCCATAGGATCAAATTCAACTCCATCACCCCCCATTATTACTACTCTAAATTACAGCCTTATGAGTTTTGATCATGTGTTTTTGTCTCTTTAGGAGTTTTGAAATATTATACTCTTTCAAAAATAATATGGAAGTTCAAATATTTAAAAGTGGCTTAAATTATAAAATGGGCGGAAATTCACCAAGTGTCCCTGAACGGCATTTTCATGCGACTTGCAACTCGACATAACTCGGAAACCGGACGTCGGACCGACGAACCGTCGACTCCGTTGGTCTCCTGGCGTGCGATTACCTCTAGGGGACCCTCTCCCTCGTCTCCCCATGGCCCAGTGGCTTCATTGTGCATTCATTTCGTAAACTAGGGTTTTGCTCAGTGTAATTGCATGCAATCTCGCATTGGTGGGTCAACTCTGCAAAAACCTCCCCCGAGCCAGTGTTGGCAGTGTTCCCACGTCGGCATTTCCCACACACACTTGCGGGAGCCAACGGCACGCAATCTTCTTGCTCCATTTGCTTTTTGGCTCCCGGACGGAAATTCACCAAGTGTCCCTGAACGGCATTTTCATGCGACTTGCAACTCGACATAACTCGGAAACCGGACGTCGGACTGACGAACCGTCGACTCCGTTGGTCTCCTGGCGTGCGATTACCTCTAGGGGACCCTCTCCCTCGTCTCCCCATGGCCCAGTGGCTTCATTGTGCATTCATTTCGTAAACTAGGGTTTTGCTCAGTGTAATTGCATGCAATCTCGCATTGGTGGGTCAACTCTGCAAAAACCTCCCCCGAGCCAGTGTTGGCAGTGTTCCCACGTCGGCATTGCCCACACACACTTGCGGGAGCCAACGGCACGCAATCTTCTTGCTCCATTTGCTTTTTGGCTCCCGGACGGAAATTCACCAAGTGTCCCTGAACGGCATTTTCATGCGACTTGCAACTCGACATAACTCGGAAACCGGACGTCGGACCGACGAACCGTCGACTCCGTTGGTCTCCTAGCGTGCGATTACCTCTAGGGGGCCCTCTCCCTCGTCTCCCCATGGCCCAGTGGCTTCATTGTGCATTCATTTCGTAAACTAGGGTTTTGCTCAGTGTAATTGCATGCAATCTCGCATTGGTGGGTCAACTCTGCAAAAACCTCCCCCGAGCCAGTGTTGGCAGTGTTCCCACGTCGGCATTGCCCACACACACTTGCGGGATCCAACGGCACGCAATCTTCTTGCTCCGTTTGCTTTTTGGCTCCCGGACGGAAATTCACCAAGTGTCCCTGAACGGCATTTTCATGCGACTTGCAACTCGACATAACTCGGAAACCGGACGTCGGACCGACGAACCGTCGACTCCGTTGGTCTCCTGGCGTGCGATTACCTCTAGGGGACCCTCTCCCTCGTCTCCCCATGGCCCAGTGGCTTCATTGTGCATTCATTTCGTAAACTAGGGTTTTGCTCAGTGTAATTGCATGCAATCTCGCATTGGTGGGTTAAACTTGCTCACCTTGCAAACATCATCCATCAAACAGAAATTTGATGGAGTTGAAATCAATGGATTGCTTGTCAAAATAGGCATTCATAAGTTTGCGTAATTGAATACTCCTCTTAATCCCTAAAAAATACTTCATTCCCATCCTGCAGATCCCAAACAATGTCAAAGGTAAGAAGGATTTCCATATAATCCAAATATATGTTTTTTTTCAAATATATTTTACATGGAAACATAGCAAAATGGAATCTAATATTTCGTTTGCATTCGGAAGAAAAGATTGGCAAGGCCAACATTGGCTTCCTTTTGGATTAATATCTCCATTTATAATTCCATAGATTTATACAGTTGTCTTAATCCTAACTGTATACATTGCATGAGAATAAACACCATCAATCTCATTTTTCGATACAAACCTCAAACTACAAACAATGCCAAGGAAGCACCCATCAAAGGTATGATACTTCAAGCCTCATTGTGAACATGAAAAGTTAATGGAGATCATTAGTAATAGACATGATCCAAATGGTCTACTTAGATGACCATAGGTAAGTAGATAAGTAAGATTGCCTAACATGGTCACTCTTGTGTTATATTCCAAGGTATATGGGTTGTTTGTTATTTTTGTTAATTTTTCAATTCATTTATGTAGATTACTCATATTAAATTGTTTATAATGAATTAGTCTAATAATGGTGTCCTTGTATGTGTCCAGATTATCCAAAGAATCATAAGCACATGAAATCCCATCAATAAGAACAATGGTCTTTTTCAACACCACCACAGAAAAAATCAGAAAAATGAAATGACCTACTTCAAAAATTATTTTATTACTTATTGTGCATGGTCCATCAAACAAAAGGTAAACAAACACAATTATATGGCCTACAATGTAGGTCTTTTGATGCTCTATTTCACAAGGTTTTAACAAACACACTTGTTGTGATCATCATTAAAGTCTACAATTTCTTTCAATGAATGTGCCAAATTGACCTAACAATATAGGAAATTGAAAACCACATCCATTGAAAGGAATAATTCAGTTTTTTTTGTCATGAATTAATTTACTATCATGGATTTATGGCTCCCGGCAGTGTTCCCACGTCGGCATTGCCCACACACACTTGCAGGAGCCAACGGCACGCAATCTTCCTGCTTCGTTTGCTTTTTGGCTCCCGGACGGAAATTCACCAAGTGTCCCTGAACGGCATTTTCATGCGACTTGCAACTCGACATAACTCGGAAACCGGACGTCGGACAGACGAACCGTCGACTCCGTTGGTCTCCTAGCATGCGATTACCTCTAGGGGGCCCTCTCCCTCGTCTCCCCATGGCCCAGTGGCTTCATTGTGCATTCATTTCGTAAACTAGGGTTTTGCTCAGTGTGGGAGTGTGCAATTTTTGCACACAGGGGTCAACTTTGGAAAATCATCCACCGGGCAAGTATGGCTAGTGTTCCTAGCCCGAACCTGTCTAGACACACCTGCAGGACTCCCCAGAACCCGGTTTTGTTGCATGGTTGGAGTTCTATGCCCCCGGTAGGTATCCAGCAGGTGTCCCTGAAGGCCTTTTGGTAGTGAGACGGGACGAGCCATAGAATGAAGACCGTGGCTCGGATCGACGAACCGTCGACTCCGTTGGATTCAGCACACCGGGATAGTGCCAGGGATGCCCCTCCCCTCCTACCCGGTGGCCCATGTGTCACCTTGCAGGTCCATCTTGGAAACTAGGGTTTTGCTCAGTGTGGGAGTGTGCAATTTTTGCACACGGGGGTCAACTTTGGAAAATCATCCACCGGGCAAGTATGGCTAGTGTTCCTAGCCCGAACCTGTCTAGACACACCTGCAGGTCTCCCCGGAACCCGGTTTTGTTGCATGGTTGGAGTTCTATGCCCCCGGTAGGTATCCAGCAGGTGTCCCTGAAGGCCTTCTGGTAGTGAGATGGGACGAGCCATAGAATGAAGACCGTGGCTCGGATCGACGAACCGTCGACTCCGTTGGATTCAGCACACCGGGATAGTGCCAGGGATGCCCCTCCCCTCCTACCCGGTGGCCCATGTGTCACCTTGCAGGTCCATCTTTGAAACTAGGGTTTTGCTCAGTGTGGGAGTGTGCAATTTTTGCACACGGGGGTCAACTTTGGAAAATCATCCACCGGGCGGGTATGGCTAGTGTTCCTAGCCCAAACCTGCCTAGACACTTTGGAAACTAGGGTTTTGCAGGTCCATGATGATGATGGCTTGGTCTAAGGTGGTGCTCTCAACTAGCTAATTCATTATGAAATATTTAACAAGACATGAATTAAATTTAATATAAGTGTATTGTTTAATATAGTGAGCATGAATTGAATTAATTTTGTTGGGTGAAGCCAATAACCAACATGATGAACATAATATAATTTTAGGGTTTACTGATCATATGTAAAAAATGGATTAAAAAACACAATTATTATAATTTTAGTTTAATGTTTATCCACTTTAATCCATATATTTTTTAGTTTAATTTAATTTAGTTTAATTTTAGTTTAATTTTAGTTTAGTTTAATGTTTATCCACTTTAATCCATATATTTTTTAGTTTTGACTATGAATACACAATAATTATTATATATATATGTGTGTGTTTTTGTGTGGATAACTTAGAGATGTATAATAAAAATGGGTAAAAGGTGGTTGTCACTAGAGACTTTCATAGTTGTATAGTGAAAATGTAATAGCTATTAAAATTTGGATTAGAAAATTATTAAAGAAGATAAATTCTATAGAAATGGGTAAAAGGTGGTTGTCGCTAGATTAAGAGAGACTTTCATAGTTGAATTACTCAAGGAACCAATTCGATTGTCTAGTGATTCATAAGGATTTAGTTGGGCTTAACATAGAGCTTAAATGCCCTTAAAGTTAGCTAAGCAACCTCTCAAACATGATTAATATATGGTTTACTGATCATATGAACATAATATAATTTTAATCCATCTCTTGTAAATTTGGCATATCAAGAACGCAAAATTGACATATTCATATGAAACATACATGTGAAAATTGAACATATATCAATATTCAATTACAAATAGTGAAAATAGTATAGTATTAAAAGTATGTAACGTACCTCATCATGCTAGATCCCACCTATTATCATACAACCAAGCCCTCCGGATCATCTCTTATACTGATGGTCTCCATTAGTCTCTCGTGCTCTGTATCCGGTAAGAAGTAGCGTACCTTCGATGTATTTCGACTAGGCATTGTTCGTACCTGAAGGTTTGTGCCAATGATTAAGTTGGTAAAGTGATATACACTTGCACCTGGTTTGTAATCCCTGTAAACATATCCACCCTTCTTTCTTCCATTGTTGTCCCGTGTCAAGTATTCACCTTTAACAACCATAGAACCAGTTGGAAAGTGGTTGTTTTCATCGTCAGTCATGGACACAATGAGGGTTTGCTTTCCATCTATACAGCGTGCCAACCAGTATTCATCACCCCATTCAGTATCTTTTGAGGCAACCACTGCGTATATGTGCCCTGCATTATATGATTGTAGGTATATGATCAAAATATTTAGAGTGCGATACAAGTCCATTAATGTGCATTTGAAGACTACGTAAACAAACAAAAAATGTTAAGGAAATGCATCATACCGGGTTGTACAAGGTCTGATACATGATCAAAATCTGCAGAAATAGATGATTGGTCTTCTTCCAACGGAGTTAACTCAACAATTGCACGCTGATCAAGTGGAAGTGATATGCGATCCCATCCATCAACCCAATCCAATGATTCACACCCATCCCAGTCACCATCACAACAAGGCGGGCAAAAACAAGCAAGTTTTCTGGTCCAAATTTCAAATACTGGGTTATCAGAGCTTCGAACCGAATGAAAGCCACGAGTCCCAGGCACAGTCTTGCATTCCCATGCATGTGAACGATCTATGTCTACCACCTCCCAAAAAAATCTCTCCACATGTCTCTTTCTTGTGGATTCTACTCGCATAGTTGATTCCTCTCCCATTACTGACGTGCACCACCTGACTATAGATTGAGCATTTAGAATAGTAGATTCTGTAGATACTTTCAATTCCTCTCTTCGTAGGGCTGTTTTGACACATGCTCCGGCTCCATCATGCTCTCCTTTACCATGCCCAGTCTCAAAATAGTTCCACATATGTGGCACTTTGTAGTTTTTATGCAATGAACACAACCACTGAAATATGCGTGCATTTTTGAACTGACCAGCACACCCATCAGACCAAATCCAGTGTCGGTCCATCTGTATGTTCCTTCCCTTCAAGTGATCATAGAACATGATGAAGCAATGACGTACATAGTGGAAGTCGTGGCACCTATCATCACTTATGTAGAAGTGATATTCCTTCAGAATTTCTCTTTGCTCTTCAGTGCTATTTGGGCCATGCCTGTATGTGATATGGACCATCAAGGAAACCTGCTCAGAGTGATAATACTGACTTTGGATCTCATTTTGAGGTTGCAGAGTGTAGTTCTCGGCAAAATCAACAACTGAAAGTATAGTACCAAGGGGAAATGTATCTCTGCATATTCTAAACTTCTCATCCTGCCATCGTGCCACGTGGACATGCTGAACATATTGATGTGTCTTTTCAATAAATTCCTTGATGAAGTCACTAACTTGTACCTGGTGACACAAAATGATCTCAATGTCAGTTTTTTGTTGTAAGTAAGGATTGAAATGTAACCGTTACAACATAATTTTATAGATATAAATGCATACCTGAGATGTCACCAATTGTATTTTTTTGCTTTCTTTCCCTGGGACTATTTCATAGTTGATATATTTGAAACTTTTCATGTCTGTAACCATTTTCCCAAATTCACTGTCTCCATTCTCGTGCATACATTGGCTCAATAATGCCATTCCAGCACAGTTGGAGCATGTTCCATCCAAACAAGATTTTGCATAGTATGTTTGCCCCTCGGGCCTATTGCACATGATGCTATGAATGAATTCTCTTGATGAAGTCGGTGGTATTGTCATGGAGCAATCCTGCACAATGTTAGTATGCAACACACGACGAATGTACAAAAATGTTTCATAGTAATATTCATATTCTACATGGTATCTACAACAACAAGTGTTACGAAGAGTATTTATTCTAACATACCATGGCTTACATTTCTCAAAAGATCTTTGCCCCAAGTTCAATTGTCTATGCTCAATCTTAAATTTTTCGTAAAGCTCTGTCTGTGTTATATCAAGAAGATGCTTAGTATGTGGCTCACGATCCTTTGAACCCCTTCTTAGTTTTAGTACATCCTTTCGGTTTGAAGAAGGCCTTGTGTGATCATGCCAAAAACTATGCACTAGTCCCTTTACTGCATCAACTAGCTTCATGTCACGACGTGGCAACCGACCAACAAAGGCCCAAAAATCTGTCTGATCGGTTGTGTCAAGATGTTCTCTTCTAATAGAATACCTACGGAGGGTTTTTACATTCAAATTAACTAGTTTCGATGTAGGCCTGAGAATACGAAGGGCCCTGGTGTTCTTATCTGCAATTGATTGTGACAACACACGACGAGCAGCATTGCGGTCCTTTGAACGTGTGTTCTTACCAATTTTACCAAATGCATCTACTAGGCTTTTAACTATATGAGAACTTGGTTCAGAATTCTTTATCATCTTTATCCCTAACTTTTTCCTAACAACATTCATGCTCCTAGATTTTAACAATGATAAAAATAATCTACATTTATCTCCATCACATTTAGAAACAAAATATTTATCAAGTATCTGTTGAGTTTGATAAGCAATACTACGTTTAGATAGCGTACCTTCAATGGAATTCATAAGTCTTTCATCAACTTGTATACGCTTCGGAGTTCTTCGACGTGTGCTTGCTAATGGAGGTAAGGGGGTTGGAATTGTACCATGTAGCGCATCACCAAGACGCTCTGGCGTTTCAGTAGTAGCTTGGTGTCCTTCATTCTCTTCCTGGTAGTTGGATGGTGGAAGTCCAACATCCTCATCCATGGTCTGTGGAAGTCCAACATCCCCTTGTGGAAGTCCAACATCCTCATCGATGGTGTGGATAACATTCTCTTCTTCAACAGTAGGCAAAATGTCCAACGCCTCTCTGACTTCATCGCTTGTATAACCACATCCGGATAGCAAATTGTGTGTTTCTTCGTGAGCTTCATCTTGAGATGGTAACTTATCACTTTGACTTGAAGTGGGAATTGAAACATCCCCTAATGAGCACCTACGTTTTGCTTCTTGATTACTTCCATGGGGTGCTTGTTCAACAACTATTGTGGAAATTGAAGGTCCCTCTTGTCGTGGATTAATAGGATGAACCATGGTATCCTCTACAATTGGATTTGGATTAGTTTCCAAAGAAAGCCTCCGATTCATCATGTATATTCTTTTCTTTTCTTTCTCTTCTTCAATGACTTCTTGAGGTCTCTTCTTCCTTGTGGATTTGTTTACTCGGTTACGTGCATTCCCCATCACCACAATGATCAATTCAATATAGTTTGTTTTTGTTGCTCCTCAATTACAAGCTCTTCAATAATAAGCAAATGGAAGTTCTTCCTTGTTGGTCTTGAAGCTTGATATCTTACCTTGTGTGCTCCTCAAATATAGGCAAAATGAATCTTTCAAAGGCCTTATCTTTGGTGTTCTTCAATTGGAGATTCTTCAAGCTTGCTAATTATTTTCTTCAAATATGGCCATATAACCCAACACCACAGTGAGCAACCATGAAAGATGTCCTCAATGCTGCACCTGCATAAAAAAAAATGATGGAGTTGGTGTAGAATGTGAAAATTTTTAGACGCGGGCTCGTGCTGTTCGAAAAATCGCGGGATTGTTGCTTTCGTTCGGACAGAGTGAAGTTGCTCTCGGACAGCAACAGTCCATTATTTCTGGAGTTCCAAAACGCGTACGCGTTATATAAATATAAAACGCGTGCGCGATATGTAGTTAAAAAACGCAAACGCGATATAGTCAAGCACAATAAATAGGTTAGGTGCACGGCTAGGGCAACGAACAAAATCAAAGAAAACTAATAATTTATATGATTGCATACAAAACAAATGTTTTGTATGGTTTAATACCCCCTAGCTCTCTCCCAATAATCCCTAGATACCCCCTATCTCTTTCTAAATATGTGTCCCTCATTCTCCCTACATGTTTCTTTCATGTTTCTTTCTCTCCCTTCAGCCATGTCTCTACCACCCCACTCTCCATCTCTCCACCTTCTCTTTATCTTCGTCATTATCCCTCCCTATAGCACTCTCTCCCTTCTTCTCCCTTAATCACTAACCCTCTACGCCTTTATCCCTCCCCCTTGCCCTCTCTGTCTTACCTTGTTCCTAGAGCCCCTCCCCCATAAAGGCCTTTAGACCCTCTTCTAAATATTAATCCCTAAGTGCATAAGTGCACAAGATGATGAGGAGGAGGAGGGTGATGACAATGAAGATGATCATGATGTAGATGAAGATGATAAAGATGATGAGGAGGAGGAGGGTGATGACAATGAAGATGATCATGATGCAGATGAAGATGATAAAGATGATAATGTTGATGAAGATGATGGTGATGATGATGAAGATGTTGATGTTGATGATGATGGTGATGATGATGGTGATGAAGATGATGGTGACATGATGGAGATGTTGATCTGATGAGGAAGATGATGATGATGATGGTGATGATGGTGATGATGATGAAGATCATGTTGATGAGGACGATGATGGAGATGAAGATGATGATGATGAAGAAGATGATGATGATGGAGATGTTGTGTTGATGGGGAACCTAGAGATGACAATGATGATGAAGATGGTGATGGTGATGGTGATGGTGATGGTGATGGTGATGACGATGAAGATTTTGATGATGATGCTGATGGCGATGATGATGAAGATGTTGACGATGATGGTGATGGTGATGTTGAGATGATGATCATGATGATGTTCAGAAGATCATGATGGTGATGATGGTGATGATGATGGAGAAAATGACAATGATGGATATGTTGATGAGGAACCTGCAGATGCCAATGATGATGATGATGGAGATGTTGATGAGGAACCTACAGATGCCAATGATGATGGTGATGACGATGAAGATGTTGATGATGATGGTGCTGGTAATGATGATGATGATGATGATGACGAAGATGATGGTGACATGATGGAGATGTTGATCTGATGAGGAAGATGATGATGATGATGATGGTGATGATGATGAAGATGTTGATGACGATGATGATGGTGATGAAGATGATGATGATGAAGAAGATGATGATGATGGAGATGTGTTGATGGGGAACCTAGAGATGACAATGATGATGAAGATGGTGACGGTGATGACGATGAAGATTTTGATGATGATGCTGATGGCGATGATGATGAAGATGTTGACGATGATGGTGATGGTGATGTTTAGATGATGATCATGATGATGTTCAGAAGATCATGATGGTGATGATGGTGATGATGATGGAGAAAATGACGATGATGGATATGTTGATGAGGAACCTGCAGATGCCAATGATGACGATGATGGAGATGTTGATGAGGAACCTACAGATGCCAATGATGATGGTGATGACGATGAAGATGTTGATGATGATGGTGTTGGTAATGATGATGATGATGATGATGATGATGATGAAGATGAAGATGATGGTGACATGATGGAGATGTTGATCTGATGAGGAAGATGATGATGATGATGGTGGTGATGATGATGAAGATGTTGATGACGATGATGATGGTGATGAAGATGATGATGATGAAGAAGATGACGATGATGATGGTGATGAAGATGATGATGATGAAGAAGATGACGATGATGGAGATGTGTTGATGGGGAACCTAGAGATGACAATGATGATGAATATGGTGATGGTGATGACGATGAAGATTTTGATGATGATGCTGATGCTGATGATGATGCTGATGATGATGATGATGATGATGAAGATGTTGACGATGATGGTGATGGTGATGTTCAGATGGTGATGATGATGATGATGATGATGATGATGGAGATGTTGATGAGGAAGGGGGAGATGACAATGATGATGAAGATGTTTATGGTCATGAAGATGATGATGATGGTGATGGTGATGATGATGGAGATGATGGAGATGATGGAGATGGCGATGAAGATGATGATGATGATGATGATGGTGAAGATGATGAAGAAGATGATGATGATGGAGATGTTGACCTGATGACGATGAAGATGATGATTATGGTGATGATGATGAAGATGTTGATGCTGATGATGATGGTGATGAAGATGATGATGATGGAGAAGATGATAATGATGGAGATGTTGATGAGGAACCTACAAATGCCAATGATGATGATGATGATGATGGTGATGACAATGAAGATGTTGATGATGATGGTGATGGTAATGATGATGAAGATGATGATGATGATGGTGATGGTGATGGTGATGTTTAGATGATGATGTTCAGAAGATGATGGTGACATGATGGATATGTTGATCTGATTCAAGGAAGATAATGATGATGATGATGATGGTGATGATGATGAAGATGTTGATGATGATGATGATGGTGATGAAGATGATGATGATGAAGAAGATGATGATGATGGAGATGTTGATGTTGATGGGGAACCTAGAGATGACAATGATGATGAATATGGTGATGGTGATGGTGATGGTGATGACGATGAAGATTTTGATGATGATGGTGATGGTGATGATGATGAAGATGTTGATGATGATGGTGATGGTGATGTTTAGATGATGATCATGATGATGATAATGATGATGGAGATTTTGATTTGATGAGGAATATGATGATGATGATGATGATGATGATGGTGATGATGATGAAGATGTTGATGATGACGATGATGGTCATGAAGATGATGATGATGAAGAATATGATGCTGATGGAGAATATGATGCTCACAACTCCCTCTAGTCTCTCTCTCCCCAACCATCAATCTCTCTCTCTCTCTCTCTCTCTGTCTCTCTCTCTGTCTCTCTCTCTCTCTCAAACACACACACATACACACACATTATGTCACTTTCCATTCTCAAACCCATACCCCCTCCATCCATATCTATCTCCAACTTTCTCCCTCCATCCCTCACCCTACCTTCTCTCCCTCCCTCTCTCATCGCCTGTCTCTCACCTTCTATCCCTCCCTCATCTTTCCCTCAACCTATCCCAATCTCTCCATCACTCCCTCTCTCTCCATCGCCACCACTCTCTGCATGTCTCCCACCAACACTTTCTGTCCCTCCCTTCCTATCTCTTATTTCGTTCTATCCCCATCTATCTCTCACTCCCTCCAAATCCATTCCTCCCCATTGTCCCTCTCCCTCCCTCGCTCTATGTCTCTCCCCCCCTTGTATTCTTTATTTCTCTCTCACATCCCCCTTGTCACTCAAGTCTCACTTTCAACTTCTAACCCTATACCTCTTCAGAACCTATTCTACTCCTAATAGTGCTCTCAAGCTCCACTTCCCTTCACCCCCTGTAGCCCATCATGTTCTCATTCCCTTCATCTCTCCCCACTCAAGCTTCCAACATCCTTCTAAGCCCTTGACCCTTTCCCACCCCTATTAAATATTAACCATAGATTCCCTTGACCCTTCCCCACCCCTTCTCAAATATTAAACAAAATTTCCCTTGACTTCTACACCCCCTCTTTCTCAAGTATTAAACATATATTTTATGATTTGAATAACGCGAGCGCGTTTTGTAACTATATAACGCGTACGTGTTATGTAGTTATATAACGCGTACGCGTTAATTATTGATATAACGCGCACGCGTTATTTAGTTATATAACGCGTACGCGTTATTTAAATCTAAAAGCGCGGCAATATTTTTGAATTTAAACAGGCCGAGTCACATGCTCACATGTCAACAATAATCCTATGTGTATGCTTTGGAGTTTGCTTCGGTAATTCCAAACCTGTGCTATGTTAATGAAAAACCAAAGCTAATTGGGTATTTCTTCCAGTTTCTGGAGAAGCCTGTGCTTAGCCACTCGTTACAATATGCTACACAGAGTTATTTTTGACGAAATCTTAGACACAAATAGCATTTTTTCTGCAGATTCCAAATATGTAACTTTTATTTTGAAATATTAATTTTTCCTATTTTCTTTCAATTTCTTTTCTGTCCTACCTCCTTAACTCGTGAAACACATTGTTAGTGTTTCTTCCATAACTTTTTCAATTCTCAATCATTTCAAAAAAAAATTGTATGGTGCACAAGAGGACACTAACCTCCACGTTCTATGAAAAACCCATTTCAAGATTTTTGCATTAAGACCTTCAAAGGCTCTACCCACAAAAGATGTACTATTTTTGAGGTTTGATCACTTAGACAATTATAAAAAAATTATAAAATTACTAATTTAATTTTCGAAAAATAATGGCGCACAAGTGCTATGTGTTCTCTACATGCATGCCGATTTTTGTAGCTTGATTCCATCATTTAGGCCCTCAAAGGCTCTACCCACAAAAACATATACCTTATCATTTGCCTGAAAAATAAAAAGTGTCTGTTAGGAAAACTGAAACTTGACATAGCTATGCAAATTTTCAATACATAAAAGTTATATATTCAGAAACGTGATTCAATTTCCTACATTTCATCTTTTTTACTCAATGCAAGATATTTTCCGTAAGTAAATCAAAAAATCCAAGTAAGTTGAGGGATGCCTGCTTTTTCAGTTTTCTATTGCATCTAACGTGCCAAAAGTGACCCTCATTAGCTTGCACTGACCCACTAATCTTAGGATAACACCATTTTATTCGCATTATAGTAATTTTCCATAAATAAAAGTTATATACTTTCGAAGGTAACTCAATTGTTTACGTTTCATCTTTTTAGACCATGTTCTAAAAAGTTGTCGAGATACCTCTAATATTTATTTTTAGTGATCGGGTTTTTTTTTTTACAGGTTTCCATTGAAACTAGTGTTTCATACTTGGGTAACATTACCTTGCACTAGCCCTATATAAAATCACATAGTTAGGTATGAAGAATGGCATCTAGGACATATTCATCAAATCACTCTTGGAATGCATTTCTTACACTGAGAGACATCTATGATCTATTGATCTATGTATTTTGAAGGATATTTTCTTTATGATCCAAAATCCCTCTAATTTGGAATTTGTGCATTGGGAAATGAAATATCATCTAATATAAAAGTAAATATGCTTTGATTTTAGTTATATTATAATTTGTATGATACCATTCAATTAAATATACATGTAATTTACCATTAAATTTCATACAAGAAAATGTTGCAATGATGAAGATGAGGAAAATTTCTATTGAAACTGGCTTGAGGTTTGACAATCCATAAGTTAGTGGGATTAACATTGGAGAAAACAATTATTCGTACTCGAAATAATATCTCGAATTAAGGGAAAATGGTTTGATCTCAACCATCTTTCACATATAATTGATATGAGAGGATGGCAAAGGGGGTAGGAGTGGCTTAATGAAAAATAGAAGACGATATATTGAGATTGATCCCCTTGTAATTTAAATATGGTATCCATCATTAAATTCAATTGCATTATTTCACATGTATTTTTTGTATTTAAGCAACATTATTTTGATGTGGGGATTGGAACTAGCATAGATCAGCATAGATCCATCTTAATTTTGGCTTTATCAAGTGCCGAGAGGGATCAAATCCTTTAAGTTGCAAACTTTTCCTATAGAGCCATAATTAAAATGGATTTATACTAATTTTTTGCAATTGTTAATCATGGTTGACAATATTGACCTTACTAAATATGAATCGTGTTAACTTTCATTAATTTGTAATTGTTGATTTTAACCTAATTTATATTACTATAATAAATAATAATTAATTTTAAATAATAAGCATTTTATGTAACAACTAATAAAATGTCATGCTTTCTATTTGTTTTCCTACACTTATTAGGTAAACTTTGAAGATGTTATTAACATTGGTTGACTTTGATTTATTTTATAAAAAGAATGACTTATAATGAAAATAATGGACAGATTAATAATATTATTAAAATATCTGAAAATGACTAAAACTAAAATATATAAAAAAATTAAATTTATTAATATAGAATTAAACATTAATCACACTTTTTTTATATATATATATATATATATATATAAATTTTATTCTACAAAAATCACATAAGCATAAAGCAGTGAGAATTATTTCAAAGCCTTTAAAATTATTAATAAGATTATAATACTATAGACTCTAATATTTTGGAGTAATTCATATTAATTAATAAATTTAGAGATCATATTGACGAACTCTCTGAAGCATAAATTCCAAATGAAATTAAGTAAAATGACTATGCATAAGGTAATTAAGTTTTGGTTCTATATTATTAATGGAGAAGAAAGCTACCTTATTCTCACGAAACATCCTAGCCTCCGGTCGTCTTAGACCGCGTATTATAAACAAACCAAAACACCCAGCTTTTCCTGTGATTTTGGGATAAAAACTTGTAGAAATTTATGGTTGGAAATTGTTATTATCCCATTTTTATAATTTTAGTAATTAGGATGGTTTAATCTTAACTAATTATCTAATTTTAAAACTATACAGATCACCCAAATTGCCATCTGAATACTTTAAATTAAGATTTTGACAAAAATTCCTCTGCCAGATTCCAATTAGTAGAGGGGGTTTTAGTTAGCCCTTATACAGCTCAGTCTTAGACCCATGAAATTTAGGTTGGCAAGATGATCTGGGATGTTTCCATTATTTGACTCAGAACCTGAATCCACAGACAAAGAAAAAAGAAACACAGAACTGAATTATAGTCAGTCATTCACCGCTATAGTCATAACACATGCGTTTTCCAGGACGGTATCTTAACTATTACCTCACATCAAACTATGCATTTCAGTTTCAAGGGCTTTCAATGCTTGGTGTGGCACGCAGAAGACTACCATTACTCCGCTATTGCTCTGATCTGGGGATGGAAGGAATGTAATCGGGCAAAACAAAATTTTGAGGCCACTACCAGGCCAAGCAATGATGGGCTTACCCCACCCAAAGTCGACCTGGTTAAATCCCAGCCATCTCCAATCAGTAATATACGTGTCTTCAGCGCATATACGCACATCTGCAATCTCTTGGCTGCATGAAAGCCGTTTCATCTCAAGGAAGGATATGCTAGATCTCAAGTAATCGTCGTTTAAGGATGTTTTTGCCTTCTTTATCATCTTTACAGCATTTGAAAGGGATCCATTGACAACCTCTTGCGCTGTAGCATTGCGTGCACATCCTAGGTACACCGCATTGCCATAGTTTGCCTCTGCGAGCGGAGGCTTCAACACCCTCCTCACGTCCACCACGATGAAAAGCCTGACAGCGTGATCAAGAGGAATTCCCATAGCTATTGTTTTCGCACGCCATGCCAACGCGGATAAAACTTCGAACGTGGTACAATGCTCCTTCAGCTCTTCTGCGATGGGCTGTTTTATCTTTTCTATAGCATCCCACCTCATCAAAAACGAAGCGACGACCAGCTCATCAGCTTTCACAGTAGGCAGCGTTGGATTGACGAGGTATCCACTTTCAAGGAGCTCGTCATGCTGAAAACGGACCAAAGGAGGCTCTTGGGGTTTGAGAACTTCTCTCTGCCATACTGGTTCAATGGAAAGCTTCGCCTCTCCTCTCGCAATCTCTGCAACTCCATTAAGAAACTGTGCTGCCCCTCGACCGTCACACACACTATGGTTGAAACTCGCACCCACAACAAGGGCCCCGCACTTTAAGCGCGTTACCTATTCTTTTCAAATTCAGAGTCAGCCAATCCATTAAAACCTTAAGAATAATGAGAAAGTGAAACCCTAAAATATAAGGAATGAAGTTTACCTGAAAAATGACAGGGGGTACTTCCTCAACCTCTGTGGTGGGCGGAAAGTTAAAGAGAAGCTGCTCGTGTGAGGATTTCAGGTCCTCCAAATCAAACTGTGAAAGAGTGCTTTCCGTGGCGACTTCAATGAAGAGAGCGCCCTCTCCTGTGCACTCTACTTGGAGTTTTCGGCCGTCATTGGTTCTCTTTACCCGGCCTGCTAGCGGGTAATAATAAGTCAATACTTTTGCGAGGGCATCCCGAATAACCTTCACAGGATTTTGGGATTTTTTAGAACAATTATTATAAACAAGCAATGCATCAAATCTCATGCTTATGCTAAGATGGTCGTCCAGATTGGAAAGATAGAGGATGGTTTTAGGAGATGGTTGGGAAGGTGGCACCATGACAGCACCTATTACATTTACAGGTAGCTGAACAAATTGGGAGCAATATTTCTTCGTATAAAGACTCTCCATTCATATATCCTAATCTTTTAGACTTCTTCTACCTTGCCTCCACTTTCTTCTTCCAAAGGCCAACTGTAAATGAAGAAAAGATTATGGTCCAGTTAAATAGAATGATGTCGCTGGATTATGACGTCGGATCATATGTTTATAGTAAGCGGTTGAGATTTAATTGATAATATTCCAAAATATTTTTTGGAGGACGTTTGATTAATCTTGGCATTTTGTTTTTAAGTGTTGACATTTAAGAGTTTCAATTAAAAATATGTTAAAAGAGACAAAGATGATATTAAAATAATAATGGGATGATCTTAATGATGATATTTTAAAGTAATATTTGATTATTTTTGAAAGATTATAATGATAACAATGATGTTTATGAAAATAAAAATTATTAAAAATGAAAAAGATTACTATGATGTAAATGAAAAAGATGAGAATGATTATGGTGACGGTGATAATGATAATGAAGATGATGACAACTAAAATAACAATGATGATAAATATATCACTAAGAACTTAACTTTTACAAGGATCTTAATTTTTTTATAATTGAGTTTTAATTTAATGATTTTAATTTTTTCCATAACTGAGATTTAATAAAGGAGTAGTCTATTTATTTTATGTTTTGGATTTTAGTGGAAATTATGTAAATTTCTTTTTGGTAAAATCTAAATTTGGAAGTGTTTAACTTGTGTTTTTGAATTCATAAATAGATTCAAAACCCTCAAATAGAAGTGTTCAACTTGTGTTTTTGAATTCATAAATAAATTCAAAACTCACAATATCCCTATGTTAACCAGATTATCCAAATTCCATAGTTAATATATTTCATTCTAAAAGTTTGTAGAGATTTCCAACTAAAACAAACTAAAACCAAAAATATAATTGAAAAATAATTAAACTTTGAATATTTAAATAAATGATGATAAAAATGATCACCATTCATAATTAACTTAATTTTTTTTATAATTAAAATTTAATTTAATGGTGATGAAAATAATGAAGACGATGATAATGAAAAGAAACTATTGTCCTTTTGCTTCAACGAAGAGAGCGCCCTGTCCGGTGCACTCTACTTCGAACTTTTGGCCGTCTTGGGTACTCTTTACCCGACCTTGAAGGGGTAATAGGAAGTTAATACTTGTGACTACAGTGTATCCCGAATAACGTTTACAGGCTTGGAGGTTTTATGAGACATTATGGTAAACCAGCAATATATCAAATCTCCTCCTTACAAGGAGATAGGTCATCCAGATTGGAAAGATAGAGAATGGTTTTGGGAGAAGGTCCGTAAGGTGGCACCATGACTAACCCTAGTACATTTACAAGCACCTAAACCAAGCACCTAAACTTGGAGCAACGTTCCTTCATGTCTAAGGCTCTGCATTGGTAAATCCAAATCTCCAACCTCATTCTTGGCCAACATCTATTCTCTGCGTCCACCAAAGGCGATGGTCCAGTTAAATAGACAGTAGTCGTTGGATTGTGAGAAGACCAGTTAAACAAATTTTAAAAATAAAATTGATATTATTAAATAAAAATGAGAAAAATTTTAATATTATTTGAATAAAAATACATGTGATTGTTTTATTACTTTTTAATATTTTTTTAAAATACGTTTTAACATTTTTTTTAAATACATTTATAGTTGACAAACATAAAAAATAGAATCTTAAGTTTATGTGTAAAATTTGCAAGGGGGGCCAGCTTCTACTTCTAGGAAACCATCAACTATGTTAGATAATTCTAGTCATGCTATGAGTATTGTTGCCATGGAAAAATATAGACGAATAGGACACAAGCTTAAGTTTACTTGTAAGCTTTGTGAGGGAGATCACCTTAGTCATATGTGCCCTCAACTTCCACACGTACAAAGAGTGTGGTCCAAGTCTCCAATATCTTCTACTCTTGAGTTATCTATAGTTTCCTAGTATCCCATTTAACCTTTGATTGATAAAATGGTTGAACCAATGTAATCTTCAGCGGGTCTCAATATTCACATGGAGAGTGAAAATATTCAAGTGGTGAAACTGATGCAATATTCGGTCAATCCCACACTTCCCTTGGAGAGTTACAATATCCAAGTGGTCAAACTGATGCAATCTTCAGTCGATCACACTCTTCGTTTAGAGAGTGATGTGGCTATCAATCAAGTCTTCTTTGCTGTGCATTCTGAACTTTTTGGAGAAAATGGAACTTCCATCATTTTGACTGATCCCCCCAAAATATTTAGGACCACTTCCTTTGATTGGAATAGTCTAGTTGAACCCCGTATTGCTTCATTTTCACCCTTCCAAATGAGGGTTCAAGTTAAACCCCAACCATTTTTCGATGTATTGTAGATGAAGGAGCCTCTGTTAGAATTTTATGTGCATATTTTTTGAGAGGTTTGGGTTCTCCTTACCTTATGTCAATTTCTAGTCAGGTGTTGAATTTTGATTGAATACCCAGTGAGCCTCTCAGGTTTCTCCGTCAGTTTCCTATATTACATTAGGTGGAAAAATTGTCTTAGTCGATTTTATGGTTATATAGGGCCCATTGGATTTCAATATGCTCCTTAGGCATGATTATGTATATATACTATGAATGTTGTGGCATCTACACTCTTTTGTGTGATGAATTTTCCTAACAACGGAATCATTGTCACTATTGAACAACTTTCCTTTGTTGATCCTCCTCATGTCCTCACTTTATATCAAGTATTCCCTTTGTATGTTCCTAGTGTTACACGATGAATGTGTACATATGTTTCATAAAAACAATCAAAATCTACATGGTATCTACACCAACATGTGTTTCAATTTATGCATATTCTAACATACAAGGGTTTACATTTCCCAAATTAACCTTTTCCCATGTTCAATTTTCAATGTTGAATCTCTCGTAGAGCTCTATTTTTGTCATGTGAAGGAAACTCTTAATGTGGGGCCCACGATCATTAGTACCTTTTCTCTTGACTTTAGGACATCTCTTTTATTGGATAAGGTCTAGTATTGTCATCCCAAAACTTTTGTACTAGTTCCTTGGTAGCATCAATTAATTTCCTATCTGAATGAGGAAACCTTCCAATGAAGTGCCCACCAATCTGTTTGATTTAGGATGTCAAGGTTATCTCTTATAATAGAGTACTTTCGAAGAGTTTTTCTATTTACTTTAAAAATGTTAGATGTGCATGTCAACAATTGGCAATGCCTTGTGTACTTGTTTACAATTGATTATGATAACACACGATAGGAAACATTATGATATTTTGAACAAGTAGACTTTCTAATTGTAGTAAAATCCACTTGAAGATTTATAGCAACATTATTACTAGAATATGAACCTTTAACTATCTTTATGCAAAAAATTCTCCCAACAACAACTAACTAGTGTGATTTTAATAAAGCCAACAATAATTGACATTTGGATGCATCATTTTTGGATTAAAAAAATTTCTCATAATTTTTCTACATTCCCAATCAACAATTTGTTTCGGTAACTTACCTTCAAGGAATGATAGAGGAATTTCATTCACTTGAACATGTCCAGGATTTCTTTGGCATGCATTGGATAATTGAGGTGAGGAAGGTGGATAAGATGTGTGAATCCCTTCAGTTGTAGATTGTAGCACTGCACTGACTTGAGAGTCGATATTGGTAATGGATTGAACATGTGTGTGTTCTATATGTTGAACACATGATTGTTCAAATTTAGCTTTCACATGAGGAGTATCTTGTCCAATATACCCATGTGAATACTGAACATCTAGCAAAGCTTGAATATCTTCTTCATCAATTGGATCATTGCTTGTTGATGGAATATTAGATGGAATATGAATGGACTCCATTGGACTTGAGGGGATTTTTTGTGCATGCCTAAGTTATTCCATACCCAACCGTACACTCTCTCTTATTTCATGGACTTTTTCAAGGGGCAGATCCATTCTTCTACACTTTTTTACTCTATTTATTTTGTTACCCATGTCCAAAAGCTTTGAATGAAAAAAGTATCTCAATGAGGTTCTAGTATAACAAAAATATGTAAAAATATTGAATATATATTGTATAATCAATGAAAATCACCTGCAAAAGAATATTTGTCATGGGTTTTGTGCGTGAGAAAAAGTCTACCTATTTTGAGGAGACACTACTTGGGTCCAAAAGTTGTTTTCTACCTTATGCAGTAAAAAGCATGTGTGCATTATTAACATACATGTGTTATTAATGTGCATACATTATTAATGCACAACATACATTCCTCTTTTTTATTATAATGTGAGCACCCTATAGTTTACAAGGTAATGGGATTAAGAGAGAGAGAGGGGGTGTTAGGGGATTGACGAAGAAATATAGGGGAGAGGGGGCTAGTAAGGGTTAGGGAGAGGATGGGATAGCAAGAGAGGAGGGTGGTTAGGGGTAGGGGTGTGGGAGGGGGGTTGGGGAGAGTGAGAGGGAGGAGAGTGGGTTAGTAATGGTTAGGGGGAGGAGGGGAGAGAGAGAGGGGGGAGGGGGGTGTTAGTGCTAGGGGGATGAGATAAGGGGGATAGTTAGTTGTATGGAGGAGGGGGATTAGGAGAGATAAAGAGAGAGGGCGGGTTTAGGGGTAGCATTAGTATAAGAGAGAAAGAGATAGAGTGGCTGGATAATGGTAGGAGTGTGAGGCATGGGGGGTTGGGGTGAGAGAGAGAGAGAGAGAGAGAGAGAGAGAGAGAGAGAGAGATTTTATAGGCGTGGTTGGTGGTAGGGGAGATGGGGATTAGGAGAGACAAAGAGGAGTGGTTAGGGGTAGGGTTAGTATGAGAGAGAAAGCGATAAATAGGGTGAGTCATGTGGGGGTTTTGGAGAGAGATAGAGAGAGAGAGAGAGAGAGAGAGAGAGAGTTAGGAGTATAGAGAGAGAAGGATATTAAGGATTAGGAATTTATAGAGAGAGAGAGATCAGGAAGTTAGGGGTTTAGAGAGACAGAGAGAAAGGGGGGAGGTTAGTGGTAGGGGGAGGGTGATTAGGAGAGGTAGAGAGAGGGGATGTATGGGTAGGGGGTGATGATTCGGGGGATTGGTGGTAGAGAGAGAGAGAGGTGGTTGTTAGGGTTGGGGAAAGGAGAGATAGATAGAGAGGGGATGGGGTTAGGGTTATATGGAGGAGGGGAAAGAGAGAGAGAGGTGGAGGTTAGGGGTAGGGCGAGGGGAGATAGAGAGAGAGGGGACAAGGTTAGGGGTAGGGGGAGGAGGGGAGGGAGAGAGAGACATAGATAGATGGGGTGGTTTGTGGTTTGGGGGAAGAGGATGTGATCTAGATGGAGAGAAGGAGATATAGCAGGGAGGTTAGAGAGGAGGGGGGTTAGGGACAATGGGAGAGAGAAGTAGGGTTAGAGATATAAAGAGAGAAAGAGAGAGCATTTTTAAATTAGAATGATTGGGAAAAATAGCGTGTGTGCTTTGATAACATGCATGCATTAACGACATGGACACGTTATTTTTTGTTAGAAATGCGCATGTGTTATTAATGCATGTGCATTTCCAATTTGAAAAAAAATTGGTGTGATTGACATTTTCCACCTATATGGTGGATGAGTTGTACTCTTTGGTTTTAGGTTTGGATTGTCAAACTTGTGGGTTGGGCCTGCAACTAACAAAATACATTTATTTTTCATTTTTTTGTTTTCAACATCGAATCTACATATGCCAGAATGGTTTATTGCTAATGAAATTGTAGAAACTAATAGAAATTTATGTGCATATTTCAAATATACATTTTTTTAGGGAAGCAATATTGTTTTATAATTTTTATTTATTTTTATTTGGCCATATGTCAAATTAGTATAAAACATAGATTTCTTATTTTCTTTGTAACTTTTGATTGGATTACCTATTTTGAAAATGAAAAAGAACCCGCATAAGTGTGAATGAAGACCTACACACTAACAAAAAATTTCATTGATCGTTCTAAGACCCTCATAGTAGGGCCTAATGCTCAACCTTCTCATTCTAGGGGTTCACTGACTTTTTTAATTTAAAAAAAATATAAAATTGACATTAAAAATTATGGACAAATAGTGCCACAGAAGAACCGCCTATTAAATACAACTTTGCAAAAAAAAATCAAATTTTTAGTGTTTATATACCATACGCGAGGCCTAACCGAACATATGCATTGTGTTTTAGAAAAAAAGATCATACTAATCTTAGGATAAGACCATTTTCTTGGCATTATAGTAATTTTCCATAAATAAAAGTTATATATTTTCGAAGGTAACTCAATTGTTTACGTTTCATCTTTTTAGACGATGTTCTAAAAAGTTGTCGAGATACCACTAATATTTATATTTAGTGATCGGATTTTTTTTTACAGGTTTCCATTGAAACTAGTGTTTCATACTTGGGTAGCATTACCTTGCACTAGCCCTATATAAAATCACATAGTTAGCTATGAAGAATGGCATCTAAGACATATTCATCAAGTCACTCTTGGAATGCTTTTTTTACACTGAGAGACATCTATGATCTATTGATCTATGTATTTTGAAGGATATTTTCATTATGATCCAAAATCCCTCTAATTTGGAATTTGTGCATTGGGAAATGAAATATCATCTAATATGATTGTAAATATGCTTTGATTTCAGTGATATTATATTTTGTATGATACCATTGAATTAAATATACATGTAATTCATCATTAAATTTCATACAAGAAAATGTTACAATGATGAAGATGAGGAAAACTTCTATTGAAACTTGCTTGAGGTTTGACAATCCATAAGTCAGTGGGATTAACATTGGAGAAAACAATTATTAGTACTGGAAATAATATCTCGAATTAAGGGAAAATGGTTTGATCCCAACCATGTTTCGCATATACTTGATATGAGAGGATGGCAAATGGGGTAGGAGTGGCTTAATGAAAAATAGAAGACGATATATTGAGATTGATCCCCTTGTAATTTATATATGGTATTCATCATTAAATTCAAGTGCATTCTTTCACATGTATTATCATTGAACATGATTTTTGTATTTAAGCAACATTATTTTGATGGAGGGATTGGAATTAGCATAGATCAACATAAATCCATCCTAATTTTTGCTCTATCAAGTTTAGAGAGGGATCAAATCCCTTAAACTGCAAAATTTTCCTCTTGTTTAGGACTCTAAAAGGGGCTTACACCTTAAGAGATTTAATCCTTCTCAATCCTTGATAGAACCATAATTAAAATGGATCTATGTTAATTTCTTGCAATTATTAATCATGGTTGACAATATTGACTTTACTAACTATGAATCATGTTAGCTTTCACTTATTTGTAATTATTTATTTTATAATAATTTTGATTACTATAATAAATATCAATTAATTTTAAATAATAAGTTAACTTTGATTTACTTAAGAATAAGCATTTAATGTAACACCTAATAAAATGTCCTACTTTCTATTTGTTTTCCTACACGTAAACTTTGAAGATATTATTAACATTATTTGAATTGGATTTATTTTATAGAAAGAATGGTTTGTAATGAAAATAATGTACAGATTAATAGTATCATTAAAATTTATTTAAATATTTTAAAATTTCTAAAATTAAAATATATAAAAAAAATGAATTTATTATATATAATTAAACATTAATCACACTTTTATATATATATATATATATATATATATATCGCAATGAGTTAATTTAAGTGATTGAGAACTGTGGTTTTTTATTACATACCAAATGAAATTGCAACCCAAATAATAGAACAGATAGACTCTAATATTTTGTAGTAATTCATATTAATTAATAAATTTAAAAATAAGCCTAAATTCCAAATGAAATAAGTTTTGGTTCTATATTATTAATGGAGAAAAAAACTACCTTATTTTCACGAAACACCCTAGCTTCTGGGCGTCTTAGACCCATGAAATTTAGGTTGTCAAGATGGTCTCGGATGTTTCCATTATTTGACTCAGAACCTCTGACACCACACACAAAGAAAACAGAAAGACCGAACTGAATGCTTCTAACAAAACGTTCATTCACCAATGATAGTCATAACACATGCATTCTCCACGACGGTATAATTTTATCTATTACCTCACATCAGACTATGCATTTCAGTTTCAAGGGCTTTCAATGCTTGGTGTGGCACGCAGAAGACTACCATTACTCCGCTATTGCTTGGGGTGGAAGGAATGCAATCGGGAAAAACAAAAGTTTGAGGCCACTACCAGGGCAAGCAACGATGGGCTTACCCCACCCAAAGTCAACCTGGTTAAATCCCAGCCATCTCCAATCAGTAATATACGTGTCTTCATCGCATATACGCACATCTGCAATCTCTTGGCTGCATGAACGTCTCTTGGCTGCATGAACGTCGTTTCATTTCAAGGAAGGATATGCTAGATCTCAAGTAATCGTCGTTTAAGGATGTTTTTGCCTTCTTTATCATCTTTACAGCATTTGAAAGGGATCCATTGACAACCTCTTGCGCTCTAGCATTGCGTGCGCCTCCTAGGTACACCGCATTGCCATAGTTTGCCTGTGCGAGCGGAGGCTTCAACACCCTCCTCACGTCCACCACAAAGAGAAGCCTGACATCGTGATCAAGAGGAATTCCCATAGCTATTGTTTTCGCACGCCATGCCAACGCGGATAAAACTTCGAACGTGGTACAATGCTCCTTCAGCTCTTCCGATGGGCTGTTTTATCTTTTCTATAGCATACCACCTCAACAAAAACGAAGCGACGACCAGCTCATCAGCTTTCACAGTAGGCAGCGTTGGATTGACGAGGTATCCACTTTCAAAGAGCTCGTCATGCTGAAAACGGACCAAAGGAGGCTCTTAGGGTTTGAGAACTTCTCTCTGCCATACTGGTTCAATGGAAAGCTTCGCCTCTCCTCTCGCAATCTCTGCAACCAATCCATTAAAACCTTAAGAACAATCAGAAAGTGAAACCCTAAAATATAAGGAATGAAGTTTACCTGCAAAATGACAGGGGGGACTTCCTCAACCTCTGTGGTGGGCGGAAAATTAAAGAGAAGCTGCTCATGTGAGGATTTCAGGTCGTCCAAATCACCCAACTGTGAAAGAGTGCTGTCCGTGGCGACTTCAATGAAGAGAGCGCCCTCTCCTGTGCACTCTACTTGGAGTTTTCGGCCGTCTTGGGTTCTCTTTACCCGGCCTGCTAGCGGGTAATAATAAGTCAATACTTTTGCCAGTGAATCCCGAATAACCTTCACAGGATTTTGCGATTTTTGCGAACAATTATTGTAAACAAGCAATGCATCAAATCTCATGCTTATGGTAAGATGGTCGTCCAGATTGGAAAGATAGAGGATGGTTTTAGGAGATGGTTGGGAAGGTGGCACCATGACAGCGCCTATTACATTTACAGGTAGCTGAACTAATTAGGAGCGATATTCCTTCGTATAAAGGCTGTCCATTGATAAATCCTAATCTTCTATACTTCTTCTACCTTGCCTTCACTTTCTTCTTCCAAAGGCCAACTTTAAAGGCCACATGTAATTAAATAAAAGATGATGATCGAGTTAAATAGAAGGAAGAGGCTGGATTATGTTGTCTCTTCAACCACTTTTAAATATGTGGTCATAGTTGACATATGCCTATCGGGAATATCAACCACATTTAAAAATATGGTTGTTGCTAGTTATAGTAAGTTGTTGAAATTTAATTGATAATATTCTGAAATCTTTTTTTGGAAGATCTTTGATTATCACATATTAAAAGAATTTTGGGATTCTTTTTAAAAGTGTTGACATTTAAAATATATTAAAAGAGATGAAGATGATATTAAAATAATAATTAGAGGACTTTTGATTGGCACATATTAAAAGAATCTTGGGATTCATTTTTCAAGTGTTGCATTTAAAAGTTTCCATTTAATATATATTAAAAGAGATGAAGATGATATTAAAATAATAATTAGAGAATGTTTGATTCTTACATATTAAGTTATGTTTTCAAGTGTAGATATTTAAAAGTTTCACTTAATATATATTAAAAGAGATGAAGATGATATTAAAATAATAATTAGAGGACGTTTGGTTTGATTCGCACATATTAAAAGAATCTCGTTATTTTTCAAGTGTTGACATTTAAAATTTCCATTTAATATCTATTAAAAGAGATGAAGATGATATTAGAGGATGTTTGATTGGTACATATTAAAAGAATCTTGGGATCTGTTTTCAAGTGTTGAATTTTTAAAAGTTTCCATTTAATATATATTAAAAGAGATGAAGATGATATTAAAATAATAATTAAAGTAATAATTAAAGTAATAATTAAAGTAATCTTTGATTATTTTTGAAAGAGTATAACGATAATAAGGATGATCATGAAAATAAAAACTATGTTGATTAAAATGAAAAGGACGAGGATGATGAAATTGATCCAAATGAAAAACATGAAAAACATTATAATGATTAGGGTGACAATGATAATAAGGATGATCACAACTATGATAATAATGATGAAAGATGATCATTAAAAACTTAAAGTTTTCATAAATGAAATCTAATAAATAATGTTAAATATGATCCCAAAGATTTTATATTTTTTTATAATTGAATTTTAATATATTGATCTTAATTTTTGACATAATTGAGATTTAATAAAAGAGTAGTTTATTTATTTTAACTTTTGGTTTTCGAATGGGATTTAGTCAAATCCCTTAAATTTTCTTTTGGTAAAATTTAAATTTGGAAGTGTTCAAATTGTGCTTTTGAATTCATAAATAGATTCAACACTCTTAAATATCCCATAACAACTAGATAATGCAATTTCCATAGTTAAAAATATTATAAAATTGTTTTTTGGGGGACGTTTGATTAGAACATATTATAAGAATCTTGGGATTCTATTTTCAAGTGTTGATTAAAATGAAAAGGACGACCATGATGAAATTGATCCAAATGAAAAACATGATAATGATTACTGTGACAATGATAATAAAGATGATCACAACTATGATAATAATGATGAAAGATGATCATTAAAAACTTAACTCTTTCATAAATGAAATCTAATAAATAATGATAAATAGTGGGATTTAGTCAAATCACGTCAAGTTTCTTTTGGTAAAATTTAAATTTGGAAGTGTTCAAATTGTGTTTTTGAATTCATAAATAGATTCAACACTCTTAAAAATATCCCATAACAACTCAATAATGCAATTTCAATAGTTAAAAATATTCCAAAATCGTTTTTTGGAGGACGTTTGATTCACACATATTATAAGAACCTTGGGATTCTGTTTTCAAGTGTTGACATTTAAAAGTTTCCATTTAATATATATTAAAAGAGATGAAAATAATATTAAAACAATAAACAGATGATAATGGTATTTTAAAGTAATATTTGATTATTTTTGAAAGAGTATAACGATAATAATGATGATCATGAAAATAAAAACTATGTTGATTAAAATGAAAAGGACGACGATGATGAAATTGATCCAAATGAAAAACATAGAAAAACATTATAACCATTACAATGACAATGATAATAAAGATGATCACAACTATGATAATAATGATGAAATATGATCATTAAAAACTTAACTTTTTCATAAATGAAATCTAACAGGGTACCCACACGAAGCTGTTACCCAAAAAGGATGCAATAGGAGCGCGTGAGCGGAAAAAAAAAGTGACGTGCACGTGCTTCCAAATGCGCGCATGCATCTCGGCTTCGGCATTGCTGAACGTCCACGTGGACAAAATATGCGTGCATGCATTATTAACGCGTACGCGCAAAATGGTGCGCACGCGTTAATGACACGTGCACGTCGCTGTTTTTTTATAAAAATAAAACAGAGCTGATGGGTTTGTCATTTTCAACAAACCCACGAGCAAATAGAGGCCAAAAAAACACTTCATGAACGCGTCGTGGAGCACCCAAAGGCCTCCTCAACGCCACCAATTCACACCTCCACCACCTTGCCAACGTTGTCTCTAGGTAGGTGCTCAATGAAGCATGAATTTGTTGTTATTTTTTGTTTTCCATTTCAATTTTAATTTTAAATAAATTTACAATCCATTAAAAAACCAAAAAAATTTCATTACAGGCCATCTACACCTAACAAGATGACAAACACACCTGAACCATCAGATGAAACCAATGAAACCCATCCTTCAGAAGACAACATTGGAACGGACAATGAATCGAATGAAAACCCTGAAGATCAATTACACCAAGATTTAAATGAATTAAGGGTATTAAGCGATGAATTGAAGAGCACCAAGGAACCCTCTCAGGTTTCCTTGGCTTCATCATTGCAAAAAATTATTGAATCCATCAACATTGCACACAATGAGATCACAAATCTGAGCCAATACAGGGCTCGAATGAGGGAACACTGCTCCACTAGGATGTCCAAAGAATAGATAAAAGACCTCAAAATCACCAAATCCCAGTTGTATAGCAAATTCATAGTTCCCTTGACAGGGCAGCCTCCAGATGTGAGGAAGAGACGGGTTTTCATGGAATGGTGTATTTACCAGCCATGGAGAGATAACTGGAGAAATAGACGGTTTATGGTGTTTGACAGGCCCCCGTGCAACAATTTGGAGGTCCCACAGTATTTCCTTCAGAAATTGTGGGCTGAGTTTGAGCTAGGCTACCATGTCAACTATTTTGGCATCACTGAGTTTCAGGGTGTCGGTCTTGTCTCTGCCCAAGATTGACCTTAGGCCCACCGCAACCCACTTACAGGACCTCCTGCACCCAAGAGAAAGCCAAACCCCCCTCCTCATCCACTCGGGTTTGGTAGCGACCTAGATGAGATTGATGACTGAGTTAGACATTCCACACGTCATTTTCTTAGACATACCACATTTGTGGCTATGTCTACATATAGCCGAGAGTACATCAATCAGACAGACATAACTGCATGGTCTATGGGTGGTGCCCAAGACATGCCAGGTATAGGTGGAACCCATGCGGGGCCTTCTAGTTCTACTAGAATAACGACACATCGTTGTTCTCACTGTGGTCATTCTTGCCATGGTCCTATGCAGCAACATGCCACAGAGAGCTACATGGAGCAGGTTAGCTATTGTTTTATTTAATGTTCAAGTATTTGTTGTATTTTATTTGATATTGTATTGTTTAATATATTTAACTTTGAATTACACATTGTTGAATTTATTTGTTTTAATGTATAGTTATTCAGGTCCGAGTCTCCATCCCCCAGGTGGGAGGACATCGGTTCCTTCGACCTAGATCGAGCCATGGTAGCAGCAAGGGAGATTGCGGCACCATATACACAGGTAACTTCTTTACTTTGAATAATTGGATCCAGTTACGAGTAATTTGTGTTCAGTAATTACAAATTAATTAGCGTTGAGTAATTACCATATTATCATTAGATTTTACAGTTGTGTTTATAATATTGTCTAAATTATTTGAGAGCTATAAATTCATATAATCCAACCAAACAAAAATGAAACCTTATAAAACATGGAAACCTAACAAAACTAGAAACATTTGTTCATGTTCACTTTAGGAATCCTATACCTCTAATGATTATAGAAATGGGAGAGAAATTTACAAAATATGTCATTCTTACTTAACCAATGATGAGCCCGTAGCTAGGGTTTTGGTGATGCCCATAGTGTCCTTCATCCTCAGACTACCATCCAATGCTTGCTTGCTCTTCCTGTGCTTGACCAATGCCATGTGTGTTATTTATGCTTTTCCATTTGTCACCATGTCATCTAAGTTATCTTTTCCATGTACTCTCCTTGTCCAAATCATCTTCAAATGACCAAAGTATGGGTCATTTGACTCTTGGCTCGATAAGTGTGCCAATGGATCCAATGCCCATCACTTTGTCCACCAAATCAACCTTTACTGCCATGTCCTTATGCCATGTGTTCTTCAATCTTAAAATTTGTCATTAATGTTGTCATCAATGACAATAATAGACAACCATATTCATCAAGCTCTCCTCAATCTCCTAAAATCTCCGTACATTGCTTCCTTAAAAATGAAACTTGTCTTCTATTTATAGTCTTGTCTTCTATGAAACTTGTCTTCTATTTATAGTTTTATCATTAAGATGATTAAATAAATCAAATATGACTTATTTAATTATGGCCATTCCATGTCACCTTATTTAATTTTAATTTCATGCCATGTCACCTTCTATCCTTTTAGAATATTAAATGTGAGACACACATATTCCCTTAAGATGCCCACAATCAACTCTTAAAAATGCCCGTAGTGGGCTCCACTTTGATGCCCACAAGGGCCATCAACACATGCCTGTATTGGTCTTGGATTATGCATGCAATGGTATCATGTAAATTCCCGCAGGCCCTTATTAATATGCCTGCAATACACCACAAATGCCCGTAGTGGGTGCTTCAAAGAATGCCCACATGGTCCTTTTGATTATGCACGTAATGGTGCTTTGAAATGCCTGCAAGGGGCCTTCCAAATTCCCACACATCTTCCTTGTCCACCTCATCATCTTGTCTTTGTCCTCTAATCTTATGTTTTCCAATTCATCATCCTCCATCTCACCAAGTTATCAATCCTTCTTGTCACCAAGCATGTCCTCCTTGTCATGTTCCATGTCATCAAACACCATGCTTGACAAGTCATCAAACTTGCTTTCTTGTCACTTGTCTTTGTCTTGTCCTTAGATTTCCATGTCCTTCTTCCATGCTTGTCATAAACACTTGTTATGCTTGCCATGTTTTTCATACTTGTCACCTTTGCCATCCCTCAAGCCATGTCACCATCTCCATTGTGCTTGCCATAATGTGTATGCTCCATGTTCTTAACTCTTCCATGTCTTTGTCATTAATGGATTGTCATCAATGTCATTATCAAGTCCTTGTCATCAATCCTTTGTCATGTCTCCACTTTTTCAAGTCTTCTACACTTGTCATGCTTGCTTGCCACTTGTCAAGTCATTAAAGCTTGTCATGTTAACCATTTGTCTAGTCAAATCTTTTCCATGTCATCACTTCCCCCTTTGTCCTTAACATGTTGTCATCAATGACAACTTTGGCCATCAAACACTTCAAGCATAAATTGTCAACCTTCTTTGCCAAATTATCATAGGCCCAATCGATTGTGGGTTGAAGGACATGATCCCCACAACCATGTTCTTTGCCAAGTCTTGAACAAATGGAATGCACCAATACAATAAAAACGTTATATAATATCCAAAGCCCATAAAACCACTATCATCTATCTTGAATATAAATTAATTGTAGTCATGTTTTTTAAGTACTATCGTTTTCATTCTCATTGGAATTGTGTTTAATATTGTTTTTATAAATTCAATCTAAAAATTTTATTGTTCGCACAGGTGTCCGCAGGCTCCAGCGACTAGCCACCGCCACCGGGAATCAACAGATCTCCACGTGTGTATGTATCGTGTGTATAAAAGCATAAATTTAATTTTAAATATGATGACTTGTCTATGTATATTTATATTTTTCTATATTAAACTATGAGGTTATAAATGTGTATGCAGGTACGAGCACCTCGGCCTGGTAGTGTCGTTATTCCTCCCTCCCTGGCCTTTCGGCCACTGTATATACTAGTTGTATCCCCTGGCATACATGACCCATTCCATGCATCCCTCCCCACCCCCTTCCACCCATCCCCCCCTCCTATCCAACACCACAGTTCCATCCAGCTCCCCCTTCCGTTTCATATCATGCGTCCCATCACCCCATCCCAACCTTCCCACCACCTCCGTATCAGTTTCCCATGTTCCCACACTCCCCCATCTGACCAAAACACACCAACCATCCACAGTCACCCATCCCTCCACTGCAACACAGACCTCGCCCCCCGCATTACCCCACCACACTCACTTCCCCTTCCAGGGTGCCCCGATCCATTCTACAGCCAGTTGGGGTTTATCGCCTTATACATGCATCTCCACTTCACCCACCCCAGTCCATGCATCTTTCTACCACCCCCCATTCTTCCACTGTGCCCCCTGGTGATGTAGCCATCATCAATCTGGCTACATACTCCCCTATACCGCCCACCCTAGCACCAAAGCAGGTTGTCCAACTGACTGCTTCATCCACCAGCCCTGAAGACCAGCCAATTGTGTTCACGATGAGATTGACTAGTTTATGAAAGTCTCATTCAATTTTAATGAAAATTACTATATGCATCTAATTTCATCATTTATTTGATTGTTCTAAATGTTGCATGGTGGCATTGCTGAGAGAATAGGAGCACGGAGGAGGGAGACCCCCTCACAACGTACAATCTTGCATGCGGTGAGTTATCTATGATTTATTATTTTTAAATTATGTTTTATACTTGTATAATTTCTAGGAAAAGTTGACTTATTTCTAGACACCAAGTGACCTCAATATGAGTCCCTTGTATTTAAATGGATCTTGCATCTTTTCCTTTCAGCAACAACATACCCAACCAAGCAAACTAAGGAGTGATATTTACATTACAAAGTGTTGTGACTTTAGGGCTACAAAAAAATAAATACGAGACGATGACTTCTTCCATGCTTAACCTTGTAATGGTTATAATAGTCAATTCTAACAAGCATTGCATCACATATTATATCAAATTAACCTAGATATATGAGAAGTTCATATGTGTGTTTGGATGGAAGGGTTAACCATATCACTTGAATTAGTTCAAACATGAGGGGTGTGCATAGGTGCAATTGGATTAAGCAATAAAAGAGAATTGTTAATGTAGTTACATATGGATCATTCTTTGTGTGTTAGTATGTTCCTTTAATGAAAGCATGGTTAATATGTTGAACTACTATCTACACAAGTTGGCATAGACCCTTAGTGTTGATAACGTCTTCAATGTTTTGTTAATATTGATAATCACTCTTTGTAATTTAAGTATCTTGGATTTTTTGATGTTAAGACACACATTGAACATAGTCAAGTCAATGGTTCAAGACATCATTTTACCCCATGATCCATGGAAGATTCATTGGAGTCATATGAAACTCATTGTCATCACCTCAACCATGGTCGAGACGCCAAGATCAATCCATAGTAGTCAAAACCTCATGTTGGCACCCATATCACACAAAGATAAAAAATTCTTTTAAAGAGCATGTCTGGGGGTTGAGGGAATCTTGATGGATAATATCCTTAAAACATTTATATTCGATTTGAGGCCTCATATGTCCTCACCTTATCATTTTCAATACCTAAAGACCCATCCTTAGTGCACAAAACCTCCAAATGGAATCCATATCCAAAACAAAGGCCATGTATCTCGTCTAGAGAGCTTGTGTAGTGATTCAAGGACATGTTCATGGCTCATGAGCATGCAAATATTCATTTAGGTCCTAATAACCTTTATATTTTTTAATCACCATGCTCGAGGTCTAGAGACCCATCCCTTGTGTTGAAAATCCTCTATTGGCATTGTTGTAGGAGCTTGATTCAACTAGTCTACTAGGATAAAGAGTTGAGTTGAGGTATACATGTAAGATTCAACTAAGTAGTCATGTTGGTTGACTGACTGATAAAGATAGTTACAATAGCTATAGTTACCTTCCCTCTATGTAAAGAGCATAAACATGCATAATCCTATCATTTTAAAAATAAATATTTGTTAGGGATTAATAAAAGGCTAATTATTTATGGCTCTAAAGTTACATTCTCCCTTTTCTCACTTTCCATTTATGTGTATGAATATGTAGATATATCTTGGATAATGACACATATCGGTAATACTAATTATGACACATATTGTATAATGGATGCATACATGCATATATGTTGTGTGAGAACGAGACTATTTAGTGGTGGGAAAGCTAAATTGGAAAATTACATGACAAATTATGCAAGAAGAAATCAACTAACTATTGCACACGCTAAGGCATGATTTTTTATAATCACTCATGAGAGGTTCTTAGAGTCAAATACATGGATATAAATAAATTCCTCGAGATAAATAACACATGACCATAGAAGAAGATTGAAATTTGAGGTCAAAACTCATTAATGAAGGTAGAATGAACTTGGATAGATAGAATGGGAAAATTTTAGATGAATGCCTAGAGCTCTACACACAAGTTAAAGAAAGAAAAAAAAACTCCTAACATTGGGAACAAATAGCCAAAACCAACAATGCAACTAGAACACAATGACCAAGGGAACTTCAAAATGCAACACCACTCCACAAAAGAAGTTGCTTTATACGTACCTCATTTGGTATGTGTAACGTCCCCATCTTAACCCCATGGAATTAAAAATGTAAATGATATAATATTGTTATAAAATCATGGTGAGGAGCTCAAGGCCAAGGCCCTGCCATCGATTTATTGATGCATATGGTTTGCATGCTAGCCAGGCACATTGGAATTTCAGCATCATGTAATATGCATTATAATAAAAAAACCCACAACTAGCTATGCAATGCAACAAAGAGATGGGGGATGATTTTACAAGGAATTGGGAGGGAAAACATTCAAAACCTTGAGCCACTCAATTCAAGCCAAGTGTCAATGAGAGAAACCATCAAACCCTCAACTACCCATGTTGACTTTTGTACCCAATCATTGATTTCTCCCAAGAGTTGGTTGAGGTAGTTAATGCCTTGGAGAATGGGAGGTATGGCTGTCCAAATTCAGGTATGGGAAAGCCACCCTGCATGGGAAATCGTGTTTTTGCTTCTTGGGCAAGAAAAGAGCAATGAATTGCTCCCCAAGCCATTACCATCAACCAGTTTTTCCCCTCTCACGTTTTTGGAGCTGCTTGGGCATTTTCTCCATGGTTGTTGCTGTGTTTCCTTCATTAGCCTAGCTGGGAAGGGTGTTTTTGTTGTGGCTAATAGTGGTGAAGAAGGGGCAACGATTTGGGGTTTTATTGAGGCCGTTTTGGCCCACTGAATGCTCATACATATGTGGGAGAAATCAATTTTCTTCCTTGGGGTTGATTCCTTCTCCCCATAGTCCATTTTGGTGTGCCTACGTTTTGGGGAAAACCCATGGCCATCTTGTTGGTAAATCCATGGCTTTGGCTTGAGCTTGAGTGTAAGCCTCCAAGGTTCAAATGTAGCCTGATAAACCCAGCTGTGGACTGGCTTGGCTAAGATGAAATGATTAATTGGCTATGAATGAGTGAATGTCCCCCTTTCCTTGTAAGAAACATGCCCAGCTCGGGGGTGGCAGTTGTGTTGAGAGATTGATGAACACAATTGGCCTATGGTGTGATGGAACGTTGCAGCGACATAGCTAGTTGTTTGGGACCAATTGCACAATGAAGATAAGTGTTTTTCTATCTATGTGTTTTTCCTCTGCAATGTATAATTTAATGATTATTATTTTGATATGCTACTTGTGAACAAAATATATATATGTGTGTGTGGATGAGTTTATTTCCACTGTGCATTTTTGCTTGTTTTCCATCTGCACACATCTCTCTTATTGCTGAGAATCTAATGAATGGGCTGAGTTTTATGTAAAAGCCCCAGAGATTGGAATCATGATCCCTCCCTTTCCTTGGATGGATGGGTGGGTATGTTACAGTATGAGAGAAGCTTCTTTAGAGACCTAGAGACCTACCTACCACTTCTCTCATTTGGTATGAGAGAAGTTGCTTTAGACCTACCTCACTCATGTCAATGCTTGAGATTTTGGAGGCCAACCTCCCACCCCACATGTCCTCTTCAACATTTTTTGTTCTCTTGGTTTTGTTCCCACCCAAACGTTTTTCATACTTTGGGTACGTTGAGGTATATCCCCAACCCAAAAAACTCTTATATTATGTTGATTATGGTGGTTATTGGCTTCACCCAACAAAATTATATTTAACAATACACATATTCATAGACTTGGTTCCCCATGCCCAATGCTCACTATATTCAACAATACACTTATCTTAAATTTAATTCATGTCTTGTTAAATATTTCATAATGAAATAGCTATTTGAGAGCATCACCGTTAGACCAAGCCATACCATTAATATAAAACGTACATTAGAGAAATGACCTAATTTAATTTCCTTCTATAACTCTAACCCTAACCCTCACCCAAAACCTAGCACTAAATCCTCTGTACCCTTTAGATACTTCCTCCAATATGTCCTAATCTCCCTACAAGTAACACTACCTCTTCACCCTCTCCAAAATGGTGCCACTATCATGAAACTCAAAATCTTGATAAATTTACTGAGCAAAACTCTTCATCATCATTGTCATCTCTAGGTTCATCATCAACATCTCCATCATCATCATCTTCATCATCATCATCATCATCATCTTCATCACCATCACCATCACCATCAAAATCTTCATCATCATCACCATCATCATCATCATCAACCTATTCATCATCATTGTCATCTCTAGGTTCCTCATCAACATCTCCATCATCATCATCTTCTTCATCGTCATCATCTTCATCATCATCAACATCTTCATCATCATCACCATCTTCATCATCATCACCATCATCATCATCATCATTAACATCTTCATCATCATTGTCATCTCTAGGTTCCTCATCAGCATCTCCATCATCATCATCTTCTTCATCATCATCATCTTCATCACCATCACCATCACCATCATCATCAATGTCCTCATCATCATCACCATCATCATCATCAACATCTTCATAATCATTGTCATCTCTAGGTTCCTCGTCAACATCTCCATCATCATCATCTTCTTCTTCATCATCATCTTCATCACCATCACCATCACCATCACCATCACCATCAACGTCCTCATCATTATCACCATCATCATCATCATCAATATTTTCATCATCATTGTCATCTCTAGGTTCCTCATCAACATCTCCATCATCATTATCTTTTTCATCATCATCATCTTCATCAGCATCACCATCACCATCACCATCATCATCAACGTCTTCATCATCATCACCACCATCATCATCATCAACATTTTCATCATCATTGTCATGTCTAGGTTCCTCATCAACATCTCCATCATCATCATCATCTCCATCACCATCACCATCACCATCATCATCAGTGTCTTCATCATCATCACCATCATCATCATCATCAACATCTTCATCATCATTGTCATCTCTAGGTTCCTCATCAACATCTCCATCATCATCATCTTCTTCATCATCATTATCTTCATCACCATCACCATCACCATCACCACCAACATCTTCATCATCATCACCATCATCATCACCATCATTATCACCATCTTCATCATCATTGTCATCTCTAAGTTCCTCATCAACATATCCATCATCATCATCTTCTTCATCATCATCTGTTAGGAACCCGTGTCTTTACTTTATTAGTATATTGTTATTGGACACATATGCTTTGTAATTCGTCCCCTAGTATTTGTTGATCCATAGTTTGTGTTATTGTTGTTTAGTGCATATGCTTTATAAGTCGCACGTAGTATTGTTGATCCATAGTTTGTATTGGCCCATGGTTTTGACCCGTAGTATTAGCACCTAGACATAGTATATAAGTGTGTGTTGAGGCCTATGAAGGCACCGTGAAGTTATTTGTATTGAGATTGCTCAAAGGACGTTTCCCCCTCGAAGTGGCCCGTGATGAATAAAAATATTCCGTGATCCAATATATTGTGCATTTTATCAATTAATTATTGCAGGTTCCTCACATCTGGTATCATAGCACTTTCTTGGGCTTGTCGGGTGAAATTTTTGCCAAATATTTTTTTCGCATCTGTTGCAGGTTCGGATATGGGAATAATCCCTATCCACTTAACTATGGGAAGTACTTGGGTATAATCCCTAAAAATCATTGTGAGGAGTAGCACAGGAACCCCAAAGTAGCTAGACCATTGAGAGGACCTGCTAGCGAAAAGGGCAACGACCCCTACCTGATTGACTAGTTCCCACCCATGAGGTAAACCAAGAGCTATCGTTTATGGAAAAGCGTTTATCAGTTTTACCTCAGCCATAGAGTGAGGGGTACTTCCCCAATACGCAAGTCGTCATACAAGATTGGTGGCTGAGTGAATCCCCTGAACTGTTAGGAAGCCGAGCATACGGGGTCCATATCTATTTTCAGCTGATAAATCACAGATTTCCTCTTTCTAGAACTGTTGCCGATCACTTCTGTGCCGTTTTAGATCTATCTGTTGCCAATCACTTTCGCGCCATTTCAGATCTTTTTATTGTCGATCCCTTCCATGCCGTTTCAGATCCATCTATTCCATGCCATTGTAGATCCATCTGTTTCCTATCCCTTCTGTGCCATAGCAGATCCATATCTCCTTTGTTTTCACTCTGTTTCCCTTGAAACTTCCCTGACACCCCTGTAATCCCATTCTGCATATTTCCTTCCTGAGAACCCTATCCCAAATTCCACTTCCCAAATCCTGAAATCCGACATTTGTCTATTTTTAGGGTTTGCCATAGCTTCTTCGGATTTCTCCCAATCGCCTTCAAATTTTACCATAGAGTTCCTTTCCTAATTTTTCTCCTTTGTCCCTCTCTACCAAATTTTCAAATTCTTTCACCCCGCTTCTAAAATCCTCCTTTTCTGCTTCCATGTCCATTCGACAGTGTCCAAAACCTAGTCAAACCCAAATTACCCTTCAGATTTTTTCCCAAATCCATATTTTCCTTTACTGAAACAGTTTCTGTTTTTTTTTTTATACCCACTCAATCAAAAAAAGAAAAAAAAAAACTCCTGGTTATGATTGTCACCCACGTAGGAGCAAAAACCATGGAAGAAGCACTTGTAGCCATCCAATCCAATCTCCAGGATCTGGATGAAAGTTTTCTCGGCCTCCATCTTGAGCATTCAACCGTGAACAACAAACGACAGTCTGAGTCTTCATCAGACAATGGGTTCTCTTCTTCCAACAATTTTTGTGGTCCGAAGCTTGATTTTCCTCGCTTCAATGGCACTGATCCAACTGGATGGATCTATTGTGCATAACAGTATTTTAGTCTGCATAATACTTTTGATGTCCACAAAGCTCCACTTGCATCCTTTCATTTGGAACATGAAGCTCTTCAATGGTACCATTGGTACATCAAGGCTCATGAAGAGCCAAAATGGACAGATTTTTGCCAGCTCCTTTTGCAATGATTTGGTCCTAGTGCTTTTTTGATGACTTCATAGGATCCCTCACTAAACTTCTCCAAATTGGAACTATGAGAGAGTACCAAACCGAATTTGAGAAACTAGCCAACCACACCGAAGGATTTCCTGATGACTTCTACTGGAGCTGTTTTATCAGTGGTCTAAAGGATGCAATCCGCTCTAAGGTCAAAATGTTCTGTCCCAACACAATGATTGAATCCCTGGGGTTGGCTAAGTTGGTAGAAGACAATATTGCAGCCCAACAACGCTCCAAACCCACTTTTGTTCCCTTCCAAAATATGGGTTCTGACCGACTTCCCATCCCACCAAATCCTCGACCAACTCCTATCAAGCATTTGTCTGAAACCGAGACGTAGGAACGTAGAGAAAAAGGGATTTGTTATAATTGTGATGAGAAATCAACTCGGGGACATAGATGTGTTCAACAAAAGCTCTATCTCTTGGATATGGATTCTTCGCCTACCTCTGAAATTGGTGAAGAAGATCCAGCTAGAGTGGATGCTCAGGTCGACATTTTGAAGCCTCCTATTGACCCTCCATCTCAGGATGACCAATCAGAGATATCTCTCCATGCTTTAGCTGGAATCACCACCCCCCAAACCATGCGGGTCAGGGGTTACCTCAAGAAGCTTCCTCTTACAATACTCATTGATTTTGGTAGCACTCATAATTTCATTGACCCTCGAATCACCAAATAGGCTGATTGTTTTATCCATCCTTGCTCCAACTTTGAAGTCATGGTTGCTAATGGGGGCACCTTACCTTGCAAAGGGAAGTGTCGTAATGTTACAAACCGTTACACCAAAACCCCGAGGTGTTAGTGAAGGCCGCCCATTAGGATCTTAACATCCCACCACGCTCCGTAGTCCAGACTCTGGGTTGGATGTGCACCCGTACGGTGGTGTCCCCTTTGCGTCGTACGAGTCTTGGGTGAACACTGCAATGCTGACGTTTCCACCCGCTCTGTGACTTGAACCTGGGTGGAGGCTCTGATACCAAATGTTACGAATCATTACACCAAAACCCCGAGGTGTTAGTGAAGTCCGTCCACTAGGATATTAACACGTAATGTGCGTATCTCTATGGGAGATTATAACCTGTGCTTTGACATTTTTTTCTTGACCTTAGGCGGATGTGATGTGGTTTTGGGTGCTTAATTTCTACGCACACTTGGCCCCATCTTATGGTATTTTGCTAAACTTTGGATGCAATTTTCCCCCATTGGACAAAAACACACATTGACAGGCTTACAACCAGGGTCTCTGAGCATCATCAGTTCACATCGCATGGAAAAACTCCTTAATAAAAGTTCACATGGTGTCATCGCTTAGATCCATTCCATTCAGATGCAACCATCAACAGTCTCCACTACTCCTTTGGATCTACAACAAATTTTGGATCAATATACAGGTGTCTTTCCTGAACCAGTGGGATTTCCACCTTCAAAGCCTGAGGACCATCAAATTCAGCTCCTTCTTGGAAGCGTTCCTCCCAACATCAGGCCCTATCGCTACCCATTTCACCAAAAACAGAGATTGAAATGCTCATTCAGGACTTACTGAAGCAAGGTATTATTCGCCTAAGAACTAGTTCCTTTTCTTCACCAGTTTTTCTTATCCGCAAAAAATATGGGTGATGGCACCTCTACATTGACTTCTGAGCACTTAATCACCTCACTATCAAGGATAAGATTCCAATTCCTGTTGTTGATGAGCTTCATGGTGCTCAATTTTTCTCCAAGTTGGATCTTCGTTCTGGGTATCATCAAATTCGGGTTCATGAGGATGATATCCCTAAAACATCTTTCCGCACACATGATGGCCACTATGAGTTTTTGGTCATGCCCTTTGGCCTCACTAATGCTCCTTCCACATTCCAGGCCTTGATGAATAAAATATTTCGGCCCTACTTGCGGAAATTCATTCTGGTATTCTTTGATGATATCCTCATCTATAGTAAACTATGGGTTGAACATCTCCAACATCTGGATTTTGTAATGAAACTTTTCTCTAACCATCATCTCCACACCAAACAATCTAAATGTGTTTTTGGACAGAAGGAATTCGAGTATCTCGGGCACATTATCTCAGCACAAGGGGTTTGCGTGGATCCTTCCAAAATCACTGCCATGAACAATTGGCCGCATCCTCAGATACTTAAGAGCCTTCATGGTTTTTTGGGGTTGACTGGCTACTACCGCAAGTTTGTCAATGATTATGGGAAGATTGCAGCTCCATTAACTGCTCTATTGAAAAAGGATGATTTTACATGGACACATGCTACTGATTGTGCATTTGAAAAACTGAAACATGCTATGTGTACTACACCTATTCTAGCTATGCCTGATTTTTCCAATCCCTTCACTATTGATAATGATGCTTGTAGCAATGGACTTGGTGTTGTTCTCCTTCAATATGAACACCCCATTGCATTCACCAACAAAGCCCTTTTAGGTAAGAATTTAGCTGCCTCTACATATGAGAAGGAAATTATGGCTATTTTGCATGCAGTACAGAAGTGGCGACCATACCTATTAGGGAATCATTTCTGCATCAAGACTGATCACCAGAGTCTAAAATATTTCCTAGAATAATGTGTATCCTCCCCAACACAACCAAAATGGGTTAGGAAACTCATGGGTTATGACTATGAGATCACTTACAAGAAGGGTAAGGACAATATTGTGGTGGATGCTCTTTCTCGCACATTTGAGGACCAAGGTTCTCTTTCAGCTATTTCTATGCCTGTTCCAAATTGGTTGCAAGCTGTTGAATAGGGCTATGTCAATGACTCTTCATTATCTCAAATCATCCAATGCTTGGCCAACAACCCTTTTGCTGTACCACATTATTCTTGGGATGGTGCTTCCCTGAGATACAAGGGTCGTCTGGTGCTTCCCCAGAGCACAAATATTCAACAGGCCGTCTTCTATGAACTCCATGCTTCTCCATCTGTAGGGCACTCTAGGTTCCTCAAAATGTATGAGAGGGCATGACGTAACTTCTTTTGGCAATGCATGAAAAGGAAAATTCAACAAATGGTGGATGAATATGATACCTGCCAACACAATAAGGGTGAAATGACACTTCTTCCGGGATTGCTCAAACCCTTTCCCATACCTACAAGGATTTGGACAAATATTTCTATGGATTTCATTGAAGGGATCGCTAAATCTGGAGGGAAGATAGTGATTTTGGTTGTGGTTGATCGCCTATCCAAATATAGTCATTTTCGTGCTCTCATCCATCCCTATATAGCCTCCTCAGTTCCTCAAATTTTCCTGGACCAGATCTTTTGTCTTCATGGCATGCATTCTTCCATTGTCTCAGATTGTGATGTGACTTTCACCAGTCATTTTTGGACAGAACTATTTCTCCACACTGGCACCAAACTAAATATGAGTTCAGGGTATCACCCACAAACAGATGGTAAGACTGAAATTATCAATAAATGATTGGAAACTTATCTTCGTTGCTTCACCTCTGAAGAAAAACATCAGTGGGCAAAGTGGCTCCCTCTTGCTGAATGGTGGTACAATACCTCTTACCATATTGCCTCTAAAATGACCCCATATGAAGCAGTCTATGGTCAGGAACCGCCAGTTCTTCTTCCATACACCCCCAGTAGTTCACCAATTCAGGCAGTTGACACAGTCCTTTGAAACCGCGATCATATTCTTCGAATTTTGTGGGACAATATTCACATGGCAAGACATCGCATGAAGCAACAAGCCGATCAACACCGTTCTGAGTGCACTTTTCAAGTAGGTGATATTGTTTTTCTTCGTCTCCATCCGTACAAGCAATCCTCCCTGAAACTCAAAGGGTGTCATAAGCTTGCTCCAAAGCTCTATGGGCCATATCAGATTCTTCAAAATATTGGGTCCGTTTCTTATAAATTGGAACTTCCTCCTTCTTCCCGCATTCACCCATTATTTCATGTCTCTTGTCTGTAGAAATTTCTTGGCACCAACATCAAAGGACAAACTATTTTACCCGAATTGGATAATAAAGGATACATTCTTTTTGAGCTAGAGGCCATCCTCACTAAGCACACTCATTAGCATCTCTCTCGCTTTATCATAGAGGTCTTAATTCAGTGGCATGGCATGCAACCAAAGGATGCTACATGGGAACCACCCCTTCAGATTCAACAACAATTTCCACATCTAAAGATTTGAGGACAAATATTTTTCTAAGGGGGAGGGGATGTTAGGAACCCATGTCTTTACTTTGTTAGTATATTGTTGTTGGACGCATATGCTTTGTAAGTCGTCCCCTAGTATTTGTTGATCCATAGTTTGTGTTATTGTTGTTTGGCGCATATGCTTTGTAAGTCGCCCGTAGTATTGTTGATCCATAGTTTGTATTGGCCCATGGTTTTGATCCATAGTATTGGCGCCTAGAATTAGTATATAAGTGTGTGTTGAGGCCTATGAAGGCACTGTGAAGTTATTTGTATTGAGCTTGCTCAAAGGAGGTTGCCCCCTCGAAGTGGCCCATGATCAAAAAAAATATTCTATGATCCAATATATTGTGCATTTTATCAATTAATTGTTGCAGGTTCCTAACATCATCATCTTCATCACCATCACCATCACCATCATCATCAACGTCTTCATCATCATCACCATCTTCATAATCATCACCATAAGTGCCCGGTCAACGATTTTGCAAATTTGACCCCAATGTGCAAAAATTGCACACTCCCGTACTGAGCAAAACCCTAGTTTCCAAAATGGACCTACAAGATGACACATGGGCCATGGGACTGGAGGAGAGGGGCACCCCTAACACTATCCCAATGTCTTGAATCCAACGGAGTCGACGGTTTATCGATCTGAGCCACGATCGTCATTCTACGGCTCGTTCCCTCTTGCATCCAAAAGGCCTTCGGGGACATGTGTTGGATACCTACCGGGGGCATAGAAATCCAAACGTGCAACAAAACTGGGTTCCGGGGAGTCCTGTAAGTGTATCTAGGAAGGTTCCAGTTGGGAATGCTATCAGTAGGCTCCCGATTGATGATTTTTCAAATTTGACCCCAATGTGAAAAAATTGCACACTCCCATACTAAGCAAAACCCTAGTTTCCAAAATGGACCTACAAGATGACAGGTGTGCCACAGGACCGGAGGAGAGGGGAACCGCTAGCACTATCCTGACGTCCTAAATCCAAAGGATTCAACAGTTTGTCGATCCAAGCCACGGTCGTCATTCTACAACTCGTTTTGTGTCGCATCCAAAAGGATTTCAGGGACACCTGCTTGATACCTACCGGGGGCATAGAATTCCAACCGTGCAACCAAATCAGGTTTTGGGGAGTCCTGCAAGTGTGTCTAGGAAGTTTCCTTCTGGGAACGCTAGCCATAGGTGCCTGGTCGATAATTTTTCAAATTTGACCCCAATGTGCAAAAATTGCACACTCCCGTACTAACCAAAACCCTAGTTTCCAAAATGGACCTACAAGGTGACACCTGGGGCATGGGATCGAAGGTGAGGGGAACCCCTAGCACTATCCTGACATCCTGAATCTAATGGAGCTGACGATTTTTCAATCTAAGCCACGGTCTCTATTCTACGACTCGTTCCGTCTCACATCCAAAAGGCCTTCAGGAACACCTTATGGATACTTGTCGAGGGCATAGAATACCAACCGTGCAACAAAACTAGGTTCTGGGGTGTCCTACAAGTGTGTCTAGGGAGGTTCTAGCTGGGAACGCTAGCCATAGGTTCTCGGTCGAGAATTTTGCAAGTTTGACCGTAATGTGCAAAAATTGCACACTCCCGTACTGAGCAAAACCCTAGTTTCCAAAGTGGACCCACAAGGTGACACCTCGGGCATGGGACCGGAGGGGAGGGGCACCCCTAGCACTATCCTGACATCCCGAATCCAATGAATTCAATGATTTGTTGATCCGAACCATGGTCTTCATTCTATGGCTCGTTCCGTCTCTCATCCAAAAGGCCTTCAGGGACACCTGCTGGATACCTGCCGGTGGCATAGAATTCCAACCATGCAACAAAACATGGTTCTGGGGAGTCCTGCAAGTGTGCTTAGGGAGGTTCTAGCTTGGAACGGTAGCCATAAGTGCCCGGACAATGATTTTGCAAATTTGACCCCAATGTGCAAAAATTGCACACTCCCGTACTGAGTAAAACCCTAGTTAACAAAATGGACCTACAAGATGACACTTGGGCCATGGGACCAGAGGAGAGGGGAACCCCTAGCACTATCCTGACCTCTTGAATCCAACGAAGTCGATGGTTTGTTTATCCGAGCCATGGTCATCACTCTACGGATCATTCCGTCTCGCATCCAAAAGGCCTTCAACGACACCTGTTGGATACCTAACAAGGGAATAGAATTCCAACCGTGAAACAAAACTGGGTTCTAGGGAGTTGTGCAAGTGTGTCTAGGAAGGTTCCAGCTGACAACAATAGCGATAGGTGCTCGATCGAGGATTTTGCAAATTTGACCCCAATGTGCAAAAATTGCACATTCCTGTACTAAGTGAAACCCTAGTTTTCAAAATGGACCTACAAGGTGACACCTGGGCCACGGGACCAGAGGAGAGAGGCACCCCTATAACTATCCTAGCGTCCTGAATCCAATGGAGTCGACGGTTTGTCGATCCAAGCCACGGTTTTCATTCTACGGCTTGTTCTGTCTCACATCAAAAAGGCCTTCATGGACACTTTTTGGATACCTATTGGGGGCATAGAATTCCAAATGTGCAACAAAACCGAGTTTTGGGGAGTCCTGCAAGTGTGTCTAGGAAGGTTCCAGCTAGGAATGCTAGCCATAAGTGCCTGGTCGATGATTTTGTAAGTTTCACCCCAATGTGCAAAAGTTGCACACTCTCGTACTGAGCAAAACCCTAGTTTCCAAAATGGACCTACAATATGACACCTGGGACATGGAACGGAAGGAGAGGGGCACCCCTAGCACTATCCCGACGTCTTGAATCTAATGAAGTCGATGGTTTGTCGATCAGAGCCATGGTCGTCATTCTACGGCTCGTTCTGTCTCACATCCAAAAGGCCTTCAGGGACACCTGCTGGATACCTACTGGGGGCATAGAATTCCAACCGTGCAACAAAACCAAGTTTTGGGGAGTCCTGCAAGTGTGTCTAGGAAGGTTCCAGCTGGGAACACTAGCCATAAGTGCCTGGTCGACGATTTTGCAAATTTGACCCCAATGTGAAGGCCATGCCAATCTTGCTCAAGGGGGCTATTTCTCGTCCGAAGGATCCCAGGTGGGCATGACCATCGTGGACATGTCCGCAATGGCCATACGTACCTGTGGGAGTAGAAGGAACCAAATTCTACTCGTTGATTTGGGTTCCATGGCCTAGGGGCAAATCCTCAAAGTGTCCCTGAATGGCCCTAGGGTGCTCGACTAGAATTCCCATAGAAACCAAAACGTGGCTCCATTCATGAATCCCTCAATTCTGGTGGATTCAAGATGTTGGGTTTCAGCTAAGGGCCCCCCCACAGCATGATGCCATCCCCCGAAAATGGTGCCAATGAGCCATCTTTAGAGCTAGGGTTTTGCTCAGTGAGGGCCATTCCAAATTCGCTCAAGGAAGCCATTTCTCATACGGAGGATCATAGGCGTGCCTGTCCACTATGGACATGTCTGCAATGGCCATACACACCTATGGGGGATTACAGAATCCAAGTTCACTCGCTGGTTTGGGTTTCGTGGCCCTCGGGAAAATACTCAAAGTGTCCCTGAATGGCCCCAGGTTTCCTGACTAGAATGCCCGTGGCAGCCAAACTGTGGCTCCGTTCGTGAATCTATCGTTTCTGATGGATCTGGGATGCTGATTTTCAGCAAGGGGACCCCCCACACCGTGCCTCGAAGACCCGAAAATGGTGCCAATGAGCCATTTATGGAGCTACGATTTTGCTCAGTGAGGGCCATTCCAATCTTGCTCAAGGGGGCCATTTCTCATCTGGAGGCCCCCGGGAAGGCGTGGCCACTGTGGATAGGTGGACATGTCCATTGTGGACCTATCCATGGTGGCCACACATGCCTGGGGGCCTCTAGATGAGAAATGGCCCCCTTGAGCGAATTTGGAATGGCCCTCACTGAGTAAAACCCTACCTCCGGAGATGGCTCATTGGAACCGCTTCCAGGTCTTTGAGGCACAGTGTGGGGGGTACCCTAATTGAAACCCGGTGTCCTGGACCCACCGGAATCGATGGATTCACAAATGGAGCCACGGTTTGGTAGCTATGGGCATTCTAATCAGGCACCCCGGGGCCATTCAGGGACACTTTGAGGATTTGTTCAGGGGCCATGGAACCCAAACTAGCGAGCAGACTTGGATTTCATCGGCTCCCACAGGTCCACATGGCCATTGTGAACCTATCCAAGGTGGCCACACATGCCTGGGGGCTTCCGGATGAGAAATGGCCCCCTTGAGCGAATTCGGAATGGCCCTCACTAAGAAAAACACTAGCTCCAGAGATGGCTCATTGGCACCATTTCTGGGTCTTCGAGGCACGGTGTGGGGGATCCCTAGCTAAAAATCAGTGCCCCAGAACCACCGGAATCAACGGATTCACGAACGAAGCCACGGTTTGGGTGCTACGAGCATTCTAGTCTGGCACCCTGGGGCCATTCAGGGACACTTTGGGGATTTGCTCTGGGGTCACGGAATCCAAAAACCAGCAAGCAGACTTGGATTTCGTTGGATTCCACAGGTCCACATGCCATTGTGGACCTATCCACATGGGCCCAGTGGACTCCGAATGAGAAATGGACCCCTTGAGCGAATTTGGAATGTCCCTCACTAAGCAAAAGCCTAGCTCCGAAGATGGCTCATTAGCACCATTTTTGGGTCTTCCAGGCATGCTGTGGGGGGGGCCCTAGCTGAAACCTAGCATACTGGACCCACTGGAATAGACGGATTCATGAATGGAGCCACGGTTTGAGTGCTATGGGCATTCTAGTTGGGCACCCTGGGGCCATTTAGGGACACTTCGAGGATTTGCTTTGGGGCCGTGTAACCCAAACCAGTGAGCGGACTTGGATTTTGTCAGCTCCCACAGGTTCACATGGCCGTTTTGGACCTATCCATGGTGGCCAAGCATGCCCAAGGGCTTTGGGATGAGAAATGCCGCCCTTGAGCAAATTTGGAATGGCCTTCACTTAGCAAAACCCTAGCTGCGGAGATGGGACATTGGCACCATTTCTGGGTCTTTGCGGCATGCTGTGGGGGATCCCCTAGCTGACATATGGTGTCCCGGATCCACTGGAATAGATGGATTCACGAATGGAGCCATGGTTTGGCTGCTACAGGAATTATTAAATTTTCAGAATTTACTTCAATTTGATCTAGGATCTTAACTGAGAGAACAACATGTACAGCAAATCTACAGCATATCAATCGTGGACACAATAATGCAAGCACACAAGAGACACAGAGTTTACTTGGGGAAAACCATAAAGGTGAAAAACCCCAATAACGTCCTCAGAGATAGATAGAGCAATGATACAACCCAAGCATAAGAGATAGACTTCTCCTAGCAACAACTTCTCCTCCTCCACAAGTCCGCCACTCTCCCGAGAGTGTGAGAGAGAATAGAATGTGTAAAATGAGAGAGACACACTCTCTATTTATACACTAACTTGAATTGACCTTTGCTCAACTAGGTCGGCCTCAAGTTAACCACTTAACATAATACTGACTGGGCCAACCCCCACTAGGGTGGTCTAATAACCCTTTGACCCACATGGCCGACCCCCAATAGGGTGGTCTAATAACCTATCAAGTATAAGTTACGACACTTACAATATAAATGATGACAATTCCGTATAGAGGAATAATAACATCTCTATAGGAATACAACCACTTCTGTATAGAGGAATAATAACATCTCTATAGGAATACAATATACATATATGTGAAATACATTCCGAAGTTACATATACATCAACACTCCCTCTTAACTAGGAAGGTATTTCTCGACACAGCTCTTCTAGCACAAGTCATCTTCTATAGATTATCGTTAGTGGATAATCGTCATCGAGTCATCATCATCGTCAATGCTGTTGCTATCTCAATCAATCTCTGAATCTACTCGTCATAGGAAGTTCTACAAAGCCAGTCCTTTTTCATATTGGATGTAGGCCCACCACCTACAGGTCTTCATCATCACTGGCCATACTATGGAATCCTTAGGACTTATTACATGCGTCACAAAACTTGGCTGCAGCATCCCAGGCTATTACAACCACACAGCTCTACTTGTCGGATCTCCCAGGAGCACATTACATGTGACCCATCACAAAACCTGGTTGAAGCATCCCAGGTTGTTACGAGCACAAAGCTCTACCTATCGGATCTCCCAGGAGCTCATTACATGTGATCTCACCACAAAACCTGGTTGAAGCATCCCAGGCTATTACAAGCACACAGCTCTACCTATCGGATCTCCTAGGAGCACATTACATGTGGTCCACCACAAAACCTTGTTGAAGCATCTAAGGCATTTTTCATCCTGTCCAGATCTCCCAGGAGAAAATTACATGCCATAGGACAAAACCTCACAAGAGCATCTCATGATGTTACAGGTACACAACTCTGACCTAAATATCTCCCAGGGCACAAATTACATGTCCTCCCAGAGCAATGTCTCGAAAGAGAATCCCAGGCTGTTACGGGTACACAACTCCGACCTATAGGATCTCCCAAACATGCTCATCTACACAACCTAATCCACGGCCACAGAGTATCAACCTGATACTCACCATACATCATCCTGATGTACACATGATCATCCTAATCATCATCACTACAACATCTTGCTGCATGTCATCTGGAGAACCTCATCATCCACGATCATCCTGATCATACAATGCATCCACTTGATGCATACCAAGTATCTACCTGATACATATCATCATACATGATCTACCTGATCATACAATGTATCCACCTAATACATACACAGATACATGATCCACACAATGTATCCACAAATGATCCAACTGATCATATCCAACATCCAACATGATGCATATACATATACAGAGTAGTAACTGGAGCATCGTCATGATGCTCATCATCCATGATCCTCCTGCTCATCATAGCATCGTCCTCTTCAGATCATCTCATCATCCATGAAGCACAGCCTAGATGCACATCATCCAACACTTACACCACTGACATGGGACAACACATCTACCACCATTCGGGGAAGGCTCTAGCCCTTAATTTTTCACCATGGGAGAACACATCTACCACCATGTGAAAAATGGCTCAGCAATTACATCACAACCAAGGGAGAACACATTAACCATGTCAGAAAAGCTCATGTGCATCTGCATCTTCTGGACTCATCAATTCCCTTTGGAAGAAACCTCGATCTGAAGTGCACCAAGCCTCTCTCTGAAGTACTCAAACTACACTCTGGCCAATGGCTTGGTCAATACATCTGCAACCTGCTCATCCATCGCAACGTACTCTAATTTGGCTGTACTCAGTGTTACGCAGGATTGCTTCCTACTAAACCAATATATCACACCTAATCCCTATCTACAGCACTGCCTTCCCAATATGAATCAACATAACCCTGCAGGTTAAAATTTTGATTCGCATCATACTTGATCCCATAATCAACTGTACCCTTCAGGTACCTCAGAATATGCTTTACAACAACCAGGTGAACACTCCCTAGATCTGTCAGGAACTGGCTCAATGTCTTGACCACAAAGCAAATATCTGGTCTCGTGTTTGTCAGGTACATCAAGGACGCAATCATCTGATGAAACACAGTGACACCAACCGGATCAGATGGAGCATCACACAGAAGCTTCAAGTTCGATGCCATAGGTGTGGCCATAGCCTTGCATTCCATCATCCCGAACCTCTTCAATATCTCTACTGCATACTTCCCTTGTCCAAGGAAGATTCCATCTGCACTCTGCCACACCTCCATGCCAAAAACAAATAGTGCATCATCCCCAAGTTCTTCATCTTGAACTTGGCAGCAAGCTTCTGCTACATGTCGGCAATCAATCTATCTTCACCTGTAATAGACAGGTCATCCATATACAAAAGTAGTATCACTGGATTACCTTCCTCAACCTTGTAGTAAAGGTTGGAATCTGCTTTACTCTTGGTAAAGCCCAAACTGGATAGAAAGCTGTCTATCCTACCATACCAAATTCTGCACATATATGACTCCCTGTCATGTGTCTCAGAACCAAGTGGCTGCTCCACATACACTTCTTCTTCAACTACACCATTCAAGAAAGCTGTCTTGAAATCCATCTGGTGTATCTTCTATTTCATCACTTTTATATTTCTCTATGCTGCCATCTACAGCATGCTTGATCTGATAGATCCATATAGAAGTCATAAAAAAACTTCCCTTCAAGTCTTGGGACTACATCCCAAACATCATTCTTCATGATCGACGGATCATGGCATTCTTCCCGTATCCTAGGAACTTCAATATCTTCAATAGATAATTTTGTTGCTAAACAAATGTTGTAGTCCTTCTTTTGTAGGTGATGGTATATGATCTTTCCTACAAAACAAGTTAATTTGCATGATTAGAAAACATCTCATAGTTTTCAGAGAAAATTCTTACATATAAAGAAATATGTCATACAATCATGTAATTATCTTAGCCAATGCTTCAATACAACATTGATCCATATTCCATAACTTTCTAGATGCCTTCCAATCTCTACCAGAACATTGTTAAGAGTGTGCACAACTCCTAACATGTCAGCAAAGAGGTTTCATTCTAGATAAGCAGCAATGGAATGTTGTACAATGCCACAGGCCACTTACCAATGTATATTAGTAGTATACTGTTCATCAATGCAACTATTCTAATATGCATAATACAAAACCTAATTCTAGGAACATAAGCATATACACCATTGAATAACATTATGTAAGAAATGACAATTCAAATACTTATCTTTGTTTGGTTGCTGGGTGGACTCTCTCTGAATATTTACAACTCCATTCTGATGTGGATTGTGAGAAGTGGTCAACTCCCTCTGAATATCTACATCCTTGCAGAAACTACTGAAGTGTGCTCCTTTGCTTTCTTGCAGGAACAACTAGAGTGTGCTCCCTCTTGATCTTTTCTTCCTAGATTACCTGTCCTTGAACTTATATCCATCCTTAATCACTATGCATGCTTGTTAGTATCATCATTGTGTTATCCTTGAGGTCTCATACATAATCACACATTTATTAGTATAATCTTAATACTATCAAAACACAATAATCTTAAACATGTATATTCATGATCATTCACAAATAATAAACATTAGTATTCAAGGTTTCAGGGAAGTCTTCTTTTACTCATGCATATTCTTATTTGATCATAGGACTCTTCTGATTAGTTAAATCATCAATGCATAAACCCGTGTTTACTCAAACCTATACCTTCATGATTCTTCTGGTTAGTCATATCATCAATTCTAGTAAGAAACATAATATGCATACAGCCATGACTATTCAAACCTATGACTTCATGAATAATCATTATCAACAACATAACAGTATAAGATCCTAACACAAGGTAGGATTCTAACTTGATATAGGAAAAACATACCTGGATTAGCATGCTAGCTAATTATGTCTAACATACTCCCATAATGTCTTCTGGTTCTCTTCAGTGACTTGTGCTAGTAACTTGCATGTCTCATAAGTTAACCATTGTAGAACCAAGTTATACATACCTCGAAAATAGATCTTCTATGTGATCCATGACAATGAATGAATCTTTGTCTTCATTTCACCATGATCATATGTTCTTGAAGTAGAACATGATTTGACTTTCTTGGTGTACCTTTTGTGTTAGCGAACAACATAAACCTCATACAACATCACAATGCATTAGTACAATCATAAGTGTCAAAACCTTAATCAACGAATATCTTCTATTAAGGTGATATGACAAGTCTAGTAATTAATCAAGATTGTATTGTAATGATATGAAGACAAACATATCATAAACTTAACCATGAACAAAATTCGAAACATACCTGTAAGCCATACCTGTCAAGATTGCTTGTAATCTTCTTATGGAAGGCCTTAGCCTTATCTCCCTCTAAGACAGGAACTTCTTCATTTATGTAGGTGACCAATCCATCTTCTTCTAGGATTAACCTAATCCACTTGATTTGCAAGAACTAGACTTGGAGCTGGATTAGGGTTTTTCAGAGAAACCCCAAAAATTCAAATTTCTGAAAGGATAGAAATACGTGCCTTGATGAGCTGATCAAGCTGGTATATTCAGAATTTGAACACTGCAAAGTTTCACTCCTCAATTTTGCCTTTGAAATTTCTGGATTCACTGGACGTGACCCCTAACTGGGGTTTGAAGAAGCCCACTCTTCTGCCCAATCAAAAGGTTTCATCCAAAGCTCTAAGATTGTATTTTTATGAAGAGCTTCCAGCCGTGGTCACAGATTTCAAAAATTTCCATTTTTGCATAAGCCCTAATTTTCCACTTTTTTGATCAAAGTCACGAACTAGGGTCTGATCAAGCTCGGCCTTCTGCCCAACCAAAAATTCTGATCCTGGTCTCTAAATTTCAATTTTGATGAGTAGCATTCATCCGTGGTCTCCGATTACAAAAATTCCAACTTTCTCCGAAGCCCTAAATTCCAGAAGCCATGAATGAAGGTGCTAAAAAATAATTCTGTTTTGACAGAAATATGTACCTGATTATTTCTGGTGTAACTCCAAACTTTTCGATCCACAGGGTATGAAATTTTTTTTTGAGATAGCCCAACCTGTTATCTTTCCATCTCGACAGGTCTGAACTAAATTGGATTCTCTGAGAGAGAGTTATGCCAAGTGTCACAACGTGACCTGTTTATGGGATAATACAGGAGAGAGAACCTGTACGGCATGCCACATGTCACTGGTTCAACTTCGGCATTTGAAACATTTTTATGAGATAGTACAGTCTGTGTACTACCTATCACATTTTACGAAATTCCCTTTGGAGCTTCCTAGCCCAAGTTATGACCTTTTTCCCAAGGTCACCTGATTTTGACTCAGATCTGCAAGAGGCAGAAACCCTTTATTGTACAGATCATAAATCACAAAGTACAACGAATTAGAGGTTTTCCTTTGGACACAAAGTACATGGGGATCTGACCTTCGACCTATGAAATTTTCAGATCCGAAAACTTCACCAAAATGGATTTATAGCGAAAGTGCTACGATGACTGGTTTTTGCTATATCAAGCCCTAGCATCGTAAGTGCAATAAGTTTCATACATGCCATATCATGCCTTCTTTCAGGCTAGCTCTGATACCATGTTAAATTTACAGAATTTACTTCAATCTGATCTAGGATCTTAACTGAGAGAACAACATGTACAACAAATCTACAACATATCAATCATGGACACAATAATGCAAGCACACAAGAGACACAGAGTTTACTTGGGGAAAACCATAAAGGTGAAAAACCCAAATAACTTCCTCAAAGATAGATAGAGCAATGATACAACCCAAGCATAAGAGATAGACATTTCCTAGCAGCAGCTTCTCCTCCTCCACAAGTGCACCACTCTCCCAAGAGTGTGAGAGAGAATAGAATGTCTAAAATGAGAGAGACACTCTCTCTATTTATACACTAACTTGACTTGACCTTTACTCAACTAGGTCGGCCTCAACTTAACCACTTAACATAATGCTGACTGGGCCAACCCCCACTAGGGTGGTCTAATAACCCTTTGACCCACATGGCCGACCCCTAATAGGGTGGTCTAATAATCCCTTGACCCACATGAATTATATAGGGCCGACCCCAACAAGGTGGTCTAATAACCCATCAAGTATAATTTACGACACTTACAATATAAATGACGACACTTCTGTATAGAGGAATAATAACTTGTCTATAGGAATACAACCAATTCCGTATAGAGGAATAATAACATCTATATAGTAATACAATATACATATATGTGAAATACATTCTGAAGTTATGTATACATCAACAGGAATTCTAGTTGGGCACGCTGGGGCCATTCAGGGAAACTTTGAGGATTTGGCTTGGGGTCCTGGAACCCAAACTGAAGAGTGGACTTGGATTCCATAACCTTCCATAGGTCCACGTGGACATTGTGGACCTGTCCACGCATGCCAGAGGGCCTCCAGAGGAGAAATGGCCCCCTTGAGAAAGTTTGGCATGGCCTTCACATTGGGGTCAAATTTGCAAAATCGTCGACCGAGCACTTAAGGCTAGCGTTCCCAGCTGAAAGCTTTCTAGACACACTTGCAGGACTCCCTAGAACCCGGTTTTGTTGCACGGTTGGAATTCTATGCCCTTGGTAGGTATCCAGCAGGTGTCCCTGAAGGCCTTTTGGATGCGAGATGGAACGAGCCATAGAATGACGACCGTGGATCAGATTGACAAATTGTCGAATCTATTGGATTCAGGACATTGGGATAATACTAGGGGTGCCCCCCTTCTTTAATCCCTTGGCCCAGGTGTCACCTTATAGGTCCATTTTGGAAATTAGGGTTTTGCTGAGTACAGGAGTGTGCAATTTTTGCACATTGGGGTCAAATTTGTAAAATTGACGACCGAGAACCTATGGCTAGCGTTTGCAACTGGAACATCCATAGACACACTTGCAGGACTCCCCGGAACCCGATTTTATTGCACGGTTGGTATTCTATGCCATCGATAGGTATCCAGTAGGTGTCCCTGAAGGCCTTTTGGATGCGAGATGGAACGAGCCATAGAATGGAGACCGTGGGTCAGGATGGTGATGGTGATGAAGACGATTATGATGATGATGAAGAAGATGATGATGATGGAGATGTTGATGAGGAACCTAGAGATGACAATGATGATGAATATGTTGATGATGATGATGATGGTGATGATGATAGTGATGTTGATGGTGATGGTGATGGTGATGGTGATGAAGATGATCATGATGAAGAATATGATGATGATGGAGATGTTGATGAGGAGCCTAGAGATGACAATGATGATGAAGATGGTGATGATGATGAAGACGTTGATGATGATGGTGATGGTGATGAAGATGATGATGATGATGATGAAGAAGATGATGATGATGGAGATGTTGATGAGGAACCTAGAGATGAAAATGATGATGAAGATGTTGTTGATGATGATGATGGTGATGATGATGAAGATGTTGATGATGATGGTCATGAAGATGATGATGGTGAAGAAGATGATCATGATGGAGATGTTGATGAGGAGCTTAGAGATGACAATGATGATGAAGATGGTGATGATGATGAAGACGTTGATGATGATGGTGATGGTGATGAAGATGATGATGATGGAGATGTTAATGAGGAACCTAAAGATGACAATGATGATGAAGATGTTGATGATGATGATGATGATGGTTATGATGATGAAGATGTTGATGATGATGGTGATGGTGATGGTGATGAAGATGATGATGATGAAGAAGATGATGATGATGGGGATGTTGATGAGGAACCTAGAGATGACAATGATGATGAAGATGGTGATGATGATGAAGACGTTGATGATGATGGTGATGGTGATGGTGATGAAGATGATGATGATGGAGTAGATTATGATGATGGAAATGTTGATGAGGAACCTAGAGATGACAATGATGATGAATATGTTGATAATGATGGTGATGATAATGAAGATGTTGATGATGATGATGATGATGGTGATAATGAATAAGATGATGATGATGATGGAGATGTTGATGAGGAACCTAGAGATGACAATGATGATGAAGATGTTGATGTTGATGATGATGGTGATGATGATGAAGACGTTGATGATGATGGTGATGGTGATGAAGATGGTGATGCAGATAATGATGATGAAGAAGATGATGATGACGGAGATGTTGACGAGGAACCTAGAGATGACAATGATGATGAAGATGGTGATGATGATGATGATGAAGATGTTGATGATGATGTTGATGATGATGATGGTGGTGATGATGATGTTGTTGATGATGATGACAAGTCCCTCTAAGTGGTTATGTATAGGAATCAAGCGTCAATATTCAACCATAAATGAGCATGTTTTAAAATAAATTGTTAGGATACATATCTAAGAGTCTAGAAGATATCTATGCATTTGTCCATCAAATTTGGTCAAGGAGATTCTAGTATCTGGTTAGAATATATTACGGAAAACCCTAGGTTGATGATACGATGCTTGGATAATGGAAAAAACCCAAAATCTAGCTAGATTTGGGTGAGTATTGAACATGGGGAACCAAATCTATGAATATGTGTATTGTTAAATATAATTTTGTTGGGTGAAGCCAATAACCAACATAATCAACATAATATAAGTGTTTTTTGGGTTGGGGATATACCTCAAGGTAACCAAAGCATAAAAAACATTTGGGTGGGCACAAAACCAAGAGAACAAAAAATGTTGAAGAGGACATGTGGGGTGGGAGGTCGACCTCCAAAAACTCAAGCATTGACATGACTGAGGTAGTTCTAAAGCAACTTCTCTCATACTAAATGAGAGAAGTGGTAGGACTAGTTTAGGTTAGATTAGTGTTTCTAGGGATAGTTTAGATTTCTAGGACTAAATTAGGTTTATAGTATTCTAGCTTAGTTTTCTATTGTTAAATTAGTGTTTCTAGGGTTAGTTTAGCTTTCTAGGATTTCTAGGGCTAGATTAGGTTTGTTGGGTTATATTAGTGCTTCTAGGGCTAGACTAAGTTTCTAGGGATAGATTAGGTTTCTAAACATTAATGACAAAGTGTGGAATGATGACATGACAGATGGATGTATCTCTATGTGTCTCTATGTATGTATGTATTTGTATGTATGTATCTCTATGTATGTATGCATGTATTAATGGTAAAGACATGTATGTATGTATGTATCAACAAAAAATGCATGTACCAACAAAATAACATAAAAGTACACATACATCAATGTAGAACATAAAATTCTTTAATGAAATCCTTTCTCTTATGTAAATTTGGCTGCCCTCATTCAATAAATCCATCTGGATCCTCTCTGTTACCAATTGTCTCCATCAATCTCTCGTGCTCTGAATGAGAAAGGTAGTAGCGTACCTTGGTTGAGCTCTTGCTTGAAATTGTCTGAAGATGGATGTTTGTGCCAACGATCAAGGTTGTGAAGTGATACACCACTGAACCTGGTCTGTAATCCATGAATACATGCCCACTAGTCTTTGTTGACTTCCCATATAGTGTAAGATATTCCCCCTTAACCACCATCGAGCCAATAGGAAATTCAATGCCTTCATCGTCGATTAATGATGCATAGAAGGTTTGCTTACCTTGGATGCACCGTGCCAACCAATAATCCATGCCTGTTAGGAACTCATGTCTTTACTTTGTTAGTATATTGTTGTTGGACGCATATGCTTTGTAAGTCGTCCCGTAGTATTTGTTGATCAATAGTTTGTGTTATTGTTGTTGGCGCATATGCTTTGTAAGTCACCCGTCGTCTTGTTGATCCATAGTTTGTAGTGGCCCATGGTTTTGACCCATAGTATTGGTGCCTAGACTTAGTATATAAGTGTGTGTTGAGGCCTATGAAGGCAACATGAATTTATTTGTATTGAGCTTGCTCAAAGGAGGTTGCCCCCTCGAAGTGGCTTGCGATCAATATAAAAGTGATTCTGAGTTCTGTGATTTCTGCTATTTCGCATATTCTTATTAGTTAATTGTTGCAAGTGCTTCACATCTGGTATCAGAGCACTTTCTTGGGCTCGCTGGGTGAAATTTCTGCCAAATTTTTTTTTGCATCTGTTGCAAGTTTGGATTTGGGAATAATCCCTATCTGCTTAACTGTGGGAAGTACTTGGGCATAAGCCCTAAAACTCATTATGAGGAGTACCACAGGAACCCCGAAGTAGCTAGCCCATTGAGAGAACCTGCCAGCGAAAAGGGAAACGACCCCTACCTGATTGACTAATTCCCACCCATGAGGTAAACCAAGAGCTGTCGTTTGTGGCAAAGCGGTTATCAATTTTACCTAAGCCGTGGAGTGAGGGTTACTGCCCCAATACACAAGCCATTAGACAGCATTGGTGGCTGAGTGAAACCCCTGAACTGTTAGGAAGCCGCACATACTTGGGGTCCATATCTATTTTCAGTTGAACTGTTGTCGATCACTGCTGCACCGTTTCAAATCCATTATGACAACCATTCCGGATCCATCCGTTTTTAATCAATTCGATGCCATTTCAGATCCCTCTGTTTCTGCTCACTTCCAGGCCATTGCAGATCTATCTGTTTCATATCCCTCCTGAGCCGTAGCCGCTCCATTCAAAAAAAAAAGAAAAGAAAGAAAGAGTATAAAATTAAGTTTTTCTCCATATCTCCTTTGTTTTCACTTTGTTTCCCTTGAAACTTCCGGGGAACCGCTGTAATCCCATTCTGCATATTTCATTCCTAAAGACCCTATCCCCAATTCCACTTCCCAAAGCCCGAAATCCCACATTTGTCTATTTTTATGGTTTGCCATAACTTCCTCAGATTTCACCCAATCACCTTCAAATTTTACCATAGAGTTCATTTCCGAATTCTGCTTCTTTATCCCTCTCTGCCAAATTTTCCCATTCTTTCACCCTGCTTTTGAAATCCTTATTTTTTGCTTCCCTATCTATTCGACAATGTCCAAAACCTAGTCAAATCCCAATTACCCTTCAAATTTTTTCCCAAATCCAGATTTTCCTTTACTAAAGCAGTTTCTATTTTTGTTTTTCTACCTAGTCAACCCCCCCCTAAAAAAAAAACTCCTTGTTATGGTTGTCACCCACGTAGGATCAAAAACCATGGAAGAAGCAGTTGCAGCCATCCAAGCCAAACTCCAGGATCTAGATGAAAAATTTCTCGGCCTCCATCTTGAACATTCAACTATGAACAACAAACGGCAGTCCGAGTCTTCATTAGACAATGGGTTCTCTTCTTCTAGCAATCTCCGTGGTCCGAAGCTTGATTTTCCTCGCTTCAATGGTACTGATCCAACTCGATGGATCTATCGTGCAGAACAGTATTTCAGTCTGCATAATACTTTTGATGTCAACAAAGTTCCTCTTGCATTCTTTTCATTTGGATCAGGAAGCTCTTCAATGGTATTGTTGGTACATCAAGGCTCATGAAGAGCCAAAATGGCCAGACTTTTGCCAGCTCCTTTTGCAACGATTTGGTCCTAGTGCTTTTGATGACTTCACAGGATCCCTCACTAAACTTCGCCAAAATGGCACTGTGAGAGAGTATCAAACTGAATTTGAGAAACTAGCCAACCACACCGAAGGATTGTATTATGACTTTTACAAGAATTGTTTTATCAGTGGTCTAAAGGATGCCATCTGCTCTGAGGTCAAAATGTTCTGTCCCAACACAATGATAGAAGCCCTCGGGTTGGATAAGTTGGAAAAAGACAAGATTGCAGCCCAACAGCGCTCCAAGCCCACTTTTGTTCCCTTCCGAAATATGGGTTCTCAACGACCACCCATACCGCAGGCTCCTCAACCAACTCCTATCAAGCATTTGTCTGAAACAGAGATGCAAGCATGCAGAGAAAAGGGGCTTTTCTATAATTGTGATGAGAAATTCACTCGGGGACATAGATGTGTTCAACAAAAGCTCTATATCTTGGATGTGGATTCTCCGCCTGCCTCTGAAATTGGTGACGAAGATCCAGATATAGTGGATGCTCAGGTCGACATTCAGGAACCGCCGATTGACCCTCCATCTCAAGATGACCAGCCAAAGATATCTCTCCATGCTTTAGCTAGAATCACCACCCCCAAAACAATGCAGTTCATGGGTTACTTCAAGAATCTTCCTCTTACAATACTCATTGATTATGGTAGCACTCATAATTTCATTGACCCTCAGATTGCCAAACAAGCTGATTGTTTTATCCATCCTTGCTCCAACTTTGAAGTCATGGTTGCCAATGGGGGCACCTTACCTTGCAAAGGGAAGTGTCGAAATGTGCGTATCTCTACGGGAGATTATACCTTGCACTCTGACATGTTTTCCTTGACCTTAGGTGGATGTGATGTGGTTTTGGGCGCTCAATGGCTATGCACACTTGGCCCTATCTTATGGGATTTTGCTGAACTTTGGATGTAGTTTTCCCTCAATGGACAAAAACACATATTGACAGGATTACAACTAGGGTCTCTCAGCATCATCAGTTCACATCACATGGAAAAAATCCTCAAGAAGAATTCACATGGTGTCATCGCTCAGATCCATTCCATTTAGATGCAACCATCAGCAGTCGCCACTACTCCTTTGGATCTACAACAAATTCTGGATCAATATACAGGTGTCTTTACTGAACCAGTGGGATTGCCACCTTCAAGGCCAGAAGACCATCATATTCAGCTCCTTCCTAGTAGTGTTCCTTCCAACATCAAGCCCTATCGCTACCCATTTCACCAAAAAAAGGAGATTGAAATGCTCATTCGGGACTTATTGAAGCAAGGTATTATTCGCCCAAGCACTAGTTCCTTTTCTTCTCCAGTTCTTGTTGTCCACAAAAAAGATGGGTCATGGCGTGCCTCTGCATTGATTTTCGAGCAGTTAATCACCTCACCATCAAGGATAAGTTTCCAATTCCTGTTTTTGATGAGCTTCTTGATGAGCTTCATGGGGCTCAATGTTTCTCCAAGTTGGATCTTCATTCTAGGTATCATCAAATTCGGGTTCATGAGGATGATATCCCTAAAATAGCTTTCTGCACACATGATGGCCATTATGAGTTTTTGGTCATGCCCTTTGGTCTCACTAATGCTCCTTCCACATTCCAGGCCTTAATGAATAAAATATTTCTGCCCTACTTGCGGAAATTCATTCTGGTATTCTTTGATGATATCCTCATCTACAATAAAACATGGGATGAACATCTCCAACATCTAGATCTTGTCATGCGACTTTTCTCTGACCACCATCTCCATGCCAAGCAGTCTAAATGTGTTTTTGGACAGAAGGAATTTGAATATCTCGGGCACATTATCTCAGCACAAGGGGTTTGCATGGATCCTGCCAAAATCGATGCCATGAACAATTGGCCGCATCCTCAGACACTCAAGAGCCTTTGTGGTTTTTTGGGGTTGACTGGCGACTACTGCAAGTTTGTCAAGGATTATGGGAAGATTGCAACTCCATTAACTGCTCTATTGAGAAAGAATGCCTTTACATGGACACATGCTGCTCAGTGTGCATTTGACAAACTGAAACAAGCTATGTGTACTACACCTGTTCTAGCTATGCCCAATTTTTCCAAGCCCTTCACTATTGAGAGTGATGCTTGCGGCAATGGACTTGGTGTTGTTCTCCTTCAAGATGAACACCCCATTGCATTTGTTAGGAACCCATATCTTTACTTTGTTAGTATGTTGTTGTTGGACGCATATGCTTTGTAAGTCGTCCCGTAGTATTTGTTGATCAATAGTTTGTGTTATTGTTGTTGGCGCATATGCTTTGTAAGTCGCCCGTAGTATTGTTGATCCATAGTTTGTAACGGCCCATGGTTTCGACCCATAGTATTGACGCCTAGAATTAGTATATAAGTGTGTGTTGAGACCTATGAAGGCACCGTGAAGTTATTTGTATTGAGCTTGCTCAAAGGAGGTTGCCCCCTCGAAGTGGCCTGTGATCAATACAAAAGTGATTCTGAGTTCTGTCATTTCTGCTATTTCGCGTATTCTTGTTAATTAATTGTTGCAGGTGCCTCACATCTGGTATCAGAGCACTTTCTTGGGCTCGCTGGGTGAAATTTCTGCCAAAATTTTTTTCACATCTGTTGCAGGTTCGGATTTGGGAATAATCCCTATCCGCTTAACTGTGGGAAGTACTTGGGCATAAGCCCTAAAACTCATTGTGAGGAGTACCACAGGAACCCCGAAGTAGCTGGCCCATTGAGAGGACCTGCCGGCGAAAAGGGCAACGACCCCTACCTGATTGACTAGTTCCCACCCGTGAGGTAAACCAAGAGCTGTCGTTTGTGGCAAAGCGGTTATCAGTTTTACCTGAGCCGTGGAGTGAGGGGTACTGCCCCAATACGCAAGCCGTCAGACAGCATTGGTGGCCGAGTGAAAACCCTAAACTGTTAGGAAGCCGCACATACCTGGGGTCCATATCTACTTTCAGCTGAACTATTGTCGATCACTGCTGCGCCATTTCAGATTCATTTTGCAAACCGTTCCAGATCCAGCCGTTCGGCGTTGTTCCAGAATCCTTCGAACCGGAGATCCCATTCTGCAAGCAGAGCCGTAGCCGCTCCAGTCTGTTAAAAAAAAAAAAGAGTATAAAATTCCGTTTTTTCTCCATATCTCCCTTGTTTTACCTCTGTTTTCCTTTAAAATTTCAGGGAACCCCTGTCATTCCATTCTACATATTTCATCCCTGAGGACCCTATCCTCAATTCCCTTTCCTACAGCCCGAAATCCCACATTTGTCTATTTTTAGGGTTTGCCATAACTTCCTCAGATTTCACCCAATCACCTTCAATTTTTACCACAGAGTTCCTTTCTGAATTCTGCTTCTTTGTTCCCCTCTGCCAAATTTTCCCATCCTTTCACCCCACTACTGAAATCCTCATTTTTTCTTCCCTGTCTATCCAACAGTGTCCAAAAAACGAATCAAGCCCCAATTACCCTTCTGATTTTTTCTCAAATCCAAATTTTCCTTTACTGAACTAGTTCCTGTTTTTGTTTTCCTACCCAGTCAAAAAAAAAAAAAAAAAAAAAAAATCCCTGGTTATGGTTGTCACCCGTGCAGGAGCAAAAACCATGGAGGAAGCCCTTGCAGCCATCCAAGCCAAACTCCAGGATCTGGATGAAAAATTTCTTGGTCTCCATCTTGAACATTCAGCTATGAACAACAAACGGCAGTCCGAGTCTTCAGTAGACAATGGGTTCTCTTCTTCCAGCAATTTCCGTGGTCCGAAGCTTGATTTTCCTCGCTTCAATGGTACCGATCCAACTGGATGGATCTATCGTGCAGAACAATATTTCAGTCTGCATAATACTTTTGATGTCAACAAAGTTCCGTTGGCATCCTTTCATTTGGAACAGGAAGCTCTTTAATGGTACCGTTGGTACATCAAGGCTCATCCAGAGCCCAACTGACCAGAATTTTGCCAGCTCCTTTTGCAACGATTTGGTCCTAGTGCTTTTGATGACTTCACAGGAGCCCTCACTAAACTTCGCCAAACTGGCACTGTGAGAGAGTATCAAACCGAATTTGAGAATCTATCCAACCACACCGAAGGATTGTCTGATGAATTTTACCGGAGTTGTTTTATCAGTGGTCTAAAGGATGCCATCCGCTCTGAGGTCAAAATGTTCTGTCCCAACACAATGATGGAAGCACTCGGGTTGGCTAAATTGGCAGAAGACAAGATTGCAGCCCAACAACGCTCCAAGCCCACTTTTGTTCCTTTCCGAAATATGGGGTCTCAGCGACCTCCTATACCGCAGGCTCCTCGACCGACTCCTATCAAACGTTTGTCGGAAACAGAGATGCAAGCACGCAGAGAAAAGGGTCTTTGCTATAATTGTGATGAGAAGTTCACTCGGGGACATAGATGTGTTCAGCAAAATCTCTATCTCCTGGATGTGGAGTCTCCGCCTGCCTCTGAAATGGGTGACGAAGATCCAGAAACACTGGATGCTCCGGTCGACATTCAGGAACCGCCTATTGACCCTCCGTCTCAGGATGACCAGCCAGAGATATCTCTCCATGCTTTAGCTGGAATCACCACCCCCCAAACAATGCGGGTCAGGGGTTACTTCAAGAAGCTTCCTCTTACAATCCTCATTGATTCTGGTAGCACGCATAATTTCATTGACCCTCGGATCGCCAAACAAGCTGATTGTTTTATCCATCCTTGCTCCAACTTTGAAGTCATGATTGCCAATGGGGGCACCTTACCTTGCAAAGGGAAGTGTCGAAATGTGCGTATCTCTATGGGAGATTATACCTTGCGCTCTAACATGTTTTCCTTGCCCTTAGGCAGATGTGATGTGGTTTTGGGCGCTCAATGGCTACGCACACTCGGCCCTATCTTATGGGATTTTGCGGAACTTTGGATGCAGTTTTCCAAGAATGGACACAAACACACATTGACAGGATTACAACCAGGTGTCTCCACTACTCCTTTGGATCTACAACAAATTATGGATCGATATACAGGTGTCTTTGCTGAACCAGTGGGATTACCACCTTCCAGGCCAGAAGACCATCGTATTCAGCTCCTTCCTGGCAGCGCTCCTCCCAACATTAGGCCCTATCGCTACCCATTCCACCAAAAAACGGAGATTGAAATGCTCGTTCGGGACTTATTGAAGCAAGGTATTATTCGCCCAAGTACTAGTTCCTTTTCTTCTCCAGTTATTCTTGTCCGCAAAAAAGATGGGTCATGGCGCCTCTGCATTGACTTCCGAGCACTTAATCACCTCACCATCAAGGATAAGTTCCCAATTCCTATTGTTGATGAAGTTCTTGACGAGCTTCATGGGGCTCACTTTTTCTCCAAGTTGGATCTTCGTTCTGGGTATCATCAAATTCGGGTTCATGAGGATGATATTCCTAAAATAGCTTTCCGCACACATGATGGCCATTATGAGTTTTTGGTCATGCCCTTTGGCCTCACTAATGCTCCTTCCACATTCCAGGCCTTAATGAATAAAATATTTCGACCATACTTGCGGAAATTCATTCTGGTATTCTTTGATGATATCCTCATCTATAGTAAAACATGGGATGAACATCTCCAGCATCTGGATCTTGTCATGCAACTTTTCTCTGACCATCATCTCCATGCCAAGCAGTCTAAATGTGTTTTTGGACAAAAGGAAGTTGAGTATCTCGGGCACATTATCTCAGCACAAGGGGTTCGCGTGGATCCTGCCAAAATCGACGCCATGAACAATTGGCCACGTCCTCAGACACTCAAGAGCCTTCGTGGTTTTTTGGGGTTGACTGGCTACTACCGCAAGTTTGTCAAGGATTATGGGAAGATTGCAACTCCATTAACTGCTCTATTGAAAAAGGATGCTTTTACATGGACACCTGCTGCTCAGTGTGCATTTGACAAACTAAAACAAGCTATGTGTACTACACCTGTGCTAGCTATGCCCGATTTTTCCAAGCCCTTCACTATTGAGAGTGATGCTTGCGGCAATGGACTTGGTGCTGTTCTCCTTCAAAATGAACACCCCATTGCGTTCACCAGCAAAGCCCTTTCAGGTAAGAATTTAACTGCCTCCACCTATGAGAAGGAAATGATGGCTATTTTGCATGCAGTACAGAAGTGGCGTCCATACCTATTAGGGAATCATTTCTGCATCAAGACTGATCACCAGAGTCTTAAATATTTCTTGGACCAGCGTGTCTCCTCCCCGGCACAACAGAAATGGGTTAGCAAACTCATGGGTTATGACTATGAGATCACTTACAAGAAGGGGAAAGACAATATTGTGGCAGATGCTCTTTCTCGCACATTTGGTGCCCAAGGTTCTCTTTCAGCTATTTCTATGCCTGTTCCAAATTGGTTGCAATCTGTTCAACAGGGTTATGTCAATGACTCTTCCTTATCTCAGATCATCCAACGCTTGACCAACAACCCTTCTGCTGTACCACATTACTCTTGGGATGGTGCTTCTCTGCGATACAAGGGTCGTCTGGTGCTTCCCCAGAGCACAGATCTTCAACAGGCTGTCTTCTATGAACTCCATGCTTCTCCATCGGCCGGGCACTCTGGGTTCCTCAAAACATATGAACGAGCACGACGTAACTTCTTTTGGCAGGGCATGAAAAGGACAATTCAACAGATGGTGTCCGAATGTGATACCTGCCAGCGCAATAAGGGGGAAACAACACTCGTTCCAGGATTGCTTGAACCCTTACCCATACCTACACGGATTTGGACAGATATTTCTATGGATTTCATTGAAGGGATCCCTAAATCTGGCGGGAAGACAGTGATTCTCGTTGTGGTTGATTGCCTCTCCAAATATAGTCATTTTTGTGCTCTCAGTCATCCCTATACAGCCTCCTCAGTTGCTCAAATTTTTATGGACCAGATCTTTCGTCTTCATGACATCCCTTCTTCCATTGTCTCGGATCGTGATGCGACTTTCACTAGTCATTTTTGGACAGAACTATTTCGCCACACTGGCACCAAACTGAAGATGAGTTCAGGGTATCACCCACAAACAGATGGTCAAACTGAAATTGTCAATAAATGCTTGGAAACTTATCTTCGTTGCTTCACCTTAGAACAACAACATCAGTGGGCAAAGTGGCTCCCTCTTGCTGAATGGTGGTACAATACCTCTTACCACACTGCCTCTAAAATGACCCCATATGAAGCAGTCTATGGTCAAGCACCTCCAGCTCTTCTTCCATACACCCCCACTAGTTCACCAGTTCAGGAAGTTGACACGGTCCTTCGCAACCGCGATCAGATTCTTCACATTTTACGGGACAATCTTCACATGGCAAGAAATCGCATGAAGCAACAAGCGGATCAGCACAGTTCAGAGCGCACTTTTCAAGTCGGTGATATGGTTTTTCTTCGTCTCCAGCCGTACAAACAATCCTCCTTGAAACTCAAAGGGCGTCATAAGCTTGCTCCAAAGTTCTATGGGCCATATCGGATTCTTCAGAAGACTGGGTCCGTTGCTTATAAATTGGAACTTCCTCCTTCTTCCCGCATTCATCCAGTCTTTCATGTCTCTTGTTTGAAGAAAGTTCTTGGCACCAACATCAGCGGCCAAACGATTTTACCCGAACTGGATAATGAAGGATCCATCCTTTTGGAACCAGAGGCCATCCTCAATCGGCGCACACGTCAGCTTCGCTCTCGCTCTATCACAGAGGTCTTAATTCAGTGGCACGGCATGCAACCAGAGGATGCTACATGGGAACCACTCCTTCAGATTCAACAACAATTTCCACATCTGAAGCTTTGAGGACAAAGCTTTTTTTAAGGGGGAGGGGATGTTAGGAACCCATATCTTTACTTTGTTAGTATGTTGTTGTTGGACGCATATGCTTTGTAAGTCATGCCGTAGTATTTGTTGATCAATAGTTTGTGTTATTGTTGTTGGCGCATATGCTTTGTAAGTCACCTGTAGTATTGTTGATCCATAGTTTGTAACGGCCCATGGTTTCGACCCATAGTATTGGCACCTAGAATTAGTATATAAGTGTGTGTTGAGACCTATGAAGGCACCGTGAAGTTATTTGTATTGAGCTTGCTCAAAGGAGGTTGCCCCCTCGAAGTGGCCTGTGATCAATACAAAAGTGATTCTGAGTTCTGTCATTTCTGCTATTTCGCGTATTCTTGTTAATTAATTGTTGCAGGTGCCTCACAACATTCACCAGCAAAGCCCTTTCAGGTAAGAATTTAGCTGGCTCTACATATGAGAAGGAAATGATGGCTATTTTGCATGCAGTACAGAAGTGGCGACCATACCTATTAGGGAATCATTTCTACATCAAGACTAATCACCAGAGTCTGAAATATTTCTTGGAACAACGTGTCTCCTCCCCAACACAACAGAAATGGGTTATCAAACTCATGGGTTATGACTATGAGATCACTTACAAGAAGGGTAAAGACAATGTTGTGGCAGATGCTCTTTCTCACACATTTGATGCCCAAGGTTCTCTTTCAGCTATTTCTATGCTTGTTCCAAATTGGTTGCAATATGTTCAACAAGGTTATGTCAATGACTCTTCCTTATCTCAAATCATCCAACGCTTGACAAACAACCCTTCTGCTGTACCACATTACTCTTGGGATGGTGCTTCTTTAAGATACAAGGGTCGTCTGGTGCTTCCCTAGAGAACGGATCTTCAATGGGCTGTCTTCTATGAACTCCATGCTTCTCCATCGGCAGGGCACTCTGGGTTCCTCAAAATGTATGAACGGGCACGATGTAACCTCTTTTGGCAGGGCATGAAAATGACAATTCAACAGATGGTAGCTGAATGTGATACCTGCCAGCACAATAAGGGTGAAACAACACTCCTTCCAGTATTGCTCGAACCCTTGCCCATACCTACACGGATTTGGATAGATATTTCTATGGATTTCATTGAAGGGATCCCTAAATATGGTGGGAAGACAGTGATTCTCATTGTGGTTGATCGCCTCTCCAAATATAGTCATTTTTGTGCTCTCAGCCATCCCTATACAGCCTCCTCAGTCGCTCACATTTTCCTGGACCAGATCTTTCGTCTGCATGGCATCCCTTCTTCCATTGTCTCGGATCGTGATGCGACTTTCACCAGTCATTTTTGGATAGAACTATTTCACCACACTGGCACCAAACTGAAGATGACTTTAGGGTATCACCCACAAACAGATGGGCAGACTAAAATTATCAGTAAATGCTTGGAAACCTATCTTCGTTGCTTCACCTCTGAACAACAACATCAGTGGGTAAAGTGGCTCCCTCTCGCTGAATGGTGGTACAATACCTATTACCACACTGCCTCTAAAATGACCCCATATGAAGCAGTCTATGGTCAGGCACCTCCAGTTCTTCTTCCATACATCCCCAACAGTTCACCAATTCAGGAAGTTGACACGGTCCTTCGAAACCGCGATCAAATTCTTCACATTTTGCAGGACAATCTTCACATGGAAAGAATCACATGAAGCAACAAGCTGATCAGCACCATTCTGAGTGCACTTTTCAAGCAAGCGATATGGTTTTTCTTCATCTCCAACCGTACAAGCAATCCTCCCTAAAACTCAAAGGGCGTCATAAGCTCGCTCCAAAGTTCTATGGGCCATATCGGATTCTTTAGAAAATTGGGTCTGTTGCTTATAAATTGGAACTTCCTCCTTCTTCCCGCATTCATCCAGTATTTCATGTCTTTTGTTTGAAGAAAGTTATTGGCACCAACATCAATGGACAAAATATTTTACCCAAACTGGATAATGAAGGATCCATTCTTTTCGATCCAGAGGCCATCCCCAATCGGTGCACTCATCAGCTTCGCTCTCACTCTATCACAGAGGTCTTAATTCAGTGGCATGACATGCAACCAGAGGATGCTACATGGGAACCACTCCTTCAGATTCAACAACAATTTCCACATCTAAAGCTTTGAGTACAAAGCTTTTATTAAGGGGGAGGGGATGTTAGGAACCCATGTCTTTACTTTGTTAGTATATTGTTGTTGGATGCATATGCTTTGTAAGTCATCCCGTAGTATTTGTTGATCAATAGTTTGTGTTATTGTTGTTGGCGCATATGCTTTGTAAGTCGCCTGTAGTATTGTTGATCCATAGTCTGTAGTTTCCCATGGTTTTGACCCATAGTATTGGCACCTAGACTTAGTATATAAGTGTGTGTTGAGGCCTATGAAGGCACCGTGAAGTTATTTGTATTGAGCTTGCTCAAAGGAGGTTGACCCCTCGAAGTGGCCTAGGATCAATATAAAAGTGATTCTGAGTTTTGGCATTTTCTGCTATTTCGCATATTCTTATTAATTAATTGTTGCAAGTGCTTCACAGTGCCCCATTCATTGTCTTTCGGGGCAACAAATGCATATATGTGTCCTAGTTGTACAAGATCTGAGATATGGTTCTAGTCTATCGAAATCGCTAACTAACCCTCCTCTAATTGGGTTGTTTCAACAACTGCATGTTGGTCTACTGCAAGTGACACATGATCCCATTCATCAACCTAGTCCATGTATTCGCATTCATCCCATTCGCTACTGTTGTAAGGGATGAAAAAGCATGCAAGCTTTCGCATCCATATTTCAAAACAGGGATTGTTTGAGCTTCGAACTGAATGAAATCCACGTGTTCCTTGTACTGTTCTACAACAATAGGAACACGATCGATCTATGTCAACCACTCGTCAAAAATTTATTACCACATGTCGTGCCACTAATGATTTTTGTTGATCTCTTTCTCGGTCTGACATTGTTGCAGAGCACCATTGAACTATGGATTCTGCATCTCAGAGATGAGGTTCCCTATCAAACCTCACTCTTCCCTTTGTAGTGCGGTCTTGATGCATGCACTGGCCCTGTCATGCTCGTCTTTGTCGTGCCCGGTCTCAAAATAGTTCCAGATATGCGACACATTATAAGTCTTACGCAAAATACTCATCCATTGGAATACTTGAGCATTTTTGAACTGGCCCGCACAACCATCTGACCATATCCAATGTTGATCCATCTGTATATCTCTCTCCTTCAAATTATCATAGAAAATTCGAAAACAATGTTGCACATAATGCAGATCATGGGTTCTATCATCACTTATGTAAAATTTTGTCTCCTTCAGTATTATCCTCTTGTCATTGCTACTCTCTGGCCCATGCCTATACATAATATGTACCATGATGCTGACTTGGGTTGAATGGTAGTATTGACTTTGGATTTCATTTTGTGGCTGAAGGGTGTAATTTTTGCAAAATCCACAATTGACACTATGGTTCCAATAGGAATGTGTCCATGCAATTTCTGTATTGCTCATCTTGCCATTGCACTACATGCACATGTTGAACATACTGCTTTGTTTTCTCATAGAACTCCATCAAGAAGTCACATACCAGTACCTGTTACCATGAAACCAAGGGAAATATTACAATGTGTCCTTTGGAAAAATGTATATGTCATAAATTGAACATGTAATATGAAAAATATGCAATATTCATTTGTACTTGTGACTTCACTAATGCAATATTTTTACTTTACCTAGCACTGTCTAATTGATAGGTTATGTACTTGAAGCTTTGCATCTCCACGCCCATCCTACCAAATTCATGCTCCTTGCTTTCATGAATGCAATGGTTCAAAAGAGAAAACCCACTACACCTAGAACATGTCCCATATAGACACAAATTTTCATAATATTTTTGTCTTTCGGGCTTTAGACACATGATGTTGTGGATAAAGTGATCCGTATCGTGTCCAGGAAGCACGAGAGGGACAACAGTTCGACTGAATAAGTCGGTTCTGTTATGGAAGAAGCTTAATAAACAGAATGAGCAAAAGAAGGATTACGCAATACAAATAACACAAATACACACAGACAATATGCAGGAATGAGAACTGTTCTAGATTGCTCAAGATAAGATGTATATTACAATAGTTTACATGCTTATAAAGAAATCTGAGATGCTTGGGTGCCTACCCATTACATTCAGTTACAAGAATAAGTTAGAGCGATTCAATTGTTCAACCGTTACAGCCGACTAGAAGATAGAGAGATAGTCTATTGAGGTTCGACAGTCGCTGGTCGAATGTCGACGTTGCATGTCGATGTCGCGAACTGTGAGGTCACTGAACATGTTGAAGGTGATGAAGTTGTCGAAGTCATGTCGTGTCGAAACTTGTCGAAGTTGTATCAACAACAAAGACTAGTCGAGGATGTCGAAGTTAGTACCAGACAACAAATGCCAACTATGATGTGGATCAGACCTCCTTCCTTAAGAAAAAATGGACCCCAGTGTTTGCTTGTGAAGGTGAGGAAACTTGTCGATCACTTCAGTAGCAGATTACCACTTTCCTTGAGATGGGATATGGCCAGCTTTGGCAACCTGAAATAAGGGAATTGTATTCATCCTTGTAAGGCGTACCTGTCATCCCATAATGGTGTTGCAAGGAAGAGGCTCCTGAACATATGGATGGATGTCTTCGGGTTTTTCTGTTGAGAAATCATTCTATTCCAACAAGGGTGCATGGTATGGTCAAAGTAGATCCACATTAAATACTAGATGCAAACCCAAGCAAGCAGGAAAGTCGAGCTGGAAAGCGTTCTCGCCAATCTGTCGAATAATACTATATGGACCATATTGCAAAGGTTTTAACTTCTTGAAAGGACCTATGAAGCGCTCCTTCTTAAGATGTAGCCATACCTTATCCCCAATGTGAAATGTATGAGGAATGCAATGCTTGTCGTGTCGGGGCTTAGCTTTCTCGTTTTCTCTATGCAACATATCCTGTGCTTGTCGCGGAATGTCACAAATCTTTTCTTGAAACTTGACTACTTTCTCAACTTCTCATTGACTGCGATCTGTTTCAGAGTTTGGCTGTGTCGAGGAGCTGATCAAGTTGATAGGCACTGAAGGTTGAAATCTGTAACAGACTTCAAAGGGACTCTTGTCTGTAGAGTTGTGAGGAGCATGATTGTAGATGTGCTAAATATATGGAAGACTTTCATCCCATGTGCATTGATGCTGGTGATTGTACATGCGAAGCAGTTGTACTACCAAGTGATTCACAACTTCCGTCTGTCTGTCGGTCTGAGGATGGAAAGTTGTCAACAATGAGAGTTGCATGTCTAGCTGTTGCTAGTGGGTCTTCCAAAAGATGTTGACGAATCTGGCATCTTGGTCGAAAATGATGGTTGTGGGTAAACCAAAGTGTTTCCAAACATGTGTAAAGAAGAGCTGAGCAATTTTCTACATTGTCATGGTCTTCTTACATGGTATGAGAATGGCCATCTTGGAATATCAGTCGGCTACTACTAATATCATGTCATGCTGATGTTTGGTAGTAGGATAACCCATCAAGTAGTGCATAGAAATAGATTCCCATGGTCGACTAGGAACTGGCAGAGGTGTGTACAATCCGTGTTTTCGATTAGGTGGCTTAGCAATGGCACAAAGCACTCATGATCGAATGTACTTGTTCACATCAGATTTAAGTGTAGGCCAGAAGAAATACTTCTTCGGAATAGCAAGTGTCTTTGCTACTCCAAAGTTTCCTGCGGTCTTGCTGTAGTGCGCTTCCCAAATGAGCTATTGTCATTGCTCACTGGTCGGTACACAAATTTGTCCAAGATTGTATAGCAAGGTATCTTTTAGGAAGTATTCAGAGTCTGAGGTCAATGAATTGTTAGTTTGTAACTGTCGGTAGAATGCTAAGAAGTCGTTATCGTCCTCATACAATTGTTTCCAAGTGGTCGTGTCGTAACCCTGCATACTGATCACTATCAAGAGGAGAGTAATGGGTGGTCAACTAAGGCAATCTGCAGCGGCATTAGCCTTGCCTTTTCGATACTTAATCACCAACTGAAATTGTTGTAGGTAATTAATCCACTTGAGTTGTCAGTTTGTCTGCAACTTTGATTGTGTCGGAGCGAACTGTAGAGGCTTGTGATCAGTAAGAATGACCGTTTCCTTGCTAAGGATGTAATGCCTCCATTACTTGAGAGCTTGCACAATGGCATACAGTTATTTTTCTTACGTTGAGTATCTTCTAACTGTGTCATTAAAAGTCTCGGAATGAAAAGCGACTGGGTGACCATACTGAGAGATCATTGCGCCCAAGGCATAGTCAGATGCGTCTGTCTCAATCTCAAAGGGTTGATGCAAATCAGGTAACACAAGTACTGGTGCAGTGCAGAGCCTGTGTTTGAACTGTTCAAAAGATGCTTGATGTGTTTCTATCCATTGGAAGCCAGTTTTCCCGTTTCCCTTCATCAACTGATTCAAGGGTCAGGCTATGTGACTGAAGCCGAGTATGAATCGTCGATAGAAATTCGCCAAACCAAGAAAAATTCTTAGTTCTTGAATGCTTCTAGGAATGGGCAAATATTTGAGGATCTGTACTTTTTCTAGATCGACGTGAATGCCTACAGAGTCAATTACATACCCCAAATATTTGAAGCTAGTCATTGCAAAAGAGCACTTGTCCATGTTCAAATAGAGCCAATGTTGCTGGAGAGTGTCGAGGACTTGTCGAATATGTCCGACATGTTCTTCCCATGATTGACTGAAAATCAATATGTCATCGAGATAGACAATAACCCATTTTCCGATGAAGGGTCGGAGAAGGTTATCCATATGTCGCATGAAGGTCACAGGTGCATTGGTTAAGCCGAAAGGCATGACTAACCATTCAAACAATCCTTCCGTGGTCTTGAAAACCATTTTCCACACATCTGAGGGCTCGATTGGAATCTGATGGTATCCCGACTTGAGGTCGATCTTAGTAAAGAATTTAGCACGTTTTAGACAGTCGATAAGCTCGTCTATCTGTGGTAGAGGGCATCGATGTTCACCGATATTTTGTTGAGAGCTCTGTAGTCGATGCACATGCGCCAAGTCCCATATTTCTTCGGAACTAGGATGATTGGACTTCGATAAGGAGAGGAGCTGAGTTGGATATGACCTTTGTCGATTAAATCTTGGATTTGTCTGCGAATCTCTTCATTTTCGAGAATGGATCTTCTATAAACAGATGCATTAGGCAAAGAAGAACCAGGAACAAGTTCAATGGAGTGTTTTACCTGGCAATGCTGAGGTAGGTACTCCGTTTGGAGCTTGAAAGAGGTTCTGGTACTCATAAAGAGTATGATTGACTTGCTGCTTCTGTCGAGAGCTGCATTGGTCGGTGACTCGACTCGTTGATGTAGTCTTCTTAGAATGTTGCGGCTTAATCATGATTAATGCAAATTTATAAGCATGATTGATGAGCTTCTTCTTCTGTTTGGCAGATATCAGTGCAACCGTCGGTGTAGGTTGACGCTCTGGTATGCTGAACCAGCTAAACTCTGCTATTGATTGGTCTTTCCACTTCCTTAGCTGCTGCCACTTCTTATACTGCTGCTCAAGGTATTTCGATGGGTAAAATTCTTTCCGGATGTGTTTGACAAATTTATCCCATGTGTCGATGGGGTCTCTTTTTTTCTCCATCTTTGTCGAGAGGTTCTCCCACTAGCAGTGCACGGAGGTTGACATCTTTAAGGACGCAATGGTGAATTTTTCAATTTTAGAGAGTTGATTTATAGTGTAATAGGATTCTAATTGTTGCACCCAATTATTGATGGATTCCACATCAATCTTTCCCTCAAGATTCGGTATGTCGAGATTCATTTGCACTTTGAAGGGGCTGATTTTATCGGAGTGAGTTCTCATCGAGGATTCTCCGGATGTCGAAGCGAATCGCAAGAGACTCTCATTGAACTAGGTGAACATTTCAGTTCATTGTCGAGCCAGAGCTTGCTCAATAAGTTGTGTTGTCTCGTCGGCTGCACGTCTATCATATGTTTCTTCTGCCATACCTGGAGATCGCATCTGCTTGGATTGCTGAGATTGCGAGCGAGTTTGAATCAGCATAAGGTAGGTAACTTAGAGAGAAGTGTATACGCAGAACTTAAGCAAGAAAACTGAGTACGCTCTGGTACCAATGATCCGTATCGTGTCCAGGAAGCACGAGGGGGACAACAGTTCGACTGAATGAGTCGGCTCTGTTATGGTGGAAGCTTAATAAAGAGAATGAGCAAAAGCAAGATTACACAATACAGATAACAAAAATATACACAGACAATATGCAGGAATGCGAACTATTCTAGATTGATCAAGATAAGATGTATATTACAATAGTTTACATGCTTATAAAGAAATTTGAGACGCTTGGGTTCCTACCCGTTACGTTCAGTTACAAGAAGAAGTTAGAGCGGTTCAATTGTTCAACCATCATAGTTGACTGGAAGACAGAGAGACAGTGTGTCGAGGTTTGACAGTCACTGGTCGCATGTCGACGATGCATGTCGATTTCATGAATTGTGAGGTCGCTGAACACGTCGAAGGTGATGAAGTTGTTGAAGTCACATCATGTCGAAACTTGTCGAAGTTGTATCAATAAAGAAGACTAGTCGAGGATGTTGAAGTTAGTATCCGACAACAAATTCCAACTGCGATGTGGATCATAAAGTCTCTTGATGCATTCATTGGTAGTATGGATTCATTGCATCCCTGCACAATGTTAGCATGCAAATCACAAGATATATGTTTATATGTGTCATAATAATATTCATATTCTATGTGGTCTCTACAACAACAGGTTTTCTGATCAATGCATATGCGAACATACCATGTGTGCTCATTCCTGAATCTCTTATAGAGTTTAGTCTGTGTGGTGTCAAGGAAGTGTTTAACATGGGGTTCACGTTCAGTAGAACCTTTTCTCAGCTTTAGCACATCTCTTTGGTTTGATGAAGGTCTAGTATGATCATGCCAAAAATTTTGTACTAACTCCTTAATAGCATCAATTAGCTTCCTATTTGCACAAGGCAACCTACCAACAAAATCCCAACAATCGTTTCCACCCGGAGTGTCAATATTTTCTCTTATAACAGAGTACTTTTTAATAGTTTTTATATTTAATTAGAGTATGTGAGAAGCGTGTGATAGAAGGATATGTTTCCTTTTGGACTTGCTTACAAATGATTCTACTAAAACACGACAAGCTGCACAAAGATCTTTTGTATGAGACGTCTTCCCAATCGCATTAAATGCAGATTGGATATTTCTAACAATATGACTGCTAGCCTATGCAATTTTAACAATATTCATGCCCAAAATTCTCCTAACAACAACTAAACAATGTGACTTTAACAAACATAGCAATAATTGGCATTTACCTGCATCACCTTTGGATTCAAAATATTCCTTGAAAATTTTGCTACATTGCCATTCGATAGTGCATTTTGGCAACTTACCTTTAAGCCCCGACATAGCACTTTCATCCACATGAATACATTTAGGAGTTCTTCTTCTTGCACTGGATAGTTGAGGTAGGGAGGTGTAGCTATGGTTTTCACCCTAGCTTGTGGAATAAGCACCTACTAAGGAGAAGGGACTCCTTAGTAGCAGTTCAATAAACAGTAAATTAAAATGCTAAAACAATATAAATTCTAAACTAGCATGAGCATTAAGAAACATAACAAAACATGGAATATAAATGGTTTTTCTTTTGTATTAAAATGTTACCTCAAGTGTAGAGATTGGTGAAGTTCTTGCAATGATCCAAGAGAGTTTCTCCAAACTCCAACTTTGCTCCTTCTCTTTCTCCAATGGTGGAAATGGGCCAAAAGGGGCACTCAATGGTGAAAGTAGCTCAAGGGTGAGCTAGGATCTCAAGAGTGATTTTGGCAGAGTAAGGGTATACTTGATTGTGGATGTAAAATGAGGGGTCTCCATCACCTATTTATAGGTTTTTGGTGGTGGAGTGTTGGCCCATGGTTTTGGGAACCATATGGTTTAGGTCAGCTGTATAGGGTTTTTTCCTCCTTTTCCCTCTTTTTCCTCATTATTTTATATTTTTTATTCCCTTTTTAGAGGGTTTTTGCTATTTTGGTGGAATTTTGGATATTTTTGGAGGGAAAAGGGGTTTTTTAGTCTTTTTGAGGATTTTTTGATGGTTTTGTGGCCTTTTGGAGGCTTTTTAGGCCTTTTGGGGGGCTTTTTAATGGGATTTCAGGGTTTTTAAGGCAAATATGGTAGGAAAATGGACAAATGAGTCATGTAATGGGGTAGATGAGGTAGTGAGCACTTTTTGGGTGTTAACAGGAGGGTGGACATGAGACATGAATACCAAAGCTTGTTTGTTGTGGTGCTTCATTCACAAATTAGGCCATAATGGGAGTGTGGTCAACATGGTTGTGGTCTTCTTGGGGAGATTGCAAATTAAGCAAGGCTTGTATGTCCATATCTACACATGCAGCATCTCCCAAAATTCTTGTGTCATGAGGAACTTCAGCATTACTCATTGATGGATTGTTGGTTGGATATTGTGTTGATGTTCGAATTTGAGTTGGGTCCATTGGATGCGACCGCTTTACCTGTGGTTTTGAATAAGAGGTTTTCATGTCAACAACTGTGTTAGGATCAGTGGCAAGATCCGGGGAAATGATAGGAACATGTATCAATCTTTCCATTCCCAACCTGGCCTTTTCTATTAATTCATTGACCTTTTCAATTGGCAGATTCCTTCTATATTTTTTTGTTCCATTGTGTGAGTTTCCCATCTCCAAAAGTCTCTTTAACAAAACTATCAGGCCTACTCCTGCAAAAGAAACAACAAATAAGATATTAGTTCCATTATACAATGAACTTGACACATTCCAACATAAATTACCACTTTACAAAGTAACACATACAACTACAAACTATGTTGGTTTATTTGTGTTCGAATAAACATCATTATCCCTTACAATTCCAATCAATATAGATGATGGTTGGTCAAGTGTAGAGTGGAGAAACTAGTGTCTTTCCTAGCCATGAATTCATAAAAATTATGGTAGTAACACCCTACAACAAAGATGGCTAGAGATTCCTTGGGAATAGTTTGATAGTTTTTCTACATCAAATAAGGTAAAGAGAATAAGTTTACTAATTACACAATGAGGAGGTTGCAAATTCCCAAGGAAGGAGAATTCAATGAGGTAGAGGAAAGTAGTCAAGCTCAAAGGAACGATATTAAAGAAGCATTATGATAAACATAGCATGAAGATGAGAGCATGGACAAAATTTCATGAACTAATCAATATGTACCCTCTCCCATGATTGCTTCTTAGGATTTTATTCAAATTGAAGAGGCTCAAGAGAGAACCTCATCATAGATGGGAATGTGTGGGGGAGCAATAGTTTGATAGTTTATGCTATAGGTTTTTCTATGGTGTACAATGTGTAAAAGATGGAGGTTTATTAAACCATTTATTTGTATTTTTTTCAAATGAAAAAGAGTTTAGGCTAGAGATGCCTTGGGAATATTTTGATAGTTTTTCTACATCAAATAAACATAGCATGAAGATGAGAGCATGGACAAAATTTCATGAACTAATCAATATGGACCCTCTCTCATGATTGCTTCTTAGGATTTTTTTCAAATTGAAGAGGCTCAAGAGAGAACCTCATCCATACAATCCTTGTGCGAAATCAAAATATATTCATGGTAATAATGATTGGTTTACATTGCATACTTCATCTTGTCTAGTGTTCATATGAGTTTTTTTAGATGTGAACTTGGGAATTCTTCTTGTTAAATTCATTGTTGTCTATGCATGGATATTGCTGTAGGCATATGATAAAAACAAAAAGGCATGGGAGAATCTCAAATCTTGTGAATGGAAAGAATTATTTATAATTCAACATACCTATTGAAATGATCTCCACTTCCAATGGAAACTAGTAGCTTGAATGTATCCACTAGATTCCAAGACCACTGAAGATGTTTGTTAGATTCTAAGGGTGATTTTGTGTCCAATATATCAATGATTTTCCAAAATATCAATGAGCGTGATCCAATAAGGAACCTGTAAGAGCTTGAAACCCGCGAAAGAAATGAAACCCGTGGTTTTTGGTAGAATTCCCAGGAACATAGAACTCTGTTTTTTTTTAACTAGCAACAGGAATGCGCACGCATGCTTAAACGTGTGCACGCATGTTTGAAGCACATACACGTCACTAGCATGCACGCGCTAAAACACACACACGCGCCCTTGCATAACATTTACACCATTTATTACCCAACATTTACACCATTTAATGCCAAACCTTCCCCCACTTCGAAAATATTTGCATAAATTGGACTCGGTGATGAAATTTGAAGGGTGGGTCTTAAATTTTATTGGAAGGGAATTTGTTCTTGGAGTCCTTCAAAGATGAAGGGCAATTCAAATAATTGTACTTCAATTGACAAGTATAATTTAACTAAACCCTTTCCCCCCAAAAATGCAAAAAAGAAATATTGCCCATCCAAATTTTTACAATCTTAAATAATTGAGCACTCCTTAATATCTACATGATAAAATTGTATCTTTTCAATAAAACCGAATTTGAACACATTTATTTGACATATATGTAACATTAATTTTATAGTTCATTAAATTAACAATTGTTTTGTTGTATTTTTTTGGGTTAGACCACACTTCATTGTATAGAAAACTACTTAGACTATGCAATAACCATATTGCGTCATCTACATCATCTTATGCATAGTGCAAGACGTTGTAACTAGATATAGTATTAAAATAAAATTAGAACCATGCAAATATTACTTATTGTTAACTATGTACAAAAACAAGCCACTAAGAAAAATGAGGCTATAATAAACCTACAATCAAAATATACATATAAAACCAACCAAAACCTTAATTCAAACTGGAGAGAGGGCAATCATCCAAGCTTGAGAGATGTAAGAATGATGGACATTAAGCACCTAAGAAAAAGTAATGCATACCTAAAAAAACCATTAAAAACATAACCTCCATACCAAGCAAGTTAGCAACGCTAGCATCATAGGGGTGTTACACCAAAATGTCGCCACCCTTGTGCAAGTGTCGCAAGTGTTGCAAGTGTCATTATCATGACCTAGTGTCGTCACCATGGCCATTGTGCAAATGTCATTATCAGGACCTAGTGTCTTCATCATGACCACTGTGTAAACTCTTTGCTCTGACCCCTAAACACATACTACGCTAAAACACACTCAACTGAAGGTTATCCCTGCCTAGTGGACCTTATTTGAGTAGGATGGTGCACTTCTCCTTCATCTGGGGTGCGCTGGCGCAATTCCTGGTCAGCTAGGGTGAGCCACTGGTGCCCTTTTTCCTCCTACAGGGTGTGCTTGACTCTCTCTGGCGCTCTGTCTCCTCTACCAGGGTGCGTCGAGGTTAGTTAGAGGCTATTTTGGGGAGTCTCAAGGTCTTTCTAGATGTTTGTTGAGGTGGAGACCTATCCCTAGACTTTGGGAGAGGTGGAATTTCGATTCCTAGCCTAATGGGAGGATCCCTTAACCATCTCCCCCTAATCCTCAACCTACCCTATCTCTTTAGCCCTCTATAAACACCCCTTCTCTCCATGGGAAGGGGAGGAAGTCTATAACACTTGCATGTTGGTAGAATTATCTTAGGATATCTCTACTCATCTCATGGGAGACCTATACTTCCTTTGGAGGCTTTGGCATTGGCATGTTGGAGGAGGGTTGCGACGTTAAGCTTTGGTTGCAATCATCTCTCTTTTGTACTTCCCTCTTTTAATATATTAATATAAACTCTTTCCACCAAATGTTGTTTTGTTAATAATGTTTGTGTAGTTTACTTGCTTAACTGTTTACTTTGATCTGTTACTGTTTAGATTCATTTTACTGCTTGCATTGTTTCTGTATGTCTTGACATGTCTTGCAGCTGAGATCTGACGACCGTGAAGCTTGTAGCAACAACAACGAGAAAGATCTACAATCTCGAGGTAAGACATCTAATCACCCGATCTTTAACTAGATCTAGGAAAGCAGTTTCATATTCTGTCTCATTTTTTCTAGACTTACATTGACCTAGGGAGATCATGCCTTAAGTTCACTTTTGGTAGATTGTCTGATAAAAAATTTGGCGACCATACTAGGGGCTTACAGTAGAATTGATTTCATATCTTTTGTCTAAGCCATTTCTATCCTTTTAAGCCTTCCTACCATCATATCTCTATCATTAAAGAGTTTCTTATGTGTCCTTGATTCTCTTTGGGATTATCATCAGGCCTCCTACCCTCCTACCTTGGGAGATCTCACATTTTTACTGCTCAAAATTTGATTAGTGCACTTGGGTAGTGCTTCCCCTGCACTCCTGTGCTCTTGCTCACTTTTCCTGAAGACAAACTATGCCGGTGGCACACCTTTCCTGTGTACAACCTGTGCCAAACCCTACCTGGCGCACCTTTCCTGTGTACAACCTGTGCTGGCCCCTTCAATCCTAGTTTTTAGCTGGGATTTCCTTCTTTTTGGGATTTTGGTATGATTGATTGTGGTTTGTAGGCTATGTATTACAGACACACACCCCCTAGGTCTAGCATTGCTCGTGTTTGGAAGTGTTTTTGTTGATTTTGGATGTTTCATTAGTCAAGTAAGTGACTCGGTTGTTGGGGGAAATTTAAATCCCCCACCGGTTGGTTCGATCTTGCCATCCTTGATCACCTTACCTAATCTTTTTAGATTTGTTCAGATCATTAGATCTAATCTCCAAACCCTTCCTCCACTCAATCATTGATTTTTTATTGCATTTGGTAGATTTTGAGCCTTTCTTGAGTGCTTTTAAGTTTGTGGGTGTTCTCATTTTTTCTTTGGTAATTTTTGGGTGATTAGAGTGCTATTAGACATTCTCTCATTTTCTGCTTGTTGATATGAAAAGTACTTACTTATCAAATTTCATCTTGATACATGCATATGAAAATCCAAGCGCTTCATTAGTTTGTTTTCAAGGACAATATTTTGTTGCATATAAAGGTTTTGTCGCATCTTTGATTTCCTTGCCTTTTTAGCCCATTATAGAGGAAAGTTAGAGTGTATGCATTCTAGGTAGGAATTCTTAATTTCATTAATGCTTAAGTTCATTTTGATTATAAAAGATACAAATATATCTCCTTACCTTAAGTAGGTTTCATCGAATGACAAAGGAAAATGTGCATTGTCATGTAGTTAGGATTTGCATTATTTTTTGTAAAATATATGACACAGTAGGATATAGATGCCATGGAGTCCTCACAGCTGAAATATTTCACTCATTTAGCAAGAAACAAGTGCAAACATGTTACAGAATGAACAAATGATCAAAATACAGAACAAATGATCAACTTTCCAGAAAACAAAAATGATCAAATATTGAGATATTATTAACTGTCTAACCTTACAAAATAGATTGGTTCATCCTTATATACAAATAGGGCAGAAAAATATCCACTTTGAATGTCCACACTTAGCTAGCTTAGATTTACCTCAATCCCCCCTACGTTTACCAAATGGTTTCCAAAATAACCGAAATAGATTCGAATTGTGCATGTGAACACTCGGTAAGCATGGGGAAACAAGATGGAGCTCACACATGTGAAGGAGATGGTTGGGTGTAATTTAGGTAGGCTAGGATAGGCCAAAAAAAACAAAAAATGGGATAAATGACTAGGTTTAGTGTATGGGCGCCCTTGGTCAAAACAACTCCCTTAAAACAGGGGATAAGGGCACCTTAGGCATGCTGGTGCAATAAATGATTGGATAAGCATTCCTAACAGCTAGTTTGACCACCTCTTTGCCCCATACTTTGGCCCAAACCTTGTAGACTTGTTCACACTAGCCCATACAAGTTCTAGCAACTTTATGATAACCAATTTCACACCTAGGAGGCATTATTAACCTGTTTAGCACCAAATAATCATAATTTAATTAATGATTAAGGTACTAAAGTACAATATTGCTCTAACACCCCCCCATAAGCTATACTTAGTGGAATATCAAAATTAAGGCCTTGGCAACTAAGGCTCAAGTCACCTTTTACAATGTAAAAATTTATTTGTCCATGTAACCAAGGAAAGAAGGAAAACCACATGGGAAATAAAACCTCCCCTAAAAAATGGACATGTGGCATATATGAAAATACACCAATATTCACCATGCATCACTCACCCCAAGGAGTGATCTAAGGTAAGTGAAGGTCTTCTCAGTAAAGCTCTTGGTGAAGATATCAACAATTTTCTCAGCAGAAGGGAAATACTGCAATGCTATGATCTGGTCATGCACCAAGCCTCGAATGTAGTGCATGTGAATCTCTATGTGCTTGGTCCTCTGTCTCTATACTAGATTAGTGGATATCTTGATTATACTCTGATTATCACACCAAATGACTATGGGTGTTTCAGACACAATCCCAAACTCTCCAAGAATACCTTGCAACCACACACATTGTGTAGTTGCATTCACTGCTCCCCTGTATTCGGCCTCAGCTGAAGATAAGTATATAGTGTATTGCTTCTTGCTTGACCAACAAATGGGACCATGTGCAAGCATAAACACATAACCAAAAGTAGACTTCCGATCAACACTATCACCAGCCCAATCAAAATTAGTAAAACCAACTAGTTCAAGAGATGAACTAGCTACATAGTGGATACCAAAATGCTTAGTAACCTGTACATAATGAAGGATCCTCTTGGATGCCTTCCAATGGATCTCATGAGGTTCTTTCATGTTCCTTGCAACAACCCCAACAACATAAGAAAAATCTGGTCGAGAGTGTGTAAGATACAACAAGCTCCCAACAAGTTGTCTCTACAGTGAGCTGTCAACTAGTGGTGAAGAACCCCAATCAGTAAGCTTAACTCCCTAAAGGAATGGGAATTTTGCAGACTTACATTCAGCCATATTGAATTTTTGCAGAAAATCTGAAGCATACCTTGACTGAGATATAGATATCCCATCCACAGTTTGGTCTATCTCCAAACCTAGAAATTGTTTCAGCAATCCTAGATCGGTCATGGAGAATGCACTGTGTAATGCACCCCTAAATGAGTCAAGTTCTTTGGTGAAGCTACCAATGATCAAAATATCATTAAAATACAATACAATAATCAATATCATATCACTAACATGCTACATATACACATTTGGATCAGACTTACACCTCTCAAACCCCAAAGATAGCAGAAAATTGTCCATTTTTGCACCAAGCTCTAGGAGCTTGCTTGAGCCCATAGAGTGACTTGTTCAACTTGCACACAAGTGTATGATCAGAAATAAAGGCTTCAGGCTACTTCATATATATCTCCTCATTCAGATCCCCATGAAGAAAGTCACTCTTCACATCCATGTGATGAACCTCCCATCGCTTGGAAGCCCCAATGACCAAAACTAGTCTTATGGAGTCCATATTAGCCACCGGTGCAAATGTCTTTGTATAGTCCACTTCTTGGACCTGAGAGTAACCCTTAGCCACCAACCTGGCCTTATACTTCAGATCATAGCCATTAGATCCAACTTTGATTCTATAAACCCATTTGCATTGCACTAGTTTCCTCTTGGGAGGAAGAGGGACCAAATCCGAAGTTTTGTTCTCATGGAGGGAGTTCATATCTTCTTGCATGGTTGTTTGCCACCTTGGGTATTTAGATGCTTCTGAGTATGAAATTGGATCAGATCCAACCATCAAATAAAATGCATCACTTAGATCTGTTATGTAGAATTTTGTCCTACGGATAAGCCAAAACTCTCTTAACTTTAAAGCAGACTTTAAACTAATCTTTAAAGCAAGAAACAAGTCAAAACAAATGCTACCTTGAATCCCTAGATCTAACAAACATCTCAAGATTAAAATGCTAGAAAGAATAGAAGAAGTTTAACTAACCTTCTATCCAGATGCTTGTTTTTGGTATTTGCTCCAGTCTCCAAGCCCTCACAAATGAACCTGTCAAAATGGAACCAAGACACAAGAATGCACTGTTCTCTAGCAACCTGAAACATGAGTTAGAATCTAAATCTATGAAAGATACAAATCATATCGTTAAAACAAGATTAACACAAATGATTTGGGAAAACAAGACAAGTTATTCCATTACAACTTGAAGAATACTTACAAAAGGTGCTTGATGTCCAAGCCAATCCCCCAGCTCCAAGTGTCTTCTCCTCTAGCTATCTCCACAATGCTGCAAGACCATAAGTTTGGTACTCTCAAGAGTCCTCCTCTTTTTCCCAATGGAATGCCTCTATTTTATAGTGAATGATGAGGTTAACCAACAAGAGAGATGGGTGGATCTAAGGAGAGATAAGTGGATCAGGGTTTCTAATCGAAGGAGATGAGTTGAGATCGAATCAGGGACCCCAATATTCCATTATCTTCGAAAATCCAAAATCTCACAAGCCAAGGGAAAAAGGCTATTAAAAGAGTACCTCGTTCTGCAAAGACTACAGAATGCGGCACTGCCGCGTCTTGGGGAAAGATCATAGCGCGGTAGTGTCTAGTACTGCGTTTTGACAAACTAGCAAGGCGCGGTAGTGTGTGTGGATAAAGTCTAAGGTGGGTCAAAACTTGTCTGGGTAGATTCAGCTTCAAGGTTGACTCATCATCCGTCTCTTTTGGATGGTTTTAAAACAGTAGGGAAAGTGTCATCAACTCGTTTTGTGATGGAGATGCGACACTGTGAAACATAGAGGTATAACAGATGCCCCCTAAAGTGTGAGGTCAGAAGGGACTGATGGCCGAAAGAATTTACGAATATAATGTGCAGAGATAGCATCGAGGAGAGCGACACCGAGCTGAAATAGAAACAAAGTGTTAGATATACCACCGAGGCGGGCATTCCCATGCTCGGAAATAGATGACTCAAAGCATGGCTGCCGACCAATACATTGCAGATCCATGAGTACTGAGATAATGTAAACTGCGGACAGATCATGGCTACTATGAACAATCGTAGATCCATGAGACAATAATGACACAGCCACGACCAATACAATAAGTGGATCTGTGTGACAATACAAGGGACATCTCCATCGCAGCCTGGACGCAGTCGAGATACAACGATGCGCCCAGGGTCTTCTACCCGATCGCAAAATATACGAATCTAACCATGTGATTACAAGGTGTTGAAGTCGAACATGGTAGAAACCATTTGATTACTGGTCAATGATGTGGACCGTTAACAAATGCGAGGGGGATCACCAATGATGACGATGATTCCCAAGGTATCAATAGTACATCTCAACGAAATGCGAATGAATGAGTTGATGTCGAGCATCCGAGAGATTGCTTGATCAGAGGTCAATGATGTGAACCTACTGTCAAACACGAGGAAACCTGCCATTGAGGCATGCAGGTACCAAGGTACTAATGGTTGATCTCTAAGTCTAATTCCCGGATAGTGATTTGGTGTCGACAGGAATAGACTCGTCGAAGGTGGGCTATGATGATTCCCACATCATCGACACGAAATCGGTATAGATGATAAGATGATGAAGCAATGGAGTATGTACTGACACAGCGGAGGCCTGACACAATGAATGACTCGAAACAATGCAACCCTTTGAACATATAACGGCATGTAACAGGACTTGGCAGTAGGGATTATTGATAAATAGAGGATAGACACCGGATGAGTGGACTCGTGGCCAGGGAGACGACTGATGATGGTGACCATAACTCAGTAAAGATGGATACCCAAATATAGACAAGAGACGGACACATGCCATGTTCAAAGGTAACGACTGACAAGCTGCCATAGATAAACTTGACTTATTCCCCCATATTTCCCCGACATGATGGACGAGTACCTCTTTCTTGTTTTGCGAGCTTGAAGAGGATAACAGATGCTCGGTGTAGCTCATCTCATGGATGAGTCCAATCTCACATGTTTTACGAACCTGAGAAAGGAGGGGTTCGTCCCAAAGTGGGTCCTTCGATGTTAAGATTTTAACGAGTCCAAGGAAGGAAAACTCGGTAGTTTTTCATATTTAGAGAGCCTGAAAAACTTTAAAGGAAGCTCCATAATGTACTTTTTCGTAAAATTTAGTCCCTCGATCCCGAAAAAGTGTAAAACAATTCCCGAGAGAACTCTCCCAGCCGAGATTGACTGAGGTATACCTTTCTCGTAAATAGTCTAGACGGGCCGAAAAAGGGGTAACCTATCACCGAATAGACGACCTTTCAAATACTTTTACAAGTGTGAAAGAGTCAAGATCACTTGGCAATCTTTTCAATTTTAAGGAGTCTGAAAAGAGATTAACTATGGACTCCTATGGTATTTTTCGTAATTTTAAATTATTTTGGTCCGAAAAAAGAATAAAATACAACCAGGATAATACTTCCCTCATTGTTTAACGAGCGTGAGTGAAGCTGACCGTACTCGACACCATTTACTTGAGTTTGACAAGCACGACACGGGTGTAAAAGCGCTTGGAATGTTTTTCAAGTTTTAAATCCAGAGCACGAAAAAGATAAAGTGGGCTCATAATGAAGGTCAAATTATGAATAAACACCAGTGTGAATGTATCGCATTTTTACCGAGGATCCTGTCAATAAATGCTCAAAAACTGGACATTAGCAATGTGAACAAGGGTTGATTTCAACTATTTAAAATAGTAATTAATTAATTAATTAAAAAAAATGTGAAAAAATGCTATATAAGGAATGGTAAAAATAGAAATTACTATTCATTTGTGTTTTTTACCCAAAGGAGACATTTTCACCCATTTAGGAGCAAGATTTCAAGGATCCATACCGGGAGTTCTGGGACACCGTTTCGACCGCCGTCTGCGCCAGGTAAGAGTGCTTGAGCCCCTCTTTCATTTTATGTAAGAAATTTTTGCTTTCACCAGGAAAAATTTGATTTTTTAGCGAGCCCTTTTGAGCAAGAATCGCCCTTCACACTACCGCGTGGGGGCCCTATCGAAAAACGTGGTACTGTCTAACAGTACCGCGATGTATCCTCAAACCGAGGTGCGGTAGTGTGGACTGCCGCGCGGTAGGATATCCCTCAGACGCGGCACAGGCTAATTTTGAGTTTAAAAAATCGAATTTTCTCCAATTTTCTGCTGAAACTAAGTTGCTAAATAGTTACTAATTGTTTTGTTTTCCCTTTTGCAGGGATTTGCAACTTATTCGGAGCAAAATGGTAAGCTGGAAAGAGAGAGAGCATGAAGCGGATGATTTTGCAGCCGAAAATGACTTACCAACCATGACTGCACTGCGAGAATGTGGTTTGCTAAAGTTCTTCAAAACCAAAGGGATTCGCCAGCAACCCAAGCTCCTTACTCATCTTATCCAATTGTGGAACCCTGACATTCGAGCTTTCCGAGTGGGAGAGCATGTGCTTGAAATCCAACTCGAGGATATTTATTTCCTCACGGGCCTCTCGAAAAGAGGGGCCCGGGTGAACTTTACCGGATACTCAGCTTCAGAATCAAGCACAGATGACTTGATTGCTCGGTATTGCCAGGCGGGTTCGAGTAAGAAAAGTGGGAAGGTGGCCATAAAGGAGGTCATAAATCTTCCTGTAAAAACCGTGCTATTCACTATCACGCGTGCAGTAGGAAGCGTGAGTCCACATCAGGCATCCCGCACACAAGTGAATCTCGCAGCAGAGTGCATGGGAGGAACAGTTTTCAACTGGTGTGAGGCAGTGTTGTCCAATCTGAAAGAACAAGTGCACAAGTGTAGGACTGGGAAAAATACCCAGTTTGGCTATGGGAGCATCCTGGTCACTTTCTTTTTGGCGAGGGTGCCACTACTGCGTCCACAGATATCTATGCACCCTCGTCCACCTACTGAGCCATGGATGGCTCGATGGAGTGATTATGCTGGATGCCTCGGGGGACCTCAGCGGCTAGCCTTTGGCGAGGACTTCTTCTCTTGGCTAGAGGAGCAGATAGTCATGATTGATGACTATCCCTACTCAGAGGTAGATTTCCATGAGGACATCGACTTGGCATTGCCGGAGGATGATGACTGGGATAACTCTGGTATGACCTTCATGGATATGTATTTTTTCCTTTTTGAATATTTAATTTTTATTGCTTTTTTAGAATGTGTAAAAGATGCCTAATGCATATTCGCATGCATGTTGCAGACCCTGGACCACAGAGGCCAGCTGGATACTCTCCACTACGTCGTGGTGGTTTCGATCGTCAAGCTGTTCCTGACGAAGAGGAAGATGAAGACGAGGCAGGAAGCGTTCGGGACATTGAGAGGAACCTGCAGGGATTGACTCATGGTATCCCTACTATGCGGATGGATGACGTTCCTTACCACCTCCAGTGGCATACTGTGGGTGTACCTGGTCGTATCAGTCGACTTCTTCGCAGGGTGGTTCGAGCTGTAGTGTGTTACCACCAGCAGCGGGAGGAGTCCGATGAGGGACATGATAGGTCTCCTAGATCTCCATAGATGGTCCTTTGATCTTTTTGCGGCATGTACACGATATGTAGGCTTTGAGGGCCAATTTTTGTATATCGGCTTTGATCCCCAATTTTGTCTTTGACACAAACTTTATGTATTTTTGAAAAAACACTCTTATATACAGTGATATGGACCTATTTTATGATCTAAATATTTACAATGACTTGTGCATTTTGTTTTTATATGATTTTTTTATGTATGGGCAAGATGCCAATCCAAAATGTAATTAGCCAATGAATCGGCAATACAATTGAATTCTCTCGGTATGTGTTGATATGTGATAAAAATTAAATGACCGATCCAAGAGGTGTACTCTTTGAAATAAACGAAGTAATGTGGGATCGCGAACTGTGTAAACACAGTTTAAATGAGAAACCACGAGTTGGGAGTCTAAAAAGACTGATAAGGAGTCAATCCCGAGTGAAGCAACCTCTGTCAAGAGACCAATGACTGCATGGTACTCCGCGATATTGTTGGTTGCAGGACCTAAAAAATTGGCTCCTGAAGAAATCAACTCGCCAGTGGGGGAATAGATCACCCATGCTGCGGAAGCGAGATTCCGGGTATGTCGGCTTGCACCGTCGGCGAATCCAAAGTAGGCAGACATCTGCGCATAAAGTCACGAGTCAAAGTAAGATGAGGTCCACGCGCGCACTAAAAAGAAAGCAAAAAGTAAACTAAGTACATTATGTACAACAAGTAACCCGCATAGGGTAACCTCATGCGTAGAAACATTTGAGGTATAACCCGTTGCGGGGCCGTGCCAATGGCGTACCATCACAATCGATTAGTTCATAGGCTCCTTTTTCTAAGACACGTTTTACAATGAAGGGGCCGTACCACATAGATTCAAGTTTACCTTTTCCAAGCTTATCATGCATCTGATCATATGTGAGCACGAGGTCACCCTCATTGAAGATCCGAGGTTGAACGGATTTGTCGTATTGAGCTTTGACGCGTTTTTTGTGAGCTTCATTAGCCAAAGCGGCGTCGCGGCGGGTTTCATCTATCTTGGCTAGGTATAGAAACCGTTCCTCTTCGGAAGTAGTGTGTGGAAGTAGCTCTATGGCTATCTTGAGTGATGGAATTTCACATTCAATCGGGAGAATGGCTTCTAGGCCGTACACCAGTTGAAATGGTGTAAACCTAGTAGCACTTTTCACTGAGGTCCGGTAGGCCCATAGTGCTGAGAATAGAGCTGAGTGCCAATTAGATTTCTGGGTACCCACAATGCGCTGAATCATTCGTTTCAGGACTTTATTAATGGCTTCAACTTGGCCATTAGCTTGTGGGTAATACGGGGTTGAGTTTTCGTGGTGAAAACCCAGTTTGGTACTTAGTTCTTCGATCATATGGTTCCTGAAATGGGAACCATGATCGGTCACAATATACTATGGGACACCGAATCTAGCTATGATATGATTGAATATGAACTGCGCTGCTATTTTGCCATCTTCAGCATATGTAGGCATCGCTTCAGCCCATTTTGTAAAATAGTCGACAGCTACTATGACATAGCTATGCCCCCCGGCTGAAGTGGGCTTACAGTGCATAAAATCGATGCCCCATTTGGAAAAGGGGCCGACGGCAATGACAGGATGGAGTGGAGCAGGATGCGAGCGTGCTTTGCTATGAAAGAATTGACATGGCGGACACTTATTGACTGTTTCAATGCAGTCTTTGAAAATTGAGGGCCAGAAGTATCCTGCTCGCAGTATTTTCTGGGCCGTAGCCATCCCAGAGAGATGACCACCGCATGCTCCAGCGTGGCAGTCGTTGAGAACACGTTCCGCCTCATCTAAAGTCAAATAGCGTCGAAGGATAGTGTCGACACCACGTCTATACAGAGTATCGTTCACTATAAGGTAGTATTTTGCGTGATGTCTGATACGTCGCCGTTCATCGCGGGTGGGATCGGGATGGAAGCGTTGGGTTTGGAGATATAAGAGAATATCCCCATACCACGGATCAGACGTGCTAATGAGGAACAATGATTCATCGGGAAGAGAATCAATGGGCTCAGATTGCTCAGTAGCACGGGGCAGGTTACAAATTAACTCAGCGAAGACCAGAGATTTCTTAGACTTGGCTTTGACAAATTCCAAGTCAAACTCTTAAAGGATGACAATCCAACGGGAGTACTTTCCCCCAAGCACTTGTCGTGTGAGGATATAGTACATTGGATTGAAATCGACGACGATGGTGGTCCGACGGAGTAAGATGTAGTGACGGAATCTCTGGACAGCAAATACTGTTGCCAGAGCCAGCTTTTCAACATGTGAGTAGCGAGTTTCAGAGTCAAGAAGACTCTTGCTGAGATAGTACACCACATGTTCTATGCCGTTGTGGTCTTCCTGGACTAACACCATACCAATGGTGGAAATCGAGGCTGCGAGATAAAGGATGTAGTCCTGTGTGTAATTGGGGGGTTTATTCACAGGATCTTTGGTTAAGGATGCCTTTAAATTGTCAAAGGAGCGTTGGGCTTCGTCATCCCATATGAAGGGAACATTCTTCTTGAGAAGCCGCATGTAGCCTTTTGTTATCTCGGACAGATTGCAGATAAAACGGCGTAGAAAGTTTGCATGCCCTTGCAAACATTGAAGTTCTGGAATATTGGTAGGTGAAGGCAGGGCTATGATAGCTGCTACCTTTGCGGGATCTAGATGTATCCCGTCTTTGGAGACTATGAAGCCCAACAGTTTTCCGGCTTCTACACAGAAGACGCACTTATGCGGGTTCAAACATATATTGTAGCGCTGGCACCTTTTGAAAATGGCACTCAAGTGTTATGGATGGTCTTCCCGAGTCCGAGAATGAGCAAGAAGGTCATCAAGATATGGCTCTACGATATGTTTGATGTCATGGAATGCGTAGGACATCGCCTGTTGGAAAGTTTCCCCTGCATTTTTCAGGCCAAAAGGTAACTTTCGATATGAAAAGATCCCCCAAGGGCAGATAAAGGCCGTTTTGTGCTGGTCGGCTGGGAGGATATCGATCTGATTATAGCCAGAGAAGCCATCCATAAATGAAAAGATAACACGTCCGGCACAGTTATCGATGATCTGGTCGATAAACGGAGTTGGGTAGTTGTCCTTGGGACAAGCCTTGTTCAAATCACGGTAATCAACACAGACTCTAATCGTTCCCTGTTTCTTGGCTACGGGAACGATGTTGGATACCCATTCTGTCAATGGGACAGGATAGATAAAACCAGCACGCAAAAGTTTTTCAACTTCTGCTTTAATGGCGGCTGCCTTACGAGGATGAACGGGTCGAAGCTTTTGCCGAACAGGTTGGGTGCCAGGGAAAGTTGGAATTTCGTGGACCACAATCGAGGGGTCAATTCCTGGCATCTCTTCATAACTCCAAGCAAAAACATCGCGGAAAGTTTTAAAGTAGGCACTATAGAACTCCGTTTCGAGGGGAGTACATGTTTTGCCAATGTGTACGTTTTCCACGATACCATGCTTCACTGAAATATCGATTGGAGTGGTTTCCATAAGATTGGCCAAGTTGCCTTCGGAAATTAACTCATCGAGGGAAGTGGGGAACTTGGTTTGAACCATCCCAAGTGAAGCGCTGGATTTGGTGTCAGGCTCAAGTGACTGAATGGTGGGGAATGAAGATCGATGATGAAATCTCCCCAAGGTGGCTCATCACCGCACATAACCTCTATGATTGATTCATCAGTGGGAAAAATCAAGTTGAGAGGATCAAAAAATGGTGGGTGTGGATGAGTTTCAGTCGAGAGCTGCGCCACTGTGTGATCAGTAGAACAGTCGACCCAATCTGTGGCTGATTGGATCGCATCATATGCTGCAAGGTTTCTTTTCAAAGGCATGGAATTGCCATAGCCTTGGATCTGAGTAGGACTCGGAATCACCCATGAATCATCGGAAGGGGTGACATGCGATGAAATCATGTTGACTGGTTGAAGATGGGTTCCCAGCTCTGGAAAAACTCCAATGAGGGAAGAATCCTTCATGAGACCAACACCTATGTCTTGGAACCGGTACCGAGGTTGATCCAATAACGGGACGGTATTGGTGGAGTTCGGATGGGAGTCTGGGATACAGTAATCCAGTTGATCAATAGTGACAATTTTCCCTTCATGAGGAAATTGTACAATCCGGAAGACTGTAGATGCTATGGCGGTCATGGCATAGAACCAGTTCCGACCAAGTAGGAGATTGTAATCCAAAGGTGCATCTACGACTTCGATGTGTACAGATACTGTTGTGCCCCCCAGTTCAACACCGATTGAGGGAATGAGTCCATATGGTTGAAAACCATGTCCACCAAACACCCTGAGAGTAGTGGGAGAAGTTGTGACCTCGGGTGAGCCTAAGGCTCTCCAGCAGTTCAAAGACATAATCGACGTGGAAGCACCCTCATCTAACAAAGTGCGGTGGATGACATTCCCACGGATTTTTGTATGCACCTGAAAGGCTAACTGGTGAGAAAGCCTAGGTTTAGCGTGCTCCAAGTTAAACATGATGGAGTTTGAGGTATCTGGGTCCAGTGCCCCCAGTGCTGAAAGTAGGGTTCTGCGCTGCGTGGGGCAGTGTTGGAGAACCTCGAGAGTCGACATAGCGCAAGGTGCTTGAGCCAAATCCTCAACAATGTTGTAGTTTTTGGTAGCTCGCGCATTCGGATTAAATGTCGCCTTTCTTATGGTGCCCTTGGGTGGGCGTAGCACTGTGTCCGTTAGCGGTCTCTCGATGTGGAGATGACCGTTACGGGGTGGGGTAGGAATCGGATCTTCAACAGGAGATTTGCCTTTAGCTATCTCCAATTGTTTGTTTGAACTTGGAGGATTGTCATACGTCTTTGAACAAGTGGTGATATTAATCTCCTCATTACTTGTCATTAGGATTTCGCGGTTTGTGGACGTCTCTCCGCGGGTGGGATTGGTCGGGTTGCCCCCTTGTGGGGATTCCTGGGAAACCATTTGCTGTTGCTGTTGGGGGAAAGGGTCAGTTAGCACTGTCGGGCGAGAGGATCCTTTAACGAACTTGTTGACCTCTTCCTTGTAGGGACAGTCATGCGTATAATGATCATCTTGACAAATCAGGCAAGGAAACTTAGCTTTCCGACGTGGTTTCTGGTCATTCTGGGTAGGTTGTGGCTTGGGGTTCTCCTACTGGTTCTTCTTGGTTTTGCCACGATTGTTTTTCTTCTTTCCTCCGGATGGTTGGGACGTATTTTGAACTGCGTTCACTTCGAAGGAGACAGCAGGAGAGGTGGAAGCTTTTGAAGCGGCCTGGGTAAAAGCGGGGGAAGCAGAAGCTTGTTGTCCCATCGAGTTGGTAGCAGGCTGAGCCTTGACTGAACCAACAATACCATCAATGGGTGGTTCAGTGGTAGGCTTTGTTGGATCAGTGTGAACACGGGAGGCATGTGGAAGAAGTTCATGTAAAGTACCGGATTGAGTATATACCAAATCCATGTATTGTGCTACCGAGATGGCTTGTTCTTCTGTAACCGGTCCGCGCATAGCAATATCTCTGGCTATGGGAGGCAAAAAGGATTTTGTAAACCAATCAGCAAGTAGCTGATCCGGAATAGGTGCCTTTATTAGCCTACGGCGTCTTCGCCACTCGTGGATGTGATCCGAAATATGTGTAGAAGTGGTTTGACGCAGTGAAGTTAGCAGTTCTGTTCCAGTCTCATACCGGATGGGGAGCTGGAAATGTGTCAGAAACTGCATAGCCAAAGTGTTGAAATCACGAAAAGAGTGTTGTGGCAGCTCGATATACCATTTTGCTGCCGTTCCGGTGACCGTGCGTTGGAAGAGCTGAAGTCGGATGGAATCATCCATCAATGAGTTGGATGAACACCAAAGATGGAAGGTCATCACGTGGTTCTTGGGGTCTTCCTCGAGCTTGGCATCGAACTTAGGAATGTCCGATGGTAGTTTGGCTGGGATAGGTGGCCAGTGAGGTTCATGCCATATAGGATCGTTGATAAGCCTCGACAAATCATGTAAGTCAAGTGTGGCCAAAAAGGGAAGTTGACGGTTGGTCTGCGGGTATGAGTAATAACCATGTGGTGCAGAGAACCCTGGAGGGCCCTGCATAGCATGCTGCAGTGTGTTATAACCGTATGTGTTTCCCACGGGATACTCCTGGAAGTTCTGCGGATAGTAAGCCATCTAGTTAACCGGTTGATTGTAAGCAGCCGGTTGGTAAGTGTTCTGCTGAGTGGGTATGGTACACTGAGGTTGTTGATACCCAGGAATGGTTGCTGTTCCTTGTTGGGGAAAAGTTCCTTGGAATTGTTGTGTTCCAGGGATGTTACCACTATACTGTGTAAGTGGAGGATTTCCCATAGCAGGGTTGGGGGGTGGCTGCGATGGTGGTGTCCATGGAAGGCTCGTTCCGCCTTGGGGAACGAGTGGAAATTGCAATGATGGGTTCCATGGAGTTGTAGCAGCTGAAGGGTAAGGGAAGCCAGAATTCAAGTTGGGGGGAATCTGAGATTGCCCTCCAGCTTGGTTCCAGTTTCCAAAAAGTGAGTACCCCCCACTCTGTGGGATTTGAGTATCCCAAGAAGGAAGTATGCCTGACAGGGGTTGTTGAGAGTAAGGCCCAGTTGGAACACCGGAATAAGGTTGTCCACTACCAGGTGGATTGTACATACCGAACTGAGTAGACGCTGCTGGTTGGGAAGCTTGTTGGATCGAGCCAATAGGTTGTCCGCCAGCAGTTAGGTTGGATGGCCCTATATGAGGAGGTTGTTGAATGGGAACTGGGTTCCCAGCAAAAGGTTGTCCTCCAACTGGTTGGGTTGATGGCCCACCAGTTGGAGGTTGTTGACTCGGAACAGGGTTCCCAACAAAAGGTTGTCCACCAACTGGTTGGGTTGATGGCCCACCAGGGGGAATTTGGTAGTTAGAGTTGGGGACCACTGTAGTCGGTTGTCCACCTCCTGAGATGGTGTAAATGGTGGCTGAGGGTGATCCTCCGGTCCAACCGGAAGATCCAGCAGTGTGACTAAGCGTTCTTCCGCCGCTGGTCAAATATGATAACGTGGATTGGCCAACGGCACCAAAAGTACCTATTTGCGGAGGGGGTCGTCCATATCGAACAGGTGAGGATGGGGAAAAAACTGGGTTATCCCTCATAGAATGTGCACCAAATATGGGTGATGACAGCAAATGCGGGGAATTTAGCCCAGGGGTATTAGCGTCGTCCATGACATGTTCAATGGTAGGAGGACCCTCAAAAACTGGGTCCGAGTTCATGTCCTGGAAAAGGTTTTGGGGATCCAGCAGGAAACTAGGTATGGTAACATCCGAAGGTCCTGCACCGTCTACAAAGGAGTGTCAAAAATCCATGCGAGACGGGATGTTGGGATCCCTATAGTCAGAAGGACGAGTGTCAGGGGGATATCTAGAGACTGACGAGAGCATGTGCTCTGTGCCGCGTCTAAACCGTGCTGATGCTAACGGAGAGTTCGCTAGGCTAACCATACTAGACTGGATGGAAGCCATGATTTCATGTCCCGGAGGGAGGTTGGGTAAAGTAATAGTACCAGGTACGTTGCTAGAAGAACTCGTTTCCTGCAGGTGAACACTGGGTGACGTAGTGATAACAGGCGGAAGATCCGCCTGGGAAGTGATGAAACCATAATCAGGTTCAAAGGGTGTGTCAGGAAGTCGAGTATCTTCAACGATTTCAACGTACCCGCCTGGGACTGAAATCAAGCCATGTATGTCCTGGTCGGACCCTTCTATGGTGCCAACAGATTCGTCTGTATCGTTGTGAAAGGTGTCTGATGGACGGGAAGTGCTGACATCGGGTAGAAGGATGACTTCTGGTCTAGTACTCTGGGTTGTACTAGGTTCAGTTGTGGTAACTGTGTCCACTGTGATAGATAAATCTGGAATGACAGTGGGTGAACTGACAATGGAGGTCTCAGATAGGCTAATGGTTGCAGAAACTGCAATAGATTCTAAGACTGTGCTGTGTGTGGCAGTTACAGGCGGAACTGAAGCCGTTTTACATATCGGCGGTGGAATGTTGCCTCGACCGGCACCGCGGCCAGGAGGAGCAGGAATGCGTGATGGAGGCGGACCAGAAGTCCGTGGCGGTGGTGGTGGTGGAGGGCTTTGGCCCTGTTGTCTTCGTGATCTTCGTGGTAGATCTGACATGATGATAGGAAAATGAAAATTGGGGGCAGTATCGTAAACAAAGAACTCAAAAACTCTAATGCAACCGAGTGTGCAGAAGAGGAACTAGAAAAAGCAAGGCTCATAGGCCAAAAAAGCAAGCTCTAAAATCTATACTGAGACCTGTGTCTCAATAAGCGAGTTGATCAACAAAACTGGCCAGAATGCCAACAAGCAGTCCCTATAAAGAAAAAATGACCCTCTACAAAGATGAGATAGCAAGCAAACTCCTAACTAAGAGCTGGAGACCTCAACAGGCTGTATCCTTCGCAAGGTGATGAAATCCAAGTCGAACAATACAACATGAGAGACCGATATAAGAAGGATATCCCTCTACCGAAAGGGATCCTGGGTAAAAGAGCCCTAGTAGAATAGATACTAAGCCACCTCGTTCATGACACGTCGGAAAAGGTTTTGGGCACTTCAGCCTTCCGAAGAAGACAGCGATCGATGTTGCCTTAGGGCTAAGTGGAGTGCGGTATTCCACAAAGTCCGTCCGGTTCTCAATCTCGCGGCCGTTTAACCCCTGAAAGTTGGAAACAGTCAGGAGGCCCTCTTCACAAACTAGCTGTGACCATGTCAATAAGTACTAGAGGATTTTAGTTCCCTAAAGACAACGACTATGTCTCAGATGAAAGCGACAAGGGGGAATTATTTTGATGCCTATCCCCGGTGTCCTACCTAACTACCAAATTCTTTTGATTTCCTCAAGTGAGGTTAAAGTTGGTTTAATTAGGGTGATTAATTTTAGTGGTTGTCTTACTCAATCGGGTAGTGGACGTGAAACTTGATGGTGTTATGACGACTCAAACCATGCAAATGATAATGAATCACAAATAAGCCTTTGTCTTCGATGAAATCTAGCTAGGGTAAAGATAGAGGTTCTTCGATCAAATATGCATGAAAATTTTCACAAGCAATCAAAGTAAAATATTTTTCTTTTCTTTTCGATTTATAAACAAAGCCAAACTGAAGTAAACACTCTTTTCAATGCACTGATTCTACAATCTACAATGCTTCTATAATGAGAATTTCTGTGGCAAAATCAATGGTTCATTTCCCTATGCAAAATACCACTAGACTTTTTCAATTTAAACAACAAAATTGCTCTCAACTAATGATCTTTTTAATTTACTGAAAATGATAAAGATAATATGACTGTAAAAACTATAGTATTCAGTAACAGAGAACAGTGGTGTTGAGTTGGTTGTGGTGAAAAAATCAAGTCAATGCAATCAAATTGGAAAAATGACCAATATGTCAAAAGTGCCACTAATTCAATCAACAATCAAGCTCACAAACTGGGTAATAAGCACACCATGCAGACTGGAAATTAACCAGGATGCTAACAGGCAATAGTAAAGACTACCTAAGGCAGAGAGAAACTCAGGAAACCAAGCAAGTAGAAAAAATTTACAAACTTGCAGACACTACCGCGGGTCAGGGTCTAACTGTAGCGTGGCACTGTGACAGTACCGCTCTGGTACTAAGGTAGAGAGCGCGGTACTACCGCGCTAGAATTAGTTCTAAGGGCGCGGTACTGTGGCAAGGGAAGGAAAAAACGCAACTTGAGAAGAAAAAATAAAATTTTCAGGGTTGTTTCTAACCCAGGGGACTCAGTGATCAAACAGGGAGATAAATACTGCGAGGAGGAGTGAATAAAGGTCAAAAAGGACCAAGATTCAAACTGGTTTGAAGTGCAACAAAAACTCACGATGCAAAGATAAATGACTATGAATTGAATCAATCAAGCAGTAATCAAAACCAGCGGAGTCGCCATTCTTGTTATGTAGAATTTTGTCCTACAGATAAGCCAAAACTCTCTTAACTTTAAAGCAGACTTTAAACTAATCTTTAAAGCAAGAAACAAGTCAAAACAAATGCTACCTTGAATCCCTAGATATAACAAACATCTCAAGATTAAAATGCTAGAAAGAATAGAAGAAGTTTAACTAACCTTCTATCCAGATGCTTGTTTTTGGTATTTGCTCCAGTCTCCAAGCCCTCACAAATGAACCTGTCAAAATGGAACCAAGACACAAGAATGCACTGTTCTCTAGCAACCTGAAACATGAGTTAGAATCTAAATCTATGAAAGATACAAATCATATCGTTAAAACAAGATTAACACAAATGATTTGGGAAAACAAGACAAGTTATTCCATTACAACTTGAAGAATACTTACAAAAGGTGCTTGATGTCCAAGCCAATCCCCCAGCTCCAAGTGTCTTCTCCTCTATCTATCTCCACAATGCTGCAAGACCATAAGTTTGGTACTCTCAAGAGTCCTCCTCTTTTTCCCAATGGAATGCCTCTCTTTTATAGTGAATGATGAGGTGAACCAACAAGAGAGATGAGTGGATCTAAGGAGAGATAAGTGGATCAGGGTTTCTAATCGAAGGAGATGAGTTGAGATCGAATCAGGGACCCCAATCTTCCATTATCTTCGAAAATCCAAAATCCCACAAGCCAAGGGAAAAAGGCTATTAAAAGAGTACCGCGTTCTGCAAAGACTGTAGAACATGGCACTGCCGCGTCTTGGGGAAAGATCATAGCGCGGTAGTGTCTAGTACCGCGTTTTGACAAACTAGCAAGGCGCGGTAGTGTGTGTGGATAAAGTCTAAGGTGGGTCAAAACTTGTCAGGGTAGATTCACCTTCAAGGTTGACTCATCATCTGTCTCTTCTGGATGGTTTAAAACAGTAGGGAAAGTGTCGTCAACTCGTTTTGTGATGGAGATGCGACACTGTGAAACATAGAGGTATAACAAGATCAGAATCACAACATGCAAAAGAATTATGAAACAGAGATCTACTTTTCCTAGCATCTTGAGGATCTCCAGCAATCTCACCAGCAGCTTGTATTGTTTTCTCAGCCCACTTGGGCCTTGATGGAGGGTCATGATCAGAATCCATATCATCATCATCTTTAGAAATATTAGAATCAGAAATATTAGTGGAAGAACCACTACTTACATCATCATCAAGAAGAGGATATGTGCATTCCCCATCACCTTGTTCTGTAGCTTGCATGAACTCTTCTTCTTGAAATTGGACACTTCATTCGATGAAAGTTTTGAGAGTGGATGGATAAAAGAGATTGTATCCCTTGGAATCCTCTGCATACCCAACCATTATTGACTCCTTGATTTGGGGCTGCAAGGCCTTTTGCTTCTCTGGAGGAATTCTAGCCCAAGCCTTTGAGCCAAAAATTCTGAAATGAGAGACATTGGGTTTGTGGCCCATCCAAGCCTCATATGGAGCCATTCCTTCCAAGGCTTTATGTGGTGCTCTGTTCTGAACATATGCAGCACAATTCATAGCTTCATCCCATAGCTTTGGAGACAAAGACTTAGCCTCCATCATGCAAGTGGCCATCTCCTTCAATGCTCTATTCTTGCTCTCTGCAACACCATTTTGCTGAGGTGTGTAGGGCACAGAATGTTGCATTTGGATGCCATTTTATTCATAGAGATGTTGCATGTCTATTGCTTGGTTTTTCAACCAAGCATGTGCAAGGATGCACCTACTAACTTGTAGTAGCAGTCTTCAAATTTAAAGCAAAAACAACTATAAACTAATCTGAATCTAACATGTGCATATAACAATAAACTTGAAAAGATTAAGAGCAAGAACAAGAAACGAAATAAAAAATGACTTTTGTATTGCAATAACTCAAATGGTGAGGATGTTTGGTGTTGATCAGCTCCAAGGTTGAGATGCTCCAGGATCTAATGGTCTCTTCTCCAAGATTGCTACAATGGTCAAAGAACTCAAGAGAGATTTTGACAGCATGAGGATAGGATGATGGATGGATGGAAAGTGAGGAGCCCCTATCACCTTTTTATAGTTTTTGGTGATGGGGAATACCATTGTGGTTTTGTGGAAACCAATGGTATTGACCAACATGGTTTAGGGCTCTTTTCCCCCTTTTTTTTCCTTTTTTGAATATTTTGAATATTTCTATTCCCTTTTAATATTTTTGGGAATTCTGGACCCTTTTTTAGGGTTTTTTGTGTTTTTTGAGGAAAAATATATATATATTGAGGGGGAAAAGGTGTATTATGGTCTTTTTGGTGACCTTTAGATGGATTTAGAGGCTCAAATGGTGGAAAAGTGGACAAATGGGTCATGTGAATAAGGGAATGAGCTAGTGAGCACTTTTTGGGTGTTAACAGATTGCCCCCTGATGTGTCAGGGCAGGAGCTCATCGTATGGCCGATATACATCATAGTTCATTTTTTTTTTTCCTGGGGTTTGGAGTAGAGAAGAGACCGGTTGGAGATTGGATCAACAGACCCTTGGAAGTTGCAAAAAACAAAAAATATTACATGGTCTCAATATGAATGAGGGATAATCTCTGATAATGGATGAGACGGGCATACCCATGCTTGTATCAAGACATATACATAACAATTATTCCCAAGAAGGGGGACCTGAATAATACATAAAAAATTTGTTGGTACATCATAATGGTCCAGAGGGGACACAATGTTGGGACATACTCATGGTCATATCATGACTGATCTGAATAACTCTTACACTGGAAATGTAGCAACCGTTCCGAATAAGGTTTCAAAAGGCTTGATGAACTACTAAAACTGAAGGTGTCCAACATCTGTAGGGACTCAACAACTGTGAGTCAACTCTGAGGAGTCTATGTAACTATATACTCGAGGGAGTATAAAACTGGGGTACATCTGAATACTGTCGCCATGCACAACCCGAATATCTATAGGAAAATGTAACTGATTGTTTCCATAAGTAGACTCTCAAATGTGGAAGAGTTAGGTGGTATCGGGGGTCTTCAACGAATAACTGTTAGGACCGATACCTTGTGTGAGTCTCAACGATGTGATCAAGGTGTTGAAGTCGAGCATGTGAGAAACAATCATTTTGAGAGGCACTGGGGACTCCTTTCAAAATGATCCGTAGGCACTCATCGCTAATGGTGACGAGTCCAAGGCACATGGACCTCTTGGTCTATCCTCTGGAATAGATTTGGTTGGCATTGACAGAGGGAGACCAACAACTACCAAGGCAATGATGTTTCCTTGGTAGGAGCGTGAGGTGTAGAACTGAAGTGTGATAGTACTGATGGTAGGACTGACATACTGTGGGGATGGAAAATAATTGGGGTCATAGAGTGGGTGGACTCAAACTTCCTTTGTTCAGAGCATGATGACATGGTTGACCTGGCAGCGTAGGGAACTGACTTGTAAATGTGGGGATCATAGCTTTAAGGACTGAAGGGTATGTATTGTAGATTGGAGTGACTCTGGGGGGGACAAACTGATGGGTGTTGTAGAGGGACTCTCAGGGTGACATACTACAGAATGCTCTGAACAAAGGCGACCAAAATGGGGAAGCTGCCATAAGAGTAGACGTGATCTGTTGTGGCGCCGAGAAGCACCATTGGGTCCTTCTTCGTAGTTTGAATGAGCTCCAAGAAGGGATAAAAGTGTGCTCTGAATTGGTACTATCCTGTGGATTTTGTGAGCCTAGGACTGTTCGTGCTCATGAGTGCTTTCATTTTTAAGGAGTCTGAAAGTGATAAGAAAACTCTGGATTGGTGGAGGAGTACCATCCTATGGATTTATGCGACCCCAAGACGATGATTGCTCGTTGTTGCTTTCATTTTTCGAGAGTCTAAAAGCAGTAAGAAGCCTCCATTGGTGTTCTTTTTCGTAAGTTAGTCTCCAAGGACTGAAAAAGCATAAAATGATGCAAATGGAGAACTCTTCTAGCCGATGTGACTAGAGTATTCCATTTTCGTAATTAGTCTACAAGTTTTGGAAAAGGGGTAAACTTATACTAGGTAGATTCCCTTTCAAATACTTTTAGCGAGCATGAAAGGAAGCAAGGTTACTCGCCGATCTTTTCATTGTTTTAGGAGTCAGAAAAGAGCTTAACAGAAACTCCCTAAGTGCCTTTTTCGTAAGAGGAATTGCTCGGCCCGAAAAAGGGATAAAACTATACCGAACAAAAATGTATTGATGAGAGCGAGAAATGGTCTCAAGCATCATCATGAGTGCGGAAAACTGAATCTGGTGACATAAAGATCGTCAAAAATGGGCAACAACCGATGTGGCACGCAAACCGAGGCGACGAGGGATAAAAAAATTTCCGATAAATCTGGAGGTGAGAGTGAGAAATGATCTCAAGCATCATCATGAGAACGGAAAACTGAATTTGGTGATATAAAATTCATCAAAAATGGATGACGACCAATGTGGCACGCAAATCGAGGCGATGAGGGGCATGGGTAAAAAATGCCAAAAAAAATCTGGAGGTGAGAGCGAGAAATGATCTCAAGCATCATCATGAGCATGGAAAACTAAATCCGGTGATATAAGAGTCATAAAAAATGGACAATGGCCAATGTGGCACGCAAACTGAGGCGATGTGGGGCGTGTAATAAATGCCTGAAAAATGGGACCTAGTGGAAATGGAAAAGGAGTGGACTATTGTGAAGTTCTTGATGTGCTGATTCCAACGGTACCAACTGTTTGAAAAATGGACATTGTATGATACCAAAATCGTTGTTGGAAGAATGGTTAAATCTCTATAAATAGTCTGTGGTCCCAATGTGACATGTGTCATTGTTACGTGCAAGTTTCACAGAGCATTTGAGTGAGGTCAAAGATCTTTCTCAATTTGTGGGAGATTTGACCATTGGAATTTCGTTCTGCGAGATTCAAGTAAGCCTATGTGCCTTAGCCTTTTCCATTACATCTTTTTTGGTTAGCGGCGGGCCCCAAAAGGCCGCGAAATTCCACTTTGGCATTCCAACGTGGAATATCGCGGGTCTGACAGTCGCAATGTTCATCGCGACTATTTGGCTGACAGTTGCGATGTTCATCGCGACTCTGGGGTCGAAACCTGCGATGTTCATCACGGGTGCGCGGCTGATACCTGCGATGATCATCACAACTTTGATGGAAAAGCTGCGATGATCATTGCGGTTAAAGGCCTGAAAGCCACGATGGAATTTTTTGAAAAATTTTGCTTCTAAAAAAATTTCTTTGTTTTTTGGCAGGATGTTGAGAAGGCCGCTAGTATCATGGCGGGAGCGAGAGATGGATGATGATTTGACACAGCGGATTCGGACCAACCAGGGTGTCCGGGATGCCTTGGCTGTAGGCGGGCTCCTAAAGTTTTCTCAGATTCCACCAATGCATTCAGTGAGAGATCTACTGAACAAATTGGTGGGTTTATGGGTTCCCGCAGAGGCTGCTTTCATGGTGGGGGGTGAGAGGTTAGAGATCACCCTTTCTGACGTTTATTTTCTTACTGGGTTGCCTCACTTAGGGGAGGTAGGGGATCTCCAGTCGAGGATACCGGATGGGTTGGATATTGAGGATCTCTTGGAGAGATTCTGTGTGCCAGGGGCTATTGTGCAGAACAGTGCATTGAGTCTGAGATCTTTGAGGGAGTGGGAGATGCGGGCGGTTGGTGCTTGCATTCTGCATGTGTTGGGTGCCGCGGCACCTCATTGTTTGTCTGGGGGGCAAGCGATGATGGTGGATTCTGTGTTGGGAGGGACCTACTATGCATGGGGTTAGATGTTATTGGCCTGTGTCTGGCGAGATCTGGACAAGGTCATCTAGGAGGGGGGAGAGTTTTGCTATGCCTCCTTTCTTTGAACGGATACCAACCTTGCGGCCGCAAGTGCCAGTTCGAGATGGGTTGGTTAGTGAGCCGTGGATGGTGCAGTGGGGGAAGATGATGCCTCGAGGTGGTGGTGGTATCCAGCAGTTCTTTTCAGAGGACATGTATGAGCAGTGGGAGCAGATCCCCCTTTTGATTGATGACTATCCATATGCTGGCATGGATTATCGAGGAGATCCGGAGATGCCTCGAGCCTAGGGGCAAGCCTGGGGCTTAGATGATATGTTTTGTTTTTGGTTCTCTACTATATCATGTGTTTATAGTACTTTGTTATCAGTATAGTTAGATATATTTATATGATATTGACTTGGTTCACTTGTGTGATTGTGCAGATATTGGTCTGAGGCCACCACCCAATCATGTAGATCGTAGGGGATGGGCGATGGTGGTCGTTCCTCCACCTGTAGCGGTACAACCTCCATTTGCTTGAGGGGATGGGTGCCCTCGAGATGATGCAGTTGAGGGTGTATGAGAGACTCTGGACATGATCCTAGCAGGGGCGCTAGAGGAGGGGTGGAGGAACTTGGACCGGGACCTTATTGAGCGTTGTTTCGATGCTCCTTGGGAGTGGCGTTTTATCCTGCTTAGAGCAGTAGTGGTGATTCCTAAGAGGAGGGCTCGGGATCAAGAGGATCCAGAGGAGCCAGAGGATCCTGGGGATCGTGATGACTAGTTGATTGTATATTTGCCCCCAAATGTTGATGAGCATATGCGGATGTTTTTTTTTTTTTTTGTATGGCTATATGTTTTTGTATATTGGGTGCTGAGGGCACCTGTGACATGTTGACTATATGATTATATATATATATATATGTTTGGTATATAGTCGTATGCACGTGGATGCACATATTGTCTATTTGTTTGCTCGTGGAGGCATGTTTGATTCCTGTATGCCTGTGGAGGAACATGTTATACACGTGGATGCAATATTTTAATTCTTGTATATGCCTGTGGAGGCACATAGTATGCACGTGGATGCAACATTTTAATTTTTTGTATATGCCCTTGGAGGCACATATTTGTTTTTCCCGTGGAGGCATGTCATACATATCTGGTGTATGTTTATGTTTGTATGCCCATGGAGGCACATGTTATGCACATGGATGCAAATTTTGTTTTTTCTACATGGTTTGATTGGTGTGCCAATCAAGAATGTTGTTTTCCATATGGTTTGCTACACTGTCGAGATTCCTTGGGACATGTGTGAATGAAATGGACTCAAACTGTCGAATCATTTGTTTATTGCATGGGAATGAGTCCAAGAAAATGCTAAGGTGACTTATGCTCATTTGGAGAACAGCAGCCAAGAGACCGATCACAGCGTCATATTCAGCTTGGTTGTTTGTGGCGGCACCTATGCACACTCCGTCAATGTGGATCAACTCATGTGAACGGGAATATATGACCCAAGATGCGGAGGAAATATTGGGAGACCAATGGCTTGCACCATCAGTGAAGTCAACGTAGCAAAGTGGAATAGGATCCATCTGTGGTCATGCAGGAAAAACAAATTTTTAGGTTTTGGTATTTTTTTGTAAAAAAAAGGAAATAAAACTGTACAATGGTGGACTGTGGTGTCCAAGCAATTTTCTATGGGTAAAAAATTGCTTGAGGTACAACCCATTATGGGGGTTGCGTAGGGGTTTTCCTTCTGAGTGAGTCAGAATGTAACATCCCCAACCATCATAGCAGTGCGATGGAGACAACGTTAGACTGAAGCTAGGGCATCTAGCCCCATGAACTTTTAAATAAGCATTCACATAATATAAAAGAACATATGGAAAAACACAACTGAAGTAATTACAATAACACATCCATCATACATTCATGATATTCATCAAATAAATAATTGCAAAGTTAACACAAGATAGTACTTATCTTATAACAAAGTAGTCCCAAGAAACTGGCTATGCAACTGCAACGTTCCACCCAACCATAGGCTAGTTGTGCTTATCAACCTCTTAATACAACTGCCACCCCCGAGCTGGGCATGATTTCTACAAGGAACCAGGGAACAACAGACTCACACATAACCAAGCATACACCAAAACGAGCCAAGCCAATCTATAATTGGATTTATCAGGCTGCTAGGAAATGGAAAGGAAGAATTGCTAAGCTAGTGAGCTCAACCACAGAGCTATGGATACCTCTACAAGATCTATTTAGCTTGGCACCCACAATGCCTACAAACCCCACTCAAGGAAGTATCCATTCACCAATTCACAGTCCCTCAGGCCATACCTTCCAATTCTAGAGTGTCCCAGGTGTGCATAGAAGAGTAGCCAGCCCTATTGATCTTTTTGAGAGGTTATTCTCCCCACTAGGTTTATCAAGCCAATTTTGTCCACTACCACTCCAAATCGTTTGCTCACAGGTTCAAACCAAAATAGGGATGCACATAACAGTAGAAGTATAAGTGCTGGGCATGAAGAAATGTTTTTACAGTGAGATGCCCAAAGATGGGGTTTTCATTAGCTTCAAAAAAATGTGGGAAACTCAAAAACGAAATGGCAATTGGGGATTCAACCTTGGTGAGCAAAACTGTTTTCAGAAAAACGCCCATGGGTATTTTGGGGCAAAAACGACCTCCCTCACAGTCCCAAATCGTGGCCCTCCTCTCCTAGCTGTTGTACAATGCAAAAATGAGCTCCCAGGCATGGAAAATGCAGGGAAAATGGTGAAACACATGATGGGGAAAGCCCAGCTAGCTCAGACTGCATGAGAGGGCAAAGGCCATGGGTTTAGAATGGCTTTGGGCACCATTTTGTGGGTGTTTTTATTTCCCCAGAAGCAAAAGTACATTTTTCCAGGTTGATGGCTTTCCCATGCACGAAATTGGCTGCCATACCTCTTCATTCCCAAGGCATTAACTACCTCAACCAATTTCTGGAAGAATTAAATGATTGGGTGCATAACCCAAAATGGATAGTTGGTGGTTTATGGGTTTTCTCATTTACACATGGATTAACACCATTGGCTCAAGGGTTTCAATAATTTCCCTCCCTATTCCTTGTAGAATCATGCCCCCATCTCTTTGTCGCATTGCATAGCTAGTTGTGGGTTTTTCATTAAAATTCGTATTTACATGATGTCTTAATTTACATTGTGCCTATCTAGCACAAGAACCATAGGCATCTATTTTTAATTGTCGATACATAAAACGATAAATCAATGGTGGGGCCTTGGCCTTGAGCTCCTCGCCATGATTAAATAACGATATTTACATCATTTACGATTTAATGCAAAGGGGGTAAAAATGGGGACATTACATTCCCCTCCCCTTACATTAGCACTGTCCTCGGTGCTCATCAAAATTGAACAAAAATGGATATGCCACCCTCATGGCATCCTATAGCTCCCATGTAGCCTCATCGGTACCGTAGTGCTTCCATTGCACCTTTACCTGTCCGATGGCTCGGTTCCGGAGCAATGTTACCTTCTTGTCGAGGATGCACAACGGATCGGTTTGGAATTCTCCCTCGGGTTCCACTTGGATCACATCCCAATTAATCACATGGTTAGGATCGTGTACATATTTCTTAAGCAAAGAGACATGAAAAACATTATGATCTTTAGTGCTAGCAGGCAATGCGAGTCTATATGCAACTGGTCCTATTCTTTCAAACACTTCAAATGGCCCACAATATCTAGTCGATAGCTTGGCACAACTCCCAAGATTCAAGGAACTCTTCCTTGATATCATTCTAAGATACACATGATCCCCAACATTGAATTCCCTATGCACTCTATGTTTATTTGCATAGCTTTTCTGTCTATCCTGGGCTATTTTTAAATTCTGTCAGGTCTTGGCAACTTCTTGCTCCATTCCTTAAGCAATTCTGGCCCAAGTACAATTCTGTTCACTGGATTGTCCCAAGTCACTGGTGTCCTACACCTTCTGCCGTACAAAGCCTCATAAGGACTCATTCCCAACGATGCTTGTTGTCCATTGTTATATGCAAATTCTACCAAGTGTAGATAATCCTCCCACTTGGATGGTTTGTCCATTACATACATGCGGAGCATGTCTTCAAGCACCCGATTTACTCTTTCTATTTGCCCATCTGTTTGAGGATGGTATGCGGTACTAAAGCTTAGCTGTGTACCCAAATCTACAAAGAGACCTTTCCAAAAATTGGAAGTGAACTTGGTATCCCTGTCAGAAATTATTGCCTTAGGCATCGGCTTTATGTGTGGACTTAACTGGTATAAAATGTGCTTCCTTTGTTAACTTGTCCACCACAACCATAATGGAATCATGTTGTCTCACAGTCATTGGCAATCTTGTAATAAAGTCCATGGATATTACTTCCCATTTCCATTCTGGAATTGGCACTGGGAGCAATAAACCTGTTGGATGTTGGTGTTCACTCTTCACCTGCTAACATTCCATGCACTTAGAAATGTATTCAGCGATGTCCTTCTTCATGCATGGAAAGAAATAATATTTTCTTGCTGTAGCAATTGTTTTCTGATATTTTGGGTGACCAGAGTATGGAGCTTTATGGATCTCATCCATAACAATTCTCCTTAAATCTGCCACATTTGGAATATAGACTCTATTCTTATAAGTAAGAAGTCCACCTTCTTCAAAATTATAGCCTTCATAGTTCTTGCCAAGGTCTTGTTGCTGCAATTTGTCCTTTATTTGCACGTATACTTCATCCTCAACAATATGGTTAACAATCTGCTGCTTCAAATCTGGTTGGCAAGTACTAAATGATGCCACATGCATTTCATGTACCTTCCTGCTGAGTGCATCAGCCACCTTGTTTTCTTTCCCTTTTATGTGTTTGATTTCAAAATCAAATTCACACAAAAATTCCAACCAACTAGCTTGCCTAGCATTTAAAGTTGGCTGATCAAACAAGTATTTCAGACCACAATGGTCTGTCCTTAACTCAAATTTTCTTCCCATTAAGTAATGCCTCCACATCTTTAAGGCATGTACTATGGCTACAAGTTCTATATCATGAGTAGCATAGTTCTTCTCATGCTCCTTCAACTTTCTTGACTCATAGCATATCACGTGGTTGTTTGGCATAAGAACTCCTCCAAGTCCTTGATTGCATGCATCGGTACACACCACAAAATCTTTTTCTGGGTCTGCAATTTTCAAAATTGGTGCACTTGTAAGAAGATTCTTCAACCGTTGAAAACTTTCCTCACATCTTGGTGACCATTCGAACTTTATCCCCTTCTTTTGCAAAGAAGTGATCGGGTTTGCAACCTTGGAGAATCCTTCGATAAACCTCCTGTAGTAACCAGCAAGGCCCATAAAAGATCTCACATCAGTCACATTCCTTGGAGTTGGCCAATTCATAATGGTTTCAATCTTCTCAGGGTCTACAGATATCCCTTCGTCGAAGATGATGTGACCCAAATAATGAATTCTATCTTTATAAAAGTCACATTCGCTCAACTTTGCATACAGCTTATGCTCCCTTAGTAATTGCATTGTCATTCTCAAAATGTTCTTCATGCTCTTCTTCATTCTTAGAATAGATGAAAATGTCGTTTAGGAATACAAGAACAAACTTGTCCAAATATTTGTTAAAAACATTATTCATGAGACAGATGAATGTAGCTGGTGCATTTGTGAGACCGAATGGTACCACTACAAACTCATAGTGTCCATACCTCGTTCTAAAGGCTGTCTTATGAATATCTTCTTCTTTGATTCTTACCTGATGGTAACCAGACCTCAAGTCAATCTTTGAGAATACCTTTGCTCCTCTCATTTGGTCAAAAAGGTCATCAATTCGGGGCAATGGGTATTTGTTCTTCATAGTGACTTTGTTTAACTGCTTGTAGTCAATACATAACCTGAGTGTTCCATATTTCATTTTCACAAATAGAATAGGTGCTCCCCACGGGGACACACTTGGCCTAATATATTTTTTTTCCAGCAACTCTTGTAATTGCATTTTCAATTCTAGCAATTCCGGTAAACTCATCCTGTAGGGTATCTTAGACACTGGTGTCGCTCCTGGCACAAGTTCAATTGTAAAGTCAATGTCTCTCTTTGGAGGGAGTCCTGGAATCTCATCAGGAAAAACATCCCTGAATTCTTGCAATACATGATAGTCCTCCAATTTAAGAGTTTCATTCTCTGCTGCCTCTAAAATGTGGGCTGCATACAATTGACATCCCTTCCTATAGAAATTCTTCAGCTGCATGGTTGAAACCTGTCTAACAGAAGTCACCTTTGGAATGCCTTTTACAACCCTCGGGTTTCCTTCTTCATCCATGCATTCAAATGTCTTATTGTAGCATTCAATTTTAACCCTGTGTGCCTCTAACCAATCCATCCCAATGAGAATATCATAGGAACCAAGTGGCAAAATATTCAGACCTGCATAAGTGAATAGCCCAAACATCTCTAATGGACATTTCTCTACTCTTTCACTAACTTTTCTCTTGGTTCTAGTGGCTAGTTGAACTAACCATGATTTACTATGCTTTAATTTCTTGAAAGCACAAATCTCAACAATTTTAGGAGTGACATAACTATGAGTAGATCCAGGATCAATCAAAATAGACACAGATTGCTTAGCAATCTTACCTTCAACTTCAACCACAATTGACTGATGATCTTCCTGGTGGTCATCTAGTGCTGCATAGATTCTAGGGATTGTCCTCGCCACTTGACCCACAGTTTTAGCTACCTGGATGTTGTGGACTTGATTTGCATTCCCATTCCGATGTGTACAGTTCCTAAGCATGTGGTCTCCTCCACAACCCCAACATTGAAGTGGTTCTCTTGGCTCCTTTGGATCTCTTGGCTTGTCTCCCATCATCCTAGTTGGCTTAGTCACAACCTGTGATGGCTGCCTTTGCTGATTCCTGAATTGAGGACTCTTGAACCCCTTCTTCCTTTGATCAAACTTTTCATTTTTCTTATCCTTCCATGCCTTATGGAATTCTGGTTTGCTTCTGTTTTGATCAAAGCAATACTTGGCCTTTCTTATGGCCTTCTCTAGAGTTCGAGGTTCATCGAACTCAATTCTATCTTTGTATGACTGGGGGAGTCCACTTAGGAAACGTTGAATTTTCACCTTATCATCTCAAATGTACTTGACATATCTTAGCAGCTCCAAGAATTTTTTTGCATATTCTTCCATGGTCAATTGTCCCAATCTTAGCTCATGGAACTCTTTGATCTTATCATCATAGTACCTATCAGAGAGGTATTTCTGCTTGAAGTATTTCTTGAACTGCTTCCACACAATCTTCCTTTCATTGATCTTCTTCACTTGCCTGATGTGTTCCCACCATATAGATGCTCTTCCATTCAAGTTGAAGATGGCTACCCTTGCCTTCATATTTCCATAGTAGTCTTGGACTTGGAAATATCGTTCTCATCCCAAGAAGCCAAGCTTCAGCTTCTTGACCAGATTTTACCTCTCCATCAAATGTAGGAGGTTTTGCCTTCTTAAATTCCCCATGCGAACTGTTCTTGTAGTGCCTCTTCCTCTTGCTTCTATGGGATGAAGAGCTCTAACCCTCAATGGATTATTCAGAGTCAGATGATTCATTAGAAGAGATTTCTAGAGTATATGTTCTATCTATAGAAACTCTTCTTGAGCTACTGGCCCTCTTACGGGAATTCCTTCTAGAACTACTCCCGCCCCTTTCTGGATTTGATGTCTGATGCCCAGAGTTTATTTGCATTTGGATGTCTGTCAAAGTCTATAGCATGGCTGCATTCAACTAATTTTGTTCCTCATGAGCTTTAATCATCCTTTCATTATCTTCTCTACAGCTTTGCAACTCCACCCTTAGGATTCTCATGGTGGCTGCAATATCTGGAGGAGTCTCTTCTTCTCCCATTAGATTCTGTTTCAACATTTTCAACATGTATGTTCTCCCTCATAGCATCTGTCTTAGGCTCATAGGGATCATGTGCATCATCCATGATGTTGATTTTCTTGGCCTAACCAAGGTCCAAAAATTTCCAACTGTACTATCTAGAGTGCTGCCCTGATGTAACTATAATTCTGCAAAATGTGTTCATCAACACAATTGTTAGCTACATTATATTCTCAGAAATTCATAAATTACTTTCATGCACGTGGGAAAATATTATATTGACAATTTGTCAAATCATAGAATTTCCTCACAATCAACGACATATGATGGGGACGATGAGGGTCAAGGGGGCTTGCCCCCTTGTGGCTTCACTGCACCACTGCAGGGCGGGTTGAGGGCAACGCCCTTGTTTTTTTCTTTTTTCTTGTTTTTTTATAAATCTTTCATTTCGCGCAATCTGGTGCATAAGTTCCATGACAATTTTTCCATTTTCGACACCTGAAAATATTGCTGAAAAATGGCTGAAATTCCTTCTTTTGGAGCAACTTGTGGATTTCTTCCGCAATTTCGGAGTTCTTCCACAATTTTGGAAGAGAATTGAAAATTCCTTTGCAGTTTCGGAAGAGAATTGGAAATTCCTTCTGCAGTTTCGGAAGAGAATTGGAATTCCTTCTGCAGTTGCGGGGTGATTTGCCAAATCCTTCCGCAGTTGTAGGGCGATTTGCCTAGTCCTTCCGCAGTTGCGGGGCAATTTGCTGAGTCCTTCCGTAGTTGCACCGAGTCCTTCCACAATTGCGGGGCGATTTGCCGAATCCTTCCGCAGTTGCGGGGCGATTTGCTGAGTCCTTCCGCAATTGCGGGAAGATTTGCCGAATCCCTTCGTAGTTGCGGGGCGATTTTCTGAATCCTTCTGCAGTTGCAGGGTGATTTGCCGAGTCCTTCTGCAGCTGTGGGGCGATTTGCCGAATCCTTCCGCAGTTGCGGGGCAATTTTTCGAATCCTTCCGCAATTTCCTTTTTGACGCCAAAAATACTTAGAAAGTTTTTTCGCTGTTTCGGGTCAACTTGGCAAGTTCTCCCGCCGTTGCGGCGAAGAATTTCGAGTTCTTCCCGAAACAGACTTTAGACAAAAAATTTCAAAAACACTTAAAACAATTTCGGATTCTTCTTTTCTTCTTCCTATGATGACTGCTACCGAGCAGGAGGTAACCTTACCTTTGTAAACTATCCAACTTAGCCAATTTAGGCCGGATGCTGAGACCCGTGGTGATCAGGAAGGGACCTTCCCATGTGACTGTAATTGGATTTGGCCCATAGAGGTCCAATGCTGCAACCAGCAGCTCTGATACCACAATGTAACGTCCCCACCCATCATACCAGTGCGATGGAGAGAACGTTAGACTGAAGCTAGGGCATCTAGCCCCATGAACTTTTAAATAAGCATTCACATAATATAAAAGAAGATATGGAAAAACACAGCGGAAGTAATTACAATAACACATCCATCATACATTCACGATATTCATCAAATAAATAATTGCAAAGTTAACACAAGAGAGTACTTATCTTATAACAAAGTAGTCCCAAGCAACTGGCTATGCAACTGCAACGTTCCACCCAACCATAGGACAGTTTCGCTTATCAACCTCTTGATACAACTGCCACCCCCGAGCTGGGCATGATTTCTATAAGGAACCAGGGAACAACAAACTCACACAGAGCCAAGCATACACCAAAATGAGCCAAGCCAATCTACAATTGGGTTTATCAGGCTGCTAGGAAATGGAAAGAAAGAATTGCTAAGCTAGTGAGCTCAACCACAGAGCTATGGATACCTCTACAAGATCTATTTAGTTTGGCACCCACAATGCCTACACACCCCACTCAAAGAAGTATTCCCTTCACCAATTCATAGTCCCTCAGGCCATACCTTCCAATTCTAGAGTGTCCCAGGTGTGCATAGAAGAGTAGCCATCCCTCTTGATCTTCTTGAAAGGTTATTCTCCCCACTAGGTTTACCAAGACAATTCTGTCCACTACCACTCCAAATCTTTTGCTCACAGGTTCAAACCAAAACAGGGATGCACATAACAGCAGAAGTATAAGTGTTGGGCATGAAGAAACATTTTTACAGTGAGATGCCCAAAGATGGGGTTTTCATTAGCTTCAAAAAAATGTGGGAAACCCAAAAATGAAATGGCAATTGGGGATTCAACCCTGGTGAGAAAAACCATTTTCAGAAAAATGCCCATGGGTATTTTGGGGCAAAAACGACCTCCCTCACAGTCCCAAATCGTGGCCCTCCTCTCCTAGATATTGTACAATGCAAAAACGAGCTCCCAGGCATGGAAAATGTAGGAAAAATGGTGAAAAACATGATGTGGAAAGCCCAACTAGCTCAGACTGCGTGAGAGGGAAAAGACCATGGGTTTAGAATGGCTTTGGGCACCATTTCGTGGGTGTTTTTCTTGCCCCATAAGAAAAAGTACATTTTTCTAGGTTGATGGATTACCCATGCATGAAATTGGCTGCCATACCTCTTCATTTCCAAGGCATTAACTACCTCAACCAATTTATGGAAGAATTAAATGATTGGGTGCATAACCCAAAATGGGTAGTTGGTGGTTTATGGGTTTTCTCATTGACACATGGATTAACACCATTGGCTCAAGGGTTTCAATAATTTACCTCCCTATTTCTTATAGAATCATGCTCCCATCTCTTTGTCGCATTGCATATCTAGTTGTGGGTTTTTCATTAAAATTCGTATTTACATGATGTCTTAATTTACATTGTGCCTATCTAGCACAAGAACCATAGGCATCTATTTTTAATTGCCGATACATAAAATGATAAATCAATGGTGGGGCCTTGGCCTTGAGCTCCTCACCGTGATTAAATAACGATATTTACATCATTTACGATTTAATGCAAAGGGGGTCAAAATGGGGACATTACACAGAATATATGCCTCCTATTCGAGGCAGGTGTGTACAATATATGGGCCTTGCCACATGGACACAAAGTTTTCTTTTCCCGTTTTGTCATGAGCTTGATCATAGGCAAGTACGAGGTCACCTTCACTAAATACTCGTGGGTGAACATGTTTATCAAAATGAAGTTTAGACTTGTTCTTGGCGGCTTCGATTGTTTGGAGATCTGCGCGGCGATCTTCGTCGGCCTGCTCTAAAAGAAGCAAGCGTTCTTCAATCATTGATTTATCGGGGTGAAGTTCTATGGAAATTTGTAATGTGGATATCTGGCATTCAATGGGGAGGACAAATTCCATGCCATGAACTAAATGGAATGGGGTAAAGCCGGTGGCGGTCTTAGTTGACGTACGGTAAGCCCATAATGCGGGGAAAATCATGTGATGCCAATTAGATCTATGTTTGTCGACGGTGCATTGGAGGATAGTCTTCAAGATTTTGTCAACAGCTTCGACTTGGCCATTCCCCTAGGGGTAGTAGGTGGAGGAGAAATGGTGTTCAAACTAAGGATTTTGGACAATTCTCTCCAAATGGAGTCTTGGAAGTGAGAGCTGTGGTCTGAGACGAGTTGTTTTGGTACTCCGAAACGAGCAATAACATGGTTGAGGAAAAAATGAGCTACAGTGTAGGCTGTGCAATTGTAAGTAGGCATGGCCTCCACCCATTTGGTAAAGTAATCAACAACCACAATGACATGTTTGTGTCCACCGGCTGATGTGGAATTGCAATCCACAAAGTCGATGGCCCATTTACAAAATAGTCCAGCAGTGATGACTGGATGAAGGAGGGTGGGTGGGGTTCTTGCCTTTGGGGCAAAGAGCTGGCAGTTTTGGCAGTGTTTGATTGTTGTGATACAATCAGTGAATAATGATGGCCAAAAATAACCTGCATGGATTACTTTGTGGGCGGTGGCCATTCCGGAGAAATGGCCATCGCAGGCACCGCTATGATAGTCATTAAGGACTTGTTCTGCTTCGTCTTGGGAAAGGCATCATCGTAAGATTGTGTCGACGCCACGTCGATAGAGGAAATCACCCAATAGGAGATAACGAGGGGCATGGTGACGGATGTGTCGGAGTCCGTCACGATCGATGTTGGGTCAAAATTTCTGTGTGCAGAGGTATACCAAAATGTCGCCATACCAAGGGTCGTCCGACGAGATAATGAACAAATGTTCGTCGATTAGATCAATCTGGATAATTGGTGATGATGATGATGATGGTAAATCCATAATGAGCCGAGCGAGTGCTAATTCTTTGGTGCTTTTTGGTGTTTTGAAATTTAGGTCATATTCTTGTAAGATGATCACCCATTTGGAAACACAGCCTTGTAGAAGGCGATGATTCAAGAGATATACCATTGGGTTGGAATTGGCCACAACCATGGTGTGGCTGAGAAGGATGTAATGTCATAGCTTTTGTACTGAAAAGATGACGGCGAGGGCCATCTTCTCTTCATGTGGGTAGCGGAGTGGTGGGCCTCACAAGGTCTGGCTCACATAATAAATTACATGCTCTTGGCGAGCGGAGTCTTCTTGGACGAGTACTCCAGAAACGGTGTAATATGATGCTGAAATGTAAAGGGTAAAGTCTTTCATGAAATCTGGGGGAGAAATCAACGGGGCACCTGTAAGTGCTTTTTTCAGGTCTGTAAAGGCTCATTCTGCTTGGTTGTCCCATATGAAGCGGGTATGAAGACGTAGCAAATGGAGGAAACCATGTACTGTGGTTGCATAGTCTGGGACAAAACGACGAAGGAAGTTGGATTTCCCCTGGAGGCTTTGGAGTTGTATTAATATACGTGGTGAGGGGAGGTCCACTATGGCTTGAAATTTTAGAGGGTCAATGGTGATCCCTTTCTCTGAAATGACAAACCCCAGCATGCGGACTACTGTAATGCAAAATACACATTTAAGTGGGTTCAAGTGGATTTTGTATTTGCGACAACGCAAGAAAACCTGTCGGAGATCTTCTAAATGGTCATATCATTTCTTAGATTGGGCGATGAGGTCATCAAGATAAACTTTAATGATTTTATGCAGATCATGAAAGAAATAAGTCATGGCTCGTTGGAAAGTGGCTCCCGCATTCTTCAGACCGAAAGGCATGATGCGATAGGAGAAGGTGCCCCATGGGGTGGTAAAAGCGGTCTTGTATTGATCTTCTTTACGGATTTTGATTTGGTTATATCCAGAGAAACCATCCATAAAAGAGAGTACCTGATGCCCCACACACTCATCGATTAGTTGGTCAATAAATTGTGTGGGGAACTTGTCTTTGGGACAAGCTAGGTTGAGGTCTCGGAAGTCAGTATAGATGCGGATGGTGCCAACTTTCTTGTTAACATGTACTGGATTTGAAACCCAGGTGGTATATGTAATCGGGTATATGAAACATGCTGCACGTAGCTTCTCGATTTTTGCTTTGACGACTGGAAGCTTCGATGGGTGAATGGGATGTTGTTTCTGGCGAACTGGTGATACATTGGGCCAAGTGTGTATGTGATGTTCCACAATGGTAGGATCAAGACCAGGCATCTTGGTATAAGACCAGGCAAAGACATCTCAAAACTCTTGGAAGAGTTTCTTATAAGCTTGGGTTTCTTTCTCAGTGCAAGATGCACCCAAAGAGATAAGCTCAGGCTTTCCAGGGGTGGTGGAGATATTGATTTTTATAATGGGTGAAATGTTAGCCATGTTACCTTCCTCGAAGGTTTATGGGGTTGGTATTGGATCTTTGAACCAATCGACCTTAGTTCGTAAGAAGTCTTTGGACTCAACAGATAGTTGGTTCACCACGGTGGACGTAGATGCCTCAAGGAGGAAGTATGATCGATGGTGCATATCATCCCAAGGGTAATCCAGTGTAGTGAGTGTTTCTAGAATCTCCTCATCAGTGCAAAAGTAGTCGGTCCATAAATTCAGTGGTTCGGGTTTATAAGTAGTTGAAATCATGTAAATGGTATTGATTTCTTCTGAATGGCACAATTCTGGAGGGAAAATTTCCTCAACAAGTGGGGGGGATATCTCTAGGTCTGCATTATTCATCTCATATAGGGCTGCTCTGTAATCTGGGAGATCTAGGCAGTGATGTGAATAATGATCGTAGATTCCGCATATTGCACAAGGGTGGTTTGTGTGCAATGATTTATCACGAGGTTGAGATGGTAATTCTAATTTGACAACTGGAATGTTGACATCATCATCCAACATATTCATGTGTTCTTGAAGTGTTGGTAGTTGTGGACATAGATGTGTGGCATGGCCAATATCATCGCACAAGGAGCACTTAGGGAGTACACGGGTTGGGGGATTCTTGGCTAATTTAGGAGTCACTGGGGGGGTGCGAGTTGTGGATGCAGTATTGTAGGTTTGAGGACCTCTGCCCCCAGTGTGGAGGGATTGAGGGGGGACATAAGTAGATGTCGATGTAGTGCCCCTTGTTGGAATTGATCGGTTTTGGGGGTTCGAAACACCAGGTGGTGGATGATTTTGGTGGTTTGGTATGCCCAGTGGTGGATGGTTTGACATATTCATGGGTTGTACCAGTTGTAAAACAACAGTCGGAGTTGACGGGGGGTTTGGTGCAAGTAAGTACCATACTGGTAATCCTATTATTAAACCTGGGAGGTTGAGTGTAGCCATTACTGGCAAGTTGAAAACTTCAGAAAAAGGAAACAAGAATGGGATGGTATGGATCGGTGTTGTTCCGATGTGAGTAGGCACGATGGGTGCTAGTGGCGGTGGTTGAGGTTGTTGAGGATGTTGTTTTTCATTGTGCGATAAGGTGCACAAATCAGATACTTTAGTTACCTGGGGAGGGGGTGGGATAGAAGGGAAAGTGGTGGTCAAGGGGGTATCTGAATATATCTCGGGTCCAACTGATGAGACGAACGATGTTGGTGCACTAAGAATGGGTTGTTCGATCATGGGAAGAACATTTTTTGGTGCTACGGGGGCATTGGGATCATAGTATGTAATCTAGTCGATTTTGACTACGTGTCCTTCATGGGGGAACATCATGATGCAAAAAAATGAAGAAGCAACAACTTTCACCTTATACATGTAGCTTCGTGCCAGAAGGAGATTGTAATCAAGTTGGGCATTAATGACCTCTATATCTATAAGAACCAATTTTCCCCCAAGTTGTATGGGTACGTTCACTAGCAATCCTTGAGATTGAGCTGCACGGCCATCGTATGCTCGTAATGCGGTAGTGGACGGTTGTAGTGTTGGGGATCCAAGTTTCTACCATACGAAAGTCGACATGACACAGGTAGAGGCCCCTTCATCAATATGCATCGATGGACAACAAGCTTGCAAATGGAGACTGAAACTTGAAAAGCTAGAGATGCAGGCATGCGAGGTTCACCTTGTTCTAAGTTGAAATCCATCATGTTAGAATCGTTAGGATCTATGGCACCGATGGCAGATAACAACAACTTTCTTTGTGCAGGACAATTCTATAATATTTTGAGAGCGGACATAGCAGTGGGGGATTGAGCTAAATCCTCTACAATGTTGTAGTTGAAAGCTACACGAGCGTTCAGGCTATTGTTAATCCGTCTCAAAGGGAAATGAGGTGCTTTGGGGTCTCCATCCATGGGCATAGTGGGTATGTGAAGTGGTTGATCACTTGGGAGAGTAGTTGATGATGGGTTAGTAGGTTTGGTCTTTGGGGCGGATCCATATTGATTGCAACGGGTTTGAAGATTGACATCATTTGATGACATCATGAGCAAATGGTGAGTGATGGACTCTGCATGCTAGTAGTCAGCTGTTGTGTAAGTGATTTGCTGTTGCGTGGTAGTGGATCCTTGAGGGGGATCATTTGGATGAGTGTTTACCATGCCTTGGTTAGGCAAGGGATTTTGCAATATCATGGGTTATTGTTGAGGGGGGTTGATGGTTGCAGCATGTCCTTGCCATTGGGTGTCGTCAGTCCAAAGTTGACGTGCTCGATCTAAATGGGGGCAATTATGTGTGTAATGTCTGTAGACTCCACATATGGAACATGGATGGTTTGTTCTCAAGTTATTATGTTTTGCCTGTTTCGGTGGACGATCAGGTTTTTGGTTGGGGGGAGTAGCGTTACGTTTTTGGTTGTTTCCGCGGTTACACCCTCTTCCATGATTTTGTTGACCTCCTTGGTTACATTGATGGTTCAGGTTTGGAGGTTGGTTTTGTTATGCGTAAACATGCCCTTGGGTAGTAGGTGGGTTTTGAGGTCGTGCAGGCTCTAGAGCAGGATGAGATGGGTAGTAAACAGAAGGGTTCTGTGGTGGCCCTGGTGTTTGTTGCAGTTGTGGGTAACCATGAGCTACTAGAAGTGTTGGAGCAAGAGGTGCTGCTTGTTGGGGATAATAAGCCGCTTGGGCTTGTGGCTGGACCGGAGTCTAGTGGACCAGTTGGTTATAATATGGAATTGACGCATAAGCTGGTGGTGCATGCCCATAACATTGTGCTGAACACGAAGGTCCATGGATGTGATGGGTGTGTGTTACTAGAGCATACGAAGTTTTAGCCCCAGAATTAGATGAAGCCCTAGAAAGGTCTGGGTGTTGTTTGTGATTGTCATGGTAAAAGGTTTGTTTTGCGCCGAAACCTGGCCATTAATTCCGTCGGCGGCATGGGATGCCCCCGGCACGTCATGGCAAGATCGATCGCCGTGCGGGGAATCAGGTAAAATAGTGTATAGATATCCTGATTGGGCATATATGAGGTCGAATTGATGAGATTTTAAGATAGCTTCTTCTTCTTACTGGGGTCGTTCGAAAGATACATATTTGGATATGAGGGGGAGGAGTGATTTGAGAAACCAGTCCAAAAAGATTTGATCATCAAGTTTTATCTTGCAGAGGCTACGGCGCTTACGCCACTCATGGATATGATCAGTGATGTGTGTAGTGGTGTTCTGTCTACAAGACAAAAGTATTTCAACTCTTGCATCATAGCGTACAGGTAGTTGGAAAAACTGGAGGAAAGTTGAGGCAAGGGATGTAAATGTGTTGTGGGTCCCATGTGGTTGCTCAATGTACCACTTGGCTGCAGAGCCAGTGAAGGTTCTTTGTAAAAGTCTCAGTCTAATGGAATCATCTACTATGGTGTTAGAGGAACACCATAGGTGAAATGACATGATGTGGTTCTGGGGATCTTCCCCGGCTTTGCCTTCAAATTTTGGGATATCTGAGGGAAGCTTTGTGGGCATGGGTGGCCACGTAGGGTTGTGTCTAATAGGATCGTTGGTTAACCTGGCTAGGTCTAGTAAGTTCAGACTAGCCATGTATGGTAGACTGGCAGATGGGTGTGGCATGTTCACTGGGGCATAACTATTAAAGGTAGCATTATGTAATGGTCCAGTGCCGCCTAAGGGTATGCTAGGTATGGAAGGGATGTGTCCTCCAACCGATGTGGTGTGGGAAGGGCCTGTGCTCCCAAGTGCAACATGGGTTGCAGAGGGGGTAGGAATGGTTCCAGGAATCCCTAGGATCTGGGTTCTGGTAATGAGAGGGGGTGTGACCCCTATGTTGGGCATACCTATAATAGGTGGTGGTCTTGTGTTGGGCATGCCTAAAGGGGGAATGGCCCCTATATTAGGCATACCTAAAGGGCTTGTGGTTACTGTGGGTGGCACAATAGTAGTAGGGTTTGTTGATGTAGCTCCAATAGTACTGGTGAAAAGTGGGTCGTATTGTGATCCAGCCATGGGGTTGGTTGCTGGTGTCTCACTAGGGTGTTCGGATTCAACCTCAGAATCAGATGTGAAATGAGGCGCGTCAGAATCGGATGACTATGTTCTATGCCGATGACGTGTCGAGTCAAGGGATAATGCTCTACGTCTATGACATGTAGCATCAAGTGTACCGAACTGAGGGGGTTCACCCTGAAAACGGAGGGATCTTCTTAAATTCTCAATGGTGAGAAATGTATCAAAAAATGTCAATGGATGGTGGTGATGTCAAAAAATTCAAAACCCTAGTGCAACAATGTGTGCAAGAGGGGAGTGAAAAAATAATGGCTCTCAAGCCAACAACCAACCTCAAAAAGCACTTATTATAATAGCTGTGCTATAATAAGTGGAGGAATCAAGAAACGTGGTCAGAATACCAAAAATCAAACAGTTCCTAGAAAAAAGTGGTGCTCACTAGACCAAAGGTGGGTATTGTATCATGCAAACACCTAACTAGAAGTATTGTGAGTCAACAAACTATATCCTTTGCAAGGTGATGAAATCCAAGTCCGACAATATAGAGTGTAGAATCAACGGCTAGATATCCCCCTACCGGGAGGGACACCGGGTAGACAATCCTAAAAAATGGCAACTAGGATACCCCGTTCATGACACGTTTGGTTGGGTGAATCTACAGTTTGGTTCTATCGCCGTTGTACTCCCATGCGGGTGTACACCGAGAACTTTGAAAGGTATCCTTCGGTTACTGAATGGATTGCGGTATTCCACTCAGGCTTTTGGAACCAATTTGGCTACTTCAACCCTCCTAAGGGAGAGGCCTTCCCGATAAATTGGTTGATAACTGTGTCAAAATTATAAGGGATTTTTGGGACCCTAAAAGGCAACCACTATGTCTCAGATGTAAATAATTGAGGGGTGTTATTGGCACACCTATCCCCCCAATCCTACCTAACTACAAGATTCTTTTAAGTGCTCCCCAAGTGGGGTTAAAATTTTTTGTTGAATTTAAGGTAGATTTTAAGGCTCAATTAATTAAAAATGTGGCAGATTGGGTGCAAGTGTGATTATTTAACTGAAAATGATTTTCCTCGCTTGGGCAATTGATTACAAATGAAAAACAAGACGATTCCAATTTGCAAAAAATAAAGGCGTTTTCTGAAATGTAAATGCTTTAACAAAAAATACTTCAAAAACTATGGATTTTCGAAATAATTTTTTCAAGGAAAGCAAATATTGTAAAAATTGTAAGAAATAAATGGATTTCTAAGTGTTTACTTGGGAAAAACTATTGAGCAAATCGGAAGTGAAATCTATGATCTAAATAGAGTGCAAAAAACCTTTCTTTCACTTATTGAAAATTTTGAAAAAGATTTTAATGGAGCATATGTATATAGAAAACGATTCACTATTGCTGCAATAATTAAAACTAAATGCTAGAAAAAATTATAGGGAAAAAATAATGCTGGAAAAATAAGCTAAATGGGCAATAATGCAACAAATTTCTTTTCTAAAAAATCGGCCGAATGAAAAAACACAGCATCGCGAGTTTCTGAGCAAAAGCTGCGATGGGCATCGCGGGTTTGGGCCGCAAAGCCGTGATGTGCAGCGTAGAAACAGGCCGTGAAGCTGCGATGGGCAGTGCGGAAAAAGGTCACGAATCTATGGCGCGCAGCACGGAATAGGGGCACGAAGCCACAATGGGCAACGTGGCAAAATGCCACGAAGCCACGGTGCACAGCGCAGAAAAAGGCCGCGAGGTCGCGGTGCATAGTGTGGAAAAAGGCCAAAAGGTCACGATGAGCCATGCGACTGTCGAGAAAAAAATCGTGATGTGAAAACGGAAAAACAAGTCACTGGAAACGAAACTGAAAAGTGAAATTTCGGTCTGTTAAAGGCTATAGAAAGGGCCAATAGCTAGGGTAGCAATGAGGATGTTCTCTAGTATGGAAGATCTGCTAATTGGAATGGTAAAACAAGTAAAAAAATAAGATCTAAAGCAAAAATTACCAAAAAATTTTAAAGCTCGAAATCTAGCAGAGTCGCCAGAAAATTGTTGCTTTGTTTTTCAACCAAGCATGTGCAAGGATGCACCTACTAACTTGTAGTATCAGTCTTCAAATTGAAAGCAAAAACAACTATCAACTAATTTGAATCTAACATGTGCATATAACAATAAACTTGAAAATATTAAGAACAAGAACAAGAAACGAAATAAAAAATGACTTTTGTATTGCAATACCTCAAATGGTGAGGATGTTTGGTGTTGAGCAGGTCCAAGGTTGAGATGCTCCGGGCTCCAATGGTCTCTTCTCCAAGATTACTACAATGGTCAAAGAACTCAAGAGAGATTTTGACAGCATGAGGATAGGATGATGGATGGATGGAAAGTGAGGAGCCCCTATCACCTTTTTATAGTTTTTGGTGATGGGGAATACCATTGTGGTTTTGTGGAAACCAATGGTATTGACCAACATGGTTTAGGGCTCTTTTCCGCCTTTTTTTTCCTTTTTTTAATATTTTTAATATTTTTATTCCCTTTTAATATTTTTGGGAATTTTGGACCCTTTTTGAGGGTTTTTTGTGTTTTTTGAGGAAATATATATATATATTGAGGGGAAAAAGGTGTATTATGGTCTTTTTGGTGACCTTTTGATGGCTTTAGAGGCTCAAATGGTGGAAAAGTGGACAAATGGGTCATGTGAATAAGGGAATGAGCTAGTGAGCACTTTTTGGGTGTTAACAATGTCCTTATTGACATACTCCCTTCCATTATTAGTCGTCAAGACCTTCATGGATCTCCCACTAAAGTTCTCCACCATGTTCTTGAAAACTTTGAAACATTGGAAAACTTCAGATTTTTGCTTGAGAAAATACAACCAACAATACCTTGAGTAGTTATCGATGAAGGTGAGCACATATTTGTTGCAGCCATAGGAGGGAGTGGGGAGTGGACCAATCAGATCAGGATTTACTGAACCAATAGGTTCAACAACTCTCCTTGCCTTCCCTTTCTCATACTTCTTCTCAGCATGCTTCCCAACAATGCACCCTTTGCAAGTGCCATTGCAAAATCTGATTTGTGGAATCCCTTCAACCATCTCTTCTTTTCTCAATGCTTGGATATATCTGTAGTTGAGATGTCCAAATATCTCATGCCATAGATTTCTGAATTCATTTCCATGTGACAGAAGTGCATTTGAGGAAGAGAACCCAAGAAAATGTGAGAACTTGTACATCTTCATATCATGGTCTGCAACACCCATTGCAACAATTTTTCCGGTGGAAATTTCTGATATCTCCACGTCATTTTGAGTGAAGATCACTCTCTTGGCTGCACCAGTGTGTGTCATCTAATATACAGAGAGTAGGTTGGCTCCAAGATCAGGTACATACATCACATTGTTGAAATACCCATTTTCCATAGATATTTTCCGAATGCCATGAGCAGGGATTTCTGAGTCATCTCCCATGTGAATGGAGGGACCATTGTATGGAGCAAGAGTAGAGAATGAATCTATTGAAGAAGCCATGTGCATTGAGGAACTTGAAGCAATGATGAAAAAGGATGACTGAGATGTACAAGCCACCAAAGCATGACACCTCTCCTTGTCTTCAAAAACACCCTCTTTCTTCTTGGAACTTTCAGGAAAGGGAATGTTGTTTTTCTGTAGGAGATGGGTCATCATGTCTATGGTTTTCTTCATGCATGAGCTCTCTGGATGAAAGCCCCTTTGAAAATAGATGCACTTATTCTTCTCCTTCTCCTTTCCTTTTTCTTTGACAGGATTCCAACCCCCATCATTGGATTTGGGCCTCTCATCCTTCTTCTTCTTCTCTTGTGGTTTCGACCCCTTGGGATTTTGCTTGCCTCTTCCATTTTTTGAATCTCCAGCTACAAGTACTCGGTATTTTTGCTTGATGGTGCCCATCAAAACCAACTTGTCTTGCTCTTGGGTTAGCATCTCCATGAAATCAGCCAAAGATGGCATCTTCTAGTTTCTAACAGTGAGCTTTGTGGAGTTGAATGTAGAGACAAAAACTGAGTACTCGGGACCCAATTTTGAGAGAATGGACAAGATCAACTATTCTTCCTTCTTGTCAATACCACATTGCTTGATTTGCAAGACCAAGATATTGAACTTGGTGAAGAAATCCTGGATGGATTCAAAATTGCTTGGACTCAGTGAGATCAACTCATTCTCAAGTTGATGCCCTCTCATCTCATCACTCTTCCCAAATAGAGACTCAAGCTTGAGACAAACTTCACTGTGCAGAGCTAGAATTTCCACATGAAATAGGAGGTCTCTCAAAATACTGAGGCAAAGGAGGCCAAATGCTTCATCCATTCTGTTAAAAAACTTCGATTTCTCCAGAGCAGAGTTTGGCTCAACCTCTGTGCCCATTGTGATCCTGAAAAGACCCTTGGATCTCAACAAAATCACCATTTCAGCCTTCCAATTGAAATAGTTGAAAGGAGTGAGTAGATTTGGGTGAGATGGCTCCATCTTCTTCTATTGATTGTGCACTCGGTAACAATGGTGCTCTTGAAAACCTGAAAATGAAAACTCTCAACACTCGAGAGGGATCTACACTTAACAGATTCGAACTCTGTTTGATAGTGGGTACATTCGGGAGAGCATCACACCCTGGATAGAATCCAGTGGATTTCTCCAATGGCTTCAATGCAATGGTTCCAGGGACTTCTGTGGTTTCTCCACTACTTCTAGCACACCACTCAAACAATATCTAGTTTGAATAGTAGTTCCAAGAGCTTCGATGCAATGTAAAATCTATGACACAGTAGGATCTAGCTACGATGGATTCCTCACAGCTAAAATATTTCACTCATTTAGCAAGAAACAAGTGCAAACATGTTACAGAATGAACAAATGATCAAAATACAGAACAAATGATCAACTTCCCAGAAAACAAAAATCATCAAATATTGAGATATTATTAACTGTCTAACCTTACAAAATATATTGGTTCATCCTTATATACAAATAGGGAGGAAAAATATCCACTTTGAGTGTCCACACTTAGCTAGCTTATATTTACCCCAATCCCCCCTAGGTTGACCAAATGGTTTCCAAAATAACCTAAATAGGTTCGAATTGTGCATGTGAACACTGGGTAAGCATAGGGAACCAAGATGGATCTCACACAAGTGAAGGAGATGGTTGGGTGGAAGTTAGGTAGGCTAGGATAGGCCAAAAACAACCAAAAATGGGATAAATGACTAGGTTCAATGTATGGGTTCCCTTGGTCAAAATATCTCCCTTAAAATAGGGGATAAGGGCTCCTTTGGCATCCTGGGGCAATAAATGGTTGGATAAGCATGCCTAACAGCTAGTTTGACCACCTCTTTGGCCCATACTTTGGCCCAAACCTTGTAGACTTGTTCACACTAGCCCATACAAGTTCTAGAAACTTTATAATAACCAGTTTAGCACCAAACAATCATAATTTAATTAATGATTAAGGTACTAAGGTACAATATTGCTCTAACATTTTTACATTTCCTGTCTACACCTCATGCATCCACCTAACCGCATAAGATAAAATTAACCCTATCTTAGGTTAAAATCATTTATGAACTATGTGTAAGTTAGTGACGTGTTTTGGCATCGTAAAACATGGCAGTTGTCGTTATTTTCCTGCACTGCATTCCAGGGGTATTGTAGTATTCCACATACCAACTGGTATATCGAATCTCTTTCACATACCAACCACTATATTGAAGGATTTTTCACGTACCTTAGGGTATATCAAAAGGCACTTCACGTACTTGGCGTATATTGAAATGTGTTTCACGTACTTGGTAGTATATCGAAAGGTCCCGTGCCATACGATTGTGCATTAGACAACACCACTATGGATTTGAGCTCCCACGTGCCTTGAGTATATCGGGAGACACTCTTAGGATTCCTGAGACCAACTGAGTTAACCATTTGGCCGTCTTGGCATCGCAATACACCGAGAACAACACTCGGGGAGATTACTACGCACGTGCCATCCAAGTAGTCGGGTATTCAAGAAAGGGTACGGTCCCAATCCTCCTTGTCGCATTTTACTATTGGACCTTGCGGTATATAGTGAGTTGTGGTGCCTTGAAAATCCTGTGAGGATCCCGACTACTTATCCACTCCTATTCACACAGTTTGCTTGTTGCTTTTAGACTTGAGTAGTGTTTGATTTGTGTGGTACTTTTGAGACTTTTAGGATGCTTTTTAGATATGGAAGATTCTTCTGAGACTACCAACCAAGAGACCCCTTTCCAGGGTATGCCATATGTTATCCCCCCTTGTGGAAATGTTGGTCCTCCCTTTATGGCTACGTTAAGTCTTCCTGGATTGGCGATAGGATTACCAGTATGGTTATTCTCCAAATCAGTTATACCAAGTGCACCAATTGTGTCAAACCTAGGTCCTTCATCACATTAGTATCAATATCATGGTGACCCTTCTCCTTATTTGTTGAATGTTGAATCGACTTCCTTCTCTTCCTCTTCTCCTACTGAAAACTTTGATGTTAGTAAGAAGGTAGGTGAGAAGAAGAAGAAAAGGAAGACTAAGAAGAAGAACACTAAGAAGAAGATCATAATCCCAGCCTCTAACCATCATGCTAGGAACTCACCAGCCCCTGATCATCATGCTGGGAGCATCGATACATCTGTTTCGAATTTTCGTAAACTGAAATTCCCTTGCAAACTTTCTAAATGGTCCCATTTTCTTAAGAGATGCCCTGGTATCTCCAAGATCGTAGAAATATGGTCGCGTTCTGAACAACCCATGTCATCAATCTCTGGACATCATACTGATGATACCTCATCAACTAGTGACATTGTAATTAAGGGTCGTAAGGGTAGAGCTGCATACCCTTGTTGGTTATGCAAGGGCATGCACCATACTTACCTTTGTCCTCGTATGGCTGAAGCTTCACAATTGTTGGAAGACATGGACATATCCCATAAACACATTCCAACTGAATATTGTAGGTTGTCCCTTGATCCTACATTGGTTTATAGGACTGTCAATCCAACCCCACCCTCGGTTGACCCCACTCTTTCATTGAAGCGTGAAAATGAAGCAGTCGATTCAACAACATCCTTGATCGACCCCATTCCTCCCTTGAGGGATGATACCCAAGCAGTTAATCAAGTCTCATTCTTGGTTGACCCCACTCATCCTATGACTAGTGAAATCCAAATGATTAATCGAGCTTCATCTTCGGTTGATCCCACTCCTCCTTTGAAGAGCGAAACGCAAGCGGTAGATCTAGTTTTATCCTCGGTCCACCCGACTCTTTCATTGGAAAATTCCCAGATTGGAGCAGTCGCCATCAGAAAATATTCGTTGTATATTGCTTTTCCAACTGAAAGTGAATTAGAAACCATTGATATCTTTCTGGTCGGTTCAGACAGTTCTAGGAAAGGAGAAGTCTCGTCCATGAGACCTCCTCCAAGTACTGAGGTTATTTCATTTGATTGGAATAGTCTAGCAGAATCTTGTCTCCCCTCAGATGTTCCTCTTTAGATATCTGTAGGTGTTTCCGATAAGGAAATATTTCGCACTATAGTTGATGAGGGAGATTTTGTTAGTATTTTATCCTCAGCTTCTTGGCAAGCTATAGGATTTCCTAAGCTTGTGCCGGTTACTGGCCAGATTTTGTCTTTTAATAGAAGTCCTATCGGACCTCTAGGGATTCTTCCCCAGTGACCTGTCACCTTGGGCGGTAAAACTGTTTATGTTGATGTCATGGTTGTCCAAGTTCCTTTAGATTTCAATCAACTCCTTGGATGTGATTATGTCTATGTTATGAAAGCCGTAGTGTCCACACTCTTTCGAGTGATGTATTTTCCCTATGAAGGGAGGATTGTGACCATTGATTAGCTTTCCTTCGTTACACCCAATCATCACATGACTTCCATTCAACAAACTTCCCTAAACGTTCCACACGTATTAGTGGTTTTCTTCCCCTTAAGCATGAGGGGCATATCTCCATCCTCTGGACATCATGCTGGGGGCCACACTACTAACCTATGGACATCATGTTGGATAAGTGCCTTTAATTTTGAGCCCAGTTTCTTTTTGTTTTAAGCTCATTAAAAAATGAAACAATACCTTGTGAGCATGGTTCTATTCCTATGTCAAGATCATTAAAAAATGAAACAATATCTTATGAGCATAGTTTTATTCCCTTTCAAGCTCGTTAAAAAATTAAATGGCCCTTTTTGGAGCATGGTTTACCTTTGGTTTCAAGCTTGTGGAAAAATGAAACCATCTTCCTATGAACATAGTTCCCTTTCTATGTCAAGCTCGTTAAAATATAAATAGGTTCCCATGAGCATGGTTCTTTTCCTGTGTCAAGCTTGTTAAAAAAAATAAAAAAATGAAATAGATCCTTTCCCTTTGAATCGAGTCTTCTCATAGACTTAGTACCTGAGCCTTATTTTCATCCGCCTAGTCCATAGGTGAATGAAATGAATCTTGGGGGGCATGTCCTCAACCTTTGTATGTTATGTTGAAGTCAACTCAATCACCTCTCCACGTCGTGTTGGAGCTAAGTCACTTACTTCTAGCAATCATGCTGGGGGTATGTACCAACCTTTGGACACCATATTGAGGAAGAGTCCACCAATGGGAACATTTTCGAGCATACTTTCCTTTTTGGTTTTCGAGCTCATTAAACCATGAAAATAATACCAAGAATTTCTTGTATCAAGCTCGCTAAAAAATGAAACAGTACCTCTAGAAATCATACTAGAAGTAAGCCGTTAGTTTCTTATGCCGGGGGCAAACTTTCCAACCTCTAGCCATTATTTTGGGAAGAAACCTGCCAATGGGCATTATCCCAAGCATAGTTATTTTATGTTACAAGCTCATTTAAAAAATGAAGCAGACATCAGGAGCATTCTTCCAATCTATCTTTGAGCTTGTTAAAAATAGTAAGATAGTGTTTGAGCTTACTTTTCACTTTTTTTGTGCTCTAGTTAAAACATCAAAAGTGGTTTGAGCTTAGTTTTTACTTTTTCGTGCTTTGGTTCAATTATGAAAAAGATTCCGAGTGCTTTTGATACCATGATCGTGCTTGATAAAAATTTGAGTAAAAAGGTGTGTCTAACGAGTATAGGTTTATCACTTTATCTGGCCTCGCTATACTATTTACGGAAAGGGAACTGTGGCAAGTTTACTTTTTCCTTTGTCGTACTCGGTTATCAACCATGAAAAAGTTGTTCATGGAGTCCTTTTTAAGATATTTTCAGACTCCTAAAATAGGAAAGGATGGCCAAGCAAAATTGATTTGTTCATGCTTGTAAAAGGATTTGAATGATCGTCTCCCTGGTGATAGTTTACCTATTTTTGGACCAGGGGGCACTATTTACGAAAAAGGAGCACTCCAGCCAATCATGACTGGAAGAGTTCTCTCTCACATTTTTTTACCCTTTTGCGGGCGTGTTGTAGCCACAACAGATCCCATGCTTAGCTAAGCACGGGAGACCCCAATTTTAATAAACACAAAGGTGTTTGGGCGAGTCATCTTGAAATTTTTAGATTTTGATTTTACCTCTAAAATTCTTCACCCATGCTTTTGGTCTGCTCGTTTGTAAGGGTTTGATTATTTCTTCCAAAGTGTTTCGGTCTGAAAAGAGCCAAAATTTTGAGTATTTTGTTGACTGTTATCATCATCCAGAAACGCGACATTTGGAGAACCCGAAACCCACAACCCGACAGGTGCGGGTTGCGGGACTGTTGGTTTTTAAGTTTTGGTTTTGGTAATTCCGAAACCCGCAACCCAACGGCTGCGGGTTGAGGAATCATTCTGTAATAAGATTGAGAAATAATTACCCCAAAACCCAAACCCCTCAATGGCAGCATTCGGCTTTCAGGATTGTGATTTTTTTTTTGTTATTTGGTGTGTACTCCTGAAATCTGCAACCTGTAATTTCGGGATGTGGCTTTCGGGATGGTTATTTCGCTTCACAGTTTAACGTTCTGAAGCCCGCCACCCGCGTAGTGGGTTTTTGGCTTTCGAAAATCTTTTTTTTTTTTACTTCCATTTTGCATACCTGCAAATCCGTACTTTCGGGTTTCGGCTTGCAGGATCTTTGAATAAGAACTTCATGAAAATACTTGAACCCGATTCCACATCTCGCTCCGGTTAATCTCAGCCGTCCGTCTGTTATGGTCTCATGGTCATGTTGATTTTGGGTAGTCAGTTAAGTCAGGCTTTTCCATTTTGTCTTTTGAAAGTTGGTTCTACCAAATTATCATTTTTCTGTGTAATCCATGACAACAGACACTAATACAAGTCTATCAGTTAATTCATGTTGGGTGGACGCCATCTCTCAGCCTTAAGTTCGCCATGTCTGGACTCGAGCTTTTACATCTTGTCGTTTTTTTGTTCCACCTCTTAATGATCATTTCTTCTCACTTATTCCCAACCTGAAATCTTTTATCATTCTCATGGAAGTTGGGTTAGATCGATCGGATTTGTTACATGCGAAGAATTGATAGTCCGTGTACTGGAACTCGTAGTCGAGACTTTTTGCAGATAAAATTTATCACCCTAACTTTCGACTCCACTATTAATTACCAATCATAATTATTGATGGAAGATTGCTTGTAACAATGTGATCGTAAAGGCAATTCAAAATCATGCAAGTAGTAATTGAACTCATACTTCGCACAAGCTTTGATCCGAATGGCACATGCCTCGGCTCTTTTCATTACAATTGAAGTAATTACAATGAATTGACGGGATACGTTTAATCATTGCAGATTGTCCCACCCGATTATCATCGACCTGCTTGTTGGCCTTTAAATAGAAATTAACATGAAATCTCCAGTTCATCCCTTGCCTTTTGGAAGATGTAAGACTCTATGTGGTATTTTTTGCGTCCTACTATCCAAGACACATTCAGAATGAATAATATTCATGCAGATGGTGAATTTTCTAATGTTCAGGTTGAAAATGAAGAACTCTACCCCTTGTTGTATCAAGAAATGTTGTCAGCACCGTTTGATGCAGGTGTTCCTGATCTTAGCAGCGGTAGCAGTGAAGAAGACTTCGAAACTTTGTCTGCCTACATGCAAAACCCTGAAGAGCAAAGGAAGGAAATTCTAGAGGAATCAACTAATATCTATACTGATGTTTTACAGGACTTTATAATCAATGACGAACCCGATGTGCCAGCTACCATTCCTGAAGTAAATCCTCTAATGGATTTCTCTGTTTTTGACAGTGGGTTCCCCTACCCCAAATGTCCTACAGCAGATGCTCTACAATCCACACCACCTGTCGATGATAGTGAAAAATCTGTGATTGAATTTTTATGGTGCCACGAGACCTTATCTGATTAAAGAACAAGTCTTTCTTTTGTAAAAGGTGGCGGAAAATCTTTTAAGCCTAAAAATAGTAATATTTCTTGGATCGATGGTTAGATCCGATTTTGTAATCCCTATTTTGTAGAATTTGTCCTTTTGGAACTCTTATGTAAATTTAGTATATAAGGAGGAATGTTTCCCTTAGTAAGTGGTTGGTAATTTTGGAATTGCAATTCAGCGGGAGATTGGACTGAAAATACTCTTTCTATCAAAGCCATTGTAATTTTTGTACAAGACTTCTCTATTCAGGAAAGTTATCTTTTAATCCACCTTCTAATGTTCTTCAAATTTATTTGAGAATTGCTAAGTTAATGTTTCAAATTTGTCATCGGTTATGTGTTTAATATTTTTGCAGGACATTCATTAATGCATAAGATCTCTCATATTGATTTCTCTGTATGTCTGGATTATGCTCAAAATTGTTCTATTAAATTTATTTAATTGAACGTTTTCACTTTTATATTTCTCCAAATGATTCGATGCAAATAAATATGTATAATCAAATATTAATTTTTCAATTAACAGAATGATTATAGATCAGATATTTGAATAGGCTTAAACACTTTAAAGAATTGTCACTTAATTTTTATTAACTGATAAGACTTTAATTAACAAGTGAAGAACCCAAGGACATTTCTGTTTAAGGTACTTAACTACTTGTTCATCACACTTCAAATATGATCTGCACAACATCAACTCTTCCTTTTAGGCTAGATCTGACTTAGAATAGATTCTTCCCTTAGGTAGGTTAAATAACAAGATTTCACACTTAGTTTTCCTTGATAGGAAAACTGATCTTTGAAGATCAAATCTTTTACTCATAGAGTGCCAGCAGAGGCCACATATTCGTGGGTGATTACCACACCAAACAGCTCGAGGATAGAATTGCCCTTGCGCAGGGTCTTTTAAAGCCTTTGGATGGGTTTTCATCCCCTGTTGTGTGCCTTGGAACCCATTCCAGCATTTTGCACTTATCCTGCACCCCTGAGGCATCAACAGGGCGAAGAGACTAACCCTAAAAAAAAGGACCTTTGGAGTCTTCTTTAGTTCTTTCTAGACTCTCTAAACATGAAATGATGCCGAGTTTACCTTCTATGGACTCATTAAAATTTGACATTGAAGGGCCCTTCATGGGATGAACCCCTCCTTTCCTAGGTTCGTAAAAAATTTGGGATTGGACTCATCCATGGGATGAGTTTTACCGAGCATCTCTTTACCCTCTTCAAGCTCGTTAAAAAATAAGTGAGGCACTCATCAGTCATGATGGGGAAAAAGGGAATATTTTGTATTACAGTTTATTTATGGAAGTACCTAGTTTCTCTTGAACATGGAACTCATTTTGCATTCGTATTCAGTACTTGGGTAATCCATTTGTATTTGAGTTCTGCTAATTTCATGAGTCATGTCACTCCTTTGGGTAATCCAAAGAATGCTTTTACTATCAATCGCGTTGGGGGTTAGTATCGTTCTTGTCATGTCAATACTTCCAAGTCATGCCATGCCGATGTTCAAGAGATGTTCATTGGTCATCATTTGCAATCAGTACACCTTCCATCATGTTGGTCTACCTTGATTCAGTCTTGCATGTTACTATACCATCCGATCTACTCTAAAACATCTGTCATCGAGTTTTGTGTCGATGATGGGGGATTCATCATGGCCCTCCTTCGACAGATTCATACTTGTTGACTTCAACACATCATCCAAGGATTGAATTTGGAAATCAATCGAGTACCTTGGGCCTGCATGCCTTAATGGCAAGTTACCTCGCTTTCAACATGAGTTTACATCATTGACTCTTGATTGAAAGATCCCATCTAGTGTTCGACTTCAAGCCCTTTATTAACATTCGATGGTTTGTACTATTATACCTTGGGTATCATTGACATCAATGGTGATTTCTCTCGTACCTGTTAACGGTATACATCAGTGACCGGTAATCAAGTGGTTTCTACCATGTTCGACGTCAAAACATTGTAATCACATGGATAGATTCATATCATTGCAGGTTCAGGTTGAAGACCTCAGGGAAGTCATATTTTACCTAGGTTGCGACGCAGATTGTGTTATCACTAAATGATGCTCCTTTACTACAGAAGGAGCATGGCTAGTTCATCTATAAAAACTGTTTAATGTAGGTTTAGGTGTATAAACTATTGAATTCATAAGAGTATAGAGACCAGGTTATATGTATCATTTAACAAGACAGTGGATGCATAAACATGACAGACGTGAATGAAAGAATACGAGTATGAACTTGAAAAAAGAGAGGTCAAGTTTGTCGGATCAAATGAACATGTAAATCATTAAACAAATAGGCTCATCTCGAAAAAAAATCACTTCAAAGAATTCCTTAAATAGACTGAAAATGTAATACATGCTTGTATAACAAAAATAGCAGTGTAATCTCTAAATCTTCCTATTACACGCTCAGCCTCTCGGTTGGAACTCCCCCTTCTAATTGCTCTTTCCAAATAGTATATATATGAAAATACCTTAACAAACTACTACAAATCCCGTGAAACAGATATCTAATAATGAATTCAAAATATGAATTTTTGAATTGCTGGAAAACTAGAGAAATGGTCTTCAAATATGAAGTTGGTTTAAACGTTGATCCCTTGCTACCAGATATGCTAGATCTGATCTTCTTGTTGCTAATTATATTCCTAGAAATTTGGGGCTGCTAAAAATAGTTTGATTTGATAACTCAAGTCGTAATTGATTTTCCATTTGTATTCCTGATTTTTGGGATTATGATCAATCCAAATTATTGGATGCCAACTACTCGGCACTAAACCTCAAGTCTAGCTGATCATCAAATCGTCAGCTTTAGTCTTCTGTCGTGGCTTGCAAAGTTTGAATATTTGGCATTAATTTGCAATTAAAACTTCGATGATCACAACTCAAAATCAAAATAGGAATTACACACTACATATATCCATTGTTCATCATGACTAGCGTTGATATATATTTTTTAATGTATCCTGAAATGATATTACTGCTTATTATAAAAAGAATAAAGTTGTCAGTGCCATAGACATTCTTCCAACGAAAATCAATGAACAATTGTAGCACAAAGTATCTTCTTTCAAAGTGAAACTCTCATCATCCTTCCTTGTAGGTGCTTTAGACATAATATTTGGATGCTTTTGACATTCCTTGAGGCATCGATTTGTGATACTTGGATCTATTTAATCATTTATTTTTATATTTTTCATTACATTAGACACTGGACTAGCACTGGCATGCTCTTCGATCTGTGTATATGCAAACATTCAACACGTTGTGCATGCTGGGCTCCATCATGAGCTCCTCCCTTGGCACACTTGAAACCTGCCTACTTGGAAACTTGACAATAGGTTTGGTTGACTTATGACATGAATGCTTTGAGAGTAACGGTTGGTGGGAACTTTCAGGTGGGACCAAAGATTGGTTACAAAACCTTTACCCAAAAACTCATGATTTCAATAAGTCATGGAGATTCTAAAAACATTAAGACTTGATTATTATGATAGATCTGGGCTTACCATCAGCTCTAAATGCAAATGATGGAGAAAATCATAAAATGGGAGGTGAATGAAGACTTTAGTGAAAGGATTGACTTTTGACTTTAGATGGGTTTTGTTCATATGCGCTTCCAGAATCCGAAAATCTGATGGGAAGATCCTAGTACTTACAGATTGTTTGAGTCATGTTACATGGATCCACATTGTATTGGTCATGGCTGTGTTATCATCTTATCATGGATTTACGATTGTGTCTAGTATCCATAATTGTGTTCAGTCGGTCTTTACTACCATGGATCTACAGTGTATTGGTCGGCAGCCATGTTTTGTGTCATATGAGACTTGTGGATCTCAGGGTCATTTCTGCAGCAGCTCCTTCCAACCAACAAGTCCTTTCCATTATTCTTTTCTTACTACAAATCATTTCACTTGTCTTATTCCATTAGCTTCATGCTTTGGGGGCATTCTGTTACACCAAAATGTTGTCACCCTTGTGCAAGTGTCGCAAGTGTTGCAAGTGTCGTTATCATGACTTAGTGTCGTCACCATTACCATTATGAAAATGTCGTTTCAGGACCTAGTGTCGTCATCATGATCATTGTGTAAACTCTTTGCTCTAACCCCTAAACTCATACTGGGATAAAACACACTCAACTGAAGGTTATCCCTTCCTGGTTGACCCTATTTGAGTAGGCTGGCACACTTCTCCTTCATCTGGGGTGCATCGATGCAATTCCTGGTCAGCTAGGGTAAGCCACTGACGCCCTTTGTCCTCCTACAGGGTGCGCCTGACTCTCTCTGGCGCTCTGTCTCCTCTACCAAGTGGTGCCGAGGCTAGTTAGAGGCTATTTTGGGGAGTCTCAAGGTCTTTCTATATGTTTGTTGAGGTGGATACCTATCCCTAGACTTTGGGAGAGGTGGCATTTCGGTTCCTAACGTAATGGAAGGATACCTTAACCATATCCCCCTAATCCTCAACCTACCCTATCTCTTATCCCTATATAAACACCCCCTCTCTCCATGGGAAGGGGAGGAAGTCTATAGCACTTTCATGCTGGTGAAATTAGCTTAAGATATCTCTACTCATCTCTTGGGAGACCTATACTTGCTTTGGAGGCTTTGGCATTGGCTTGTTGGAGGAGGATTGCGATGTTAATCTTTGGTTGTAATCATCTCTCTTTTGTACTTCCCTCTTTTAATACAGTAATATAAACTCATTCCACCAAATGTTGTTGTGTTAACAATGTTTGTGTAGTTTACTTGCTTAACTGTTTACTTAGATCTGTTACTTTTTAGATGTGTTTTACTGCTTTCATTTTTTCTGTATGTCTTGACAGGTCTTGTAGCTGAGATATGACGACCGTGAAACTTGGAGCAACAACAAGGAGAAATATATACAATCTCGAGGTAAGACTTCTAATAACCCGATCTTTAACTAGATCTAGAAAAGCAGTTTCATATTCTATCTCATTTGTTCTAGACTTACATTGAGCTAGGGAGATCATGCCTTAAGTCTGCTTTTGTTAGATTGTCCAATAACAAGGGGCACCGACATCAAATTTTGTTGTTCAAGACTTGTCACGAAAACATACAGGTATGGGATGGAGGGGAAATGGAATCAAGCCTAAGTCAACTGGAGCCTTTGTTACATCGTAATCTTCCACCCTGTGAGCATCAGCATTATTTGGCCTATAAGATCCATTTCAGTGAATCAGATTCACTTATATCCTTCAGAGATACTATTTTTCCCTATTTTTATTCCTACCTGCATGTTGCATCACTATAGCATGCGTACCCACAAGTTGCATCACTATAGCTCGCGGGTATCAAGTAAATGGTAAAAACCACTATTAATTACTTTTTACTCCCAAAAAGTGGTCATTGGGTGACCTTTGGCTCTCCATCTTCCTGAGTAATGTCTCGATGTGTCCTTTCACCTACCTTTGAGAGGACTATATATTGAGCACATATGGCTTATGGATGGGAGGAAGAGGAGAATAACAAGACAACTCTAGTGGAGTTTTTCCCTATCTTGAGTTTGCACTCATTGATCCTTGTAGTTGTGGACCATTTATGTTCACCTTCCAAACTCCTTTCTAGTTTGAGTTTTCCATTCATGGAGGATTGAAGTGGTGGAGGCACAAGTGGATTGATCAAGATCTTGGTTCAGATTGGTTGCCGGCAAGAGGTCGTATTAGTTTGTACTTATTCTTGTTCATTAATAGAAATGCTCATATTCTCGTCCATTCATGGTGTGAATGTTGTTTATTATACATTGGGTTGCATTTGATTATGATATTATGGACCATTGTTATTGATAATGTTAATGTCAATTATATATTATATGTACTTATTGGATATTGGCTATCAAGACTAATTTGTAGATTTCAAGTGCATGTATTGAAAGCTCCAACGGGGATCTACATCAAACGCTTGGATCGAGGTTGGTTACATTTCTCCATTATCTTAACGTTGTCATTTATAATAGCATTGCTTTGAGAATTGAGTAGATTTCTGGTAGTCATATGTTTGTTGTTGTATTCCCAAGCCATAGTGAGTTTTCTCCAATACAACCTTGCGACTCGCTACATATTTGAGTCTCGCCAATCTACCTTTTAAATTGAACCAGAATAACAAAAGAAGTTTGTTAATGGATCGATTTGCAAAAATTATAGATAGATGAGTAATTAAGAGCTCGAGGCTCTAAAATTCGATGTGTTTTTTACCAATCCACGATTCGGTGAATTCATAGTCATTGGCATGAAATTTAAGATATTTAATGAAAGAATTAATGTATCTACCTCTTTGTCAAAACTATTTTCCAGGCTGATGCAGGCCACTGCCCTCCTTATTGTCTTACCAAAAGGCATGAGAATGAGGAATAAGACTTAAAATTATGGACTTCACCATCAAATAAGTCTTACAATCACATTGGTAAGGAGTGATAAGAAGATCACAACAATCCAACATGTCAAATATCAGATGATAGTGTCAATTAAAGACTTATATGGTAAATTTAATAAGACTTACTTATAGTTGTTTCGGGAGCTTACTCTTTGCGTCTTGACACATTTGATCATTTATGGTTGTCTATGCTCCTTGACCCAATTGATATTGTAAGGTGATGATGTGCGTGAATAATAATCCTTATTTATGACTATGTGATGAGGATTTAAATGGAAGAGAATGTAAAGACATGTTATTTTTATACGTATTTTGGTGGCGAGTGTCGAAGAGAAATGTGGTGATTAACCACATATGTTTGGAAGGACAGAGGAAGGTTACATGATAATGATCATGCCACCCATCAAATTGTAGACAATTCCTGAGCCAAAAATTGTTTTCTTAAATTTTATTAATAACCATTGTGGTACTTTGGTCCAAATGTTTTTTCTAACTCATTGTTTCTCCATATTGTGTGCCTACTGCCACCTCTCTATATCAATGCATAAATCAACCTCTGCTTGGTTTTTGGTTATAGTTGCATGCCATTATTTGTAGTTGCATTCCATTGAGTGTTGTTTAGAGTTTTCATGAGTCTGTGACATTCATGCAGTAAATGAAGTCTTGTAGAGGAGGACTCATCAAAGAGGCAATTTGAATTTCATTTTGACAAAAAACATATTTTGTAAAGATCAAATGCCATGAATGCATCCTCGGACTACCATGCAAGACCATGGATATGTTGCAAAGAATTGAACATCATCGAAGAATGAAAACAGGTTCTTTGAGATCTTATTGAAGCATATTGAGCTCATTTGAATTCCACTTGAGCCTTAATTGAAAATTCTAGACCTCAAGCGTCATCAATAGCACATATAATCCATGACACTATCCCTCTACAAGGATTATTTTGCATATGAATTTAATATTGCTTCCATTATAATGTCTTGGGAATCAAGGATTTATCTTGGCTCCTTAACCATGGCTAGTGGAGGGAAACAAGAGCCTCCAACACTAACTCTTGCTTCTTAGGCACAAACACCATGAATCAGTCCCTGGACCACCACATATGAAATCTATAGGTTATTAGTCAACTTCAAGTGTGTTATGTGTGCCATGACTAGGTTAGTTGCGAACCAAAAATGGGTCTCAAGGTCTGACCAAGGTATATGGACAACAAGAATCTTCTCATGCCTTAAATGAAGCTTCTGAGGCTCAAGCAGCATGAACAACACCTACAACTCAAGAAGCTTCTTAGGATACGATGTTGAATGCATCTTCAAACCACCTTACATAACCCTTGTAGGGTATCTCTAGCAAATATAGAGGGATACATATACCATGATTAGGATACATTGCATGGCTTAAACAAGATGATGATTATGATGATGATGATGATGATGACGACTAATATCGTCATCATCATCCTCATCCTCCTCCTCCTCATCATCATCGTCATCATCATCATCGTAATTGTTGTCACCATCATCACTATCATCATCATCATCATCATCATCTTCATCATCATCATCATCATCATCATCAAAATAATCAAAATCATATTCGTCATCATCATCATCATCCCCATCATCATCCTCTTCTTCATCATCATCATCATCATCAACATCTTCATCATCGTATTCATCATCAACATCATTATCATCGTCATCATCTTCATCATCATCATTCATCATCATCATTGATTATGATGATGATGACGAATATGATGATGATGATGATGAAGATGATGAAGATGATGGATGATGATGAAGATGAGTACAAAGATGAATATGATGATGATGACGATGACGAATATGATCATCATCATCATCCTCATCATCATCCTCATCCTCATCCTCATCATCATCATAATCATCTTTGTCATCATCCTCATCATCATCATCATCCTCATCATCATCATCATCCTCATCATCATCATCATCCTCAGCATCATCATCATCATCATCGTCGTCATCATCACCCTCTTCCTCATCATCATAATCATCATCATCTTGGTCATCATCTTCATCATCAACATCATCATCTTCATCTTCATCTTCATCATCATCATCTTCATTATCATCATCATATTCATCATCATCATCATCATCATCATCATCATCATCATCATCCTCATCATCATCATCATCATCCTCAGCATCCTCATCATCGTCATCACACTCTTCGTCATCATCATCATCATCATCGTCATCGTCATCATCATCATCATCATCCTCATCCTCATCATCATCATCGTCGTCGTCGTCATCATCATCATCGTCGTCGTCATCATCATCATCACCCTCTTCCTCCTCCTCCACCTCCTCATCATCCTCCTCCTCCTCCTCCTCATCATCAACATCATAGCCATCCTCATCATCTTCGTCACCATCATCATCATCATCATCATCATCATCATCATCATCATCATCCTCATCATCGTCCTCATCATCATCATCGTCATCATAATCAACATCTTCGTCATCATCTTCATCATCAACATCATCATCATCATCATTGATAATGATGATTATGACGAAGATGATAATGCTGTTGATGATGATGATGAAGATGATGGATGATGATGAAGATGAGTAGTAAGATGAAGATGATGATTCTGATGATGACAAATATGATCATCATCATCATCCTCATCATCCTCATCCTCATCATCATCCTCATCCTCATCATCATCATCTTCATCATCATCATCATCACTATCACCCACTTCCTCATCATCATCCTCATCCTCCTCCTCCTCCTCATCATCATCTTGGTCATCATTTTCATCATCATCTTCATCATCAACATCATCATCATCATCATCATCATCATCATCATCAAGAAGGGGGAATCAAGGTTTGACCTACAGTGTCCCCTTTTAATCATTCCTAGAGTTATGTTGTTGATGAACCAAAATTAAGCACTCCAACTAACTATGGGCCAAATCACAAGGTTGGATCCCAAGACAAAACCTAGTAAGTAGGAGGGTTCCCCAAAGGGTCTAGTAGAGTCAAACTAGTGATTAAAGTTATAATATTGAAGAGGAGGCAATATCAAACCCTACTTAAGCACTATACATCACAAGGAATTCATGCATATAGGGTAAGGTAAAGTGACTCAATAGATATTTATCTAGCACATAACAATCTTTGTATGAAGAGAGAAAAATATCAATGTTAATAATGGGTAGGTCATGTATATCAAGGAAATGGAAGTAGGAAACACCATAGTACCTCTAATTAGGTAGGTGTATGTGAATACTAATAAATGCATACACTACAATCACTCTTATACCTATGTTTTCATTCATTGAATAGGATTTTTGTATGGATGCATATGTGCTTGAGCTATGGTTTAGTCCGATTTTACTAAATAGCCCGTATGCACTTGTTAGGAACCCATGTCTTTACTTTGTTAGTATATCGTTGTTGGACGCATATGCTTTGTAAGTCATCCTGTAGTATTTGTTGATCCATAGTTTGTGTTATTGTTGTTGACGCATATGCTTTGTAAGTCGCCCATAGTTTTGTTGATCCATAGTTTGTATTGGCCCATGGTTTTGACCCGTAATAATTGTTGATCTATATTTTGTATTGGCCCATGGTTTGTATTGACACATGGTATTGACCCATGGTATTGGAACCTAGACTTAGTATATAAGTGTGTGTTGAGGCCTATGAAGCCACGGTGAAGTTATTTGTATTGAGCTTGCTCAAAGGAGGTTGCTCCCTTGAAGTGGCCTGCGATCAATATAAAAGTGATTCTGAGTTCTGTCATTTCTATTATTTCGCATATTCTTATTAATTAATTGTTGCAGGTGCTTCACAGCACTAAATAGCGCATACGCACTAAATAGCATGTACGCTTTATTATTACGTACGCACTATTTATGTGTATGCGCATTTAAAATAACGTGCACTCACCATTTAAATTTTTAAGTTTTGGCGGGTAATTCCTTTCCCACCAACGTGGTGGATGACTTGGCCCCTATGGTTTTAGGTTCGGGTTGCCAAACCAAGTGGCTTGGACTGTGTTATAACAAAATACATCTTATTCTATAACTTCTTATGTTTCGAGCATGATTCTCCGTATACTACACTAGTCCATTGATAATGAAATTGCACACACTTGTAGAACTATGTGTGCAGATTCCGAATATGTGATTTTTTATTAAATCTATTATTTGTTTCTATTTTTTAATTAATTTTAATTTCACTAACATCAATCTTACACAAAAAGTAGGTTATTTATTTCATCTATAACTTTTGATTGGCTCACCTATTTTGAAAACAAAAAAGAACCCACACAAGTACACACAAAGAGCTACATCCTAAAAAAAACAAAGTTCATTGATTATGTTAAGATCATGATGTTGAGGACTAACGCTCGACCTAGTCATTTGAGGGATTGGATGGCTTCCTTAATTAAAAATAAAATAAAATTAATATAAATAAATATGGAAAAATAGTGTTACACTAGTACAACATGTTATCTATGATTGTATATAAATTTTCACAAAATTCCACTATTTGCATACCAAACCAGGGAACTAACGCAAACATATTCATTATGTTTTCTTAAAAACATAACATACCAACCTTAGTAGAACCTCATTTTTTGGGAGTTATACTTAATTTCCATAAATAATATTTATATATTCTGGAAGGTAATCCTATTGTCTACGTTCATCTTCTTGCGCCATATTCCAAAAAGTTGTGTAGGTAGCTCTAATATTGCTTTTTGATGTTCAGATTTATGTTTTTCCAGGAGTCCATTGCGACTAACGTGTCATGAGTGGCCAACATTAACTTGCACTAGCCCAATAAATAATGATAAATATGATCAAAAAGATTTTAAATTTTTTATAATTGAGTTTTAATATATTGATTTTAATTTTTTACATAATTAAGATTTAATAAAAGATTAGTTTATTTATTTTAAGTTTTGGATTTTCCACTGGGATTTAGTTAAATTTGGTAAATTTTCTTTTGGTAAAATTTAAATTTGGAAGTGTTCAAATTGTGTTTTTGAATTCATAAATAGATTCAGTACTCTTAAATATCCCATAACAACTCGATAATGCAATTTCCATAGTGAAAAATATTCCAAAATCGATGTTTGATTTGCACATATTATAAGAATCTTGGGATTTTGTTTTCAAGTGTTGACATTTAAAAGTTTCCATTTAAAATATATACTAAAAGAGATGAAGATGATATTAAAATAATAATTAGAGTGTGTTTGATTTGCACATATTAAAAGAATCTTCGTATTCTGTTTTCAAGTGTTGACATTTAAAAGTTTCCATTTAATATATATTTAAAGCGATGAATATGATATTAAAATAATAATTAGAGGATGTTTGATTTGCACATATTAAAAGAATCTTGGGATTCTGTTTTCAAGTGTCGACATTTAAAAGTTTCCATTTAATATATATTCAAAGAGATGAATATGATATTAAAATAATAATTAGAGGACCTTTGATTCACACATATTAAAAGAATCTTTGTATTCTGTTTTCAAGTGAACTGGCATTTAAAAGTTTCCATTTAATATATATTAAAAAAGATGAAGATGATATTAAAATAATAACTAGATGATAATGATATTTTAAAGTAATCTTTGATTTTTTTTGAAAGAGTATAACAATAATAATGATGATCATGAAAATAAAAACTATGTTGATTAAAATGAAAAAGACGACGATGTTTAAATTAATCCAAATGAAAAACATGAAAAACATTATAATCTTTACGGTGACAATGATAATAAAGATGATCACAACTATGATAATAATGATTAAATATGATCATTAAAAACTTTACTTTTTCATAAATGAAATCTAATAAATAATGATAAATTTGATCCCAAAGATTTTATATTGTTTTATAACTGAGTTTTAATATATTGATTTTACTTTTTTACATAATTAAGATTTAATAAAAGAGTAGTTTATCTATTTTAAGTTTTGGATTTTCCAAGTGGGATTTAGTCAAATCTCATAAATTTTCTTTTGGTAAAATTTAAATTTGGAAGTGTTCAAATTGTGTTTTTGAATTCATAAATAGATTCAACGCTCTTAAATATCCCATAACAACTTGATAATGCAATTTCCATAGTTAAAAATATTCCAAAATCGTTTTTTGGAGGATGTTTGATTTGCACATATTATAAGACTCTTGCGATTATGTTTTCAAGTGTTGACATTTAAAAGTTTCCAGTTAATATATATTAAAAGAGATGAAGATGATATTAAAATAATAATTAGAGGGCGTTTGATTGGCACATATTAAAGGAATCTTGGGATTATGTTTTCAAGTGTTGACATTTAAAAGTTTCCATTTAATATATATTAAAAGAGATGAAGATGATATTAAAATAATAATTAGAGGACATTTGCACATATTAAAAGAATCTTGGGATTCTCTTTTCAAGTGCTGACATTTAAAAGTTTCCATTTAATATATATTAAAAGAGATGAAGATGATATTAAAATAATAATTAGAGGATGTTTGATTCGTAGATATTAAAAGGATCTTGGGATTCTGTTTTCAAGTGCTGACATTCAAAAGTTTCCATTTAATATATATTAAAAGAGATGAAGATGATATTAAAATAATAATTAGATGGTAATGATATTTTAAAGTAATCTTTGATTATTTTTGAAAGAGTATAACGATAATAATGATGATTATGAAAATAAAACTATGTTGATTAAAATGAAAAGCACGACCATGATGAAATTGATCCAAATGAAAAATATGAAAACCATTATAATGATTACGATGGCAATGATAATAAAGATTATCAGAACTATGATAGTAATGATGAAAGATGATCATTAAAAACTTAACTTTTTCATAAATGAAATCTAATAACTAATGATAAATATGATCCCAAAGATTTTATATTTTTTTTATAATTGAGTGTTAATATATTGATTTTAATTTTTTATATAATTAAGATTTAATAAAAGAGTATTTTATTTATTTTAAGTTTTGGATTTTCTAGTGGGATTTAGTCAAATCTGGTAAATTTTCTTTTGGTAAAATTTAAATTTGGAAGTGTTGAAATTGTGTTTTTGAATTCATAAATAGATTCAACACTCTTAAATATCCCATAACAACTCGAGAATGCAATTTCCATAGTTAAACATATTCCAAAATCATTTTTTGGAGGATGTTTGATTCGCACATATTATAAGAATCTTGAGATTTTGTTTTAAAGTGTTGACATTTAAAAGTTTCCATTTAATATATATTTAAAGAGATGAAGATGATATTAAAATAATAATTAGAGTACGTTTCATTCCCACATATTAAAAGAATCTTGGGATTTTGTTTTCAAGTGTTGACATTTAAAAGTTTCCATTTAAGATATATTAAAAGAGATGAAGATGATATTAAAATAATAACTAGAGGACGTTTGATTGCACATCTTAAAAGAATCTTGGGATTCTGTTTTCAAGTGTTGACATTTAAAAGTTTCCATTTAATATATATTAAAAGAGATTAAGATGATATTAAAATAATAATTAGAGGACGTTTGATTCGCACGTATTAAAAGAATCTTCAGATTTTGTTTTCAAGTGTTGACATTTAAAAGTTTCCATTTAATATATATTAAAAGAGATGAAGTTGATATTAAAATAATAATTAGATGATAATGATATTTTAAAGTAATCTTTAGTTATTTTTGAAAGAGTATAATGATAATAATGATGATCATGAAAATTAAAACTATGTTGATTAAAATGAAAAGGACGACAATGATGAAATTGATCCAAATGAAAAACATTATAATGATTACTGTGACAATGATAATAAAGATTAACAGAACTATGATAATAATGATGAAAGATGATCAATAAAAACTCAACTTTTTCATAAATGAAATATAATAAATAATGATAATTATGATCCCAAAGATTCTATAATTTTTTATAATTAAGTTTTAATATATTGGTTTTAATTTCTTACATAATTAAGATTTAATAAAACAATAATTTATTTAATTTAAGTTTTGGATTTTTTTCTTTTGGTAAAATTTAAATTTGGAAGTGTTCAAATTGTGTTTTTGAATTCATAAATAGATTCAGCACTCTTAAATATCCGATAACAACTGGATAATACAATTTCCATAGTTAAAATTATTCCAAAATTGTTTTTTTGGAGGAGGTTTGATTCACACATATTATAAGAATCTTGGGATTCTGTTTTCAAGTGTTGACATTTAAAAGTTTCCATTTAATATATATTAAAAGAGATGAAGATGATATTAAAATAATAATTATATGATAATGATATTTTAAAGTAATGTTTGATTATTTTTGTATAACGATAATAATGATGATCATGAAAATAAAAACTGGGTTGATTAAAATGAAAAGGACGACGATGATGAAATTTATCCAAATGAAAACATTAAAAACATTATAATGATTGCACCGAGTGAAATGAGGTGCTCTACAGCCTAGTATGGGGGATATGTTGTAACGTGTATGGATGTAACGTTAAACATGAGTATGAGGGAGATGTTGTAACATTACATGAGTAAAAAGTAATAAATTATATTATGTCGGTCATTAATAAATTCATGTCGGGTCATAAAATAAAAAATTAGTGAAAGTATTTAAAAAAATCTATGTTGGCTCATAAAATAAAATATTATGAAAAGTAATTAAAAATTGATGTTGTTTATAAGATAAAAAACTTAAAACTTAAACCTGGGTCTGTCAATCAAGAGATATCACATTTCTTGAGTTTAAATTTTAAAAAAGAAATACACCTCAAGAAATTGGATCCCTCTCGGTGCTTGATAGATACGGGTTTAAGATGGATCTATGCTGGTTATGTTGATAATGATAATAAAGATGATCACAACTATGATAATAATGATGAAAGATGATAGTTAAAAACTTAACTTTTTCATAAATGAAATCTAATAAATAATGATAAATGGGCTGATGCACAATCATGGACTCCTTTAAAGACACTTTAGATGCCACATAATATTGGAAAATCATGGAACCCGACTTTAGTTGACAATTAGGGGTACTTCCCTAACAGATTTGAAGATGAAGTAAAAAGAAAAAAGATAGGTAATTGAATCAGCTTTCATAATATATAACATTTATCTATAAAAAAATTGTGTAAATGATTATAAAATTAGTTTCCGTTAAATTGGGTTTTCAAATTTTTAGCACATCAGAACATGTATGTTTGTGGGGGTACAACACTTATTGAGGTAAATGATGTCAATTTTGGATAAAATCTTGGAGACATATAAAGGAAATATGGGCCTAGTGCAACACTATTTATTCAAAAAATTTCATGTATTATGTTTTTGTATTATTAAATATTGAAGTCAGAAAACCATGAAATGAAAACGTTCTGTGCGGGTGCAACACTTTAGGGGAAAAAATTAATGAAATCCTTGATTTCTATATATAAGATTGTAAAGCTAACTCTCCTCTAGTGCACCATATAGTTTTCTTGGGAAATGGTGAAGACAATCAAAATTTATATAAAAAAAATCGATGTATCTATTTTTGAAAACTAACGCGTGTCATTTAGAAAAATAATAATAAATAAATAAAACATACATTTTTATGAAAAAATTACAAATTCAGAATCGTTAGATCATACTCTACATTATCCTATATTTTCATAAAAAAATATTGTGTTTGTCATAGCAAAACACGCCATTGAAACTGAGCATATTGATAGAGTTATAAAATATAGGCAATAGCCCTGGTTTATTTGTCCTAGACAATAGGTTCGATAGTTCGAAGCTATTTCTGAACATCATGCCAAGCCTTGTTCCCACCGATTTTTTAAATTTTAAAATAACGCATGTGTGTTATAATGCATATGAGTTATAACGCAGATGCGATTCATATCACATACGCAATTTAGATCGCATATGCGATATAATGAATATGCGTTTTAGTTTTAGTAGCTTGGTACGAGAGTAAAAAAGAGTTTACCAAGTTAGTGGATATGATTTGCGAGAAACCCCATCTAAATGAAAAATATCATGGTAATTATTGGCCCCTCCAAAGTGGTTTAGTGTAAGTGTGGAAAAAGGACTACGCTTAGCCTAAACTTTGTGAATGGTTGTGGATAATGAGGTCAGATTATTGGAGTTTCAAGGGCTAGTCCAAAGGAGGTATTAGGATGATGAGGTTACCAAGTTAGGATGCCTTTCTTGTTGCCTCTGCATGATCAACCTCAATGGGAGGAACAGGGTAAACAACAACTGTAGGCTCTATATATGGATATGTCAATTTAAAAAAAAAATTTACATATATATTGGTCTTGGAACACCATACACTTTCTCCCTCTATAATCAACCTTCCCCCTTTGTCTATATAAAACATCCACATACCTCTCTCGATCCCTTTTTATCTAACCATCGTTATTTCTCTCCTTCACCACCCCTCTACCTCTATAACCATCCCTCAACCCCCTCTCTCTCTCCCTCTTCCCTCTCTCTCCCTTCCCTCTCTCTCCCTTCTTGCTTCTCCCCTCCTTCCCTCTCCTTCTACCAACCATGTGTGCCATTAGACTATTTTATGCATTGAAGATTGTTCTAGAGGCATTGACCATGCTCATATAGGAACCATTATGAATATTGTTGGGCTCCATGAATCGTTATTTATAATGATTTTATTTACATTAATTTCCGGGACTATTTCCCATAATTTAGTACATCTATGTTCAATACGGCTATCTTTACTTTATTTTATTAATGAAAACTCTTAAACGTAAAGAAAGCCTGATCTACTTCTTTTTGATGTATTATGGTCCATACAACCCTCATTTCGGTACTTCATCTAACCTTTCATTCCGCCCTTCTTCCGGTCCTAAGTTCTGCACTGCGTTTAATGACATCTTTCTTATTGGTTCATTAAGTTTGGCTTCCTTTGTCTTTTGGCTCTTGTTGATCCCATGATACATTCATCTTCCGATTCTTTCAAGTCTTGTTGATCCTACAAGTGCAAATAAAAAACCATGATGATGAGTTTTGGAATATTTTAAATCTGAAATAAATGAATAACTGAAAAGATACTATATTAGCATATTAATTATCTTTTTAAAATTATTTCAAATTAAAATAATATATTAATTAAGGTCATGTGGAAAAGTGTAGTGGTTTAAAGTTTCCACTTAAAACAAACATTATAATCATTGTATAACTTCAACATTCACATCATACAAGCCACTTATATATTAATTAAGCGATGGTGGAAAAATGCGTTGATTTCTTCAATATTCCTGATGTGATATGTTTTTTATGTCATGGTTTGTTTTATTAACTATATGACATGATTTAATGGTTTATAACATAATGTATTTGTGTACCAAGGATATAAAGAGAATGCATTCAAGCTTAAATGAATCAATGCAAGATTTTTAAAAGGCATGCTCACATGCAAAGAAGGAACATAATGATTCTACAACAAATATAGCCCAACCAATCAGCAACTCAGCACCCAACCATCAATTTGACAAACAACCCAGCATAAATTCATCCCAGAAATCGGATTTATGAACTAATTTCAGTTACAGGTCATTCGGACGCCCATCTGGACGCCCATACGAACCGTCATTCTCCTCTGGACACCCATTCGGACTGTCATTCACATATGCACAGTCATTCAGACAATCATTTGCACCCCCAAAATCATTGGTTCGGGTACTTAGAGGCATTTATGGAAAAAACGGAAACGAGGGTTTTGTTCGTGGTTGTCCTCTCATGCTTCTCCAACTCTAGGATTCCACCCAGGTCATTTTTCATCTACACGAATCTCGAGGCTCAATTGCTTGAATGTAGGATTTCATTTTTTGCCCGAATTGATGAGAATGCATCTCTTCAGTTTTTCTCTGATGTATAAACTCCTATATATATAGTCTCTTAGCCTTGCTCTAGAGAGCACTGTAATGCACAAATTCTAAGATTTAATAATATTGAATTGCTGCTCCTGGCTCAAATTTGTTTTCATGCTTTGGTGATTGATTAACTCGTGAATGGAAGCCATCGTCACCTGCGAAGGCCCCTCAGTGACAAGTGTTCCTTTTGTGTGTGCAAGATCGATCTCGTTCAACTGTGTTTATGTTTGTCAGATAAGTAATCTCATTTCTACATTTTAATTTGTTGATTTCAGTTCAGGTTAGATGCTTGATTGCTTGTGGTTTTTAATTAAATTAGTTCATGCTTGATAAATTGGTTGCTTTCCTTTCAGTTTCCAGAGCCATGCCTAGTCTTTTCCACTTACGTTTCTATTTCTTTCATTTACAATCTTCCCATCCATCTTTCTTTTCATGTTTATGTTTTGTTGCATTTACAATTACAGTCCTGTCATTAGTCCAAGAGACAAATTTCGGGGGCAGCATTTGAGCAAACCATAAGGAATTTTGGGAAATGGTTCGAAACCCACTTCCCAAATGGGCTCATTTACCCCTAACCGACAATTTCCAAAAATTCTTAACAGGCATGGAGAAAAGTGTGCCCGAACAAACCTCTGTGTTTTTCCATCATGTTTTGCCTTTGCATTTTTCCTTTGCCATCACGTCTTTGATTACTGTAGGGTTTAGTTTAAATTCCATATTTGTGTTCTTGTTGTAGGTAGATTTCATAATTGCATCTTCATTGTTTTAGGCATTTACTTTCATTCCTTTTGGCTGCCGTAAGACCTGCACTTCATTTCCAAGAATTCCGTTAGTTGAAAGAAATAGCATTAAGGTTTAGAGCTTGAGTAGTTAAAATGTTTTTTCTTTGTCTCTTTTGCCGTAGATCGGAAGTAGGATTGTTTTTACAGCCGTTGTGTTTTTGCATGTCATTGTTTACTTGCTTTAAAGATTGAACTTGTAGAAGAATTGCTTAGGGTTAGATTAAAGGATAGTTTGTTTATTTAGATAGCATTTCAATTATGTTTCGTACCTTAAGTTTCCATTTCCAGCAATATAGAAAGCATTTCAAATTTGCTAGATAGAATCTAGCTAGTTTGTTTACAAATAATTTGTTGCTTCATAGAAATAGTTTATTGCTTTGTAGCCCATCTTTAGAGTAGCATGTCATCTTGCTCTTGAATTCATAGTTAGTTGTCAGGTTAAATTGCATAGGTTAATTAGATAGTTTGATTTGATTAGTTTATTGTTTTGCAACGCATTTATTTATGCTTGGTCTTTAGAATAGTCTTTTGCTTTTCTTTTGTGAATCCATAGTTGACTAGTTAGATTGAATTCCATAGATCAAGTAGTTAGCTTGTTTTCATAGAGTAGCCTAGTTTCTTGTTGTCGAATAGATAGTTTACAACTGAATGTGTTTCGTAGATAGATCTCTGATTTCGCACAGTAGTTAGTTTCTCAAATTCATAGAATACAATAGGTTGATTGCTTATAGTTTAGTTGATTTCTTAAAGTAGTTTTGCTTCCAGTAGTTAGTTTTCTTTCAAGACCAAGCATTTCCTTCCTAGAATAGTAGTTTCTTTTATTGCAATTTCAATTCTCATTCATAGGTTAAGATAGCATACATTAGTTTTACATTTGAAATCCTAGTTAGAGTCTGAATGTAATGTCGTATATAGAGTCTAAATGAAATGTCGTATGTAGTGTCTGAATGAAGTGTTGTATGTAGTATCGTTTGATAAATAATAAGATATATTCTTTATGAATGTAAGTAACTCAGTTTTCCATTTTTAATTAGACTTCACTTTCCACTTTTAAGTAAATTACTAGCTTTAGGATAAGTTAGGCTAGGGTATTTTAGGCTTTCAATCCTGCACATATAGTGTTTGCATCTCACAAGCTACCATCCCGGGTTGAGAATTCAGTGTTGAATTAGATAGTGCATATTTTACTCAACAAATATTTCAAGACAAGAGATAGTTCTGAAGACACTACCATGGTCCAAGGATAAATCCAATCTTCTAGGGATTAAATGATGTTTTTATGGTTCATGCACAAATCAAAAGGTCCCAGACTACAACAAGCCCTATAATGGAGTCTAAATGGGATAAGGGTGTCATTATAAGGTTTGGGACTTTGAGCATGATCATGGAAGAAAAGGTAGGGTATTAGGACCTAAATGAAGCTTTATGGCTCATGAGCTATAAATGAGTCCTTTAATCACAACACATGCCTTCTAGATGGAATATTTGGCCTCTAGGTTGGGTATGGCTTCCATTATGAGGTTATGTTCACTGAGGATAGGTCTCGAGGTATTAACCATGGGTATGGGTTCCATTATAAGCTTATGAGGTTTCAATATTTGATATGCACTAAATCGCATATGCGATTTAGTGATCACATTATACAATCTGGCCGTTAGGTAAAAAGCATAATATGCATATTGCATATGCAATATAACGCATATGTGTTAAAACGGACATGTGTTATATCGCATATGCGATATGTGTTTTATAAAAAATCTTGGGTTGTGGGCTGTGGGCCAAATTTACTGTAGCAAAAGACATAATTCTTCTAAACCCATGCATAGAGTATTGTTCAACCTTCCATTTAATCATTTATTACACAAATTCATATGTTTTGTATAAGTTTGGGTGGATTTTCATGGGGAATGTATGTTATAGAGGTCGGAAGTCAGGGAGGAATGTGCTTAAACCAGAAGAAGCTAAAAATAAGAAACAAAAGAAGAGGAAAGATTTAAGAAATCGTCAACATTCATTGGATGAGAAAATACTTCCCATTCCTGCTCAACAGATACCTGACATAGAGGCTGAGGAATATATTTCAACGTTAATGGAATTTGGTTATAGGGTAGATGATAATCTTGGTCCATTATTAAGAAGACAATATTGTGAAGAGTTCAATCATTATGTTCCCGACAATGCAAATGTGACTCCACAAAAACCATGCCAGGTGGTTCAATCTCCTAATTGAAGTTGTCAGCATGTAGTGGATGTAAACGTGACTCCAACATTTCAAACGGAAAGAAATATCGCATCAAAATGAAAGAGACTTCCTAAACGCATACAAGTGGACGAGAGCGAATTGAATTCCATGGAAGGTAAGGTGGCTAAACGCACTATCCTTTGTCATTGTTCTCAAATAATGAAACAATATTTTGATAAAAAATATGAAGCCAGTAAATTCCAATTGTTTTTAGCTTTGATTAAATCTAGAAATATGGCAACTGTTAGAAGAAAGTTAGGCATAAGAACATTGAATAATATCGAATCAAGTAATCACATTGTTAAATCTCTTGCTGCTGCATTCACATCTATTGGTAAAAAAACTCATCCACAGGACTGTAACGTGGCTCACTGCATATTGGCTGAATCAATTGTATGTAGATCCACAAGACAACGTCGTTTACTTAAATGCACATCACAAATTGTGCCTTTACATCCAAAGACACTTAAAAAATACTCAGTAACAAGAGACAACCTTGATGTAGAGGGAAAAATGGAAACATCATGGGCATTTAGCGGTAGGTTGCTCCACAAAGACATGAAGTTAGTCAAAGTAGTGAAGGGACTAGTGCACACTTTTTGAAAAATGCAAGCCTTGATATGTTAGAATCAATACAATCCGGAACACTTTTTTTTGTAGATACCCCATAGAGTTTGATCTATATTATCATACATTTGCACACATACGTTGTTTTTTGCATCCTAACCATGTGCAGGAATGCTCAAGTACAGTACCGCCAATGTCATCTAGATATTTCATCCATAGTATAATGTGTCCGAGGCAAGATGGGAAGACACATTACTTAAAACAATGTGTAGAGGGTTCTTGCAACAATTGTGGTGGGCTATCATTATGGTCTGATTGCATCCATGAGAGTGAAGATCAATCATTTGGGAATGCAATTGTCGAGAAGCAGAACTATCAGTACGAGACATATCAGCTACATGATGGGAAAAAAGAAGGAAGATTAAATTGGTGACTTCAAAGGTGACAATCTACAAGAATATTCATCTATTTGATTGTACATTGTTTATGTTGTTTTATAACATTGTTAAATATTGACATATTAATATTCATGTAAATCTTTTTATGTTCTTTTATAACACTATTTATTTTTTTTCCACCAGGTGCAAGTATGTGATTTTATTTCAGAGTTCCATGGAAAGATCCAATAGTACATTAAGCATGTCGATATGGAATGGTGGCAAGATGAGAAATTTAGAATATGCCAGGACACCTTCCCTCTCAAAACAATACTATCAGTGGTTGTCTTTGCGGAAAATTACACCCTACAACCATAAAATGAAATACAAAGTCAATACTATCACTGAGAGTAGGTGAGCTTAATGGTCTATATCACTCATCGACATGGGCCAGATAGTAATGAAGAGAAACATGTGATATTGAAAGAAAATCACTTTTACATAAGTGATGACTGGACCCTTGGCATCCATTATGTGCAACATTGCTTTAAATTGTTCTATGATCATGTGATAGCTATGGATATATCATTTTATCGTCATTTGATTTGGTCAGATCATTGTGCTGGATAGTTCAAGAATGCACGTGTATTTCAATGGTTGTGTTTGTTGCACATAAAATACAAGGTGCCACATATATGGAACTACTTTGAAACAGGTCATGGAAAAGGAGAGCACGATGGTGTTGGTGCATGCATAAAAACTGCCCTTCAAAGGGAAGAGATGAATTTTACAGGTGCTCACCTTCAAGATGTTGCATCTATAGTGAAATGGTGTGCATCTGTGATGGGAGAACAAGCAACAAGGAAACGCCTATGGCGGAGAATATTCTAGGAGGTGACAGATATGGACCGATCCCAAACACATCGGGTGAACATAGTGCATGGAACTCGACAGTTTCATTCAATTAGAAGCTCAGACAACTCAGCCCTACAAATTTGGACAAGATTGAAGGCTTGCTTTTGCAGTTCTTGTAGCATCAATGAATGGGATGATTGTGAGTATACAGATACAGTTGATACATGGGATCGAGTGACACTTAGCACCAATTTCAAGGGGGTTAGTGAAATAGACCATTTGGAATATGACCAGACATATATTTCTATAGACTATGATCACATATCGGATCTCATACAAGAAGGTACAAAAAAGTAAATTAGTAGTACCTAAATCACTACAAGCCTTTACATTGAAAGAAATTTTATTTATGTTACATGCAAGACCTTTTTTAACAAATGTATTGTTAACTCGACCTATTTCCTTTCACAGGTCAGATATATGCATTGGTTTCCCCAAAAGTAATGAATGGGGTTCTGACTATTGGTTGGCACGTTGCTTAGAGGGGAAACAAGCCATTCTAGAACTTGTTACAGATGATGGAAATATTGAATTCCCAACTGGCTTGATGGTTATAAAAAGGAAGTACTTGAAACTAGCAACACAATAGAAAAGGAAGGGTTTGTATGTATATCAGGATTATAGACTAGGAGCTATTGTATAACACTTCACCAACCTGGTAGTTGGTATAAACATCAAGATGCACAAACTTTCGAACAAAAATAGGTCACATGTATGATACTTTCTACCTCATTTAGAGCATGAGAGATTGATGGACACCATTAGCATCAAAGATGATCCAGATGGCCTACTTGAGTGAGTGCATTATTTAGATTGTCCAGTGTGGCTAGATTGTCAGGTGCATTATTTAAACTTTAAAGTGCATGCCGAAGCACAATTTCAATTATTTAGCCTTTAGTTTATTCCCCATGTACTAACGTGTGATTGATGGATACCATTCATATAAATAATACTATTCAGAGGATACTGGACACTATAAACACGATCCTACAATCTCAGGTGAGTTATCTATAAATAATGTTTGCACATTTTCATTGGGTTCTCTTTATTTTATTATGAGAGTACTAATGTTTATCCTTTCATGTGCCTAGGATACAAACACAATCTATGGCACATTGGAGGCACCAAGAACAACCCGGTGTCTTTAGACACCAACAAATAGAAATCGGAAAATAACATGCTCTCGATTTGTTGCAATTTACTTTTTTTGATGTTTTTTATATTAATGTACATTTAATTACATTGTTGGGTCAATTCTTGCAAATCTTGCGTTGGTGTGTCAACTCTGCAAAACCCTTGACCGTGCTAGTGTTGGTAGTGTTCCTATATCATCCTTACCCATACAGACTTGCAGGAGCCAATGGCATGCAATTTTGTTACTCTATTTTGTTTTTCACTCCTGGACCAAGAGTCACCAAGTGTCCCTGAACGACATTTTCATGCGACGTTCAACTTGACATAACTCGACAACTGGAGGTCGGATTGATGAACCGTCGACTCCGTTGGTCTCCTGGTATGCGATTACTTCTAGGGGGGCCTCTCCACCATGTTTTCATGGCCCAGTGACTTCATTGTGCATTGATTTCATAAACTAGGGTTTTGCTTAGTTTCCTTCAATGCAATTCTCACATTGGTGGGTCAACTAAGCAAAACCCTCAACCGTGCTAGTGTTGGTAGTATTCCCATATCAACATTTCCCATACAAACTTGTAGGAGCCAACGACATGCAATCTTGCTGCTCCGTTTGGTTTTTTCACTCCCGGACCAAGAGTCACCAAGTGTCCATGAACGACATTTTCATGCGACTTTCAACTTGACATAACTCGGCAATCGGAGGTCGAATCGATGAACCGTTGACTCCGTTGGTTTCCTGGCATGCGATTTCCTCTAGGGGGGCTCTCCACAGTGTTTTCATGGCCCATGTGAAAATCCTCACAGAAAATCTAAGAGCTAATGTATACCTCACAAGAAAGATTAAGATTAAGCAGGAAAATAGAAGAAGAGTGGTCAATGCAATGTAAAGGAGCAACATAATTATGATACTATAGAACTCAGATAGAAGAAGAATAACATCACACACTAACTCATTAATCATAATATGAACAATAAATAATACAATGGTGGAGAGGATTCGAATGCCAAGGTGGAAATTCAAATTAGCCTGTATGGGCATGGATTATATGCACTAGGAGTCATTAACATCATCATTGGAGTGTCAACAATACGCCACTAGGAGTCTTGATCATCATTGGTGGAGTCATCAATGCACAAGTAACTGTCAACTAGGTGTCAAACTGAGTGTGGTAGGTGTAATTGGCACATGGAGGCACTAACTGAATGAAGGAGGCTCAGTGGAGGGCGCATGAGGAGCTAACTAGAGTCAAAATAGGCAGTCTCGTCTCAGTGGAGGTCCATCGGAGTGATAAAGTTAGTTGAGGAGTCAATCTAGCCTTAAATCAAGGAAAGATCTAAAGAGAACTCAACTAATTGAAGTGCAACTGAGTGGTAGGTGAGAGAGGGCACCTTTCACAAGTGGTAGGTGAAAGGAGGGTGCACTAAGCACTAGGAGGGCTAAAATTGATTAGAAAGAAGCTCTTGGGGCTAGCTAACCGAGGCCTAGGTGCTAGGACTGATGACTGGGATGCATGCAATTGCATGACTAGGCAAGAAAAACCTCTCAATTGGATGTGTTTTAGCCCAGAATGAGTTTAGGGGTTAGAGCACAGAGTTTACACAATGGTCAAGATGACGACTTTATCACAACGGTCATGATGATGACACTTGGTCATAAGGATGATACTTGCAATGGTCATGGTGACGACACTAAGTTAGGATGACGACACTTGCAACACTTGCGACACTTGCACAAGGGTGACGACATTTTGGTGTAACAACTGCATGCATGACTAAAAATGAAAAAATGGAAAATGTTGTTAGGACTAGGATGGAGTATAGGAAAATCCCAACGCCCCCCCTTAATCCATCTTGAGCCCTGGTAACTGAGACCAAAGGTCACCCAATATAATCAAATAAATGATAAAGAACAGTCCATGAAACAAGGAAACAGGGAAAAACCTCATGGGAAAAATAACCCCCCCTCAAAATAGATTGTAGAGCACACCAAAAATAAATGCTCCAAACTCAAGTAGGTGTGATGCTTGGTCATATGTCTGGAGGTATCTTCTTCTTGGGAAGAAGTGGTTCATGCTCAAAAAGCATGTGCTTGTACTTGCTCTTTAGCGTGAATGTGATGAGAACAAATAAAAAAGTAGGATCAAATCCAAGAATGTTCAGGTAGTCTTTTGTTTTCTCCTTTGAACCATCATAGGTGAGATTATTCCCAAAAGAACCATCAAATGTCAGTGATTTCTTGGAATCCAAATCATATCCAAGACTTGAAAAATGGTTTCTTAAGATCTCCTTTGAACCATTAGAGGTGACATCTAAACCATGAAATGCATGAGAAATTATCCCAAGTGAATGGCAATGGCCTTCATCTTCAATAAATTTCTGAGAGCATGCACAAATGATCATATAGTAGTACATAAGAGGTGAGTTATCAAGGAGAGCGAATGTATTACCTCCAATTGCTGATTTGACCTCTGAAACATTCAATAGATCATGATGCAAACCAATAGACTCTTGTGCAAGAGAGGATTTAAGAACCTCTGCAGTTTCTAGAGTGTGAGTTGGCACATAATTCGAAATAGAAGAAATTTGGAGCATGTGTGTAGAATCTGCAAGTTCTTCTTCTTTGTGGACAACTTCAATATGAGATATGTTTGATACTGATTCATGATCAGAGAGACCATCAAGGAGGGCGAATGCAGTAGTGGGCTTGCTCTTGAAATGGTTTGGACCAATCCTTTCATTTGTTTTTCCAAATATTTCATCCAGATGGGCCCATAGCTCTTTTGGAGATTCAACAAAAAGGAAGTGGGTTACCATGCACTGAGACATAGCATACAACATGGATGCATAGGATTTGTCACCTTCATTTAACCAGTCATTCTCTTCTTCAGAGGATTCAAACTCTCTTTCAAAACAATAATCCAAGAGACCATGTCTCTTCAAATGTGCGATCATCTGTGGTTTCCATTCATCATAGTTGAATGGAGAAAGAGGAGAAATTTATTCCGAATTCATGGAAGCTGTTTCAGAAGACCTACAAAAAAAAATAGAAAATTTCTGCAACCGCTACTGCTGCAAAAGTGCAGAAACTGCTGCAACTGCTGCACTCGAAATCTTGATAATAACCTGCAAAAAAGTCTTAGGAATAGAGATAGAAAATACTCTCAACAGGCTCTGATACCATGTGAAAATCCTCGCAACAAATCTAAGAGCTGATGTATATCTCACAAGAAAGATTAAGATTAAGTAGGAAAATAGAAGAAGAGTGGTGAATGCAGTGTAAAGGAGCAACAAAATTATGATACAGTAGAACTCAGATAGAAGTAGAATAACATCACACACTAATTCATTAATCATAATATGAACAATAAACAATACAATGATGGGGAGGATTCGAATGCCAAGGTGGAAATTCGAATTATCCTACATGGGCATGGCTTATCTACACTAGGATTCGTCATCATCATCAGTGGAGTGTCAATAGTATGCCACTAGGAGTCTTGATCATCATCGGTGGACTCATCAATGCACAAGTAACTACCAACCAAGTGTCAAACTGAGTCTAAGTGATTGTGGTAGGTGTAACTGGCACATGGAGGCACTAACTGAATGAAGGAGGCTCAGTGGAGGGTGCATGAGGAGCTAATTGAAGTCAGAATAGGTAGTCTAGTCTCACTAGAGGTCCATCGGAGTGATACAATTAGTTGAGGAGTCAATATAGCCTTAAATCAAGGAAAGATCTAAATATAACTCAACTAACTAAAGTGCAACTGAGTGGTAGGTGAGAGAGGGCGCCTTTCACAAGTGGTAGGTGAAAGGAAAGCACACTAAGCACTAGGAGGGCTAAAACTGATTAGAAAGAAGCTCTCGAGGCTAGTTAACTAAGGGCTAAGTGTTGGGACTGATGACTGGGATGCATGCAATTGCATGCCTACATGCAATTGCATGACTGCGTGCATGCCTGAAAATGAAAAAATGGAAAATGCTGTTAGGACCAGGATGGAGTATAGGAAAATCCCAATAGCCCGGTGACTTCATTGTGCATTGATTTTGTAAACTAGGGTTTTGCTCAGTTTACTTCAATGCAACTCTCGCATTGGTGGGTCAACACTGCAAAACCCTCAACCATGCTAGTGTTGGTAGTGTTCCCATATCGGCATTTCCAATACACACTTGTAGGAGCCAACGACATGCAATATTGCTACTCAATTTGGTTTTTTGCTACTGGACCGAGAGTCACCAAGTGTCCCTGAACGACATTTTCATGTGACTTTCAACTTGACATAACTCGGCAACCGGAGGACGGATCGACGAACCGTCATCTCCGTTGGTCTCCTAGCATGCGAATACATCTAGGGGGCCCTCTCCACCGTGTTTTCATGGCCTAGTGACTTCATTTTGCATTGATTTCGTAAACTAGAATTTTGCTCAGTGACTTTTATAGTTTTACTCTTTTGGGGGTATTTTTTGGAATAAGATCTAGGGTTTGACCCTAGGGAAATTTTTAAAAGAAGATTAGTAGTTGAGTAGTAGAAAACCCTAGGTGATAAGACCATATACCTAAGCTCTATGTGAGAAAATAGCAAGTCTTTTGTAGGCATTCCAACCCCAAGTATTTTCAAACTAAGCTGAAGGAGGACTATTTATATGACCCCATGAGCCCAGCGATTTAGTATTTTCTTCCATCTCATCAACCAAGACTATTCATTTCCTCATTTTTTTAAAGCAAGAAATATAAATCTTTCATAGCTGCCATCTTTTCCAGATTTCTACATCATCAACCGAAGGTAACTCTCACCCTGTTTGCATAAACTTTTAGGCCTAATTTTCATGATTTTATTTCTATTTTGTACTAAAATTCTAACAGCAAAGAAAATAGAAGTAAATTGGGGTTTTGTGCTAGCAATTCCTATCTGAAAATCTGCTTACTTCTAACAAGTTCTTTTTGCAAACTTTTAATGGTTAATTGTATTCACTTCTAAGTTCTTACACATAATTATTCTAGAATAATGAAATTTAATTCACTATTTTATAATCTGAAATTTTAAATGAGCTATTAGCACTCTCTTATTACACAATTCACTCTTGTCTTTGATGGTTAATTCTATTTCATAAGTTTTTCTTTCCCTCTTGCATAGAAACACTTATTATATTCCCTTTAAGGAAAGATCCTTAGATTTGTGAGCGGTTATTTATTGGCTAATTCATTGGGCATTAATCTCCTGTTTTAATAAAGCATATTCACCCTAACCAAGTGATTTACACACTCTTGGTTAATTCTAGAAATGACATGTGCAAGGTACATAATCTCTAAATTTTCATTGTGCACATTCATGGGATGTTAATTCATGGACTTGATCGCTAATTGTGGATTACTAAATCAATTTTCTATCTCTTTGTCTACAATTTTCTTTTTTCAAAGTCCAATTTGAAGTGATTGTCTACAATCTTTCAAATGAGCACTTTTTATATTTGAGCATGTTGAGTTTTATTGGCTAAATCCACATTTGGATAATTTTTTATCATCACTTCAATAAATATGGAAATTAGTTGAATTAGAAGGATCCAATACTTCATAAATCTAAGACCTTTGAGTGACATCTTGCTTTAGAAATTTCTCAAGCAAGTTCTCACCTTTGGTTCAAAACTTTGTGTTTTAATCACTCATTAGGCAGCTCAATTTTGCAATTCACTTAATTTTGGGATACATCTAAATTTTGCAACTAATAAACTTACTCAGAAATCACTTTGCAATTCACTTAATTTTGGGATAGTAGTGTTCTCTTCCAAAGTTGCTTCTTGACAACTTTTGTGGGTTGGGACTTTCCCACCTAAGTGCTAAATTAAGCTATAACATTTTGGTTCCATTGCCAATGACAAGTCCATTTATCTTGAGATTAGAATGATATCCTAATTTATTGATGAGGATATACCTAATTCTCATTCATAAATGTTCATTTGGATACTTCGTGAAGGGATGAAGCCCTTGTAGTTACCATACAATCCACCAAAAGTGGACTTAAGGCATGATCTCCCTAGCTCAATGTAAGTCTAGAACAAATGAGATAGAATATAACCTATTCCCCTAGATCAAATAGAATTGAAAACGAGTGGATAGATCACCTTACCCCAGGCTTGCATATCCCTTTGCTCTTTGTTGACCCAATGCTCTAGTGTCGTCAGATCTCAAGCTGCAAGACCCTATTGAATAGATAGGAACCAACAAGTAGTGAAAGCATACATTTCATATGATCGATCCAAGTTAATAGTTAAGGAAGGAAACTCTAAATATCACCAATGAGACAATCATTTATGGAAAGAGATTATATTACTGTAAAAAAGAGTGGAAATACATAGAAGAGTAAGGATTACAACCAAGCCCTAACGTTGCAATCTTCCTCCAATAAGCCAATCCAATGCCTCTAAGGAGAAATGAGTTCGTCCAATGGATGGACGATGATATTCCTAAGATTATTTCACCATCATATGGATGTTATAGCCTTCCTCTCTTTGGAATGGGAAGGATATTCATATATATAGGACTAGGAGGATAGGGTAGGTTGAGATATAGTGGGAGAGGACTAAGGGATCCTCCCAAATGGCTAGGGAACCGAATGCTAGCTCCCCCTATAGGTTAGGGATAGAGATCCAAGTCACACACCTTTGAGAAATGGCTTGAAGATGCCCTTTATCCAAATTAACTGACATCATCACATGCTGCACTTGGACAACCTATGCTATCGCATGTTGCACAAAGGTGACCTGCGACGACCTAATTAGACTCTATGGAAATAGTCAGTATCTCTCCCAGTTTAACTTTTTAGTCATAGGAACTTCAGGGATGTTTACACTGAGTCTTATGGTGGCAAGATTTAGGTGTAGAATAATTCCCCCCAAAGCATGAAGCTATTGGAACTTGACAGGTGAAATGCTTTGATAGAAGGACGGAAAGGACTTATCGGATGGAAGATGCTGCTACAGTACAACTGAATCTGAGAAACACAATCTCGTATGACTCACAACATGGATGCCGACCAATACATTGTAGATCCATGGTAGTAAAGACCGACTTAACACAATCATGGCTACTAGACACAAGCCTAGATCCATGATGAGATGATAACATAGCCATGACCAATACATAAGTGGATCCATGTAATATGACTCAAACAATATCCATCACAACCCGGGTAAAACATGACTCCCCGGGGTTTTCAAGCCCAACCCGCAATGATACGAATCTATCCATATGATTACAAATGTCTTGACGCCGAACATAGTAGAAACCACTTGATTGCCGGTCATTGATGTATACCGTTAACAAGTGTGAGGGAAATCACCATTAATGTGAATGATCCCCAAGGTATCATAATACATATGATCAAGTGCGAATAAATGGGTTGAAGTCGAACGCTTGACAAAATCTTTCAATCAAGAGTCAATGATATAAAATCATGTCGAAATTGAGGTAACCTACCATTGAGGCATGCAGGCCCAAGGTACTCGATTGGTTTCTAGATTCAGTCCTTGGATGATGATTTGAAGTCGACAAAGATGAAATCGTTGAAGGAGGGCCATGATGAATCCCCCATCATCGAAACGAAACTCGATAATAGATGTTTGGAGTAGATTGGATGGTACAGTAACATCCAAGACTGACTCATAGTGGACCGATATGGTAGAGGGTGTACTGACTGCAAATGATGAGCGGTGAATGTATTCTTGAACATGGCCATGACATGAATCAACAGTATTGACATGATGAGAATGACGCCAACTCCTAATGAAATTGATGATGGAAGTATTCTTTGGATGACCGAAAGGAGTAACAAAACTCAGGAAGTAGAAAAAGCTCGAGGAAAAACGGATGACCCAAGTACTGTATGCAAATGCAAATGAGTGCCATGTTCAAGAACGACTAAGTACTGCCATAGGTGAAGGTGTAACACAAAAACTTTCCTTTTTCCCCATCATGACTAATGAGTGCCTCATGTGTTTTTGACGAGCTTGATGAGGGTAACCAGATGCTTGGTAGAGCTCATCTCATAGATGAGTCCAATCCCAAATGTTTTATGAACCTGGGAAAGCAGGGGTTCATCCCATGACGGGCCTTTCAATGTTGAGTTTTAACGAGTCCATAGAAGGTAAAATCGGTGTCATTTCATGTTTAGAGAGTCTGAAAAGAACTAAAGAAGACTCCAAAGGTCCTTTTTCATAAATTTATCCTCTTCACCCGGAAAAGGGTAAAACAACGCGAGAGAGGACTCTTCCAGTCATGATTGGCTGGAGTATTCCTTTTTCATAAGTAGTGCCCCCTGGTCCGAAAAGGGGTAAACTATCACCAAGAAGACGATCATTCAAATACTTTTACAAGCGTGAATGCATCAAGTTTGCTTAGCAATCTTTTCGTATTTAGAGAGCCTGAAAAGAGCTTAAAGAAAGACTCCGAGGGGTTCCTTTTTCGTAGGAGTTTAATGAGCCTGAAAAAGTGATAAACTATAACTCGGTGACTTATTCTCATCACTTTACGAGCACAAGAAAGAATAAAGAGTAAGCGCGACATCATTAATAATTGAATTTAATGAGAGAAATAATGACAAAAAGATGCTCAAAAAGTTGTTCATACTTGATAATACTTACGATATGATCATCACGACAAAGAATGGAATTAGTTTAGGCACCTAACTTCACCTACAGCTCAAAGACTAGGTCAAAAGAAGTTAACCAAGCATTTAAATGTAGTAACTAACCCAAACTATAGCAAAAAACCCACTAAGGCATCAAATTACAAAAGGAATATTCCATTTTTGGTTATAATATGGGTGAAATAGTGAAAAAGAATTATGTTATACCTCTATATTCCACAGTGTCGCATCTCCACCACAAACAGAGTTGACGACACTTCCCCTGCTTTTTGAACCACCCAGAAGATGAATGAACCTTGAAGGTAAATCAACCCTGACAAGTTCTGACCCAACTGAGACTTTATTTACCTACACTACCGCGCCTTGCTCATTTATATGCACATGGTACTCCACACTACCGCGCTATGTTTTTTCCCCAAAACGTGGTAGTACCGCGTTGTGCTAAGACCACAGGGCGTGGTACTCTTTTATTAGATTTTTTTCCATGGCTTGTGGGATTTTGGATTTTCGAAGATAATGGAAGATTGGGGTCCCTGATTCGATCTCAACTCATTCTCTGTGTTTAGAAACCTTTATCCACTTATCTCTCCCTAGATCCACCCATCTCTCTTGTTGGTTAACCCTACCATACACTATAAAAGAGAGGCATTCCATGGGGAAAAGGGGAGGACTCTTGAAGTACCAAACTTATGGTCTTGCAGCATTGTGGAGATAGCTAGAGGAGAAGGCACTTGGAGCTGGAGGATTGGCTTGGACATCAAGCAACCTATGTAAGTATTCTTCAAGTTGTAATAAGATAACTTGTCTTGTCTTTCCCATTTCATGTGTATTGTGCAAGTCTTTAACATGAAATGTATCTAATCTGGATTTGAATCTAACCTTTACATTCAAGGTATTTGGAAGTTTGTATGTTTGTTCTTTGGTTGATCTTAACAGGTTCTACATTGGAGCTTTGGATCAGGAGCTAGAAGCGGGACAAACGTCAGTTTGAAAGGTGTGTCTTATCTCTCATCATTTCTGAATACATTTAATCTTGCTGTAAAAGTTAGTTCAGGGATTTCAAGGTAGCATTTGTTTTGACTTGTTTCTTGCTTTAGAGTTAGTTTAAAGTCTGCTTTAAAGTTAAGAGAATTTTGACTTATCCGTAGGGAAAAATTCTACATAACAAGAATGGCGACTCCGCTGGGTTTGATTTCTGTTTGATTGATTCAGTTCACTGTCATCTATCTGCTGATTGTGATTGGTTTTATTGCACTTCAAACCAGTTTGAATCTTGGTATTTTTTTACCTTTATTCACCCCTCCTCGCTGTATCTTTCTCCCTGTCTGATCACTGAGTCCCCTGGGTTAGAAACAACCCTGAAAACTTCATTCTCTTCTCTCAAGTTGCGCTTTTTCCTTACCTTGCCACAGTACCATGCCCTCAGAACTACTTGCAGCGCGGTAGTACCGCGTTCTCTGCATTGGTACCAGAGCGGTACTCTCACTGTGCCGTGCTCCAGTTAGACCCTGACCCGCGGTAGTGTCTGCAAATTTTTAAATTTTTTTTACTTGCTTGGTTTTCTGAGTCTCTCTCTGCCTTATGTAGTCTTTGCTGTTGCCTGTTAGCATCCTGGTAATTTTACAGTCTGTGTGATCTGATTATTTCCCTGTTGTGAGCTTGATTTATTTGAATTAGTGGCATTTTTGACACATTGGGTCATTTTTCCAGTTTTATTGCATTGGCTTGATTTTTTCCACCACAACCAACTCAACATCACTGTTCCCTGTTACTGAATCCTGTAGCATTTACAGTCACATTATTTTTATCATTTTCAGTAATTAAAATATTATCATTTGAGAGCAATTTTGTTGTTTGAATTGGAAAAGTCTAGTAGCATTATTTTGCATTAAGAAACGAACCATTGATTTTTCCACAAAAAATTCTCATAGTTGAAGCATTGTAGATTGTAGGATCAGTGCATTAAAAGGAGTGTTTATTCCAGTTTGGTTTTGTTTACAAAAAGAAAAGAAAAATCTTTTACTTTGGTTTTGGGTTGCTTGTGAAAAATTTCATGCATATTTGATCGAAGAAACTCTATCTTTCCCTTAGCTAGATTTCATCGAAGACAAAGGATTATTTTTTGATTCATTCTCATTTGCATGGTTTGAGTCGTCATAACACCATCAAGTTTCACGTCCACTACCTGATTGAGTAAGACAGCCACTAAAATTAATCTCCCTAATTAAACCAACTTTAACCTCACTTGAGGAAATCAAAAGAATTTGGTAGTTAGGTAGGACATCGGGGATAGGCATCAAAATAATTCCCCCTTGTCATTTTCATCTGAGACATAGTCGTTGTCTTTAGGGAACTAAAATCCTCTAGTATTTATTGACACGGTCACAGCTAGTTTGTGGAGGGGCCTCCTGACTGTTTCTAACTTTCAGGGGTTAAACGGCCGCGAGATTGAGAACTGGACAGACTCTATGGAATACCGCACTCCACTTAGCCCTAAGGCAACATTGATCGCTGTCTTCTTCAGAAGGATGAAGTGCCCAAAAACTTTTCCGACGTGTCATGAACAAGGTAGCTTAGTATCTATTCTACTAGGGCTCTTTTACCCAGGATCCCTTGTTGAAATATTGTAACTTCAAAGAATATTATATTTGTATATTATTTATTCCGGAGATGTTCCATACCTCCGATGTGATTATACTATAAATCCGGAGATGTTTATTCCTCCGAGTTGGGTGTGGTAACTAGGGTTATTAGACCCACCATGTGGGGGTCGGCCCAGTCAGTTATAATGGGGTATTTAACCTAATGGTTAAATACGAGCCTACATGTACTTGTGTAAAATACATATCAGAGTAGTGTATAAATAGAGGAGGTGTGTTCCTCATTTGACACACTCACACACTTGAGGATAGCGCACTTGTGGAGGAGAGGTATGCTATTGTGGAGGAGGAGATCATGTCTCAGGGTTTCATCTTTGTATATTGTTGGTCATCTATATTGAGGAAGCTTTGCTGGGTTTTCTACCCCATGAGGGTTTCCCAGGATAAATCTCTGTCTCTTATGTTTATGCTGTGCTTGTTGTTTCTTCAGTGATCCTGTATATGCTATTATTGTGAAATGGAATGTAATGCTGCTATTTTATGTCTTAGCATATTAAATCTTAACATGGTATCAGAGCTAACCTGAAGGGAGACAAGGTATGGCACTAACGACACTTTCTTTACTTACGACAATTTGAAGGTTAGGGTTTTACATAGAAAAAACCAGTCATCGTAGCACTTTCGCTATAAATCCGTTTTGGCAAAGTTTTCGGATCTGAAATTGTTACAGGATGAAGATGAAATCTCCAGGTACCTTGTGTCCAAAGGAAAACCTCTAATTCGTTGTACTTTGTGATTTATGATCTGTACAATATAGGGTTTCTGCCTCTTCCAGATCTGAGTCAAAATAAGGTGACCTTGGGAAAAAGGTCATATCTTGGGCTAGGAAGCTCCAAATGAAATTTCATAAAACGTTAAAGGTAGTACACAGTCTGCACTATCTCAGAAAACGTTTTCAGAGGCCGAAGTTGAATCAGTGACACGTGGCACTCCGTACAAGTTCGCCCTCCTGTATTACCCCATAAACAGGTCATGTTGCGACACTTGACATAAATCTCTCTCAGAGAGTCCAATTGAGGTCAGACCTGTCAGGATGGAAAGATAACAGTCCGAGATACCTCAGGAAAGTTTTTCAGAGGCCGAAGTTCAAACAGTGACACGTGGCACGCCGTACAAGTTCGCTCTTCTGTTTTATCCCAAAACAGGTCACGTTGAGACATTTGACATAACTCTCTCTCAGAGAATCCAATTGAGGTCAGACCTGTCAGGATGGAAAGATAACAGGTCAGGCTATCTCAGAAAACTTTTTTAGACCCTGTGGATTGAAAATTTTGGAGTTACACCAGAAACAATCAGGTACATATTTCTGTCAAAACAGAATTATTTTTGAGTACCTTCATTCATGGCTTCCGGAATTTAGGGCTTTGAAGAAAGTTGGAATTTTTGTAAACGGAGACCACGGCTGAATGCTACTCATCAAAATAGAAATTTAGAGACCAAGATCAGACTTTTTGGTTGGGCAGAAGGCCGGGCTTGATCAAACCCTAGTTCGGGACTTTGATCAGAAAAGTGGAAAATTAGGGCTTCTGTAAAAATGGGAATTTTTGAAATTTGTGACCATTGCTGGAAGCTCCTCGGAAAAATAGAAGCTTAGAGCTTTGGATCAAACATTTTGATTGGGCAGAAGAGTGGGATTCATCAAACCCCAGTTCAGGGTCACGTCCAGTGAATCCGGAAGTTTCAAAGGCAAAATTGAGGAGTGAAACTTTGCAGTTTTCAAATTCTGAATATATCAGTTTGATCAGCTCATCAAGGCGCATATTTCTATCCTTTCGGAAGTTTGAAATTCAAAGTTTTAATTTTTGGGGTTTCTCTGACAAACCGATATCCAGCTCCAGGTCCAGTTCTTGCAAATCAAGTGGATAGGGTTAATCCTAGAAGAATATGGATTGGTCACCTGCATAAGTGAAGGAGTTCCTGTTTCAGAGGGAGATGAGGCTAAGGCTTTACATAAGGAGATTACAAGCGATCTCGACAGGTATGACTCATCGAGGTATGTTTTGAGATTTGTTCATGATTAAGTTTATGGTATGTTTGTCTTCATGTTATTACGGTTAGTACAATCTTGATTTTAGATTTGTTGTATCACCTTAACAAAATTATGAATGCATGATAGAAGATATTCATTGGTTAGGGTGTTGACACTTATGATTGTACTAATGCATTATGATGTTGTGTGAGGTTGATGTTGTCTACTAACAAGATTCAGGTACATCACGAAAGACAAATCAAGTTCAACATGAAGACAAAGACTCATCCATAATCTTTGTTCTACTTACGAGGTATGTATGACTTTGTTATATTATGCTTAACCTATGATACATGCAGGTTCTAGCTCAGGATCTCTAAATCATTGAAGAGATTGTTTAGGTATGTTGTACATAACTAAGCAGGTATACTAATCCAGGTATGTTTTCCTATGTCATGTTAGAATCTTACCTTGTGTTAGGATCCCTTATATAAGTATACTTGGTATGATTGGTTATGCTTATTCATAAAGTTAGTAATCAAGGGTTTATGCATATTATGTCTCTTATCTTGGTTGATGATTTAACTAACTAGATCAAACAAGAATATGCATGAGTAAAAGAAGACTTCCTTGAAACTATGAATACTAATAATCATGACTGTACATATTCAAGATGATTTAGAATTAGAATGTTTTGAGAATATACTAATGAATGTATGTTTGTGTATGAGTTCATGAGGATGACACTAGTGCACTCTTGAGCATGCACAGTGGTACAGAATGAATAGAAGTTCAAAAGACATACAGAAGATCAAGCGGGAGGAAGCCACACAAACATAAAAGATAAGTATTTGAGTTGTTATTTGAAATAGTAATGATATTGCCTGTAATAGGTTGTATGCATATTTGCATTCCTAGAATATATAATTCTGAGTGTAAACATTCATAGAGCATTGAACAGTATACAACTAATGTGCATATGATTGGTAAGTTGGACAAACATTCCATTGTTGCTTGTCTAGAATGAAACCTCTTTGCTGACATGCCGAGAGCTGTGCACACTCTCGATATTATGTTCTGGTAGAGATGGAAGGCATCTAGATAGCCACTGTATGCATACAGGATATGGGAAAGTGTTGTGCCAAAGTATTGGTCAAATTAGTTGCATAACTATATAAATGATATCTGTATGCATAATAGGTTACCATGTCAATATGATTTGATGATTATGAAGTATTACTAATCCTGTACTTAATTTTGATTTGTAGGAAAGATCATGATGAATGATGAACACTGAACAAGCAATGGATGTTCAACAAGAAGATTTACAAATCAAACAAAATATAGAAGGCTCATGTCTAGAAGATTCTCTTAGAAAGAGGAAGAGAATCATGATGAGATGTTTGCTCCAAGTGGCTAAGATAAGACCATTCTCTTAATGGTGTAATTAAAGAAGAAGTGTGAATCAAGTTCTATATGGTTCCCAGGATCGATAATCAATTGATGAGCTTAATGATCACCATGGGTGATATGGATCTCAACCTTTGCTACAAGGTTGAATATGGCTTCTATACACATATGAAATGGATGCAAGAAGGAACTCACCACAGAGTTCGAATGATGTTGAGACTCATATCAATAGACCCATCTGATGAGAGATGACACAGATAGATGACTGTAGAAATGAAATTGAAAGATCTCAGATTGATGCATTACTTTCTAGGTCTAAAAGTATGGAAAGTCTCAGAAGGAATCTCTCTCAACCAAAGAAAGTATGCTAAGAAATCTTGAGAAGACTTGATATGTTGGAATGGCCACTCTTATGGATTCCAACTTGAAGCTGTTAGGAGATGACTCATCAGAGTTAGTGGATATAACTCTGTACAGTCAAATTATTGGGTCATTGATGTATCTAACATATACTAGATTAGATATATGCTTTGTTGTGAACACCTTGAGTCAGTATCTAGTGGAAACTAGATGTGTTCACCTGATAGTTGCAAAGCATGTGATGAGGCACATAAAGGACACAATAGAATGCTATCTTGAAGATCATGACTTCAGATGGTTATTTAAACTCTGATTGGGCAGGAAGTGTATCAGACAGGAAGAACACATCGAGAGGATGTTATTGTCTGGGATTAGCCTTGATCTCGTGGTTTAGCTGGAAGCAGTCTAGTGTGGCTCTCAGCACAAGCAGAATATATGGCTGCTTGCTCTGCTAGTTGTGAAGAAGTTTGGCTTCAGGATTGTTTGACTTAGAGATAGAACCAACTGAGATCCTATGTGATAATTAGAGTTGTATCAAGATGACATAGAATCTAGTGTTCCATGATAAGTCAAAGAACATAGGGAACTAACAAGATATGACGCAGAAAGGAACTATAAAGTTTGAATTTGTAACAGGTTACCGTTGTACTAACCAAACCTTTACCTCAAGTGAAGAAGTTGCCAACATACTAACCAAACCTCTGTCTCGAGTGAAATTTGAATACTTCCGAGACAAGCTTGGTGTAGTTCAAAAGGACCCTCCTCGAAAGGGGGAGTAGTATAGTCATTGCTGATGAGATTGTCTCATCGAACAACAAGGTCGATGTTGAGGTAACATGTTCTCTACACCTAGATACTTAGAAATATTTAGATTTAGGACTCTTATACTTAGAATACTTAGCTTTACTTATACATGCTTTTGACGTGAGATGTATTGATGAGAATACATGATTTTGATGATAAGATGTATTGGTAAGAATACATACTTTTGATGATACATGTATTGATTAATGTACTTGTATGGTTGAGGATACTTGTACTTGTATTGATGAGAATACATGTGAGGATTGTATCATCCTTGAACACTTGTTCTAAAGTGAGCCGTAGACAGGTGTCTCCGAGAAAGAAGAGGGATTGTATCATCCCTGGACTTCAGTTCCTGAATTGATCCGTAGACGTATGGTCTCCGAAAATGAAGTCCTTAGTGGACAGGTGGGGATTGGATCATCCCTGGACTTTCAGTCCTAAAGAGAGCCGTAGACGTGAGGTCTCCGAGAATGAAGTCCTTAGTGGACAGTTGAGGGGATTGGATCATCCCTGGACTTTCAGTCCTAAAGAGAGCCGTAGACGTGAGGTCTCCGAGAATGAAGTCCTTAGTGGACAGTTGAGGGGATTGGATCATCCCTGGACTTTCAGTCCTAAAGAGAGCCGTAGACGTGAGGTCTCCGAGAATGAATTTCTTAGTGGACAGTTGAGGGATTGGATCATCCCTGGACTTTCAGTCCTAAAGAGAGCCGTAGACGTGAGGTCTCCGAGAATGAAGTCCTTAGTGGACAGTTGAGGGGATTGGATCATCCCTGGACTTTCAGTCCTAAAGAGAGCCGTAGACGTGAGGTCTCCGATAATGAAGTCCTGAATGAACAGGCAGGGGATTGCATCGTCCCCGGACTGAGGTCCCAGAATAGAGCCGTAGACTGGGTCTCCGATAATGAAGTCCTGAATGAACAGGCAGGGGATTGGATCGTCCCCGGACTGAGGTCCCAGAATAGAGCCGTAGACTGGGTCTCCGATAATGAAGTCCTGAATGAACAGGCAGGGGATTGCATCGTCCCCGGACTGAGGTCCCAGAATAGAGCCGTAGACTGGGTCTCCGATAATGAAGTCCTGAATGAACAGGCAGGGGATTGCATCGTCCCCGGACTGAGGTCCCAGAATAGAGCCGTAGACTGGGTCTCCAATAATGAAGTCCTGAATGAACAGGCAGGGGATTGCATCGTCCCCGGACTGAGGTCCCAGAATAGAGCCGTAGACTGGGTCTCCGATAATGAAGTCCTGAATGAACAGGCAGGGGATTGCATCGTCCCCGGACTGAGGTCCCAGAATTGATCCGTAGAATGATGTCTCCGAGAATTGAAGATAGGACTGCATCGTCCCTGGACCTTGGTTCAAATGTACGTGATGGGGATTGTATCATCCCTGGACTTTGGTCCCTGAATTGATCCGTAGACGTGTGGTCTCCGAGAAGTGGGGATTGTATCATCCCTGGACTGCGGTCCCTGAATTGATCCGTAGACGTATGGTCTCCGAGAAAGTGATTTTTTGATGTGGTTACTTGTATCGGTAGGATACTTGTATTGATGATGTGGTTACTTGTATCGGTAGGATACTTGTATTGATGATGTGGTTACTTGTATCGGTAGGATACTTGTATTGATGATGTGGTTACTTGTATCGGTAGGATACTTGTATTGATGATGTGGTTACTTGTATCAGTAGGATACTTGTATTGATGATGTGGTTTCTTGTATCGGTAGGATACTTGTATTGATGATATGGTTACTTGTATCGGTAGGATACTTGTATTGATGATGTGGTTACTTGTATCGGTAGGATACTTGTATTGATGATGTGGTTCCTTGTATCGGTAGGATACTTGTATTGATGATGTGGTTACTTGTATCGGTAGGATACTTGTATTGATGATGTGGCTACTTGAATCGGTAGGATACTCGTATTGTTGATATGGTCACTTGTATTGGCATGAATACTTGTACTGCTGCTGATCATGTGATGACGATGTTGCTGATCGTGTGATGACGATGTTGATGATCGTGTGATGACGATGCTGATGATCGTGTGTGACGATGTTGATGATCGTGTGATGACGATGCTGATGATCGTGTGATGACGATGTTGATGATCGTGTGATGACGATGTTGATGATCGTGTGTGACGATGCTGATGATCGTGTGATGACGATGTTGATGATCGTGTGATGACGATGTTGATGATCGTGTGATGACGATGTTGATGATCGTGTGTGACGATGATGATGATCATGCTAATGATCGTGTGTGACGATGCTGATGATCGTGTGATGACGATGCTGATGATCGTGTGATGATGATGCTGATGATCGTGTGATGACGATGCTGACGATCGTGAGGATTCAGATATTGATGTTGCTGTAGCTGTTTGAGTGCTACAGAAGATAAAGACTCAGTACTGAAGATGTTTATGTTCCAGTATTGAAGATGTTCCAGTAACTGCTTAAGTTACTGATGATGTTGAGAAAGCTTCCAATGATTTATAGATGTATCATGTATGATGTTGATGACTCCTTGCTCGTGCAGATACTGTTATAATATCCTTCTCGTTAAGGGGGAGTGTTGAAATATTGTAACTTCAAAGAATATTATATTTGTATATTATTTATTCCGGAGATGTTCCATACCTCCGATGTGATTATACTATAAATCCGGAGATGTTTATTCCTCCGAGTTGGGTGTGGTAACTAGGGTTATTAGACCCACCATGTGGGGGTCGGCCCAGTCAGTTATAATGGGGTATTTAACCTAATGGTTAAATACGAGCCTACATGTACTTGTGTAAAATACATATCAGAGTAGTGTATAAATAGAGGAGGTGTGTTCCTCATTTGACACACTCACACACTTGAGGATAGCGCACTTGTGGAGGAGAGGTATGCTATTGTGGAGGAGGAGATCATGTCTCAGGGTTTCATCTTTGTATATTGCTGGTCATCTATATTGAGGAAGCTTTGCTGGGTTTTCTACCCCATGAGGGTTTCCCAGGATAAATCTCTGTCTCTTATGTTTATGCTGTGCTTGTTGTTTCTTCAGTGATCCTGTATATGCTATTATTGTGAAATGGAATGTAATGCTGCTATTTTCTGTCTTAGCATATTAAATCTTAACATCCCTTTTGGTAGAGGGATATCCTTCTTATATCGGTCTCTCATGTTGTATTGTTCGACTTGGATTTCATCACCTTGCGAAGGATACAGCTTGTTGAGGTCTCCAGCTCTTAGTTAGGAGTTTGCTTGGTATCTCATCTTCATAGAGGGTCATTTTTCTTTGTAGGGACTGCTTGTTGGCATTCTGGCCATTTTTGTTGATCAGCTCGCTTATTGAGACACTGGTCTCAATATAGATTTTAGAGCTTGCTTTTTTGGCCTGTGAGCCTTGCTTTTTCTAGCTCCTCTTCTGCACACTCGGCTGCATTAGAGTTTTTGAGTTCTTTGTTTATGAAACTGCCCCTGATTTTCATTTTCCTGTCATCATGTTAGAACAACCACGAAGATCACGAAGAATACAGGGCCAAAGCCCTCCACCACCACCACCGCCATGGACTTTTGGTCCGCCTGCATCACGCATTCCTGCTCCTCCTGGCCGCGGTGCTGGTCGAGGCAACATCCCACCGCCGATATGTACAACATCTTCAGTTCCTCCCGTAACTGCCACACACAGCATAGTCTCATAATCTATTGCAGCTTCTGCAACCACTAGCATATCTGAGACTTCCACTGTCACTTCACCCACTGTCATTCCAGATTTATCTGTCACAGTGGACACAGTTACAGCAGCTGAACCTAGCACAACCCAGAGTACTAGACCAGAGTTCATCCTTCTACCGGATGTCAACACTTCCCATCCATCAGACACTTTTCACGATGACACAGACGGATCTATTGGTACCACCGAAGGATCCGACCAGGACATACCCGGCTTGATTTCAGTCCCAGGCGGATACGTTGAAATCGTTGAAGATACTTGACTCCCTGACACACCTTTTGAACCTGATTATGGCTTCATTACTTCCCAGGTGGAACTTCCGCCTGTTATTACTACGTCACCCAGTGTTCATCCTCAGGAGACAAGTTCTTCCAGCAGCGTACCTCGTACTATAAATCTACCCAACCTCCCACCGGGACATGAAATCATGGCTTCCATCCAGTCTAGTATGGTTAGTCTAGCGAACTCTCCGTTAGCATCGACACAGTTTAGACGCAGCACAGAGCAAATGCTTTCGACAGTGTCTAGTTATCCCCCTGTTTCTCGTCCTTCTGACTATAGGGTTCCCAATGTCCCGTCTAGCACAGATTTTCGTCACTCCTTTGCAGATGGCTCGGGACCTTCGGACTTTACTATACCTAGGTTCCCACCGGATCCCCAGAATCTTTTTCAGGATATGAACTCGGACCCAGTTCTCAATGGTCCTCCTATCATTGAACACGTTATGGACAACGCCAATACCCCTGGGCTAAATTCCCCACATTTGCTGCCATCACCCATTTTTGGCGCACATTCTATGAGGGATAACCCAGTTTTTTCTCTGTCCTCACCTGTCAGATACGGATGACCTCCTCCGCAAATCGGTACTTTTGGCGCCATTGGCCAATCCACACTATCATATCTGGCTAGCGGCGGAAGAACACCTAGTCATACTGTTGGATCTTCCGTTTCGATCGAAGGATCACCTTCAGCCACCATTTACACTATTTCAGGAGGTGGACAACCGACTGCAATGGCCCCTAACTCCAACATACAAACCCTCCCTAGTGGGCCATCAACCCAACCAGTTGGAGGACAACCTTTTGTTGGGAACCCCATTGTTGGTCAACAACCTCCTCCCATAGGGTCATCAACCCAACCAGTTGGAGGACAACCTTTTGTTGGGAACCCCGTTCCTACTCAACAGCCTCCTCTCATAGGGCCATCCAACCCATCCACTGGCGGACAACCTATTGGTTCTATCCAACAACTATCCCAACCAGCAGCATGTACTCAGTATGGTATGTACAGCACACCTGGCAGCGGGCAACCTTATCCCGGTATTCCAACCGGACCTCATTCTCAACCTCCCCCGTCAGGCATGCTTCCTTCTTGGGATCCTCAAATCCCATGGAGTGGGGGGTACTCACTTTTTGGAAACTGGAACCAAGCTGGGGGGCAATCTCAGATTTCCCCCAACTTGAATTTTGGCTTCCCTTACCCTTCAGCTGCTACAACTCCATGGAACCCATCACTTCAATTCCCACTCGCTCCTCAAGCAGGAACGAGCCTTCCATGGAAACCACCGTCGCAGCCACCCCCCAACCCTGCTATGGGAAACCCTCCACTTACACAGTATAGTGGTAACATCCCTGGAACACAACAATTCCAAGGAACTTTTCCCCAACAAGGAACAACAATCATTCCTGGGTATCAACAACCCCTGGGTACCATACCCACTCAACAGAACACTTACCAACAGGTTGCCCACAATCAACTGGTTAACCAGATGTCTTACTATCCACAGAACTTCCAGCAGTATCCTGCGGGAAACACATATGGGTATAGCACACAGCAGTATGCTATGCAGGGCCCTCCAGGGTTCTCCGCACCACATGGTTATTACTCATACCCGCAGACCAACCGTCAACTTCCCTTTTTGGCCACACTTGACTTACCTGATTTGTCGAGGCTTATCAATGATCCTATATGGCATGAACCTCACTGGCCACCTATTCCAGCCAAACTACCATCGGACATTCCCAAGTTCGATGCTAAGCCCGAGGAAGACCCCAAGAACCACGTGATGACCTTCCATCTTTGGTGTTCATCCAACTCCTTGATGGATGACTCCATCCGACTTCGGCTCTTCCAACGTACGCTCACCGGAACGAAAGCAAAATGGTACATCGAGCTGCCAAAACATTCTTTTCGTGATTTCAACACTTTGGCTATGCAGTTTCTGACTCATTTCCAGCTCCCCATCCGGTATGAGACTGGAACAGAATTGTTAACTTCACTGCGTCAAACCACTTCTACACACATTTTGGATCACATCCACGAGTGGCGACGACGCCGTAGGCTTAGAAAGGCACCTATTCTGGATTAGCTACTTGTTGATTGGTTTACAAAATCCTTTTTTCCTCCCATAGCCAGAGATATCGCTATGCGTGGACCGGTTACAGAAGAACAAGCCATCTCGGCAGCACAATACATGGATTTGGTATATACTCAATCCGGTACTTTACATGAACTTCTTCCACATGCCTCCTGCGTTCACACTGATCCAACGAAGCCTACCACTGAACCTCCCATTGATGGTATTGTCGGTTCAGTCAAGACCCAGCCTGCTACCAACTCGACGGGACAACAAGCTTTTGTTTCCCCCGCTTTTACCCAGGCTGTTTCAAAAACAACTACTTCTCCTGCTGTTTCCTCCGAGGTGAACGCAGTTCAATCTACGTCACAACCATCCGGGGGAAAGAAGAAAAACAATCATGGTAAACCCAAGAAAAACCAGCAGGAGAACCCCAAGCCACAACCCACCCAGAATGACAAGAAACCACGTCGGAAAGCTAAGTTTCCCTACTTAATTTGTCAAGATGATCATTATACGTGTTACTGTCCCTACAAGGACGAGGTCAACAAGTTCGTTAAAGGATCCTCTCGCCCGGCAATGTTAACTGACCCTTTCCCCCAACAACAACAGCAAATGGTTTCCCAAGAATCCCCACAAGGGGGCAACTCGACCAATCCCACCCACGGAGAGACGTCCACAAACCGCAAAATCCTGATGACTAGTAACGAAGAGGTTCATATCACCACCCGTTCAAAGACGTATGACAACCCTCCAAGCTCAAACAAAAAATTGGAGATAGCCAAAGGCAAATCTCCTGTTGAAGATCTGATTCCTATTCCCCCCCCTAACGGTCATCTCCATATCGAGAGACCGCTGATGGACACAGTGCTACGCCCACCTAAGGGCACCATACGAAAGGCGACATTTAATCCGAATGCGCGAGCTTCCCAAAACTACAACATTGTCGAGGATTTGGCTCAAGCACCTTGCGCCATGTCGACTCTCGAGGTTCTCCAACACTGCCCCACGCAGCGTAGAACCCTACTTTAAGCACTGGGGGCAATGGACCGAGATACTTCAAACTCCATCATGTTTAACTTGGAGCACGCCAAACCTAGGCTTTCTCATCAGTTAGCTTTCCAGGTACATACAAAAATTTGTGGAAATACCATCCATCGCACTGTATTAGACGAAGGTGCTTCCATGTCGATCATGTCTTTGAACTGTTGGAGAGCCTTGGGCTCACCCGAGGTCACCACTTCTCCTACTACTCTTAGGGCGTTTGATGGACACAGTTTTCAACCTTATGGACTCATTCCCTCAATTGGTGTTGAATTGGGGGGCAAAACAGTATTCGTACACAATGAAGTCGTAGATGCACCATTGGATTACAATCTCCTCCTTGGACGGAACTGGTTTTATGCCATGACCGCCATAGCATCTACAGTCTTCTGGATTGTGCAATTTCCTCATGAAGGGAAAATTGTCACTATTGATCAATTGGATTACTGTATCCCAGACCCCCATCCAAACTCCGCCAACACCGTCCCATTATTGGATCAACCTCGGTACCGATTCCAAGACGTTTGTGTTGGTCTCATGAAGGATTCATCCCTTATTGGAGTTTTTCCAGAGCCAGGAACCCATGTTCAACCAATTAGCATGATTTCATCGAGTATCACCCCATCCAACAATTCATGGGTGATTCCGAGTCCCTCTCAGATTGAATACTACGGCAACTCTATGCCTCTGAAAAGAAACCTCGCAGCATATAATGCAATCCAATCAGCCACCGATTGGGTCGACTGTTCTACTGATCACACCGTGGCACAGCTCTCGGCTGAGACTCATCCATACCCACCACTTTTCGATCCTCTTAATTTGATTTTTCCTACTGACGAATCAATCATGGAGGTTATGTGCGGTGATGAGCCACCATGGGGAGATTTTCATCATCGATCTTCATTCCCCACTATTCAGCCACTTGATCCTGATACAAAATCCAGCGCTTCACTTGGGATGGTTCAAACCAAGTTCCCCACTTCCCTCGACGAGGTATTTTCAGAAGGAAACTTGGCCAATCTTATGGCAACCACTCCCATCGATATTTCAGTGAAGCCTGGTATCGTGGAAAACATACACATCGGCAAAACATGTACTCCCCTCGAAACAGAGTTCTATAGTGCCTACTTCAAAACTTTCCGCGATGTTTTTGCTTGGAGTTATGAAGAAATTCCAGGAATTGACCCCTCGATCGTGGTCCAAAAAATCCCAACTTTCCCTAGCGCCCGACCTGTTCGGAAAAAGCTTCGACCCGTCCATCCTCGTAAGGTAGCCGCCATTAAAGCAGAAGTTGAAAAACTTTTGCGTGTTGGTTTTATCTATCCTGTCCCATTGACAGAATGGGTATCCAACATCGTTCCCGTAGCCAAGAAACAAGGAACGATTAGGGTCTGTGTTGATTACCGTGATTTGAACAAGGCTTGTCCAAAGGACAACTACCCAACTCCGTTTATCGACCAGATCATCGATAACTGTGCCGGGAGTGTCATCTTTTCATTTATGGATGGCTTCTCTAGTTATAATCAGATCGATATCCTCCCAGCCGACTAGCACAAAATGGCCTTCATCTGCCCTTGGGGGATTTTTGCATATCGAAAGTTACCTTTTGGCCTGAAAAATGTCGGGGCAACTTTCCAACGGGCGATGTCATACGCATTTCATGACATCAAACATATTGTAGAGCCATATCTTGATGACCTTCCCGCTCACTCTCGGACCCGAGAAGACCATCCAGACCACTTAAGTGCCATTTTCGAAAGGTGCCATCGCTAAAATATACGTTTGAATCCGCATAAGTGTGTCATCTGTGTAGAAGCCAGAAAACTGTTGGGCTTCATAGTCTCCAAAGATGGGATACGTCTAGATCCTGTAAAGGTAGCAGCTATCGTAGCCCTGCCTTCACCCACCAATATTCCAGAACTTCAATGTTTGCAAGGGCATGCAAACTTTCTACGCCGTTTCATCTGCAATCTATCCGAGATAACAAAAGGCTACATGCGGATTCTCAAGAAGAATGTTCCCTTCATTTGGGATGAAGAATCCCAACGCTCCTTTGACAATCTAAAGGCAGCCTTAACCAAAGATCCTGTGATTCAACCCCCCAATTACACACGGGATTACATCCTTTATCTCGTAGCCTCGATTTCCACCATCAGTATGGTGCTAGTCCAAGAAGACCAAAACGGCATAGAACATGTGGTATACTACCTCAGTAAGAGTCTTCTTGACTCCAAAACCCACTATTCACATGTTAAAAAACTGGCTCTGGCAACAGTATTTGCTGTCCATAGATTCCGCCACTACATCTTACTCCGCCAGACCACTGTTATAGCCGACTTCAACCCAATGTATTACATCCTCACACGTCAAGTGCTTGGGGGCAAATACTCTCGTTGGATTGTCATCCTTCAGGAGTTTGACTTGGAGTTTGTCAAGGTTAAGTCCAAGAAGTCTTTGGTCTTCACGGAATTAATTTGTAACTTGCCCCGTGCTACTGAGCAACCCAAGCCCATTGATTCTCTTCCTAATGAATCATTGTTCCTCATTAGCACATCTGATCCGTGGTACGGGGATATTCTTTTATATCTCCAAACCCAACGCTTCCGTCCCGACCTCACTCGCGACGAACGGCGACACATCCGACATCACGCAAAATACTACCTCATAGTCAACGATACTCTTTATCGGCGTGGTGTCGACACCGTCCTTCGACGCTGTTTGACCTTAGATGAGGCGAAACGCGTTCTCGATGACTGCCACGCTGGAGCATGTGGTGGTCATCTCTCTCGGATGGCTACGGCCCAGAAAATACTGCGAGAAGGATACTTCTGGCCCTCAATTTTCAAGGACTGCATTGAAACAGTCAAGAAGTGTCCGCCATGTCAATTCTTTCATAGCAAAACACGCTCGCATCCTGCTCCACTCCATCCTGTTATTTCCGTCGGCCCCTTTTTCAAATGGGGCATCGATTTCATGCACTGTAAGCCCACTTCAGCCGGGGGGCATAGCTATGTCATAGTAGCTGTCGACTATTTTACAAAATGGGCTGAAGCAATGCCTACGTATGCTGAGGACGGAAAAACAGCAGCGCAGTTCATATTCGATCATATTATAACTAGATTCGGTGTCCCACAGTCTATTGTGACCGATCATGGTTCCCATTTCAGGAACCATATGATCGAAGAACTAAGTGCCAAACTGGGTTTTCGCCATGAAAACTCAACCCCGTATTACCCACAAGCTAATGGCCAAGTTGAAGCCATTAACAAAGTCCTGAAACAAATGATTCAGCGTATTGTGGGTACCCAGAAATCCAATTGGCACTCAGCTCTGTTCTCAGCACTGTGGGCATACCGAACCTCAGTGAAAAGTGCTACTGGGTTTACACCATTCCAACTGGTGTATGGCCTAGAAGCCATTCTGCCGATTGAATGTGAAATTCCATCACTCAAGATAGCCATAGAGCTACTTCCACACACTACTTCCGAAGAGGAATGGTTTCTATACCTAGCTAAGCTAGATGAAACCCGCCACGACGCTGCTTTGGCTAATGAAGCTCACAAAAAACGCGTCAAATCTCAATACGACAAATCCGTTCAACCTCGGATCTTCAATGAGGGTGACCTCATACTTACATATGATCAAATGCATGATAAGCTTGGAAAAGGTAAACTTGAATCTATGTGGTACGGCCCCTTTATTGTAAAACATGTCTTAGAAAAAGGAGCCTATGAACTAATCGATTGTGATGGTACGCCATTGGCACGGCCCCGCAACGGGCTATACCTCAAACATTTCTACGCATGAGGTTACCCTACGCGGGTTACTTGTTGTACATAATGTACTTAGTTTGCTTTTGCTTTCTTTTTGGTGTGCGCATGGACCTCATGTATCCACTCTTACTTTGACTCGTGACTTTATGCGCAGATGTCTGCCTACTTTGGATTCGCCGACGGTGCAAGCCGACATACCCGGAATCTCGCTTCCGCAGCATGGGTAATCTATTCCCCCACTGGCGAGTTGATTTCTTTAGGAGCCAATTGTTTGGGTCCTGCAACCAACAATATCGCAGAGTACCATGCAGTCATTGGTCTCTTGACGGAGGTTGCTTCACTCGGAATTGAATCCCTATCAATCTTTTTAGACTCCCAACTCGTGGTTTCTCATCTAAACCGTGTTTACACAGTTCGCGATCCTATACTACTTCGTTTATTTCGGAAAGTATGCCTCTTGGAACGATCATTTAATTTTATCACATATCAACACATACCGAGAGAATTCAATTGTATAGCTGATTCATTGGCTAATTACATTTTGGATTGGCATCTTGCCCACACATAAACACATCATTAAAAATAAAATGCACAAGTCATTGTAAATATTTAGATCATACATAGGTCCATATCGCTGTATATAAGAGTGTTTTTTTCAAAAAATACATAAAGTTTGTGTCAAAGACAAAATTTGGGACCAAATCCCATATACAAAATTTGGCTCTCAAAGCCTACATATCGTGTACATGCCGCAAAAAGATCAAAAGACCATCTATGGAGATCTAGGAGACCTATCATGTCCCTCATCGGACTCCTCCCGCTGCTGGTGGTAACATACTACAGCTCGAACCACCTTACGAAGAAGTCGACTGATACGACCAGGCACACCTACAGTATGCCGCTGGAGGTGGTAAGGGACGTCATCCATCCTCATAGCAGGGATACCATGAGTCAATCCCTGCAAGTTCCTCTCAATGTCCCAAACGCCTCCTGCCTCGTCTTCATCTTCCTTCTCATCAGGAACAACTTGACGATCGACACCACCACGACGTAGTGGAGAGTACCCAGCTGGTCTCTGTGGCCCACGGTCTGCAACATGCATGCGAAAACACATTAGACGTCTTTTACACATTCTAAAAAAGTAATAAAAATTAAATATTCAAAAAAGGAAAAAATACATATCCATGAAGGTCATACCAGAGTTGTCCCAATCATCATCCTTTGGCAATGCCAAGTCGATATCCTCATGAAAATCTACCCCAGAGTAGGGATAGTCATCAATCATAACTATCTGCTCCTCGAGCCAAGAAAAGAAATCTTCACCAAAGGCTAAGCGCTGAGGTCCCCCGAGACGTCCAGCATAATCACTCCATCGAGCCATCCATGGCTCAGTAGGTGGATGGGGGGGCATAGATATCTGCGGGCGCAACAGTGGTACCCTCGCCAAAAAGAAAGTGACCAGGATGCTCCCATAGCCAAAATGGGAATTTTTTCCAACCCTACACTTGTGCACTTGTTCTTTCAGATTGGACAACACCGCTTCGCACTAGTTAAATATTATTCCTCCCATACACTCTGCTGCGAGATTCACTTGTGTGTGAGATGCCTGATGCGGACTCACACTTCCTGCTGCACGCGTGATAGTGAACAGTACGGTTTTTACAGGAAGTTCTATAACCTCCTTTATGGCCACCTTCCTGCTTTTCTTACTCGAACCCTGACGGCAATACCGAGCAATCAAGTCATCTGTGCTCGTTTCCGAGGCAATGTATCCAGTAAAGTTCACTCGAGCCCCTCTTTTCGAGAGGCCCATGAGGAAATAAATGTCCTCAAGTTGAATTTCGAGAACATGCTCTCCCACTTGGAAAGCTTGAATGTCAGGATCCCACAATTGGATGAGATGAGTGAGAAGCTTGGGTTGTTGACAAATCCCCTTGGTCTTAAAGAACTTCAACAAACCACATTCTCTCAATGCGGTCACGGTCGGTAAGTGATTTTCAGCTGCAAAATCATCCGCTTCGTGCTCTCTTTCTTTCCACCTTACCATTTTGCTCCAAGTAAGTTGCAAACTCCTGCAAAAGGTCAAAGAAAATATTTAGCAACTATTTAGCAACTTAGTTCCAGCAAAAAATTTGAGAAAATTTGATTTCTTCAACTAAAAAATCGCCTTCACCACACCTGGGGGAAACACTACCGCGCGGTATTGTACAGTGCCGCGCCTCGCTTTGTAGCTACAGCGCAGTACTGTTAGATAGTACCGCGTTTCTCGATAGAGCCCCCATGCGGTACTGTGAAGGGCGATTTTTGCCCAATAGGGCTTGCCCAAAAATCAAATTTTTCCTGGTAAAAGCAAATAATTCCTACATGAAATGAAAGAGGAGCTCAAGAGCTCTTACCCGACACGGACAGTTGTCGAAATGGTGTCCTGGAACTCCCGATATGGATCCTTGAAGTTTTGCTCCTCAAATGGGTAAAAATATCCTCTTTGGGTAAAAACACAAATGAAATGGTAATTTCTATTTTTAACCATTCCTTATATAGCATTTTCACATATTTTTTAATTATTATTTTAAATGGTTAAAATAAAGCCTTTTTCACATTACTAATGTCCAGTCTCTTGAGCGTTTATTGACAGGATCCCCGGTAAAAAGCCATATATTCACACTGGTGTTTATTCATGATTTGACCTTCATTTTGAGCCCACTTTATCTTTTTCGTGCTCTGGATTTAAAACTTGAAAAAGATTCCAATCGCTTTTACACCCGTGTCGTGCTTGTCAAACTCAAGTAAATGGTGTCGAGTACGGTCAGCTTTACTCATGCTCGTTAAACGATGAGGAAAGTATTATCCTACTTGTATTTTATTCTTTTTTCAGACCAGGATAATTAAAAATTACGAAAAAGACCATAGGAGTCCATAGTTATGCTCTTTTCAGACTCTGTAAAATTGAAAAGATTGCCAAGTGATCTTGACTCTTTCACACTTGTAAAAGTATTTGAAAGGTCATCTATTCGGTGATAGGTTACCCCTTTTTCGGCCTGTTTAGACTATTTATGAGAAAGGTATACTTCAGTCAATCTCAGCTGGGAGAGTTCTCTCGGGAATTGTTTTACACTTTTTCGGGATCGAGGGACTAAATTTACGAAAAAGTACATTATGGAGCTTCCTTTTAAGTTTTTCAGGCTCTCTAAATGCGAAAAACTATCGAGTTTTCCTTCCTTGGACTCGTTAAAATTTTAACATCGAAGGACCCACTTTGGGACGAACCCCTCCTTTCTCAGGTTCGTAAAACATGTGAGATTGGACTCATCCATGAGATGAGCTACACCGAGCATCTGTTATCCTCTTCAAGCTCACAAAACAACAAAGAGGTACTCGTCTATCATGTCGGGGGAATATGGGGGGATGAGCCAAGTTTATTTATGGCAGCTTGTCAGTCGTTACCTTTGAACATGGCATGTGTCCATCTCTTGTCTATATTGGGTATCAATTTTTCGCTGAGTTATGGTCATCATCATGAGTCGTCTCCCTGGCCATGAGCCTACTCATCCGGTGTCTATCCTCTGTCGTCAATAATCCCTGCTACCAAGTCCTGTTACATGCCGTTATATGTTCAAAGGGTTGCATTGTTCAGAGTCGTTCATTGTGTTAGGCCTCCGCTATGTCAGTACATACTCCATTGTTTCATCATCTTATTGTTCGTGCCGATTTCGTGTCGATGATGTGGGAATCATTATGGCCCTCCTTCGACGAGTCTATTCCCGTCGACACCAAATCACTATCCGGGAATTGGACTTAGAGATCAACCATTAGTACCTTGGTACCTGCATGCCTCAATTGGAGGTTTCCTCGTGTTCGACAGTAGGTTCACGTCATTGACCTCTGATTGAACGATCTCTCGAATGCTCGACATCAAATCATCTATTCGAATTTCGTTGAGATGTACTTCAGATACCTTGGGGATCATCCTCATCATTGGTGATTTCCCTCGCATTTGTTAACGGTTCACATCATTGACCGGTAATCAAATGGTTTCTACCATGTTCGACTTCAACACCTTGTAATCTCATGGCTAGATTCGTATCTTTTGTGATCGGGTAGAAGACCCTGGGCGCGCCTCAGCATCTTGATTGCATCCAGGTTGCGATGGAGATATCCTTTGTATTGTCACACAGATCCACTTATTGTATTGGTCGTGGCTGTGTCATTATTGTCTCATGGATCTACGCTTGTTCATAGTAGCCATGGTCTGTCCACAGTCTATGTCATCTCAGTACTCATGGATCTGCAATGTATTGGTCAGCAGCCATGCTTTGAGTCATTTGTTTTCAAGCATGGGGATGCCCGCCTCGGTGGTATATCTAACATTTTGTTTCTGTTTCAGCTCAGTGTCGCTCTCCTCGATGCTATCTCTGCACATTATATTCGTAAAGTCTTTCAGCCATCAGTCCCTTCTGACCTCACACTTTAGGGGGCATCTGTTATACCTCTACATTCTATAGTGTCGCATCTCACCACAAACAGAGTTGACGACACTTCCCCTGCAGTTGACGACACTTCCCCTGCTGTTTGAACCACCCAGAAGATGAATGAACCTTGAAGGTAAATCAACCCTGACAAGTTCTGAACCAGCTGAGACTTTATTTACCTACACTACCGCGCCTTGCTCATTTATATGCATGCGGTACTCCACACTACCGCGCTATGTTTTTTCCCCAGAACGCGGTAGTACCGCGTTGTGCTAAGACCACAGGGCGCGGTACTCTTTTATTAGCCTTTTTTCCATGGCTTGTGGGATTTTGGATTTTCGAATATAATGGAAGATTGGGGTCCCTGATTCGATCTCAACTCATTCTCTGTGTTTAGAAACCCTGATCCACTTATCTCTCCCTAGATCCACCCATCTCTCTTGTTGGTTAACCCTACCATACACTATAAAAGAGTGGCATTCCATGGGGAAAAGGGGAGGACTCTTGAAGTACCAAACTTATGGTCTTGCAGCATTGTGGAGATAGCTAGAGGAGAAGGCACTTGGAGCTGGAGGATTGGCTTGGACATCAAGCAACCTATGTAAGTATTCTTCAAGTTGTAATAAGATAACTTGTCTTGTCTTTCCCATTTCATGTGTATTGTGCAAGTCTTTAACATGAAATGTATCTAATCTGGATTTGAATATAACCTTTACATTCAAGGTATTTGGAAGTTTGTATGTTTGTTCTTTGGTTGATCTTAACAGGTTCTACATTGGAGCTTTGGATCAGGAGCTAGAAGCGGGACAAACGTCAGTTTGAAAGGTGTGTCTTATCTCTCATCATTTCTGAATACATTTAATCTTGTTGTAAAAGTTAGTTCAGGGATTTCAAGGTAGCATTTGTTTTGACTTGTTTCTTGCTTTAGAGTTAGTTTAAAGTCTGCTTTAAAGTTAAGAGAATTTTGACTTATCCGTAGGGAAAAATTCTACATAACAAATTACAATTGTTTTTTACCAAGTTTGGAGAGTGTTGAGTGCCGTTTGGAGCCAAATTTCATTTGCTGATTCTGGGAGCTATGGTCCACCATTTTGTGAGCTGTTAGAGACAGGTAGGCCTAAACTCAGCTATGCAACTTTTCAGTGGATTAGTTTTATGTTTTTTGCTTAATTTTTAGGGTTTCGAGTTGTTTTGGTGGGGGGGATTATGCCCACGGGTCAGTTCAAGCCCTCCTTACGGGAACTACGACGACCATGCACCGTCATAAAACCCATAATTCCCTTTTGTGCCGATGTCACACTATCTGCAAAGACATATTGCGATGGTAGAAATGCCCAACTACAGCTCAATACCCAACCAAAAATGAAAAAGTCTTGAAGCATGGGATGAGTTCTAATAATGTTTATTTGTCCTCTTTTACAGGTTCACGGTGACAAACATGGTCATTGAGTGGTGAGAATGAGAGCACGACGTGGATGATGCACAAGCTGAAAATGACCCTCAATGCATTGTTGCAGTGAGGAATTGTGGGTTACTCAAATACTTTCGAGTGCCGGGCATGAAGGCCCAAGTTCCACTGCTGACACACATGATCCGATGTTGGGATCCAATGCAACAACACTTCAAGATCGGGGTGCATACATTGAGTATAGATGTTGAGGGCATCTACTTCCTGATAGGATTATCCCGGAGGGGAGAACCTATATCTCTTACCAGATCATGAGGAGGTGATCGGACAGTGGATGATATGATTACTCAGTACTTCCCTGGAGGCACTGGGTCTATTGGTGGGAAGATCCCCATCAAAGAGATTCGAGACTGTCATGTATGTACTGTGCTCTACACTCTAGTGAGGCTGGCGGGGATTCAATCTGCTCATCTTGCAAGCAAGACACAGGTGATGTACGCAGAGGAGTGTATGGGTCCTTGGGTATTCAACTAGTACGAGGGACTCCTTACCAACATCCGGAGTCAGTTGACCAACTGTCGGCATGGGGCACTGAAACAGTTCGGATATGGGTCCGTGGTGATATATTTTCTATTGGAGCGGGTACCTCATCCACATCCACATGTGGACTTGGATGACCGAGATGCCAGGGATCCACACATGACCCGATGGGAAGAGTTGATGGCCCACCATGGCGACGGGGGTCCCATCATAGGATACGGTACAGGGTTCTTCACCTGGCTATAGGGGAAACTCCTCATGATAGAAGATTATTCGTACAACGGGACGGATTTTAGAGGTGATCCTGACCTGGTGCTTCCTGAGGGAGAACAATGGGGTGACATTAGTAAGAACAAAAACTTTTGTTTTTCTTCATTTTATATATATGTGATTTTTTTTGGAGTAGTGCTGATGACTCAATGTTTTGTGTAGATGTGGGTCCATCACAACTAGTTGGAGTCTCGATCATTGTGAGGAGAGGAGAGTTTCCAGTTGTAGGTCCCGCGATGCATGATGCCATCGAGGAGGTAGAGGAGGTCTATGAGAACCTCAACAGGTTGACACTAAATATCCCAGAGCCGGCTGTCAATGATCTACATTGGGGTTACCAGAGGTACACCGTTGAGGTGTCTACACGTTTTGGCACGCTGCAAGATAAAGTGGCGAGGGTCGTAGTCTACTATCATGGGAAGCCTAGGGATTAGATTTCTGCTCATGTATGTACTGAAAGCTTATAAGATTTAGATTTTTTAGAAACTTACTGAAAGCTAGCATGCTTCATATTTTTGTATCAACACCATCATTTTGTATCGATTTATATATATATACATACATTTTCGGCGGCTTTATACATTATGTGTTCTATGGATGATTAATGTGTTCTTGTTTACATGTTTTCTTATAAAATGGATTATTTACATGTTATGTATGCTTTTATATTTTTATGAATATGTTATGTGTGTGCAATGTACTAATCTAGAATGAAGTTGGCCATCGAATTAGCAACTGTATTCATGTCTCATGGAATGTGTAGGTATGGAATATATTCAAAGGACCTTTCCAAAATAAATACTCGTCCGAAGAGATGGAGTAGAGTAGGGTCCTGAATAGCATAAAACCGGTTAAAATGAGAAACCACTAGTTGCGAATCCAGATGGATGACAACATGGTTCATACCCAAAAAAAGAGCATCGGTTTGTTAGGAACCCATGTCTTTACTTTGTTAGTATATTGTTGTTGGATGCATATGCTTTGTAAGATGTCCCATAGTATTTATTGATCCATAGTTTGTGTTATTGTTGTTGGGTGCATATGCTTTGTAAGTCACCTGTAGTATTTGTTGACCCATCGTTTGTATTGGCCCATGGTTTTGAGCCATAGTATTGGCACCTAGACTTAGTATATAAGTGTGCGTTGAGGCCAATGAAGGCACCGTGAAGTTATTTGTATTGAGATTTCTCAAAGGAGGTTTCCCCCTTGAAGTGGCCTGAGATCAATAAAGTAATTATGAGTTTTGTTATTACTGCTATCTCGTGTATTTTCATTAATTAATTGTGTTGTAGGTTCCACACACGGTTAGGGTTCCAATGACTACCTGATATTTTGTGGCATCATTGGCTGCGAAAACTAGACAAATTCCTCTTGAGATGATAAGCTTACCGGTGGGAGAATAGAGTACCCAGGCTGCCGAAGCAAGGATATGGGTATGCCGGCTGGTGCCATCCGCGAATCCGTAGAAAGTTTCCATCTGCACATGTGGACAAAACATGATATAAGAAATGGGAAACAAGATCTCGACACACTAAAACAAAAGCGTCACACCACACAAAACACACACGCCATGTATAGTATATGCAATATGTCTATGCGCGAAAAGTTTAGGCATAGTACCTCTTCAGGTAGATCCCATTGTGGGGCTCACCCAAGGATATTCCATCATAGTCCTCTAGTTCATAGGATCCCTTCTCCATAACACGTTTTACTATGTACGGTCCATGCCACATGGACTTGAACTTACCTACCTTTAGCTTATCGTGCCTTTGGTCGTATGTAAGGACCAAATCACCCTCGTTATAGATGCGGGGTTCTACTGACTTATCATACCGCACTTTGATGCGCTGCTTATGTGCCTCGTTAGCAAGAGCAACATCTCGGTGAGTCTCATCGAGTTTTGCTAGGTAGAGGAAGCATTCTTCGTCAGCAGTGGTGTTCGGAAGGAGTTTGACTGCGAGTTTGAGAGATGGAATCTCACACTCTATAGGTAGGACTACCTCCAATCTATAAACTAATTGGAAAGGTGTAAATCCGGTGGCAGTCTTGATGGATGTTTGATAATCCCATAGAAAGAGCATGTTGTGCTAGTTAGACTTGTGTGTACCCACCATGCGTTGAATCATGGTTTTCAAGACCTTGTTAATGGCCTTTACTTGTCAATTAGACTGTGGGTAGAAAGGTGTCAAGTTTTCATGACGAAAACGCATTTTGGTGCTTAGCTCATCGACCATATGGTTTTGAAAGATCCATGGTCAGTGACAATGGCTTGTGAAACTCCGAACCATGAGATAACATGATTAAATGAAGAGTGCGGCGGTTTTGCCTTCGTCAGTGTATGTAGGCATAGCCTTGGCTCACTTTGTAAAGTAATCCATGCCTACTATGATGTAACCATGCCCCACGGCCGAGTTAGGATTATAGTACATGAAGTCAATGCCCCATTTGGAAAAGGGGCCAATGGCAATAACCGGGTGTGACAGCGTTGGATGGGTGTGCATTTTCGTTTGAAAATGCTGGCATGCAGGACATTTTTTTATGGCCTCGATGCAATCTTTAAATATAGATGGCCGATAATATCCCGCACATAGTATCTTCTAGGTTGTAGCCATCCCAGAGAGATGACCGCCACAAGCCCTAGCATGACAGTCATTCGAGACTTGTCAACCTCCTCACGTGTTAGACAGCGTTGAAGAACAGAATCAATACCACGGTGGCACAAGGTATCACTGATGATTAGGTAATACTTTGCATGGTGGCGTATTCGATGATGATCGTCACGAGACAATTGGGGGTTGAAACGTTGGGTTTGAAGATATAATATAATATCTCCATACCACGGGTCAGACGTGTTGATAAGGAACAATGACTCATCTAGAAGAGAATCATTGGGCTCAGATCCTACATTAGCACGGGGAAGATCGCAGATGAGCTTGGAAAACACCAAAGACTTCTTGGACTTGGACTTCTTGAATAGGAGATCGAACTCCTGTAGTATCACGATCCAGCATGAATACTTGCCCCCAAGTACTTGATGTGTAAAAACGTGGTACATGGGATTCGAGTCGGCGATAATGGTTGTGGTGCGGAGCAGTATATAATGTTGGAACATTTGGACAACAATGATTTTCGTGAGAGTGAGCTTCTCAACATGTGAGTAATGAGTTTTAGAGTTAATAAGACCATTACTTAAGTAATATATCACATGTTCCTGGGCGTTATGGTCCTCCTGCACCAAAACCATGGTGATTGTGGTGGCAGAAGCCACGAGATAAAAAATGTAATCTTGGTAGTAATTGGGCAGCTGGAGCATAGGAGCATGGGTAATAGCATGTTTAAGACTATCGAAGAATTGTTTTGCTTGATCGTACCATATGAATGAGACTTCCTTCTTGAGTAGTCTCATATAACCCTATGTCTTCTGGGAGAAATTACAGACAAAACGCCGTAAATAAGTTTCCTTCCCTTGCAGACTTTGAAGTTCTCTAACATCAGTTGGAGGTGGGAGAGAGACAATGGCTTCCACCTTCAAGGAATCAATGCAGATCCCATATTTTGAGACGATAAATCCTGAAAGACATCCAGACTCGATGTAGAAAATAGACTTGTGAGGGTTCAGGCGGATGTTATACTGCTTGCATATGAGGAATACGGCCGTCAGATGATCTACGTGGAATTCGCGCTGCCGTGAATGGGAAGGGAGATTATCCAAATAGGGTTCCACAAAGTCCTTCACATCATGAAAAGCATATGACATGGCTCGCTGAATGTGGCACCAGCATTTTTAAGATCAAAAGGGAGTTTACCATATGCAAACTTTCCCCAAAGGCAGATAAACGTAGTCTTGTGTTGGTCGGTGGGGTGTATCTCAATCTGGTTGTAACCGAAAAAGCCATCCATGAAGGAGAAGATGACACTTTTAGCACAATTTTCAATGATCTGATCGATAAAGGGAGTCGGGTAATTGTCCTTAGGACAAGCCTTGTTGAGATACCGATAATCGATGCAGACTCGGATGGTGCCATGCTTTTTAGCTACAGGGACGACAATTGAGACCCATTCTATTACTGGAACAGGGTAGATAAAGCTAGCCTTCAAGAGCTTCTCAATTTCTGTAGTCTTTCGAGGGTGTACCGGTTGTAACTTTTGGCGGAAGGGTTTGATGTTGGGATAGGTTTTAATTTCATGCGAAACAATAACGGGTTCTATCCTAGGTATCTCCTCGTAGGTCCAAGCAAACATGTCTCGGAATTGCTTGAATAAGGCCATGAAAGTAGTAATTTATTTAGGGGAGCATTTATGGCCTAATCGAATATGTTCCACTACACCAGGAGTAACAGAAATATCAACTAGAATGGTGGATTCAATGTTCACCAAGTTTCCCTTAGTGTCTGTATGACACGTGAGTATCGGGGACTGGGGGCAAGGGTAGACATCCAGTGTAAAAATGGTGGTGATGCTATTCTCCACAAAATCCAAAGGTGGGAGGAAAGATGAGCGATGGTGGAGATCTTCCCACGGAGGGTCATTTACCATCATGATTTCCATAATGAACTCGTTGGAATGAAAATTTTGGAGCAGGGGATCGAGTGAAGATGACGTCTGTTGTAGAGAACAGGATGTGGAGGCCACAGATAAGTGGTCCTCGGGTACTGACTGGATAGCGTCATAAGTGATTTCAACGGGTGAAAGAGGCATGGAGTCTCCAATCAGGTGCATAGTGGCTTCATCAGGTACAAGCCATTGATCGTTAGAGTTGGGAAAAGATGAAATCCCATAGGATATCATGTTCACCGTGGCAACATGATTAGGGGGATCCCTAGTTGGAAAAACGCCCATAAGATATGAGTCTTTTATGAGGCCGACCCCCATGCTCTCATATATCTACGAATATTGTCCAAGCAATGGGACATTATCGCTATGATGAGTAGCAGTGTCTGGTGTGCAGAATTCTAGTTGGTCGACAATGACAAGTCGACCTTGGTGGGGGAATTGCACTATGCCGAAGACAGATGAGGTGATCGTAGTCATGGCGTAAAATAAATTATGACCAAGTAAGATATTATAATCTAAAGGGGATGTGACTACTTCCACATTAATGGTTGTGGTCTTACCCTGAAACTTGACTTCTAAGGCTTGTAATATCCCATGGGGTTGAAATCCATGACCGTTGAATGCTTTCAATGTGGTGGGAGAATGGTTCAGTTTGGGAGAAACAATGTCTCTCCAATAGGATAGCGACATGACCAAGGTAGAAGTCCCTTCGTCTAGTACAGTATGATGGACTATCTTCCCAACAACATTTGTAGCAACTTGAAATGCAAGTTGGAGGGAAAGCCTCGATTTAAAATAATCAAGTCGAAACATGATTATATTCGAGGAATCCGAGTCTACTACACCGATAGCAGCAAGGAGAGTCTTTCATTGATTGGGACAATTTTGCAAGACCTCCAGCATCGACATGGCACAAGGAGCTTGTGCCAATTCCTCTACAATATTGTAATTCTGAGCTGCCCAAGCATTGGGATTTAAAACTGCTTTCTGAATCGTGCTCTTGGGCGGATGCAAAACTGACTCTAAAGAAGGCTTCTCAATAGTGAGAGAGGCATGTGGTATGGTGACATCGGGCATATAAGTGAAATATTTTTTAGTATTACTTCCAATGGGTTCCTTTGGTGGGACTGAGTCATATGAACACGATCGTGTGTTCAAGTTTACCGTCTCACTATGCATCATGAGAACATGCATGGTAGAAGATTCTTCTTCGTGTGAAGGAGAGGTTTGAGCAATCAACTATTGATTCTGAGTAGGGAAGGGATCATTGAGAACTACAGGAGTAGTGTTTCCCTTGTGAAAATTTTGTACTTCATCTTGGTGAGGACATTCCTTAGAGAAATGTTCACCACCACACAGCAAACAAGGATACTTCAACTTCCACTTATGTTTGGTGTCTTCAGGGGTGCTCTTATTCTCTTGTTGGTTAGAATATTTCTTAGGCTTACCTTTGTTTTTCTTCTTACCACCATTTTTCTATGGTGAAGTTGATTGAATAGAATTCACTTCTTTGGTGGAGGCAGGAGTGGATGATTTGGTGGTGCTATTTCCAGCCTATGGTGGGGATGGGGAAGAACCTTGAGGGTTCGATGATCCACCAATTTGAGTAGGGGGCTGGGAGGTAAGGGAACCAATGATGCCATCAGCTTGAGGTCCCTTAGGTGGTTTTGTCGGGTCATACATAGGGTGGGGTGTGTCAGGAATGATTTCATATAATGTACCGGATTGAGCATAGACCAAGTCTAAGTAATGGGCACGGGCAATAGCATGTTCCTCTGTGATGACCCCTCCCATGGCCACGTCTTGAGCTTGATAGGTAAGAGAGACTTTGTGAACTAGTCGGCTAGGATTTGGTCTGGGATATGAGCCTTAATGAGACATCGTATTCGCTCCACTCATGGATGTGGTCTAAAATATGAGTTGCAGTATTCTGGAAAAGAGAGGTCAATAAGTCCATACAAGTCTCATAGCGAATGGGAAACTAGAAGTGGGTCAAAAAGGACATAGCAAGAGAACGGAAATCGGGAAAGGATTTTGGTGGAAATTCAATATACCACTTGGCAGTTGGGCCAGTGAGAGTCCGTTGGAATAACCTAATACAGATCGAGTTGTCCATCAAGGAGTTGGATGAACACCATAAGTGGTATGTCATCACATATTTTTTGGATCCTCACAAGGTTTTCCATCAAATTTGGGAATATCAGTTGGTAGTTTGACCAAAATTGGTGGCCAATTATGTCCGTGGAAAATGGGGTCATTCGTTAGGCGAGATAGGTCAGGTGGGTCCAACATAGCCAAAAATGGTAGATGTTGATGTAGCTGCAGGTACTGATAGTACTGATACGGCATGTATGGACCAGGGGGACCTTGTATTGACTGATTATAGGGTGTTCCCAGAGGAAACTGGCCGTAAGAGGGTATGCCAATCGGACCATATGTAGGTCTGCCACCATAATAAGTTGGTCCATTACCATAGGGTGGGGGTTTGCCGCCACCGTCGGGGGGGTGGGGGTCCACCACCACCGCTGGGAGGGTGTGGGGGTCTACCACCACCATTGGGAGGGGGTGGAGGTCCACTGCCATCACTGGAAGGGGGTGGAGGTCCGCTGACACCGCCGAAATAAGGTGGTCCTCCACTGCCTCCGCCTTGAGGGGGTGGTGCACCAACTCCTCCGCCGAAGGGATGGGGACCTCCACCGCCTCCACCACCATAAGGGTAGGGTCCGCGAATGCCACCACCACCATAATACGGTGGTCCTCCACCATAAGGTGGGGGTCCTCCTCCACTAAGAGGAGGTGGATCTCCACCTGTGTCAGGAGGGGTAGGGCCTCCGCCTCCACCACCGGAGGGGGTTGGACCATTGTTTACAAAATGAGGTGGGCCTCTACTAGAAGGTAGAGGTCCACCTCCTCCTGAATTGACTGGGGGACCATTTCCTCCAGAGGGAGGTGGAGGTGGACCAAACGTGGGTGGTGGTACTTGAGGGATGATTGGTGGGGGTCCATTTTGTAAAGCATTTTGGTGCCCCCATAGAGTGTATGGATTCCCAGGATAAGGTATCTCGTAGAGTGCATTTCTGGGATTGAATTGTCCCAACACAAGGTTAAGATAACCTGGATACACTTGATTCCATGGTGGTTAGTTTGAATGGGATGGTCCGCGAACATGAGATAATCCCATGGTGGATGCGCCAGCAGGGAGGGAAGTTCTAGCAGAAGGACCGATGGGAACTCCTCCTCCTATGTTATGGTTAGGAGATGGGGGTTTCCCCAGTAGAAACGTGCTGACCACTAATTGATGGTTGACTCAATATGGATTGTTGATTACCTACTGTGGGAGTAACATTTCTCATAAGAAAAGTAGGGGGTAAAGAGTATGCTCCCTGCGCGTTTTGGGGTGGGGGAGGAGTGGGTAACGTTCTTGTAGTAGTGAGAGGAGTGTTGGACTATTGTCCTTCAATAGGTTGATTCATTTGGGGAATAGAAATGGTCTCCTATCTAAGGGGTGTACTTGTAGGCAGTGAGGGTTGACCAGATTCATGAGTGGTCACCTTGTGAATGGATGGTTCCGGTGAATCATAAGATAAAGTGCAAATCGGGGTTTGTCGAAATGCAGGTATCATCGGGTCTTCAACCCTTCATAAAATATTTTTCTTCGAAATTCCTCGCTTATGGCACGTAATCGATCCAAACGATCATGGAAGGGTCCGAAAATCTCAGCAGGAGCTAGCCAACTGGGTGGGGATGTAGTGGAAAAATGGGTCACTTGTTGTCCTAAAGATGTTTCCCAAAAGGGTGCAGCTGGACCAAACACAGCTGAAACAGGGTCGTCCTGGGAGGGATTTAACCATTCCACAGATCTAGGCTCTCCCGGTAAAACAAGAGGGCGAGATACGTCTTGTGAAGTGGAAGTTTCCACCTCTTCACCCCGTGAGGGGTGAAGAGGTGGGTGAGTTTGGAGGGAACATGTGTGCTCCAATATTAAAAGTGGGGTTTTCCACTTCAGGTGACACGACCGTGACGTGTGGGTCCATTCTTACTTTCAAAATTACCTCGATATTAAGGGGATATTCAGGTGGTAAGCTCCAAATTTTGCGGGACATTCTCCAAGAAAAGTTAGCCAGAGTGACTGAACCAAAGTTTCTCCTAAGGGTATTCTAAACAAAAGAAAACCAGTCTAGAAAAATCTACACAAACTAAGGCTGCAAGAAAACTTATGTGATAGGTGTGGATTCAAAAGTCTGAAACCTCTCAAGATTGTCAAGGCTTCGCAACTCACTATATATTGCAGGGTCCAATAGTAAAACGTGACAAGGAGGATTGGGACCGTACCCTTTCCTGAATACCCGAATACCTGGACGACACATGCATAGTAATATCCCCGAGTGCTGTTCTCATTGTATTGCTATGCCAAGATGGCCAAATGGTTAACTCAGTTGGTTTTAGGAATCCTAATGGTGTCTCCCGATATACACAAGGTACATGGAAGCTCAAATCTGTAGTGGTGTTGTCTAATGCACAACCATACATAATGAGACCTTCCTTAATACTACCAAGTACGTGAAACACCTTTCGATATACGCCAAGTGCATGAAGTGCCTTTCGATATACCCTAAGGTACGTGAAAGAGCCTTTGATATACTAGTTGGTACATGAAAGAGCTTCAATATACTGGTTGGTACGTGGAAGACTACAATACCCCCGAAATACAGTGCTGGCAAGTAACGACAGCTGCCATGTTTTACGATGCCGGAACACGTCTCTATCTTAACACACAAGTTACTAAATATTTTACCTTAGTTCTACCGTTAATTTTATCTGGACGGTTAGGTGAATGCATGATTTGAGTACATAAACGTAAGCATAATGCAAGTCCTAACTACATGAAAAAATGCACTTTTTCTTTTGATGAAATCTATGGATGGGAGGGAGAAATCTTTTTCAAGTGATTTTTACCAAAACAACAAAGCTCCAACAAATATCAATTCTACCAAATTTGACAATGAAAGTACTCTTTTTTTTCATTTTTCCAAGCAAAACATGAAAATCAACAAGCATCAAAATCAAATATAAGCATTTTCTTTTTGTCTTTTTCAATTTAGCGTGAAATCAAAGATGACGAAAAAGAGAGAATTTCTATCTAGAGAACACTATCTTTTCAAATTTCACTATGGAAACCTAAAAGCATGAAAATCAAAAGTACATATAACTTTTTCAAACATGGAATCACTTTTTGAAAAACATTTGACTATGTTTTGGATTTTTCAAGAAAATCAATGGCTTATAGTTCGAGAAAAATACAAATGATGAACTCTTTTTCAAAATTTCCAAAAAGATCTATGATGAATTCCAATGCATGAACCAACTTCTACAACAATTTTCAAATGCACTTGAAAACAGTAAAAAATGAAGCACTTTTAATTTTTCAATCATATGCCAAGACTACAACTTGATAACAATAATGTTTTTAAGCGTGAATAGCTGAAAAGAAAGATTATTTGTAGCACTCTAAACACTCAGAAATTCTCAAGAAAATGACAAGCACTCCAATGAAATGAAAAACACTCAAGACACTCAAAGAACAACCGGATGCAAGCAAAGCTTAAATAACATCTGCAAAACGGGTATGGGATAAGATCCAATGAAAATACTAGATGAGGTGAGGAGAGGAGGGAATGCAACGTCAAGTGGATGAAGGTGGGGGAGACCAAAGTGTCCACCACTACCAAGTCTCAAACTTTTCCAAAATGGAACCCAAAACCAATACAAACACTACCAATCCAAAATCAAGGGATCTCTGGCTGGAAAGTGCAACACAGAGAAGGTATGCAAACCAAACCAAACTAAAAAATGGAGAGGGGATGATGCAAGCCCTAGGATTGACTACTTGGCACAGCCTATGGTCAAACTGAGAGCGCCTGTCGCAAGTGACAAACAGGTGTTCTGCGACGATGTCACAGGATGTAAAACTGAGATGAGCACCAATGGTGCAGGTTGCAGAACATAAGATTGTTCCTGGGAGAGGACGTCGCTCTGGCTATACTACCCAGGTGTGACGAGCGAAATCCCAATGCAAAAATAAAAAGATCTCCAAGGATGAGCAACAAAAAGGTTTGATAACTAAGCACACAGACTCAGATAAAGCTAACAGGTTCTTCAATAAGAAGATATGGTGGTGAAAAAGGCTCTGGTCTACGCAGGAGGCAAATGAAATGGATTACTAAGAAATCAAAGAAAATGACTTTCAAACTTAAAACTTAAAACAATGTACGTATTCCCCAGTATGGTCACCAAATTTGTTACTGGACAATCTACCAAAAGTGGACTTAAGGCGTGATCTCCCTAGCTCAATGTAAGTCTAGAATAAATGAGACAGAATATAACCTACTCCCCTAGATCTAATAGAAGTGCAAATGAGTGGATAGATCACCTTAACTCAGGCTTGCAGATCCCTTTGCTCTTTGTTGACCCAATGCTCCAGTGTCATCATATCTCAAGCTACAAGACCCTGTTCAATAGATAGGAACCAAAAAGTAGTGAAAGCATACATTTCATATGATCTATCCAAGTTAACAGTTAAGGAAGAAAACTCTAAATATCATCAATGAGACAATCATTTATGGAAAGAGATTATATTACTATATATAAGAGTGGAAATACATAGAAGAGTAAGTATTACAACCAAGCCCTAACATTGCAATCTTCCTCCAACAAGCCAAGCCAATGCCTCTAAGGATAAATGGGTGCCTCCAATGGAGGGATGATGATCTTCCTAATCTTATTTCACCAAAATATGGATGCTATAGCCTTCCTCTCTTTCTAATAGGAAGGCGTTTCATATATATAGGACTAGGAGGATAGGGTAGGTTGAGATATAGTGGGAGAGGACTAAGGGCTCCTTCCAAAGGGCTAGGGAACCGAATGCCAGATCCCCCTATAGGTTAGGGATAGAGATCCAAGTCACACACCTTCGAGAAATGGCTCAAAGATTCCCTTTATCCACTTTAATTGACACCGTCGCATGATGCACTAGGACAAACTACGTCATCGCATGCTGCACAAAGGTGACCTCCGATGACCTAATTAGACTCTATGGAAATAGGTTAGTATATCTCCCAGTTTAAATTCTTAGTCATAGGAAATTCAGGGATGTTTACACTGAGTCTTATGGTGGCAAGCTTTAGGTGTAACACTTGTCTTTCAAAGATATTTAAAGAAATGTTGTTTGTAGGGTGAAACAAGCAACATTGTGAAGGCTTTTTGAACATTGGTTGGCCTACGGGGTCAATCCACTTGATTTCTCAAACATCCTAGGGTTTCACAAAAAGTGCCAGAGGCATTTTTGGAGTATATTCCAATATTTAATGAGTTCATTTATTAATCCGCAACACACCTTACATGTTTCATGCTATTCACTTCAGATTTTGGTGTTACTCGTGAAGATGTTTGCTGAGCTTGTTTGAACTATTTTGCAAGGGAATGCAAGGGGTTGGTTTTGATGTCTTGGTAGGAGCGAGATATCACCTTTTGCATATTTGGTTGAGGTATTTTTCAAATATAGGAGCCCTAATGATCATGAAAATTGGATTCCCTATGTTGAGTATATCAAAGGTATGTTTAAAGAAGAAATCTTTGAAGCACTCCAAGATTTGCTTGAAGATCAAGTCCTTGAAGAGAAAATCCAAGAAGAAATTCATCAGGATTCCTTTGAAGAAATACCTGTGGATGAGAGCACTCATATTCCTATTCCCTTTCCTCATGATGATGAGGGTTTAGTAATCTTTAGTCCATCTTAAAAATATGAATCAGATGTCTTGTTGTGATTTTGAGAAAGAAAATTTTGTATAAAAAACCTTATTTGATGATGAGACGACAAGTGCATGCACTTCTCTGTTTCACAAAATATTAAATGCTATATTTCAGATTGTTGATCATAGTTAGGACATGTATTCCATTGAATATTTTGATCCCATCAATGATTTGTATAGTGAAACATGTAGTGTGGAATTTGCAGATTTGGAGTCTTTAGAACAACAAAAAATGAGAGAGAATTTGCAGCCATATGCATCAATCTATAATTCTGATTTTGGGCAACATGTTGAGCATATCTTTATAGACTTGTTTCAACCATCTCCTTTAATTTTCAAGGTTTTTTTGGAACATTTTTTTTTCAATTTTTTAAATATCTAACGCAACAGCAACATCAAACAAACACATTGCGACATAAATATAAAAATAAAAATGATATATAAGATGTCAAGTGGTACATCACACTTTGTTATTCAAATATGATATCTATCCTAAGTCATAAGTCATGGAAGGATGATACAAAATCACATCAAAATCACATAGTTGGGTAAAGATGCCTAATTTGTAAACTCATCATTTCACAAGGCCATAAACCTAAAAACATAGTTAAGCATATCTGCAAGGCATATAATGCACATCATGTTCCCATATCAAGTCAACCATATATATAAATTTGAACATTGCTTTATATTATATGTACATATAATGTTGCAAAAAATGGCATGCCATGGCCATAATACAACATAGTGGATCATACTATACATCTATGTGTATACAAACAAAACGGTACATGTATGTATCCCCCCTATACATGGATTCTATTTACCCCCCCTATACATGAATTCTATTTATCCCCCTTTTCACTGCGACTGTTAGTGGCTTTTGAGAAGTCTATCTTTCTTTTTAGGCTGCTTGATGGTGTTCCCCAATGATGAATAGGAGGATCGATTCTCATTTGTGGAGACTGCACACAAACCAAAATTTGGAAGTTAGTTTACCAAGCTATAAAAATGAATACAACTCTATGTACATTTGTTCAAATTCCAAGCAAATATAACATTTTTACTTACTGTGCGTGTGTAAGTTATGGTACTCGGCAGTGTAACTGCATGTACCTGGGAGGGGGGGCATGGAGGGTCATTAGTGGCCCCAATTGGGTGCTCTTCAAGCACCACTCGCTCACTAGATTCCTGCATAAAGTAACATATGTCAATGTCAGCAAATACAAAGAAAATGAGACATATATTACATGGACGGACAATGACTTTTTCAAAGAAAGCGAGACATACACGTACCTGGGGGGGGTAGAGGTGGGTCCCCAACAACCTCGATTTGGTGCTCTTTAGGCACCACTTCCTCACTAGATTCTTGCATAAAGTAACATATGTTAATGTCAGCAAATATGTAATGAAAACGAGACATATACTATATGGACGGACAATGAATTTTTCAAAGAAACCGAGACATACATGTACCTAGGGGGGGGGCAGATGTGGGTCACCAACAACCTCGATTTGGTGCTCTTCAGGAACCACTACCTCACTAGATGCCTACATAAAGTAACATATGTCAATGTCAAAAAATATGTAAAGAAAATGAGACATATAATACATGGATGGGCAATCACTTTCTCAAAGAAAGCGAGACATACTTGCATGTACTGTAAATTAAAATATAGTACATATACCTGGGAAAGGTGAAGAAGTGGCTCACTAGTGGGTGAAATAACTAACATCCCCCTAAATAGATGGTCATATAAAGCACTGAAATCATGCTATGTAACAAAACATAAAGATACAATTAGAAAATTTCTAATAATTAAAAGCATGTACATGTTGAATCATTAAAAGCATAATTAAAAGAATACCTTTGTTTGGGAATCTTCCCTTACATGCAAGGGACCTGCCTGGGATTCCACAAACTCATTGTGCCCACCCTGCATAAAACATATTGTATCCAGATTAAGACATATTGAATGTTTCAATCTCTACTATAAATATGTAAATCATGATGAAAAATTAAAAAGTAAAGTTCTTACAGCTAATGGTGAAGCACCAAAATCATATGCAGGTGTCATCATCATCAATGGTCAGATTATGAGAATATGGGGTGTCATTGGACACCAACTGTATATTTGTTCACGTAAATTTTTGTGAAAATCCTCACAGCAGATCTAAGAGATGATGTATCTCACAAGAGAATAATTATGATTAAGCAAGAAAATAGAAGAAGAGTGATACATGCAGTATAATGAGCAACAGAATAATATGGTACAGTAGAACTCAGATAGAAGCAATAATACTTTGGTCATACTGAATTATTAATCACAAATGGACATATAAATAATACAATGCATGAGGAATTCGAATGCCTAAGGTGGCAATTCGAATTAGCCTTCATGGAGTGATCAAAGGATCACTGGAGTGTCATCGGAGCACAACTAGGTGTCCTCATGATCATCGGAGCGCAACTGGAAGTCTTCATCATCATCAGTGGAGTCATCAATGCTCAAGTAACTGTCAACCATCAGTCAAACTAACTCTGGTAGGTGTAACTGAGTGTAACTCAATGTAACTGAGTGTAACTCAATGTAACTGAGTGTAACTGAATGTAACTGAGTGTAACTCAATGTAACTGAGTGTAACTAAGTGTAACTGAATGTAACTGAGTGTAACTGACTGTAACTGAGTGTAACTGAGTGTAACTGAGTGTAACTGAGTGACAACTGGACTGGTAGGTGAAGGAGGGCGAGTTGCTCCCTAAAATCAAGGAAGAAGGGCGCATTAAGCAACTGGAGGGCTAAAACTGAATAGCGAGAAGCTCCTGGGGGCTGGCTAACTGAGGGCTAGGTGCTGGACTGATGACTGGGATGCATGCAAAATGCATGCAAACCCTAGAATGCATGCAAACCCTAAAAGGTGCATGCATGACTGAAAATGTAAATGATCAAAATACTGGTGGGACTAGGATGGAGTATAGGAATATCCTAACAATTTTCAGATAATTAAATAGAAATAAATTACGAAACAATTGAAAAATGTGATATAAAACAAAATATACTATGGAAAGAATGAGTTTTACTTAGATATCGGAGTAATCCATCGCCCTAAAACTCTAAAGTAGGCCCATAGCATATGCGTCCACACACTTTGCAAGGGTGTGGAATAACACGACGCTCTGAACCCTCTACATCTCCAGTGCGATCTGTACCTCTGGTATGATATGGAGGCCTAGTAAGTGGATCCTTAATGTGTGATGGTCCATCCCCAGATGGGCCAACCTCAAAAGTGCCAACCCCTTGGCCTACATTTCCTTCGACAACAGTCCCATGTCGAAGCAATGTATATTCCAAATGGAATAAGGCCTCCTGTGTATCATCAATAACGGGACCCGCGGGAGGATATACCCAAGGGGGGTTTGGTATGCGTGGAGGGAATTGCACATGGTTAGGATTAGTCCTAGCCCCTTCCCTATCTTGGGGCATCCCATGACCTACACCCTGGAACTCTAAAATATAAAAATACTTCACATGTTTCCCCAAGATAAATTCTACACACAGCTTCCTCACGAAATAGAATGGGATGTCTCTATTCCCATGAGGGTCTTCATCGAAGAGCATGTACTAGAAATCCATCCATATGGATTTCACATTTGGTTCCACACACCAGTCTATGGAAATATGTGGTCGACTAGTGGGTGGAACCAATCCGGTGCTAGGGTCCTAGAATAATGAAAACAATTGGCCTTTGGTTATCTTTAGTTTTTTCACGTCTTTGTAGCTCAACCCAGTGGAATAGTGTTGCCTCTGGGAATCTCTGTATGAGCTAATTTTGTACAGTGCTCCCTGGGAATTGGAAATTTTGTTTGTTATGGTATCTAATGCTTCAGCTAATGATTGTATTAAATGGTCTTCCCCTCTAAACAATGAGCTAAGGCACCTCAATGCACCCAAACGAGCCAGAATCTCTAAATTTCGGTCGTGTCCCCCCTCGATGTTTGGGTTTGTGTCTGGATTTGGGTTTGGGTTTGGGTTTGGGTTTGTGTTCTCTGTTAATATTAAAACAACCAATACAATATTTATTTAATAAATTTCATTGTTTGGTTTAATATGTAACAAATTTTATTAAATTCGTTTTAAAAAAAACAAAATCTATTAAATTAACAAACACTTGAACAAAAATTGAAAGGAATTTGGAAGGCAATGACCACCTACCTTCCATTGTATCCAAATTGTGAATTGGCTCTTCCAAATTTGCCTCCTCCTTCTCTCAAACTCAAATCGACTATGCGTTTTATCACCCTCCCGATAACACCAACCTTGACTCTATATGCGAAAATGAGGTCGCGGGCCTCTGTTTTATTTTTAATTTTTGGTATTACAAATCGCACTTGCGGATATATCGCAAGTGCGATATATTGCACTTGGGATTTGTAACTCTTGAGAAATGCAAGTGCAATATATCGCACATGTGATATACGCTAACTAAGCCTAGTCTTTAGTTGTACTTACCAACATGCGTTCCATTTATTAACTTCCTCTATACAGATAGGCGCCCATGACATTAAAGTTTACAACTGGGAGTACATATATTCCATGACTCAAAGTTAAGCTCCATGCTTCTTCTCATAACCTTCATTTTCCTATTACTTTGGGCTCCCAAGTAGTGCTATGTCTTTCTTATAATGGAATTGTTTGATGTACTCTTTGGATTATATCATATTCCCACCACATCATCCATACTACAATGATCACTTGTGATATTTTTATGTCATTAACTTACCTTCATGGAGATTATCAATAGTGCCCACCCCTAGTCAGTTCCATTTTCAATATATCTTCCCCCATCTACTTTAACACATAAATTATAGGGTTTTGATATAGAGGCATTGTGTATTTTGGCCTCATTTTCCTCACTAATGGGTTACCTTAGGCTAGGTAAGGGGAGTCACTGTTTTCTCTTGAATTAGTTGAATATCATGTGATCAAATTCATGTAATTATTGCATTGTTGAGATTCATACACTTGAGTTGGTCACATTATATAATTTTGGTCAAAGAACCTAGATACATCGTACTCTTTTCAAACAATTTGTGAGTCTTTTTGGATCCATAAGCTACATTTATTTGTATTGCATCCAAACTGTGTTGGAAATAATTGTCCAACTTCAGTTGCACTTCTTTGGATTTGTTCAGTTCCATTGTTTTGATTTATTTACTAGTTTGTTTAAGCCACATGTGATGAACTTCTTATTTGTTACTCTTTTCATATCTCGATCCCCCCTCATTGTTTCATAAGGTTTTCATTGTTGTGATTTGGAACCACTATGTACTATGATTTGGACCTATGATGTCATGATCCCATATTGTATAGAGACACCTAGACAAGCATGTATATTCCCACCTTGTCAATATTGAGATTGTATACACACCTTACCTCATTGATTGGTTCTTTGCAAGTGGGTCTCTACAATCATTATGGGATTCATCATCCCTCTTTGCCCATTTTCTCTCCTTTCTTATGCAACCATTTGAAAGATAGAAACATGTGTGTATTTTTTTCATACAATGTGCTCCTAACCTCATACATCAAGGGGAAAGTATGTAAAATTAGTCACAGCAGATCTAATGAACAAGTAAATCAATCACAATAGATGAACATTGAAAATATGGTGCAAAACTGTGCAAAACATGCAGCAGTGCTCTCTATCCCAGAAAGGGTGAATGAATTACAATAAAATACAATGTCTGTTAATGAGCAATTCGAATTGACTAAGTAGGCCATTTGAATCACTAAATGGAGTAGCTTGACTCTATCTAGGAGTCCTCATCAATCATCGGTGGTGCTCATCAATCACAACAACCAGTCATCCAGGTGTCAAACTAAGTCTAACTGAGTGTAATAAATGTAACTGAAGTGTGTAGCACTGATATAGGATCTGGAGGCTCAGTGGGGGCGCATGGGAGGCTAACTGAAGTCAGAACAAGTCACCTAATCAAACTGGAGGTCAAACAGAAGTGATACAGTCAGTCGGGAGTGAAACTAGCCTCAAATCAGGGAGAATCGGAGCTAACTGAATGTAACTGGAGTGAATCTGCAGTGGTAGGTGAGCAAGTGCGCCCTTCTCTGGCAGTAGGTGAGAAGAGGGCGCCTTTCAGCTTGGGAGGGCTAAAACTCTGTGGTAAGTGGCTCCCGGGTGCTAGAAGAAGGTGGATAAGGTGCTGGAGGCATCAAACTGGTGACTGGGATGCATGCCTGTGCATGCAAGATCCTGAAATAGATCATATCCTGAAATAGATCATGCAAGATCCTGAAATAGATGATGTATCCTGAAATAGATGATGTGGATATCCGAACACCCCCCCTCAAGCTAGACTATGATGTGCTAACTAAAATAATGTGGGGCCCTGGTAACTAAGACCAAGGTCACCCCAATACAATAATCCAAAAGCTAATAACAGTCAATAAACCGAGGAAATGGGGAAAACCTCATGGGAAAAATACCCCCCCTCAAAATAGACTGTAGTACACCAAAAGATTTAACTGCTCCAAAATCAAGTAGATATGTCTGGAGGTATCTTACTCTTGGGAGTAAATGGATCATGCTCCAAAAACATGTGCTTGAATTCTCCATCAGTGGATGCAAGCGAATGTGGAGACTTTAAGAACTTGCTCTTCATACCGAAAAAGGTGAGAACAAATCTGAAAATATGAGGATGATCCTGGAACCTGTGATTCGAACCAAGTGAGGTAGGAATAGCTCTAATCGGATCAAATAGATCTTGAAACTTGAACTTCTTATCAATAGAAGTTAAATCAGCTCCAAAAATAGATGAATGGTTTCTTGAGATCTCCTTTGAACCAACAAGGGTGAGATCAAAACCAAAATCAGCAAAAAGTGCATGAGAATTGAACTCAAGCGAATGGTAGTGCTCTTCATCTTCATTAAAACTCTGAGAAACTTTGCAAATGATAGAACATAAGTTTATAGAAGGCATGCAATCAAGGAGGGCGAATGCTTCACCTCCAAAATCAGATTTTACCTCCAAAACATCAAGTAGATCATTATTCTGCATGCCGACAAAGTCACGTGAAAGAGAGGATTCAAGAACCTCTTCGGAATATAGAGTATGAGCTTGTTTATCTTGCTCAGAATTCGAAATAGAAGACTTTGAGAGAATGAGTGTTGAATCTACAGTTTCTTCTTCATCTTGAACAATTGTTGAGGCCAACACATGATCGGAAAGAACACATAAGGAGATCTCACTAGGCTTGTTCTCCAAAATGCTAGCATGATCCTCTTCTTCCTGCTTTCCAAATTCTCTGTCAAGTTGGACCCATAGATCACTTGGATTTTCAGCAGTATTACTGAGGTAGCGCATACAAGGAGACATAGCAAGACACATTGCTCCAAAAGCTCTGTCACAATCATTAAGCCAATCATTCTCCTCTTCATCGGAATCAAAAACTCTTGTATTACCAATGCACATATCAAAAAGACATTGTCTCTTCAAGAATGCAATCATCTTTGGTTTCCATTCATCATAGTTGAATGGAGTAAGAATATTTTGTGAAGAAGAAGTCTCCATATTTGCATTAGCGAATGCACATGGAGGAAGTAAGAAACCTGCAAATCACACACAAACAAACAGTATGTTTTCATCCTTGCATGCACATGAGCGACTGCACATGAGATTTTGCATGTCGTTGCTGAAATATATTGGTGAGCAAAGATTGCTCTCTCTTCATGTAGAACACCTGTAGAAAAGAAATCTTGTCCCTGTCATGGCTCTGATACCATGTAAAATTAGTCACAGCAGATCTAATGAACAAGTAAATCAATCACAACAGATGAACATTGAAAATATGGTGCAAAACTGTGCAAAACATGCAGCAGTGCTCTCTATCCCAGAAAGGGTGAATGAATTACAATAGAATACAATGTCTGTCAATGAGCAATTCGAATTGACTAAGTAGGCCATTCGAATCACTAAATGGAGTAGCTTAACTCTATCTAGGAGTCCTCATCAATCATCGGTGGTGCTCATCAATCACAACAACCAGTCATCCAGGTGTCAAACTGAGTCTAACTGAGTGTAATAAATGTAACTGTTCAGTGTGTAGCACTGATATAGGATCTAGAGGCTCAGTGGGGGCGCATGGGAGGCTAACTGAAGTCAGAACAAGTCACCTAATCAAACTGGAGGTCAAACGGAAGTGATACAGTCAGTCGGGAGTGAAACTAGCCTCAAATCAGGGAGAATCGGAGCTAACTGAATGTAACTGGAGTGAATCTGCAGTGGTAGGTGAGCAAGTGCGCCCTTCTCTGGTAGTAGGTGAGAAGAGGGCGCCTTTCAGCTTGGGAGGGCTAAAAATCTGTGGTAAGTGGCTCCCGGGTGCTAGAAGAAGGTGGATAAGGTGCTGGAGGCATCAAACTGGTGACTGGGATGCATGCCTGTGCATGCAAGATCCTGAAATAGATCATATCCTGAAATAGATCATGCAAGATCCTGAAATAGATGATGTATCCCGAAATAGATGATGTGGATATCCGAACAAAGTATTATCATATTCTTTTTTCTCACCTACTTTTTGAGGAGCACCTTCACTATTTTACATCAATTTGGTAGCTTTTTCCTTCATTTCCATCATCTCCATCCCATTATAACCTTAGCATTATCATCAAAGTAAGAACATAGTATTTTCCTAAGTTTAAGGGTGCGTGCACAATAAATCCCTTTAAAACTATGATTTGGTCCTAAAACATGAAAACTATTACCTTTTTGGCCCATAAATGTTGTGTTCCTTCCAAAAATGGCATAGTGGCATAAAGTGGACCTTAACAATTTGTTATTTCCTAAAAAACATTTTCTCTAATCATCAAAATTTATCTTCATTTCACAACTTGATTAATACAATTAGATTGTTCACCTTTGGAGATAGATCTAAGAGAGATCGACCTATTTTCCTATAAATAAATCCATTAAGGTCACCCATCACAACACTCACCCATTGCAAGATTATGCTGCTGGAAGTTTTCTAGACAAAGCAAAGACCCAAAGTGTTAGGATATTTAGACACTTAGGAGTTAGTTAAGATCAACTTGTGTAATATATCCGTTAGGGATAGTGTGTTTCTTTAGTATGCATTAGTATGCATTTGTAAATACTTAATCCGACGGTCATGATATGTTTCCGACATAGAGTGATCTGACGGCTCAACTTTTCTTAGATCAAACCTAACCTTGATCCGTGGCTTAACACCCGATTGGTCCATGATCTCTATTTAAAGAGCATGGAGGGTCATTGTTTAGTTGATCGATTATGAGAAGCTCATTTGTAACTTTCTTTCTTTGCATAATAAATTGTCCCGTAGAAGCTATTTGGCCGGGGCCGTGGAGTGTTCCCTCAAGAGGGTTTAAACCACGTAAAAACATCGGTGTGTTGATCTGTGATATGTTTGTGTGAAGTGGTTGCTCTTGGTGTTCGGTCCTTTGGTATTACCCTGTGTACCCGAACATGGTATCAGAGCTTTTATGAAGTGACGCTTCCGGTTATGATCTAGATCTTGAACTGTTGTTGCCGAAACTCGAAAGTGTTTCTAGTTTTGGTATTTCTGTGCATTTCTCGGCTGTGGGAGGTGTTCCCTTGCGTTCGGAGCGTCGTTTCCATTGGGAAATAGTTTTTGTTTGATCGAAAACGGTTCTCGGTTGCTCCAGAAATGCGTATTTCATCGGATCTGAAGGTATAATGTTACAGTGACGAATTTTTTTTATTTCGTTTTTTAATAAGAAAAAATATCATATTTCATTTTCTTTACTGTTAGATTTTTTTTGGGTTCGGATTGTTGCTTTCCCGTCTGCGTATGCTCTTTGCCGTGCACCTTGAGCGAGCTCGGCAAAACAGAAACAGAAAGGGAAAGGGCTTTTCTCGGCTGCATATGCTCTTTGCCGTGCACCTTTGCGCGATCTTGGCAAATCAGAAACAGGGAGAAAACATAGACTGTCCGGGCAAGCTAACAAGATCTAACTCCAAAAGTGTGGAAAAGTTTTTTTGTTTCCCTTTGTGGTCTGTTTTGCAGGAAAAAGGGGAAGCACGCAAATCAAGCAAGAAGAGTAAAAAAAAAAAAAAAAAAAAGCCCCCTTCCTCATTCCCATATTTTACATACATTTTAATCTAGCTCACTTGGTTCAAAGTTGCTTTATTCCTTAATAGGTCTTGAGTTCAAGTCTTAGGAAGTTACTTTTAAAAGGAAAAGTGCATGCAATTTCTATTTTCAAGTTACTTTATTGTAAAAGTGCATCTCACTTAAATAATAAAAAATAAAAATACAAGTGAGTCACTTAAGTTTTTTTATTTATTGTTGCACTATTTAAAACTAATATCATTGTAAAAGTGAAATCACTTATTTTACAAAAGTGATTCACTTAAAACAACTTTTTTAAAGTGATTGTCAAAAGGTTCATCTTGGGAAGAGGGGGGTTCTTTTTTTTGCTGGACATTCTCTAGCTGCCACGTCACTATTGGGGACACCTTCAACAGTTTCTTTGTTCAAGCATAACTTCATCATACAGAGCAGTTTTCAGTGCCGTTTTTTTTGAAACCGCCTATTGTTTCGAGCTCTTCACATCTAGACTATTGGTTTCTGATTTTACAGCCATTACTTTACACATATGTCCCATTGTGATATTCTACTTAACAGTTCCAACTATTTCTCATGGAAATCTCGTATGGAGGATGTTCTACGAAGTAGGGGAATTTTCAGAATTACTACAGGGAAAGAAAAAGAACCCACTGATGATGATAAGAAAATAAAATGGGCAAATAGGTGTGATGAAGTTCGTGGATTGATTGGGATGTCAATCTCTACTGATTTGCGATTCCACATATCTGGAATTGATGAACCTAATACTGCTTGGGACAAGTTGGAAACTGTGTTTGGTAAACACAATGAAATTCGAGGTCACCAACTCGAAAATGAGTTGATTTCTTTAAATCCAAGTGACTTTTCATGCATTCAAGATTATTTATCTAAGTACAAAACTCTCAAGCTCTTATGTGCAGAATGTAAGATTGAGAGGGAAGACAAACAATGCATTTATCATATTCTTTCCAAACTTGGACCTGCATATTCTGTTTTTGTATCTACATTTTACTCCATGAAAGCGTCCTTGAATGCAGCTAGCTATCAAGAGCCTAGTCTTGAATCCTTTTGTGATTCCTTGATTAGAGAACAAGATAAACTCATTCATCTTGGAATAATCAACAATGCAGATACATCTGGGAAAGCCTTATTGTCCCAACAGAAAGAAAAGTCCAAGCCTCCCAAGAAACAAAATTTTCGCAATAATAAGTCAAACAAGGGTCCAAAACCCTCTCAGTCAGCTCCTTCTTTAAAAAATGACAAAGGATCCAAGCCAAAAGGCAAGAAGACTGAGCGTCATTGCAACTTTTGCGGGAAAGATAATCATGATGAATCTAAGTGTTTCAAGAAGATGGCAGCTTTGGAAGCATCAATGAAGAAGCACCACATCAGCCTAGATTCGTCTTCAGAATCTACCTCTCATGGACATGCACTTTGTGCTTCTGGTTATTCTTATAATGCATCTTCTTCTTCTACTTCAAATGAATGGCTCATTGATTCTGGAGCATCTTATCATATGGATAAGGATCAAGCCATCTTTTCTACTATGCATGAATGTAACACCAAACAAATATTTGTTGGTGATGATAGATCTCTAAGTGTTGTAGGAGCTGGAACAGTTCCAGTAGATAATGGTCATTTTAGTGATGTACTATGTGTTCCAAGAATTTCCTGCAATTTGTTATCAGTCTATCAGATCACTCATTCCGGTGAAGGTAAAACTGTGACCTTTACACCTCACCAAGTTGTAATCAAGGATTTTAAAGATCCTCAACAGGTTCTAGCTACCGGAATTGTTGATGATATTACCAGGTTGTACAAGTTTAACAACTTTGGGTCATCACCTTTCCCTTCAGTTTTTGTTGCTCATAGTGATAACTTGAGCAAACTTTGGCATGAGCGATTTGGTCACTTAAATTATCGCTCATTGCAACAACTATGTAAAGAAAATATGGTGACAGGTCTTCCGATGGTATCTTGCAGAGATGGTGTTTGCTCCAGTTGTGTACTCGAAAAACATCGTCGGGACAGTTTTGACAAACGTGCCTCTTGGCACGCCTCGGTTCCCTTGGAGCTTGTGCATAGTGACTTGTGTGGTCCTCTTCCATATGCTTCCTTTTCTGGTTTCAAATATTTCTTAACTTTCATTGATGATTACACCAGACGCACTTGGGTTTATTTTCTAAAACTTAAGAGTGAAGTATTTAACATGTTCTTGGCCTATAAGGCCCTTGTTGAAAAACAATCTGGTCATCAAATTATTAAGTTAAGATCTGACAATGGAGGAGAATATGTTAACAAACAGTTCACTACTTTCTGCACTGAACAAGGCATCCAACAACAGCACACTGTTCCATATACACCACAACAAAATGGTGTAGCTGAGCGGAAGAACTGCACTTTAAAAGAAATGGCTAATTGTATGATCCAATCTAAGGGACTAAGTCTTCAATCTTGGGCTGAAGCCATAAATTGTGCAAATTACATAGTTAATCGCACCCCCACAAAAGCATTACAAGGTATAACACCGGAAGAAGCATGGATTAAAATTAAACCTGATGTAAGTCACTTTCGTGTGTTTGGTAGTGAAGCATGGGCTCACATTCCGGATGAAAAATGGAAAGCATTGCAGCCTAAAAGTGAAAAGTGAATATTTGTTGGATATTCTAAAGATGTAAAAGGTTATAGACTTCTTCAACCACATTCTCATGCTATAATCATTAGAAGAGATGTTAAATTTGATGAAAATATCTTGGCCTGCGAGCCTAACTCGACGAGTGTGCCATCTTTGGCCTGTAAGCCTGATTCGGCGTTTGTGCCTTCTTCTTCTTCTTCAAACTTCCTTGACAGGTTTCCAACCCCAGTTTCTGATGATGACAGTGAGGATGAAAATCCGCCTCCGCCTGCTCATGTTCCTCCAGTTGCACCAGCACAAGTGCTTCCTCGATGGGTCCGTTCAACATGTGAAGCAGCTGGTGATCTTGCCGGTGATCCTAGAGATCAACATCAAACATGTTCTCAGTTTCAGTGAGCCTCTTCTCTTTTGGCTCAAGTTTCCGAGAATCATGATCCAGAAACTTTTGCAGAAGCTTCAGGGAATCCAGATTGGGATGCAGCCATGGATGAAGAATATTGTTCCTTAATGGTGAACGATACTTGGGATCTTGTACCTCGTCCAAAAGGAAGAAAACTTGTCAGATGTAAATGGGTCTACAGAACTAAGTATGCATCAGATGGAAGTGTTGAAAGACTTATGGCAAGGTTAGTTGCCAAAGGTTTTTCCCAAGTTGAAGGGATTGACTACAATGAAACCTTTGCTCCCGTCGCCAAAATGAACTCCATCCGCCTTGTTCTTTCCCTTGCATCCTTACACAACTGGGAAGTCCATCAAATGGATGTGAAGTCTGCCTTCTTACATGGTGATTTACAGGAGGAAATTTACATGGAACAACCTCCTGGCTATGTTCAGAATAACTCTAGCCTTGTCTTTCGCCTTAAGAAATCCTTATATGGCCTTAAGCAAGCTCCTAGAGCTTGGTATGCCAAAATGGATAACTTTCTCCTTGACACTGGTTTTTCTAGATGCCATTCTGACCCCAATGTCTATACCAAGAAAGTAGGAAACCATCTCATCATAATTGTTCTATATGTTGATGACCTTATTCTTACTGGTAGTGACCCTAAGCTTATAACCCATGTGAAATCCAGTCTTAAACAAACTTTTGAAATTTCAGACTTAGGACATTTGCATTATTTTCTTGGTCTCCAAGTTCTACAAACCAAAGAAGGAATCTTTCTTTCTCAGTCTAAGTATGCTTGTGACCTTCTTCGTCGCTTCCACATGGAAGATTGTACACCAACCCCTTCTCCCTTCCAGTCTGGAGTCAAACTTTCTGCCACTTGTACTTCACCTGAAGTAGATGCCACCTTGTATCATCAGCTTGTTGGTAGTCTTTTATACTTGACTCATTCCCGTCCTGATCTTTCCTTTGCCGTTGGTCGAGTTGCCCGTTATATGCAGACACCTCATGAAAGTCACTAGAAAGAAGCTAAAAGAATACTTCGATATATTCGAGGTACAGTTCAGTTTGGGATTCATTACAGTACAGGGGGGAAACCTTTGTTGGTTGGTTTCACTGATTCAGATTGGGCCAGCGATCCTGATGATCGAAATTCTACTGCAGGTTATGTTTTCAGTCTGGGATCTAGACCTATTACTTGGGCTTGTAAGAAACAACAAGCTCTTGCTCTTTCTTCAGCAGAGGTAGAATATCGAGCAGCAGTTAATGTCAGTCAGGAAGCTTTATGGCTTCGACAGATCCTTCCAGAGTTTGGATTCGAGCAGCAGCAGCCTACTCCACGTTGGTGCGACAATCAAAGTGCCATCAAGCTTGCCAAAGATCCAGTTCTACATCAACGCAGCAAACACATTGAGCTACATATGCACTTCATCAGAAATCTTGTTCATGATCGTGTTCTTGAAGTGCTCTTTTGCCCTACAGATGATCAAGTTGCAGACGTCTTCACCAAGTCTCTTACAGAAGCGAAGTTTCCTAAACTTCGATCTATGTTAGGAGTTCAGGAACTTGTCACTAAGGGGGGATAGGCTCTAATGCCTCCTTCCTTCTCCTAATAGTGTCACTTTTGTAAATCCTTCAATCCTATCCCAAGTTGTTCTTAAGGGGGGATGTTAGGATATTTAGACACTTAGGAGTTAGTTAAGATCAACTTGTGTAATATATCCGTTAGGGATAGTGTGTTTCTTTAGTATGCATTAGTATGCATTTGTAAATACTTAATTCGACGGTCACGATATGTTTTCGACATAGAGTGATCCGACGGCTCAACTTCTCTTAGATCAAACCTAACCTTGATCCGTGGCTTAACACCCGATTTGTCCATGATCTCTATTTAAAGAGCATGGAGGGTCATTGTTTAGTTGATCGATTATGAGAAGCTCATTTGTAACTTTCTTTCTTTGCATAATAAATTGTCCCGTAGAAGCTATTTGGCCGGGGCCATGGAGTGTTTCCCTCAAGAGGGTTTAAACCACGTCAAAACATCGGTGTGTTGATCTGTGATCTGTTTGTGTGAAGTGGTTGCTCTTGGTGTTCGGTCCTTTGGTAGTACCCTGTGTACCCGAACACAAAGTTTAGTTCATTCCACCATTGATGAATACACTTCCTACAACCAAAAGGCTTGGACTGGAGCATTCTTTACTATGTCTTTTTCACTAGGATTTATGAATTACATATTTCTAGTTGATCATCTTTCTTATACATGAGATGGATTAAGTAATCATTTATTTACATAGATTTTAATTTTAGTTCCATTTTATGTGCTACTTAATAAACTCAACTATAAAGCAGGTTATTTCGGTACGTGTTGGTAATAAACCACCACTATCACTTTGGACCATTTCTTGAAAGATATCTAACACCTATATTTTTTTATTTTCCAAACCTTATAGCTCTCATTTTACATGGAAATCTAATCCATATTTCACATAAGATGGCTTGTATAAATTGGCCATTGTAATAGGAATCTCCATGTCTATTATATTCTTGGAAACACAGTTTTGGTATTACAAATCACACTTGCGATATATCGCAAGTGCGATGTATTGCACTTGCGATTTGTAACTCTCACAAAATGCAAGTGCGATATATCGCACATGCGATATAGGATAACTAAGCTTAGCCTCGGTTTTGGGCTCGGGTTTGTCTGAACCTAGCCACAATAATGCATATGCGTTATGGATTTACATTTCAGACATGCATTTCAGATTTATAAAGTGGCACTAAAAAGTGGAACCAACTTCGTGCACGCGCCCAAATATGATCCCAAAGATTTTATATTTTTTATAATTGATTTTTATTATATTTATTTTAATTTTTTACATACTTAAAATTTAATAAAAGAGTAGTTTATTTATTTTAAGTTTTGGATTTTCCAATGGGATTTATTCAAATCTGGTAAATTTTCTTTTGGTAACATTTAAATTTGGAAGTGTTCAAATTCTATTTTTGAATTCATAAATAGATTCAACACTCTTAAATATCCCATAACAACTCGATAATGCAATTTCCATAGTTAAGAATTTTCCAAAATAGTTTTTTGGAGGACGTTTGATTTGCACATATTATAAGAATCTCGGGATTTTGTTTTCAAGTGTTGACATTTAAAAGTTTCCATTTAATATATATTAAAAGAAATGAAGATGATATTCAAATAAAAATGAGATGATAATGATATTTTATAGTAATCTTTGATTATTTTTGAAAGAGTATAACGATAATAATGATGATCATGAAAATAAAAAATATGTTGATTAAAATGAAAAGGACGACCATGATGAAATTGATCCAAATGAAAAACATTATAATGATTATGGTGACAATGATAATAAAGATGATCACAACTATGCTAATAATGATGAAAGATGATCATCAAAAGCTTAACTTTTTCATAAATGAAATCTAATAAATAATGATAAATATGATCCCAAAGGTTTTATATTTTTTTATAATTGAGTTTTAATATATTGATTTTAATTTTTTACATACATAAGATTTACTAAAAGAGTAGTTTATTTATTTTAAGTTTTGGATTTTCCAGTGGGATTTAGTCAATCCGGTAAATTTTCTTTTGCTAAAATTTAAATTTGGAAGTGTTCAAATTGTGTTTTTGAATTCATAAATAGATTCAACACTCTTAAATATCCCATAACAACTCGATAATGCAATTTCCATAGTTAAGAATATTCCAAAATTGTTTTCTGGAGGACGTTTGATTCGCACATGTTATAAGAATCTTGGGATTTTGTTTTCAAGTGTTGACATTTAAAAGTTTCCATTTAATATATATTAAAAGAGATGAAGATGATATTAAAATAATAATTAGATGATAATGATATTTTAAATTAATATTTGATTTTTTTAAAGAGTATAATGATAATAATGATGATCATGAAAATAAAAACTATGTTGATTAAAATGAAAAGGACGACCATGATGAAATTAATCCAAATGAAAAACATGAAAAACATATAATGATTAAGGTGACAATGATAATAAAGATGATCACAACTATGATAATAATGATGAAAGATGATCATTAAAAACTTAGCTTTTTCATAAATGAAATCTAATAAAGAGTGATAACTATGATCCCAAAGATTTTTTTATAATTGAGTTTTAATATATTGATTTTAATTTTTTACATACTTAAGATTTAATAAAATAGTAGTTTATTTATTTTAAGTTTTGGATTCTCGAGTGGGATTTATTCAAATCCAGTAAATTTTCTGTTGGTAAAATTTAAATTTGGAAGTGTTTAAATTGTGTTTTTGAATTCATAAATAGATTCAACACTATTAATATAAAACTATATACTATATACTATTCTAAGATTTTTTACAAATTTCCAACAAAATTTGGAACAAAATAAAACTAACAATATAATCGAAAAAAGTTGAAAACTTAAAATATTTAGACTAGACCTTTTGATAAATTATGATAAAGATGATGACAACTAACTTAATTTCTTTTATAGTTAAAATTTAATTTAGTGATGAAGTTGATTATAATGAAAAGAAACCATTATCCGTGAAGCTTCTACTTCGAACTTTCGATCGTCTTGGGTACCCTTTACTCGGCCTGCAAGGGGGTAAAAGGAAGTTAATACATGTGAGTACAGTGCATCCCGAATAACCTTTACAGGATTGAAGGTTTTATGAGACATTATGTGAAGAACCTGCAACAATTAATTAATGAGAATACATGAGATAGCAGAAATAACAGAACTCAGAATTGCTTTATTGATCGTAGGCCACTTCAAGGGGGAAACCTCTTTTGAGAAATCTCAATATAAATAACTTCACGGTACCTTCATTGCACTCAACACACACTTATATAGTAAGTCTATGCCCAATAGTATGGGTCAATACCATGGGCTAATACAAACTATGGATCAACAAATACTACGGGATGACTTACAAAGCATATGCATCCAACAACAATGTCATGTCCCAAAGTTGGCATTGGGTCACAATGGCCTAATCACATTCACCATATTCATTAGTGTTTTTCAAATTGATGCTAAAGGTCAAATAATTGCCAAGGAGGGAAATTACTAGTTTCCTAGGTTTGGGGTGGAAACTTTGGGATTGTGAATAATGGGGATAATAAATGATGTTGGAACATTAGGATGGAATAAATATTTAATAAAAGAGATAAATAAATATATACAAGTGAAAATCAAATTGGCATTTGATCATGAAGACACATGGAGGAAGTGGGACCCACATATGAATAGCTTTTCCCACTACACTTGGCATCATTCTCTCACCAATTCGAATTCAAGGTGAATAGTAACATACTTGGGGGAGTCCAAAAGGTATTATTCATGGAATGAATCATCCAAGGTCTAAATATAGAGGAAGAGTAACTCCCATGGAAGAGGGAGAGGCAATTTGGAGCTAGTGAGACACTTGGTCTAGATTCCCTAACTCTATGACAACAATGATGAAGATGCTATGACACCTATGACACAAATCAGACCTGAAGGTTGACATATGACATATGTGACATGTCAGAGCTAAAAATAGACTCCAAGATGGTGCTCAAGGGTGTTAGGGCAGCTAAGATAATTCCACATGTGATTTGGTGGAAGTGGGAGACTAGGAATTGTTGTACAAGTGGCGTTCTTTGGAATCTCTTCCCAACTTGAGTTGGTATGAGTATTTTGGAAGGAATTCGACCCATGGAGGACATTAGAACTTTATAAATGTCAATAAAAAAGAATGAAATCATATTTTGATCATTTGTAGAATTTGCAATTGCATTTGTGAAGAGGGAGAGCTAGTGGATGACTAGTTGCTTACCTTAGCCAATTTCGAGGGTGAACGATTCCCATCCAAGTTGGAAATTGGAAAGGCCATTCAGACCTTTAATTTGAAGCTTTAATGGAGTTTTATTTGCAGGGGTAAAATATAGGACAACTCATGGTATCTTCTATTGCATCTCACTCCTTCAACCATTTCCAGTTTTGATGGCATATTCTTGATCCTTGAGGGAGTGCGTTTTTGGTGAGATATTGTACTATTTGGGGGAACTTATAATGCCCAATTTATTTTTTAATATGAATTAAATACTCTGTTATTCATCTCCATAAAGTTTCAGATGGAAATTTCAAGTAGAAATGTATAAATCTCATTTTTAATGAAAGAACAGTGCCATTTCCCCACTACCTTGTTGTGAATCAATGCAATGTTGATGATTTCAAATGAATGGATGAATCTATGATGAATTTTATATTAATGTACTGCCATAGATTTATTTTACAAGTTTCATGTACTGTACTTGAGCATTTGAATTATTTTTACTCAGTTTAATTGCATTGGGAGAAGAAATAGTGCCATTTCCCCAAGGGTCGAATTGATGATTTTTGTAGTTAAGTGGGAGAGGGTTGGAATAGATATAATAATAAATTAATGGTGTACATGAGACCTTAATAACATCCTTAATACATTACCTACCTCTTTTCAGAAATTTGAGTGGGTTTGGAGGCATTTGGGAAGCCATTTTTAGTACTTACCCCAGGGGGATTTGAACCCCAAATTACTAGTAAAATTGCATACTTGGTCCAGAATATTAAGAGAGTTTTCAGAGGTATTTTGGTGGCCATATGTCATCCCTGAAAATCATATTCAAGTCCTAATATCATTCATACACCTTCCTTGAAAATTTGAATGCATTTGGTGTCAATTTGAGACTAGAGACCAATACTAGTCAAAGGGAAATCACTAGTAAAGTTACCTACATTGAACAGAATTGAAAGAGGATTTGTAGAAGTATTTTAAAGGTCCAAAGGCATCCCTGAAACAAATATTTATGTTCTAATATCATTAATATACCTTCTCAGAATATTTGGGATCATTTGGGGCAAATTTGGGACCTATAGATCAAAACTAGTCAAAGGTCAAACTAGGAAAAAAAAAGTGGAAAATTGCCATTTTAATAAAATTCCTAACAAGGGACATTACAATGGTATCAGAGCATGGTCTTGGCACCTGATGTGGTAGATCATTAATGAATACTGGGAGTCAAAGAAATAAGCCACCACCCTTAGAAACTGAAACTAGATGTACTTTGGTGAAAGGGAAGAAGTAAGAGAAGAATTGCATTCCTAGGTTACCATGAGTAAGGATGAGAAAGGAACCTTAGAGGAGAATGAGGAGTTTAAAAAATTACTGAAACCTTCCTTTGAAGACAAGTGGAGGAAATTCATGCAAGAGTTCAAATTGTTGGTTAGTGAACTTGGAAGCAACTCGGAAAAAATAATGAGCAATGGTTTTCTTTTCAAGCAAAAATATGAAATAATTTATGTCACAAAGGAGGAACCTAATGTAATTGTGGAAAATGAGGTACATGTTGATATCCAGGTTCTTGAAGATTCTACACTCAACCAAGAAGAAGTACAAGCACTTGTCCTTTTTCAGAGGGATTATGAGTTGCTTCATGAAGCGAGTTGCAAATCCTTGGAAGAGGTACATGATCTCACAATAGTTGGACAAGCCAATTATGGAGAAGATGAATTAAATATTTCAATGGGTAAGAGTTGTAAAGAATTAAAGTTGGTTCATAATTCCTCACCCCACACATTTTTTCAGCCACACCAATTGGGGATGAAAATTGGGTGAAAGGTTTTTTTCTAATAGTGCCACATGAGGGGTATGAAACTCCTACCTATCCTTTTGATGATGACATGAATAGAGCACCTCATTATTTACATTTGTAGTAGAATATTGTTTTACCTTATGAAGATACATATCTTCTTGGATGCACTTATGATGTTCACTTGAGTCACTTGAAGACTCGTGATTTTCCTTGCTCTTTGCTTAGTTCAATTGATGTTGGAGGAACTTCATTCACTTCTTGGGTGAAAGAATACATGGTTGAATATTTTGATGCATATCACATTATTTTGGAGCAGCATTATTGGAAACGAGATCCTCACCTATGTCATTGGAGCATATTTGATAGATCACTTGAAGATTGTATGCACTTGGTAAATGCTGGTCTACTTACTTGGAGATATAAGCACTTTCATGATTCTTTGATGAATCATCTTATTAATGTACATTTTCATTATCTTGTTATGTACTTTGATGATATATATTTTGTACTCTTGATGTGTGGAAGAATGCATACAAGAAAATGGGATCCAGGAATCCTGTTATCTGATTGTATGGGAGCACTTTTAATTGTTGGGGTGCAATACAAGCAATGGGACCTTGGAATAATTTTTGTTTCATTGGTTTCAAATTATTTTGGGAAACAAGCAGTATGGGAGATGGATTTCCCACTTAATAAAGTGATTTTTATCAGAGTAGTGCAGCAGCAAGCATGGCGGTTCCTCTCTAAAATCTTCATGGAAACTCAAAGACTCAAGGTTGGGCAATTCAATGGACACTTCAAAAAATTATACAGAAGGAAGGTTCTTCAACACCCATGTTTGAAATTGCTTGAGGACAAGAAATATTGGGAAGGGAGGATTTGTCATGTCCCAAATTTGGCATTGGGTCACAATGGCCTAATCACATTGGCCATATTCATTAGTGTTGGTCAAATTGATGCTAAAGGTCAAATAATTGCCAAGGAGGGAAATTACTAGTTTCCTAGGTTTGGGGTGGAAGCTTTTGGATTGTGAATAATGGGGATAATAAATGATGTTGGAACATTAGGATGGAATAAATATTTAATAAAGGATATAAATAAATATATACAAGTGAAAATCAAAGTGGCATTTGATCATGAAGACACATGGAGGAAGTGGGACCCACATATGGCTTGCTTTCCCCACTACACTTGGCATCATTCTCTCACCAATTCGAATTCAAGGTGAATGGTAACATACTTGGGGGAGTAAAAAAGGTATTATTCATGGAATGAATCATCCAAGGTCGAAATATAGAGGAAGAGTAACTCCCATGGAAGAGGAAGAGGCAATTTGGAGCTAGTGAGACACTTCGGCTAGATTCCCTTTCTCTATGACAACAATGATGAAGATGATATGACACCTATGCCACAAATAAGACCTGAAGGCTGACATATGACATATATGACATGTCAGATCTAAAACTAGACTCCAAGAGTGTGCTAAAGGGTGTTAGGGCAGCTAAGATGCTTCCACATGTGATTTGGTGGAAGTAGGAGACTAGGAATTGTTTTACAAGTGGCATTCTTTGGAATCTCTTCCCAACTTGAGTTTGCATGAGTCTCTTGGAAGTAATTCGACCCACGGAGGACATTATAACTTTATAAATGTAAATAACAAAGAATGAAACCATCTTTTGATCATTTGTAGAATTTGCAATTGCATTTGTGAAGAGGGAGAGCTAGTGGATGACTAGTTGCTTTCCTTATCCAATTTCGAGGGTGAACGATTCCCATCCAAGTTGGAAATTGGAAAGGCCATTCAGACCTTTAATTTGGAGATTTAATGGAGTATTTATTTTCAGGTGTAAACTATAGGGAAGCTCATGGTTTCTTCTATTGCATCTCACTCCTTCAACCATTTCCAGTTTTGATGGCATATTCTTGATCCTTGAGGGAGTGCGTTCTTGGTGAGATATTGTATTCTTTGGGGGAGATTATAATGGCCGATTTATTTTGTGATATGAATTAAGTACTCCATTTTTCATCTCCAAAAAGTTTCAGGTTAAAATTCCAAGTAGAAATGTATAAATCTCAATTTTAATGAAAGAACAGTGCCATTTCCCAACTACCTTGTTATGAATCAATGTAATGCTGATGATTTCAAATGAATGGATGAATCTCTAATGAATTTGCTATTAATATACTTCCATGGATTTATTTTACAAGTTTCATTTACTTCACTTGAGAATTTGAATTATTTTTACTTAGTTTAATTGCATTGGGAGAAGAAATACTGCCCTTTCCCCAAGGGTCGAATTGATGATTTTTGCAGTTAAATGGAAGAGGGTTGGAATAGATATAATAATCAATTAATGGTGCATATGAGACCTTAATAAAATCCTTAATACATTACCTACCTCATTTCAGAAATTTGAGTGGTTTTGGAGGCATTTGGGAAGCCATTTTCAGTACTTACCCCAGGGGGATTTGAACCCCAAATTACTAGTAAAATTTCATACTTGGTCCAGAATCTGAAGAGAGTTTTCAGAGGTATTTTGGTGGCCATATGTCATCCCTGAAAATCATATTCAAGCCCTAATATCATTCATACACTTTCCTTGAATATTTGAATGCATTTGGTGTCAATTTGAGACTAGAGACCAATACTAGTCAAAGGGAAATCACTAGTAAAGTTACCTACATTGACCAGAATTGAAAGAGGATTTGCAGAAGTATTTTAAAGGTAAAAAGGAATCTTTGAAACACATATTTATGTTATAATATCATTCGTATACCTTCTCAGAATATTTGGGATCATTTGGGGCAAATGTTGGACCTAGAGATCAAAACTAGTAAATGGTCGAACTAGGGCAAAAAAAGATGAAAATTGCCATTTTAATAAAATTCCTAACAAGGGACATTACAGTGGTATCAGAGCATGGTCTTGGCACTTGATGTTGTAGAACATTAATGAATACCGGGAGTCAAAGAAATAAGCCACCACCCTTAGAAACTGAAACTAGATGTACTTTGGTGAAAGGGAAGAAGTAGGAGAAGAACTGCATTTGTTTGTCACCATGAGTAAGGATGAGAAAGGAACCTTAGAGGAGAATGAGGAGTTTAGAAAATTACTGAAACCTTCCTTTGAAGACAAGTGGAGGAAATTCATGCAAGAGTTCAAATTGTTGGTTAGTGAACTTGGAAGCAACTCGGAAAAAATAATGAGCAATGGTTCTCTTTTCAAGGAAAATGATGAAATAATTTATGTCACAAAGGAGGAACCTAATGTAATTGTGGAACCTGAGGTACATGTTTATATGCAGTTTCTTGAAGATGATACACTCAAACAAGAAGAAGGACAAGCACTTGTCCTTGTTCAGAGGGATTATGAGTTGCTTCATGGAGAGAGTTGCAAATCCTTGGAAGAGGTACATGATCTCACAATAGTTGGATGAGCCAATTATGGAGAAGATGAATTAAATATTTCAATGGGTAAGAGTTGTCAAGAATTAAAGTTGGTTCATAATTCCTCAAGCCACACTTTTTTTCAGCACACCAATTCGGGATGAAAATTGGGTGAAAGGTTTTTTTCTAATGGTGCCACATGAGGGGTATGAAACTCCTACCTCTCCTTTTGATGATGACATGAATAGAGCACCTCATTATTTACATTTGCATTAGCATATTGTTTTACCTTATGATGATACATATCTTCCTGGATGCACTTATGATGTTCACTTGAGTTGCTTGAAGACTTGTGATTTTCCTTGCTCCTTGCTTAGTTCAATTGATGTTGGAGGAACTTCATTCACTTCTTGGATGAAAGAATACGTGGTTGAATATTTTGATGCATATCACATTCTTTTGGAGCAGCATTATTGGACATGGGATCCTCACTTATGTCATTGGAGCAGATTTGATAGATCGCTTGAAGATTGTATGCACCTGGTAAATGGTGGTCTACTTACTTGGAGGTATAAGGACTTTCATGATTCTTTGATGAATCATCTTATTAATGTACATTTTCATTATGTTGTTATGTACTTTGATGATATATATTTTGTAGTCTTGATGTGTGGAAGAATGCATACAAGAAAATGGGATCCAGGAATCCTGTTATTTGATGGTATGGGAGCACTTTTAATTGTTGGGGTACAATACAAGCAATGGGACCCTGGAAGAATTTTTGTTTCATTGGTTTCAAATTATTTGGGGAAACAAGCAGTATGGGAGATGGATTTCCCACTTTAGAAAGTGATTTTTATCAGAGTAGTGCAGCAGCAAGCATGGTGGTTCCTCTCTAAAATCTTCATGGAAACTCAAAGACTCAAGGTTGGGCAATTCAATGGACACTTCAAAAAATTATACAGAAGGCAGGTTCTTGAACACCCATGTTTGAAATTGCTTGAGGACAAGCAATATTGGGAAGGGAGGATTTGTCATGTCCCAAATTTGTAATTGGGTCACAATGGTCTAATCACATTGGCCATATTCATTAGTGTTTGTCAAATTGATGCAAGGTCAAATAATTGACAAGGAGGGAAATTACTAGTTTCCTAGGTTTGGGGTGGAAGCTTTGGGATTGTGAATAATGGGGATAATAAATGATGTTGGAACATTAGGATGGAATAAATATATAATAAAGGAGATAAATAAATATATACAAGTTAAAATCAAAGTGGCATTTGATCATGAAGACACATGGAGGAAGTGGGACCCACATATGGCTAGCTTTCCCCACTACACTTGGCATCATTCTCTCACCAATTCGAATTCAAAGTGAATGGTAACATAGTTGGGGGAGTCCAAAAGGTATTATTCATGGCATGAATCATCCAAGGTTTAAATATAGAGGAAGAGTAACTCCCATGGAAGAGGAAGAGGCAATTTGGAGCTAGTGAGACACTTGGGCTAGATTCCCTAGCTCTATGACAACAATGATGAAGATGATATGACACCTACGCCACAAATCAGACCCTGACATATGACATATATTACATGTTAGGGATAAAACTAGACTCCAAGAGGGTTCTCAAGGGTGTTAGGGCAGCTAAGATGCTTCCACATGTGATTTGGTGGAAGTGGGAGACTAGGAATTGTTGTACAAGTGGCCTTCTTTGGAATCTCTTCCCAACTTGAGTTGGCATGAGTCTCTTGGAAGGAATTCGACCCATGGAGGACATTATAACTTTATAAATGTCAAAGAATGAAACCAACTTTTGATCATTTGTAGAATTTTCAATTGAATTTGTGAAGAGGGAGAGCTAGTGGATGACTAGTTGCTTGCCTTAGCCAATTTCGAGGGTGAAGGATTCCCATCCAGGTTGGCCATTGGAAAGGCCATTCAGACCTTTAATTTGGAGATTTAATGGAATATTTATTTGTAGGTGTAAGCTACAGGGAAGCTCATGGTTTCTTCTATTGCAGCTCACTCTTTCAACCATTTCCAGTTTTGATGGCATATTCTTGATCCTTGAGGGAGGGCATTTTTGGTGAGCTATTTTACTCTTTGGGGGAGATTCTAATGCCCAATTTATTTTGTAATATGAATTAATTACTATTTTATTCATATCCAAAAATTTTTAGGTAGAGAATCCAAGTATAAATGTATAAATATCAATTTTAATGAAAGAACAGTGCCATTTCCCCACTACCTTGTTGTGAATCAATGTAATGCCGATGATTTTGAATGCATGGATGAATCTCTGATGCATTTGTGATTAATTTTAATTCCATGGATGTATTTTACAATTTTCATGTATTGTAATTGAGCATTTGAAGTATTTTTACTTAGTTTAATTGCATTGGGAGAAGAAATAGTGCCATTTCCCCAAGGGTCGAATTGATGATTTTTGCAGTTAAGTGGGAGAGGGTTGGAAAAGATATAATAATTAATTAATGGTGCACATGAGACCTTAATAACATACTTAATACATTCCATACCTCTGTTCAGAAATTTGAGTGGGTTTGGAGGCATTTGGGAAGCCATTTTCAGTACTTACCCCAGGGGGATTTGAACCCCAAATTACTCATAAAATTGCATACTTGGCCCGGAATCTTAAGAGTGTTTGTAGAGGTATTTTCGTGGCCATATGTCATCCCTGAACATCATATTCAAGTCCTAATATCATTCATACACCTTCCTTTAATATTTGAAAGCATTTGGAGTCAATTTGAGACTAGAGACCAATACTAGTCAAAGGGAAATCACTAGTAAAGTTACCTACGTTGTCCAGAATTGAAAGAGTATTTGAAAAAGTATTTTAAAGGTACAAAGGAATCCCTGAAACACATATTTATATTCTAATATCATTCATATACCTTCTCAGAAGATTTGGGATCATTTGGGGAAAATTTGGGACCTAGAGATCAAAACTAGTCAAAGGTCGAACTAGGGAAAAAAAAGTGGAAAATTACCATTTTAATAAAATTAATAATAAGGGACATTAAAAACAATATACTAACAAAGTAAAGAGTAGGGTTGACATGGGTTCCTAACATCCCCTCTCCCTTAGAAAAATATTTGTCCTCAAAGCTTTAGATGTGGAAATTGATGTAGAATATTAAGGAGTGGTTCCCCTATAGCATCCTTGGGTTGCATTCCGGGCCACTGATGCATTTTGAGTTATAGGGAGGATTGCTTGGAAGGCTGTAGATGAAGAAGAACCATATCAGCTGTGTGAAAAGTGCATTCAGAACGTTGCTGATCGACTTGTTGTTTCAGTCGAATTATTGCCATGTGAAGATTGTCCTGTAGAATGAGAAGAATCTGATCGCGGTTTCGAAGAACCAAGTCAATTTCCTGAACTGGGGAGCTGCTGAGGGTGTATGGAAGAAGAAATGGCAGTGCCTGTCCATAGAATGCTTCATATGGTGTCCTTTTAGATGTGGTATTGTACCACTGTGTGATGAACCTGCAATAATTAATTAATGCAAATACACGAGATATCAGAAATAATAGAACTCATAATCACTTTTATATTGATCACGGGCCACTTCAAGGGGGAAACCTCCTTTGAGCAAGCTCAATGCAATTAACTTCATGGTGCCTTCAATGAGCTCAACACACACTTATATAATAAGTCTATGCCCAATACTATGAGTCAAAACCATGGGACATGTAATACTACGGGACGACTTACAAAGCATATGCGTCCAATACTATGGGTCAATACTATGGGCTAATATAAACTATGGATCAACAAATACTATGGAATGAGTTACAAAGCATCTGCATCCAACAACAATATACTAACATAGTAAAAAGAAGGGTTGACACGGGTTCCTAACATCCCCTCTCCCTTAGAAAAATCTTTGGTTGGAGAAATTGCTGCAGAATCCGACGGAGTGGTTCCCTAGTAGCATCCTCGGGTTGCATTTCAGGCCACTGACGCCTTTGGAGTGTCAGGGAGGATTTCTTGGAAGGCTGTAGACAAAGAAGAACTCTATCATCTACGTGGAAAATGTGCTCAGAATGGTGTTGGTCGGCTTGTTGTTTCAGGAGAATTCTGGCTATGTGAAGATTGTCCTGCAGAATGAGAAGAATCTGATCGCGGTTTCGAAGAATCGAGTCAATTTCCTGGACTAGGGAGCTGCTAAGGGTGTATGGAAGAAGAACTGGTAGTGTCTGTCCATAGAATGCTTCATATGGTGTCCTTTGAGATGTGGTATTGTACCACCAGAGCGCTGCTAGGAAATCCATAGAAATAGTTGTCCAAAGCTGTGCAGGGATGGGAAAGGGTTTGAGCAATCCCGAAAGGAGTTTCATTTCACCCTTGTTGACCTGGAAAGCATCACAGTCAGCCACCATCTATTGAATTATCATTTTCAGTCCCTGCCAAAAGAAGTTACATTGTTCCCAGTCATATATTTTGAAGAACCCGGAGTCCCATGCTGATGAAGAAGCATGGAGTTCATAGAAGAGATAGCCTTGTTGAACATATTGCAACCAATTTGGAACAAGCAGAGAAAGAGCTGTAAGAGAAACTAGGTCATCAATTGTGCGAGAAGGAGCATCTGCCACCATATTTTCCTTACCCTTCTTGTAAGTGATCGCATAGGGATAACCCATTTCAGGTGTGTTGGGGAGGAGACCCATTGTTCCAGAAAATTTTCCAGACTCTGGAGATCATTCTTGATGAAGAAATAATTCCCTAATAGGTATGGCTGCCACTTCTGTACTGCATGCAAAATAGCCATCATTTCCTGCTGAGAGGGAGATGCGACTGAATTCTTACCAAAAAGTTCTCTTGAAGGCGGAAAGCTCATTGGTTCAGCAAATACACCTACATATCTATCCAAGGAAGTAGTGGAGACCGTTGATGGGTGCATCTGAATGGAATGGAGCTGAGTGATGACACCATGTGAATTCTTCTTAAGGATTTTTTCCAGGCTATGTGAACTGATGATGCAGAGAGACCCTTGTTGTAAGCCCATTAATTTGTTTTGTGTCCCATTGACTGAAAACTGCATCCAAAGTTCAGCAAAATGCCATAAGATGGGGTCAAGTGTGCGTAACCATTGAACACCCAAAACCACATCACATCCGCCTAAGGACAAGGAAAACATGTCATATCGCAGGTTATAATCATCAATAGAGATACACACATTGTGACACTTCCCCTTGCAAGGTAAGGTGCCCCCATTGGAAACCATGACTTCAAAGTTGGAGCAAGGATGGACAAAACAATCAGCCTGTTCGAAAATCCGAGGGTCAATGAAGTTATGAGTGCTACCAGAATCAATGAGTATGGTAAGAGGGAGCTTCTTGAAGTATCCCCTGGCTCGCATTGTTTGTGGGGTGGTGACGCTGGTTACAGCATGTAGAGAGATCTCAGGTGGGTCGTCCTGAGATGGGGTGTCAACAGACGGGTGTTGAATGTCAACCTGATCATCTACTGTATCTAGAGCATCTTCATCAAGTTCTGAGGCAGGCGAAGAATACACATCCAAGAGATAGAGCTTTTGTTGAACACATATATGTCCCTGAGTGAATTTCTCATCACAATTATAACAAATTCCTTTTTCGCGGCGTTCCTGCATCTCTGTTTCAGACAAATGCTTGATAGGAGTTGGTTGAGGAGCAGGCATGATGGGAGGTCATTGGGAACCCATATTTCTAAAGGGGACAAAGGTGGGTTTGGAGTGTTGTTGAGCTGCGATCTTGTTTTCTGCCAGCTTAGCCAACCCTAGGACTTCCATCATTGTGTTGGGACAAAACATTTTGACCTCTCAGCGGATTTCATCCTTGAGACCATTGATAAAACAACTCCTATAGAATTCATCAAACAATTCTTCTGTGTGATTGGCCAGTTTCTCAAATTCTATCTGATACTCTCTCGCTGTGCCAATTTGGTGAAGTTTAGTGAGTGCTCCTGTGAAGTCATCAAAAGCACTAGGACCAAATTGTGGAAAAAGGAGTTTGCAAAAATCTGTCCAGTTTGGCTCGGGATGAGCTTTGATGTACCAACAGTACCATTGAAGGGCTTCTTGTTCCAAATGAAAGGATGCAAGTGGAACTTTCTAGACATTAAAAGTATTATGCAGATTGAAATATTGTTCTACTCGGTATATCCATCCAGTCGGATCAGTACCATTGAAGCGAGGAAAATCAAGCTTCGGCCCACGAAAATTGCTGGAAGAAGAGAACCCAGTGGCTGCAAAAGATTCTGGCTATCGGTTATTGTTCATGGTTGAATACTGAAGATGGAGGCTGAGAAAGTTTTCATCCATCTCTTGGAGTTTGGTTTGGATGGCTGCAAGTGCTTCCTCCATGGTTTTTGCTCCTGTGCGGGTGACAACCATAACCAGGAGTTTTTTTTCCCCAGAAATGGATCAGCAACGATGGCGCGAAAGGGATCCGCAATAGATGGATCTGCAATGGCATGGAAGGGATTGAAAATAGATGGATCTGAAATGGCGACTAGATCTAGAATGACTTTTAGAATAGATCTGAAACGGCTAGATCTAGAGTGGAAGTGATCGACAACAGTTCAGCTGAAAATAGATATGGACCCCAGGTATGTACGGCTTCCTTACAGTTCAGGTGTTTCACTCGGCCACGAATGCTGTTTGATGGCTTGCGTATTGGGGCAGTACCCCTCAGTCCATGACTCAGGTAAAATTGATAACCGCTTTGCCACAAACGACAGCTCTTGGTTTACCTCACGGGTGGGAACTAGTCAATCAGGTAGGGGTTGTTTCCCTTTTCGCTGGTAGGTACTCTCAATGGGGCAACTACTTTGGGGTTCCTGTGGTACTCCTCACAATGAGTTTTAGGGCTTATGTCCAAGTACTTCCCACAGTTAAGCGGATAGGGATTATTCCCAAATCCAAAGCTGCAACAGATGCGAAAAAAAAATTGGCAGAAATTCCACCCAACGAGCCCAAGAAAGTGCGCTGATTCCAGATGTGATGAACCTGCAATAATTAATTAATGCAAATACACGAGATATCAGAAATACATGAGATATCAGAAATAATAGAACTCAGAATCACTTTTATATTGATCACGAGCCACTTCGAGGGGGCAACCTCCTTTGAGCAAGCTCAATAAAGAGTACAAGTAGCTATGCTATGTTTATATTATGATTCATTAATGTCCATTTTCCATATGAGTTCCCATCTAAGAAGATCTTCTTAATCATCATCAATGAAAATGGAATAATTCTTGAGGATCTAGTTTGATCATGATCTCTAGTAGGTGGAATACCTTTGGGAATATCGCACAAATAGATTTGAATGTTTTTCAATTACAATTTGGAGATCCAAGAGAACATAGGGTTTGGATGTTTGAAAATCTAATGAGTACAATGTGTGATTACCATACTGTCCCCTTTTTAACAATTTTGTCATGTTGTTGGATATTATCACTTTAGATGGTTTCCATTTTATAAAACGGTTATAGGTCAAACCTGCACCTCTCCGTCCGTGATCACCCTGAGCTATTGATCACACAAAAGGACAACTTGGATGGAGGAGCATGTTGACCCTAGATGAGACTTTGACTTACTCCATTTCTTGACAACACTGAAAAAAACCATAAAAAGGTCATTCCGAGATATGAGCGCTACTCTACTTCAATAGACTAGTGCCTATACGTTACTCCAGTGTGCCATAGTAGCGCTCAAGCCTTATGAGCGCTACTCCTCTTCAGCAGAGTAGCGCTCAACATTTAAAAAGATATGCGCACTAGTTTCCAAGCACTAAAGTAGTGCCCTAAACGCTACTTCACTGAATAATAGTAGTGTACATCTCAAAAGATGATTAAAAAATAATTAATTTCATGAAGAGGATTAGTTGTAGGTAGTTTCCCAACTTCCCCAACTTCCTCCATAACCATCCCTCAACCTGAACTGCTTCTCTTTTCCTATAAATACAGGGAAGAATAAGGAGAGGGGTTAGAGACATGAATGTTGTTGAGAGACTTTAAAGAGAAACTTGCATTGGAGGAGTTTATGCTGGAAGATATCCAAGCCAAAGAAGAGCAGGAGCCCACGATCAATTTGTAGGAGCATGTCACAAAGTCAGGTATATTTATAACATCCATTTGCATTTGACAATAAAAGGTTGAAGTGTCTTTCTTGTCCCAAATTAAGTGCTCATTGAAATAATATATTAGTTTGGATCTGTTTTGGTTAATATTGAATGTTTAAATTGCTTTTGTTTCTTTCAATCATTATATATTATCCAAGATACGTTGAGAAAGGTATTTGTATTGCAGGTTTAGTGAATGGGAGTTGGACTTGAGGATCGAGCACAAGATCAAATAAGAGCTAGGATGGAACGCCATTTGAAAGGTATGTTCTCAAGACCTATAACTCATTTCTTTTCATTAACATTTCTGTAATGCAGTTAATACACTTACCTGTCATCCCCTTCCAGTTGATAGTATCAGTTTCCTTACTATAGGGTAGTTTGCCCGCCAACAGACTGGCGACTCCGCTGGGGATAGTTGTGTTTTTGCTCTAGGAAACCTTTTATTGTTTGTCTTCCCAGAATTATTTCAACTCCTTTTATGTGCTGAAAAACCTGTAGGTACCCCCTACTTGTTTTTCTCTGCTTCAATCAGTCTTTTTGTATCTTTTCAAAGTAAGTTTTTAAGCTTTTAAGACCTAAGATCTACTTTGTTGTACATACAGTAGTGCCCATACGCTACTGTGCTATACATACAGTAGCGCCCATCTCTACAGGAGCACGAGTTTCCATACTGCACAATAGGGTACATTTCCTGAAGCCTTCTGTTAGTGGTCTGCTTGAGTTTTAGCCTTTTTTGGTGGTCCCCTAACTTTGTTGTTAGATCTCCTTGACTGGTATTTGAGGTTTTAAACTTTTTTTTAAGTCATAGAACCTTTCTTTGAGTCTTTTTACCATCTTTAGATCACTTGCTTACCGGTGAAATGTTTGGACTATTTATAACTTTTTTGGAAGACTAGGTTGTGTCTTGTGGTGAACACTTCCGCTTATTTTTGCCCTGACTGTATGTTGCTGGTTTACAAACCTTCATACTTTTGCATTCGCTGTTTGTAGCAACATTTGTTTTCTCTTTACCTATCTTATCCTTTGTTTTAGGGTTTGGTTTGTTTTGGAGACTTTAGGGTGTCTTCCGAACCTGTTGATTTCCAACCTTCTTTGACTTGTTGTCTTTTTTGGTTTCAAGTGTGTTTAAAGTGCTTCAAGCTGATTCGTTTCTTAGTCCTTGTGTTAGTACGGTAGTTGGTAGCTTGCTTGCCTACTTTTTGCTTGGCATAGTGGTCTTGCTAGGGTTGGATGCTCTAGGTCAGTCCTCTTGTATCTATCTCCGTTGTTTTCTCCCTACTTTGTTTCTGAGTATAGAGGCTTTTTCTTTTGCAAAAAACCTATAGGTCAAGTCTTTGTTAAGCTAGTGCTTTGACAGTTGTAAGCTTAGAAACCGTTTTTTGCCATACTTACACATTGCACACAAGTCTTATTTGCTTTCCATGTTTATAGTTCTTTTTCGTTTATGATAATAGAAAAAGCAAAAAATTTGGTAGTTTGAGTTTAATAAGGCTTATTTTTTGTTACAAGATAGCATAGGTTATTTTGTGTACAATTTCAAAAGAAAACAAAAAAGAGATTTAAGTAGATTTGCTCAATTTTTTCAGTTTTGAAAAGAATTTTAAATGAAGAAATAGATAAAAAGAGTTTTGTTGTCGAAAGTTAGAATTTATGCACTTTTGTTTTTCTGTTGCAACCACGGCACACAAACGCACTACCTTTTGAGTAATAACAGCCCTAAATTTTTTTTAATAAAATGAAATAGAAACAATTTTTCTTTTTTAGGGATACACTACACCAACTAGTCTTGGTTAGGATCTTGAGTTTAAATCACCTTAAACAACTCAAGATCACACATTACGCAAAAATCGTAGTTCGACTATCACAGGTAAATCCATTTCACTCAAAGCTTTCCTGGGATCTATGTAGTAGGTCTTGTGAGATCATATTGTTGGGAATACTCCTCCTACTTTCTGTTTCGAGCATATACCAGGATTGGATCGCGTATGGGGACTCTTTTGAGTTTCGGGCTCAGTTACCCTGCCCACGCCTTCTGATTCGACTAGTGACTTTCCCCCAGGAGTTTTCAGTGTTGTGGTATCCTTAGTATTTGACCATAGGTTCATACACAGGTGACAATAGAAGGTATATCTGCTGTACCTAGGACAGACGTGGGAGGAAATCCCTTGTAGGTCTTTGGGAGGGCGGTTGGGTGATTCCGGCGGTTGCACCCTTATTCATTGTATTGTGGGCCCCAGGTAACTGTTCTTCTTCCTTCGTTGATTTGTTCTGGGCCCTCATCATCCCAGACTCTTCTCCAGAAGGCATCTCATTTGCTTGGTTTGCATACTTAGGAATTTTTAGTTGGTGTGCTATTTGCCCCCTAGTCATAGTGGCCACTAGGTTTTCTAGTTTTATTTATATATATAATCACGGAGAATCAAGAACTTCGTAGATCGAGAAGGCTTCAAAACCTTCCACCAGTTAGAAAAAAACCTTTATCACCAGCTAGACGACAGCGGGTAAACCCCATTGTTTCTTCAGAAACCTTTCCTGAAACAGAATTTCCTGAAGAAATTTTTACAACGGAAAATCCTGAAATAGGAATTCTTAAGGAACTACCACTTGAAGTTGAGTTTCCCGAAGAACAAAAAACAACAATAGAAAACCCTGAAATAGAGGTTCCTGAGGAACCACAACCAGGTACTTCAGATCAGTGACACTTTAGTTCAATTGAGATTGAATATCTTACTTCTGCGGAGTATAGCACTCCCTTCAATCCTCCTCTGACCAATCCTAGAAATCCGCTTCTGTTACCTGTTGGTTTCCAGCAGCCCGATTACAGTGCATATAATTTCTTTCCTAGACATCTGATGTCTACTCTAGGAGGTGAACAGGGAGTTCCACAAACTCCCACCATAGGTATAAACACTAACACGGTAAATCCTCCTTTTACTGCTACGCCAAGTTTGACACAGACAACTTCTGTGTCCACTCTGTCTTTTAGTTTTAATACTGGTACGTTAGGTATGCCAAGTTCAACAACTATGGAATCTACCTCTAAACCTACTGTTGGACCTAGCAGTACAGCCAATTTAGTGCCACCTCCTGCGTTTCAACCATTATATCAGATACCTAGTACTTGGATTTCCACACCCGTTGTAGGGCCAAGTGCTTCTGCAACTGTGCCTGTCATGAGTACCATGACTGAATCGCCTACATCAGCTACCACTGGTTTCAATACCTTTGCAGGTCCCAACATGAATCAATGTAATATGCATGCAGGTAATGTCCCTTTTTCCTTATTTTCAGGGGGAGGGGGTAATATTTTTAACCAGCAATATGGTGGGGCTAACACCCAACCATAGTGGACGAACCCACAGAGCACTAACCCACTTTCATATGGGTGGGGAAATTTCAATAATTCTTTCATGCAACAACAGATGGCAGGGGGAAACCCCTACCAACAGATGGTAGGTGGAAACCCCTATCAGTAGATGGATGGGGGAAACCCTTATCAACAGATGGTTGGGGGAAACCCCTACCAACAGACGGCTGGGGGCAACCCCTACTAGCATTTCATGGGTCAAACTATGGGTGGTTCCCCTTTTTCGACCCTAGCTTATCAAGTACCGTCTTACCGGCCTCGTTTACCATTTCTGGCAACTTTGAATTTGCGAGATCTTTCCAAACTGACCAACGATCCAGTGTATCATAACGCTACATGGCCACCAGTTCCTACCAAGTTACCTTCGGACATTCCAAAGTTTGAAGGCAAAACAGGTGAAGACCCTGGTGACCATGTCACTACTATCCATTTATGGTGTTCCTCGAACTCATTAAATGAGGATTCCATTAGATTGAGATTGTTCCAAAGGACTTTAACCGGTGCTGCAGCCAAATGGTACATTGAGTTACCTGCAGCTACATTCTCTACTTTTGGGGATCTCGTGACTGTCTTTTTGAATCACTTCTAGCTTCCTGTTCGGTATGATGCCGGAATAGACCTCTTGTCTACATTTAGGCAAAATAAAGCCACTCATTTATCTGACCACATTCAGGAGTGGCGAAGACGGAAGAGGCTCATTAAAACCAACATACCTCCAAAATTCCTTCTTGAGTGGTATTTGAAATCACTCCTTCCTTACATTTCTAAGGAAGTAGCTACGTCTGGAGTGTCTAACGAGGAAGAAGCCATCCTACGGACCCAGCAGTTAGATCTCATTTATGCACAATCCGGGTTATTGTATGAGATCATACCTGATGCACCGCGATCGAATACCGATTTGAGTAGACCTAAACCTGGACCACATGCTGACGGCATAGTGGGTTCAGTTGACTCTACAGCTTTCGAAGCATTGACCAAATAGGTTCATGCCTTATCAGTCACACAATCGGCTGTAGAAGTTTCTTTCGTCACAACCTCTCCTTCTACTTCTGAGCCTATCAACCAGGTTATGAACAATCAAAAGGGCCCTCGGCAGCCCAATAACAAAAAGAAGGGCAAGAAAGGAGAGGGGAACCAACAGAAGCCCAAAAAAGAGAATGTTGAAGAGGGTAACAAAGAGAAAAAGAAGGTTAAGTTCCCTTGTAAACTCTGCAAACAGGACCACCTTACTCACCAATTCCCTCTGCTAGAAGAAGGCCAAAAGCTATTAAGAGAAAAGAAGCCTGTTGTACTGAAAGATCCATTCCCTAAAGGGTAGAGCTCAACTTCTGGCACCTCCAACACTGGGGGCACTACACATGCTACGGTTGATCAAACTTTTATTAACATGGTTAATTCGGATGCACTCTTACAAATGAGAGCCAGGAATTATACCCCAGACGCACAGAAAAAGGATAAAGAGATTCCAGAATCCTCCACTCCACTCCACATACCTATGGACCCAATGCCCAAGATCTCGAAAGGTGTCTTGAAATGGGCATCGCACAATCCCAACACTCGGGCCGCCTCCAACTACAATGTGGTTGAAGATTTTTCCCAAAACCCTTGTGCCATGTCTACCTTAGAAGTCTTGCAAAGTTGTCCTTTACAACGGAATGCACTTTTGGCAACTATTGGAAGTATGGAATCCTCTAACATGTCTGCGCGATTTGATATGACTGATATCAAATACCGGTTTCCCTATCATGTTGCTCTTCAGATTGAAGTCGTCCATGGCCCAATGACCATCAGATGAGCTGTCGTAGATGAGGGTGCGTTGACTTGCATAATGTCAATTTCCTGTTGGAAAGCTTTGGGTTCCCCCGAGTTAGCTCCTTCTAACACACTACTTACTGCATTTGATGGCAGGACTTTCCGTCCACATGGGGTTTTTCCATCATTTGATGTCACATTGGCTGGTAAGACAGTTGCTGTAGAAGTAGAAGTTCTTGACGCTTCGCTTGATTACAATATGTTATAAGGCAGGAGCTGGACGTATGCCATGTGAGCTATTGCATCGGCAGTTTTTCGAGTTGTTATGTTCCGGTTTGAAGGTAAGGTTGTTATAGTCGATCAACTTTCTTTCACTCAGAGAAACAACCAAAATTCTTCAGAGACCACAGTTCCCTTAGTTGATCAAACCGTCTCGATTAATGAGAGTTTAGGAGCAGGGCTGTATGGGTCATTAATAGGCACTTTCAACCTCCCCTCCCATGTTCTTTTTATGCGTTCTGATGTGGGTACTGCTACCGAAACATTCACGATTGGTTTAAGAACTGATCCTTGGATCCTTCCCACTATGTCAGAACCTTTTGTGCCTCCATCCATTATAGAAGTGGCCTATATGGAAACACAACATGCTGCAATGGAACATATCATGACTCCACCAATCTCTGCTGAGTCAGATATGGACTATGCTCTAGCATGGTCACTAAATTCCACTCACTCGTTTGATTGTTTAGACACGGTTTTGCCATCTGATGAAGCCATCTTAGAATTCATGATGGGCCTGGACCAACCATGGGAACATATGCATCATAGGTCCTACATGCTTCCAGATCTAGACAGGATTGAGAGAGGGCAATTCCCTGTGAGACCCGGTGGATTGGTTGATTTGTCATCTTCTCCTTCTACTTCGAGAGCTGTGTATGCTGAGGGTAATATGGCTAATATATCAAGAACAATTCCGATCAACATTTCCACCAAACCCGGGGTCGTGGAAAACATTTTTATTGGTGCAGACTGTTCTCCAAAAGAGATCACTCTGTATACAAAATTTTTTAAAGAATTCCGCGAGGTTTTTGCCTGGTCATATGAGGAGATGCCATGTATAGACCCAGCCATCGTGGAGCATGTCATCATGACATACCCTAATGCAAAACCTGTGAGACAAAAGCTCCGTCCTGTGAACCCTAGAAAAGCGATCGCCATTAAGGAAGAGGTTGAAAAGTTGCTTAAAGCCAGTTTCATCTATCCGATTGACATGACGGAATGGGTTTCAAACCCCGTTCTGGTTGATAAGAAGCAAGGTACCATTAGAGTTTGTACTAAATTCCGGGAATTGAACAAATCTTGTCCGAAAGATAACTATCCTACACCGTTTATCGATAAAATCATAGATGCTTGTGCGGGACATGAGATGTTCTCTTTCGTGAATGGTTTTTCGGGATACAATCAAATACAAATTAAACCCGAAGACCAGCATAAAACAACTTTCATTTTCCCGTGGGGGACCTTTGCTTACCGGAAGATGCCATTTGGATTGAAGAATGCTGGAGCTACCTTTCAGTGTGCGATGAATTTCACTTTTCATGATATCAAACACATAGTAGAACCTTACCTGGATGATCTCCCGGTGCGATCTCGAAAGAGACGGGATCATCCAGCTCATCTTAGAGAGTTGTTTGAAAGATGAAGACAATATAAGATTCGTTTGAATCCTAATAAGTGTGTGTTCTGTGTCGAATCAGGACGTCTACTAGGATTCATTGTCTCCAGTCGTGGCATAATGGTCAACCCGCTAAGAGTAGAGGCAATTGTAAATCTGCCTCCTCCTTGTACCTTGCGACAACTCCAAAGTCTGCAAGGCATGTCTAATTTCTTATGGCGATTCATCATAAACTATGCTAAAATTACCAAAGGTTTTATGAGGCTACTCAAACAAGACTCCTACTTTGTGTGGGATGAGGCTGCTCAAGCATCCTTTGAAGCCTTAAAAAAGGCACTCCTTTCAGCACCCTTGTTGAGCCCGCCAGACTACTCAAAATATTTTCTTTTATATCTGGCAGCATCTCTTAATAAAATTGGTATAGTTTTAGTTCAGGAAGACAATACACTCCAAGAGCATGATGTCTACTATCTTTCTCGCGCATTGATATCCCCTGAGGTTAAATATTCATACATTGAGAAGTTAGCACTTGCCACGGTCTATGCGGTACAGAGACTTCGTCACTATATACTTTTACGAACTACTACTGTGATAGCAGAAGTCAATCCTTTCCCACTATGTTCTCACCCAACGAATCATCGGTGGGAAATATAATAAATGGATTGTAATCCTACAGGAGTTCGATTTGGTCTTCCAATCAGCCAAGTCGAAGAAATCACTAGTGTTCGCTGAGTTAATCTCAGAATTTCCAAGTGACCTAGAATGCGTTGAGGAAGAATCATCATTCCCTGATGAACATATCTTCCTCATTGCTTCCTCTGACCCATGGTATGGGGATATCTTAGTATATCTCCATACTTTGAGGTGTCCTACTACTTTTCTCGAGAAGAGCGACGCAAGCTCAAAAGCCATGCAAGGACCTACCTCATCATCTCAGATACTTTATATCGACGTGGGGTAGATTCCATTTTACGACATTGCTTAACTCGAGAAGAAGCCGAAGCAGTATTAAAGTATTCCCACAGTGGAGCTTGTGGGGGACATCTTTTCGGGTTGGCAACAGCTCAGAAGATACTGCGTGCCGGATATTTTTGGCCCACAATCTTTAAAGATTGTGTGGAAGCGGTGAAACACTGTCGTCCGTGTCAGTTTTTCACTAAGAAAATGAGGGCACACCCAACTCCTCTTCATCCTGTGATTACAGCAGGTCCCTTTAGAAAATGGGGGGTTGATTACATGACATGCAATCCAGCTTCGGTTGGAGGACATCATTACATCATCATTTCCGTTGACTACTTTACTAAGTGGGCAGAGGCAATGCCTACTGTTAAGGCAGATGGAGAAACTGCCGCTTATTTCATGTTTAATCAGATTATTACATGGTTTGGCATACCTAAAGAGATAGTGATTGATCATGGCAGTCATTTCCAAAATAGCATGATGACCGAGTTGCGTACAATAATTGGTTTTCGACAAGAAAATTCATCTTCATACTATCCATACGCGAATGGACAAGTCGAAGCAATGAACAAAACTTTAAAGGTTATACTACAGAGAACTGTTAATGCCAGTTGAAATAACGGGCACATCATGCTGTATCTGGCTCTTTGGGCTTACTGAGCCAATGTTAAGACTGCTACCGAATTCTCTCCCTTCCAACTTGTGCATGGGATAGAAGCAGTCGTTCCGATTGAATGCGAGATTCCTTCACTAAAACTAGCAGTTCAGTTACTACCAGATACTTCAATACTAGAAGAATGTTTGTTACACTTAGAACATCTAGATGAACAGCACCGCGACGTGCTCACAACAAATGAGGTCCACAAAAAACGAGTCAAAGGACAGTATGAAAAATCCATTAAACCTAGGGTTTTCACTGAAGGAGACTTGGTCCTACTTTGGGATCAAGACAAAGAACCCTTAGGACTTGGAAAATTCAAATCCAGGTGGCTCAGACCTTTTATAATTTCCAAAGTACTGAAGAAAGGTGCCTATGAAATGATAGATTACGAAGGTAATAAGTTGGCCGAGCCTAGAAATGGGCTCTACCTGAAGAAGTACTACGCTTAGGCTGACGTACTTTTTCTTGTAACATAGCTGTATATTTTTGTAAAGCTAGTTTTTAGTTATGCTTGTTAGTTAATCTTATGTGTGCTTTTCATTTCGTGTACCAGATGTCAACCGAACATTTCTTAGGATTTGCTGATGGTGCCATCCACCACACCTATCAGTTGGCTGCAGCAGCTTGGGTCATTTACTCACCCGTTGGCCAACTTGTCTCTTCGAGGGGGGTTTGTTTGGGTCCTACCACGAATAATGTGGCTGAATACAGTGCAGTTATAGAACTTCTCCGAGATGCTCTTGTTAAATTTTCTGAATTTACTTCAATCTGATCTAGGATCTTAACTGAGAGAACAACATGTACAGCATATCTACAGCATATCAATCATGGAGACAATAATGCAAGCACACAAGAGACACAAAGATTTACTTGGGGAAAACCATAAAGGTGAAAAACCCCAATAACTTCCTCAGAGATAGATAGAGAAATGATACAACCAACCAAGAGATAGACATAACCTAGCAGCAGATCCTCCTCCTCCATAAGTGCGCCTCTCCTCCTTGAGAGCATGTGTGAGAAGTGAGTGAGTAAATAGAGTGCCTCCCGCACTCTATTTATACTTGACTTGACTTGCCTTTTTACCTAACTCATGTCGGCTCGAACTTAACCACATAACATAATGCTGAGTGGGCCGACCCCCAATAGGGTGGTCTAATAACCCTTTGACCCACATGGCCGACCCCCAATAGGGTGGTCTAATAACCCTTTGACCCACATGACTTATACAGGGCCGACCCCAAACAAGGTGGTCTAATAACCCATCAAGTATAAGTTACGACACTTACAATATAAATGACGACACTTCCTTATAGAGGAATAATACCATCTCTATAGGAATACAATATACATATATGTGAAATACATTCCGAAGTTACATATACATCAACACTCCCTCTTAAATAGGAAGGTATTTCTCAGCACAGTTCTTCTAGCACAAGTCATCTTCTCTGGATCATCGTCACTGGATAATCGTCATCGAGTCATCATCATCATCATCACTGCTGCTGCTATCTCAATCAATCTCTGAATCTACTCGTCATAGGAAGTTCTACAGAGCCAGTCCTTTTTCATACTGGATGTAGGCCCACCACCTGCAGGTCTTCATCATCACTGGCCATACTGTGGAATCCTCAGGACTTATTACGTGCGTCACAAAACCTGGCTGCAATATCCCAGGCTATTATGAGCACACAGCTCTACCTGTAGGATCTCCCAGGAGCACATTACATGTGACCCATCACAAAACCTGGCTGAAGCATCCCAGGCTGTTACGAGCACTCGGCTCTACCTGTCGGATCTCCCAGGAGCACATTACATGTGATCTCACCACAAAACCTGGCTGAAGCATCTGAGGCCTTTTTCATCCTGTCCAGATCTCCCAGGAGCAAATTACATGTGGTCCACCACAAAACCTGGCTGAAGCATCTGAGGCCTTTTTCATCCTGTCCAGATCTCCCAGGAGCAAATTACATGCCATAGGAAAAAACCTCCCAAGAGCATCTCAGGATGTTACGGGTACACAACTCCGACCTGAAATCTCCCAGGGCACAAATTACATGTCCTCTCAAGCAAAACCTCGCAAGAGCATTTGTCAGATGTCCCAGGGCACCGAATTACATGCCATAGGAAAAACCTCGAAAGACCATCTGCAAATCTCCCAGGGCACAAATTACATGCTTTCCTGCACAACCTGATCCACGGCCATAAAGTATCATCTGATACTCATCAAACATCATCCTGATGTACACATGATCATCCTGATCATCATCACTGCAACATCCTGCTGCATGTCATCTGGAGAAGCTCGTCATCCACGATCATCCAAGTATCCACCTAATACATACATAGATACATGATCCACACAATGTATCCATCAGCATACATGATCTACCTAATCATACAAAGATACATGATCCACACAATGTATCCATCAGCATACATGATCTACCTGATCATACAAAGATACATGATCCACACAATGTATCCATCAGCATCCAACCTGATGCGTTCATACAAAAATACATACACATGATCCATCCGATCATATCCAGCATCCAACATGATGCATATACAAAATACAGACACATGATCCAACCGATCATATCCAGCATCCAACATGATGCATACATACATACATATAATGATCCAACTGATCATATCCAGCATCCAACATGATGCATACACAAAATACATATACATGATCCAACTGATCATATCCAGCAGAAACCAGAACATCCTCCTGATGTTCATCATCCAGCGCTTACATCCACAGCCATGTGAAGGATACCCCTTCCAACATGCTTGGAATGGTTTCAGCAAATGTGTCCATCACTTCTTCCTCGAAGTGTCCTCGACCTGAAGCACGCCAAGCTTCTCTCTGAAGTACTCGAACTTCACCCTGGCTAGTGGCTTCGTCAGCACATCTGCAATCTGCTCGTCCGTCGCAACATACAGGAGCTTCACAGCTCCTCTCTGCACCATATCCCTGATATAGTGATATTTGATCTCTATGTGTTTCGACCTATCATGAAACACTGGGTTCTCGGACAGCTTCACACAACTCTGGTTATCACAGAAGATACCAGTAGCCTCCAACGGGAGATCAAATAACTCAGACAGTAGCTTCCGTAGCCATACTGCCTCACAACTAGCTGAACAGGCTGCAACATACTCTGCCTCAGCTATACTCAGTGCTACGCAGGACTGCTTCCTGCTAAACCAAGAGATCACACCTGATCCCATACTGAAGCAGCACCCAGATGTGCTCTTCCTATCTGCAGCACTGCTAGCCCAATCTGAATCAACATAACCCTACAAATTAAACTTTTGATTCGCCTCATACCTGAGCCCATAATCCACTGTACCCTTCAGGTACCTTAGAATATGCTTTACAGCAACCAGGTGAACACTCCTCGGATCCGTCAGGAACTGGCTCAATGTGTTCATAGCAAAGCAAATATCTGGTCTCGTGTTCGTCAGGTACATCAAGGACCCAATCATCTGACGATACATAGTGATATCAATCGGCTCAGATGAAGCATCACACAGGCGCTTCAAGTTCGATGCCATAGGTGTGGCCATAGCCTTGTAGTCCATCATCCCGAACCTCTTCAGGATCTCTAATGCATACTTCCCTTGTCCAAGGAAGATTCCTTCTGCACTCTGCCACACCTCCATGCTAAAAACAAATAGTGCATCATCCCCAAGTTCTTCGTCTCGAACTCGGTAGTAAGCTTCCGCTGCGTGTCGGCAATCAATCTATCTTCACTATACCAAGTTCTGCACATATATGATTTCCTATCATGTGTCTCAGAACCAAGTGGCTGCTCCACATACACTTCTTCTTCAACTACACCATTCAAGGAAGCTGTCTTTAATCCATCTGGTGTATTTTCTATTTCATCACTTTTATATTTCTCTATGCTGCCATCTGCAACATGCTTGATCTGATAGTTCCATTTGGAAGTCATAGCAAACTTCCCTTCATGTCTTGGGATTACATCCCAAACATCATTCTTCATGATCGACGGATCATGGCATTTCATTTCTTCATCCCAGATCCTGGGAACTTCAATATCTTCAATATCTTTAATAGATATATTTGTTGCTGGAACAAATGTTGTAGTTCTTCTTTTGTAGGAGATGGCATACGATCTTTCCTACACAACAAGTTAAATTGCATGATTAGAAAACATCTCATAGTTTTCAGAACAAATTCTTACACATAAAGAAATATGCCATACAGTCATGCAATTATCTTAGCCAATGCTTCAATACAACATTTATCCATATTCCGTAACTTTCTAGATGCCTTCCAATCTCTACCAGAACATTGTTAAGAGTGTGCACAACTCCCAACATGTCAGCAAAGAGGTTTCATTCTAGATAAGTAGCAATGGAATGTTGTACAGTGCCATAGGCCACTTACCCATGCATATTAGGAGTATACTGTTCATCAATGCAATTATTCTAATATGCATAATACACAACCTAATTCTAGGAACATCAGTATATACATTATTGAACAGTATTATTTAAGAAATGACAATTCAAATACTTATCTTTGTTTGTTCGTTGGGTGGACTCCCTTTGAGTCTTCGCTTCCTTGCAGGAGCTGCTGGAGTACTAATCTAAAGTAGCTTCTTCTACACCTTTCTGTTGTGGGATGTAGAGAGATGGACAACTCCCTCTGGATATCTGCATCCTTGCATAAACCACTGGAGTGTCCTCTCTCTTGATCTTTGCTTCCTGGATTACCTGTTCTTGAATCTCATATTCATCCTTGGTCCCTATGCATTCTTATTAGTATCATGAATGTGTTATCCTTGTGATCTCATATAAAATCATACATTCATTAGTATACTATTAAAACACAATAATTTCAAGCATGTATAGTCATGATCATTTCAAACAGAAATAATAAGCATTAGCATTCAAGGTTTATGTAGGATTCTTATGGTTAGTAAAATCATAAGAAACATAACATGTCTAGACCTGTAATCTATGACTCTTCAGATTAGTTGAATCATCAATCAAGATAAGAGATATAAAATGTATAAAACCTGTGATTATTCAAACCTATACCATCATGATTCTTCTGGTTAGTCATATCATCAATTATGGTAAGAAACATAATATGCATACAATCATGATTATTCAAACCTATGACTTCATGAATAATCATTATCAACAACATTATAAGATCCTAACACAAGGTAGGATTCTATCTTGATATAGGAAAAACATACCTGGATTAGCATGCTAGTTAGTTATGTCTAACATACTCACATGATGTCTTCTTGTTCTTCTTCAATGACTTGTGCTAGTAACCTGTATATCTCATAGGTTAGCTATTATAAAACCAAGTTATACATACCTCGTAAATGGATCTTCTATGAGATCCATGACAATGGATGAGTCTTTATCCTCATGTCATCATGATCATATGTTCTTGAACTGGAACATGCTTTGTCTTTCTTGGTGTACCTTTCATGTTAGTAGACAACATAAACCTCATACAACACCATAATGCATTAGTACAATCATAAGTGTCAACACCCTAACCAATGAATATCTTCTATCATGCATTCATAATTTTGGTAAGGTGGTACAACAAATCTAAAATCAAAATTGTACTAACCGTAATAACATGAAGACAAACATATCATAAACTTAATCATGGACAAATATCGAAACATACCTCGATGAGTCATACCTGTTGAGATCGCTTGTAATCTTCTTATGTAAGGCCTTAGCCTCATCTCCCTCTGAAACAGGAACTTCTTCACTCATGCAGATGATCAATCCATCTTCTTCTGGGATTAACCCAATCCACTTGATTTGCAAGAACTGGACTTGGAGCTGGATATGGGTTTGTTAGAGAAACCCCAAAAATTCAAACTTTGAATTTCAACCTTCTGACAGGATAGAAATATGTGTCTTGATGAGCTGATCAAGCTGGTATATTCAAAATTTGAAGACTGCAAAGTTTCACTCCTCAATTTTGCCTTTGAAACTTCCGGATTCACTGGACGTGATCCTAAACTGGGGTTTGATGAAGCCCACTCTTCTCCCCAATCAAAATGTTTGATCCAAAGCTCTAAGCTTCTATTTTTCTGAGGAGCTTCCAGCCGTGGTCACAGATTTCAAAAATTCCCATTTTTACAGAAGCCCTAATTTTCCACTTTTCTGATCAAAGTCCCGAACTAGGGTCTAATCAAGCCCGGCCTTATGCCCAACCAAAAATTCTGATCTTGGTCTCTAAATTTCTATTTTGATGAGTAGCATCCAGCCGTGGTCTCCGATTACAAAAATTCCAACTTTCTTCAAAGCCCTAAATTCCGGAAGCTATGAATGAAGGTACCAAAAAATAATTCTGTTTTGACAGAAATATGTACCTGATTGTTTCTGGTGTAACTCTGAAATTTTGATCCACAGGGTCTGAAAAAGTTTCCTGAGATAGCCTGACCTGTTATCTTTCCATCCTGACAGGTCTGACCTCAATTGGATTCTCTGAGAGAGAGTTATGCCAAATGTCGCAACGTGACCTGTTTTGGGATAAAACAGGAGATCGAACTTGTACGGCGTGCGATGTGTCACTGTTTTAACTTCGGCCTATGAAAAATGTTTCTGAGATATCTCGGCCTGTTACCTTTCCATCCTGACAGGTCTGACCTCAATTAGACTCTCTGAGAGAGAGTTATGCCAAATGTCGCAACGTGACCTGTTTATGGGATAATACAGGAGAGTGCACTTGTACGGAGTGCCACGTATCACTGGTTCAACTTCGGCGTCTGAAAAAGTTTTATGAGATAGTACAGACTGTGTACTACCTGTCACGTTTTACGAAATTTCATTTGGAGCTTCCTAGCCCAAGATATGACCTTTTTCCCAAGGTCACCTGAATTTGACTCAGATCTGGAAGAGGCAGAAACCCTATATTGTACAGATCATAAATCACAAAGTACAACGAATTAGAGGTTGTACTTTGGACACAAGATACCTGGAGATCGTATCTTCGGCCTGTAACAATTTCAGATCCGAAAACTTCGCCAAAACGGATTTATAGCGAAAGTGCTACGATGACTGGTTTTTGCTATATCAAGCCCTAGCATCGTAAGTGCAACAAGTGTCATACATGCCATATCATGCCTTCTTTCAGGCTAGCTCTGATACCATGTTAAATTTTCTGAATTTACTTCAATCTGATCTAGGATCTTAACTGAGAGAACAACATGTACAGCATATCTACAGCATATCAATCATGGAGACAATAATGCAAGCACACAAGAGACACAAAGATTTACTTGGGGAAAACCATAAAGGTGAAAAACCCCAATAACTTCCTCAGAGATAGATAGAGCAATGATACAACCAACCAAGAGATAGACATAACCTAGCAGCAGATCCTCCTCCTCCATAAGTGCGCCTCTCCTCCTTGAGAGCATTTGTGAGAAGTGAGTGAGTAAATAGAGTGCCTCCCGCACTCTATTTATACTTGACTTGACTTGCCTTTTTACCTAACTCATGTCGGCTCGAACTTAACCACATAACATAATGCTGAGTGGGCCGACCCCCAATAGGGTGGTCTAATAACCCTTTGACCCACATGGCCGACCCCCAATAGGGTGGTCTAATAACCCTTTGACCCACATGACTTATACAGGGCCGACCCCAAACAAGGTGGTCTAATAACCCATCAAGTATAAGTTACGACACTTACAATATAAATGACGACACTTCCTTATAGAGGAATAATACCATCTCTATAGGAATACAATATACATATATGTGAAATACATTCCGAAGTTACATATACATCAACAGCTCTCAGTCATGGCATTTCAAATTTTGAGGTAAGACTTGACTCACAATTAATTGTATTTCAGTTAACAGGTGTCTACCAGATTAGAGATCCTGGAATGCTACGTCAGTTTCTATGAGTTAGACTATTGGAAAGACAGTTTGATTCTATTATATATGAACACATTCCAAGAAGTTTAAACACATTAGATAATTCATTAGCAAACTATGTGTTAGACTGGCATTTGTATCACACACTTTCATAAACAACATTGCACACATAAAATTCGAACACATACATATGTAAATAGCCGATACTGTATATAGCCGATACTGTATCAAAAAATATATGAGTTTTGTATCACAAGTCTATCAAGTCATGTCATAAAAGTACAAAACTGGGAATAGTAACCTCAAAAATATATACATAGAATGTATCCCTCTCCTATGGAGGAGGGACCTCATCATCATCTATTGCATTGCGATAGCATATGACTAGCCTAGCTATCTTCCGCAGTACCCTAAGCCATGCTGGGGGCACCCCAACTACATCTTCCTGCATATCAATAGGTATCTGATCCATATGGCATGCGAGAACTTCGTGAATCAACCGACTCACTTTTCTCTATATGGTCCCCAACATAGCATCTGCTGCAGTAATATCAGCTGGCCTCAGAAAGATGGTAGGATGTCCCTCAGGACAGACAGGCCCAAGATCTGCATATGACACTTGATTAGCACTTCAAAATTCATTTATAAAAATCAAATATTTGAAAAGTTTGAAAAAATTAAATAATTCTTAAAAAATTAAACATACCAATATCTCCCCAGGCTCCACCTGGAGGAAGCTACAGTTCTGGATCATGACGAAAATCCAATCCAACATATGGAAACTGCTCGAAAGCAGGAACTTGCCTCTTCCACCACCCCTAGAAATCATCAATATGATAACAGTAGTGACTTTCCCCACCACCCTGGCGGAGGAATATGTCACCCCAACGGCCTAATCTGGGCTCACGGGGGTTAACTTGAAGTAGAGGCATCCTCAAACTGATAGCAGGCATCCTCTCAAAGAAGAAAGTACACAAAATGCTACTGTACCCAAAATTCTTCACTGTGCCGGATTTACAACCTGTCAATTGAGATTTCATGCTCACCAGTAAACTAGTACACCAATCATATACATGACCGTGTAAGCATTGTACACCAACATGCATAGTGTGCCTGGAAGCTAGGTGTAGTGAGGCACTACCTGCCACTCGGTTGATCATACTCACTATCACCTTCAACGGGAGGCCTTCAATGGTTGAAATCAAGACTTGGCTTCCTGATTTCTCAGCTCCAGCCACACAGTATGAATTCACATACTCTTGCACCGACGTTATGCCCACACGAGAAGACCCTTTCAGATTGATTACATCTCCTGTCCGTGAGAGACCAGTAATGAAATATATGTCATCAACTGTAAGCTCCAAAGTTTTCCCACGGATGACAAAAGTATTGGTATCCACATCCCAGTACTGAATAAGTCTTCGAAATAGTTTGTTTAGGGCCCTCATGTTTACGGTTCGGTAAAAATTCAATAAAAAACATCTTCGGAGAGCATGGAGAGTAGCCATATCTTGCATGGCCAACCTATCCATGTCCTCATGTTCTCTCTCCCTCCATTGAAGAGCCATCCTGCACAAAAAATGACAATTTTTTTAGTCTCGGCGCTTGTTTTTAGGTTTTTAGGATTGGGCGCTACTGTGTATACTACACAGTCACGTATGGGCACTACTATGTTTGAGCACAGTAGTGCTCATCCCCTTTACACACTATTGTTATTGTTACACAGTAGATCCCGCGTAGTAAGGGTTGTGAGCATCGCGTTGCAAGCAATTTTTGGCTCAAAAAATGAAAACTAAACCATGAAAATGCAAGTAGGGAGGATTCTAACTTACTTGGTGGAAGAAGAACGGCATTTGGATGCTTGATTTGATCGCCATGGAGATTTGAAAATGCCAAAGGTTGCCCCAAATATTTGCCCTACAAAACAAATTGGAAAATGATTTTTAAAATGAAATTATATATATGAATTGGATTTTAATTTTTACCCACCATTGTTTAATTTTCTATAGTTTCAAATTTTTTCAAAATCACCTAATTAATCAATTGAAACATATATATGGTGCAATACTAATCCAGCTCACGTTTTTCCTTCAATTTTTGTAGCATCGATCTCCTAAGTTCAAAAACTCTCGATGTTAGACCTTTTCAACTAGTTGATCAATCAAATTCATATATCATTTGAGATTTTTTGCCGCATTAACTAATATTTTGTTGAAAACCTAGTTTTGGCAGAGTATGAAGCTATGATCCTAGAAGCTGAGCTTTAAGTAATTTTAAGCTCTTGTTTGGACTATTTAAACCTAAACAAGATTGCCGAGCAAGCTTGTCCTCTTCGATCTCGTTACAGTAATCGAAGGCTCATCCACTCAAGTATAGAATTACCCCTTTTCCGGGACTCGGTGGATTAACTATGGAAAAGGTATACTCTAGGTATACTTCTATATGCGCTAGAAGAGTTCTTCTTCCATTATCTTATACTTTTTCGGCGGAGGAGACTAACTGCACGAAAAAGGACCTTTTGGAGCCTTTATTTAGGATTTTCAGGCTCTCTAAACATGAAAATACCAAGCGAGCATTCACCTACTCGGGCTCGATGTGAAATCCACGAGAGGGTAAGTAGAGGAATGTTTAAGTTTTTCAACTCTATAAACAAGAAAACACCGTCGAGCACAGACCAATCCAGGCTCGATATAAAATCCACCGATAGGTGAAAAGAGGATTGTTTAAGTTTTTCAGACTCTATAAACAGGAAAACACCGGCGAGCATTAATCTGCTTGGGCTTGATATTAAAATCCATGAGCAGATATATGGAGTTATCATTTAAGTTTTTCAGACTCCTTAAAATTGAAAACACCTACGAGCAAGAACAGACCTCGGCTCAATATTAAAATCCAGAGATCAGTAATATAGAGTAATCTTCTATCTCTTCTTCGAACTCTGTAAACAATGAAGAAAGTCCTGATTCTTCCTCCCGTGGGCTCGTTAAACTTTTTGCATGGTTGGATCTATTGAGTTTTCATTCTTTCTTGGACTCATTAAAACAACAAGAAAGGTTTCTTTTATCTAAAAAGAATAAGGGATGGGAAAGACATGTCATATCTTCAATGTCAAAGGAATTTCAGTCAGTTCTAACCTTGAACACAGCACCTACTTGAGTCTATCTGGTCGGTTGGGTTTAGTTTTTTACCTCAGGGTGAACCTGATCTCCGAGTTGTTTACTCCCCCGGTTGGTTATTCTTCCAACCATATGGAGGGTCTGATAATGTCTCTTACATTTCAGGCTTATCATTTACCCCATTATGTTGGAAACTACCTCAGTCACTTTGTGTCGTGCTCAATGTTCAAGGATATACCCTGTGTCGGCCATTCTGCAGTTTACCTTGACCTCATGTGTCGGCCATCCTAGTGTCAGTATTGTTACATATTCCATATCAGCTCATACCAGTTTAGTGTTCCTCAAGTTGGATGATGGAGGATGCCATAAGGCCTCCCTTCCAATGGACTTCTTCCCATCGACATCAACTCATTTTACTCTGGGAATGAATTTTAGAGTTTCGGTCAGTACCTTGGAGATTGCAGTCACCAGTGGCAATTTTCCTCGCTGTTGAATGATGAGAATACATCAATATCTCTTCTTCGACAGGATCCCCAAGTGTTCGACTCCAAGTCCATCTATTCACACTTGGCGGATCATACTTGGTACCTTGGACCCCATCATCATTATCAATGGAAGTCCTCGTGTTTTCTAACGGTATACATCAATGACTGGTAATCAAACGATACCCCCCATGTTCGACTGTCAGCTCATCTATTCACATGGTTAGGGTTTGTACCTAGGGTTGTTTTGGATGAATACCTTGGGATTTTGGATGACATTACCTCATTCTGTTATCACCCAAATTGCGCAAGACTGAGCCTCACTTATATTTGGCTCTCCATGAGACATAGATCCACTTTGTTGTTATGGCTATGATCTCTTAGTTTGACATGGATCCACGCTTGTATTCCAAGTGGCCATGCTATATATACATCTCCTTGTTATGTATTGGAGATCATGCTGTATCACACTGCACATCTATATGATGTCAAAGATGTAATTTCTTACTGACCTTGATCTTTGTTTCAGGTGTTCTTGTGACTTGTTTCTGCGGTTCTTTACTCCCCCTCTGGCTTTGGATTATAATGTATTTCGGCCATCGTTTCCCTCTGACCTCACACATTAGGGGGCATTTGTTATAGTTCAAACCTGCACCTCTCCGTCTGTGATCACCCTGAGCTATTGATCACACAAAAGGACAACTTGGATGGAGGAGCATGTTGACCCTAGATGAGAATTTGACTTACTCCATTTCCTGACAACACTGAAAAAACCATAAAAAGGTCATTCTGAGATATGAGCGCTACTCTACTTCAATAGACTAGCACCTATATGTTACTCCAGTGTGCCATAGTAGCGCTCAATCCTTATGAGCGCTACTCCTCTTCAGCAGAGTAGCGCTCAACATTTAAAAAGATATGAGCGCTAGTTTCCAAGCACTAAAGTAGCGCCCTAAATGCTACTTCACTGAATAATAGTAGCGTACATCTCAAAAGATGATTAAAAAATAATTAATTTCACGAAGACTATTAGTTGTAGGTAGTTTCCCAACTTCCCCAACTTCCTCCATAACCATCCCTCGACCTGAACTGCTTCTCTTGTCCTATAAATACAGGGAAGAATAAGGAGAGGGGTTAGACATGAATGTTGTTGAGAGACTTTAAAGAGAAACTTGCATTGGAGGAGTTTATGCTGGAAGATATCCAAGCCAGAGAAGAGAAGGAGCCCAGGATCAAGTTGCAGGAGCATGTCACAAAGTCAGGTATATTTGTAACATCCATTTGCATTTGACAATAAAAGGTTGAAGTGTCTTTCCTGTCCCAAATTAAGTGTTCATTGAAATAATATATTAGTTTGGATCTGTTTTGGTTAATATTGAATGTTTAAATTGCTTTTGTTTCTTTCAATCATTATATATTATCCAAGATAAGCTGAGAAAGGTATTTGTATTGCAGGTTTAGTGAATGGGAGTTGGACTTGAGGATCGAGCGCAAGATCAAATAAGAGCTAGGATCGAACGCCATTTGAAAGGTATGTTCTCAAGACCTATAACTCATTTCTTTTCATGAACATTTTTGTAATGCAGTTAATACACTTACCTGTCATCCCCTTCCAGTTGATAGTGTCAGTTTCCTTACTATAGGGTAGTTTGCCTGCCAACAAAAACCTTTGAGTTCAACTACATTTCCTTGACAATTGTGGAAGGATGATATCATATGGCATCCCATTACAGTATGCTAAGAGTAAGAAGTAAGCCCCAAAGGTATGCTACAAGATGCATGGTAGTTATAAAAAATAATATATTTTGAAAATGAATTGTAAATAAAAGAGAGAAGGGACAAAAACATGATACCTGCACTTATCTATGCATAGACAATGACCTAATGAGACATAAAAAAATTGTCAACAACATGGAATTTCTACACAACATTAAGATGACTATAAGAGGGATCAATAGGAGCCTACTTCTTAGAAGGATTGGGACATGGAGGCCCCTATACTATTATTTATAATAAGATATATGATGATGATGATGAATCCAACGACCTCGCCATACCACCGAAGGCAAGAGGCGTCAGATATCTGACTTCGGAATTCAAAAGAATCTGACAAGCTCGACCCCCTATTTAGTTAGCCACGACTGACAAGGAAGCACCTACTCCCCTTTGCAGGAATCGACCTGCCCTAGCACCACCCTTCCACCCTTGAGATAAATTTCTTCACTAATCTTCTTGGACTGCTACACTTATTCTTTTCTCTCTTTTGATCTATAATGCATTTTATGTAGTCACACTTCATCACATAATACCTTCATATATATATATATACTCCTTTTACACCTCTTCATGAAATAACATTTCTTTTCATATAATGAGCAAAAATAAAGTTAAACGTTGAAGTCAGATAACCGACAACATCAGAATGCAAAAATGCCTACCATTCGACGTTCTTAGCCGTCGATGGTATGTCAGGAATGTCTGATATTTCCCTAGTATGGTGAATATTCGACATCTATTCCGTTTGTCGAAAATCCAACGATATTTTACATTTGTTTTAAAAAAAACATTATCCCTAGACTTTTTTAACTTAGCACTTTTATAAATAAAGTTTTCATGTCCCACCCTTTTTTTTAACACTAGACCTATAAGATCTTCGGCTCTTTGTATTAGATTTCTTTTAGCCCCTTTTCAACATAGCATAGGACCATTGATTACATGCTCTAGGATTTAAGAGCTTCGTCTCCTCTTGGTTCTTATACACTACCACTTCATTATCCACCTTGTCGTCCTTGTCAATGCCACAACATTTTTCCATCTCAGATTCACGTTCTGCCACGTTCGCAACACATCACTGCCATGTCATTATCCTTGTCAAAAACTGAGTTGCTAGGTGTACCAAAAGGATAGGGGGACTGATAGGTCATCCTGGGCATTGAGCTGGTGATCTTCTTGTGGAGTCCAAACACCCAGCGCCCCCGGCTATCCTTTGCACTATGTGTTGAAAGAATTAGGGAGGACCAGGATATATCAACACATAAAGACTCATCCACAAAACCAATGTGGGATAAATCACAATGACTAAATAGATCACCACCCTTGATCAACCGATCGGATGGTCCTTGAGCCTCGTTTATATGTTCTTATTTTTCTCCTTGTCCTCGGGTGTATATTTGTATCCTTCTTTCTCCTCTTCCTGAAGCTACAGGGAACATCACGATCATGAACATTTAGATTTAGATCGAGAAGGAAAGGTGGAAGCTCGATGTGTACATTCTGATCGAGACGAGTTAGCCTTTAGTCCATTCCTACAGTATTACACTATGCTTCACTATGGATTTCAACATCTGCAGTACTATACTTTGACATATTTTCATGATGGAATTTTTAGTTGCCTGAACCAAATAAGGACAATGATGTTGCTTCAAGTGGAAGTGATCATTTATGTAGCTATGAGTTGACATCACATTAGACTTAGTTTAAAGAGATATTTTCAGCTCATTATCATTTGCAACTGTGGCATTAGAACTACTGATGGGAACATTCCCCTCCCCATCTCTCTCGTTATATTTCTCTAATGCAACAGGGTGATTTTTAATGCATTCTTTTCTCAACAAGCAGGTATCGCTAATGCATAGACGGGTCCTTTAAGTTTTGGAAGGACTTTCGCCTTTGGATGTAATGTCCTGCCATACAACTTCGAAGCTTCATTCATATATTAACATCAATGCCAACAGATCCATCTCTCATGAAACTTTAGAAGATTCACATTCATCTTTCATTGTCTCTGCAACTTTATGCAAATCTAATGCCTCCTCCTGTAATGTTGCCAATGATTTAGGGGTTTTACCCAAATCTTGTGTAGTTTCTCCATAGAGAACAACCTGCCTCTCATAGTTACTATGAGTAGTGCGCTAGTTCTGGTGTTCCTTTTCCAAATATTCTTTCAAGGCAGTAATGCAAATATGGGCCTTTTTTAATTGTCCTGTTGTTTTCAAGTGATTGTCATTATACATTCTAGAATTGATTGTTATAACCCCCAATTTGGAAATGGCATGGATAATATGCTTATGATGGAACTCATGTAGTAGAAATCTAGTGAGTGGAAACCCCTTCTTGTTTCTTCTTTTTTTAGGATCGGATATCTCGAGTGCATGGTGGTTCCCACCTCATTTCATTCATTTCATCTATGAACACCTTGGTCAAAGCCATCATACTGTGAAGAACCTACAACAATTAATTAATGAAAATACACGAGATAGCAGAAATAATAGCACTCAGAATCACTTTTATTGATCGTAGGCCACTTCGAGGGGGAAACCTCCTTTGAGAAAGCTCAATACAGATAACTTCATGGTACCTTCATTGGTATCAACACAAAATTATATACTAAGTCTATGTGCCAATACCATGGGTCAATACCATGTGTCAATACAAACCATGTGCCAATACAAACTATGGATCAACAATTACTACGTGACAACTTACAAAGCATATGCGTCCAACAACAATAAGACAAAACATGGATCAACAAATACTACGGGATGACTTACAGAGAATATGCATCCAACAACAATATACTAACAAAGTAAATAAAAGGGTTGGCATGGGTCCTAACATCCCCTCTCCCTTAGAAAACATTTTGTCCTCAAAGCTTTAGATGTGGAAATTGATGCAGAATCTGAAGGAGTAGTTCCCCTATAGCATCTTCGGGTTGCATTCCGGGCCACTGACGCCTTTTGAGTTTCAGGGAGGGTTGCTTGGAAGGCTGTAGATGAAGAAGAACCATATCATCTACATGAAAAGTGCGCGTAGAATGGTGTTGATCAGCTTGTTGTTTCAGTCGAATTCTTTCCCTGTGAAGATTGTCCTGCAAAATGAGAAGAATCTGATCGTGATTTCGAAGAACCAAGTCAATTTCCTAAACTTGGGAGCTGATGGAAGAAGAATTGGTGGTGCCTGTCCATATACTGCTTCATATGGTGTCCTTTTAGATGTGGTATTGTACCACTAGATCTCTTCTAGGAAATCCATAGAAATAGTTGTCCAAATCTATGTAGGGATGGACAAGGGTTCGAGCAGTCCTGAAAGGAGTGTTATTTCACCCTTGTTGACCCAGAAAGTATCACAGTCATCCACCATCTATTGCATTGTAATTTTTCAGTCCCTTCCAAAAGAAGTTACTTTGTTCTCGGTCATACATTTTGAGGAACCCAGAGTGCCCTACTGATTAAGAAGCATGGAGTTCATAGAAGAGATGGTCCTGTTGAATAGATTGCAACCAATTTGGAACAAGAAGAGAAATAGTTGTAAGGAAAACTGCGTCATCAAATGTGCGAGAAGGAGCATCTACCACCATATTTTCCTTACCCTTCTTGTAAGTGATCTCACAGGCATAACCCATGAGTTGGATAACCCATTTCAGGTGTGCTGGGGAGGAGACCCATTGTTCTAGGAAATTTTCTAGACTCTGGAGATCAGTGTTGATGCAGAAATAATTCCCTAGTAGGTATGTCTTCCACTTCTGCATTGCATGCAAAATAGACATCATTTCCTATTGAGATGTAGATGCGGCTAAATTCTTACCGGAAAGGTCTCTTGAAGGCGACAATCCCACTGGTTAAGCAAATACACCTGCATATCTATCCGAGGAAGTAGGGGAGACCGTTCATGGGTGCATCTGAATGTAATGGAGTTGAGCGATGACACCATGTGAATTCTTCTTAAGGATCTTTTCCAGGCGATGTGAATTGATGATGTAGATAGACCCTTGTTGTAAGCCATTAAATTTGTGGTGTTTCCCATTGACTGAAAACTGCATCCAAAGTTCAGCAAAATCCCATAAGATGGGGCCAAGTGTGCATAACCATTGAACGCCCAAAACCACATCACATCCGCCTAGGGAAAAGGAAAACATGTAAGAGTGCAGGTTATAATCTTCTAGAGAGATACACACATTGTGACACTCCCCCTTGCAAGGTAAGGTGCCCCCATTGTAAACCATGACTTCAAAGTTGGAGCAAGAATAAACAAAATAGTCAGTCTGTTTGGCGATTTGAGGGTCAATGAAGTTATGAGTGCTACCAGAATCAATGAGTATTGTAAGAGGAAGCTTCTTGAAGTAACCCCTGACCCACATTGTTTGGGGGTTGGTGACATCGGATAAAGCATGGAGAGATATCTTTGGTTGTTCATCCTGAGATGGGGGGTCAATAGGAGACTCCTGAATGTCAACCTGATCATCCATTGTATCTAGAGCTTCTTCACCAATTTTAGAGGCAGGCGGAGAATCCATATCCAAGAGATAAAACTTTTGTTGAACACATCTATGTCCCCGAGTCAATTTCTCATCACAATTATAACAAATCCCTTTTTCTCTGTGTTCCTGCATCTCTGTTTCAGACAAATACTTGATAGGAGTTGGTCGAGGAGCTAGCGGGATGGGAGGTCATTGAGAACCCATATTTCGGAAGGGAACAAAAGTGGGTTTGGAGTGCCGTTGGGCTACAATCTTGTCTTCTGCCAACTTATCCAACCCTAGGACTTCCATCATTGTGTTGGGACAGAACATTTTAACCTCTGACAGGATTTCATCCTTAAGACCACCGATAAAACAACTCCTGTAGAATTCATTAAACAATCCTTCTGTGTGATTGGCTAGTTTCTCAAATTCTGTCTGATACTCTCTCACAGTGCCAATTTGACAAATTTTAGTGAGTGCTCCGGTGAAGTCATCAAAAGCACTAGGACCAAATTGTTGCAAAAGGAGTTGGAAAAAATCTGTCCATTTTGGCTCGTCATGAGCCTTGATGTACCAACGGTACCATTGAAGGGCTTCCTGTTCCAAATGAAAGGATGCAATTGGGATTTTTTGGACATCAAAAGTATTATGCAGACTGAAATACTGTTCTGCATAATAGATCCATCCAGTTGGATCAGTACCATTGAAGCGAGGAAATTCAAGCTTCGGACCATGGAAATTGATGGAAGAAGAGAACCCATTGGATGCAAAAGATTATTGTTGTCGGTTATTGTTCATTGATGAATGCTGAAGATGGAGGCTGAGAATGTTTTCATCCAGATCTTGGATTTTGGTTTGGATGGCTGCAAGTGCTTCCTCCATGGTTTTTTCTCCTGCGCAGGTGACAACCATAACTAGGAGTTTTTTTGTTTTTTGTTTGTGGGGAATGGATAGAAAAACACAAACAAAAGCTTATTTAGTAAAGGGAAATTTGGATTTGGGAAAAACTCGGATGGGTAATTGGGGTTTGACTAGGTTTTGGACACTTTCTGATGAATAGGGAAATAAAAAAAGGGGATTTCAGAAGCGGGGTGAAAGAATGAGAAAATTTTTCAAAGAGGGAAAAAGAAGCATAAATAGGGAATGAACACGATGGCAAAATTTGGATGCGAGTGGGTGAAAATTGAAGAAGTTATGGGAAACCCTAAAAATAGACAAATGTGAGATTTCTGGCTTTCGGAAGTAGAATTTGGGATAGGGTCCTCAGGAAGGAAATATGCAGAATGGGATTGCAGGGGTGTCCGGGAAGTTTCAAGGGAAACGAAGTTAAAACAAGAGAGATTTGGCGAAAAAATGGTTTTTTTTTCTTCCAGAAATGGATATGCAAAGGTGCAAAGGGATCAGAACAATTGTATCTAAAATGGCGTGGAAGGGATCAGCAACAGATGGATCTGAAATGGCGTCGAATGGATCGAAAACGGTTGGATCTGGAATGACTTAGAATGGATCTGAAATGACGCAGAAGTGATCGGCAACAGTTCATCTGAAAATAGATATGGACCCCAAGTATGTTCGGCTTCCTAATAGTTCATGGGTTTCACTGGGCCATCAATTTTGTTTGACGGCTTGTGTATTGGGGCAGTACTCCTCACTCCATGGCTCAGGTAAAACTGATAACCGCTTTGCCACAAACGGCATCACTTGGTTTACATCACGGGTGGGAACTAGTCAACCAGGTAAGGGTCATTTCCCTTTTCACTGGCAGGTCCTCTTAATGGGCTAGCTACTTTGGGGTTCCTGTGGTACTCCTGACAATGAGTTTTAGGGCTTATGCCCAAGTACTTCCCACATTTAAGCGGATAGGGATTATTCCTAGATCTGAACTTGCAACAGATGCGAAAAAAATAATTTGGTAGAAATTCCACCCAACGAGCCCAAGAAATTGCTCTGAGACCAGATGTGAAGAACCTGCAACAATTAATTAATGAAAATACATGAGATAGCAGAAATAACAGAACTCAAAATCGCTTTTATTGATTGCAGGCCACTTAGAGGGGGCAACCTCCTTTGAGCAAGGTCAATACAAATAACTTCATGGTACCTTAATTGGTCTCAACACAAACTTATATACTAAGTCTATGCACCAATACCATGGGTCAATACCATGTGTCAATACCATGTGTGAATACAAACCGTGGGCCAATACAAACTATGGATCAACAATTACTATGGGACAACTTACAAAGCATATGCATCCAACAACAATAAGACAAACTATGGATCAACAAATACTACGGGATGACTTACAAATCATATTCATCCAACAACAATATACTAACAAAGTAAATACAAGGGTTGACATGGGTTCCTAACACATACATCACTGCTCATGTCATCATCTGATTGCCATTCCCTTTCATGGCAAGTTGCATGACAAGCTTCCTTGTCTCATCTGATTGCCATCAATGACAATCTGCACAATCTGTACTACCATATTGCCAACAATTGTCTCATCATGGCCCAAGCTAATGTGGGTTTTTGGCTGGGGAAGATGGTTGTTGATCTGGCTCTACAACAACATTGCGCACCCCCTCTTCCTCACTCTCACAATGATTAAATAATAATCTTAGAAGTTTTTCAACGTATGCATCCTGCAAGTCAACTTGCCCATCTTCATCTACATTTTTCCTAGCAATAACCTCCTTCAAGGAATGTAACAGAAGGTACTGTTTCTTTTGTTGGTTGTCAATTTGATTTAAAATAAATGGAATATATTTTGAGAGGTTTCCGACAACTATGTTTCCAAGTGCATGCATAAGAAGCAGCTAACTTTATTTCTTCAAAAGGAGATTGGAAAGACTCAATCACAATGCCTTCAATGATTTCATGATGGCTAATATCTTTTCGTCTGCCAATTTCACCTAGGCATAGCAGAGCAAGGTGTTGTCAGGCCGAATTGGCACTGTTACTATCTCTCAGAATGTTCATCAACATTTCTACAGTAGATGCACATTTCTGATCTCCTACAGCAAGACAAAGAACTGCCACACACTGAGAAATTTAATAGAGAGCTTGCTTTGCAAGACCACCCAATTGTGGAGAAGGTTTGGCACTTGAAAGAAGAGCATCGATCGATCAAAAAAGCATCAAAGCTTGGAATATGACGACCTCGCCATACCACCGACGGAAAGAGGCATCAGATATCTGACTTTTGACTTCAAAAGAATCAGATGAGCTCACTAATGCCACATTTTCCAAAAGTATTGGGGGCTTGACAGGTCGTCCCGGGCTCCGGGCTGGTGAGCTTCTCCTGGAGTCCAATCACCCAGAGCCCCCACCAAGAATCCTTTGCACTACACATCGAATTAGACTACTCAGACTTGGCATTATAAACACCAAGATGCAAAACTTCGTGGTCAATGTGGGATATCTCCCAAAACGAAATGCAACTGTAACCGTCGATCATTGCGATCGAATGGTCCTTGAGTCTCTGCCTTCAACATCTTCAGAGTTCTTCCAATATTCATTGAATATATCATAAGAATATTCACTGAATTGGAAAACAAGCCAAAGGTTTCTTGTTTTGTGAATGATCTCTTCAACTCCAAAGAAAATGAAGAGTTCATTAGCATTTCTACAATAGATGCACATTTCTGATCTCCTGCAGCAAGGCAAAAAACTACTGCACACTTAGCAATTGAATAAAGAGCTTTCTTTGCAAGACCACCCAATTGTGGAGAAGGTTTGGCAATTGAAAGAAGAGCATCCAATAAAGCATCAAAGCTTGTGTTTGCTGACTGCACCAAAGATGCAAAAAAAAATTGCAAAGCATGCAGAGCTTGACCCTGCAACAATGAACTCCTGACTAGAACAAGAGCTTGTGGAAGAACCCTATCACATACCACAACACCAACATTTCGGTGATGATTTTGATCATCCATCATTGTATAGTAGAGTTCCAATGATAGAGTAGTCATATGTAGGTCTCAATCACTGATTAGAGAGGGAAGTTTTGTTTTAATAGCCTCAAATGTAGATGAAGTGATTTTATCACCATAAGCAACAAATAAACAATTTAGAGTTCCCAGTGAAGCTTGCCTTAATGCACGATTGGCCTTTCGCAAAAATGTTGTTAGTTATGCAAAAACATGCTCCAATACACATGACAAATTTATCTGAAGAGAAGAGCTAGCAATAACAGCAAATGCCTTCACTGCTATAAGGCATGTTATCACATTTCCCATACGATCAACAAGAAGGGGTAAACACATGGGTAGTTCTCCTTGAAGTTTATCACCAAATGTTGAAATGACCAAACCCATGCAAGAAATAACACACTCCTTCACCTCCTAATCTTGGTATTGATTTTCCAATCTTGTTAAAATAACATTGTAAATGGGGTGAACATATGGATTAAAATAAAAAACCTGTGACATCTCCAATTTTGGACGAATTACCCTAACTAGCTCTTCACATACCCTCAATGCCTCTGTAGTAACCTTGTCATATTGATCACTGACTGCAGAAAGCACAGGTACAAAAAGGGGCCTGATGTAGGGATGGAAAACAAAGGGTGAATGTGAATCCATCACAAGCCTTATGAATATGAGAGCTTCAATCTTCAATTTTGAGTTGGATGAGTTTTCATTAAGTGCTTTCTCAATTCCAGGCACCAATGAACCTATATGATCTGCTAGGCAGTCAGGTAGCACAACCACAAGCTCCTTCAATACTGAAAATTCTCCTACAAACGTCATTGGTCTTTCTAGGTAGCTGCGTCGGATATCATACAATGATGAAGAGAATGATGAAGATGATGTTCATGATCAAGCACACCATTTGGGTTAGCATGATAATTGTGCATTTCCTTACTTATGAGCTTTTCTCGATTTCAAGAATCATTTAATATTCTCTACTAAACAGGGCCAACCACATGAAGGTGGAAGCTCTTATGGCCCCTCCCCCCCCCTCACATCATTCTCAATTCCCCATAACCCGACAAAAATATCTATGTACAAAAAAATTAAATGTGTTTTCTGTCATACTATATAACAAGCAATGTTTCTAATTATAACATACAAGAAAATGGAAAAAACACTAAGAAATAGTCAATTTATTATATGTACTGGCAAAAAAATTCAATATTTATATCGCAATATTAAATAATCAAAATATATAGAGTAGATATATTACTGCATACATCGTACACTTCAATGGACTTCATCATCTGTATCATTCGATGATCGAGATTCAACATTGTAAGGATTGGCCATATCATCATCGTCGTCGATGTTAGTTACGATCATCATGTAATCATCGATATCATCTTCATGGACATTGTCTGACACATCATTTGATTCAAGAAATTCTTCGACATATTCTTCTAGAACATGATCATCTAACTCATGTTTATCATGATCATCTTCAATGACGTCTTCTTCTTCGAGAACTTCTTCATTACCTTCATCTACGTTATACTTTACCGGCCTTCCCCTTGGATCATGTCTCACATCAAATGACCAACCCGCTCTACCTGGAACCTCAAAGTAAAATACCTGTTCACATTGGGTAGGAAGAACGTAGCATTTTGTTCTTGGCTCAAACAACCTTGTATTTACCATGGTAAATCCATTATTTGGAGGAGAGTGGGTGAAAATTGAAGAAGCTATGGCAAACCCTAAAAATAGACAAATGTGAGATTTTTGGCTTTAGGAAGTAGAATTTGGGATAGGTTCCTCAAGAATGAAATATGCAAAATGGGATTGCAGGGGTGTCCGAGAAGTTTCAAGGGAAACGGACTTAAAACAAGTGAGATATGGTGAAAAAACAATATTTTTTTTTTCCAAAAATGGATCTGCAACGGCATGGAATGGATCAGAACAATTGGATCTAAAACAACACGGAAGGGATTAGAACAATTGGATATGAAACAACGCGGAAGGGATTGGAAACAGATGGATCTGAAATGATGCTGAATGGATAAAAAATGGTTAGATCTGAAATGGCTTTAAGAATATATCTGAAATGGCTGGATCTAGAACAACTTGGAATCAATTTGAAACGGTGTGGAAGTGATCGGCAACAGTTCAGCTGAAAATAGATATGGACCCCAGGTATGTTCGACTTCCTAACAGTTCATGGGTTTCACTCGGCCACCAATGTTGTCTGACGGCTTGCGTATTGGAGCAGTACCCCTCACTCCATGGCTAAGGTAAAACTAATAACCGCTTTGCCACAAACGACAACTCTTGGTTTACCTTATGGGTGGGAACTAGTCAATCAGGTAGGGATCGTTTCCCTTTTCGCTGGAAGGTCCTCTCAATGGACCAGCTACTTTGGGGTTCCTGTGGTACTCCGCACAATGATTTTTAGGGCTTATGCCCAAGTACTTCCCACAGTTAAGCGGAGATGGATTATTCCCAGATCCGAACTTGCAACAGATGAGAAAAAAAATAAATTGGCAGAAATTCCACCCAACGAGCCCAAGAAAGTGCTCTGATACCAGATGTGAAGAACTTGCAACAATTAATTAATGAAAATACACGAGATAGCAGAAATAACAAAACTCAGAATCACTTTTATTGATTGTAGGCCACTTCGAGGGGGCAACCTCCTTTGAGCAAGCTCAATACAAATAACTTCACGGTACCTTCATTGGTCTCAACACAAACTTATATACTAAGTCTAGACGCCAATACCATGTGTCCATACAAACCATGGGCCAATACAAACTATGAATCAACAATTACTACAGGACGAATTACAAAGCATATGCGTCCAACAACAATAAGACAAACTATGGATCAACAAATACTACGGGACGACTTACAAAGCATATGCATCCAACAGCAATATACTAACAAAGTAAATAGAAGGGTTGACATGGGTTCCTAACATCCGTTAACATCCATGGAAGTGATTTTATATTAATTTGCTCTCCATTGTTATGAAATTGAATGATGTCTTTCATTGCATGGTTGCTATCTTGAATGTATTTGCAAATTTTGACAATTTTTTCTTTGTCACTCCTTCCATCCAATATTCACCATAATTTTTCAGTCACATTCATTCCGATATGCATTGTATCAAATAGATGAGAAATTTGTAGGTGCTCATAGTAGGGCAACCTACTAAATTGTCTAGGATAACTTTTCATTCCTCGTGGAATCCCATTAATGCCTTCATGATCACATGAACAATAATCATGAAATTACATAAATCAATGTCAATTACAATAAGTAACACACAATAAAAAAAAATACAATATAGCATTTCAAATACGATGATTCATACGTACCTTGACGATTTCTATTATATTGCAAATTCCATAGGTGAGGTGTCATTCTCTGTGGTTTTAATGCAGTCTCTTTCCTTCCATTGAATTGATGTTTTTCGGTAGTTCGATACCTGTGATTCTTAGAGAGGAAGTGCCTATACTCATCAAACACATCATTTCCTAAGTTTTTTGAATGACGAAATTTGATCTTAGGACCACAAGTTGGACATGCAAATTTCCCCTTTGTCTGAACACCTACATAAAGAGATGGAATATCTATGTGATCAGTTATAATTCTATACAAAATGACTTGATTATTGAGAAAAACATGCGTGCATAGTATATTAACTAGCTAGTTCATAGAATTAAATGAAAATAAAGTGTAACTTATAATTACATACCACAAAAATGGGTTAACCCTAGGGCATCATGTATTGTCCATATAAGCATGGCATGGAATTGAAATTGCCTTTGTCGTATTGGTCTAGATACATCATACATAGTGATGCCATTCCATAACTCTAGTAGCTCGTCAATAAGAGGTTCGATATATACATTCATATCTTTGACTTGGTACTTACCTGATTGATTTGAACATATAAAAAATATAATTATGAGACGTACCATTTAGATATATAAACCATGTTAAGATTTAATATGCTAAGAAAGAAAATATCAGTATTACATTCCATTTCACAACAATAGCATTTACAGGATCACTGAAAGAACAACAAGCACAGCATAAACACAAGAGACACAGATTTATCCTGGGAAACCCTCATGGGGTAGAAAACCAAGCAAAGATTCCTCAATATAGATGACCAACAAATACAAAGATGTAAACCCTAGACATGAGCTCCTTCTCCTCTATAGCAGATCTCTCCCTCACCTATGCGCCAATCACAAGTGAGTGTAATGTGTATTAAATGAGGAACACACCTCCTCTATTTATACACAACTCCGACTTGTCTTTTACATTAACTAGGTCAGCCCTAACTTAACCACTTTACATAATGTTGACTAGGATGACCCCTCTAGGGTGGTCTAATAACCCTTTTACCCACATAACACATACAGGGCCAACCCCACTAGGGAATTCTAATAACCCAAGTTACCACAATCTCCACGGAGGAATAAACATCTCTGGATATACAACAAAATCCTGTCGGAGGAATGAAACATCTCTAGAGCTAGGGTTTTACCCCTAGCTTGTGCAAATGAGCACCTACTAAGGAGAATGGACTCCTTAGTAGCAGTTCAGTAAGTGTAAATAATTAAGCTAAAACAGAAATTAAATTACTTCTAAAACAAGCATGAAACATAAACAACAAATTTAAAGAATGGCTTTTTTGTATTAATGTTACCTTCAATGTAAAGGTTTGATGAAGCCCTTTGCAGTGTCCAAGAGGATGCTCCAAGCTTCAATATGCTCCTTCTCCTTCTCCAATGTTGGGAATGGGCCAAAGGTGGCTCTCAAGGTGAAAATAGTTCAATGGTGAACTAGGGTTTCGAGAGAGATTTTGGCAGAGTAAGGGTGCTTGTGATTGTGGATATGGAATAAGGGATCTCCATCACCTATTTATAGTTTTTTGGTGGTGGAGTGCTGACCCATGGTTTTAGGAAACACATAGTTTTGGGCAGCTGTATAGGGTTTTTTCCTCCTTTTCCTCATTATTTTATATTTTTTATTCCCTTTTTAGGGGATTTTGCTATTTTTGGAGGAAAAAGGGGGTTTTTTTAGCCTTTTTTAGGCTATTTTGAGGGTTTTGTGGCCTTTTGGAGGCTTTTTAATGGGATTTTAAGGGAAAAATGGTAGGAAAATGGACAAATGAGCCATATAATGTGGTAGATGAGGTAGTGAGCACTTTTTGGGTGTTAACACAATATAATATTCTTAGAATTTACAATATTTCAACACTCCCCCTTAACGAGAAGGATATTATAACAACATCTGTAGGAGCAAGGAGTCATCAACTACATCATACATGATACATCTATAGATCATTGGAAGATTTCTCAACATCATCAGTAACTCAACCAGTTTCTTGAATATCTTCAGGTCTTCAATACGGGAGTATCAGCATCATTAGTATTGAGTCTTCACCTTCTGCGGCACTCGATCAACTACAACATCGTCATCATATGGATCACCCAATCAACAGCCTCATCATCTGATTCTACCGATCAACATCATCATCTAGATCTCTCGATCAACAGCCTCATCGTCTGGATCTACCGATCAACAACATCATCAGCATCACTGGATCCTCTCGATCAACAGCATAACATCATCACTAGATGCTCTCTATCAACAACATAACAGCATCACTGGATCTTCTCGATCAACAGTATCATAGCAGCATACCTTGCAACACACATGATCCTTCCTTTCGGATTTACAGGATCAATCACAATCAACATTAATACTATCCTTCCTTTTGGAATTACTGGATTTGCTGTCTAAGGATGATTAGTCCAATCTCAATTAGTATTTAAGACTACCCTTCCTTTTGGAATTACTGGATTTACTATCTAAGGATGATTAGTCCAAACTCAATCAGTATTTAAGACTATCCTTCCTTTCGGAATTACTGGATTTACTTGTCTAAGGATGATTAGTCCAATCACAATCGTTTAAGACAATCCTTCATTTCGGAATTACTAGATTTATTGTCTAAGGATGACTAATCCTATCACAATCATTTAAGACAATCCTTCCTTTCAGAATTACTGGATTTACTGTCTAAGGATAACTAATCCTATCACAATCATTTAAGACAATCCTTCCTTTCGAAATTACTAGATTTACTATCTAAGGATGACTAATCCTATCACAATCATTTAAGACAATCCTTCCTTTCGTAATTACTGGATTTACAGTCTAAGGATGGCTAATACTGTCACAATCATTTAAGACAATCCTTCCTTTCGGAATTACTGGATTTACTGTCTAAGGATGGCTAATCCTATCACAATCATTTAAGACAATCCTTCCTTTCGGAATTACTAGATTTATTGTCTAAGGATGATTAATCCTATCACATACATTTTGAACCAACCATTCAGGGATGATGCAATCCTATCACATACATTTTGAACCAAATGTTCAGGGATGATGCAGTCCTATCATGTACATTTTGAACCAAATGTTCAAGGACAATGCAATCCTATCACGTTCATTTTGAACCAAACATTCAGGGATGATGCAGTTCGATCACGTACATTTTGAACCAAATGTTCAGGGACAATGTAGTCCTATTATGTCCACAAGGGACCACTTCTCGGAGACATATATCTATGGATCAATTCAGGGGCCGAAGTCTTGGGATGATACAATCCCTCTCATCCACTAGGTACCATTCATCGACCTCATCGTCAGAACAGGTAGCCTCATCATCGACCTCATCGTCAGAACAGGTAGCCTCATCATCGACCTCATCGTCGAAACATGTAACTTCATCATCAATACATCTATCCTCATCATCAACCTTACCGTTGACATAGGAAATCATCATTGATACAGGTTTCCATATCTATACCAGTATCCAAATATCATCATCAACCATATCACTCCCCCTTTTGAGAAGGGTCCTTCTGAACTACACCAAGCTTGCCTCAGAAATACTCAAACTTTACTCGAGATAGAAGTTTGGTCAATACATCAGCAACTTGTTCGTCATTGCTCACATACTCGAGCTTGATAGCTCCTTTCTGCACCATATCCTCTATATAGAAATATCGGATATCTATGTGCTTTGACTTATCATGGAACAATGGATTCTCTGTCATCTTGATACAACTCTGGATGTCACACAGGATCATAGTGGATTCCATCTCTATGTCAAATAGTCCTGATAACAACTTCCGAAGCCATATCGCTTCACAACTAGGGTTTGATCATGGATTAGGGTTTGTCATAGAGACTCTAAAAATTCAATCTTTGAATTTCAAACTTCTGAATGGATGGAAATATGTGGCTTGCTGAGCTGATCAAGCTGGTATGCTTCAATTTTGAAAACTGCAAAATTTGACCCCTCAAAATTGCCTTTGAAACTTCTGGATTCATTGGATAGGACCCCGAACTAGGGTTTGATAAATCCCACCCTTGTGCCCAATCAAAAGGTTTGATCCAAACCTCTAAACTTCAATTTTTCTGAGGAGCTTCTAGTCATGGTCACAGACTTAAAAATTTCCAACTTTTACATAAGCCCTAATTTTCCATCTTTCCGATCAAAATCCCAAACTAGGGTTTGATCAATGCCGGCCTTCTGCCCAACCAAAAAATTCAATCTTGGTCTCTAAATTTAGATTTTGATGAGGATTATTTAGCCATGGTCTCCAAATCCAAAAATTCCAACTTTCTACGAAGCCCTAAATTCCCGCAGCAGTGACAAGCCAAGAATGGAGGTGCTCAAAATCCAATTCTGTTTTGATAGAAATATGCACCTGATTGTTTCTGGTTCATATCCAAAATTATGAATTCACAGGGTCCAAAACTTTGGCCTGTGGTAACCTGACCTGTTATATTTCCTACCCCATAGGTTTGACCTCAATTGGATTCTTTGAGAGAGAGTTATGTCATGTGTCCCAACATGACCGGTTTATGGGATAAACAGGAGAGTGAACTTGTATGGCGTTCCACATGTCACTGGTTCAACTTGGGCCTCTGAAAAAATTACTTGAGAAACTACAGTCCATGCTCTACCTGTAAATATTTACAAAATTTCATTTGGAGCTTCCTAGCCCAGGTTGTGACCTTTTTTCCTAGGTCACCTGTTTAGGACTGATATCTGTAAGAGGTAGAAACCCTAACTTGTATTGATCATAACTCACAAAGTACAATGAATTAGGGGATTTTCTTAGGATACAAGGTACAGTGGAATGTTATCTATGACCTGTAAATGTTTTAGATCCTGACACGTCTCCAAAATGGCTTTATAGTGAAAGTTCCGTGATGACTGGGTTTTTCTATATAAAACCCTAACCTTCAAATTGTCATAAGTGAAGCAAGTGTTGTAAGCGCCATACATTGCCTTCCTTCAGGTTAGCTATGATACCATGTTAAGATTTAATATGCTAAGACAAAAAATATTAGTATTACATTCCATTTCACAACAACAGCATATACAGGATCACTGAAAGAACAACGAGCACAACATAAACACAAGGGACACAGATTTATCCTGGGAAACCCTCATGGGGTAGAAAACCTAGCAAAGCTTCCTCAATATAGATGACCAGCAAATACAAAGATGTAAACCCTAGAAATGAGCTCCTTCTCCTCCATAGCATATCTCTCCCTCACCTATGCACCAATCACAAGTGAGTGTAATGTGTGTTAAATGAGGAACACAACTCCGCTATTTATACACAACTCCGACTTGTCTTTTACATTAACTAAGTCATCCCCTACTTAACCACTTTACATAATGCTGACTGGGCCGACCCATCTAGGGTGGTATAATAACCCTTTTATCCACATAACACATACAGGGACGACCCCACTAGGGAAGTCTAATAACCCAAGTTACCACAATCTCCACAGAGGAATAAACATCTCTGGATATACAACAAAATCCCGTCGGAGGAATGAAACATCTCTAGAATAATAAAATACACAATATAATATTCTTAGAAGTTACAATATTTCAACAAACCATATTGCACAATAGAAAAACATTAAATATATATATGACATTATGCGACAAAATACGATAAATGAGATACCACTACATTAAAAAAAATGTAGACACAATATACCTAGAACAATCATCGACAACATTATGTGCTCCCTATTTATTGTCAACGATGGAGGAATGTTATTGTTGATAACAAAAATAGGCCACACGGAGTAAACAGATCTCATCTCTGCAAATGGATTGACACCATTTGCTTCCAAAGAAATCCTAAGATTACGAGGTTCTTCTATAAAGTGAGGCCATTTTTCCTCCATATCTCTAAATGCAGACCCATCTACAGGCATGAGAATAATGTCGTCTTGACTTCTGTTCTATGCATGGTAATCCATAAATTGCGCTATGTTTTTGCACCTAAATAGTCATTGTAAACATGGAATAATGGGAATATAATGTAGAACATTGCGAGGCACCTTTTTTGTTACTTGATCTGTTCGATATCTACTGATATGACATTCAGGACATTCTGTTATAGATTCATAGTGATTATAATATAGAACATGGTCATCGGGGCATGCATGAATTGCTTCATACTACATTCCAATTTCTTTCATGATGGCAGATAGATCTCGATATGTGTGAGGTAAAATATTTGATGGTGGTAACAAATATTCACCTATCATGCTACAGCAAATTAAAATAAAAATATACTAGTTAATATAATATAGGAATAATATTAATGAAACACATTTCATATTCCATATTAAATTGACTTATGAATTAACAATAAAATTATTATTCAATCATATATATTATGTGATGGAATGTATTACATACCTTAACATCCGTGTCACTGATATGTTTGAAAGGCCATTCATAACCTTCAAGTTCATTATCAACAATATAGCAGAGAGAAGATTTGTCTTGGAGCCCTCATAAAGTGGTTTGTATGCCTTCTCAAGAAGAGGTATATCATGAATATCATCAAAATGATCATCATCATCCTCATCCATTCTAACATTAAATGAATCATGGATCAATGTATTTGTAACATCATCTTCAACTATGTTATCAGTATGATCATATTCTTCAATATGATCATTAACTTGTTCTCAATTAATATTCATAGCTCCATGTTCCTCCGGTACTTGTTTTGGAAGCACTTCCTCCAGACGAAATGTAGTAGGATGTCTTTCCTTTATAATTACATGAAACCATCAATAGATAAAAGTTAATATAAGAAATTCAAATGCAAAATGTAATAACATCAATGATTTTGGAATAAAAGCAGTAACAAATTGACCTGTTGGTCAAATAGGTGCATCCAAACTTTCCAAGAAACATAAAAATTGACCCAATTACTAAGCAAAGCTACTCAAATATAACTCAACATTTCCCATACTGTAAACTAAGGTAAGATAAACGATGCTATGGTTTCTATAGAGAAAACATAAGAGAAACAACATGCCAATATAGTCATTATTTTTATTATCATGGAAAGTGACACAAATCTAGAGAGCTAAGTGCTTTCCCCAGTGAGTGGGTTACTCTCACTAATGAACAAATAAATGAGTTATTCTATTATACCCTAGATTCAACATGCACACAAGAAAAAAATAATATTTATTGTCCATTCTAGTCCCAATCTATTGAAACCATCAATAGATAAAAGTTAATATAAGAAATATTAAAATAATGCATACATTTACAAAAGCAATCAAAATAAAACATATATAATGAAAAACTTACAAATGGATGATATTCATGTCCCCCCTCAGCGTGTCCATGTTCCCTACAATGTTTTCTGGATGTTGTGATCATAATTCTTCTCCTCTTAAAGGCCTTGCATTGACTACATGGACAATAACATTTCCCATCGCCCCTTCTTTCAACTCCTTTCCACAATCTAGCAAGCAATTGCCGATTTTGTTCCTCTGGATCACGAATATTGCTAGTTGACATTTTCTCGTAAAGAGCTTGAAGGAAGATTATCAATCTTAGAAAATCAAGCTCCACACTTCGCTCGCTTTAATCACAAAAGCAAGAGAAAAAATGAAAAACAGTCCGCTGAAAACAACCCACAATCTGCTGTGTGCTTATATAGCAAACATATCAGAATGTTTCAGAATTTATAGGTTCTATAATATTCCACATCGTCGGATTTCTGATGCATGGAATAGATGTCGGATATTCACCATACTAGGGCAATATCCGACGTTCCTGCCATACCACCGACGGCTAAGAACGTCGGATGGCAAGCATTTTTGCATTCTGATGTCATCGGTTATCCGACTTCAATGGGATAAAGTACCCGATGTTTCTGCCATACCACTGATAGCTAAGAACATTGGATAACAGACATTTTTTGCATTGAAAGGTCATCGGTGATCCTACGTCCACGTCTAAGATATCCGACTTTAAATTAAGTGTTGACCATCAGATAACCGACTTCCTGGCCATCGATTGTATGTGTTGCCATACTAGGGAAATATTAAGACGGATATCCTTTGGAAATGGTCAATATTCGTCGGAATGTCATCGGATATCTGACGTAACCTTGTATCATTTTTAAAAACTCATCAAATTTCGTAAATTTGAAGGTGAAATCCGATGACAAAGTCCTTTTCGTCGAAGGTCATTGGATTTTGTTGGTGGATTTTGGGTTCAAATCCGGGATGATTCCATGAAGATGGGTGACTCTTTTTGGACAAATATGACAGTGAAAAACAGAAATTTTACCCATGTATTAAATTGAATCCCTCGAAACGCATACTTGCCACATGAATTTTGACATGCGGTTGAAAAACGAAATGTAGAGAATTATGTTGGCTTTCCAATGATATTTTTTTAAAATATACCAATGTCATATATCATGTCAAATTTTCATTTAATGAAATGTGTGTACTTAAAAATTTGAAGAGCAATTAACAAGTAGTTTGTGTGTGTGCATAATAATTTAATGTTAAAGTAATAATTTTAAAAAATGAAATATGTGAACATGATCTAGAAATAATGCACTAGGGCTTACATATTTTTCTTTTAATTTTTTTTCGAAAAAATTGTGAAAATCAGATCACATCCAAGAACTATGCAAGAAATTAACCTCTCTCATATAAAAGATCTCACACAACTACTCAAAGACACAAAGATAATGCACAAGAATAGAATTCTATATTACTTCTCATGAATAATAATTACACCAGCCAACATATGAATGTTGTAGGCTATTATTAAATAACATTACAACAATAATTTGAATGGCTAAAGATGCCAAAAGAATCTTCCATCCATCAGACTTTCTAAAATTGCCCATCCCCCCAGGAGGCAAGTTGGCTTTCCAAATCTGCTCAAAAGCTCACGAATTGCTAAATTAGTGAGATGAAGGTGAAATATAGGTTAAAAAATGCCAAATATGAAATTTGGGTGGAAATGGTGTTAAGGAAATTTTTTGGTGAATAAAACACTTTCCTAGGTTGACTAGCTCTTTCCTTTGGGGGAAAAAGCAATAAAAGTGGCAATTCTCTTCACAAATGCACCCTTCTTCACAAATCTTATCCATAATTGTTTAGGAATGTGCCCAAGTGGCCTAGGAGACTTGTAGAACACACTTCAGATGGAATCTTATCCTCCCAAGTTGCCTTGTGGGACTCACAATGGCAATTTCCTCAATTATTACATAGAATTAACCACAAGTGATTAATTAAAGCATCTTATGTAAATAATTAAATGGTAGGAAGGATTAAATATTCCAACACCCCCTCTTAAGTTTGACTTGAATGATAAAAAAAATCAGAATATATAAAAATGCTAAGGGCCCAGTAACAAGACTTGGTCACCCCGTACAAAATATTGCCGGTCCACAAAACAAGGATAGAAGGAAAACCTGACGGGAAAAACATTCCCTCAAAGCATGGACATATAAAAATTGAAAGGTTGATGATCAAACCTTCACTCCACCACATGTCCAACCATCCGAAGCAGTGATCTAAGATAGTTGAATGTCTTCTTTGTGAAAGCCTTGGTGAAGATATCTGCAGTTTGCTCACCTGTGGGGCAATACTGCAAATCTATGATCTGGTCATGCACTAGTCCTCTGATGTAGTGCATATGAATCTCTATGTGCTTGGTCCTCTAACTCTATATTGGATCACATGAAACTCTAATGGTACTCTAGTTGTCACAATAAATGACGGTAGGAGTACTGAAAGCAATCTCAAACTCAGACAAAATCCCCTGCAACCAGACACACTGTGTAACAGTATTCACTGCTCATCTGTACTCTGCCTCTGTTGAAGATAGTGCTCTGGAAATTTTTTTCTTGCTGGACCAGCAAACAGGGCCACCTACAAGCATGAAAAAAAATCCTGATGTGGATTTCCTATCAAGGCTATCACCAGCCCAATCCGAATCTGTGAAACCTAAGAGATCTAAGCTAGAATCTGCCACATAGTGAATCCCATCACTCTTTGTGCCCTGCACATAATGAAGGATTCTTTTTGCAGCCCTCCAATGTAACTCATGTGGCTGCTTCATGTGTCTAGATGCCACACTCACAGCATATGCAAGATCTAGACGAGTGTGAGTCAAGTAGAGTAAGCTGCCAATCAACTGTCTGTAGAGTGTACTGTCAAAAAGCGGTGTAGATTCTGCTTCTTCCATTCTGACTCCAGAAAGGAATGGAGTCTTAGAAGGCTTGCAATCAGCCATCTTACACTTCTTCAACAGATCAGAAACATACTTTGACTGACATACCTTTGTTCCTTCTTTTGTTTGTGAAATTTCAAGCCCCAAAAATTGTTTGAGAATTCCCAAGTCACTCATGGAGAATGCTTGGTGCATTGCGGTCTTAAGAGATGCTATTTGTTCAGTTCTATCACCTGTGATTAGAAAATCATCAACATACAACACTATTAACATAATAAAACAATCAGCAAACTTCATATAGACATTCATATCAGATTTACACCGAACATAGGATTTTGACAGCAAAAAACTGTCCATCTTTGCATACCAAGCCCTAGGGGATTGCTTGAGTCCATACAAAGATTTTTTCAACCTGCAAACAAGGTTTGGATCTGATGTGTACCCCTGTGGCTGCTGCATATATATCTCCTCCTCGAGTTCCCCATGGAGGAAAGCACTTTTCACATCCATGTGATGTACTTCCCACCGCTTGGAAGCTACCACTACCAAAACTAGTCTAATGGAGTCTTTCTAAGATACCGGTGCAAATGTTTCATTATAATCAGGTCCTTGGACCTGAGAATAGCCCTTTTCTACCAGCCTTTCCTTGCACTTAATGTCTCTACCATCCACTGCACATTTAGTCTTATAATTCCATTCGCATCTTACCAACTTTCTACCTACGTGGAGCTTGACTAGCTCCCAAGTTTCATTCTTCTGCAAAGACTGAAACTCATCATCCATAGCAATTTTCCATCTAGGATCATGTGAGGCATCCTCATATATTTTTGGATCAGAATCTATCATCATATAGCACTTCTCAGAAAGATAAGGATCATTCACATTGAGAGCAGTCTCTAATTGTGATCTAGTCCTCTTTTGGTCCTGAGGGTTACCTGCTAGTTCACCTGCTGCTTTCAAAGTTTTTGCAGCCCACATAGGCCTTGTAGGTGAGTTTTCATATGCAATCAATTGATCCTCATCATCAGAAATATCAAAATGAAAAATATCAACAACACCACTTACTTCTTCTTCAGTCGGCGGTGAAGATGAGTCTCCAATTTCTGCACTCTGAGAGGGTTCTTCCTCAAACTGCACACTACTTTCGATGAATGCTTTATGAGTTGTCATGTTCAGAAACTTATACGCTTTAGAGTCCTCTAAATATCCCACAAACAAACATGGTTGGATTTGGGGCTGCATAGCCCTCCTCTTCTCAATCGGAATCCTAGCCCAAGCCTTTGAGCCAAAAATCCTAAAATGAGAGATATCCGGTTTTTTACCTGTCCAAGCCTTGAAAGGAGTGATACCTTTGAGAGATTTGTGTGGCACTCTATTCTGAATATAGGTGGAACATTTTATTGCTTCATCCCATAGCTTTGGAGACAAACCTTTTTCCTCAAGCATGCATGTGGTCATCTCCTTAAGAGATCTGTTCTTCTTCTCAGCAACCCCATTTTGCTGAGGTGTATATGGAACTGTACGTTGTATCTGTATGCCTGATGAAGCACAAAATTGATGAAACTCTGATTTCACATACTCACCGCCATTATCAGACCTTAACACTTTAATATGCCTACTAGACAGATTCTCAACTGAGGCTTTGAATAGCTTGAAAAACCCAAAAACTTCTTATTTAAGCTTGATGAAATAAACCCAACAGTACCTGCTAAAATCATCTATGAATGTGAGAATGTATTTTGCTGAATTCAATGACTCATGAGGGAATGGACCTACCATGTCAGTGTGTATAAGTTCCAATGGTGTAGTGGTTCTCTCAATGGTATATCTCCCATACTTGGGCTGAGGGTGTTTTCCTAGGATGTAGGATTGACAGACACCTTTGGAAAATTTGATATTGGGCAGCCCTATAACCATCTCTTTCTCATGAAGTTGGGAAAGGTATTTGTAGTTTAGGTGGCCAAATATTTCATGCCATAGCTTGTTGGACTCATTGGCATGGGTCAATAGAGCAGAAGGTGAGGAGTTTGGCACAAAATGAGAAAACTTGTACATTCTAGAACAGTGGTCAGCAGTACCAAATGCAATAATTTTTCCTGTTGAAATTTTTGTTATTTCAACATCATTGGGGGTAAAGGTGACTCTCTTGGAAAGCCCTGTATGGGTCATCTGATAGACTAAAAGTAGGTTTGCAGCAAGTCTAGGGACATATAAAACATTATTAAATGACCCAAACTCGATATCTATGCTACCTTTTCCTTTGCTAGAGGTTTTAGAATTGTTTCCCAATACAATATTCAGACCACTGGAAGAGTCAAGTGAAGTAAAATACTGACTTGTAGAAACCATGTGTCTTGAAGCACCGGAATCAATGATGAATGATGAAGATTGGGAAGTGCCGGCCATCAATGCATGAACTCCCTCTTTGTCATCGGAATTTGATCCTCCATCTTTTCTTCTTACGCTCTCTGGGAGAGGGATGTTGGCTTTCTCCAATGCCTGAGTTAATTGGTCGATGGTCTTATTCATACAAGAGATTTTGGGATGAAATCCCTTGCTGCAATATGTGCACTTTGTCCTCTCATTCTTCTTGTTCAGATTCTTCTTGAAGTTTGACGGCTCTCCATTAAAATTCTGCTTGTCTTTCCGCTCACCGATGGGATTCTTGAAGTTTCCTTTCTTCTTGCCTTTCGAATTCTTTGAGTCTCCAACACTTAGACAATGGTATTTTGATGGATTTTTAATGGCTCCCATTAAGACCAGCTTGTCTTGCTCTTGAGTTAATGACTCCGTGAATTCTGAAAGTGACGAGCTCTTCCAATTTTTAATTGCTTTCTGGGTGGAATGGAAGGTGGAGACAAAAATTGAATAGTTCGGGCCAAGCTTGGAGAGAATGGCCAAAAATAATTGCTCATCTTTCTTATCTATTCCACATTGCTTTAGCTGCAATACAAGAGACTTGATATTTGAGAAGAAGTCTCGTAGATTATTGAAATTTTGTGGACTCAAGGAGACTAGCCCGTTATCCAATTGGTGGCCTCTCAATTCATCGGTTTTACTGAACAATTCTTGAAGTTTCAACCATACTTCATTGGGTGAAGTGAGGCAATCAAGATGAAATAAGAGTTCTTTGGATGTAGTGAGACATAACAGCCCATAGGCTTCATCCCTTTGATTATGCCATTTAGATTTCTCCACTGCTGAGGTTGGCTCAGCTTCTGTTGCCATGGTCACCCTGTAGAGCCCTTTGCTCCTCAGTAGAATCTCCATCTGTGCTTTCCAATCAAAGTAATTTAAAGGAGTGAGGATGATCTGCTATGTGTGATCCATTGCTGCAACTGATATAGCTTTTGGACTGAATTTAGAACACTTATGGATTCCAAAATGCGCCCTGCAGAGAATAGAATTCACTCGGTGAATTGATCAATGCGCCCTTCCTAAGACTGTTGGATCCTGCAAGACAATCAATAGATGAAAGGAATAGCTTGATGGCTCTGATACCATTTGAAAATAAGATCACATCCAAGAACTATGCAAGAAATTAACCTCTCTCATATAAAAAATCTCACACAACTACTCAAAGACACAAAGATAATGCACAAGAATAGAATTCTGTATTACTTCTCATAAATAATAATTACACCAGCCAAAATATGAATGTTGTAGGCTATTATTAAATAACATTACAGCAATAATTCGAATGGATAAAGATTCCAAAGGAATCTTCCATCCATCAGACTTTCTAAAACTGCCCATCCCCCCTAGGTGGAAAGTTGGCTTTCCAAATCTGCTCAAAAGCTCACGAATTGCTAAATTAGTGAGCTGAAGTTGAAATATAGGTAAAAGCAATGCCAAATACAAAATTTGGGTGTAAATAGTGTTAAGGAAAGTTTTTGGTGAATAAAACACTTTTCTCGGTTGACTAGCTCTTTCCTTTGGGGGAAAAAGCAGTAAAAGCGGCAGCTTTCTTCACAAATGCGCCCTTCTTCACAAATCTTATCCAGAATTGTTTAGGAATGCACCCAAGTGGCTTAGGAGACTTGTAGAACACACCTCAGATGGAATCTTATCCTCCCAAGTGTTGATGTATATGTAACTTTGGAATGTATTTCACATATATGTATGTTGTATTCCTATAGAGATGTTATTATTCCTCTATACGGAAGTGGTTGTATTCCTATAGAGATGTTATTATTCCTCTATATGGAAGTGTCATCATTTATATTGTAAGTGTCGTAACTTATACTTGATGGGTTATTAGACCACCTTGTTGGGGTTGGCCCTGTATATGTCATGTGGCTCGAAGGGTTATTAGACCACCCTAGTGGGGGTCGGCCATGTGGGTCAAAGGGTTATTAGACCACCCTATTAGGTGTTGGCTCAGTTAGCATTGTGTTATGTGGTTAAGTTAAGGTCGACCTAGTAAAGGTTATTAGGCAAGTCAAGTCTAGTATAAATAGAGATCGGGAGAGATCGGGAGATCTCTATTTGATCATTCTATTCTCTCACTCACACTAGGGAGAGTGGTGCACTTGTGGAGGAGGAGGCTCTACTGCTAGGAGAAGACTATCTCTTGTATTCTGGTTGTATCATTGCTCTATCTATCTCTAAGGAAGTTATTTGGGTTTTTCACCTTTATGGTTTTCCCCAAGTAAAATCTGTGTCTCTTGTGTGCTTGCATTATTGTGTCCATGATTGATATGTTGTAGATATGCTGTACATGTTGTTATCTTAGTTAATATCCTAGATTAGATTGAAGTAAATTCTGAAAATTTAACATGGTATGAGAGCTAGCCTGAAAGAAGGCATGATATGGCATGTATGACACTTCTTGCACTTATGATGCTAGGGCTTGATATAGAAAAAACCAGTCATCATAGTACTTTCGCTATAAATCCGCTTTGGTGAATTTTGCGGGTCTGAAACTTTTATAGGTAGAACATTAGATCTCCATGTACTTTGTATCCAAAGGACAACCTCTAATTCATTTTACTTTGTGATTTATGATCTGTACAATATAGGGTTTCTGCCTCTTCCAGATCTGAGTCAAAAACATGTGACCTTGGAAAAAAGGTCATAACTTGGTCTAGGAAGCTCCAAATGAAATTTCGTAAAAATTAATAGGTAGTACACAGATTGTACTATCTCAAGAAACGTTTTCAGAGGCCTAAGTTGAACCAATGAGACGTGGCATGCCGTACAAGTTCGCTCTCCTGGTTTATCCCATAAATAGGTCACATTGTGACACTTGGAATAACTCTCTCTTAGAGAATCCAATTGAGGTAAGACCTATCGGGATGGAAATATGATAGGTAGGGCTATTTCAAGAAAAAATTTCAGACCCCATGGATGGAAACGTTTGGAGTTACACCAGAAACAATCAGGTACATATTTCTGTCAAAACAGAATTATTTTTAAGCACCTTCATTCATGGCTTCCAGAATTTAGGGTTTCAAAGAAAGTTGGAATTCTTGTAATCAGAGACCACGAATGAATGCTACTCATCAAAATTGACATTTAGATACCAAGATCAGAATTTTTGGTTGGGCAAAAGGCTGGGCTTGATCAGAGCCTAGTTCGGGACTTTGATCAGAAAAGTGGAAAATTAGGGCTTCTGTAAAAATGGGAATTTTTGAAATCTGTGACCATGGCTGGAAGCTCCTCAGAAAAATAGAAGCTTAGAGATTTGGATAAAACCTTTTGATTGGGTAGAAGAGTGGGCTTCATCAAACCCCAGTTCAGGGTCACGTCCAGTGAATCCGAAAGTTTCAAAGGCAAAATTGAGGAATGAAACTTTGCAGTTTTCAAATTCTGAATATACCAGCTTGATTAGCTCATCAAGGCGCGTATTTCTATCCTTTTGGAATTTTGAAATTCAAAGTTTGAATTTTTGGGGTTTCTTTGACAAACCCTAATACAACTCCAGATCCAATTCCTGCAAATCAAGTGGATTGGTTTAATCCTAGAAGAGGATGGATTGGTCACATGCATAAGTGAAGAAGTTCCTATTTCAGAGGGAGATGAGGCTAAGGCCTTACATAAGAAGATTACAAGCAATCTCGATAGGTATGACTCATCCAGGTATGTCTCGAGATTTGTTCATGATTAAGTTTATGATATGTTTGTCTTCACGTTATTATGGTTAGAACAATCTTGATTTTAGATTTGTCGTATCACCTTAACAAAATTATGAATGCATGCATTACGGTGTTGACACTTATGATTGTACTAATGCATTACGGTGTTGTATGAGGTTTATGTTGTCCGCTAACATGAAAGGTACACCAAGAAAGACAAATCATGTTCTAGTTCAAGAACATATGATCATGATGACATGAAGACAAAGATTCATCCATTGTCATGGGTCACTTAGAAAATCTACTTACGAGGTATGTATAACTTGGTTTTGCAATGGATAACTTATGAGACATGCAGGTTACTAGCACAAGTCATTGAAGAGAACCATAAGACATTATGCGGGTATGTTAGACATAACTAGCTAGCATGCTAATCCGGGTATGTTTTTCTTTATATATCAAGCTAGAATCCTACCTTGTGTTAGGATCTTATACTGTTGTGTTGTTGAGAATGATTATTCATGAAGTCATAGGTTTGAATAGTCATGGTTGTGTGCATATTATGTTTCTTACAATAATTGATGATATGACTAACCAGAAGAATCATGAAGGTATAGGTTTGAGTAATCACGGGTTTATGCATTGATGATTTAACTAATCATAAGAGTCCTATGATCAAATATGAATATGCATGAGTAAAAAAAGACTTCCCTGAAACCTTGAATACTAATGTTTATTATCGGTGAATTATCATGACTATAAATGTTTAAGATTATTGTGTTTTGATAGTATTAAGATTATACTAATAAATGTGTGATTATGTATGAGACCTCAAGGATAACACAATGATGATACTAATAAGCATGCATAGTGATTAAGGATGGATATGAGTCCAAGGACAGGTAATTCAGGAAGCAAAGATCAAGAGGGAGCACATTCCAGTTGCTCTTGTAAGAAAGCAAAGGAGCACACTTCAGTAGTTTCTGCAAGGATGCAGATATTCAAAGGGAGTTGACCACTTCCAACAATCCACATCAGAATGGAGTTGAAAAGATTCAGAGGGAGTCCACCCAACAACCAAACAAAGATAAGTATTTGAATTGTCATTTCTTACATAACATTATTCAATGATGTATATGCTTATGTTCCTAGAATTAGGTTGTGTATTATGCATATTAGAATAGTTGCATTGATGAACAGTATACTACTAATATACATGGGTAAGTGGCCTATGGCACTGTACAACATTCCATTGCTACTTATCTAGAATGAAACCTCTTTGCTGACATGTTAGAAGTTGTGCACACTCTTAACAATGTTCTAGTAGAGATTGGAAGGCATCTAGAAAGTTACGGAATATGGATAAATGTTGTATTGAAGCATTGGCTAAGATAATTGCATGAGTGTATGACATATTTCTTTATATGTAAGAATTTGTTCTGAAAATTATGAGATGTTTTCTAATCATGCAATTTAACTTGTTGTGTAGGAAAGATCATATACAATCACCTACAAAAGAAGGACTACAACATTTGTTCAGCAACAAAGTTATCTATTGAAAATATTGAAGATATTGAAGTTCCCAAGATCTGGGAAGAATGCAATGATCGATGAGTACCAGTCAATCACGAAGATGTTTGGGATGCAGTCCCAAAGGGTAGTCTATAGTGACTTCCAGGAGGATCTACAAGATCAAGCATGCTGCAGGTGGTAGCATAGAGACTTTTGCTCCTGTAGCCAGATACACTTCCATTAGATCCATACTTGCTCTGGCTGTAGTGATGAAGTGGAAGATACACCAGATGGATTTCAAGATAGCCTTCTTGAATGGTGTAGTTGAAGAAGAAGTGTATGTGGAGAAGCCACTTGGTTCTGAGACAAATGAAAAGGAGTCATATATGTGCAGAACTTGGTATGGTAGGATAGACAACTTTCTATCCAGTTTGGGCTTTACCAAAAATAAAGCGGATTCCAACCTTTACTACAAGGTTGAGGAAGGAAATCCAGTGATACTACTATCTGGATGACCTATTTGTAATAGGTGAGGATAGATTGATTGCCGATATGCAGCAGAAGCTTGCTTCCGAGTTCGAGTTGAAGAACTTATGGATGATGCACTATTTGTTTTTGGCATGGAGGTGTGGCAGAGTGCAGATGGAATATTCCTTGGACAAGGGAAGTGTGTAGTAGAGATCCTGAAGAGGTTCAAGATGATGGATTGCAAGGCTATGGCCACACCTATGGCATCGAACCTGAAGCTTCTGTGTGATGCTCCATCTGATCCGGTTGATGTCACGATGTATCATCAGATGATTAGGTCCTCTATGTACCTAACGAACACGAGACCATATATTTGCTTTGCGGTGAACACATTGAGCCAGTTCTTGACGGATCCGAGAGATGTTCACCTAGTCGCTGTAAAGCATATTCTGAGGTACCTGAAGGGTACGATTGATTATGGGATCAAGTATGATGCGAATCAAAAGTTTAACCTGCAGGGTTATGTTGATTGGGCAGGCAGTGATACAGATAGGAAGAGCACTTATGGGTGTTGCTTTAGTATGGGATCAGGAGTGATCTCTTGGTTTAGCAGGAAGCAGTCCTACGTAGCACTGAGTACAGCTGAGGTAGAGTATGTTGCATCCTGTTCAGCTAGTTGTGAGGCAGTATGGCTTCGGAAGCTACTGTCTGAGTTATTTGATCTCCCATTGGATGCTCTGGTATCTTTTGTGATAACCAGAGTTGTGTGAAGCTGTTCGAGAACCCTGTGTTTCATGACAGGTCGAAACACATAGAGATCAAATATCACTATATCAGGTATATGGTGCAGAGAGGAGCTGTGAAGCTCCTGTAGATTGCGACGGATGAGCAGATTGCAGATGTGCTAACGAAGCCACTAGCTAGGGTGAAGTTCGAGCACTTCAGGGAGAGGCTTGGTGTTCTTCAGATTGATGACACTTCGAGGAAGAAGTGATGGACACATTTGCAGAAGCCATTCCAAGCATGTTGGAAGGAGGATCCTTCACATGGCTGTGGATGTAAGCGATGGATGATGAGCATCAGGACGATGCTCCAGTTACTGCTCTATATATGCATAAGGAGGATGTTGGATATGATCAGTTGGATCATTTATATGTATATGTATGTACGCGTCATTTGTATATGTTTTGTATATGCATCATGTTGGATGCTTGGACCATGTATCTGTATATGTATCAGGTGGATACTTTGTATGATCAGGTAGAACATGTATGTTGATATGTATTAGGTATGATCAGGTGGATCATGTTTTTGTATTTGTATCAAGTGGATACATTATATGATCAGGTGGATTATGTATGATGATATGTATCAGGTAGATACTTGCTATGCATTAGGTAGATGCATTATATGATCAGGATGATCATGGATGACGAGCTTCAGGATGTTGCTCCAGATGACATGCAGCAGGATGTTGCAGTGATGATGATCAGGATGATCATGTGTACATCAGGATGATGTATGGTGAGTATCAGGATGATAATCTGTGGCCGTGGATCAGGTTGTGCAGATGAGCATATAATTTGGCCCTGGGAGATTTGCATATAGTATTTCTAGGTTTTTCCTATGGCATGTAAGTTGGCCCTAGGACATCTGGCAAATGCTCTTTTGAGGTTTTTCTATGGAAGGACATATAATTTGGCCCTGGGAGATCTGTAGATAGTCTTGCAAGGTTTTTCCTATGGCATATAATTTTGCCCTGGGATATCTGGAAGATGCTCTTTCGAGGTTTTGTCCTATGGCATATAATAGCGCCTTGGGAGATCCGATAGGTTGAGCTGTGTGCTCATAATAAGTCCTGGGATGCTCTTGCAAGGTTTTTCCATGACCACATGTAATATCACCCTGGGAGATCCGATAGGTTGGGATGTGTTCCAGTAATAAGTCCTAGGATTCTCTTGCAAGGTTTTGTGGTGACCACATATAATAGCGTCGTGGGAGATCGGATAGGTTGAGCTGTGTGCTCGTAATCAGTCCTGGGATTCTCTTTCAAGGTTTTGTGGTAGGGTCACATGTAATAGCTCCCTGGGAGATTCGATAGGTTGGGCTGTGTGCCCGTAATAAGTCCTGGGATGCTCTTGCAAGGTTTTGTGATGCACGTAATAAGTCCTGAGGATTCCACAGTATGGCCAGAGATGATGAAGACCTACAGGTGGTCGGCCTACATCCAGTATGAAAAAGGACTGGCTCTCTAGAACTTCCTATGATGAGTAGATTCAGATATTGATTGAGATAGCAGCAGCAGTGATGATGATGATGACTCGATGATGATTATCCAGTGACGATGATCCAGAGAAGATGACTTGTGCTAGAAGACCTGTGTCGAGAAATACCTTCCTAGTTAAGCGAGAGTGTTGATGTATATGTAACTTCAGAATGTATTTCACATATATGTATATTGTATTCCTATAGATATGTTATTATTCCTCTATACGGAAGTGGTTGTATTCCTATAGAGATGTTATTATTCCTCTATACGGAAGTGTCATCATTTATATTGTAAGTGTCGTAACTTATACTTGATGGGTTATTAGACCACCTTGTGGGGGTCAGCCCTGTATAAGTCATGTGGGTCGAAGGGTTCTTAGACCACCCTAGTGGGGGTCGGCCATGTGGGTCAAAGGGTTATTAGACCACCCTATTGGGTGTCAACCCAGTCAGCATTGTGTTATGTGGTTAAGTTAAGGCCGACCTAGTAAAGGTTATTAGGCAAGTCAAGTCTAGTATAAATAGAGATCGGGAGATCTCTATTTGATCATTCTATTCTCTCACTCACACTTGGGAGAGTGGCGCACTTGTGGAGGAGGAGCCTCTACTGCTAGGAGAAGACTATCTCTTGTATTCGGGTTGTATCATTGCTCTATCTATCTCTGAGGAAGTTATTGGGGTTTTTCATCTTTATGGTTTTCTCCAAGTGAACTCTGTGTCTCTTGTGTGCTTGCATTATTGTGTCCATGATTGATATGTTGTACGTGTTGTTCTCTCAGTTAAGATCCTAGATCAGATTGAAGTAAATTCTGAAAATTTAACACCAAGTTGCCTTGTGGGCCTCACAATGGGAATTTCCTCAATTATTACATAGAATTAACCACAAGTGATTAATTAAAGCATCTTATGTAAATAATTAAATGGTAGGAAGGCTTAAATATTCCAACAAAAATATATTTTTTTATTATTTTTTGAAAATGACCAATGAATATTTAAGTCGCATTTTGCACACATGTGTGTGCGTGCACGAAATATTTTGATTTTTTACATAATTTGCAAAACTAAAAATACCATTTTAAAGAGGACGCGTTTATCTAGGGCTTGTGTATTTTTTCAAATTTTTTGTATGTGTATTTTGAATTTTGTGGATTTATCTTTGAGCTCAATAGAAGTTGTCGACGGGGTTTTTTAGGGCAAGTTTTAGTAGAAATTTAAAAACAAAAGACATATCAAGATAAAAATTTGTAAGTCGTCCCGTAGTATTTGTTGATCCATAGTTTATATTAGCCCATAGTATTGACCCATAGTATTGGACGCATATGCTTTGTAAGTCACCCCGTAGTATTATATGTCCCATGGTTTTGACTCATAGTATTGGGCATAGACTTAGTATATAAGTGTGTGTTGAGGTCATTGAAGGCACCTTGAAGTTAATCCCAAGCCATGATAATTATGGATAAAAATATTAAATGAATGAAAGTGATATTTCAAAGGAGTAAGCATAAAATGTCCATCACACGTATACAATAATCTTGGCACTAGGCATAAAACTATTAATTGCATGTAACCAAAAGAGCCTTAAACTCATGAAACTTATTGAATACTTCATCATTGGTCTTCATAATGTATATATAGGTCTTTATGGAGGGTGACATAGTGTTAAGTGATGCTTGAGGTAGGAGGGAGAGGGAGTCATGAACTCGAAGACTAAAGGGAGAGAAATCATTAATAAATGAAACATAATAAATATTACCAGTTAAAGAAGTTGAAGACATAGTTAAACATACATTTTCATGAATCTTTGTATGCTTTCCAAGTGCACAACCCTTGCACATACCTAGATTATAGATCACAAAGTTTGGAAATACCTGCACTATTTCCTTTGAGGGTGGAAGTGCTCCATAGTGCAAGCAACCAAATCTCGTGTTCCAATTGTTCCAATAGTGCTACACTTTATTATGACGAATTACTTCTAATCAAACTCCACACACTTAAGAGGTGTCATATCTTAATCTAAAACAAGATTATTAGTTAAACCAAGAACATACAAAGCATCATTCAACTCAAGAACAACACGTGATGGCATCATGTGGAAAGAGCCAAATTCCATATTGGTAACTAGATATGTGGCATCATCGCGTAACTCTACCTGTATGCTAGCTTCTTTCTCTTTACGTTTATTGAAATCCTTCTTATTTAATGTCACATGTTTGGATGATCCACTGACGATATACCACCGGACTACACTAGAGATGGTGTTAGTGGAAAGATATGATACCATGGAGAAGGTTGTCTCTAGCTTGGGTGCTAACTCATCCACTCTGAATGCTTTTCCATCCTTTCCAACTACTTTTGTTGCTTGTTCTTTTCCTTCTTCCTTCTTCCTAGGACATTAAAAAAATTTCATTTTACTATTCATATTGCCTAAATAGATAATGTAATGCAAATTAACTTCAACACTACGAAGTTAAGTTGGTAATTGTTTGATGCAATGAGAACTATGTCTTAATAGAGTTGGTTTCACCATTTATGTTTCTGTGAAAGAAATGGAGTATGGTAGGGTGATGTGCATAGTTCAATCTTGGCACACTTAGTTCTCTAAGGTCTTCTCTTTAAGTACTTCACTTTTAAAGTTTTATATGTAGGTTTGTTTAATTTAAATGTTTAAACTGGTTAATATCACTAATCTAGGCCTGATGGACTTTGTGAGAAGAGGGTGAGTCCTTCTAGGGTCTTGATGTTGATATTCATATAGTTGGCAGAGCTATCGAGAGGTAAGGGTGATGTTTGGAACTATCGTGGCTTACTTAGCAAACTTGCTAATGAAATTTTTGTAATATGTCTTGCAGGCTTAAATATGATGGTTCCTTCCTAAGTTACCTACATCAAAATTCTAGCAAGTTCTAATGTTATGTGTTTAAAAGAAAAGGCTAAGGACTAACTCTTTGGAAAGTCACGTTGGCTATAACTGACCAAGATTTTTTCTATAAGACCCAGGTTCTTCGCGGTTTCCCTTTGACCAACAAAACCCCTTCGCACCGGCCCTTTTGGCAACAACCTGTGAGCAGGTTGAGGTCTCACCTGAGGTGCATCTATGGGGTACTGCGGAATCAGGTTTCCACAGTAAGTGACGAGTTGCTTGGAAAGATGTACTGCGCAGCGCAATAGGGGGTATGCGCTGTAAGGTGAGACTACGCAGCGATGGACAATGCCGTAGTTCGCACCACTAAGTTCTTCTACTGCGGGACTTCTATTGGGACTGTGAACAATACCATTCAGCTTTATACTTGAGTTGTTCGAAAACACTTAAGGCACTGACATGAGTATCACTCATCCACTCATTCAACTACTCAGCCGATTATCCATCTACTATTCGTTCATCTACTTGGTATGGTTACGATTTGAGCATATTCTATTGATACAATCTAATTGTTATGCATTTGTTCTATTGCGCATAAGGAAGTACTTAAGTGATCTCTTAACACTTACCCAACTAACTGATTCACTCTTCTCAAACACAAGCTAAATGTTCACCATTCATCTGTTCATGCAAAACTTAACATATCATCTCCATACTTCTTCTGATGGAAAATGCATACAACAATTCTCTCATAACAGCATGCAAGGAAACATTTAGACATTCATTTACAGAAAACACAGATAAGCATTCATCTATAAAACAAAAATGCAAAACACAATATTTAAAGTGGTTCACTCCCCCGGATGGGAAGCGGTTGGTAATATATATCTTTAAAGGGGATGGGGACAACCGTTCTTAGTCTGTGCACTCAGCTGCAGACTCTCTTTCCTCTCAGATAAGTCTCTGCGCACACAACTGCAAAGCCTTTACAATCTTCTCAACTCAAAAAGATATTTTACAATACAACCACTCAACTTATTCAACAACACTGACAGAACCTTAGAACCCAAAACAAAAACAACAACAACAACCCCATCCCATAGAAAATTGTCTTCTTAAATAGACCATGCTCGAAGGTCATGTCTTTACAATGCCGAAGACCTAAACCCAAAACCCTTAGGGTTTACAAAACTGTGCCGGTTTCCCTAAACCGACTTGCTGACATCTGGTAGCATCTACTTCATCATGGTGGTTCTCCACGTCTTCATTCTGTCACAATTTGCCTTCCTGTCGCACGCATGCCAACACGTCACTTTCACTGAATCGTTCATCTCTAACGGTCTCATCCACTAGGCATGCCAAGCCATCGCTTTCCCTAAGCTATCATTTTCTTAACAAACTCGTGTATTGGCTTCCTTCCTGAATTTCTCGTGCTTGCCGCTCGGCACTCCTGGAGCATCTTTCCAAAATTAGACCACTAATGGTCCATCTGGTACCTGTACCTGATCCTCGTCTAGCACTGCACTTTGCTGGCTCCACGTGGCCTGACTGCTTCATAGCACTGCTTCCTCATAGCGCTGCTGTTCACGGTACTTCCAAAATTCGGATGCCGCACACAACTTCGCAGCACCCTCAACACTTCGACAAAATTTTATCTTTTTCTGAGCTGTGCTCCGCTCAGCTTTTCCTGCTTATCAAAAGTGTTACCAAAACTTTTCCCCAACTTGGGCCCAACATGCCCCTAACACTTACATGTGGCTCATCCCCGATCCAATTCCTACTTCGGCCATCTCGCTCTGCTCTGTGACCGGTGGAGCTAATTTGGCCGCGAACTCATTATAGGTGCCGAACAACTATTCCACTGCTTCTCTGGTATCTTTTTCAACTTGTTTTATTGTCTCAAGCAGTGCTGGAGTTATCTATTCTCCAATCTGTCCTTGTACATGCTCCTGGTTGTCGCGCAGTTCCTTCAGCTTGTCTTCTTTCTACTGCAACACTGTTGTGGCATCCTCCAGGAGTTGCTGCAACTGATTATCCATCTCAGTCTCTTTTTCTCTTAATGCCCGGACTACCTTCTTCAAGCCTGATATTTCCTTATACCTCGACAGACTCTCCCTCGGTGGCAGAGCTGTTATCACTCCAGGAAACTACCTAGGGTTATAAACTAGGTATGCCTGGTAACTTCAGAAAATATGTTTTTGTGTCTTTTAAAAAAGGTGGATCAATGGGATGACTAAATCAAAGTACAGTATTTAGACATTCAACATGTAAACAGATGAAACAGTTCCCTCAAGAAACGATTGATCAGCATATATAATATCAAAGGTGGATGAAGAAAACATGTAACCCAACCAGTACAAAGTAGGGCTAGAGATACATTGAAAGAACTGGAATCAAGCTGTGAGCTAAACAATGTAAAGAAGCATTCACATTCAAAGCTAGACAAACTGATACAGTGAAACAGAAGATGACAACTGATATCGAAACTGAGGGAAACCTGTGATCTATATTAGCATGAGAAAACTGAAATAAGTAGCTAATTATTCCATCCAAAATCGAACCCTTTAACAGTCTTGGTTCTGAGGCTTTATAGCCATTACAAAATCATTTTTCCAGATCCTAAAAACATGGATCTGTTTTAATGAACTAAAGTCGGATTCTTCGGCAGCTAATGAGCTCTGTGGGCTCGCCTAAGCTGCCGGAAGCTGTTTCACAAAATCAAACCCAAACACTGCTTAACTGATTATGTGCCTTAGCCGCCGGAAGTCAGATTCTTCGGCAGCTAATGAGCTCTGTGGGGCTCGCCTAAGCTGCCGAAAACTGTAATTGCTTCAAAAATTAAGACCCCAAAACGCTTCTTTCCTGCATGTTCGTGACCAATCGCTAGGATTTCTTTGACACTGCTCTTTTCCCTCTGGTCACTCGTTTAGTCTGTCTTTGCTGAACCTTCACATGCTGTTCTTGCTGAGCTTCCACAGGCTGTTCTTTCTGAGCTTCCACAGGTTGTTCTTTCTGAGCTTCCACAGGTGTTACCTCCTGAGCTTCCACAGGTGTCACCTCCTGAGCTTCCACAGGTGTTACTTCCTCAGGGATCGTGGCCACCTCAGCCAACGTGTTTAGACCAGATGGTTGTGCTTTTGTCCCCGACGATTCCTTCATCTTTAACCTGAGCATCCTGAGGTTACGGTAAAGTTTGACATTGTCCTTTATCAGCAATGCGTTCCTCTCGGTTGTTTTCTGGAGTTTATCAAAGAGTTCCTTGCTCCGATCATGCATTGCCATATTCTTTTAAATTAGCTTTGTGTTGTGCAACTTAACCTGTTCCTCATTATGTCTTGCCTGGGAAAGTTCCTGTAGCAGCTCATTGACTTTGTTGGTCTCTGGTGTGGAAGGTTTAGGACCTGGTGCATCAGTCAAGGGAGGGTCTTTACCTTTCTCACTCTCCATGGGCTGCTCTGCTCCTTGTTTTCCTTCGTCTTCAGATTCAGATCCTGAGTAGGGGAGATTTAGTGGGTTTTTTCCCTGAGGAGTTCCTTCAGCTTGTTCAAACACCAATTTTTTCTTTGACCTTCTCCTTTTGCTGGATGAGGAAGGGGATTCCATTTGGGCTTGAGGAGAGATGGCTCTCCTCCTTCTCTTGCCGATTTTGGGAGTGCTGCTCTTCTCGCCCTTGCCCTGCTTGACTGCCTCTTCATTTACAAGCTCTGTGGGAAACTCGTGCCAGAATAAAAAGTAATTCCAGTTCACACCTCTCTTCTTCAGAAGCTCCTTGATTATCAACGTTATGAGACCCTGGTGAGAGATCCTGCTTGCAATCTTGCTCGGTTTAGCCTGGACTTGCTTTGCCATTTTAGTGAGGGTCTTATGGAAGAAGTATGGCAGATTAATCTTTTCTCTCCCTGTGAAATGATTTAACAGTTTGAAATGGTAGTGCAGCACCCTGTGATAACGGCCTTCACAAGTTATGTAAACGATGATGGCCTTTACAAGAGCCTGCCATTGAGGTTCGAGAAAGGTGATGGGAATATCCTTACTCCACCTGATTTCCTTATGAGCTGGTAGGAGATATGACCTGAATTCAATGTCCGAAACTTTAGTGGTCTTAAACCAACTCTGTCCTGTTCTGGGAAGACCCGTACATTCGGCTATAGCTGCCTCATCCACATGAAATTCTTCTCTGTCAAACTTCACTGTTCTCCCGTCGTAGCTCAGAGCAAACGGCTCAGCAAGTGGCTGGATGAAACTAGTGAGTCTCTCACAGTAGTCAAAAACTTCTGCAGACTTGAAAAACTCGGCCACTTGTGGATGGGACTCGAGATACCAGACCCCGTCTAGTTCTGTCCTGAGTGGCAGATTTGTTTTTGCCATGAGTCGAGCCCTTCGTTTTCTGCAGCAGAAGATTAGAAAGACACTGTGCTAGAGTCTCGTCCTGATGGGGGTGTCCCTGGATAAATGATCGGCTCTGATACAAACTGCCTGAATGGAATAAAAACTTCAACTGAGTGATAAAATGAAAAACCCCATGACCATGGCCCTGCTTACAGCGTTTTGGGAAAAAGATGCCCTCCATCTGAGCCGAGTGAGTGATTTCTTATGATATCGTTTAGCTCGTGTGAAATTATGAAGCGATCAGCTGCGAATGATCCTCAGATATGCATTGAAGTCCTGTGTTACCCTGCGTAATCAATGATGTGGGGGTTTAATGACTCGCCTTCGGCAGCTTACCGCCATTAAAACTCATGATGGTCATGTGAGATGCGTTCTGATCTTCCCTTCGGCGGCAATACATACAGGCTCTCTTGATGTGAAGTCCTGTGTTACCCTGCGTAATCAATGATGTCGGGGGTTTAATGACTCGCCTTCGGCAGCTTACCGCCATTAAAACTCATGATGGTCATATGAGATGCATTCTGATCTTCCTTTCGGCGGAAAAACACACAGGCTCTCTTGATGTGAAGTTGAGTACGGACACGTACTCTCTTTTTTTAATTTTCTGATAAGATCATTTTCGGCAGCTAACATGACTTAGTAATTTCAGTTAATCCTTCAGCTGCCGAAAGTGAGCCTTTTCGACAGTTAACTGGCCTCTGCAAAACAGAGTTAGCTACCGAAACTTGTCTTTCCAAAATTTGAAACCAAGACCCAAATAAATCAGATTTTTGACTCAGTAATAAGAATGAGGACCTCCTTATGGACTCTAAAAATTTTAAAAATAAATTTTTTGGACTCAAACCTATCACCTAAAATAATGAAAAACTGACTGGTTATTTTAGGAGATAACAAGAGCCTTGAGCTCTGTGTCCAACTTTTCTAGCACGGTCTGCTTTTCTTTTACCACGGTCTTCACCTGCAGTAGCCCTTGATCCTCTTCAAGGTCAGTGAATTCCTTTGAAACCTTCTCCAATATATCTTTGCACTTAGCCATCTCACTTGTTATGCTCTACGTGGCGGCACTCACTGGTTTCTCTCTTAACTGCTACTCAGTTAATGGCGTCTACATATTCAATTTTTCCTTCCAGGATACAAGATCGGCCTCATAGAAGATGTCCTTATCCTGCATCTCCATCTTCAAAGATCGCACCTTTTCTCTGATCCTCAGAACTATGTCCGCAGGATCATCCTGGAGTTCTAGATCTTCAATATCTTGCGCAACAGCAGATATGGTAGTCTCCAATTGTTTTCGGTGGTCCTGTTCATCACGTAGCTGCATTTCTGCGTGCGACCGAGAGTCCTTGAGCTACCTTTTTGCTGCGTGCAGCTCCGCCTACGACTTCATGGAATCTACTGTTCTTTCATGCATCTCCTCCACTATCTACATGTACAAAAAGTGTAATCCTGGCAAAGGGATTTTGGCCAAGTCGAGCTCTACCCGTTCGACACCCTTTGTGTCCAGGATGATCTGTTCTGTCATTGGTAATGAAATAGCCAATGGGTCCAAATGGACAACCCTGGTCTTAGAAGGAAACGTTATTGCTAGTTGCGGCGGTGTTTGCTGCGAAGTGCCTACCGACCTCCCTTCAGTTCCTGATTTGTGCGGCAAGGTTAGTCTCTTTTGGACATCATCCATTTTCTTCATAAGACCTTGCAGTGCGAGCCTAGTCTTTTGTAGGTCATCCTGGATGACCTTGTCCTTCTTATATTTTTCTGTCATTAACTCCCCCATCTGCTCTAAGACCTTTTCCGCAATTATGTCAAAGTCTTCTTCGTCTAGCATTGTCTCAGATTGACTCTTTGTTGCTTTCATTTTCTTCCATGCCTTTGGCTTATGCGGGGTTTCAGGTTCCTTCCTCTTTCCTTTTTTGTTTTTTTTTGCTTTCGCGCAGCTTCAGTAGTGCTGCGCGGTACACACATTGTTCTACTTATTGTACATGTACAGGCTCCTTTACATTTCCAGTGTCCAATTTCAACTGTACTTTACACTTAGAAATTTCTCCCTCTGCTTATCATTCAGGATTCTGTGAAGCAGGGATATCATGGTACAGATTTATCGTGCTTCCATTTATCAAAGTTGGTAGGGTATTTCTAGCTAAATTGGCTAACTGGACTGCACCAGTGTTAGTAACATGTATCACAGTATATGGTCCAAGCCAATGCATCTTAAATTTACCGGGGAACTTCATGAATTTGCTATCATACAGGAGGACTAGGTCACCTACCTGAAAGCACTTGTTCTTTATATGGTGATCATGCCAAGATTTCTCATGGTCTTTCTGAGCTTGCTGGTGGAAGCTGACAATGAAGCGATCTTCCTCCAACCCAATGAGGAGTAGCAACATTTCTTCCAATGGTGCATGGTCTGCCATCCCTATGAACGCAGTGATCCTTAAACTAGGGACAATATATTCCATTGGCATTATAAATTCCTGCCCATAAGCCAACTGAAAAGGTGTATGTCCTGTCAATTTCTTGCATGTAGTCCTGTATGCCCATAACACAGAGGAGACGCGCAGATTCCAATCATCTCTATTTACATTGCAGACCTTAGTGAGTGTGTTCTCCAGTATTTTATTGAAATCCTCAACAGTGCCATTCGCCTGCGGGTGATATGGTGTACTGCACTGATGACAAATGTGGAATTCCTATGTAAGTGCCTCAATGGTCTTGTTCAAAAAGTGAGTACCTTGGTCACTCATCAAAATCTTTGGACAGCAAAATCTTGACAATATTTCTTCAAAAATGAACTGCGCAGCAATACTGGCGCTACAATCCTTTACTGGCTTTGCTTCCGCCCATCTGGTGAGGTAATCAATAGCAGTAATAATATACCTCGCACTAGTTCTTTTTCCTAGTGGGTTTATAAGACCCACAAAATCAATTACCCATTTTTCAAATGCCTGCAAGGTCAAGTGTGGGTTCAATGGCATCTCATCTCTTCACGAAGGTTTCCCTGTCCTCTGACAGACATTACAGTTCCTGCAGTGTTCTTTGGAATCTTTGTGGATCATGGGCCACCATAGCCCTGCGCGCAATATCTTTTGCGCAGTATCCCTTCCTGCATACTGACCTCTTGCGATCCCTGAATGCACATATGCTAGAATAAATGGTTTCTCATGATCTAGTATGCATTTGCGCAGGACTTCATCTAGCTAGAGTTGGTATAACTGACTTGCAATTATAGTGAATTCTACGGTGCGCACCACTAGCTACTTCTTCTGTTGGACAGATAATTCTTGCAGTACCAACCCTGTTGTCAAAAAATTAACGATATCCTTATAATAATCATCGGAAACCTGTATAGCGAATAGCTGTGCATTAGGACGACTGTCTTCAATGCTCATGGACATATGATTAGGTCCCAAGTTCAGTCTACCTGGCTTAACGATAATCTCAAAGTCATATTCCCAGAACAGCAGTAGCCATCTGCATATGCATCCCCCTAACACTTGCTTATTGACTAAGTATTTCAACACAGAATGGTCAGTGAACATAAGGAAGTGTGCACCAAGCAAGTAATGTTTGAATTTTTGTAGGGCATATACCATCGCAAGGCCTTCCCTCTTGGTAGTAGTATAGTTCTTTTCTGCTGTTGACAACTTCCTACTCGAGAATGCGGTAGGGTGGTCAATACCTCCTTCTCCTGGCTAAGCTAATACGATTCCCAGGGAAATGCAAGATGTGTCAACATGGACATGGAAAGGCTTCGTCCAGTCTGGAAAGACTAGAATTGGCGCATTTACCATCTTTTCTTTTAGTGTATCAAAACCCTGTTTGCATTCCGCATTCCAAATGAACGGTGTGTCTTTCTTTAACAGCTTCTCCATTGCTGTGGTTATCTGCGCGTAACCCTTTATAAATTTCCTATAGTATTCAGTATGGCCTAAGGTAGAGCGCAACATCTTGACTGAATTTGGTGTTGGAAAATTCACAATAATGGAAATCTTCGCAGGGTCCATAATCAATCCCTACTTACAAACAATGTGCCCAAGCCCAAGTAGAATCCCATAAGGAACACAAAAAATACACTTCTTTAGATTTAAAGAGATCTGATGTTGTCGACACTTCTCAAGCATCATTCTGAGGTTCGCACAATGGTTCTTCAATAGACCAAACATAGTCCAATCATAAAAATAGGCTTCGAGAAACTTATGCATAAACTCTTTGAATGTTGCGACGACCACTCTGGAAAATATGGCAGGTGCGTTCTTTAGGCCAAAAGGCATTACTGTGTACTAGAACGACCCCCATTTTGTAGCAAATGTCATCTTATGCCTATCTGCGGGATCAATCCTTATCTGATGATACCCCTAAAAACCATCAGTAAAAGAATAGGCCTCATTCCCTCAAACATTATCAAGCACTTCGTCTGTGAAAGGAGTAGGCAATGGGTCATGCATGGAAGCATCATTCAGTTTTCTGAGATCCACACAAATCCTGATCTCACCCTTCGCTTTCTTGTCTTGAACAACCATGGGACTAATCCACTCTGATTCCTTGATAGGTTCAATGATTCCTGCTTCAAGCATCTTATCCAGCTCTGCATGCACTCTTTCTTTATAGCGCGAATTTAGTTTGTATGGTCTCTGCTTCACAGGCTTGGCGCCTGGCTTAAAAGGTATTTTCATGACCCCTAGGTCTCCCAGAATTCCTTTCATTTCTGTAAATTTTGTCGGAGATAGCTCCTGATACTCATGTAAGGTATCTGCGATCTCTGCAACAGTCTGATCGTCCCAATAGTCTCCTATTGCTGCGAACTTCGGTTCTTAGCTTGTGCCAATATTCACCTTCTGCATCTTTAGTGTCCCACTCATATCTGGGATTTCTAGCGGAGGTCCTTCTACGTTGTGTGCGCCATCTGATTCTGGTATGGCTATGTTGTGCAGGTCATCCTCATCCTCTTCATTTCTATCATCGATGTCTTCAGCTAGGTTGTAACACTCGATGGGGTGTTCTTTGTGTTCCTTCCATTCTGACTGTACGTGCACAGGAACGTGATCTGCCCCGAAGAATTCCTCCAATGTCATATTTCTGTGACGACAGTCTTCCCTGAATATGCATTCCTTGATTATCTGCAACGCGTCATCGATCAACGGGTTCTCATCATCAAAGCTAAAGTCTCTCGGGAAGTTCGCAGTCAGCATGTCCCAATCAGTGGTTTCTCTGCCCAACTCCAAGTCTAGGTACCATTTATTTGGAATGTCATCATCCAGCGTATGTACAAATAGATGCACCCATTCTGTGTGTGGCCTTTTTTCCCATGCCTATGAACAGACTTCAATGTGTTGAATAGGATCTGTCTGTCCATTAAACTTTTCAAAGGGTAAGGTAACCCTTCCAACAAATCGGATCTGCATCTTAATTTTGCATTGGTCCCAGGTGGTCAATGTCTGCTTGTGCGCATTCCACCATCAGGCGGGTGTGTAGTGCAGTGCCATATCCAATGTTGGTAATCTGTGCTCATCTGTAATGGATGCAGTATATTCCTGGCTGAAATTATAAACATTAGTAGAACCATCATATGTGGGAATAGGTCTTACCTCCTTCCCGATCCAGCGCAGTAATTTCGTAACCTACACGCACCTTCTTGCTGATACTTCATGCATCCGGCTTTGCCAATTTTCCAGTCCTGCCTCCAAATCAAAGACGCAGGAGCTATCACATCTCCAGCTAAGTGTACCATCTGTAGTAGGATTAATGTAATCTTCCTGGTTCACAGTGAGCTGGTATAATTGGTCCAACTCTTGAGCCTTGGATTCCTCTTGAATTGGCTCCCTGTATCTGTCACCATCTACAGGATCCAATGGTACGATGACCCTAAGATGCTTTCCCTAAAATATCATCTTCTTCATTTTCAGGTTTATGATAGCCAAGTTATCAATATCCCAGTCAATTCCTAGAAATGCAGGAAAAGGCTAACAATCATCCACAATCTCAATAAATTCAAAGTCTGCATGACTTTGGACTCCATCGATGTCGACCACCACATCAGATAACCATCCAAAAGGTATGACTTTCTCCCGATTAGCCATTCTCAACTGGATAGGTGACCATGACAACTTTGGTCAACCCATCTGCTGCCATGTCTACTTAGTTAAGACATTCACTTCAATTCCCAGATCAAGGGTGACTTCATCCATTTCAAAATATCCTATTCGTGTGGTAAGCCTCATTTCTCGGCCTGTTCTTTTATGCTTCCTTATGTGATGTACGGCGCTATCAAAAATTTCTATTCTCGTCTGTGGTTCATATTGGTTTATGAGCTTTTATAGCTCTACTATGGCATTTTCACTTTTTAATAACTTCATGCAGCTTCGCAGGAATTGCGCAACGAAGGTGCTGACATCTATTACGGTGCTTGTTTTGTCATAGGCCACTGGCATGTCTTCAACATGTGGTGCTTCACTAATCAACGGGATCCTCTGTGATTCTGTTGCTAGTTCTTTGAAGGTATCTCGTGCATCGATAAAGAATTCCTTGTTCTTTCGTAGGTCGAGAGCAGGTATTTTTCTCGGAGCTTTCCTTATCCATACTGTCTCAAGAGGGATCTGCTTTGTGTGAGCCTCCCCTGACGTGGAAGCTTCTGCTCCCCTATCGTGGCCTATCTCAGCACCACTGTGTGTGACCACATTGATGATTGGGTCTATTGGTTTTCTCTCCACTACGATCCACTGGACGTTCGTGTTTGGTGTGTCCGTCCATCTTCTTTTCTGCATTTCCACCTCTAGCACTGGGCAATATTCAATAACATGCTCAAATGATTTACAGTAATTGCATGTAGTGCATGGGTTAACACAATCTCTAGATACGTGACCTGGCTGGCCACAATTATAGCAAATAACCTAGCTGCGGCCTCTTCCCTGCATCAGGCCAGCATTTATTCCTGTGCCGCAATATCCAGCACCACAACCTCTGTATCCTCTTTGGTCATATTGTGTATTCTCTTATTTCGGCTGGTTATCTTCTTGTACGCAGTACAAGCCATCACCTATCATTGAGTCCATATCTCGTTTTCTCTCATTCATTAGCTCATATACGCGGCAGTTGGATTCATCATGTCCAACTGATTTACAGAAAGTGCAGTATAAATTTTTAGGTGTTTTCACATACTTCTGTATGAGATAGAAGTCTTCAGGTCTGTGTCCTGTGGTTCTACAAATTTCACACCATGGGGCTTAATTCTGATTTATTGGGTTGGCTGCACCACTATTAAGATAGTCGCGGAACACAGGGAAGTGCTCCCGGTCACGGCCTTCTCCTTTGCAACTTGTACACCAGACATCATGTCTAGGTTCATAACTTTGTTCTTTGACATTCTTCATGCTTTGCAATTCTAGTGTTAGGGTGGTCAGCTAGTTATGGATCTGAGACATCCCAGAACTAGTCTCACCAATCGGTGAAGCCTCTAGCTTCATTGTGATTCCCAAGGCCTCTGCCTGCGACATAACCTTCTGCTGCATCAATGGTAATCTAATATGGGGCAACAGCGCAGCAATAAACCATTCCTTGTGCTTTTCCGGAGCTATAACAAAGCTTACTTGGTCCAATCAGGTCTTGGACTTCTGATCAAACTCCCAAACTGTTTCAGTCAGTTTCTGCTTTATTTCTTTCAACTTGGTTATACACTGATATTCATATTTGGGGTTCTTAAACTCTGCCACAAGTGCAGCTTTAATTTATGCGAGGGTTCTCGGCTGTGTGTTAGAGTACTTCATGAACCAATGTAAAGCTCTATCCCTAAAAGTGGTGATGAGTTGTGCTCTCTTTATGACATCATCCTGGATCTGTCTTACACTCCACATGGCTTCACAAAGAAACCAATGCTGATTAGGGTCTTCTAGGCTAGTTCCTTTGAATATTGGGAGCTTCATATCAGTGTTTGCCATTGTTATATTAGGTGGTGGAGTGCCTAGATTAGCGTGCGGCTGTTGTGAGGGGCTCTGCATAGCAAAAAAAAAATGGGGATATCGGACTATGATGTGGGGTGGGCTATGTAATGGGCGGGCTCTGATGCAAGGGTGGCACGGTTTCTGCAACCAATGCATTTTCAGGGGTGAATGGTGGTGTGACTTCGTTGTTAAGGTCACAAGGGATCTTAGTGTCTATATGGAGCGCAACACCTCCAAGATTCTGATTAAATTTATATCTCTTTCCACTTCTAAGATTATGGGTATCTTCGTCAGAATCACTATATATACTGTTTACCATGACAGACTTGATAATATTACTGCATTATTAAAACACCTTTCTCAGCTAACAGCATCTTAATGTATAGACTGAGATTGTTCAGCAACTTACCTTGGAATCCTTCGAAAAAATATGCTTCTACTTGGCTTTAGGATGTGAGTGTGTCTACAACGAATTCTGTTACAAAGCCTTTTAGGACATGATCGACCCAGAAGTAAACTGCGCGTGACAATGGGCTGTCTATCGCTTTGAGCTGCGCTGTTAGCTCAGGAGTCCACTCTGTAGGAAATCCTCCTTGAAAACAGGTTTTCTTTTCTGCGAGCCGTAAGATCCACCCATGTAGCTCGTTTGGAAATGATGCCCATAAAATCTCATGAATATATATCCATAGATATCTATCTGACCACTGTGTGTCACATATACGCGGATGTCTATTCTCTTGCCTTGCAAAGTCTCTTATGGTCTTGTCCCACCAAGCTTGGATTTCTATCCTTTCAGGATGCCAATTGTCAGAGCCTTTTGGGAACTAATATTCTTAGTCGCACATCATGATTGCATCTCATCATGGATTCTATCGTGGCAACGAAACCATTTGTTGGCTATAACTGACCCAGAGGTTTTCTATAAGACCCAGGTTCTTCCCGGTTTCCCTTTTACCAACAAAACCCCTTTGCACTGGCCCTTTCGGCAACAACTTGTGAGTAGGTTGAGGTCTCGCCCGAGGTGTATCTATGGGGTACTACGGAATTAGGTTTCCACAGTAAGTGATGAGTTGCTTGGACAGACGTACTACGCAGTGCAATAGGGGGTATGCGCTACAAGGTGAGACTGCGCAGCGATGGACAACGCCGCAGTTTGCACCACTAAGTTCTTCTCCTGCGGGACTTCTATTGGGACTGCAAACAATACCATTCGACTTTATACTTGAGGTGTTTGAAAATTCTTACAACAATGACATGAGTATCACTCATCCACTCATTCAACTACTCAGCTGATTATCCATCTACTATTCGTTCATCTACTTGGTATGGTTCCGATTTGAGCATATTCTATTGATACAATCTAATTGTTATGCATTTCTTCTATTGCACATAAGGAAGTACTTAAGTGATCTCTTAACACTTACCCAACTAACTAATTCACTGTTCTCAAACACAAGCTAAATGTTCACCATTCATCTATTCATGCAGAACTTAACATATCATCTCCATACTTCTTCTGATGGCAAATGCATACAACAGTTCTCTCATAACAACATGCAAGGAAACATTTAGACATTCATTTACAAAAAACACAGATAAGCATTCATCCATAAAACAAAAACGCACAACACAATATTTAACGTGGTTCACTCCCCCGGATGGGAATCTACGTCCACAAGAACGGTTAGTAATATATATCTTTAAAGGGGATGGGGACAACTGTTCTTAGTCTGTGCACTCAGCTGTAGACTCTCCTTCCTCTCAGATAGGTGTCTGTGCACACAGCTGTAGAGCCTTTACAATCTTCTCAACTCAAAAAGATATTTTACAATACAACCACTCAACTTATTCAACAACACTGAGAGAACCTTAGAACCCAGAACAAAAACAACAACAACAACCCCATCCCATAGAAAATTTTCTTCTTAAATAGACCATGCCCAAAGGTCATGTCTTTACAATGCTGAAGACCTAAACTCAAAACCCTTGGGGTTTACAAAACTGTGTCGGTTTCCCTAAACCGACTTGCTGGCATCTGGTAGCGTCTGCTTCATCGTGGTGGTTCTCCACGTGTTCATTCTGTCACTATCAACCTTCCTGTCGCATGCATGCCAACAGGTCACTTTCATTGAACCATTCATCTCTAACGGTCTCTCCGACTAGGCATGCCAAGCCATCGCTTTCCCTGAGCTATTCTTTTCTCAACAAACTTGTGTATTGGTCGCCTTCCTAAATTGCTCGTGCCCACCACTCGGCACTCTTGGAGCATCTTTCCAAGATTAGACCACTACTGGTCCATTTGGTACCTATACCTGATCCTCTTCCAACACTCCACTTTGCTAGCTCCACGTGGCCTGACTGCTTCGCAGCACTACTTCCTCACAACGCTGGTGTTCGCGGTCTAGCCTGAGTAGGTGAATGCTCGCTTGGTGTTTTCACATTTCGAGAGTTTGAAAACCCTAAAGATGACTCCAAAGGTCCTTTTTCGTAAAGTTAGTCTCCTTCCCCGAAAAAGTGTAAAATTATGGAAGAAGAACCCTTCTAGCGCATACAAGAGTATACCTTTTCCGTAAATTATCCACCAAGGCTCTGAAAAGGGGTAATTCTATACCTAAGTGGATTTCGGTTCAGTTATTTTAATGAGCCCGAAAAGACAACTATGCTCGGCAAAGTTTTCCTATTTAAGGAGTTTGAAAAGGACTTAAAAGAACTCCATAGGGATCCTTTCCGTAAAGGTTTAACGAGTCTGAAAAAGTAAACTCATGACCTCCTTACTGTTTTTAACGAGCTCAAATGAGATATAGAAAATGCTCACAACTTCCTTACTGTTTTTAATTAGCTCGAAGTGAAGATGAAAGAAATGCTCATAGCCTCCTTACTGTTTTTAACGAGCTCGAAGGAAAGGTGGAAGAAATGCTCGTAACCTACTTACTGTTTTTAATGAGCTCAAAGTAAAAGAAGAATGCTCGAAATTGGAGGAGACGAGTGTCACGGACATGCAAAACTATCTCCAAGCGCATGGAACAAAGCTATGCCTAATGCAAGGAACATGAGCAAGATAAGGACACTCAGGGTGTGTCTCCTCCAGGTAAAAGGTGTCAAATTGCAAAGGCAAAATGATATAGGGCTTAGCGGAAATGAGATCAGAGATGGAGGCTTATATAACGAGCTAAAAGCGTGGAAGTCGGCTTCAGTCTCATTTGTGCAAGTGGGATCATAACAGATGCATATGCAATTTGAACACAAAGATGGGAGCCTTATCAGGGATGGCTAGAAATATATGAGGAAGAAAGATATGAGGCTTCTTCTCAAAGTCATGGTAAATCTAAAAAGGCTCCCGAGCCTATGAGAAAAACTCAGCATGGGCACCAAAATGGCATAAGGGTGCTGACTAGGGTGACCCATGTTAGGTAGGCTCTGCTGTTGGACTGGTGCACAATGCATAAAGAGATGGCTAACACACCAATATCCAACAGGTTCGACCCTATGGTGAATTCGGATGGCAAAAGGTTCAAATGCAACATAACAGTGGGGAAGCCTAAACCTATATGCAAGGTTTCGAATATACCTGACATGGTTGCACAAGGTGTCGAAAAGGACCAGTAAGCAAGTATACATCCAGCTAAGAATCCTGTCTCCAAGAAACATAAGTACCAAGATCATATCTAAAACATATGTAAAGAAAGACCCGATACAAGTCACTGGGGTAGAAATACTTTCAACTTCACTATCATCAACAACAGACATAAACAATGCATAGTTTTAAAATGAAGACTCTATGGTACCCAAGCCCGAGGACTTACAATCAACAAGATCAAATTTAGGATGAAGATCAAAGTTGAAGAACATGATGTAATCTGTGGAAACAAATTCATCATCATGGGAATTGAAAATTCTAGAAGCATAATCAAACTCAGCAGGAACACTGATTTGCGGATCTATAGGAGATTCCAAAGACTCAATAGTAGGAAGATCAGACTTTAAGGTCAAACTGGGGCTGGACATGACTGTGACTGGATCAACATCCAAATGAATCATAGACTGTACTATAGACTCTAGGAAAACTTCATCGGAAGGAAGCATATCATCCCAGATAGAATACCTATCTAAACATTCATATGGAGGTGTCACTTGGTCAAAAGCTGGGACCAAGTCCCGAGAAGGTAAGCATGAACTCAGAGACTTCTTCTCAGTAACAGTTGAACTCAAGGAACAATATGCCACATAAGTCTCATGTGACATAGTAGTGCCTAATGACGAGGGATCAGACTGGTCTATAGATGGGTAATAAGGAGGATCAACGAATGCAAGCTGGTTGATAGTGACGATGCTTTCGTTATGAGGGAAATGCATCACATGAAAGAGCGTAGACACTACAGCATGCATAGCATAAACATAATCATGCATGAGGATCATATCAAATTCCACAGGGTCCTTTAAAACAATAAAATCAACTAAGACTGTTTTTCCACCCAAAGTAACAGGTGCCTGACAGAGGAATTCGATCGGTTCACTAGGTCTTCTATCAAAGATCAACGGCCAATTAGCAGCTGGAATAACATTAGGGAAACCCAAATCTCTCCAAGCATAAGCGGATAAGATACTAAAAGAAGCACCTTCATCAACAATGCATCGATCAACCGTATGGTTCCCAATATCAACCTTTATCTGGAAAGGTGTTGAAGAAGGAAGACGAGGCTTGGCTAGACTATTCCAATCAAAGGAAACAATCCCAGGGTTTGGTAGGGGTTCAAATGGCACATATGAAGTGCCCCCTTTTTCAGGAATATCCAAACTGGTAATGCATAAGACTTCAGCAGTAGGTGCATCAATCTTCGAAGGACTGATGGGATCGATCGAAGATTGCATCGATTCGATCACTTCACTCTCCGAAGGAAGAGTGGGGTCGACCAAAGATTGCATTGGTTCAACCACTTTATCAACCAAAGGTTGATCTGACTGCAGGGAATCTATAGACAACTCAGGAACAGAGGTTCCTTCAGACATGGACCACACTCTTTGTGCCTCTGGAATGGCAGGGCATCGGTGAGTAAGGTGATCTCCCTTACAAAGTTTACAAGGGAACTTTGGTTTCCGTCCTATAGGCTTAGACTCCTTTACAACATCAATACTCTTAGCATGACTAGCATTGGCTGACAACTTGCCCCCAGAATGACTCACAAAGGCTGGTTGCTCAGAAGCATCAGACTTTTGAACTAAGGACAACACTTTTTACACTTTTGGAAGTACAGGGCACAAGTAAGTAAGGTGATCTCCCTCGCAAAACTTACAAGGGAACTTAAGCTTCTATTTGTTTGGTTTGTCGACAATGTCAAATCCCTCTACATGACTTGCAGTGGCTGATCTGGTGTCTCCAGTATGACTCACAAAAACTGGTGACTTGTCATTAATATGACTAGCAGTGATCAATGACGTGTCCTCAACATGACTAACAGTGGTTGAAGAAAAACTTTCAGTATGATTTTCAGTGACTAAAAGTTTTCTCCCAGCATGACCTCCAGAGGCTAGGTAGGTGACCCCTACATGACTTGCAGAGGCAGGGTGCTTGCCCCCAGCATGACTTGCAGAGGCTGGGTTGTTGCCCCCGTGTTTTGGCATCTTCTTCCTATTCTTCCTCCGTCTATTCCTTTTAGTCTGCTAGCTACTAGTATTGCTACTTTCGCCACATGAGGTGGAAGGAGGAGGAGAAGATGTTATTGGAAAAGGAGGCACAGGGTTCTGATGCTCTTGATTTGAGGTGCTCATAAAAGAAGTGTCAGGAGCATGCAAGGCATTCAGAGTGGAAAACAACCAAACCGGCAGCCCAATAGTGAATCCAGGAAGATTCAGAGTAGCCATTAAGGGAGCACCAATGTTTCCAATCAATGGAATAGCACAAGGATCCCGTGGAATAGGGGTACCTTGATTGGCACTCACCAGAACGCTAGACATATTTTCCTGCTCGAATGAACAAGAAGTTCTCTAAGGAAAACTAAAACAAGTAGCACAAAGAGAACACCACTAAAAAAGGTCCTAGGTAAATCAAACCAAGCAAACAGATGCCTTCTAGAGAAGATTCTGGGATGATGAGGGCCCAGAACAAATCAACGAAAGATGAAGAATAGTTATCCGGGGTCCACAATACAATGACTAAGGGTGCAAGCACTGGAATCACCCAACTTCCCTCCCAAAGACCTGCAAGGGATTTTCTCCCATGTCTGTCCTAGGTACAATAGATATACCCTCCGCTGTCACCTGTGTATGAACCTATGGTCGGATACTAAGGATACCACCACACCGAAAACTCCTGGGGGAATAGTCTCTGGTCGAATCAGAAGGCGTGGGCAGGGTAACTGAGACCGAAACTCAAAAGATTCCCCAAACGCGATCCAATCTTGGTATATGCTCGAAACAGAAAGTAGCAGGAGTATTCCCAACAATCTAATATCACAAGACCTAATGCATAGATCCCAGGCAAGTTTTGAATGAAGTGGGTTTACCTGTGATAGTCGAACTACGATTTTTGCATAATGTGTGATCTTGGGTGGTTTAAGGTGTTTTAAACCCAAGATCCTAACCAAGACTAGTTGGTGTGGTGTAACCTAGAAAAGAAAATGTTACTAGTACACTTTATTAGAGTTCATTTTAAAGGTTACTTGCTTACTCAAAAGGGTAGTGGGTGTGTGAGAGTGGTTATAATAGAGATAGAGTACTGAAAATGAAATATTTAACACCAAACAAATCTTTTCTTTTCAATGCAAGTCTTAAAATTATGATCTAGAATGCATATGCACATGCAATTTTTAATCTTTCGAATGCAAAAAAGGTAATCATAAAGTCTAAACTCAAAACTTAAGAATGCAGCTACTCAAACAAATAGGTATGCAAAAGTAAACTGGTTCTTTTTGATGCAAAGCACTCTAAAATCTTTTAAGCCACTTGCAAGGTACTCTATTCAGAAGATAAATCAAAATTATTTATGCTTTTCAAAGGTAAGAAACAAAACTGAAACTACCCTACTATCAAAACAAAAGCAAAGAACTTTCAGGCTCTCTTTATTGAAACAGTAAAAGCTACCAAATATGACTTTCAAATTCTTATTGATGTAAGCATGCCAAACATTGGGAAAAGATTACAAAAACTCCTTTTAGACCCAAACAAAGCGAATGACCTACGAAGAAGTATGGTTTGGTAAAGTCAGGTCTGCACATGAACAATGCAAACAAGGTCTTGAACAACAGCCAAAACACTTGAGCTTTCACTACAAAAGAAAACTTAAAAGCATAAGGGAGGATAAAAAACCAATCTAAAAGAGAAATTTCACTCAAATAGATACAAACAGGGTCAAGAAGACTCAAGAGGTTTCAAATCCAGTGGAAATGGGGCAAGTAGGTTGAGTTAGACTCAAATTAGGGTACAAAACACCAAACGGGTCCACAACCCCCCAACTTCGGTCAACAAGCCCCAAAACTTTCCAAACAAGCCCAAATTGATCAAAAGAGGTTCAAATCATGAATGTAAGATCAGTACAAGGATGGGAGACCACTTACAGGGGTTTAACACAGACCTAGGGTCATCAGGGACCACAAAAATGCAGCCAGAACCCCCAGATTTGGGTCCACAACCCAAAAACTCAAAAACTTTAAACCCATATTTTGAGTGCTACTGTGTATGAAGGAGACTAGTGCCTAGGGTGCTACTGTACTGCACAACAGTAGTGTACAGGTTGAAAATTTTGAAAAAATGGGGTTAAAACCCCCCACACCTGGGTCCACAAGGGTTTGCAAGGGCCGAGAAGGGTCTGTAAAAGCCCAGCAGGGTCAAACAAAGCCTACTAACTACTTCTAATCAAGAAATTGAACAAATACCTTCAAACAAAACTAAAGAAATGACCTTGTATACCCCTAAGCAGTTAGGCTTTCCCCAGCAGAGTCGCCATTCTATTGTGGGGAAAATGCACCTATAGTTAAGGGGAGAAACTACCAACTTACGGTGATAAAGATAGACTTACAAGCATTCTGCAAGTACAACAAATAAATGAAGAGATTAGGGTTTAGAGATATAGGCACCTTATTCAGAAGGTTTATCCTAGCTTTGCCTCCCTCACTCTTTAATGCTATTCAGTGTCGCAATGCCCAAACCTGCAAAACAACTTGATACCTTTCTCAAACACATTTGACTACATATATAAGATTGATATTCATAATAGAAGAAGACATCAGATTGTAAAAAAATGTAATCAAATCTAAGACACAAAAGAGTAGGTCATATTTGGAAAGGGAAGAACATCTAATCTTTATTGATTAATGAAAGCAAATACATAAAGTTATACCTTCCTTCAAGCTTGGCACTTCACGAAACCTAGATTCAAGGTCTCTTGTTTCTGTTCTCCAAGGATTCCAGCCTCTAATCAACTGTGCTAGGGTTTACCAAAACTGAAGCACAAGAGAGGGGGATGAGGGTCTCCATTCCTCCAACATAAATTTGTAATTGGGCTTAGTCCCCTCACATGGCCCTTCTACCCTCCTTATATAGTCAGTGAGGAAGAGGAAAAGAAGTTATAACTGCTCAATAGGTTTCCCAACCAACTTAACTTACTCGAATTTCAAGATTTTGACCAAAACAGGGGTGCACTCTACTCTACAGTAGACAAAGTAGTGTACATATGGAGTTGAGCACTACTTTAATGAAGCAAAGTAGGGTACACACACTACTATCATGCCTGTGTACCAGCGCTCATGTTGAAAAATGGCCAAAAACAGGCTTTTCTGCTCATTTTCAGAAGATGGTTTGGTCTGGAAAAATGTTCCCAATGGTCATAAACATCAAATGGGTCAAGAATGAGGTAATTTCAAACATTTGTAGTTTCCCAAATGACTCCTCCATACACAATTGTCCTATTGTGTGACTGAACTTGATCTCAAGAAGTGTCATCATGCGACCAAGGGAAGCAAGTGTCGTCACGGACGTAGAGGTGTCATTTTAAGCTATAACAAGTAGGATGCCCTGGAAGGAAGTGAATACAGATGGCTATACTCATCCTCATCTCTGAAGGAAATGGATCCATATGGCTTCAAAAATTTCAGGAAGCCTTTACTAGGGTGCCTAGATATGTGTAGTGCATGTAGAGGTGTGGACCTTGGTGGATTGGTTTACGATTTAAATTCCACCTCATTTGGTTTCCTATAAGCAATTCTTACAGAACCAATTATGCTCTAACATTAGAAGAAGAAGAGAGTTGGTGGGAGCATTGGGTATACTGCTATGGGTTTGTCCCTCGAGGGGAGGCACCAGAATTTGCTTATAACATCACCAATCTCCACAGATTTCACTCAGATTCAGATTCAGACTAAGGGAGGTTGTTGCATAAGGACATGCAATTGGATAGTTGGGGGGAGATGTTGGGTCCAGGAAATGCCCTTTTTGGATACCTCTATTAAACCTTTTTTCCCTAATTCCATCCTATTTTCATGAGCTATATCCATGTCTTTCCAGATCAATCTATAACATTGATAGGTATAATTTGATATTACTTTATTTGTTTTTATGCCTAAGATTGTTAAATATTATGGATCTTAGTGCTTGGTTTATACTAATTTATGTGACTTAATTTATCCAAGGTCTAAAAGCGCGGGTGTATCAACCCAATAGTGCCAGCTGTGACTCTTCAAGCGTCAGTTCCTCATATTCTAAGGAACAGTGCATCCTCCACGTGAGCTGCAACAGATTTCCACTATAACAGATCCCATTGAAGAAGAGCCTAGCTGCAACAGACAGGTGGCATTCCAGCTGTCGAGTCTGTTGATCCAATTGCTATTGGGATAGCAACATCCTTCAGAATTAATAGCACTATTCAACACGCTGTATTAGTTAGCTGTAACTACGCAGCATGAAGATCATAGATCTTCATTGCTGCACGATTTTTGTGGATCTGAAACTGTCTTTCTTTTGTATAAATTCCAGAAGGCTCTCGTAGCCTAGGGTTGGACAATCATTACTTGCGTAAGCTGTAATAGAGCATTTAGGCTCATGATATTCCATTAATAATATGAGAGCATAATTCTTCACTTCTGATTTTTAATTAACCATGACTCTCGACGTCTCTGTTAGAAGGCTAGGGCCCGCCTTCTCAAAAAGATAGCCTATTTAAGTAGGTAGAATAGTTTAATTTCATTTCTGTTGTGTGGTGTGGAATGTTGCAGACATTGTTGGTAGCTGTAATAGAGATTAGCTTCCTGTAACGTCCCCAGCTTGACCCTATTGCATTAATGTTGTAAATGATGTAAATATTGTCATTTATTCATGGTGAGGAGCTCAAGGCCAAGGCCCCGCCACTGATTTATCATTTTATGTATCGGCAATTAGGATAGATGCATATGGTTCTTGTGCTAGCGGTGCACAATGTAAAATCGGACATCATGTAAATATGCAATTTTAATGAAAAAAACCCACAACCAGCTACGCAATGCAACAAAAGAGATGGGGGCATGATCTTTACAAGGAAGAGGGGGGGGGGGGGGAATTATTCAAACCCTTGAGCCACTAGGGTCAGCCCATGTGTCAATGAGGAAACCCATGAAATCTCAACTACCCATTTTGGGTTATGGACCCAATCATTTAATTCTCCCATAAATTGGTTGGGGTAGTTAATGCCTTGGGAATGAAAGAGTATGGCAGCCAATTTCGTGCATGGGCAAGCCATCCACTTGGAAAATCGTGTTTTTGCTTGTGGGGCAAGAAAACACCTACGAAATGGTGCCCAAAGCCATTCTGAACAAGGGGTCTTCACTCACTCACGCAGTTGGAATTAGCTGGGCCGTTCCATGCACGTTTTGCATCCAAAATCCTGCATTTTTCCATGCCTGGGAGTTCGTTTTTGCATAGACAGTAGCTTGGGAGAAAAGGGACATGATTTGGGGACTGTATGGAGGTCGTTTTTGCCCCCGAATGTCCAAGGACGGTTTTCTAAAAACGGATTGGCTTCCCAGGGTTGTTTCCCATCTTCCCATTTCGTTTTTTTGTGTTCCCACATTTTTCTGAGTGAGTTGAAACCCCATCTCATGCATCCCACTATGGAAAGCGTTTTCCTCATGCCCTGTAATTGTGGTTTTGTTGTTAAGTGCACCCCGTTTTGGACATGAACCTGTGAGCAAGAGCCTCAAGAGTGGAAGAGGACAGATTTGGCTTGATGAGCCAATGGAGTATCCATAGCTCCATGGTTGAGCCATTAGCTTGGTAATTCACCTCTGCCAATCTCTTAGCAGCCTGAGAAACCCAATTGCTGGTTGGCTTGGCTGATTCTGGAATATCTTTGGCTATGTGAGAGACTGTTTCCCCTTTTTCCTTGTGGAGATCATGCCCAGCTCAGGGGTGGCAGTGGTGCTGAGAGATTAAGGAGCACACTGGCCTACGGTTGGGTGGAACATTGCAGAAGCGTAGCTGGTTGCTTGGGACTACTTCATTAAGATAAGTATTCTCTTGTGTAAATTCGTAATTATCATTTGATAAATATTGGAATGTGTGTGGATGTGTTAAATGATTTTACTTCCACTGTGTTTTCAAGTGTTCTTGAAATCGCATATGTTCATCTCCTTATTAAATTGAACGTTTATTTTCTAAGTGTGGGGCTAGATGCCCGGTTTAACCTCACGATCCTCTCCATCTAGCTGATAGGATGGGAGGTGACGTGACAGAATGGTATCAGAGTTGCGTTGCAACATTGGGCCTCTATGGGCCAAATCTGATAGCAATTACAAGGGAAGATTTTGAATTTTCCTAAGTCTGTTTTTGAGAATTTTGGTTTAAGTCTGTTTTTGAGAAATTTTGTTTTAAGACTGTTTCGGGAAGTCCTCCCGAAACTGCGGAAAGGTTCCGCGAACCTTCCCGCAATTGCGGAAGAGTTCGACGAACCTTCCCACAATTGCGGAAGAATTCAGCTAACTGCTCCGAAACAGCGGAGAAAACTTTTTTAAGTGAAAAATTTTCTAAGTCTCGGCGTCGAACGGAAACTTTTTCGGAAGGAATTCTCTTCCGAAATTGCGGAAGGAATTCTCTTCCGAAATTTCGGAAGGATTCCGTGAATCATTCCGCAACGTGGAAGAGTTCGACGAGTCGTTTCGAAGTTGCAGAAGACTTCGGCGAACCGTTCCGCAACTGCAGAAGACTTCGGCGTATCGTTCCGAAATTGCGGAAGCGTTCCAAAAAATATTTTCGCAAAAACCACCCGAAAACCCCGGACGCATTCCGCGAACGGCTCCGAAGTTGCGGAAGCCTTCACCGAACGGCTCCGCAATTGCGGGAGCATTCGCCGAATGGCTCCGCAACTGCGGAAGCCTTCGCCGAATGGCTCCGCAATTGCACGAGCGTTCGGCAAATCGCCCCTCCATTGCGGAAGCGTTCAGCGAACTGCTCTGCAATTGCGGAAGCCGTTGCCGAACAGCCCCGCAGTTGCGGCAAAATTCATCCAAATTCCCCGCCCTTTTGCGGAGGGCCAACCGCCCCGCCCTTTTTGCCGAGGGCCAACCGCCCCGCCCTTTTTGCGGAGGGCCAACCTCCCCGCAGTTGCGGGAGCAATCAGCCAACCGCCCATCGTGGCAGGATTCAGCGAACTGCCCGTTGAGGCAGGATTTCGCGAACCGCCCGATGCGGCGTGATTCCTAAAAAAAAAAAAAAAAAAAAAAAAAAAAACGAAGCCCCCTTGACCCCCTTTTCTTTTTCCCCCTCATGTGTCTTTGTTTGTGATTTGACGAATTGTCAGTATGGCATTCTTCCCACGTGCATGAAGTAATTTGTGAGTTTCTGAAGAATATAATGCAGCTGTGTAAAATGTGCAGAATGGGAGTGAAAGTTGTCATTTTTGAAAGGATGCAGTTCCTGCACCTGATGTTGGAATGAAGCATGAAGACAGGCGTTGGAAAGCTTGTCCAACAGAGAACAATGATACATGACCAGAGTTTGAATGAGGTCTACATATATTATAGATATTTAGTGCAGAAGAGTGCCTGCGGCTGTTTGACCAACAAATTCTGTTGTCAATATGGGCAATTCTTGCAATTGCAGGATATGGAAGATGAATTCCATGTCACGATGAGGGATCAAAAAAGGGAAGAATTTCTTAAACCTCTATTTGTTATCATACTTATAATTATGAAATTGTCATATGGCATGAAAATGTTAAAAAGGTAAAGGATTACATAGATGTATATGCACTAGATGGCATCTTAACAAATTGCATAGTGCATATAGAAATGCTTGTGCATAAATGGGATATTGCACATTGGTAGAATAATGAAGTCGGCATATGCAATGAACCACTAATGGAGAATATTGTGGTTGATAATCACTATTGATGTTCGTATTGGTTGTAGGACCAAAGATAACAAAGAGCATGGCTAAATGTTCTGAGGATGTTGTTGCATGAAGCCAACAACCTTATGCAGAAAGGATGGCGCAACAAATCTGTGATCATAAAATTGGAAAAAGGATTGAGCAACCTTAGTAAGAGGCCAACTGATCAGGTGACATCAGACGATGTTAATGGTACCCATGCAGGTAATGATTATTGGTGCCAAATGGCAGGAATGTTGAAAGGGGATTTGGTAAGATCTCTTCAACTATGTTTGAGCTATGTTGAGCTAATTTGCATGTAATATTGAATATCGACTGGGGCTGTTAACCTACCAAGCTTGGTGAGGTGTGGGTAAGTGAAGGGGATGACCCTTACACCCTATGAATGTTTAGAAATCTCAATGCATTCATGTGAATTTATATCATGCCATGTGTATGATTGGTTATGAGATTAATAACCCAAGCAAGTGAGGACTGGTGGTCCTAATTATGGTAATGCATGTTATATGAGATAGTCATGTTTCGATCATAATATGCTTGAATGCATAGTACTCATGAAACAATGCAAGGTAGCATTGAGTAGATTTGCATTAAGAGATTTTATAAATCTTGTGATGCATTGTATGAATGCATAGGGATGATACATATGTCATTGCGAAATAAATAATGAATGAAATGATGAATTGATGATAATTCTAGGACCATTTCATGGGCTGTTATGAATGCAGAATAGTAAGTGCATGAAGATCCCAATCATGATCGATGGGCTGCTAGAATGCTCTGTGGAAGGACAGAGTTGTATGAATGATATGACTGTGAAAGTTGATCTAGAGCTTATGAGAAGGAATCTCATGGTTGAGAGCCCTAAGTTCTGTTAGTAAGAACAGTTGTAAATCTCAGATTGGTAAATGTTTCGGATTTGAAATTTTGCTAATAATTGCTAATGACTGTTTGGCTTATATAATGTGTCAGGAGGACATGCTGTAAGTGGATGCTCATGCATGGCAGCAGGCATAAGACCATAACGGGCAGAGTGGTGCCCCTTACAGGAGCCAAGCAATATGAGGATAGCCTCATGGATAAGAAAACTAATTTCTGTAGAACACAGAATTGTAAATTCATATTGAATTTATTTATGAATGATATTGATTGGTTATGAAACAATCGTATTTGAAGCTTATTGCTAAATGTTGCTGACGGTTTGTCTATTTGATAAAGTGTGCCAGGATGACACATTGCAGGAAGATCATGTGTGATGGCCTGCAGGAGCCAAACCAGATGGGAAAGACCCCATGCTTTGGAAATGGGTTTCGGGTGAAACGCCATTGATAATGTCTCAGCCAAACCGCATGACGGTAAACCATGAAAGTGAGATGGTAAAGCTATGCCCAGAAGGAATGTGAGACAAATCTGCAAAATGAATGAGTATTCCGTGACCCTAGACAAGAACATGCATGTCTAAATTATTAGGGTTAATATGTAGAGCATGCTCTATCTTATTTATATCATTGCAGATTGCTTGAGTATGATTAGGGCCTACATGGTGCACATCGGAAAGGGGGGTGCACACCTTTTCTGGTGCTGGGTCATGATAGGGTTTTCAATATTGACTACACCCTAAGGGAATGGACGCATTCCTGGTGTTTCAATACTTGGTAGTGAATGATATGGAATGTGGTTAAAAATTGAATAGCAATACTGATGAGCTTGCTTATCCTTCTTGTGTTGTCAGCCTACACAGATGTAGATTGATACTGCACATTAAAGGGCAAAGTGAAGAAGGGTACGCAGAGAGATTGTATGGGAATTGGAAACATTTCTGTGCTCACGTGAAATATTACCAGAAGGGATGGACAGTCCCGAAGAGCTGTGTAATAAAAGAAGGTATCATCCTTGTGTGAGTAGGGTTCATGTCAACCTACAGTCAAGAAAGTCACCTATAAAGTTCCTAAAAGGAACCACCGATTTGCACAAAAGAAGGAGTGGCATCCTTGTATAAATGAAGAGCTGATGTGTGTGAAGGGTTATGGTGCAAGAAGGTGTGGTGGCATTGGTAAAGGCACGAAATCTCTATTGGGTCAGCAGTGGGAGGGCGGGCGCCGATGACTGGCTGAAAACCCTGAGATGCCTATTGGGTCAGCAGTGGGAGGGTGGGTGCCGATGACTGACTGAAAACCCTGAAATCTCTATTGGGACAGCAGTGGGAGGGCTGGCACCGATGACTGACTGGAAACCCTGAGATACCTATGGCTCCTTGGTAGAGCCTTGACCTATGATGGTCAGTGGCGCAGTTTCCTTCCATTGGTCGATGATCCAGGTGAATGTGCTGGCTCGGCACTAAAGAGGGCCAACCAGGTATGGGACTGGTTGGGCACCACCAAATGCTTGGTAAATCCAGTCGATGGGGAGGCGTACTGGTTAAGCATTAACTATATCCAAGTCCATAGGAGATCCCAAGGCTTGCAGAAGCGAAGCAGGATCCTGTGGACCAGAGGGGAAACGCACAATACAGATAAGTATTCGTTTTCATTTATGTCTTGTTTGAAATAATGAATATTACAGGTATAAGTATTCTAACAGCTAAGCTGATACACTATTGTTTCTTTGTTGGAAACCTTGGTCATTGCAGGAAGGCAAGACCCTAAAAGACTATGAATTGCTGGTAAACCCAGAAAGTAAATGAGTGGGCGATATAAATTATTAAGAAATCCAGGGAGTAGCTGGTTCAACGCTATAAAGTTCTTGATAAGTCCAGAGAGTGACTAGTTGGGCATTAACAACTTGATATGGTAAAGCAGCGTGTACGCTGGCCCAACACCCCTTAAAACAATTGATAAAACCAGTCAGCATACTGGCATGGCATTGCCTATTCGAATGGTTGTGGAGTAGCCTGCGTGCTGGCCCAACATTCGTTGTTGTATCCACGAGAAATCCAATGCTTGGAAAGCGAAGAAGGATCCTGTGGAGTAAAGTGCCGACATCCAATACAGATAAGTATTCAGTTACCTTGCAGCTTCTTGCTCATGAATATATGTGTGTATATGATTTGGTTATGATTTCTTAAAATTCTTGTTTAGAGAAAAACCCTATGAAAATGAACTAAACATGTGAATTAATTCAATGTTTGAGTGTAGGTATTGCTGGAAGCAAGGATTATGAAGGCATCCTAGAGATGCATGTGGACATGTGACCATCCTAAGGAGCTCCGTATGAGCAGTAATGAAAAATGGTGCTAGTGGATACAAATGGATCCTAGCAACCCAAGGTTCTGTAGGCAATAATGGGAAGGGTGCCCTAGCCGAAAATCCATATGCAGACCTTAGACACTAAGTGTCATAGCCAAGAAAGGAAAGTCAAAGCATTCACATTGAAGTGAAAGAGACTAGGGAGCATGAAACCACAGTGGTGGTGTAGCTCCATAATAGAACAAGACTAAGAGGGAGAAACGCCTACTCTTCTCTTTCCTTTTGATTAATGCATTTATAAAACAAAGGATTGTTGAGTGCATATCACGGCTGAAAATAGATTGTGTTTAATTGCTTGAGATGAATTGTGAATGCTAAAATAGTAAATTTCCTATGAAAGGATGAACATGAATGAGTTCATGTGTATGTTGGGAAAGCATGAAAAGTGTGAAAATCCCATGAATAAAGCATGGACATTCCATGTCGATTAGGAAAATAATTGAATAATCTTAATGATATGTTATGCTTGTCCTGACAAAGAATTCCCATGATGAATTTCACAGGTAAGAAAGTGAAACAATTGGTTGTAGCCGGCACAAGAAAGTGTTGCTAGTAAGCAAAGTGTGTTCTGTTGTGCCCATTGAGCATGGCAGCAGACCGAGGGCTATTAGAGTTGGTTGAAAGTCGTCTTCAAACAATTTCCAGGACCCAAGAAAATATTGGGGAGATGCTCAAGCTACAGAGGCAACAGAATGAGATAAACCATGAGGCTTTGCAGGACTCTATTCGTCTGCAAAAAGAGGTAAAAAGCATTCTGGGAGCTATCAGCAAGGGAAAGGAAAGTGGATCAACGAAGAAGCATTCATCCAACTGTCCCAGTAAAAAACGATCCAGGTGGGAGGACTCAAAGGAAATGGACCGGGAAAAGATAAAGCCGCCAATGAAATGTTGGGGATGTGGAGGAAATCATTCCATCCGTGACTGCCCCACAAGAGAATATCAAGAGGGCAGCAACCGTAAATTCTCCAAGTTCGTGGGCCAATTGGAAGGAAAAGAAAAAGAAGGAATTGTTTTGGAAAGATGTCCTCATGCAGGGCTAGAGGGTCCTAGCCAGCAAGAGCGGTTTGTAAAGACCAAAGGACTTAGTCCTGAAAAACCCAAGTAGAGGGTGAAATGCAAGACAAACCTACCACATTTTGTGAATTTTGGACATATGTAAAGTGGTTATTTATTTCCGAAGTGTTGGAACACCGAGGATGGTGTTATTCCAAGGGGAGGGGAATGTAACGTCCCCAGCTTGACCCTATTGCATTAATATTGTAAATGATGTAAATATTGTCATTTAGTCATGGTGAGGAGCTCAAGGCCAAGGCCCCGCCACTGATTTATCATTTTACGTATCGGCAATTAGGATAGATGCATATGGTTCTTGTGCTAGCAGTGCACAATGTAAAATCGGACATCATGTAAATATGCAATTTTAATGAAAAAAACCCACAACCAGCTACGCAATGCAACAAAAGAGATGGGGGCATGATCTTTACAAGGAAGAGGGGGGGAAATTATTCAAACCCTTGAGCCACTAGGGTCAGCCCATGTGTCAATGAGAAAACCCATGAAATCTCAACTACCCATTTTGGGTTATGGACCCAATCATTTAATTCTCCCATAAATTGGTTGGGGTAGTTAATGCCTTGGGAATGAAAGAGTATGGCAGCCAATTTCGTGCATGGGCAAGCCATCCACTTGGAAAATCATGTTTTTGCTTGTGGGGCAAGAAAACACCCACAAAATGGTGCCCAAAGCCATTCTGAACAAGGGGTCTTCACTCACTCACGCAGTTGGAATTAGCTGGGCCTTTCCCTGCACGTTTTGCATCCAAAATCCTGCATTTTTCCATGCCTGGGAGTTCGTTTTTGCCTAGACAGTAGCTTGGGAGAAAAGGGCCACGATTTGGGGACTGTATGGAGGTCATTTTTGCCCCCGAATGTCCAAGGACGGTTTTCTAAAAACGGATTGGCTTCCCAGGGTTGTTTCCCATCTTCCCATTTCGTTTTTGTGTGTTCCCACATTTTTTTGAGTGAGTTGAAACCCCATCTCATGCATCCCACTATGGAAAGCGTTTTCCTCATGCCCTGTAATTGTGGTTTTGTTGTTAAGTGCACCCCGTTTTGGACATGAACCTGTGAGCAAGAGCCTCAAGAGTGGAAGAGGACAGATTTGGCTTGATGAGCCAATGGAGTATCCATAGCTCCATGGTTGAGCCATTAGCTTGGTAATTCACCTCTGCCAATCTCTTAGCAGCCTGAGAAACCCAACTGCTGGTTGTCTTGGCTGATTCTGGCATATCTTTGGCTATGTGAGAGCCTGTTTCCCCTTTTTCCTTGCGGAGATCATGCCCAGCTCGGGGGTGGAAGTGGTGCTGAGAGATTAAGGAGCACACTGGCCTACGGTTGGGTGGAATGTTGCAGAAGCGTAGCTGGTTGCTTGGGACTACTTCATTAAGATAAGTATTCTCTTGTGTAAATTCGTAATTATCATTTGATAAATATTGGAATGTGTGTGGATGTGTTAAATGATTTTACTTCTGCTGTGTTTTCAAGTGTTCTTGAAATCACATATGTTCATCTCCTTATTAAATTGAACGTTTATTTTCTAAGTGTGGGGCTAGATGCCCGGTTTAACCTCACGATCCTCTCCATCTAGCTGATAGGATGGGAGGGGACGTGACACTTCCTTGCTGGTAGTTTACAATTCCATCTTGAATAGCTGTAGCAGGGTGGTGTGACAGTCGACTGTGTAGGAAAATTCAATTAATTGCATGTGTGTTTTAATCAGCTGTGACAGCCAAGCTTGATCCCAATCAATTTGTATTTATTTATGATTTCTAGGACTTCCAGCAATCATCAGTAGAGTTCAAGCTTGTATTTCAATTTTGGTTGCTGTTGTATCTTTAATTGCATACATAGATTAGACAGATAATGATAGAGTTACATTTGTCACTGGATAGATCATTTTGGTAAAGGTTGAATGTTGTAGTTTGATGATCATAAGGATTTAACTTCTTGCAAAAGTAATCTCATTTCATTTCATTATTAGATCATTAACTTTCTGGATTGATTCTGTAAGAAGGATTGTTTCAATTGGGATTTGTAGATGTGTGAATTAGATTAGTTGCTTAGGGAATGAGCTGGCTGAGCATCTAGTTACGATCATTACTTACATTCATTAATCAACTGCTTAATCTGTTTATGCATAGATTGTGATTATTTCCTTTGAAATAAAAGACCTTCCTGGGTTTGACAATTTATATTGATCATTCTGTGTGTTAGCTTTAATTAACTAGCATATAGAGTGCCCAACACTTGCCACTTGAGCCTTGTGTCGGCTCCCACTTACTCAGTTGTTAGCTTGGTGCCTGAGCACTTTTCTCTATCGAGCCCTACAGAGCTTATATTTTCCCTTCACAATTTGATGACCTTTTGACCCTGAGGGAACACTGTTGAATATTGTAACTTCTAAGAATATTATATTTGTACATTATTATTCCGGAGATGTTTCATCCCTCCGAGGCAATTCTATTATGTATCCGGAGATGTTTATTCCTCCGATGGTTTGTGGAAACTAGGGTTATTAGACCCACCATGTGGGGGTCGGCCCTGAGTTTATATTTTAGGGGTTATTAGACTTCTCAAGTAGAGGTCAGCCCCATTAGGGTTTTTGGTCAGTTGGGATCTAGTATAAATAGAGGAGAGGAGCTCCTCATTTGACACACACACACAACTCAGAAAAGTAGCACACTTGTGTCTGGGACTTCTGTCTGGAAGATAGATAAGGAGGACAAGTCTTGGAGCACATCTTGTATTTTGGTTGATCATCTTATTGAGGAAAGATTTGCTGGGTTTTCTACCCCATGAGGGTTTCCCAGGGTAATTTCTGTGTCTATCTTGTGATTATGTTTCTTTCAGTGATCTTGCTAGTCTATTTGGTTTAAAACTTAACATGGTAATAGAGCCAGCCTGAATAGGACATCTTTCACAAGGTAAAAATATATCTCTCTCTCTCTCCGGTGAAAATTAGGGTTTCTGCAAAAAGTTGGTATTGTTGAATTATCACTACATGGCTGGATAGCCCTTCTCAAAACCAATATTTTGAGCCCTAGATTGAACTTTTTGGTTGGATAGAACTCTGGGAAAATCAAACCCTACTTTTACCAAAAGTGTGATAAACCAGAAATTGTGTCCCAGGATCCGGAAAAGTAAAAAGGTTAAAGTTTCCAGGTAAGTACTATTATATCTCTTGTCTCTTGGACTCCCCTAAGAGAAGATGGCTCCAAGCACTAATCTTGAAGACAAGTTAGAAGGTATAGAGAATTTCCGGGCATGGAAATACAGAATTGGTCTCATTCTTGAAGACAATGATCTTGCTCAGTACATCAAGGATGAAGTTACAGAACCTGAAGGAGATGAAACCAAAGAGAAGCATAGAAAGGATTTGATTAGGGCAAAGAGAATCATAGCTGATTCTATTAAAGACCACTTGATTAGGATTTGATTAGGGCAAAGAGAATCATAGCTGATTCTATTAAAGACCACTTGATTCCCCAAGTGGTTTCCAAGAAAACTCCAAAGGAAATGTATGATGCCCTAGGAAGAATGTATGAGGGAAAGAACATCAATAGGAAAATGAACCTAAGAACTCAGTTGAAGAGTACCAAGATGAACAAAGGAGAATCCATTCAAGACTACTTCTCAAGGGTCTCCCAAATCAAGGAGCAACTAAATGCCATTGGTGATACTCTTGATGAAGATGAACTTGTGATGACTGCTCTAAATGGTCTCACTAGACCTTGGGAGTCATTTATACAAACTATGTGTGACAGAAAAGAAAGTATGAAGTTTGATATAGTGTGGGAGGATTGTGTTCAAGAAGAGGCTAGGGTATCCAATAGAGAAGCACTCCTCAAGGAGGATGACCAAGCCTTGGCTACTCACACCAAGAGAAGAAGAATGGGTCACTTCAAGAAAGTTGACCACAAAGGATCTCAACACTTCTTTAAATTTAAAAGGAGTAGAGGACGCAATCCAGTAAGAGATCTCTCCACAGTCCAGTGTTACAGTTGTCTTAAACTAGGACAAATTGCCAGATTTTGTCCCTCACAAAAGAAGAAGAAGTTTGTACACAAAAGACACCATGCACATATGGTAGAAGATGATAGTGAAGAAGAAGAAGAAGAAGAAGAAGAAGAGGAAAGGCCTCGAAGGAAAAGATCTAAAGTAAAGAAAGAAGATACAAAAGAATATGTCCTATTCTCTGCACTCTCTGTATCTGTATCTCCTGGAGAAGATACATGGCTCATTGATAGTGGTGCCTCTAAGCACATGACAGGTCAAAGAAAGAATTTCTCAAATCTTGAATAAAAGTTTTCTACACAAAAGGTATCTCTAGGAGATGATTACCAATATCCCATCAAGGGGATTGGTAAAGCAAGCTACAAACTAGATTCTGGAACACCCTTGAAGATGAAAGAAATTTTATATGTGCCAGGATTGAAGAAGAACCTACTCTCTATCTCAGCTCTAGATAAGAAAGGTTTTAGAGTTGCTTGCATAGATGGTCAAGTACTTATGTGGCCCAAAGGAAAATCTATTGAAGATACAGTTGTCATTGGTGAAGAGGAAGGAGGCCTCTATAAGCTCAAGGGACATCCAGAAGTTTCCCTTGCTCATGAAACCTCTAGCCCCAGTGAGCTATGGCACAGAAGATTATCTCACATTAACTATAAATCCCTACCCTATGTAAGCAAGGTGGTCATAGGATTACCAGACTTAAAGGTTGATCATAATGGCTCATGTAAAGGATGTGAAAAAGGGAAGAATATCAAGAATCCTTTTTCCAAAAAGTGAAACAAAGACTAAGAACATTTTGGAACTAATACATTCAGATGTGTGTGGACCAATGCTCACCACTTCCCTGAGTGGTTTTGAATACTATCTCTCATTCATTGATGACTATTCAAGGAAGACATGGATATAATTTCTAAAAGGTAAGAATGAAGTCTTTGGAAAATTCAAAGAGTTCAAGGCCTTAATAGAAAATCTCTCAGAAAAGAAAATCAAGATTCTCAGAATAGATAATGGGGGAGAATATACTTCAAAGGACTTTGAAGACTTTTGTAAGGAAGCTGGAATCAAGAGGGAACTAACCACTCCCTACAATCCCCAACAAAATGGGGTGGCTGAAAGAAATAATAGAACCATCATGGAAGCTGTAAAAACTATGATACATGATCAAGATCTACCTATGTATTTATGGGCTGAAGCAGCTAGGACAGCAGTCTATGTGCATAATAGACTTTCCCATAGTGCTCTTGAATTCAAAACTCCAGAAGAAGTGTTCACAGGAAAGAAGCCTGAGGTAAGTCATCTCAAAATATTTGGATGTCCTGTGTACATTCACATTCCAAAATAAAAGAGAACCAAGTTGGATCCTTCTGGTAAGAAGGGAATATTTGTTGGATACTATGAATCATCCAAAGCCTTCAAAATTTACATACCAAGTTTTCATCATATGGAAATAAGTAGAGATATAACATTTGATGAAGAAGCAGCTCTCAAGAAATCCAAGAAGTGTCAACTTCAAGAAATCTATGAAGAAGATACACCTCCTAGAATCACAGAAGCTGTGCACATTCCTGAAGATGATACTCCAGAGGATCATGACATGATAGAACCACAAGAACCCCCTATTTCAGACTTATCTAAGAAAAGAAGGCCAACATGGGATAGAGACATTATTCAAGGAGCTGAAAGATATGGAGCTCTTGAAGGCTCCACTAGAGAAAGAAAGAAACCACAGCAAGTATCCAACTATGTAGCCTTGATGTGTGATCTTGTGGATCAACATCCTACTAGATATGAAGAGGCAGCTCAAAAGAAAGAATGGGTAGAAGCAATGACAGAAGAATATCAGTCAATAATGAAAAATGATGTTTGGGATATAGTTCCCAAACCAAAAGATAAAAGTGTGGTTTCTTCCAAATGGATTTTTAAGATAAAACATGCTGCAGATGGTCGCATTGAAAAATATAAGGAAAGATTTGTAGCCCGAGGATTCTCTCAGAAAGAGGGAATTGACTATGAAGAAACATTTGCACCAGTTGCTAGGTATACTTCAATTAGAACTATCATGGCACTTGCATCTATGATGAAGTGGAAATTACATCAAATGGATGCTAAGACAGTTTTTCTGAATGGTGTAATTGAAGAAGAAGTGTACATAGAGCAACCACAAGGGTTCGAGGTTAAAGACGGGAGAACTCATGTATGCAAACTGAAAAAGGCATTATATGGATTAAAGCAAGCTCCTAGAGCTTGGTATGGAAGGATTGACAATTTCTTAACGAGCATGGGCTTTACCAAGAGTAAATTTGACCCTAATCTTTATCTTAAGGTAATGGATGATGAACCAGTTATACTACTGTTATATGTAGATGATCTATTTCTAACCGGAAATGAGAAACATAATATTGAATGGAAGAAGAAGCTTTCTTCAGAATTCGAGATGAAAGATCTCGGATTAATGCACTACTTCTTAGGTCTAGAAGTATGGCAAGAACCAAAAGGAATATTTCTAAATCAAGGTAAGTATGCTGTGGAGATTCTAAAAAGATTTGATATGTTGGAGTGTAAATCCATGGCCACTCCCATGGACTCCAACTTGAAGTTATTAATTAATGACACATCAGAATTAGTGGACATAACTCTATATAGACAAATGATTGTGTCTTTAATGTCTTTAACAAATACTAGGCTAGATATATGCTTTGCGATAAATACCCTGAGTCAGTATCTAGTAGAACCTAGAAAGGTTCACTTAATAGCTGCAAAGCATGTGATGAGGTACCTAAAGGGTACTTTAGATTTTGGTCTATATTATCTTGGAAATCATGAACTCAATTTACATGGTTACTCGGACTCTGATTGGGCAGGAAGTATATCAGACATAAAAATCACATCAGGTGGATGTTATGGTCTTGGATCTGCCATGATCTCATGGTTCAGCAAGAAACAATCCAGTGTGGCTCTCAGTACTACTGAAGCAGAATACATAGCCACCTGCTCTGCTAGCTATGAAGCAGCGTGGCTTCGGAAAATATTATCTGGAGTGTTTGACTTAGAGATGGATCCCACTGTGATCATGTGTGACAATCAAAGTTGCATCAAAATGACAGAAAATCCTGTATTCCACGATAAGTCAAAACACATAGAGATCCGATACTTTTATATACGAGACATGGTGCAGAGAGGAGCTATCAAACTCGAGTATATAAGTACTGAAGAACAAGTTGCTGATATATTAACCAAACCCCTATCTCGTGTGAAATTTGAATACTTCCGAGACAAGCTTGGTGTAGCTCTAAAAGACCCTCCTCGAAAGGGGGAGTAGTATCGTCACTAATGACAAGGATACATGTTTACCACTCTTAGATATTTATGCTTATTTAGATTTAGACTTCTTACACTTAGAACACTTACACTATTTTTCCTTTTTACTTTGATAATGTATGTTTTGATGATATATGTATTGATGAGGATACATGTTTTGATGATATATGTATTGATGAGGATACATGTTTTGATGATGTATGTATTGATTAGGATACATGTCTTGATGATGTATGTATTGATGAGGATACATGTTTTGATGATATATGTATTGATGAGGATACATGTTTTGATTGATGAGAATACATGTTTTGATGATATATGAGGATACATGTTTTGATAATATATGTATTGATGAGAATACATGCTTTGATGATACTTGTATGGATGAGGATACTAGTATCTATATTGATGTGAGGATTGGATCATCCTTGGACTTCAGTCCTAAAGTGAGCCATAGACAAGATGTCTACGAAAATAAAATCTTGAATGAACAGGTAAGGGGATTGGATCGTCCTTGGACTTTGGTCCTTTGAATTGAGTCGTAGACAAGATGTCTCCAAAAATAAAATCCTAAATGAACAGGTAAGGGGATTGGATCGTCCTCGTACTTTGGTCCTTTGAATTAAGCCGTAGACAAGATGTCTCCGAAAATAAAATCCTGAATGAATAGGTAAGGGGATTGGATCGTCCTCGGACTTTGGTCCTTTGAATTGAGCCGTAGACAAGATGTATCCGAAAATAAAATCCTGAATGAACAGGTAAGGGGATTGGATCATCCTCGGACTTTGGTCCTTTGAATTGAGCCCTAGACAAGATGTCTCTGAAAATAAAATCCTGAATGAACAGGTAAGGGGATTGGATCGTCCTCGGACTTTGGTCGTTTGAATTGAGCCATAGACAAGATGTCTGCGAAAATAAAATCCTGAATGAATAGGTAAGGGGATTGGATTGTCCTTGGACTTTGGTCCTTTGAATTGAGCCGTAGGCATGAGGTCTCCGAAAATAAAATCCTGAATGAATCGGTAAGGGGATTGGATCATCCTCGGACTTTGGTCCTTTGAATTGAGCCGTAGACAAGATGTCTCCGAAAATAAAATCCTGAATGAACATGTAAGGGGGTTGGATCGTCCTCGGACTTTGGTCCTTTGAATTGAGCCGTAGGCATGAGGTCTTCGAGAATTGAATTATAGGACTGTATCGTCCCTAAACCTTGGTTCAAAAGGTACATGATAGGACTGGATTGTCCCTGGACCTCGGTTCAAAAGGTACATGGTAGGACTGGATCATCCTTGGACCTCGGTTCAAAAGGTACATGACAGGATTGGATCATCCATGGACCTATGTCCTAAAGAGAGCAGGATTGATCATCCTGTAATATGATTGTATGATGACAATGCTGATGATTGTATGATAACGATGCTGATGATCGTATGATGACGATGCTGATGATCGCATGATGACAATGCTGATGATGACGATGCTGATGATCGTATGATGATGATGCTGATGATCATATGATGACAATGCTGATGATGACGATGCTAATGATCGTATGATGACAATGCTAATGATGACGATGCTGATGATCGTATGATGATGATGTTGATGATCGTATGATGACGATGTTGATGATGACGATGCTGATGATCGTATGATGACGATGTTGATGATGACGATGCCGATGATTGTATGATGACGATGTTGATGATCGTGTGATGACAATGCTGATGATTGTGCGATAACTATGATGTTGATGTTCCAGTAACTAGTTGAGTTACTGATGATGATGTATTGAAGAAAGCTTCCGATGATATAGAGATGTATCATGATGTAGTCGATGACTCCTTACTCCAGCAGATACTGTTATAATATCCTTCTCATTAAGGGGGAGTGTTGAATATTGTAACTTCTAAGAATATTATATTTGTACATTATTATTCCGGAGATGTTTCATCCCTCCGAGGAAATTCTATTATGTATCCGGAGATGTTTATTCCTCCGATGGTTTGTGGAAACTAGGGTTATTAGACCCACCATGTGGGGGTCAGCCCTGAGTTTATATTTTAGGGGTTATTAGACTTCTCAAGTAGAGGTCGGCCCCATAAGGGTTTTGGTCAGTTGGGATCTAGTATAAATAGAGGAGAGGAGCTCCTCATTTGACACACACACACAACTCAGAAAAGTAGCGCACTTGTGTCTAGGAGGTCTATCTGGAAGATAGAGAAGGAGGACAAGTCTTGGAGCACATCTTGTATTTTGGTTGATCATCTTATTGAGGAAAGCTTTGCTGGGTTTTCTACCCCATGAGGGTTTCCCAGGGTAATTTCTGTGTCTATCTTGTGATTATGTTTCTTTTAGTGATCTTGCTAGTCTATTTGGTTTAAAACTTAACAAACACACCCCCGAGTATCCACATCTTGCATGCACTTCCTTGCATTGATCATAGGTATGTTCCACTACTTGGGACTAGTATGCTCGCTATTTGACACTCGCTCCCTCACTTGTTGTACTATAAGCAATTTTATTCTTTTTAAAGCTTTCCTTAGATATGAAAAAGAGCAAAAAAATCAAATATTCCAAAAAGTCAGATAGGATTATGGTTACTACTTCTTGTTGGCAGTTGTTGTGTCACCTTTGAATAGAGCATTCATTCCACTACATACATTATGAGTTGAGGCTATAGTTGGACCTTAGGATCTGTACTTGTTTCTCAATTTACTCCACCGATTGGTTAAGCTTCCAATCATTATCGAGCCCTTTGTAATGCCTCCTACATTACATAGTTTATGTCAAGTCTTTGCTTCCTGAGTCTATCCATCTGCTCATGCTCTTGTTCAAAGGAAGTCCTGAACCCAGAGTCGACCACTCCTTAGATCTCTTGACTATTGCATGTCGGCCATCCTTATTGATTCAGTTCATTTCACTTAAGTTCTTCCAAATCTTTCAGCATAGCTAGTGCCTCGTGCTGGTTGATGGGGGATGCCTTAATTCCCTCTTTCCAGTGAGTCTCGTTCCTTTGACTACAACCCATTTATTCCAGGACTTGAGGCTTAGAGTTTAGTTGAGTACCTTGAGGTTTGTAGTCATTAGTGGCAGGTTCTCTCGCCATCAACAGTTTTGGGAATACATCAATGACCCCTGATCGATGGATTCATCTTAGTGTTCAACTTCAACTCATCTATTCACACTCCGATGATTGTGCTTTGTGCCTTGATGCCCATTTTCATTATTGGTGGGTTATCTCGCATCTGTTAACGGTATACATCATTGACTGGTAATCAAACGATGTCACATCAAGTTAGACCCCAACTCCTTTATTCACTTGATGGGAATTGCACTGTCGAAGACTTTTGTAGAAGACCCCAGGCGATAGTGGCATTCAATATGCTACTTATGACTTTGACTTTACATCTCAGATATCACCTCTTAGATATCAGCAATTTGCACCTCCAGTTTGCACTAGTTGTTTCCTTTTCAGCAGGAGACCATATCTTACTGTAGAGGGATCATGGTAATGATCACTTATGACATGTATTCACTATGTACTACCTGTTCATGGCCATTGTATCAGATTGTTGTACTATACTGACATTTATTCAGGGACACTATTGTATTATGACAAGTGAGTTGTTCTTTCCACTTGTGTCTCCATCACTCCACTTCTGAGTTTTATAATGTATTTCATCAATCGTAGCATCAGTCTTTGACCTCACACATTAAGGGGCATCCGTTACAACGTAATCTTCCACCTTGTGAGCATCAGCATTCTTTGGTGTGCAGGATCCATTTCACTGACTCAAAACCATTTTATATCCTACATACACTATTTTTACCTGTTTTTTTCCTTGTATGCTAGCTGCATCAGTATAGCCAGCGTAGCCGCAAGTTGCATCACTATAGCCCGTGAGTAGCATGTAAAATGGTAAAAATCACTAGTTTATTACTTTGTACTCCCAAAAAGCGGTTATTGGGTGACCTTTGACTCTCCATCTTCCCAAGAAATGTCTCGATGTGTCCTTTCAGTTACCTTTGAGAGGACTATATATTGAGCACATATGGATTATGGACGGGAGGGGAAATAAGAGCAAGAGAACTCTAGTGGATTTTTTCCCTATCTTGAGTCTACGCTCATTGATCCTTGTAGTTCTGAACCCCTTATGTTCACCTTCCAAACTCCTACCATATTTTTAGTTTGCCATTCATGGAGGATTGAAGTGGTGGAGGCACAAGTGGATTGATCCACATCTTGGTTCAGATTGGTTTCCGGAAAGAGGTCGTATCACATTGTACTTCTTCTTGTTTATTAATAGAAATACTCATATTCTCGTCCATTAATGTTGTAAATGTTGTTTATCTTACATTGGGTTGCATTTACTTGTTATATCATGGGCCATTGCTATTGATGATGTTAATGTCGTTTATATATTATATGTACTTGTTGTATATTGGTTGTCAAGACTAATTTGCAGATTCAAGTGCATGGATTGAAAAGCTCCAATGGGGATCTACATCAAACATTTGGATCGAGGTTGGTTACATTATCCATTATCTTAGCATTGCCATTTATAATAGCATAGTTCTAAGAATTGAGTTAATTTCTAGTAGTCAGCTGTCTGTAGTGGTCCCCCAAGCCATAGTGAGTTTTCTCCAATACAAGATCCTCATCCTCCCATTGTAGTGCTCTGGTTTTTACAGCAGAGCACTGTGTAAAATTTATGGTTTAATTCTCTACGTTTTAACTTTACCAGTTTATGGAAGTAAATTTCTAAGAATTGCAATGTGCCTGAATAATATTTAGTATAATGTCGTGTTTTCTTTTATCACCTTGCATTCGTAATTTAAAATAGACTAACATACTAATATTTTCTTTTCAACAGCATAAGCATAGGTTTCACACTCAGTAAATCAGTAAATAGCAGTAAACCAGAATATAGCAGTAAATCAGTAAATAGCAAGTGATGCATGTTTACAGTAAGTTTAAGCATAATAGTAAATAACGGAAATTACCTGATGCTGATGCTAACCGTAAGTTGTAGCAGGTTTTATAACCCCTTAGACAGCCAAACTGAAGTGTCCACCCTACCGACCAGCTATAATCTTGCTGGCCCTTGGAAATCAAAGGATTTCCAAGCCCCCGAGCCCACAATCTGATAATCCCGAGAGCAGTCTTTCCTTCTGTTCTCAAACTCTTTCTGTTCGCCAAACTTTCTGTTCTCCCAACTTCTGTTCTCCAAACTTCTTTTCTTTCCCAATCAAAAAAAAACCTCCCCCACCTTCAACCTTCTCCCCCTCTATATACATGTCCATCCTCGAGAAGACCTTGGGCTTCCTCCACCGCCCCAAAATCCCCTTCTCGAGCCCCTCAACACTTACTCCTATCACCAGTTCATTTATACACGGTTCTTTATTAAAATGTATAATTAATTACTCTCATGGAAAAGTTAGTTGGTTTTGGGATTGACGGTAGTAAGTATTTATTACGGTGGGGATTATCACCCAAAGGTTATCCGTTCGAAACAAGCTTCATTAAATACAAGTATATCCGCCGTCCTTGATATTTTAATGTTATTAATGTAATTAATAAAATATTATATAATTAGTTGCCCCCTTGTCAACTTGGACATGATGTGTCCTAATGATCCACCTTATCCGTCGAGGCTACTTTAGCTTGAGGTTTAAATTCCAAGATTAACATTGAATAATTAAATATCCATTTCCATCACATCACGGTTATTCCAAAAGGATTATCTTGTTATGGCTAACTTTGAAATGGAATTAATCACGTAATATTAATTTATAAATCAATATTTTAAATCTTACTTATATTGCATTTGTTACGATAGGGATATAAATGTTGCTGGAATATCATTTATTAATTAATAATAATAATTAAATCACCCTTTGACAATAATAAAAGGTGAATCAATCATAGTATTCTTAATTATTTGTTTATCACATGGGTACCCTATCATCAACATAGCATCCTTGTTATTATAAACAAAGCACTTGTGAGGGCTTAAACAATTTTACTAATTAATTAGACACTATCATTACCCTATTCACAACAGTTCTTCTATGACAATGTTAACTGACGATACTTGTCCTAGTTTATTATTACAATGTTTTCATATAATTACTAATTCACTTATTTACACATTGACAACCTAACCATTCATTACCTAAGTTGATTGATGTATCCTTAACTGAGTTATCTATGACATTTATACTACTATTCAAGCATGACAAGTATGTTATACACCAGTAATATTGTACACGTACAAGGTGTGCATGCATGGCCAGTGTATGCACATGTCGGACATGTACTATAAACAAACCCCATTCCGCCTATGCATACTTGCTAACTAACAATAGTATCTACCCCCATGCAGAAGAGCAAGCATAATCTATAGTATAATTACTTTAACATCCTCGGTTATTTAACAGTTAACCCTTTACGATTTAACATCATTGTCTTTATGTTTTACATTAGTTTAATCAATCAAGTACAGGAAGGGTTCCTACTTCCACTAACTCGGAATCAAGGAATACTAACCCCCCCAACAGTACTAACTAACACATCCTCCCATCATAACCTACGTCCAGCATCCTCCCTATCCTCCCTCTGCTAGTACAACAGTGGGTGTCGGACTCACCGATCTGACCACATAGAACTTGAGAGCGATAGCGTCGGCTGAACAGCGGACCTATCCTCCCCTAGCAGGCATCCGACAATCGTCATCACAACAACATGGGGAGCGTGTCTCAGCACGGCCCTCCCACGACCTCGGGTCTCATGGAAACACAGGGTGGGAAACACATCCATCCCTCTCAACATACTGGGCCTACGCCCTTATCAACTCATACTTGCTGCTATCGGGATTATCAGTTTGTGTTATCGTATCCTCCTTTGGCTGCTAAGGTTTGCTGTATGAACATGTTTTTCCTTTCCAATGTATATCAGATCAAGTAACTGGCTATCCCATAGCCCTTGTGTCCTGTAGGTTAGTGTTTTGCAAAATACAATTTATAGAAAGCATTTTCCATTGATCGCCAATTGATCCATTTTATCATTTTATTTCATGTAACCTTTGTGCTCATCATAGATACATATAACATTTCAATAATTCATATAAGAAGATGGTATCCACGTACCGAATCATATATTTCACATTTCATTAAGGAAAACATATAAACATATACTGCAATCGTAAAATAAGGAATCATATGATAATCATAACATCATAACTGCATAACATAGTAACATCATAATCATGGCGAAATCATAAGACAGAGTAACATCATATAATGAGGTCCAATATAGTTTACTCAGTCGAGCTGAGTTCGACAAAATATATAAGAAGTAAAGTATGGTGTGTCTAACTAATAAATATGCCGAATCAAAATATGGGCATTACATACACCCACCCTTCGGGAAACTTCGTCCCGAAGTTATGGTCAAAATAGTGAGGGAAAATCTCGACGCATGGTCTCTGCGTCCTCCCAGGTAGCAGACCCGGGGCTATACTTGTCCCATTGGACCTTAACTTGGTCCACATGGCGACTACGGAGTTGTCGAACCCTACGATCAAGTATACGTAATGGTTCGACCCTGAAGGTTCCCTCGTCCGAGACCTGCAATTCCTTCCAATGAATTTTGTGAGTCTCATCAGCTATGTAATGTCGTAATACAGAAACATGAAATACATTATGAGTTTTATGCAAGTGGGGTGGCAGCGCGAGACGATAAGCAACTGGTCCGATTTTCTCAAGAATTTCAAATGGACCTATAAAGCGAGGTGACAACTTGGTACCCTTCCCAAACCGAATGGTACTTTTATTTGGTCTGATGCGAATAAATACACGATCCCCTACTCCATAAGTTCTATCTGATCTGTGTGCATCAGCGTAACTCTTTTGCCTATCCTGTGCTTCCTTCAGCCGCTGCCTAATCTGTATCACTTGCTCCTCCATTTCCTGAATTAATTCAGGCCCAATTAAAACTCGATCCTCTAACCTGTCCCAACTGAGTGGTGTCCTGCACGGCCTCCCATACAATGCCTGATATGGTGGCATACCAATGGAGCTGTGATGACTATTGTTGTATGCAAACTCCACTAAAGGGAGATATTTCTCCCACTGTGTCTGCTGATCCATAACATACATCCTAAGCATGTCCTCCATCACTTGATTCACCCTCTCAGTCTGTCCATCTGTCTCGGGGTGATAAGCTGAGCTTAAGTTCAACTGTGTCCCTAATGCTGACTGCATGCTTGTCCAAAATCTGGAGGTGAACTTAGGGTCTCTGTCAGAGATTATCTTTTTAGGAACTCCATGAAGACGTACAATCTCATTTATGAATACCCTTGCCACATCTGTCACATCATAGGTGTCTCTGACTGGAATGAAGTGAGCACTTTTGGTCAGTTTGTCAACTACCACCAAAATAGCATTATGTCTCAGAGATGTGAGTGGTAATCCTACAACGAAGTCCATGGAAATGACTTCCCATTTAGTCATAGGAATATCATGCGGTTGTAGGAGACCGGCCGGATGACGATGATCTGCCTTCACTTGTTGACACTCAAGGCACTTCGAAACAAAATCCACTACATCCATCTTCATACCTGGCCAAAAGAAGAGTTGCTTCATGTCAGCATACATCTTCTTCACTCCCGGGTGGGCACAGTAATGTGATCTATGGGCCTCTCTAAGGATTGTTTTCCTGATATCACCTTCCTTAGGAACATACATCCTTCCCTGATACCGCAACAATCCATCTTCCTCAAGATGGTACCCATCATACTTCAATTCCTGTTCCTTTCCATTCTGAATAGCTGAGGTTACTTTTAGATACCAACTATCGCCCAATAGTTGTCCTAGTACCCTTTCCCTCAAGTCAACCTTCAAGGGAATTAAGGAGAAAAGTCTCGGCCTTCGGCTTAGAGCGTCTGCCACCACATTCTCCTTTCCTTTGATGTAAGAGATACCAAAGTCATACTCACTCATGAACTCACTCCATCGCCTTTGCCTAGCATTCAAATCCCTTTGGGTAAAGATGTATTGCAAGCTCTGATGGTCTGTTTTAAGGGTGAAGCTTCTACCAACTAGGTAGTGCCTCCATAATTTTAGTGCCAACATTACTGCTGCCAATTCTAGATCATGCGTGGCATACTGCTCCTCATGAGGTTTCAACTTTCGAGATGCATAAGCTATTACCCCACCTTCCTGCATCAACACCGCTCCTAATCCTTGCTTCGAGGCATCGGTGCATACCATGAAATCTTTATCCATGTCTGGTACCCGCAAGATCGGTGCACTTGTCAACAATCTTTTTAACTCTGAAAAAGCGGCATCGCATTCGTCGGTCCATTCATACCGGATTCCCTTGCGCTGCAAGGTGGTAATAGGTTTTGCAATTTTAGAAAATCCTTCCACAAACCTCCGGTAATAGCCTGCTAACCCCATGAAGCTGCGCACCTCATGAGCATTCCTTGGAATTGGCCAATCTTCAATGGCCTTTACCTTTTCTGGGTCTACAGAGATCCCTTCACCAGAGATGATGTGCCCCAAGTAGTGAATCTCTTTTTGGAAGAAGGAACACTTTGATAATTTACCATAAAGTTTATGTTCCCTTAGGCATGTCAAGACTAACCGCAAGTGTTCCTCATGCTCCTTCTCATTTTTAGAATAGATAAGAATATCATCTAAGAAGACCTGAACAAAGCGGTCCAAGTATTTTCGGAAGACCCCATTCATGAGGCTCATGAATACAGCTGGAGCATTGGTCAAACCAAATGGTACCACTACAAACTCGTAATGCCCAAATCGAGTTCGAAAGGCAGTCTTAGGAATGTCGCCTTCCTTGATCCTCAACTGGTGATACCCTGATCGTAAATCAATCTTTGAGAAGACTGACGCACCTTTCATCTGATCAAAGAGGTCATCAATTCTTGGTATGGGATACCTGTTCTTCACGGTGGCCTTGTTCAAATCTCTGTAATCTATGCACAGTCGCAGAGATCCATCCTTCTTCTTAACGAAGATCACTGGTGCTCCCCATGGTGAGATACTGGGTCTAATCAGTCCCAAATCTAGCAATTCTTTTAACTGGATCTGTAACTCACGGAGCTCTGGAGTTGTCATTCTATACGGAGTTTTTGAGATAGGTTCTGCACCAGGTTTTAGTTCGATTGTGAAATCGAGCTCTCTTTCTGGAGGTAGTCCTGGTAATTCCTTCGGAAAGACATCCTTGAACTCAGAAAGTACTGGGTAAGAATTCAAGGAAGGTCCTTTACTATCGCTCACGGCCTCCACTACGAACAACTGGCATCCTTGTCTTAGGCACCGCTTAGCTTTCACCATAGAGATGAAACGGAGGGATACCTTCCTCTTCAAGCCTTGGATTTGAATTGTCCTTCCCTCGTCATCGAGGCACAACACCTTCTTTGCATAGCAGTCTATGAAAGCTCTATGGTTTTCTAACCAATCCATGCCAATAATGAGGTCATAAGTCCCCAAATTGGTAACATAAGCATCCAACTTAGTGGTGCAAACTCCTAAGTCAACCCCACAACCTCTCACTTTAAGACCTACTGGTTGCTTAGTTCCTGAAGCCATTTCAACCAGTTTGAAATCATCGTGCTCGTAGGCTGCCAACCCACATTTATCTAATGCAAATGGTGAAATAAAACTATCAGTTGCTCCTGGATCAAACAAAATTTTAAGTTTGACATTGTTTACATTACCAGTGGATTCTACTACGGTAGACTGATGTTCTGCCTGGTGGTTATGCACCGCTGCATGAATCCGATGACTGTTACCCGAACTATCCATGGGTGCTTTTCCTTCCCTGTGCCTGCTGCTTGACTGACCCTTGGGACAGTCTCGCTGGAAATGAGGACCTCCGCATCCCCAACAAGAGAGATTGGGAGGGGCTTGCCTGTTGCTCGAAGGAATCCTCTGAGATGAGTTCCTTCCCCTGGTTCCTCTAAAACCCCTTGCTCCTCTATAGGAACTTCCCTGTGTACGTCCCTGGCTTTGGTGGGTTGCGGACGATGCCTGCGAGATTGAGTTAACTGAAGTATTACCCCTCGGTGTGAACCGGTTACCATAAGGAGGAGGTCTAGATTGTCCTCCCCTGAAGTAAGGACGTGATGCCTTCCCTGTAACATACTGATTGGTTCCTGTCAACTTACTACCCCCTCTTCCATCTGACATATCAGCTGCATAACGAGCATACTCAACTGCCATGGCAACTGAAGTTGGCTTCCACATCCGCACAGCAGCTCTAATCTTGTAGTTAAGTCCATACACAAAACGCTCTACCTGACAATCATCTGCATCTAGGTAAGGAACATATTTCACCAGTTCCATAAACCGAGATTCATACTCCTCCACTGTCTTGTCTCCCTGTACTAAGGCATGGAGTGCACCTGCCTGTTCTTCCTTGTAATAATTTGGCAAATACTTCATGTGGAACCTCTCCTCGAACAGTTCCCAAGAAGTTGTAAGAGGAGTAAGGTGCAACTGCTTCTCGAGGTCTGACCACCAATTCAAAGCATCACCTTTAAGCTGAAAGACGGCCATCCTAGCCTTGGAACTAGATGTGTACTCATTCAATGCGAAGCATCTCTTCATGCCTTCCAACCATGCCTCTGCATGCTTACCGGGTCGTCCTCCTGAAAACTCTGGAACTTTTATCTTTTGTAACTCCCTCGATATGTCCTGAAGCGGTTCCAGTCTTGGGCCATGTGCCCTTTCAGAGTTCTCTCGACTCACTTGAGTGGTTTCCACCTCGGCGGCCTTTTCCGACTGCCTGTTCATCGTGGTCATAATAGCCTCCAATGACCTCATTATGATCTGCATTTCTGGTGTTGAGGTTGGTGGTGGTGGTGTTGGCGGTGGCGGAGGTGGTGGTGACGGTGGTCGACCTTGACCCCGACCTCGACCTCTGCGTGTTGTTACCATGATAGTTCCTGAGTTTATTGAAAATAAAATCATGTCCTTAGTTGTTCAATCAAATACACGCGGAACTAAAATGTAGGTATTCATACACTTATACTTATGCATAAGAAATAACTTGCATCATGAGATAATAGATTGTCAGGATTAGCGCAGTAAAATCTATAGTCGTTTTTATTAAACAATCTTGTCATGGTGTTCAGCTCGTCGTGCTGGTCTTAATGGTGTCTTGTTTTTGACTTTTCGGGCCTCTTTCATCCCTTCGACCAGGAGTTGAAATCTCGGCAAAATTTTTAATATCTCTTATTCTTAGTTAACTTTAAACGTTACCCTTTAATCTAAACAACTTAATTAACAATAATTGTTTAAACCTTAACCAATCGCAGTTAAGTTTAATAAAAAAGAAAAAAAATTTTAAAATTCCTATAAAACATATTTTTAACAACATATGTTATAAAAGAAAATTAATTCTTGTAATACATATTTTCTAACAAAGTCTCAATAAGTTAAAAAAATTTTTATAAGACATGTATTCTATGAGAGTATATAACAATAAATTTTAAATTTTAATACAACACCTATTATAACAGAAGGTGAAATTAATCTTTATAATCAAAATATGAAAAATATTTAATTTTTACAAAACCTATATTCTAGGAGAATATATAAAATAATTTAATTTTTAATATAGCGTATTTTATGACAGGAAAGTAAAATTAATTTATTTTACGTATATTTTAACAAAACATAATTAAATTAAATTTTTCGTACAACATTTTTCTATCATAATATATAACAGTAATTTAAATTTTAATATAGCCGATATTATAGCCTTCGACATATATATTTTACAAACTATATACCAAACAGAACGTATATTTACAACCGTAGATTTTATTTTACCACGCGGCCTTTCACCGCCATGCAAAGGGCGAGTATGCATGAAGGACACGCGGTCTCTCCATGCAACCCACCGCCCTCGGAAAGTGGGGAAACCCTAAATAGGGTCAATCCCCAAGACGCGGCCATTTCTGCCCCTCTTTTCCATAGCTGTTCCGCTCTGCAACCATCAGCGAGCTCGACTCCATGGTCGGGGATACAAGGTTTGCCTGAAGGAGAGGGTGCGACTGGGGTTCCCGACTGTGTTCCCCGTTTTATGTTATTTCTTCTTCATTTAACCGTCCAGCCATAGAGAGCTCAGGGCAGCATAAATCAGACTGTGTTTACCAGTAGGGCCTTGGTTCACTGGTGAGGTTGACGTAGTATTAAGCTGCCCAACAGTGTTTTCACTCTCGTGTGGCCTGCTCACTCGAATGGCACATTTATTTAAAGGATGAGGCCAGGTGCAAGTCTCTTGGGTAATTCTGGCAGAATCGATACCCTGGCAGATAAGCCTACAGAAGTTCATGTTATGTGGGAAGATAAGCCTATTGCCGTGTTTTCTACAACTCTCAACATCGGAGCGGTCGTACAATAAAACCATGTTTCTCTACCATTCTAATCCATTTCAAAATTTGGGCAACGGACAATATTCACTTCAATAATCCTCAAAGCAAATGGAAATCGAGCGACTTACCTGTTGTGACAGATCTTCTGCAGTTCGAGGATTTAGGTTTACCTTCAAATGAGGGGGAATTTCCTGTAAGACTCTGCAATCTGCACCCTAGACTGCCTTGACGGCTTCAATTGCTTGCAGGATTTCCTCTTCCATTGCTCTGATGAAGAACAATGAAGACCACCCTCAGATCTTATCGACTCCGATTCGGACGGTTCGTGGGCGCAATGGCGTTGCTCTCGATCGTCTTTCTGAAGAAGGCAACGCCTGCGCACTCTAATTCCTCGTTGTCTTCTCCGCTGGAAAACTCGAAGGTGCCACCCTCATGTGCGTTCTGGGCACTAGGGCGTTGGCTTGGGCGTTCTCGGCACAAATGGAAGAGAGAGCTCCTGTGCTTAATCGTTTGGGTGATGCGTGGGCCGTTTGGGCTCAGCCGCTGGAGAGGCCCTTGGTCATGGACGATGGAGGATATGTGATGCATGGGGCCTTCTTGGCTCAGCCTGGTTCGCTGAGTAATCTCTCAGCTGTCGAGCGCTAGGTAAAAGAGAGAGCTCATGGATTGGGCGGTTGGACGATGAGTGATCCATGGGGATTTCTTGGCTTGGCACTCGATCCCTTGGTAAGCCCTCGGTCTTGGGCGCATTAACAGAACGAAGGACACGCCCTTGGCGTTCGCGCTTTGAGGATGGAGGTATGCGTGGAACCCCTTTGTCCCGGCACTCGGTCATACGATGAAAGGAATGCGATGGCGCTGGGTGATGCCTGTGAGCCCCTTAGGGTTTGGCCGTTGGTCTCTTGGTAGGCTCAGATCTGGAGTTGGAGGTACGTTCTCGTTTCGAACTGCCAGCGCCTCAAGACTAAAAAAACGAACTGGTTGGATTTACCGTGATATAAGGGATCCTGAATCTATTGCTGATCACATGTACCGGATGGCTGCTATGGCTCTTATTGCTGTGGATATTCCTGGTATCAATAGAGACAAGTGCATAAGGATGGCAATTGTCCATGACATTGCTGAAGCCATTGTTGGTGATATTACCCCTTCAGATGGTGTCCCCAAGGAAGAAGGAAAGCCGGAGAGAGAGGAAAGCTTTGGATGAAATGTGCGGAATACAGGGTGGAGGATTGCGAGCTTATGAAATACACCAGTTATGGAATGAGTATGAAGAGAATTCTTCTCCAGAAGCAAAATTTGTGAAAGATTTGGACAAGGTGGAAATGATTCTTCAAGTATTGGAGTATGAAACCGGTACTCATTCTAATCTCTTATTTTGATATCTTCTTCTCTATGTTTTGACAGGTTAAAAAAATTTTACTCTGTGCTTGTAAAAGAGGTTGCCCAGGTTTATTCATATGGGAATTTGAAATAGTTTCATGTATCTTTGTTTTATCTATAATTGTAATTTATTCTCCAAAGGTGCATGCTGATTATACTAGGATCCTTCATAATTGAATTTTTAGACTGTTTCTATTTAAAGCAAAGAGATTATTGAAGTGCTAGACAACTAAAAAAAATTTTTTTTTTCTTTAATTCGTGAGGTTATTTGTAGTGAATTCACGTACAAATCATTGTACAATTTTCAATCTGTTCCAGATGTCCTCAATTACTTGGAATTATATGTTTCACTTGATTCGGCATCAATCCTTCTTGTTAAGAAGTTGTTGGGCTTTGCATATCTACTTACTCCAAGGTTATAAATAATTATATTATTATTCCAAAATCAAAATTAGATTTTGTGAGCATTCTTAGGTATAGAAAAGATTCATCGGGCAATTATTAACATCATATTTTATTTCCAAGAGTATCTTGTAAATTACGAAGAGTAGTGTGTCTAGGTAGATCCTAAGGAGTTTTTTTTTTGTTGTGTCCTTGAAACAGTTCAAACAAAGCTGTGCACCTCTGTTGATGTATAACAGTTCAAACAAAGGTGACTTTGTGTGCATGGAATAACTTAAATAGCTCACTATTTTATTGGAGTGAGAAATTTTATTTTTTTTTTCATAAATGGACGGGAGATTATTTTTCTTGTAGTATAATAGCCCAGAGCTGTGTTATTTTACTTTTTATTATTATTTTTTTTTGAATTGAATAGATTATTATGTAAATGTTACATATCTATCTATATATATTTTTGATTCACCTGCATTGGCGAATGTTCCTGAGGCACAGCATAGCAGAGATAATTTTGCGTTGTTTTGTAAAAAGAGAGAGTAAATAATACTGTACAAATAGTGTTTTTTTTTTTTTTTTTTTTAAACCTACCATATTCTAGAAGCTTTCTTTATTATATATATATTTGTAATTGTTGTTATCGTTGTGCAGGTACCTTGAAGGATGACTATGGCTGGAGGTCAAGTAGGTAAATTATCAAGTAAAGTTTCTAGGTGAAGCATGAATAGGCCTGTAGGTTCAAGAGTCCGAACAAAGGCTCTGATACCATCTGTAGTGCTCTGGTTTTTACAGCAGAGCACTGTGTAAAATTTATGGTTTAATTCTCTACGTTTTAACTTTACCAGTTTATGGAAGTAAATTTCTAAGAATTGCAATGTGCCTGAATAATATTTAGTATAATGTCGTGTTTTCTTTTATCACCTTGCATTCGTAATTTAAAATAGACTAACATACTAATATTTTCTTTTCAACAGCATAAGCATAGGTTTCACACTCAGTAAATCAGTAAATAGCAGTAAACCAGAATATAGCAGTAAATCAGTAAATAGCAAGTGATGCATGTTTACAGTAAGTTTAAGCATAATAGTAAATAACGGAAATTACCTGATGCTGATGCTAACCGTAAGTTGTAGCAGGTTTTATAACCCCTTAGACAGCCAAACTGAAGTGTCCACCCTACCGACCAGCTATAATCTTGCTGGCCCTTGGAAATCAAAGGATTTCCAAGCCCCCGAGCCCACAATCTGATAATCCCGAGAGCAGTCTTTCCTTCTGTTCTCAAACTCTTTCTGTTCGCCAAACTTTCTGTTCTCCCAACTTCTGTTCTCCAAACTTCTTTTCTTTCCCAATCAAAAAAAAACCTCCCCCACCTTCAACCTTCTCCCCCTCTATATACATGTCCATCCTCGAGAAGACCTTGGGCTTCCTCCACCGCCCCAAAATCCCCTTCTCGAGCCCCTCAACACTTACTCCTATCACCAGTTCATTTATACACGGTTCTTTATTAAAATGTATAATTAATTACTCTCATGGAAAAGTTAGTTGGTTTTGGGATTGACGGTAGTAAGTATTTATTACGGTGGGGATTATCACCCAAAGGTTATCCGTTCGAAACAAGCTTCATTAAATACAAGTATATCCGCCGTCCTTGATATTTTAATGTTATTAATGTAATTAATAAAATATTATATAATTAGTTGCCCCCTTGTCAACTTGGACATGATGTGTCCTAATGATCCACCTTATCCGTCGAGGCTACTTTAGCTTGAGGTTTAAATTCCAAGATTAACATTGAATAATTAAATATCCATTTCCATCACATCACGGTTATTCCAAAAGGATTATCTTGTTATGGCTAACTTTGAAATGGAATTAATCACGTAATATTAATTTATAAATCAATATTTTAAATCTTACTTATATTGCATTTGTTACGATAGGGATATAAATGTTGCTGGAATATCATTTATTAATTAATAATAATAATTAAATCACCCTTTGACAATAATAAAAGGTGAATCAATCATAGTATTCTTAATTATTTGTTTATCACATGGGTACCCTATCATCAACATAGCATCCTTGTTATTATAAACAAAGCACTTGTGAGGGCTTAAACAATTTTACTAATTAATTAGACACTATCATTACCCTATTCACAACAGTTCTTCTATGACAATGTTAACTGACGATACTTGTCCTAGTTTATTATTACAATGTTTTCATATAATTACTAATTCACTTATTTACACATTGACAACCTAACCATTCATTACCTAAGTTGATTGATGTATCCTTAACTGAGTTATCTATGACATTTATACTACTATTCAAGCATGACAAGTATGTTATACACCAGTAATATTGTACACGTACAAGGTGTGCATGCATGGCCAGTGTATGCACATGTCGGACATGTACTATAAACAAACCCCATTCCGCCTATGCATACTTGCTAACTAACAATAGTATCTACCCCCATGCAGAAGAGCAAGCATAATCTATAGTATAATTACTTTAACATCCTCGGTTATTTAACAGTTAACCCTTTACGATTTAACATCATTGTCTTTATGTTTTACATTAGTTTAATCAATCAAGTACAGGAAGGGTTCCTACTTCCACTAACTCGGAATCAAGGAATACTAACCCCCCCAACAGTACTAACTAACACATCCTCCCATCATAACCTACGTCCAGCATCCTCCCTATCCTCCCTCTGCTAGTACAACAGTGGGTGTCGGACTCACCGATCTGACCACATAGAACTTGAGAGCGATAGCGTCGGCTGAACAGCGGACCTATCCTCCCCTAGCAGGCATCCGACAATCGTCATCACAACAACATGGGGAGCGTGTCTCAGCACGGCCCTCCCACGACCTCGGGTCTCATGGAAACACAGGGTGGGAAACACATCCATCCCTCTCAACATACTGGGCCTACGCCCTTATCAACTCATACTTGCTGCTATCGGGATTATCAGTTTGTGTTATCGTATCCTCCTTTGGCTGCTAAGGTTTGCTGTATGAACATGTTTTTCCTTTCCAATGTATATCAGATCAAGTAACTGGCTATCCCATAGCCCTTGTGTCCTGTAGGTTAGTGTTTTGCAAAATACAATTTATAGAAAGCATTTTCCATTGATCGCCAATTGATCCATTTTATCATTTTATTTCATGTAACCTTTGTGCTCATCATAGATACATATAACATTTCAATAATTCATATAAGAAGATGGTATCCACGTACCGAATCATATATTTCACATTTCATTAAGGAAAACATATAAACATATACTGCAATCGTAAAATAAGGAATCATATGATAATCATAACATCATAACTGCATAACATAGTAACATCATAATCATGGCGAAATCATAAGACAGAGTAACATCATATAATGAGGTCCAATATAGTTTACTCAGTCGAGCTGAGTTCGACAAAATATATAAGAAGTAAAGTATGGTGTGTCTAACTAATAAATATGCCGAATCAAAATATGGGCATTACACCCATGCTTAGCTCGATAGCATATTTATCTGCCCACGCCAAAGGAGGATCAACGTCTCAATGACCACATGAAGGAAACCAATGCCGTGGATGTCACCTACCCAAATTTTGAGACTATTTATTTTATTGCAAAAACATTATATTAAATTATAATTACAAAGTTTTGTAATTATGACCAAATTTGATCAAGGATGATTGTAATGACTGATTATTATTATTTAATAAATTAAAACAATAGACAAACACCCAAAGGAACTTTTAAATGAGTGTTCACTGACCCACTAGTAGGAATGGAAGTTGTTATAAGGCATGGGACAGATGTTAGCATTTGCACTCCACCACTAGTTGTTGGTTATGGGACAATTACCCCTAAATTTGTGGCATTATCCCCCAGGTGGGTGGAAGAGAGCTAATGGCTCATTAATGACTAGGTTAACCACTAAAAGGCTTAGGCAGCCTATATAAGGCAATTTCAATTGAGCAGGTAACTCTACATTACTTTCTGCAGAAATAATTCCTAAAGGGTATTAGGTGATCACTGAGAGATTCGAATAGGGAGGCTAAGTGTAAGTGCATTGTGAGGCTGTTGAAAATATTCTAAGAAGAGAACCAGAGGTGATGGTGCAGGTCTCTTTGACTGTTAAGTCTATATGACTGGATGAACTACTTTGTTGCTGCAATTAGATGACCTAAAGCTTCTACAGATTCGTCTTCCTAGTGGTTTAGTGAACAAGCTCGGGGGTCCTAAGGCAAGTAAATTGGTTGTCTTCAAGAATAGGTTGGGTGGAACAGGCTCCCTGGGTTGTTTGTTTCCCCTACATTCACCAAGTTCTACTGTTCTGTCCTGTTCATTTTCAGTTATATGTTTTTCTGCACTTGTAAGTTTAGTATTCACAGTTAATAGCATGCAGAAGTAAATGTTTTATTTTCTGACCTAAGCATGACTTTGTATAATGTTGGTTATGTAAGGGGGATGATTGATTAAAATATCTTCTCTATATTTTTCCCCATGCTGTCTTTTGCATAGTACTCTAGTATAGAGAAGGAGAAATTAAGATAGATGATTTGATAGGCTGATTGCCAAATAATTGAAGAGACTAATGTTGTTACCTTTCACATACCGTCAAAAATAAATATTACCTTTCTGTATAAAAACCTAGGTTTACACTTAAGTTATTTATTTCTTCCAGATTTCACCTACACTGCATTTTATTATCATTTTATTTAAGAAAATTAAAATATATTAGGTTCATTTCCTTCTTGCATCGAGATTCATGATTTAAAATTAGCATTTCATATTATAGGCAACTAAATAATTTCCTTTATCTAGCAGTTAGGAAATAAGTATCTCATTTCTGCATAGAAATCTAGGGTTTATATTCTGGAATCATCTACTGTATTTCAAAATACATATGCATGTTAATTTTTGTTTCATTCATAAACTGTAAAGAACTATAATCTTAGTTCATTTCTTCATCAAAAAATTTCAAGGCTTAAACTTAGAACTATTTCTATTATTTAAAACAATTTGTTCTATCTCCATTTTTGCAAAATAGAATTATATTAGGTTTTATTTCTTTAAACTTTCATCGTTCTACTAAAGACTAATTTCCCAAACCTTGCAAAGTTTGCAAATAGTCACATTCTGTTTATCTATTAAAAATCCTAAGACTATGTTACAGTCAGTTAGAGCTCAACACTTGGAAACGCAAACATCAATTTATTACTTTTAAATTGCAAAAGCCAAAAAAAATTATCGTTCAAACTATTACATACACATTAGCTATCTATACAAGACATAGTTGTAGACAAGAGTCATAGGATTTTGTTTATGAACCACATTATCTTAACCAATAAAGATTCAATACCAAAACTGTGTCTTAACACCATTCCAAACTTTACACAAAAAAGATCACAGAGTTTCACTTTTATAACACAAGTTAACCACGACTTTCGGCCAAATTCATCAAAATATTTCCTAGTCAAACTATCATTTTATATAAAATTAGAAACCACTTATGTTTTATTGAATATGTAGTTCCATTATTCCATTCAAAAAAACAAAAGTACAAGTATCTTCGCACAGAAACTATTATAAGTTATTTTCAATGCAAAAATCAGACTCTTATTATCTTTTAAACATCGAAAAACAACACCCTTCTTATCCACGCATAAACAACTTAGTTCATGACTCTAGACTTTCATCAAAACACTATCTTGAATTCCCAAACATCGACGAAGTAAAACTCATACATTGCACATAAACTATTTAAAGTTTTAATACTAATTCTTCCATTAGAATCGACCTAGGGTTTATCCCCTTGACATTTACATTTTAAACAAGTTACATTTCAATAAAAATCACAGTAAAACACTGCAACGCAGAATAACAAGACCAGCCGAGGATCTCATCCTCCAAGTCTTGGTCTTCTGGTTCTTAAAACTTTTCACCGACCAAACTTTGCCAAGAACCTTTTACAACCTAACATCATTCATCAAGCATTGACCCCGCCAGGCCAGGAGAACCTACGAGGGAGGAACCACCGAGGCTTACCAAGTTAGTAGAGGAACAGTATTCCACCAAGCTTTCAAACCCTGTAAAATCTCGATGAAGATTGCACCTTCTGGTCATTATGGTCAACACAAATATTATGGTCATTTATCATTAATTGAAAAACATTACTTTATTACCGTAGTTTCTGGAGTAAGAGACATCATAAGCAAACAAAACTGATGAAGTCATCCATCAATTGCTTCGAAAAAGTCCCAATTCTGAGAAACTCAGTTTCTTTTTGCATGACAATCGAACCTTGGTTCAAATATTTCAACAAAAACCCTGATTAGCTACCACAACTGTAAATATGGCTTGGCTCTACAGCAAGACAAATACCTGGAACTAGTATGTTCTCCCAACAGGTCCAAGGTTCAAACTCGAGGAAGGAGTTCTCCAAAATACAAACTACTGAACCCTACATTGTAGTAGGTGATCGGCCTCTCCTCCATACCACTACCAAAGAAAAATGAAAGTTTTGAAACCAACTGGATGCAAGTCATAACGAAGGACTAGGGTTTAGAACTCAAAGCCCAAGAACAAGTGAGATGGACAATGGAGATGTTTCCAAACCGGCACATCGAGAAATGGGCAACCACTGCATTAAACTCTTATTTAATATTACATCTACCATGATGCCAGCCCTGTCGACCAAGTATCAAAGTAATGTATAGCTCGGAACAATAGTAGCATTCAGATTCACTATCACGTGCATTACAGCCACGATGGAACCCATTTGGAAGTCCACTCAACATTGAAGGCAGGTGATATCAATGCCTGACTTGATACAAAAACCTGCCAACACGCTAAACATTCAATGCCTATACCTTATCACATCGCAAGACCAGTTAGGGTTTGCAACATACTAATTCTTTGCATTTTTTCCATGTCTAAAGTCGACATTTGTTTTTATAATACTTTCCAAAGGTTTAATCATAGAACACCAAGTTATTATGTTTTCATAGTTTACTACCAATATAGATCGCATTCATAAAATGTATTCAATACTTAAGGTATAGTTAGGATTCCATATTATACACATCGTAACATTAGTTCATATTGTTATCTCTAGTTTACAAGGTCCTATAACGTATATAATCTTTAAATAATAAAATAGAAAGGTTTAATTCCCATAGTGTAGAAATTTCACATTAGAAGTATCATAATATGATGCTAGTATTATAATAGACATTGCTATTTTAGCATAAGTTCTATATGCACTTATAATGGAGAATTATAGGAGCTACCATAGTTATGCTGATAGTTGTGAGTTAAAATCCACGCACTAAAATAATATTGGGATCAAGTTTATTAATATAAAACAGCGTATAAGTTGAAATATTCACATAGTGAGTTGTCATGTTATTACCATTTCAGGCATAATGGCGAAATGACGACAGAATTTTAATAGCACTAATAAGCTTGTAAACTAGCACGTAGACGAGAAGTAGGACAAAGATCCATACCTTCATTAACTTTCATGCAAGAAAGTACTTAGTGTTTTTCACAATACATTGACAATGAATTGAAAAACATATTTACTCTTAAATACTTGAATTGTCGTATTCTTCTTACTTGCATTTCTGCACAGTGAAACATGTTCAAATGCTTTAGCTAAACATAGCTAAGTAAACCTCATGGTACCTTGTAGGACCCCTTCATCACCATTCAAAAGCAAACTGTCAGTACCTTATCAACAAAATAGATCACAGGATAAACTTAACTACAACATGTAGATTACAAATAAACACAAGCAAAACTAATGTTGTTTTAGTTTTAAAGAAGTATTATGTGTTGTTATAGTTAAGTTGTTATTTAGTTAATAGGTTTAACAATTATTTTATTTCCGCATTAGCAATTTCAGTATTTATTGCTACTTTTAAAATTTTTAAATTTTTGTGAAATTTATGAGATGTTACATGTGGTATCAGAGCTCATGTTCAAACTCTCGGCCTGACAAGGTCTAGAGAACACACAACAGAAAATTGTTATGATAACAAAAATCATTACTAATTAAATTATTTTGTCATACAAAAATTTGTTTTCTAAGTTACGGGTATGGAAGGATCAGCTGAACAAATGGAGGACATATTTCAACCAAACAGTAATAGAACTGGACAACATTATGAAGAAGAATTCCATGGTGAATTGAATGACAATTCATCAGAATTGTTACGTGCATTTCAGGAGTTAAAAGAAAAACTAAGATATATTAAACAAGAAAATGAGAGAATTATGAAGGCACAAGAGGAACTTAACCAGGTACTGTTCGATCAGTTTCCAACTGATGAACAGGATAGAGGGATTGAAAATACCTCCAAAGTTGAAGACTTACCTCATCAAGACAAGGGTAAGAAAGTGAAAACTGATGATAACAGTTCAACATCATCGGGAGCTGCAAATGAGATACGTAAAAAGAAACGTAATTATTCAAGTGATAGTAGTGAAGGGGATTATGAAACAAGAAGAAAAAGCCATAAACAGTATGAACATCTTTCTAGGGAATTCAAGAAAATCAAACCCCCAATCTTCAATGGTGAGACTAAGAAAGGAGAGACAATTGAAGCATGGTTGTCCAACATGAAGAAATACTTTCAAATCTATGATTATTTAGAATCATTGAAAGCAAAGATGGCCATATACAACCTAATAAGGAAAGCAGACATTTGGTGGCAGGACATCAAAAGAGTGAAGGGCATCAAGGACAAAGATGTGAATTGGAGCACTTTTAAACGGTACTTCAAAAAGCAATTCCTATCTGAACAATATTATGAAGAAAAATCCGTGGAATTTTATGATTTAAAATTGGGAACCATGAACATGAAAGAGATGAACAACAAATTTCTAAATTTGCTAAGGTATGTGCCATATCTTGTGGAGGAAAAACCAAAGATTCAGAGATATCTGAGTTGTCTACCTTTAAACATCAAGGACAGAATAAAGTATGACAATCCAAAGACCTTAAAAGAGGCCATGAGGAAAGCAACTTTCTGCTATGATACAACCGAAAAAGAGAAGGGATATCTAACTGGAAAAATCATAAACCCAGCAACTTTGAGCTGAAAATGAAGAATTTCAGGTTCAATGGGAATTCTAGTTTTCACAAGAAAAACTTTCCAAATTGGAATTTCCAAGGAAACAGTCCCAAAAATAATCAGCAGCAGAATTTTACAACTCCTAGAAATATACCCAATGCTACTAGAACTAATGAACAGAGGACACCTATAAATTTTTTTGAGTGTCAAGGTCCTCATTATGCTTCAGAATGCCCCAAAAGGAAGCAAACAGCCAATAATATTCACTCCATACAAGCTGAACCTACTATGGGAGACTTGGCAAGAAATATGCCCAGAATTAATGTAGCTCTAGACAACAGGCAAGCGGAGCATCAAGTCTCTATGGTTGAGATTGAAAGTATGCTACAAAACCACTCAGTTTCTACTTTGATTTATCCAAGTGCTAGCCTAAGTTATATATCTCCTCATATTGTAGAAAATCTTAATTTGAAAACAAAAAAAATTTAATAAATCCTAGTTAGTTAGACTAGCAACAGGAACAAAAAGAAAAGTGTCTGATTTTGTTGAAAGTTGTGTTTTATCTATGAATCAGTTAAAGACACGAACTAAGTTAAATGTTTTACCTATAGGTTCCTATGACATATTTAATTGGAATGGACTGGTTAGAAGGCCATCGTGTTATTTTGAATTGTTATGAGAAAATTTTTACTTATCTAAATGATGAAGGAGAAATAGTAGAAGTAAAGGTTATTCCTAGAAAGATATCACTTAGACAGATTTCATCTAAGCAAGTTAAAAGAGTAGTTAGTAAAGGATGTAAGATGTTCATAGTAAATGTAGTACATGAAGAGTCAATTACAAAAGAGGACAAACTGAAACTAGAAGATATACCTGTCCTAAACGAATTCCAGGATGTTTTTCTAAAAGAGAATCCGGGGTTACCTCCGAAGATAGATCTAGATTTTATGATTGAGTTGATACTGGGTGTGGTACCGAACTCCAAAGCTCCATATAGGATGAATATACTGGATTTAAATGAGTTGAAATCACAGTTGAAGGAACTGATTGATAAAAACTATATAAGATCCAGCGTGTCTCCTTGGGGAGCACCTGTTATATTTGTTAAGAAGAAGGATGGCACTTTAAGACTTTGCATAGATTATCGCCAACTGAATAAGATGACAATCAAGAACCGATACCCATTGCCCCACATAGACGATCTATTTGATTAGCTACATGGAGCAACGATATTTTCAAATATTGATTTAAGGTCAAGATATCATCAAGTTTGTGTGAATGATGAGGATATTTTTAAAACATCCTTTAGAACTCGATATGGACATTATGAGTTTGCATTCATGCCATTTGGGTTGACTAATGCCCTGACAGTATTTATGTGCTTAATGAACAATATTCTGCACAAATATTTGGATAAGTTCGCCATTGTGTTCATAGATGACATTCTGGTATATTCTAAAACTGTGGATGCCTCGGATATCGTAGCATCAATCAGAAAGGGATTCTCCCCGAGAGATGGTCCCAATTAGACTATCTCCCGTTTGGTGTAGGGAATCCGTCCGGTTAGCGGTTCCGGCAACCGTGGGTTTGGAGTTTAAATCCAATTCTACCGGTTATGGCCCGATCCACCTTTCTTTTGGGTTTTATGTCTTTTAAATGAGATGCAAGTGCCTAAATTACATTCGATCTAGATGCAATTAAAATAGCTCTAAGTCTAGGAACCGGAGTAAATCTACCTATCCCTGCAGAGAACACGCTTAAGGGATGAGCAATCAACTGTAACAAATAACGTAAGGAAAGAACAAATAGCTGTTAATTCTCACAAGTAAAGCTACAGCAAGATAAATATCTTTAGAAGATAGCTTCTAATTCAACATGGAACTCATCTATTGCTCATAAAACAGAAAAAAGCAAAAAAATTATTTAATCTACGTAGCAAGAATAAAGAAATAGATCTAAATGTAACAAACTGAAATTAAACTTAAAGATCCCTGCAAGGAGCAATTTAAAGGCATGAACAATGAGCCACATGAGTTATCCTGAAGAAATAACAATTAGCCATTTGATCTAGAAAATAAATCTACAGCAATGATAAAGACATCAGCAGGTAGCTCCTAATTTAATGTGAAACGCATTCATTGTTCACAAAATAGAGAAAATCGTATGCACGGGGAGGAGCAAAATCATTAATACAAAGAAATAGTTCAGATGGTAAGAATGATCTCACATTACAGAACAGCAGTCATTAGAATAGTCCAACATACAGCCGTCCAACATCCCATGCAAAACGTCCATCTCCCGTGGCTTCTATTAGAAAATTCAATTTTACAGGCCCGATACAAGATAGCTCGTATGGGTTTCAAAATTTCATTCCCTGCCGAAAGTCCTTATCTATTCTTCCTAGCTACTATTTATAATTACAATTCTGCCATTTGGGTTGCCACCTAGCACCTTCCACCTATCAATTGCAGGAGTTTCTTCTATAACCGGCCACCAAAAAATGACCACTTCTTTTACAAAATTGTTTTGACAAAAAATAGGGACAGCTGTCCCATGGCTTACGCCTTACATGTTTGAAAGTTTAACAGAATATACATAGAAGAAATAATGTTAACACCCACGCTTTCCCTGCTAGACACGTGCTTGGCTGAAGAGGGTTGCTCAACTGAATTCAATTTATTTCATTCCTGTGCGTGAGATTCTGCTGGCAGAGGGTCTCCCAAGTTAATTGTTGCTGATGCTGCGTGGGAAGAGACCCTCGAATCCCCTGCTGATGCTGCTTCTAATTGGGAAGGGGGGATTGAACTGGCCATACTTTCTGCCATTGCTAGGGAAGAGGTTGCTGGGAGAGAAGATCCTGGATCTACTAATGCTCCTGCGGCTGCTGCAGCTTTCCTGTCCTCCTCTGCTATGTAGCTGTACCACACACCTGTGTCCCTTATGACTATGTTTGCTGCAGCAGGGAACAAGATTTTCTGAGAAGTCACATTCTTCCCGAGCTCTGCCTTAATGCTTTGAACTTCTGCTACTGCAGCTTGATGCACTTCCTTCAGCAGATGGTTGTGGAGTGATGATGAACCAATATAATGTTGGAGGTCATCAATAGCCAGGACATAAATCCTTTTCACATACTCCATTTGAACGCCTAGCTCTTCCTTTAGCTGAGACAACCGCTGCTCCTTTTCCGGAAAGTCCTCTAGGGTCTGAGGGAAACTCAATGTGCATTTGTCATGGACTCCTTTGAGCTTTTGGTATAGACTGTTAATTTTATCTGTTGTTCTCTGCACACTGGTTATCAGCTTATTGGCACAGTTCCTGCCAAACTCCAGCAAGGCTATGTCTTCATTAAAATCGTCCACAGCTTTAAATGGAAGATGCAGGGGGAAACCCCCTTTCCCTTCTCTCCATGCCATCTGACTTATGATATTTTCCTTGACACGGGTATTCTTAGCTTTGAGCCTGTGGGCCTCCGCATTAATTTCTTTTAATCTGACTATCATGACCTTGAGCTTGCAAACCTCGTCAGTGATTATCTCCTGCGTGTCATTTATTTGCCTCAGGATGCTGCAGGACAGCTCATGGAAGGGAGACATGTCCATCATTTTGCTCTCAGCCAGCTCTAACCGCTCAGCTAATGTATGCTTGTCTGCTTCTAGCTGAGAAGCCTTTTCTTCCGCTCCATTCTTCTCCGCTTCTACAATCATTATTTGGAGTGTTAGCTGGTCCTTTTCCTCCTCCAGCTGGCTGTACTTGTTTGACAGCTCCTTATGTTCAGCGTACAAGCAATTATACTTGTTCACTGCCAGATCTCTTTGGGCTTGCTCATTAGCCACAGTTTGTTGTAGCGTACGAGCTTTCTTCCTTGTCAATTCATTATCTCTTACCATCACGCCTACATTGGCCAGGGATGCTTTTGTCGTTGCTACAGCTGCGGTCGCCATAGCAAAGGGATCTTGGTCCGTATTCTGCATTATAGTGACCTCTCGGTGGGTAACGATGTCTTCATGGAAGGGACTTTTGATCCTCTCTTCTGATTTGAGGACCATTGCTTTTTCTTTTCTTTTCATAGACAAACTCATTCCACTTGGACAGCGTACGCTTTCCTGATGGAGTGTACGGGACAATTGGTCGGTTTATGATGTCTATGTCTTCCTCTGCTGGTGAGGTCCGGACTTCCTGAGCAGGGTCTCTCCTTTATTTTGGGCACCAGAGCCACCTGCTTGAGAGGTGTCTATTTCCATGTCCTGTATACCGGATCCACCTGCCCTGGCATATTCCCTTGTCTTCAATTCTTCTTCCGCCCTTTTTTCTGCCTCAGCCTGCTCAGCTTCAACCTCTTTCTGATTTTGGGCTTCCTCAGCCTCTTTCTTCTTTTGGGCTTCCTCAACCTCTTTCCACCGTCTTTCATTTTCAGCTTCTTGCTGCTTTCTTGCTTCCTCAGCTTCCCGCTGTAACCTTGCTTCTTCTGTTAATCTGAGCTCTTCCTGAGCTCGGGCATCCTCAGCTTCTTTCTCCTTTTGCTGGCTGGTCTTCTGGGCCTTGGTTGAGCTAGAGCTTGCTCCAGTGCCTTGGCGACAGATTCGTAGCTCAGCCATGTTGCTGATGCCTCTGAATGCCTCTTCCTCGGCATCAGGATAGTGGGAGTACTCGAAGTGAGCATAGATATCCTTACAGTGCTCAGCAACTCTTCCCTTTCGGTCATTCCTGTGGAAGATTACCTCACTGAAGTGGAAGGCTTTCAGCTCTTGAACAAATTCATCGGCCGAGGCAACCCCTGAAAACTTGTAAGCACCTATGCAGAAAGGTAGGGGGGGAAAGGAAGCCTTATGTTGTTTGTGGAGCATTGCTCCAATCCCATCCAGGAAAAGTTGTCTTACTGCTTCTTTGAGAACCACATAGTCTGTGGCATACTGCGGAAAGATGTATGGGGGCTTAGTCCCTCCAAACATTCTTAGGTAGGTACCTTGCTCTGAAAAGTAAAAGTCCCCATAATCCTCAAGGACTTCCAAATAATTTTCTGACAGGCAGTTTGGTTCTTCCTTGAACATTTTCTCGTATAGGGGCATGATGAACCCCTCACAGATGAGTTTGTAGCTGGGCTTGTAATTCTGAGCCCACAACATCTTGAATGCGATATAGACCGGGGCGGTGGCCCTATCCCATGTGCAACCCAATTTGGGGAAGTCTATCTTGGCCAAAATACAATCAATCAGATATGAGGACATGAAAAATTTAGCCTTCTTCAAGGCTAGTCCTTCTTTAGCAGCAATTATCATCGAGGCCAAACTGTCTGACAGGATAGTGGCCCAGTCAAACACAGTTCCCTTGAATGCCACGTAGTGGATGATAGGGATCCACTGAATCTTATACACTGTGCCATCAGGCATGCCGAAGATTCTGCACAACATTAAAGCGATCAATCTGAAAGGAGCTCTCAGATTCTGTACGTCATATTCATCACTCCCTTTCTTTCTCAAATGTTTGCCCGCCATTAGTAGCTTCTTGGCCATATCGACGTTATTCATTTGGATCAACCATTCGTCAGTCAGAGCTTGTTGGACACGGGGAAATTTGTAGGCTGCCGCAATATACATGGGTTGAAATGAGGCAATAGCCACTTTCCCGCTATCATTTATCACTCTCCCTTCAGCATCGGCATGTTGGAGTATCCATCCGATCACTTCAGCACAGGGGAACAGCTCAGGGCAGATAGTGGCTCTAGTTATGCCTGAGGCTCTGATATTAAGATAAATCGGTGCTTCCTCTAACAACATATCTGGGATTTCTTGGTCCCGGATCATTCTGTAGATGTCACCCCATCTGATTTCAGGAGGGACACCGGTGGTGCACCTAGTGTCCTGGAGTGAAGTTTCAGTTTTGAGTGGCGTAGGCTTCTTTTCTGTCATCTTAGCCTTCTTCTTACCGGTTTTCAGCATCTTGACTTACCCCTGATAGCACCCATATACAAGTCATCATGATATTGAGAAACATACTGTGAGATTTTAACAGAGAGCATCATTGTTTTGATATATGAATGAGATAAAGAGCAATGTGAAGCTGTGTACTTAGGAGGCACAATACATCATTTCAATATCAAATACAAATTTAAACATTTGAATCTTTTAAAGGGGGAAGCTTTGGGGTGTTCCTGAGAGGATAGGTGTGTCGCGGCAACAGTCTACTCTCAGCCCGGCCCTAGGAGAAAGGGTGATATTTGTTTTAATAGGGACACCATTATAAATCTCAGCCATCTTAATTCTTTTAAAGGGGCAGGCTCAGTATGCTCCTGTGAGGATAAGCGCGCTGCAGAAGCAACCTGCTTTCGGTTTGGCTCTGGGGAAGAGGGTGATTTTCGTCACTTCTACGGTTTGAAAGGCTAATGGCTAGGAAGCTCGGGTTAGAAGGACTCTGTGACAACAAAGGAGCCCCTTTCGCACTTTCGACTCGGTGAGGGCTTTGAATGCTATTGTCACTTACGACACTTGCCGAGGTGCTCTATGGGAAGCTCTAGTTCGAGCGAGGGTGATGGCGCCGGAGACATACTGACGGGAAAGGCTCGGGTGGCCATGGTTTCGGGTTTCGGCTCGCGTAACTTGAACGCTCACGGGATTTGAACAGGGGTAATGGCGCCGGTTCCTAGGTTTTGACTTGGGTAGAGGGCATGTTGGGACTGAGGTTTACGGAAAAGCCCGGGGTTTTACGTCCTGAGCTTTCGGCCGGGGACATGAAAAGCCTATGGGGCCTCGACAGTTTTTTCACACAATGAGGCACGCGGCCCGAGGATTAAAATGGAACAAGTTTAACTGCCCGCACCAACTGTCTCTACTCAAAAAAAATGTTTTAACCAATGTCTGTTTTATATGATGAGAACTCCATTCAACTGCATTTGACAGGCAAAACATAGCCCTTAACGGGTGTTTTGCCCGTCAAAATCCCACCAAAACCCATCGTTTTCAAACAAAAGACAACCCAAAAGCAACTGGAAACCGTAAAAGGGGCGAATTTCAAGGTTAAAATCCTACCTGGCACCGTGGGGATCACTTGAACGAGGTGGCCGCGAACGCGGATGAGCGAGGTGAGCTGGAGCGATTTGCACGGCGTTCCACGTCGTTTGCCAATCGAAAACAATGGTGTATTGGCTCGAGCCCCCCACCGTATATTTATAAAAGACAGGCACGTGCGAGCATTTAGATTGGTAGTTGGCGCAATTAAAATGCGGCTTAAATACGCCGCCCATTGCGGTCACGTCAAAATGTTTCGATTTCCGTGCGACCACCATTCGCGGGACCACCTTGCGAATCATACCCGCTGTTGCAGAAGGGTTCAGGGAAAGTTTCCGCCGTTTTGGGGCGCATCGCGGAAGGGAAACTCGAAGCCTTCCGCAAAAGAACCCCGCGTTGCGGACGGATAACGCCAAGGCTTCCACCGTTTCGGGATCTATTTGCGAAGGGCTTCCGCAAATCCAAAAGTTTCTAAGTCTCACGGGGTTTCGGGACGATATGGCGAATGCTCCCGGTAGTTTTGGAAGGGAAACTTGAAACTTTCCGCGGTTGCGGGCGGCTTCTTGGAATTGTTCCGGAAGGGCCTCATCCTTTCGGTGTTTCGGCAAGTCAGGGCGAACTTTTCGCAGTTTCGGGCGCAAAGGCTGAAAGATTCCGCGAAGCTTCCTTGGTTCATTTCACAAAGTTCCTTAAAAAAAAATCTAAGTTCTTTTCACAGTTTCGGAAGAAGTTCGCGAATTTCTCCGTGGTATTTCGGAAAGATTTTGTGGATGGCTTCTGCCGTTTCGGAAGGAAAATCCGAAGGCTTCCGCAGGTTTTCGAAGTTTTTCTAAGTCTCTTTTCGGAAAGCTTATGTGAATGACTTCCCTTGCTTCGGACCACTTCGCTGAATTCTTCCACCGTTTCGGAAGGATTTCATCAGAAGCTTCCGCGATTTTAACAAACTATTCCAACTCTTTTTGGGCGTCTTTCCCAAGTTCTCCCACTGTTTCGGGAAGAAAACCGGAAGGTTTCCGCAATTTTCGGGTGGAGAAGCTCTAAGGATTCCGCAACTTCAAAGAAAAAACCTAAGTCTTTTGCCAAAGTTTCGGGAGATTTGACGGAAGGCGCTCACCGTTTCGAACGGAAAGAACGAATGCCTCCGCGACTGCGGAAAGTTTCAATGAATGGCTCCGCCGTTCAGGAAAGAATTATCCAACGGCTCCCGCAACTTTCCAAAGAAAATTGCTAAGTCTCCTCATAGCTTTGGAAAGAATTCGTGAATTCCTCCGCGGTTTCGGGAAGCTCACGCGAGTGATCTCCGGAGGTTTCGGGCGGTTCCCTTAAATTGTTCCGCAACCTTTTGGGAGAACATTTCAAGTTCTTTTCGAGAGGATTTGACCACAGCTCCCGCCGTTTCGAGCAAAGCTTTTAAAGCTTCCGCGGTTGCGGAAGGTTTGAGCGAGCCACTCCACCGTTTCGGAAGGATTTCACAAGTGCTCCTGCGTTCTTCCAACAAAAATTTTCTAAGTCTTCCTTTGAGAAGCTTATGCGAGCGGCTTCCGCAGTTACGGGAAAAAGCTTGAATTGATCCACCGTTTCGGAAGCAGAATCATTTCGGGAGGAAAACTTGAATTGTTCCGCAGAAACAAAAATCGAAAAGTCTTCAAGTTTTACTTCGGAAGGCTTAGACGGGCGGTTTATGAGATTGGCCTCTGCCATTTCGGAAGGATAGCCCGAGAGCTTCCGCGGTTTATTCGACGAGAGTTTTCTAAGTTCTTTTGCGGGCGTTTAAGCGAGAGGCTTCCTCCACTACGGGGGTTTAGCAAATTGCTCCGTGACTTCGAGAAAAAACTTCATTGAAAGATCTTCTATTTGAGAGTCAAAATCTTCTTGCAGCCTTGGAGTTTCTCATGGCGAGACTCTTTGCTTAAAAGCAAAGATAAAAGCTGGAAAAAAAACGTTTAAGGCAGTCTTTCTAAAAAAAAAAAAAAATAATGGAGGGGCCCCATATGTGCAAAATTTTGGGGGGAGTGTTGCTTCAACAACAATGGCGAGTCACTGGCGAACACAGATCTTTGAAAAATTCCTCCTCATGGTCCGAAACCTCATCAAAAACATCCATCTTGGCTGCACTACTCGGCTGAGCACTTTAAAGTCATGTGAGGGGAAGGAGGCACTTTAACTGCTAGCCATTGGGGAGAGGGGAGCTTTGACCGAGACATCTTCACCACTCTCAAAGGGCCAATATATGAGATTGATTTTAGGAGGGGCATCTGTCAGATGGTCACTGCTGCCGGACTCCACAGGATCTGCAACACTTGGTCGAGGACATTATTGCTCTTGTTCCTCATTCCCATGCTGCTTGCATCCTTTTGGATGTTTGTACTTTGGACAGCTTAGCTGTTTGAGCCTTCCAGAGATATTTTCTTTTGGACATGATCTTTGATTTAGGCTCCTCAATCCATAGGGTCCTTTTGTGTGAGTTAGAGATTTTATTGATTTTATCAAACTTCACGGACGGAGAGGAGCCCATTTTGAGCTGGGCCTTTTGGACAGCCTTCTTGATTTTACATGTCTTTCGCTTTTGTCTCAGCCATGCTTTAATTGAGGCGAGAATCTCTGGAAAACAGACTCTTGAATGTAGGCCATTTTGGCTGTTAAATCTGCAGCATGGAGTCATTTCAATACCCTATCTCCTCGAGAGGTGCCACTTTCCATGGGTCCAACTTTGGTAACCTTCTTGAGATGCCTTTAAAGTGTGAGAGTGGGTGGAGCCCAACGATAGTAGTGAAGATGGTCATAGGTCTCTGCTATTAAACAGGATTAGTGTGACTAGAAGGGTAGGCTTCCTCCCTTCTGAACATTTCAGCGAGAGCACAACAGACCGGATTTACTTGAGCAGAGTTCCAGACTCATGGGTCGTAAGTTTTCTTTGAGAGAGTTATCTTCAACGGGAATCTCAACCAAAAGGGCATTCAGAAAACAAAACTTGTCGTAAAAGTTCAAATAACAAAGAGAGAAACAACATGGTCAAAAAAATAAAGCAACTAAAGGCTAAAGCAAAAAGAAAACTTTATTTATGTACAGGAAGTCTCGAGGAGACTATGCGAAGTATTGTTTCAGAGCGAGGCCATTGAGAGAAAGGGCTACTTCTTCTCCCTCGAGATTTGTCAATTTATAAGTGGATGGGCCTAATTTTGCAGAAATTTGGTACGGGCCTACCCATAGATGTTGAAATTTCGTATGCATTCCTTTGCCTTCATGATTATGGTCCCATTTCAAGACTAAATCCCCAACTTCAAAATCTCTCTTACCGGATTTCCTCTTATCGAACCATCTCTTAACTATGTCCTGGTGTTGATGGAATCGATCTTTAGCTTTGTGTCGGGCTTCTTCCAGTTGAAGCAGGGTGTTGATCCTGGATTGTAAGGCTTGGCTACCAGAACCCCGAGAGGCTTGGGACAATTGCAAGGATGGTAGTAAGATGTTTGGGGGAAGAATGGCTTCCTTGCCATAGACAAGAGTAAAAGGGGAGACACCTAAAGCATTTTTCGGGGTTACCCTATCGGCCCATAAGGCGTTTGGGAGAGCCACATGCCAACTTCTCTGGTTTTCTATCACAGTTTTCTTAAGAATTCGAATCAGATTCTTGTTTGAGGATTCAGCTAATCCGTTTCCCTGAGGGTAGTAATTGGATGAATAATGCAACTTAATTCCCCATTCATAAACAAATTCATTTATCTTGCAAGATGAAAAATAAGTAGCATTATCAAAAACAAGGGAAATTGGAACCCCAAACCTGGTTATGATGTTCTCTTTCAAGAAGCTGATGACTGCGTCTTCATTGATCTTGCGCAACGGGATGGCCTCCGTCCACCTAGTGAAGTAGTCGGTAGCCATCAGGATGTATCGATGTTGCAATGAAGAATTTGGATTTATTTCTCCGATAACATCTATGCCCCATTGCTCAAAAGGCTCAGAGATGATGACCGGCTGCAACGGTCCTGCTGCCTTAGGTAACTTCCCGGCACTTCTTTGACATACATCGCAAATCCGTGCGTATGTGTGGGCATCTCGAAACAGAGTGGGCCAGTAATACCCAGCTCTCAGTATCTTGTGTGCTGTTGTCTCACCTGAATAATGTCCGCCTGTGGGGCCATCATGCAATTCTTTGACAACTCTGTTTGCATCTTCCATTTCCAAACATCTGAGGAGAACCCCATCATAATTCTTCCTGAAAAGAATCCCATCAATGATTTGATAGGGTGCAGATTTCAAACGGAGTGCCCTTCTTTGTTTAGAGTTCCAGTGCTCAGGTAGATATCCCTGCTGTAAATAGTGCACCAGATCCCTATACCATGACTGGGGAGTTGTGAAGATATGACATACTTCAACCGAATTGAGCTCAGCTTCATTCTTCCAATGTTGTTCTTCATCAGTTGAGTTTCCCGCAAGTAATTTGCACAGGCCTTGCCCTTTGATGATTGTAGCCGGTTTAAATTCCAAATCATACTCCTGCAAAGCTGTGACCCAGTTCCCTCTCCTCTCTCCCAATTCCTTTTGAACGAAAAGGGATCTAACAGCTGGATGGGGAACTATGACTTTAGTTCTGTTCTTCAGAATGTATGGCCTAAACTGCTTCACAGATTTGAAGACTGCATACGCATGTTTGTCAACTATGGGGTAATTCAGCTGAGCCCCTTGCAGACCAGTGCTCATAAACAAAATTGGGTATTCATCCCCCAACTCCACCTTTTGTGTGAGTACAGCTGTGAGAGAGTCATCCGAAGCGAAGGTATACAAGATGAAATCTTTATCAAAATCTGGACTTCTTAAGGAAGGAGCTTTAGCTATAGCTGCCTTGATATCTGTAAATGCGTCCTTCTCCAAATCTGTCCACTTGAATTGTATGCTTTGTTTAACCATCTGCTGTAATGGCTTAACAATTTGTGCAAAATCCGGAACAAATATGCGGACAAAATTGATGGTGCCCATAAAAGATTGCATAGATTTTTTGTTGTGAGGCATTGGAATCTTATTAATAGCTTGGACTCTTTCTTGGTCAATTGACACTCCCCCTTTGGAGATGATATGACCCAAGAGCTTACCTTCGGGCACAACAAACACGCTCTTCTTGGGATTCAAGAAAATACCATACTTCCGGCAACGATCAAAGATATGCCTCAGATGAACAACATGATCTTCCCTTTTCTTCGAAAAGACTGTCACATCATCTAAGTAAACAACAACACATTGCCCACCCAATCCTCGGAAGGCAATATCCATCGCCCTTTGGAATGTAGCTCCTGCATTTATCAGACCAAATGGCATTCTTCTGTAGGCGAAAGTTCCCCACTTAGTCCTGAAAGTAGTCTTGAGATGATCTTCTTCGGCTACTAACACTTGATTATAGCCAGAGAAACCATCGAGGAGAGAAAACAATTTGGATCCAGACACCATTTGTAGGATTTGCTCCATTGAAGGTACGGGGTAGTTATCTTTATCCGAAGCTTTGTTTAAATTTCTGAAATCTACACATAGCCTTATCTCTCCTGACTTCTTTCTTACGGGAACCAAGTTTGCAACCCATTCAGAATGACGGACTTTGAAGATTATCTTAGCGTCCAGGAGCTTCTTTAATTCATTTTGGATTAGCGATTCTAGAGTAGGATGCATCCTTCTCAACTGCTGCTGAAATGGCTTGACACCCGCTTTCATTGGTATAACATGCTGAATGATGCGGACATCATATGTTTTCAGATCTTCATAGGTCCATGCAAAAACATCCTTGTACTGTTTAAACAATTTAATGAACCTATCTCTTTCTCCTGGTGAACAACATTTGCCAAGGTTGACAAATTTTGGTTCTGCCTCGGTACCCAAATTAACCAACTCATGTTGCATTGATGAGCTGTTAGTTTTGGTATTAGCTGGTCTTTTGAACTTATTTTGAAGATCGAAAAGCATTTCGAGGGACCTTACCCCCTTTGGCATGAAATTTCCTTTCTTGTCATCTTTCTTCATCAAATCAGCATCGTGTTCTTCCTCATCTATTGCAGCTCCTTGAAAGCTATCTTCGTTTGTTAGGAAACTGATAATTTGATCATCATCATCGAAGACTCTGAAGTTTGTGATGTTATCGGGAACGGAAGGCCTGAAGATCAATTCAATTGAGCATTTATTATTTGATGGCACCAATCTGGAAGCAGATGTTGCTAACAAATCAGCAGCAAAATTTTGCAATCTAGGAATTGATTTTATATTGAAAGCGTCAAAATGCATGATTAAATCCCATACCTCAGCCTGATAACCTTTCAAGTGAGGTGAGAGACAATGAATGGTGTCCCTTACCTGTCTTACAACTATCTCGGAATCACCAAAGACCTTCAGGTACTTAACATTTAAGCCAATGGCCTTCTTTAATCCATGTACCAAAGCTTCATATTCAGCAGTGTTATTGGTGCAATCAAATTCTATTCTACAAGACAAAAAATACTTATTTCTTTTTGGATCCATTAGAACACAACCGGCTCCGGATCCTTCCAGAGTTCTAGAACCATCAAAGTATAATGTCCAAAAGGTATCTTTAGATTCAGCTAAGTTAGTTTCTTTGTGATCTATGTCAGTGACTAAATTGACTATGTTACAATCAACATCATCAGTCCAAGAGAAATGAAGGAGATCGGACTGTTTATCTGATTCATGGCTAATGGTTTCAGATTGATAATTACCCGGATCCATTTCCAAGAAATAATTCCCCAGAACCGAGGATGAGAAAGTCACGGCTGCATTCTTTTCTTCTAACTGAGTTACGTTTTGTTTCATATGAGGTTCCCTAAGAACTTTAATCTGATTCTACCTGTTCTGATAAGGCAGCCATAGATGAGACCAATCAGTAGCAAAGTAGCCACTCAACTTAGTAGACCAATCCCTACTTAAAATCAGCCCATAGGCTTCAGGAATATCGACCACCATTATGTCAATGAATTGACAGACTCTAGGGTCGGCTGACAGTATAATTAGAACATCTTTCATCTCCCCAATAACCTTGACAACAGTCCTGTCTAATTGGATAATTTGAGCTGGAGATGGCATGGGCTGCCCATTAATTTTCCTACAAATTGACAGTGGCATAACGTTTGAAGAAGCTCCAGAGTCTACCAAACAGTTGTGAACATTGTGATTAAAAATTTCAAAAGTCAATAGGAAAGGCAATGTTTGAGATTTGGATTTCCCACCGATGCTAGCCTCATTAATTTCAGGATTGTCTTGAGAATCCGTTAATGTAGTGCTGGATTTCGGTTGTAGAACATGCAACAGTTTGTCTCGTTGATGGGGCAAGCTACACATGTCGAATATTGATATGTTCGCTTTGACTTTCTTGATATCTTCGATAATATCATACCCTATGTCGGATTCGTTCCCAATTCGAGTTGGCTGATCTGTTTTGCTCATTGTGACCTTAGGTGGCTGAACTATGTTGTTAGCACTTGGCTGTTTGGCCGCTGTTTGGTTTACTTTGGGCTGTGGTGGGATGATTGGTATATGCCTCCTAAGCGGATCTTTCGAAACTCTAGGCTTATGGGGAATGGTGATTGGCATAGGATCCGCAATTGGGCCCTTGCTGCGAGTGGAAACATTTATGGTAGAGGGAGAGCTATCTATGTGATCTTCTTCTACTAATTCAGTCATAGGTACCCAATCCCACAACACCATAGTAGTGTCCGGGGTTGGTTCCTCTAACTCAGGGCTCGACTCTTCTGGAGGATCATCCTGATCTGGGATCTGAGAATCTAACATTTGGTTCATGACTAAGCTCATGGAATTGATCCATTGCGGGCAGCTCTTTTCCGAATGTGGTTCTTGGTGAAAAGTGCAGAAATTTTCCATCCCTATCTCATTCAAGTTTAAAACAGGGGCAGCGTTCATTGGTGGATGAATCTGTTCCCCGTCTTCCTTTCTTTTATAAAATGGCTTGAAAGGTTTCTTGGATGTGCTAGCAGCTTTGTCTTTCTCGAGATCTACGATTTTGTTAGATAACTTCTGCATCATCTTGACTACATTTTCCATGTCCGTAGATGGCTCGTCTTTACCTCTAGTGAGAAGCAAAGGTTTTTTGCTAGCTGCTGGTTTTGATTCTACATCTAAGGCATGTTTAGCAATGCTGTCAGCCTCTTCTTCTACCTTTCTAGCTTCCTCAAAGTTCTCTATCAGGGTAGTTTTCTTGGACCTCTTTACGAACATTGCTATGGGTCTATCAAGAGCGGTTGTATACTATTCAATTAGAGATTCCTCGGCTGGTTTATTAGCTTGACTGAAGTTATTCAACAGTGTAGTGAATCTTTGATTGAAATCTTGAACCTTTTCTTTCTTTTCCATCCTCATGGATAATATTTCTTTCATAAGTGTGGCCACAGTCTTTTGGTTTCCGTATTTCTTTAGAAAACATTTTTCGAATTCATCCCAACTAGAGATTGAGCTGGGTTGTAGACTAAAGTACCATGATGATACTTTTGGCTCGAATGTATATGGAAACAACCTGCAGACTACGTCTTCATGTTGTACGTTCAAAAGGTTCAGAGCTAAGTAAAAACTCTTGAGGTGATCTTCTGCCGAAATGGCTTTCCCTGGATCGTACTTAGGCAAGACCTTTTCTGGGTTTTTAGGAAGATTATGGAATGGTCCAGCTAGGTTCAGCGCTCCCCTTGCTCTCCAAGCAGGTACAACCATGTTTGGGTTTGGATGTGGAGACCCTGGTGGAGAATTGTAGGGTGAATCCTGTGGAGTAATTTTGGGAGTGGTAATTTCTTCAAGATTTTCTTGGTCTGTCTTGTTAAGAGTGTCTGAAATTTCTTCCAAAGTCAGATTTACCAGTTCTTCAAAACTCTGAATGAGAATTGAATCACGGGTGTATTGTGGCTCCTTTCTAGGTGTAATTTTCTTAGGGAGGAAGTTGACGGCGTTTAAACCACCTAGCTGTCTAACATAGGATCTGGTATGTCTTCTCAAATCCTCTATTTCTGTAAAAGGAACAGTGTACAAAGCTTCTTGAGGCTCAGGGTCAGAAATGAGGCGTTCTTGGTCTGTTAATCCAAGATCTGGGCTGTTTGAAATGCTTTCTTTAAGCGGGTTTTAAGTGTTATCTATGACCGCGGAATATTTTCCTCTATCAGCCATGCACTTTCAGGCACTCCTTCTAGCGCAAAAAACTGTTGATGCCTCGGATATCATAGCATCAATCAGAAAGGGATTCTCCCCGAGAGATGGTCCCAATTAGACTATCTCCCGTTTGGTGTAGGGAATCCGTCCGGTTAGCGGTTCCGGCAACCGTGGGTTTGGAGTTTAAATCCAATTCTACCGGTTATGGCCCGATCCACCTTTCTTTTGGGTTTTATGTCTTTTAAATGAGATGCAAGTGCCTAAATTACATTCGATATAGATGCAATTAAAACAGGTCTAAGTCTAGGAACCGGAGTAAATCTACCTATCCCTGCACGGAACACGCTTAAGGGATGAGCAATCAGCTATAACAAATAACGTAAGGAAAGAACAGATAGCTGTTAATTCTCACAAGTAAAGCTACAACAAGATAAATATCTTTAGAAGATAGCTTCTAATTCAACATGGAATGCATCTATTGCTCATAAAACAGAAAAAGCAAAAAAATTATTTAATCTACCTAGCAAGAATAAAGAAACAGATCTAAATGTAACAAACTGAAATTAAACTTAAAGATCCCTGCAAGGAGCAATTTAAAGGCATGAACAATGAGCCACATGAGTTATCCTGAAGAAAGAACAGTTAGCCATTCGATCTAGAAGAGAAATCTACAGCAATGATAAAGACATCAGTAGGTAGCTCCTGATTTAATGTGAAACGCATTCATTGTTCACAAAATAGAGAAAATCGTATGCACGGGGAGGAGCAAAATCATTAATACAAAGAAATAGTTCAGATGGTAAGAATGATCTCACATTACAGAAAAACAGTCATTAGAATAGTCCAACATACAGCCGTCCAACATCCCATGCAAAACATCCATCTCCCGTGGCTTCTATTAGAAAATTCAATTTTACAGGCCCGATACAAGATAGCTCGTATGGGTTTCAAAATTTCATTCCCTGCCAAAAGTCCTTATCTATTCTTCCTAGCTACTATTTATAATTACAATTCTGCCATTTGGGTTGCCACCTAGCACCTTCCACCTGTCAATTGCAGGAGTTTCTTCTATAACCGACCACCAAAAAATGACCACTTCTTTTACAAAATTGTTTTGACAAAAAATAGGGACAGCTGTCCCATGGCTTACGCCTTACATGTTTGAAAGTTTAACAGAATATACATAGCATAAATAATGCTAACACCCACGCTTTCCCTGCTAGACACGTGCTTGGCTGAAGAGGGTTGCTCAACTGAATTCAATTTATTTCATTCCTGTGCGTGAGCTTCTGCTGGCAGAGGGTCGCCCAAGTTAATTGTTGTTGATGCTGCCTGGGAAGAGACCCTCGAATCCCCTGCTGATGCTGCTTCTAATTGGGAAGGGGGGATTGAACTGGCCAGACTTTCTGCCATTGCTGGGGAAGAGGCTGCTAGGAGAGAAGATCCTGGATCTACTGATGCTCCTGCGGCTGCTGCAGCTTTCCTGTCCTCCTCTGCTATGTAGTTGTACCACACACTTGTGTCCCTTATGACTATGTTTGCTGCAGCAGGAAACAAGATTTTCTGAGAAGTCACATTCTTCCCGAGCTCTTCTTTAATGCTTTGAAATTCTGCTACTACAGCTTGATGCACTTCCTTCAGCAGATGGTTGTGGAGTGATGATGAACCAATATAATGTTGGAGGTCATCAATAGCCAGGACATCAATCCTTTTCACATACTCCATTTGAATGCCTAGCTCTTCCTTTAGCTGAGACAACCGTTGCTGCTTTTCCGGAAAGTCCTCTAGGGTCTGAGGGAAACTCAATGTGCATTTGTCATGGACTCCTTTGAGCTTTTGGTATAGACTGTTAATTTTATCTGTTGTTCTCTGCACACTGGTTATCAGCTTATTGGCACAGTTCCTGCCAAACTCCAGCAAGGCTATGTCTTCATTAAAATCGTCCACAGCTTTAAATGGACGATGCGAGGGGAAACCCCCTTTCCCTTCTCTCCATGCCATCTGACTTATGATATTTTCCTTAACACGGGTATTCTTAGCTTTGAGCCTGTGGGCCTCCGCATTAATTTCTTTTAATCTGACTATCATGACCTTGAGTTTGCAAACCTCATCAGTGATTAGCTCCTACGTGTCATTTATTTGCCTCAGGATGCTGCAGGACAGCTCATGGAAGGGAGACATGTCCATCGTTTTGCTCTCAGCCTGCTCTAACCGCTCAGCTAATGTCTGCTTGTCTGCTTCTAGCTGAGAATCCTTTTCTTCCGCTCCATTCTTCTCCGCTTCTACAATCATTATTTGGAGTGTTAGCTGGTCCTTTTCCTCCTCCAGCTGGCTGTACTTGTTTGATAGCTCCTTATGTTCAGCGTACAAGCAATTATACTTGTTCACTGCCAGATCTCTTTGGGATTGCTCATTAGCCACAGTTTGTTGTAGCGTATGAGATTTCTTCCTTTTCAATTCATTATCTCTTACCATCACACCTACATTGGCCAGGGATGCTTTTGGCGTTGCTACAGCTGCGTTTGCCATAGCAAAGGGATCTTGGTCCGTATTCTGCATTATAGTGACCTCTCGGTGGGTAACGATGTCTTCATGGAAGGGAATTTTGATCCTCTCTTCTGATTTGAGGACCATTTCTTTTCTTTTCTTGTCATAGACAAACTCATTCCAGTTGGACACCGTATGCTTTCCTGATGGAGTGTACGAGACAATTGGTCGGTTTATGATGTCTATGTCTTCTTCTGCCGGTGGGGTCCGGACTTCCTGAGCAAGGTCTCCTCCTTTATTTTGGGCACCAGAGCCACCTGCTTGAGAGGTGTCTATTTCCATGTCCTGTATACCGGATCCACCTGCCTTGACATCTTCCCTTGTCTTCAATTATTCTTCCGCCCTCTTTTCTGCCTCAGCCTGCTCAGCTTCAGCCTCTTTCTTCTTTTGGGCTTCCTCAGCCTCTTTCCGTCGTCTTTCATTTTCAGCTTCTTGCTACTTTCTTGCTTCCTCAGCTTCCTGCTGTAACCTCGCTTCTTCTCTTAATCTGAGCTCTTCCTGAGCTCGGGCATCCTTAGCTTCTTTCTCCTTTTGCTGGCTGGTCTTCTGGGCCTTGGTTGAGCTAGAGCTTGCTCCAGTGCCTTGGCGAAAGATCCGTAGCTCAGCCATGTTGCTGATTCCTCTGAATGCCTCTTCCTCGGCATCAGTATAGTGGGAGTACTCGAAGTGAGCATAGATATCCTTACAGTGCTCAGCAACTCTTCCCTTTCGGTCATTCCTGTGGAAGATTACCTCACCGAAGTGGAAGGCTTTCAGCTCTTGAACAAATTCGTCGGCCGAGGCAACCCCTGAAAACGTGTAAGCACCTATGTAGAAAGGTAGGGGGGGAAAGGAAGCCTTATGTTGTTTGTGGAGCATTGCTCCAATCCCATCCAGGAAGAGTTGTCTTACTGCTTCTTTGAGAACCACATAGTCTGTGGCATACTGCGGCAAGATGTATGGGGGCTTAGTCCCTCCAAACATTCTCAGGTAGGTACCTTGCTCCGAAAAGTAAAAGTCCCCATAATCCTCAAGGACTTCCAAAGCATTTTCTGACAGGCAGTTTGGTTCTTCCTTGAACATTTTCTCGTATAGGGGCATGATGAACCCCTCACAGATGAGTTTGTAGCTTGGCTTGTAATTCTGAGCCCACAACATCTTGAATGCGATATAGACCGGGGCGGTGGCCCTATCCCATGTGCAGCCCAATTTGGGGAAGTCTATCTTGGCCAAAATACAATCAATCAGATATGAGGACATGAAAAATTTAGCCTTCTTCAAGGCTAGTCCTTCTTTAGCAGCAATTATCATCGAGGCCAGACTGTCTGACAGGATAGTGGCCCAGTCAAACACAGTTCCCTTGAATGCCACGTAGTGGATGATAGGGATCCACTGAATCTTATACACTGTGCCATCGGGCATGCCGAAGATTCTGCACAGCATTAAAGCGATCAATCTGAAAGGAGCTCTCAGATTCTGTACGTCATATTCATCACTCCCTTTATTTCTCAAATGTTTGCCCGCCATTAGCAGCTTCTTGGCCATCTCGACGTTATTCATTTGGCTCAACCATTCGTCAGTCAGAGCTTGCTGGACATGGGGAAATTTGTAGGCTGCCGCAATATACGCGGGTTGAAATGAGGCAATAGCCACTTTCCCGCTATCATTTATCACTCTCCCTTCAGCATCAGCATGTTGGAGTATCCATCCGATCACTTCAGCACAGGGGAACAACTCAGGGCGGGTAGCGGCTCTAGTTATGCCTGAGGCTCTGATATTAAGATAAATCGGTGCTTCCTCTAACAACATATCTGGGATTTCTTGGTCCCGGAAAATTCTGTAGATGTCACCCCATCTGATTTCAGGAGGGACACCGGTGGTGCACCTAGTGTCCTGGAGTGAAGTTTCAGTTTTGAGTGGCGCAGGCTTCTTTTCTGTCATCTTAGCCTTCTTCTTACCGGTTTTCGGCATCTTGACTTACCCCTGATAGCACCCATATACAAGTCATCATGATATTGAGCAACATACTGTGAGATTTTAACAGAGAGCATCATTGTTTTGATACATGAATGAGATAAAGAGCAATGTGAAGCTGTGTACTTAGGAGGCACAATACATCATTTCAATATGAAATACAAATTTAAACATTTGAATCTTTTAAAGGGGGAAGCTTTGGGGTGTTCCTGAGAGGATAGGTGTGTCGCAGCAACAGTCTGCTCTCGGCCCGGCCCTAGGAGAAAGGGTGATATTTGTTTTAACAGGGACACCATTATAAATCTCAGCCATCTTAATTCTTTTAAAGGGGCAGGCTCAGTATGCTCCTGTGAGGATAAGCGCGCTGCGGAAGCAACCTGCTTTCGATTTGGCTCTGGGGAAGACGGTGATTTTCGTCACTGCTACGGTTTGAAAGGCTAATGGTCAGGAAGTTCGGGTTGGAAGGACTCTGTGACAACAAGGGAGCCCCTTTTGCACTTTCGACTCGGTGAGGGCTTCGAATGCTATTGTCACTTACGGCAATCGCCGAGGTGCTCTATGGGAAGCTCTAGTTCGAGCGAGGGTGATGGCGCCAAAGACATACTGACGGGAAAGGCTCGGGTGGCCATGGTTTCGGCTTTCAGCTCGCGTAGCTTGAACGCTCATGGGATTTGAACAGGGGTAATGGCGTCGGTTCCTAGGTTTTGACTTGGGTAGAGGGCATGTTGGGACTGAGGTTTACGGAAAGGCCCGGGGTTTTACGTCCTGAGCTTTCGGCCGGGGACATGAAAAGCCTATGGGGCTTCGACAGTTTTTTCACACAACGAGGCACGCGGCCCGAGGATTAAAATGGAACAAGTTTAACCGCCCGCACCAACCGTCTCTACTCAAAAAAAATGTTTTAACCAATGTCTGTTTTATATGATGAGAACTCCATTCAACTACATTTGACGGGCAAAACATAGCCCTTGACGGGTGTTTTTCCCGTCAAAATCCCACCAAAACCGATCGTTTTCAAACAAAAGACAACCCAAAAGCAACTGGAAACCGTAAAAGGAGTGAATTTCAAGGTTAAAATCCTACCTGGCACCGTGGGGATCGCTTGAACGAGGTGGCCGCGAACGCGGATGAGCGAGGTGAGCTGGAGCGATTTGCACGGTGTTCCACGTCGTTTGCCAATCGAAAACAATGGTGTATTGGCTCGATCCCCCCACCATATATTTATAAAAGACAGGCACGTGTGAGCATTTATATTGGTAGTTGGTGCAATTAAAATGCGGCTTAAATACGCCGCCCGTTGCGGTCACGTCAAAATGTTTCGATTTCCATGCGACCGCCATTCGCGGGACCACCTTGTGAATCATACCCGCCATTGCGGAAGGGTTCAGGGAAAGTTTCCGCCGTTTTGGGGCGCATCGCGGAAGGGAAACTCGAAGCCTTCAGCAAAAGAACCCCGCGTTACGGACGGATTACGCCAAGGCTACCGCCGTTTTGGGAGCTATTTGCGAAGGGATTCCGCAAATCCAAAAGTTTCTAAGTCTCGCGGGGTTTCGGGACGATATGGCGAATGCTCCCGGTAGTTTCGGAAGGGAAACTTGAAAGTTTCCGCGGTTGCGGGCGGCTTCTTGGAATTGTTCCGGAAGGGCCTCATCCTTTCGGTGTTTCGGCAAGTCAGGGCGAACTTTTCGCGGTTTCGGGCGCAAAGGCTGAAAGCTTCCGCGAAGTTTCCTTGGTTCGTTTCGCAAAGCTCCTTAAAAAAAAATCTAAGTTCTTTTCACAGTTTCGGAAGAAGTTCGTGAATTTCTCCGTGGTATTTCGGAAATCTTTTGTGGATGGCTTCCGCCGTTTCGGAAGGAAAATCCGAAGGCTTCTGCAGGTTTTCTTAGTTTTTCTAAGTCTCTTTTCGGAAAGCTTATGTGAATGACTTCCGTCGCTTCGGACCACTTCGCTGAATTCTTCCGCTGTTTCAGAAGGATTTCATCAGAAGCTTCCGCAATTTTAACAAACTATTCCAACTCTTTTCGGGCGTCTTTTCCAAGTTCTCTCGCTGTTTCGGGAAGAAAACCGGAAGGTTTCCGCAATTTTCGGGTGGAGAAGCTCTAAGGATTCCGAAACTTCAAAGAAAAAACCTAAGTCTTTTGCCAAAGTTTCGGGAGATTTGACGGAAGGCGCTCACCGTTTCGAACGGAAAGAACGACTGCCTCCGCGACTGCGGAAAGTTTCGATGAATGGCTCCACCGTTCCGGAAAGAATTATCGAACGACTCCCGCAACTGTCCAAAGAAAATTTCTAAGTCTCCTCATAGCTTTGGAAAGAATTCGTGAATTCCTCCGCGGTTTCGGGAAGCTCACGCGAGTGATCTCCGCAGGTTTCGGGTAGTTCCCTTAAATTGTTCCGCAACCTTTTGGGAGAACGTTTCAAGTTCTTTTCGAGAGGATTTGACCACAGCTCCCGCCGTTTCGGGCAAAGCTTTGAAAGCTTCCGCGGTTGCGAAAGGTTTGAGCGAGGCACTCCGCTGTTTCGGAAGGATTTCACTAGTGCTCCCGCGTTCTTCCAACAAAAATTTTCTAAGTCTTCCTTTGAGAAGCTTATGAGAGGGGCTTCCGCAGTTACGGGAAAAAGCTTGAATTGCTCCGCCGTTTCGGAAGCAGAATCGTTTCGAGAGGAAAACTTGAATTGTTCCGCAGAAACAAAAATCGAAAAGTTTCCAAGTTTTACTTCGGAAGGCTTAGACAGGCGGTTTATGAGATTGGCCTCCGCCATTTCGGAAGGATAGCCCGAGAGCTTCCGCGGTTTATTCGACGAGAGTTTTCTAAGTTCTTTTGCGGGCGTTTAAGCGAGAGGCTTCCGCCACTACGGGGGTTTAGCAAATTGCTCCGTGACTTCGAGAAAAAACTTCATTGAAAGATCTTCTATTTGAGAGTCAAAATCTTCTGGCAGCCTTGGAGTTTCTCATGGCGAGACTCTCTGCTTAAAAGCAAAGATAAAAGCTGGAAAAAAAACGTTTAAGGCAGCCTTTCTAAAAAAAATAAAAATAAAAAAAAAATAAAAAAAATAAAGGAGGGGCCCCAGATGTGCAAAATTTTGGGGGGAGTGTTGCTGCAACAACAAAAAGTAAGGAAGAACATGACGAACATCTGCGTATCATTTTACAAGTTTTGAGAGATCATCAGTTATATGCTAAGTTTAGTAAGTGTGACTTTCACAAGGATAAGATTCAGTATTTAGGTCACATAATCTCTAAGGAAGGAATTTCTGTTGACCCCGATAAGATAAAAGCCGTTAATGAATGGCCAGTTCCTAAAGATGTGACGGATATTCGATCATTTATGGGGATTACAGGATATTAAAGAAAATTCATAGAAAGTTTTTCAAAGATTACAAACTCCATAACCTCCTTACAGAAGAAGGGGAAGAAGTTTGTATGGGATCAAAAGTGTGCAGACAGTTTTAATAAGTTGAAGGAATTACTAACTACAACACCTATTCTAAGAATTGCAAATCCTAATAAGGATTTTATAGTATGTACTGACGCATGTAATGATGGACTCTGTGGAGTCCTAACACAAGAGGGACATGCTGTTGCATATGAGTCTAGAAAGCTGAAAATACATGAGAAAAATTACTCTACTTATGATCTATAATTATTGGCAGTAATACATGCCTTGAAAATGTGGCGTCACCATCTTATTGGCAGAAAATTTACTTTGATGACAAATAACATGGGGCTGAAGTATTTACTAGATCAGATGAATTTGAATGCTAGACAAGCTAGATGGCTAACCTTTCTAAGTGAATATGATTTTGAAATTCAGCATATAAAGGGTAAAGAGAATAAAGTTGTTGATGCTTTAAGTTGTAATGCAAAGTTAAATTTATTTCAGCCATCAGTACATACACAACAGATTTAGAAAATCATATTTTTGAAGGGATTAAAACTGATGAAGAGTACAGAAAATTACATGAAAAGATAGTAGAAAGTAATTATGAAAATTCTATGGCAAACTACAGGTTCAAAGAAAATATATTGCTGTTGTACAAAAACAGACTGTATGTGCCCAATGTACCAAAGATAAAAATTCTAATTTTATATGAGATGCACAAAAGTCAATATTCTGGCCATCCAGGTTATCAGAAAACCATCACTATGCTACGGAAAGAGTATTATTGGCCCAGGATGAAGGATGAAGTAGCAAAATATCTAAATGTTTTGACTGTCAAAAAGTAAAAGTTGAACATCAGCATCCGGTTGGACTGTTACAGCCATTACCTATACCTGGCTAGAAATGGGAGATAATAAGCATAGATTTTGTTACCGGACTACCCAAGAATCAGAAACAAAATGATTCCATCATGGTGGTAGTGGATAAACTCAACAAGGAAGCACATTTTATACCAGTCAAAACTACTCATAAGGCTCTAGACAATGCAGAAATTTTCATGAAACAGATTTTTCGATTGTATGGGATACCAAAAGTAATAGTTTTAGACCGTGATTCTAAGTTTACTGGAAACTTTTGGAGATCTTTGTTTAAAGGGTTGAATACAACCTTAAACTTCAGCAGATCATTTCACCCACAAACGGATGGATAGACAAAAAGAGTGAATCAGATATTGGAAGACATGCTAAGGATGTATGTTAAGGACCAGCCTGGTAAGTGGGAGGACTATTTGCATTTAGCAGAATTTGCATATAACAACCATTAGCATGCATCATCCAGGCTTATCCCTTTTGAAATTATTTATGGTAGGAAATGTAATACTCCAGTTTCTTTGAGTGATCCAGTTAATAGAGTTAGTTTAGGACCTGAATTGTTGAAGGAAATAGAACTAACTGTGCAACAGGTACAAAGAAATCTTAAAGCTACCCAAGATAGGAAAAAAAATCAAGCAGATCTTAAACGACTCATAAAGAGTTCCAGGTTGGTGAACATGTTTTTATTAAGGTAAGACCAAAGAAGAGTTCATTAAAACTGAGAAGCTGTGCGAAGTTGGCACCCAAGTATTGTGGATCTTTCAAAATTTTGTCAAGGGTTGGACCCATGGCATATAAACTAGCTTTGCCACCAAATCTAAAAATACATAATTTTTTCCACATTTCAGTTTTAAAGAAATATGTACATGATGCTACCCATGTTATAAATTGGAATTATGTACAGGTGGAACTAGACTGTATCCTCGAAAGGAGGGAAACTCTACTCCGGAATCACACTATTAGGAAGGTAAAGGTGCAGTGGAAGCACCTTAGCCCAGGAGAAGCAATATGCGAGTTGGAGAGTAGTATGCGGGCAGCATACCCAGCTTTGTTTCAGGAACACTCAGAGAGTGAATAAACAACATCAAGGACAATGTTGAGACTTAAGGGGGGGTGTATGTCACCTACCCAAATTTTGAGACTATTTATTTTATTGCAAAAACATTATATTAAATTATAATTACAAAGTTTTGTAATTATGACCAAATTTGGTCAAGGATGATTGTAATGACTGATTGTTATTATTTAATAAATTAAAATAGGAGACAAACACCCAAAGGAATTGTTAAATGAGTGTTCACAGACCCACTATGAGGAATGGAAGTTGTTAGAAGGCATGGGACAGATGTCAGTATTTGCACTCCACCACTAGTTGTTGGTTATGGGACAACTACCCCTAAATTTGTGGCATTATCTCCCAGGTGGGTGGAAGAGAGACGATGGCTCATTAATGACCAAGTTAACCACTAAAAGGCCTAGGCATCCTAGATCAGGCAATTCGAATAGAGCACAGCTCTACATTATTTTCTGTAGAAATAATTCCTCAAGGGTATCAGGTGATCACTGAGAGATTCGAATATGGAGGCTATGTGGAAGTACATTATGAGGCTGCTGAAAATATTCTGAAAAGAGAACCACAGGTTCTGGTGTAGGTCTCTTTGACTACTAAGTCTATATGATTGGATGAACTGCTTTGTTGCTACAAGTAGATGACCTAAAGCTTATATAGATTCTTCTTCCTAGTGGTTCAATGAACAAGCTCGGGGGTCCTAAGGAAATTAAATTGGCTATCTTCAGGAATAGGTTGGGTGGAATATGCTCCTTGGTTTGTTTGTTTCCCTTACATTCACCAGGTTCTACTATTTTGTCCTGTTCATTTTCAGTTATATGTTTTTCTGCACTTGTATGTTTAGTATTCACAATTAATAGCATGCAGAAGTAAATGTTTTATTTTCTTATTTAAGCATGACTTTGTATAATGTTGGTTATGTAAGGGGGATAATTGATTAAAATATCTTCTCTATATTTTTCCCCATGTTGTCTTCTGCATAGTACTCTAGTATAGAGAAGGAGAAATTAAGATAGATGATTTGATAGGCTGATTGCCAAATAATTGAAGAGACTAATGTTGTTATCTTTCACATGCTGTCAGAAATAAATATTACCTTTCTGTATAAAAACACTTAAGTTATTTATTTCTTTCAGATTTCACCTACACTGCATTTTATTTAAGAGCATTAAAATATCTTAGGTTCATTTCCTTCCTGCATCGAGATTCATGATTTAAACTTAGCATTTTGATATTATAGGCAACTAAATAATTTCCTTTATCTAGCAGTTAGGAAATAAGTATCTCATTTCTGCATAGAAATCTAGGGTTTTTATTCTGGAATCATCTACTGTATTTCAAAATACATATGCATGTTAATTTTCATTTCATTCATAAACTATAAAGAACTATAATCTCAGTTCATTTCTTCATAAAAAAATTCAAGCCTTAAACTTAGCACTGTTTCTATTATTTAAAACAATCTGTTGTATCTCCATTTTTGCAGAATATAATTATATTAGGTTTTATTTCTTTAAACTTTCATCGTTCTACTAAAGACTAATTTCCCAAACCTTGCAAAGTTTGCAAAAAGTCGCATTATGTTTATCTATTAAAAATCCTAAGACTATGTTACAGTCAGTTAGAGCTCAACACTTGAAAATGCAAACATCAATTTATTACTTTTAAATTGCAAAACCAAAAAAATGTTATCGTTCAAACTATTACATACACATTAGCTATCTATATAAGATAGAGTTGCAGACAAGATTCATAGGATTTTCTTTATCAACCACATTATCTTAACCAATAAAGATTCGATACCAAAACTGTGTCTTAACACCATTCCAGACTTTACACAATAAAGATCACAGAGTTTCACTTTTATAACACAAGTTAACCACGGCTTTTGGCCAGATTCATCACAATATTTCCTAGTCAACCCATCATGTTATATAAAACTAGAAACCACTTATGTTTTATTTCAGCTGCAGTTCCATTATTCCACTCAAAAAAGCAAAAGTACAAGTATCGTCGCACAGAAACTATTATAAGTTATTTTCAATGCAAAAATCAGACTCTTATTATCTTTTAAACATCAAAAAATAGGACCCTTCTTATCCACACAGAAACAACTTAGTTCATGACTCTAGACTTTCATCAAAACACTATTTTGAATTCCCAAACATCGACGAAGTAAAACTCATACATTGCACAGAAAATCTTTAAAGTTTTAATACTAATTCTTCCATTATAATCGACCAAGGGTTTATCCCCTTGACATTTACATTTTAAACAAGTTACATTTCAACAAACATAACAGCAAAACACTGCAATACAAAATAACAAGACCAGCCGAGGATCTCATCCTCCAGGCCTTGGTATTCTGGTTCTTAAAACCTTTCATCGGACAAACTTTTCCAAGAAAATTTTACAACCTAACATCATTCATCAAGCATCAACCCCGCCAGGCCAGGAGAACCTATGAGGGAGGAACCATTGAGGCTTACCAAGTAAGTAGAGAAACAGTATTCCACCAAGATTTCGAACCCTACAAACTCTCAATGAAGATTGCACCTGCCACAAAAACCATAGCGAGGTTAAATGAAGTAAAACGTAGAATTCAACTCGGATCAACACAAATATTATGGTCATTTATCATTAACTGAAAACATTACCTTTTTAATGTACTTTCTGGAGTAAGAGACATCATAAGCAAACAAAACCGACGAAGTCATTTATCAATTGCTTGGCGAAAGTCCCAGTTCTGAGAAACTCGGTGTCTTTTTGCATGAGAATTGAACCTTGGTTCAAATCTTTCAACAAAAACCCTGATTAGCTACCACGGCTGTAAATATGGCTTAGCTCTACAAGAAGACAAAGACCTGGAACTACTATGTTCTCCCAACAGGTCCAGGGTTCAAACTCGAGGAAGGAGTCCTCCGAAATACAAACTACTAAACCCTACATTGTAGCAGGCAGTCGGGCCCTCCTCCATACCACTACCAAAGTGCAATGAAAGTTTTGAAACCAACTAGATGCAAGTCACAACGAAGGACTAGGGTTCATAATTCAAAACCGAAGAACAAGTGATATCGACGATGGAGACGTTGCCAACTAGGTACATTGAGAAACGGGAAACCACTCCATTAAACTATTATTTAATATTACATCTACTGTTATGCCAGCCCTATCGACCAAGTATCAAAGTAATGTACAACTCGGAACAATAGTAGCATTCAGATTCACTATCACGTGCATTACAGCCACGATGGCACCCATTTGGAAGTCCACTCAACACTGAAGGCAGGTGATATCAATGCTTTACTTGATATGGAAACCTGCCAACACGCTAAACATTCAATTCCTGTCCCTTATCACATCGCAGGACCAATTAGGGTTTGCAACATACTAATTCTTTGCATTTTTTCCATGTCTAAAGTCGACATTTGTTTTTATAATACTTTCCAAAGGTTTAATCGTAGAACACCAAGTTATTATGGTTGCATAGTTTACTATATCACTTCATATCAATATAGATCGCATTCATAAAAGTTATTCAATACTTAAGGTATAGTTAGGATTCCATATTATACACATTGTAACATTAGTTCATATTGTTATCTCTAGTTTACAAGGTCCTATAACATATACAATCTTTAAATAATAAAATATAAAGGTCTAATTCCCATAGTGTAGCAATTTCACCTTAGTATTATCATAATATGATTCGAATATTATAATAAACATTTCTATTTTAGCATAATTTCTATATGCACTTATAATGGAGAATTATAGGAGCTACCATAGCTATGCTGATAGTTGCGAGTTAAAATCCATGCACTGAAATAATATTGGGATCAAGTTTTCTTAATGTAAAACAACGTATAAGTTGAAATATTCACATAGTGAGTGTGCATGTTATTACCTTTTCTGGCATAATGACGAAATGACGATAGGATTTTAATAGCACTAATAAGCTTGTAAACTATCACATAAACGAGAAGTAGGACAAAGATCCATACCTTCAGTAGCTTTCATACAAGAAAGTACTTAGAGTTTTTCACAATACATTGATGATGAATTGAAAAACATATTTACTCTTAAACACTTGAATTGTCGTATTATTCTTACCTACATTTTTGCACAATGAAACATGTTCAAATGCTTTAGATAAACATAGCTAAGTAAACCTCAGAGTACCTCATAGGACCCCTTCATCACCATTCAAAAGCAAACTGTCAGTACCTTATCAAGAAAATATATTGCAGGATAAACTTAACTACAACATGTAGATTACAAATAAACACAAGAAAAACTAATGTTGTTTTAGTTTTAAAGAAGTATGATGTGTTGTTATAGTTAAGTTGTTATTTAGTTAAAAGGTTTAACAATTATTTTATTTCCACATTAGCAATTTCAGTATTTATTGCTACTTTTAAAATTTTTAAATTTGTGTGAAATTTACACGATGTTACAGTGGAACATGGTAGATGCTCTGTGTGCTGTCGTAAACTGTTATGGGGTCATTCCTTGGCCTATGTGCTGTCGTGAGTTGTTAAGAAGAGCCGTATTTTGGCATTAAGACTACCTATTATTAGAGTAGTCAACCACTAAAGGGTCGACTTGCTCTCCCATTTGTAATTCTGTATATATAGATGTCTTCATGACTGAGATGAGTTAGTCTTTTCAGCTTCAAGTAGACACAGCACATTGTAACTCTGTTCTAATTTAATATACCTCTGTTCTAGTTTATATGAAAGCTTAGTAGCATGCGTGGTGATTGATTGATTAAGGCACAGCCTTTGGTTGCTAAGAAGGGCCCCTCAACAACAAGTGGTCTTCTATCTGTGTACATAATTTGTCTTTGTCTTCTGCAGATAAGTTGTGTTATTTGTTTAATTTATGTATTTATTTTGTATATGATATATTTTCCTTGTAATATATATGTTTTTTTGCTACTTATACAAATGATATCTATGTTGTATGATATGTATATCTTATTTGCTATTCATATTAATGATATTTCCATAATGTAATTAGTGACCAGTCGCGCTTAGTTTGCTTCGTTTGCTTAAATTGTTTAGTTTTCTTAGTTTGCTTTTAGTCCTTTTATTTACAAATACTTAGAGTTTAGTTAGCTTAACATTCCAAGTTCAGTCATAGTTAGATTAAGTTCTGTTAAGTGTGTTGCAACTATAGTTTAGTTCATTTATTTTCAAGTCTCACTTTATTATGCATTAGGAACTAGTTTCCCTTCCCTAGACATAGAATAGTGTAGTTTTCTTTCTGTGGATTTCCTTTCTGAATAGTCAATTTATTGCTTCCCTTGTACTATAGGTTCATATGCATCATCCATTTGTTAGTTAAGATTACCCAATCTTCTTCTTTCTTTATTTTAAATTGTTTTCTTCCATTCAGACTGTCATTCGGACCGTCTTTCAGATAGCCATCTGGATCGTCATACGGACTTGAATACTTTCTGCATTGTTTTTATGCTTCTTTAGAATCTCGTTTCTTAGGTTTTTGAACTGTAATATTTCTTTCTTTTAATTAGCATTATTAACTGTAATTAGGACCTTGCTTTACCTCCCATATAGTTTTAATTAAGTTCTATCATCATTCTTAGTTTTTATTCTGTTTTCCTTAACTTGCTTTAGTTGCTTTACAGATTATGTTTCTTTTATACCTGTTTCATTAATACTTTGTTGTTCTAGAATTCAACAGTTTCATGTTTCTTAAGATTTATTTCAGATTAGACTTAGTAATTTCATTCTCCAGAATATCTTAGTTTTGACAGTTTCTTACCATAGAATTTGTTTCTCTCATCGAGATAGTTAATGAAGATGTTCATAGAATAGGATCTAATTCAGAAAGTAAATATCTTTATTAATTTTTCTACTTGCTTCTAGATTACATTAGCTTCATGTCATTTTCTTATGGATAGGAAATAAATCACAATGTTTAAAGTTAATTGTAGTTGGACAATATTTAGTTTGCATTTATTTGTAGAAGTTAAATTAGATTTGCTTCCATTTTGTTTCCTATTACATTCGAAAGTCACTTTGATACATTTTCTCTCATTCCTATTACATTTGATACACTTCCACAAAATCCCCAAGGAGAATGGAATTAGGTAGTTTAGTTCAGTTTTGAGTAATTGTTTAATACATGAATAGTTTTTCAGTAGTTTTTAGTTTTGCTTCAAGTTCATATAGTTTCCTATTTTCATAGTTAGTTTTCAATTGAATTATCTCATAGATAGGCCTTTAACTCATTTACAGTTGTTTCTAATTCCTAGATTAGAGTTTTTATCAGTAGTTTCCAATTTCATCAAAGTAGTTCTGTTTTTTATTCAGTTTTGTTTTTTAGAATAATATTGTTGTTTTTATTTTTTCAATTGTTTTCCATGGATTAGAGTAGTATAGTTTGATACTATTTTGATCTGTTGATTTAGTTAGGTTTAATTAGCTTAGTAGTTGTATTTTCAGAGTTTGAATTGGTTTTTCATTTTGAAAGATCTTTCGATCTTTTCATTATCAAACATTTCCAAGGACTCCCGAGCCGAAACCTTAGGTGCCATTCTACCTCAGCTTATATTGTGCCACAACTCTAAGATTACCAATCCTAGTCGATAATTAAATATTTGCCGATTCCTTAAGAGAGTAAATACACCCAACAGTCCATTGCAAAGTTTTTTATATAGTTTTTTAATTCAATATAGAGGAAAGTTGGAAGGCGATCAAGATGAAGATTCCACTATACTCCTCTTACTTGGGCATGAATATATCAACATACAATGTTTACTCTTGAATTTAGTGTATTAGTGTATTGTTCATTGCACTTAATCTCTCAATATTGGAAGAGGATATATATACTTTATTCTCATTTGATATAGCATTGAGTGATTAATTATTTGTAGGAAGTACGGGTGTGCTTGGAAATGTAATACAACACTCATTTATGGATAATATAACATCATCGCAATAGTATGGCTAACATGGTGTTTTACTTTGGCATTATAGCTTGGTCCATATGCGAGATGATACCCCCTTGTACAACCCAACATGACTACTTTTCCTACGTGATCATATGCAAGATAAAATATATCATGGCCTCTTAATTCCACCCATATCCACACTTAGAGGATAAATATCTCCTACAAGGTTCTTTTTTGGAGGTATGATATGTCATCCAAGGCCTTCGATCCCTATGATATTTATTGTCCTATCTATTTCCAAGGTGTTGAGGGTTATACTTAGTTCTCAAAACAAATTAATGGCTCTCATATTTCCACTGAGAGGCATACTTATTTCTCAAAAACTCTTAATGTCTCCAATATTTCCACTTAAAGGATCTAGATCCCTTAGAGAGGTCATGTGTGGTAATTTGAGGCAATATTAATGACACTTGATCCTTATAAGATTTATTTCTAAATTAAGGTGTTGGATCCTTCCCCAACCATGCATATGTCATTGAGATAAATACATGGATATCAAAACTCCTAATGGTTTTAATATACACACTTGGAAGACAAACATCCCCTGGATAGGTCCTATGTGGTGGTTTTCAACCTCCTTCCTAGTCCTTTATCCCTAGGTGTGTATGTTTAGGGTCTATGTCCTAGGTTTCTTACATTTACCTTATCTAGATCCAAGAACTATATATGGGGATTAAAAACTCCTAAAGGAAATCATGTCCCCATACAAATGACATGTATCCCTAATAGAGGAGAAGTAGTGTGGTTTGAGGCCTTGATCATGGCCCTTAATCTCTAGAACCTTCCCTTAGGAGATAAGGCCCAAGTTTCATCCTTAACAATTTCTATATCTTGAGATACAAGTTTGGTTCTCCAAACCTACAAAAAATGTTTATATCACCACCTATAAACTAAATATTCCCCATATAGGTGTGTGTAGTGGTATAAGGTCTCATTCATAACCCTTGAGTCCTCAAACTTACCTTTAGGGCCTAAGGCTTGGGTTTCTTCCCCCAACATATACAGGACATTAAGACCCATCCTTGGTGTTCAAAGCCTCCTATTTGTTTTTAAATATTCTCATATGGATTCCATATATCCCTTGAAGATATGATATGTGGTTGTTTAAGGTGTCATTATTAGCCTTTGATCCCTAATTTTTTTTCATGAACTAAGGCTTGAGTTATCTCCTTAGCTTGATGTCATCCATTGGGAGAAGCTTACGGATATGTTGTGGTTCGAGAGATCATTATTTTTCCTAGATGCATATGATCTTTGTTTATGGCATGATCCCTAGGATTCCTCCCTTTACTATGTCAATTCCCAATGACCCTACCTAGCACTCACAACCTACTAATGGCATGGAGATCCATATCCAATGACAAAGCATACCCATTAGATGTCAAGTGTTGTCCCCTAAGGCATTGATCATGTCCTTGTATGCTTAGGAAAGTCCCTTGCAACCCAAGTATTGAGTTTTCTCCTCTAGCCATGTCTAGGGTGCTTGCTATCCATATGTAGTGCTTAAAAAGTCCTAATGGAACACATTTCTACACTTAAAAAGAAATATATTATAGGAGGTCATGACTCATTATTCAAGTTGTTTTTATTAGCATTTCATACATAAAATATTCCTTTACGGAATTATAAGACCCACGTTTCCTCTTTTAAGAATGTTTAGGGACCTAAATCCTATTCCTAGTGTTAAACCTCATAATGACAAATATATCCCGATAGCTTGTAGGATAGAGACACTCTTTGGAGATCATGTATAGTGGTTTAAGGTTTCATTTATCCTTGGATTCCTAGAAGCTTATTTTAGTGGTCATGGATTTGGTTTCCATCCCTAAACATGTCAAGGATCCAAGGCCCATACCTAATTATGTGAACCTTCTAAAGGAGCTAACATTCCCACTTGGAGGGAAATGATTTTGTTGGAGGTCAAATGTGGTGATTCAATGCATCCTTTAGGAATTAGATGCCTCAATGTGGTACTTAGTTCTATATGTCTAGAATATTTATTTAGAGCCCAAGGTTAAGATGTCCTCCATTAACCATGTCCAAGGCCCTAACACCACAAGATCCAAACACATAGCACTATAGATACCACTCCAAAATCTTGCATGGTTCTTTGAGGCAATGTTCATGGCATTGAATGACATGAGAATTTCTTTAGGGCCAAAGGCATGGTATTATTTCTTGAAACATCATTTCCATGGCCCTGAGACACCTACATACTACTCAAAACAACTTGTTGTCACCGACACCCTAAATCATACGCTAATAATACACTCAAGAGGCCATGTGTGGTTGGTGGAGCCCACCTCCTTAGCCTTAGATGGATATAATATTCCATTAGGGATTGAGGATCAATTATCATGTACTAACCATGTCCAATGCCCTAGTGCAAAAAATATAGATACATAGTGCCATGGATACCCCTAAGAACTTATGCATAATTCCTTCACACATATTTCCAAAGATACCTAAAATATCCTTTAGGACCTAAGGACCTAATTCATCTCCATGGCCCCAAGAATTAAACCTACTATGAAAAACCACCTAATGCCACACATATACCCACATAGAGGCCATGTGTCCTAGTTTGAGGTGTCATTCTTTGGATTAGATGCCTAGGATCTTCCTTTAGGGATTAAGGCCCAATTTTCCTACCCCAACTATGTTAAGGTACTCAATACTATTACCTAGAGCTCAAAAAGTTATAATGGAATCCATCTCACCGCTCAAATGCAAATGCGTCCATCGAGAGGTCGTGTGCGGTATTTAAAGTCATTGTTCTTGGACATAGATGACTAGAAATCTCCTTTATTAAATGAAGCTTTGGTTTCTTACACATGCCATGGGCCTTCAGTCCCATTATTAGTGTTTAAAATCCCCTAATGTCATGAATATACCTTGATGCAACAATGGTTTCTTTAGGCACAAAGGAATGGTCTTCTTCCTTGGAAATCCATTCCCAATTCCCTAAGACACATACATATTTCTCAAAATCACCTAATGCCAAAAACATCATCAATCACGGTCCAATGATACCCTTAGTAGGAAACTTATTGTTGGCAGAGGAAACATTCTTAGCCCTAGATGGTTAGAATATTCCTTTAGGGATTGAGTTGCATGTCTCCTCCATTACCATGTCCAGGGTCCTAAGACCATGAGGCCTAGATACATAGAATTATGGATACCCATGCAAAGTCATGCGTAGTTATTTGAGGCATTGTGCATGGATCTAGATGGCTCATTGGTTTCTTTACAGCCAAAGGTATGGTATTCATCCATATAATTCCATTCCAAAGGATATAAGACACCTTCCTAATTATCAAACCACCTAATGGCACCAACATCCTGATACCTTCAATAATCCATGTGTGGTCGGTGGAGGAAACCTACTTAGTTCTAGATGCTTAGAATATTCATTTAGAGCTTGAGGTTTAGGTATCCTCCACTAACCATGTAGAAGGCCCTAAGGCCACAAGATCCAAATACATAGCATTATAGATACCACTCCAAATTTGTGCATGGTGGTTTGAAGCAATGTTCATGTATTTGAATGCCTCGAATAGTTTATTTAGGGACAAATACATGGTAATGAAAATCATTTCCAAGGCCCTAAGACACTATATACTACTCAAACAAACTTGTTTCCATCGACATCCTAAATCATAGGATAATAATACACTCAAGCGGCCATGTGTGATTGGTGGAGACCACCTCCTTGGCCTTAGATGGAGATCATGTCCTTAGCTGAATGCATAGTATTCTTCCTTAGAATATCATTCCCAAGAAATTGACACAAGTAGAATATACTCAAAATATCTAATTGTACTAAGATCCTCAATCATAATCCAATGCTACCTTCAGGAGGCTATGTGTGGTTGGTTGAGGTATCCTTATCCTTGGATGGATAGAAGATTCCTTTAGTGCCCAAGGTTCAGGTCTCCTCCCTTGACCATGTCCAATGCCCCAAGTCCTAATGACTTGGATGCATAGTGCCATGGATACATTATGAAGCCATGTGTGGCACGTTTTGGCATTATTTATGACTTTGTATGCCTAAATGGTTTCTTTAGGGTTAAAGGCATGGTCCTCTTCTATAGAGTGTTGTTCCCAAGGCCCTAAGACATGTGTCTAATTCTCAAATCCATCTATTGGCATTGAAATCACCAACCATAGACCAATCATACCCTCAAGAGGCCATATGTTGTTTTGAAGGCATCCTTCTTAGACAAAGATGGCTAGAAGCTTCCTTTAGGGCCATATGTTTAGGTATCTTTCATTAACCATTTCAAATACCCTAAGGCCACAAGAACTAGATACATAGTGCCATTTATACACCTGCAAATTCATGTGTGGTTCTCTGAGGCATTTTTCATGGCTGTGGAATCCTCAATGATTTATTTAGGTCCAAATCATGCTATTCCTCCCTAAAACTTCATTCCCAAAATGCTGAGACATGTACATACTCCTCAAAACACCCTACTGTCACTACCATCCTCAATCATAGGCCAATGACCATCGAAAGGCCATGTGTTGTTGTTGGATAGAACCTTCTTATCCCTATATGGCCATAAGATTCATTTAGGGATTGAGCTTTGTGCCTCCTTCCACATCCATGTCCAATCCCCCAAATACCCAATACTTGGATACATAGTTCCATGGATACCCTTGGAAAGTCACGCATGGTGCTTTAAGGAGTTGTTCATGGTTTTGGATGACTCAAATTTGGTTTCTTTAGGACTAAAGGCATGGTATTTCCCCTATAATGTCATTCCTGAGGGATTGAGACACATACATATTTTTCAAACCCACCTAATGGAATTGTCATCCTTAATCATAGACCAATGATACCCTTAGGAGGCTATGTTTGAATGCTAGATGAAACCTTCTGTAGCTAGGGTTTTACCCCTAGCTTGTGCAAATGAGCACCTACTAAGGAGAATGGACTCCTTAGTAGCAGTTCAATAAATGTAAATAATTAAGCTAAAACAGAAATAGAAACTACTCTAACACATGTGCATGAAAAATAAACAACAATTTGTAAACAAGGGTTTTGTATTAATATCACCTTCAATGTGAAGGTTGGTGAAGCTCCTTGCAATGTCCAAGAGGGTTTCCCAAGCTCCAATGTGCTCCTTCTCTTTCTCCAATGGTGGGGATGGGCCAAAAGAGGCTCTCAAGGTGAAAGTAGTTCAATGGTGAACTAGGGTTTCGAGAGAGATTTTGGCAGAGTAAGGGTATACTTGATTGTGGATATGAAATAAGGGATCTCCATCACCTATTTATAGTTTTTTGGTGGTGGAGTGTTGACCCATGGTTTTAGGAAACACATGGTTTAGGGCAGTTGTATAGGGTTTTTTCCTCCTTTTCCTCATTATTTTATATTTTTTATTCCCTTTTTAGGGGATTTTTGCTATTTTTGGACGAAAAGGGGTTTTTTTAGCCTTTTTGAGGCTATTTTGATGGTTTTGTGGCCTTTTGGAGGCATTTTAGGCCTTTTGGAGGCTTTTTAATGGGATGTTTTGGGATTTTAAGGGAAATATGGTAGGAAAATAGACAAATGAGCCATATAATGTGGTAGATGAGGTAGTGAACACTTTTTGGGTGTTAACAGATTGCCCCCTGATGTGCGAGGGCAGGAGCTCATCGTAAGGATGATGGACATCATAAGTCATGAATGGTTTTCCTGGGGTGTGGAGAGAAGAGAAGAAACAAACTGAAGCCCGGAACAACGATCCCGAACAACTGCAAGAACTAAAAGTACATAACCTCAATAATGGATGAGGAATCATCTGATCATGTGGACGAGGCGGGCATACCCATGCTCGTATCAGGATATAATATAATAGTAATGGGGTCCAAAAAATGGGGACCTGAAATATACATGACCTCAAATACTGACTGAGGAATAATCTCAATATATGGACGAGGTGGGCATACCCATGCTCGTATCAAGATACATAAACAGAACTATGAGGCCCGAAAAGGGGGACCTGTAAGATACATAGCCACTGTGTACATCATAAGAGTCCAGAGGGGACACAAAATATGGGACATACTGCTGAGTTGATCATGTGGGAACTGAAGAACCGGTGCACTAGAACATCAACAGTGCAACTGACTGGGGTACCAGAGGAACTAATGAGCTGCTGGATCATAATGACTGGGAGCCATAACCTCGATGGTACACTGAGCTGGAACTGAAATGGGTACTCAAGGAAGAAGATATCTGGATGGATTCCAAATACAAATGCCTAACGCAGCCTGGACATCCACGGGAACATATAACTGGGTGTTCCGAAGTGACTCACCAATGTGCTAGAGTTGGGGGAAATCCGGGGTCTTCGACAAATAATGTAAAGGATGTAACCCTACGCGATTCTCGACGATGTGATCAAGGTGCTGAATTCGAGCATGTGAGAAACAACCACTCAGAGAGGCAATGATGACTCCTCTCAGAATGATCCGTAGGCACTTACCACAGATGGTGATAAGTCCAAGGTGTAGGGACCTCTGGGCCTATCCTCTGGAATAGAGGTGCTGTCGTCGACAGAGGGAGACCTGCAACTATCAAGGCAATGATGGTTCCTTGACAGGAGCACGAGGTGGAGAACCGAAATGTGATAGTACTGATGGCAGGACTGACCGAACTGTGGGGGGACAACTGGGCAAGGAGAGTGGGTGGACTCAAACTTCCTTTGTTCAGAGTATGATAATGGGCATGATCTGGCAGCATATGAAACTGACTGAGGGGAAAGGGATCATAGCTGTAGTGGATCGGGGAGGGTGACTGGTCTGAGGGAGACTCTAGCTGATATAAAATGGCAGAATACTGCAGAATACTCTGAACAAAGGCGACCTGATTGGGGGTGCTGCCGAGATGATCGATCGTAGTGCCAGGAGGCACGAGGGGGGACTTCTTCATGGGTTAAGGAACTAGAAGAAGTTTGTGTAAAATGATACTGTTGTGTGGATTTTACGAGCCCAGGACAGTTCATGCTCGTGGTCGCTTTCAATTTTAAGGAGTCTGAAAGCGATAAGAAGACTTTGAAATGATGGAATGGTACTGTCGTGTGGATTTTACGAGCCCAGGACAGTTCATGCTTGTGGTTGCTTTCAATTTTAGAGAGTCTGAAAGCAAGTAAGAAGACTCCAGGGGGTTGCTTTTTCGTAGATTTAGTCTCCAAGGCCCAAAGAAGCATAAAAGGATGCAATGAAGAACTCTTCTAGCCGGTGTGACTAGAGTATTCCTTTTTCGTAATTAGTCTACCAGGTCCGGAAAAGGGTTAAACTTATACCAGATAGACGCCCTTTCAGGTACTTTAACGAGCATGAAAGGAAGCAAGATTGCTCGGCGATATTTTCATTCTTATAGGAGTCAGAAAAGAGCTTAACAGAAACTCCCTGAGTGCCTTTTTTGTAAAGGACTTGTCCGGCCCGAAAAAGGGATAAAATTTTACCGAACAAAAGGAATGGCCAGGCAAGGAGGAAGTGTTCAATCAAGGAACATTTATGATGACCAGGAACGAGAGTGGGTGGGAACACTGGTGGGCCTCCTTGCAGGGTGAATGGAATGGTGGCAAAAGAACGAAACATTTGCAGTATGACAGGAGTGGAGGGCTCATGTAAAAATATGGAACAATCCGATGGCGGCCGATGTGGTGCGCAAATCGAGGCAGCAAGGTGTCGGGACACAATGTTGAAACTGGACCAGGTGAGAGTGAGAAATGATCTCAAGCATCATCACGAGCTCAAAAAAATGGATCCGGCGATATAAAGAGTGTCAAAAACGGGTAACGGCCGATGTGGCACGTACACCGAGACGACGGGGGCATTCTAGAAAAATACCCAAAAAATCAGGGGGTGAGAGCGAGAAATGATCTCAAGCATCACCACCAGCTCGAAAAAATGAATCCGATAAAATATGTGAAAAACAGAGAACGGCCGATGTGGCACGCAAACCGAGGTGACTAGTGGCGTCTGAAAAATGGGAAAAAAATGACGGGGTAAAAATAATGCAACAAGGTGACCATCATGACAGTCTCATTGTGCTGATTCCAGTGGTGGAAACGGTTCATAAAAAGGACTCTGTATAGGGTCAGAATGGCCAAAACAAGAAAAATTCAACTGACTATAAATAGTGGTGGGTCCAACATGACATGTGTCATTTGTACGTTTTGACTTTGACTTGTGATCAGAGTGGACCAGAGCTTAGGTGGCATTTCTGGACGATCCGACCGGCCGATTTCAGATCCGGGAGATACAGGTATTCCGTCAAACTCATACCTGCATGTTTTTTAGGGTCGGGGGTTGAGTAGTGGGTCCCAGGGCTTATTTGTACGGTCCACGTGGGGTGGACCGTGGGTTAGGGGGTCGAAACCACGGTTGGCGACCGCGAGTTCCGGGGTGAACCACGTGATTGGAGATCACGTGTTTCCTGGATGGATACGCGGTCGAGTACCGCGAGTTCCAAGGAGGAACATGCGGTTCCAAACCGTGGGGTTAGGGCTGACAGGCGCGGTTAAGTACCACGACCATAGGCCTGACAGCCGCGGTCGGAAACCGCGGCAGGAAGCTCGAAAGCCACAGTTTTGGGCCGAGCTATGAGGGTCTTCCGGGAGAGGGAAAAGTACTTATTTAGTTGACATGAGTCTGATGAGTCTATTTTGTGTGATTGACAGGATGCCACAGGTGCTCTGGAGAGAGCGGGAGATCCCTGATGAGATCGTGGCTGTGATCCAGGGGGATCGCCATGTGCGATCTGTGTTGGGACTGTGCGGACTACTAAAGTTCGCACAGATACCCATGATACGGTCAGCAGCATTGCTGCTGAACCGGCTGATCAGCTTCTGGGAGCCGGACATACAGGCTTTCCAGGTACAGGGTGAGAGGGTGGACCTCACCCTGACCGATGTATACTTTCTGACGGGGTTGCCCTGTCTAGGCAGGGTAGCAGACACACAGCCGCGGGTTGCCGCGGACGTCGACATGGAGGACATGTTGGAGAGATACTGTGGTCCTGAGGCGAGGGTGCATAGGATTGCACTCCTGGTGAGGGACCTATAGGAGCCAGCAGTGCAGGCCATGGCAGCATGTGTGGTTCGGGTATTGGGGTCCCAGTCACCTGAGAAGGTGTCTGGGGGTCAGATGCAGATGATAGAGCGCGTACTGGATGGGGTGTACTATGTGTGGGGCCAGATGTTCCTGACCTGTGTTCAGCGGCAGCTGACGGCAGCGAAGGAAGCTGGCAAGGGCTTTTGTTTTGGTTCCTTCTTGTGTGCCTTCTTTATGGAGAGGGTACCCACACTGCGGCCACGGGTGCCGATCAGGGCAGGAGGTATGAGGGAGCTGCGGATGGTGCGGTGGGGTGAGATGATACGCTACCATGGTGGTGGCGACGTGGGCAGGTATTTTACACAGGAGTTGTACCTGCAGTGGCTCCAGATACCATTGACACTGGACGACTTCCCGTATCGGGACATGGACTTCACGGGAGATCCGGAGGTGCCACGAGCACCAGGACAGGCATGGGGTCCCGATGGTACGTATGTGTTTTTGCTTGCATGTTTGTTTGTCAAGTTTTATTTATATGATAGTATATTGATATACTGTGACTGACATATGGATGATCCTGCAGATGTGGGCCCGAGGCCGCGTCCAGGACATGTGGCACGGAGGGGTATTGTGGCCGTCCAAGCTCTGCTTGGGCGAGGTGAGGTCCGTCGCCATGATGCGGAGGGGATACTGGAGTCGGTGCGGGCACTACTAGATCGGTTGTTGATAGGGGTGACCGACGAGGGATGGCGGGATGTCGATCCTGATGTAGTTCAGGATTGCATGAGGGCACCCCGAGAGTTCAGATCCATCGCGATCCGGGTGGCGATCTTGGTGGACTGGGTACGAGCACAGGAGGCCGAAGGAGATGAGGACTTGCTGGAGGAGGAGTGAGGGGAGGACTCAGAGGCAGCCGATGCAGGCACTGATGCAGGATACGACTCCCATTAGGGAGTGCAGGGGACTCCCCCTGAGTTTTGTAGCTACGGCATGTATGTTGATGAGGCTATTAGGGATGTATAGCCATTTTTTGTATAGCTGAGTACAGGGGTACTCAGGACATGTATAGCACTGAACATGTATATTTTTTGATATATATATATATGCACGTGGATGCACCTTTTTCTATGATGTTGTTTTATTTGTACGCACGTGGATGCGCTTTATGAGTTGTGATATGTTTACATTGCACGTGGATGCAAGTAGGTTAGGATGTTAGGCACGTAGATTCCCCTTGTGTATTTTATGTGATGCGACGTGATATATGTATGTTTAGGCACGTGGATGCCCCTATGGCTATGAATGTGGTGTATGTACATGGATGCAAATGTGGATGCGATGCAATCTTTTTGGGTTTTTATATATTTTTATGAGATGCTATGGGATTGTGATGCATGATGTTACATGGTGTGATTGATATGCCAATCTAGGATGTTGTTGGCCATTTGGTCTGCGACACTATTTTGGGCTCTGGGGACATGTGTGAATGTGATGGATTCAAACTGTCGGCTGAGTTGTTTTGCGCGCAGGAATTTTCTAAAAAGGCAGGGATCACGCACCTGGTAGCAGTTGTTGAGCTGGGAGACAAGTAGCTGGGAGTCAAGGAACACATGAAGGTGACATATGCCCATTTGGAGGGTGGCAGTAAAGAGACCGGTCACAGCATCATACTCTGCCTGGTTATTGGTAGCAGCGCCTATACATATTCCGTCAAGGTGAATCATCTCGTTGGAAGGGGAGTACAAGACCCATGCTACAGAAGCCAGGTTGGGAGACCAGCGGCTTGCGCCATCAGCGAAGCCAGTGTAACAAGGTGGAAGATGGTCCATCTGTAATCATGCAGAAATGATGAATGTAAGATGAGGGTAAAAAAGTGAAAAAACAAAAAGATAGCAAACTGTACAATGCGGACAAACGAGGTCGCGGTGTCATTTATGGGTAAAAACGCTTAAGATACAACCCATTATGGGGGTTGTGCAAAGGATGGCCTTCGGAGTCGACGAGGATGTATGCCCCCTTGCCTAGGCAGGTCTGCACGATGTAAGGGCCTTGCCACATGGATTCAAACTTCCCTTTGCCAGTTTTGTCGTGGGCTTGGTCATAGGCGAGGACGAGGTCCCCTTCGTGGAAAGTTCGAGGGTGAACATGTTTTTCATAACCGGCTTTGGGCCGGTTCTTGGCAGCTTCGATGTTCTGGAGAGTGGCATGACGGTCTTCATCAGCTTGTTCAAGTGTCAGAAAACGCTGCTCGAGGGGGGAGGTGAAGATATCACGGAACTCTTGGAAGAGTTGTTTGTAGTCCTTAATCTCCTGCTCGCTGCAGGAGGCTCCTAAAGTAATGAGTTCAAGGGTCTCAATCTCGGCTTTGACAGCTGGGAGCTTCGAGGGATGAATGGGGCGCTGTTTCTGACGAACGGGGGGTACATCAGGCCATCTGTCAATGTGGTTCTCTATAATGGCGGGGTCAAGACCGGGCATTTCGATATAGGACCAGGCAAAGACATCACGGAATTCTCTGAAAAGGGTTATGTAGTCCTCAATCTCTTGTTTACTGTAGAATGCTCCTAAAGTGATGAGTTCAGGGGCACGTCCTGGGGCAGCGATATCAACTTGGATGACGGGTGAAATGTTGGCCATGTTACCTTCCTCGAAGGCGTCAGGAGCAGGAATAGGGTCCTTGAACCAGTCGACCTTAGTGGAAAAAAAGTCTTTGGATTCAACTACAAATTGGGTAGCGGTGCTAGAGGAAGATGCTTCTGGGATGAAGTAGGAACGATGATGCATATCATCCCAGGGATAATCCGGGGCGGTAAGGGCCTCAAGAATCTCCTCATCGGTACGGAAAGTTTGCGTCATCAAATCGGTTGACGAGGGGGTAGTGGTTGAAGAGATCATATAGATGGTATTAACCTCTCCAGAAGGGGAAGAGACCGGGGGGTAGATCTCCTCAATGGTGTGTGGTGCCGTCTCAAGATCCAGATTGTTCATCTCATAGAGAGCCGCTTTGTAATCCGGGAGATCGGGACAATGATGGGAGTAATGCCCGTAAACATCGCATATGGCACAGGGGTGGTCAGTGCGTAGGGACTTGTCTTTAGGCTTAGGAGTGGGGTTTAGTTCGACAGTTGGGATGTTGGGGTCATCGTCGAGCATCTGCATGTGTTTCTGTAGGGCTGGTAACTGTGGACACTGGTGAGTCGCATGGCCCAACTCATCGCACAGTGAGCATTTAAGAGGAGCGCGAAACACTGGAGGGTTTTTTACTGTCTTGGGAGGTGGTACAGCAGTGTAAGGTTGTGGACCTTTGCCCCCAGTGGGTTTGGGAGTAGGAGGGGGAGTTGTGGAGGACGAAGGGGTAGAGACACCAGGAGGTGGCTGAGAGGTAGTAGCCATGGGTTGCACCGGTTGGAGGACGACATCTGGTGTCGGCGGGCGAACGGGAGGCAAAAGATACCATACGGGTAATCCCAAAGTTAACCCAGGGAGGCTAAGGGTAGCCATGACCGAGGCGCTTACTACTCCCGATGGAGGGACTAGGAAGGGGATCGTATGGATAGGTGTAACACCAATGTGGCTAGGTACCAATTGTGGTTTTGGCAACAAGGGTGGTTGATTATTAGGTGGTTGGTTATCATGGGACAAGGTACATAAGTCAGACACGTCCGTGGGGGCTGATGGAGGCAGAATAGATTGGAAGGTGGAGGTCATCGGCGCGTCTGAGTAGACTCCAGGCCCCGTAGAGGAAACAAACGAGGTGGTGGCATGAGAAACAGGTTGTTCAACCATGGGGAGAACATTTTCAGGTGCCGCGGGAGCACTGGGATCGTAGTAGGTGAGCTGGTCAACCTTAACCACGTGTCCCTCATGGGGGAACATCATGGTGTGAAAGACGGAAGAGGCGACCGCCCGCATGGCATACATGTAGCTATGGCCAAGTAAAAGGTTATCATCTAATTGGGCATTGATTACCTCAATGTCAATGAGTACAGTTTTTCCACCTAACTGGACGGGGACATTGGCTAGGAGGCCTTGGGGCTGAGCCGAACGACCGTCGTAGGCACGTAATGCAGTGGTGGACTGCTGGAGAGTGGGGGATCCCAACTTCTACCACACGAACGTAAACATGACGCATGTGGAGGCACCTTCATCGATGATGCGTCGATGGATGACAAGATTCCGAATGGAAACAGAAACTTGGAATGCTAGGGTGGAAGGCAGGCGAGGTTCAGACTGGTCTAAATCAAATGCCATCAAATTCGAATCATTTGGGTCAATCCCCCCAATGGCAGAGAGTAAAGTCTTGCACTGGGAAGGGAAATTCTTCAAGACTTCTAACGCAGACATGGCTGCGGGAGATTGGGCTAGGTCGTCTACAATGTTGTAGTTTGACGCAGCGTACGCATTGGGGTTATTGTTGATACGATGAAGTGGGAAACGAGGGGCTTTGGGAGCGCCATCTAGTGGAGGTGGAGGAATACGTAACGCTTGATCGGTGGGATGAGCGTTAGTAGGTTTATCTGTGGGAGGTACCTCAGTGGTGAAGCCATACTGGTTCCGACGAGTCTGGAGGTTGACGTCAGTGGATGACATCATCAACAAGTGGTCAGTTCCCGAGTCAAACATGGGTTGATCGGGAGCAGCGTACGTGATTTGCTGTTGGGCTTTCACGTTGGCTTGAGGGGGAGCCAACGGCTGAGTGTTCACGACGCCTTGGGTTGGTAATGGGTTTTGCAGCACCAAAGGTGGCTGCTGAGGTTGAGGGGGGTTAGGAGGCGCCTGAGGAGCTGCCTGCCCTTGGTGGTGGGCATCGTCAACCCAGAGTTGGCGAGCTCGCTCTAAGTGTGGGAAAGCATGCGTGTAGTGTCCATAGACCCCGCAAATAGAACAAGGGTGGTTCATTCGCAAATTGGGGTTTTTAGCCTGCTTGGGTGAGCGATCAGGGTTTTGATTAGCGGGGGCCGCATTGTTGTTGTCGGGGGGATTAGCCGGTTGACTAGATTGGTCTGCAGGTTGGTTGTTCTCATGATTACGGCCCTTGCCGCGGTTCTGTTGGCCCTGGTTGCGTTTGTTGTTCTGGTTTTGCTGCGGGTTTTGTTGGGCATAAACTTGCCCTTGGGCAGTCGGTGGATTCTGAGGTTGCGCAGGTGCGGGAGCAGGCTGCAGGGGATGATATGCAGGTGGAGGCTGAGCAGGTGCAGCAACTTGAGGAGGTTGCTGATATGACTATGGAGCAGGTTGTGGGTTTTCCGTAGGGGCTGCCTGTGGCAGATAATAAGCGGGTTGGGCTTGTGAAGGCGCAGGAGCTGGGGCAGCCTGCTGATGGTAGTAAGGCTGAGGTGCGACTGGGGGGGCATAAGCAGGAGTCGCATGACCGAAGCACTGAGGAGGACATGAGGGTCCATGGTGATGGTGATCTGTCATGGGAGCATATGAGTTGGTTGCTCCAGACTGTGAGGTAGCCCGCGAATGATCGGGGCTAGGGGAAGGACGTGTAATAGAAAATGGTTGGGGATGCGAAGAAGCACGGCCAATGATACCATCTGCAGCGTGGGATGCCCCCGGCGCATCGTGCTGGGAGGACTCGCCGCGAGGGGCGTCAGGTATAATGGTATAAAGGTAACCCGACTGGGCGTAAATGAGGTCGAACTATTGGGCTTTAAGGATGGCCTCTTCTTCCGACTGGGGTCTTTCTGATGCCACATCCTTAGCAATAACAGGGAGAAGGGATTTGAGGAACCAATCTAGGAAGATACGGTCGTCTAGTTTGATCTTGTATAAGCTACGGCGTCGAAGCCACTCATGGATGTGGTCCGTGATATGGGTAGCCGTGTTTTGTCTGCAGGATAGGAGGATCTCAACGCCCGCGTCATAGCGGACAGGAAACTGGAAGAACTGCAGGAAGGTCGAGGCAAGGGAAGCAAAGGTGGCATGGGTCCCATGAGGTTGCTCGATATACCACTTGGCTGCAAAGCCAATGAAGGTGCGTTGTACGAGACGGAGGTGAACAGAGTCGTCCACTATGGAGTTTGAGGAACACCATAGGTGGAAAGACATGATATGGTTTTGTGGGTCCTCACCGGCCTTGCCCTCGAACTTAGGGATGTCAGAGGGGAGCTTGGTAGGCATATGAGGCCACGTAGGGTCGTGTCGAATAGGATCATTGGTCAATCTGGCCAGGTCAGGTAGGTTGAGGCTAGCCATGAATGGAAAACTGGAAGAAGGATGTGACACAGTAGTGGGTTGGACCAGGTTGGGGCCAATGCCCCCAAATGGAGGGACAGGATTTGGGATGGTGCCCCCAAGTGGGGGAACTAAGGTGGTGGAGGATGGTCCAGCACCACCATGGGTAGTGTGAGCCACTGATGTAGTGGGGATAGGGATTCCTGCTGTGGGAATAGGTACCGTGAGGGGAATGGTAGATGGGGGCCCCATGGAGGGCATACCCAAAACAGGTGTAGTAACTGGTGTAGTGGTGGATGTGCCACCAATGGTCCCTATAACAAAAGGAGTGGAAGTCGTGCCAGCCATGGGGCTAGTAGGGGCAATGTAAGTAGGGTTCTCAGACTCTTCCTCAGAATCGGAGGTAAAGTAAGGAGCATCAATATCTGGTGACGGAGTCCTATGTCGCTGACGAGTGGATTCAAGTGACAAGGCTCTAGATCTATGATGAGTGGTATCAACGGATGATGATCGGAATCTATGAAGGGTGGCGTCAAGAGAACCGTGCTGTGGGGGCTCGCCCCTGAGGCGCCGATAATGTCTCGGGGACTCAATGGTGACGGATGGTGTCAAATCTCTGTGGGTTGAGGTGAGTAGAAAAACAACTCAAAAGAGCCTAATGCAACCGAGTGTGCAGAAGCAGAGCTAAAAAACAAGGCACTCAGGCCAACAACCAACTCAAAACACCCACTGCAACAGCTATGCTACAATAGGTGGAGTATCAACAAAGATGGTTAGAATACAAACAAGCAGCCGGTTTCCTAAAAATAAAAAATGGTGGACTCACTAGACCAAAGGGAGGTAAAGGAGCATGCAAACACCTAACTGAAAGTATTCTGACTCAACTAAACATATCCTCTGCAAGGTGATGAAATCCAAGTCAGACAATATGAGTAGAAAAGCCAAGTGGCTATGATATCCCCCTACTGGGAGGGACACCGGGTAGTCAATCCTAGAAGAATGGCAACTAAGATACCCCATTCATGACACGTCCAAAAAGGTGAATCTGACATTTAGTCCATTTACCACAATACCCCTATACAGTGATATCCCGCGAACCGCGAAAGGTAGCCCTTCGGTTACTGAATGGAGTGCGGTATTCCACTCAGGCCTCCGGAACCAGTCTCCCAACTTCAACCCTCGTAAGGGAGAGGCCCTCTGATAAACTGGTCGTGACCATGCCAAAAAGTACTAGGGCATTTTGGTTCCCTATTTGGACAACAACTATGTCTCAAGTGTAAGTGACCGAGGGGTGTTATTGGAAGCCTATCCCCCCAACCCTACCTAACTACAAAGATTCTTTTGTGTTCCCCAAGTGGGGTTAGAATGTTGGTTTAGTTAGGTACTTTTTAGGGCTCACTTGAATTATGTGATAGAGTGTGTGCTCGTGAGGTGATGAACCCAAAATAGAAGTGCCACAAGGGGGGCAACTTCCAACTATCAATAATACTGAAATTGAAACTTTCACTTGCAAAATTTTCTGATTTAAAAATACTGAAATTTTAAAAGAATTCTGTAAAGGGAACAGAAATTATGTTGCAAAAAGGCTGTAAGGAAGTGGGACTGTAGGTAGGACAGAGGGCTGTTCAGATGCAGAAAATATTGCAGCAAAAGGGGCAGGGCTCAAAACAGTAAAAATGCAGAAATCAGACCGCGGGTCTGTGGCGAATCAGAACAGGCAGACCGCGGGTTTGAGGGAAACAGACGCGGTTAGGTCGTGGCTTTCGGGCCAACAGACACAATCGGGATGCAGGAAACGGGGAAAAAGACACAGTCGGGTCATGGCAAAAGGGCTAACAGACGCATTCGGGACGAGGGAAAATGGCCGACAGGCGCAGTCAGATCGCAGCAAACAGGCTGATTAGCCGCGGTCGGATCGTAGGTAACAGACTTGAATCCACCGGCAGGGCGTCGGAAACAGTCTGAGAGCTGCGGTCGGGTCACAGGTAAGGGCCTGAAAGACGCGGTCAGGACGCGACTGCAGAGGAAAAAGACGCGGTATACGGCGGCTGAAAGGGACAGCCGAAACGAATTTTTTTTTTAAACGGAAACCAGAAATTCAAAATCTAGGGGAGTCGTCAAAACTGTAGCTAGGGTTTTACCCCTATCTTGTGCAAATGAGCACCTACTAAGGAGAATGGACTCCTTAGTAGCAGTTCAATAAATGTAAATAATTAAGCTAAAACAGAAATAGAAACTACTCTAACACATGTGCATGAAAAATAAACAACAATTTGTAAACAAGGGTTTTGTATTAATATCACCTTCAATGTGAAGGTTGGTGAAGCTCCTTGCAATGTCCAAGAGGGTTGCTCCAAGCTCCAATGTGCTCCTTCTCTTTCTCCAATGGTGGGGATGGGCCAAAAGAGGCTCTCAAGGTGAAAGTAGTTCAATGGTGAACTAGGGTTTCGAGAGAGATTTTGGCAGAGTAAGGGTATACTTAATTGTGGATATGAAATAAGGGATCTCCATCACCTATTTATAGTTTTTTGGTGGTGGAGTGCTGACCCATGGTTTTAGGAAACGCATGGTTTAGGGCAGTTGTATAGGGTTTTTTCCTCCTTTTCCTCATTATTTTATATTTTTTATTCCCTTTTTAGGGGATTTTTGCTATTTTTGGAGGAAAAGGGGGTATTTTAGCCTTTTTGAGGCTATTTTGATGGTTTTGTGGCCTTTTGGAGGCATTTTAGGCCTTTTGGAGGCTTTTTAATGGGATGTTTTGGGATTTTAAGGGAAATATGGTAGGAAAATGGACAAATGAGCCATATAATGTGGTAGATGAGGTAGTGAACACTTTTTGGGTGTTAACACCTTCTTACCCTTGGATGGATAAAATATTTCTTTAAGGCCCAAGGTTCAAATTTCTTCGGTTGACCGTGTCGAATACCTTAAGGCCCTAAGACCTAGATACAAAGCTCAATGGATACCCTTTCAAAGTCATGCATAGTGCTTTGCGGCATTGTTCATGGTTCTAGATTCCTTATTGGTTTATTTATGGCCAAATGCATGGTATTCTTCTATAGAGAATCATTCTTCAGGTCCTAAGACACCTACATATGTCTCAAAACCACATAATTGCATTAATATCCTCAATCACATGCCAATCATACCCTCAACAAGCCATGTCTATAAGGTTCCAATCAATCATATCTTCTTAGCCTTGGATGGCTATAAGGTTCCTTTATGGCTAGAGGTTCAAGTCTCCTCCCTTGACCATGTCCATGGCCCCAAGGCCCCAAGACATGGATACATAGTGGCATGGATATCCATGAAAGGTCATGCACGATGATCTATGAATTGTTCATCACTCTAGATGCCCCAATTGTTTCTTTAAGGAAAAACGCATGGTTGTTTTCCCTATAACGTCATTCCCAAGGCCCTAAGACATGTAGATACTACTCAAAACCACATATTGGAAATGAAATAATTAATCATAGGCCAATGATACCCTCAAGAGTCCATGTTTTTTAGTGGAGGGAATCTTCTTAGCCTTAGATGGATAGAAGAATCATTTAGAGCTTGAGATTGAGGCCTCCTCCACTAACCATGTGTAAGGCCCCAAGGCCACAAGACCTAGATACATCGTGCCATAGCTACCCCTATGAAGTAATCAATGGTTCTTTTAGGTAGTGTTCATCACTCTAGATGCCTCAATGATTTCTTTAGGGACAAAAACATGGTCTTCTTCCATGGATCATAATTCCCAAGGGCTTAAGACATGTGCATGCCACTTAACACCACCTAACTATAACATGTTGATGTATTTGTAACTTCGGAATGTATTTCCTATATGTATATTGTATTCCTATTGTTAACACCCAAAAAGTGCTCACTAGCTCATTTCCTTATTCACATGACCAATTTGTCCACTTTTTCACCATTTGAGCCTCTAAAGCCATCAAAAGGTCACCAAAAGACCTTAATACACCCCTTTTTCCACTCAAAATGAATATTTTTCCTCAAAAAGCATAAAAAACCCTCAAAAAGGGTCCAAAATTCCCCAAAATATTAAAAAGGGAATAAAAATATTCAAAATATTCAAAAAAGGAAAAAGGAGGGAAAAGGTACCTAAACCATGTTGGTCAATACCATTGGTTTCCTCAAAACCATAATGGTATTCCCCACCACCAAAAACTATAAAAAGGTGGTAGGGGCTCCTCACTTTCCACCCATCCATCTTCCTATCCTCATGCTGTCAAAATCTCCCTTGAGCTTTTGACCATTGTAGCCATCTTGGAGAAGAAACCTTTGGAGCTTGGAGCTACTAACCTTGGAAGTTGCTCAACAATCTTCACCACTTGGAGGTATTACTATTGCAAGCACTTGCTTGCCCTTATTCTTAATACAAAAATCTTTTTACATATTGTCAATCGTTTTTGCTTTTCATAATATTTTTATTATTTGTTTATCCTTTCCACATAGATCCATGGTTAATATAGTTTAGATTAGTTTGTTGTTTATTTCTATTGAAACTGCTGCTACTAGTTAGCAGGTGCCCATTGCACTAAGCTTGGTTGCAAAGCCAAGCCAACAGTTTTTGGCGAATCCAATGGCTTAGAATTCTTAGATCTCAATTTTTAGCTTTAGATCTTAGTTTTTGTTAGTTTTAGTCACTTTAATTCATAGATCTGCCACCCTAGACAGCAGATCCATTGATGTTCTAGATCTTGGCCTCTTCTATTTCCATTAACAGCCCAAAATTTCCAATTTTCGGGTTCGTTTTTCGGCGTCGATTTTCGGCTATCGCCTCGCGGCATTTTGCCTGACAGTCGCGCGGCTCATCGGCTTTTTTCCGCACGGCTCGCTGCGGCTTCGCAGCCAATTTCCGCGCTGCACATCGCGGCTTCGAGGCTGAAAACCGCACTGCCCATCGCGACTGTGTGACAGGAATCCGCGCTGCACATCGCGGCTTCGCGGCCAAAACCCGCGCGGTCCATTGCGGCTGTTCTGCCTAAACCTGCGATGCAAGTTTTTTCCATTCGGCCAATCTGTTAAAAAATTAATTTTTTACCGTATTTTCTGCCCACTTAGCTATTTTACAGTATTAAAATTCCTACATTTTATACAGCCATAGAAATCTTTTACTATTTAGAATGCTCCTTTAAAAAGTCTTTGTAAAAATTTTCAGAAATTGAAAGAAGGATTTATTTGCATTTTATCTAGATAGAAATTTTACTGTTTACTTCCTTGATATTTGGCCCATAGCAATTCTTAAAAGAAATCCATTTATTTCTTGAAGCATTCATATTATTTGCTTTCCTATTTCAAAGATCCTTTGTTTTTGAATAGTTTTTGCAAAGCATTTACATTTTCAGTTTCAGTTTAAAATACCACACGTGCACCCACTCAAACACATAATTTAAACTGAGCCTTAAAATTTACCCTAACTTCAACCAACTTTTAACCCCACTTGGGGAGCACTTAAAATAACTTTGTAGCTAGGTAGAATTGAGGGGATAGGTGTTCCAATAACACCCCTCAGTTATTACATTTGAGACATAGTTGTTGTCCATTAGGGAACCAAAATCTTCTAATATTTTTTGGCACGGTCACAACCAGTTTATCAGAGGGCCTCTCCCCTAGGAGGGTTGAAGTCGCTAGGATGGTTCTGGAAGCCTAAGTGGACTACCGAAATCCATTCAGTAACTGAAGGCTACCATTCGCAGTTCTCGGGATATCCTTGTATGGGGGTATTGCGGTAAAAGGACCAAATGGTAGATTCACCTTTTCTGAACATGTCATGAATGGAGTATCCTAGTTGCCATTCTTTAGGATTGATTACCCGGTGTCCCTCCCGGTAGGGGGATATCTAGCCGTTGATTCAACACTCAATATTGTCTGACTTGGATTTCATCACCTTGCAGAGAATATCATTTGTTGACTCACAATACTTCTAGTTAGGTGTTTGCATGATACAATCCACCTTTGGTCTAGTAGCACCTCTTTTTTCTAGAAGTTGTTTGACTGTTGGTATTCTAACCATTTTTTGCATCCCTCCACTTATTATAAGCACAACTGCTATAATAAGTGCTTTTTGAGGTTGATTTTTTGGCCTGAGAGCCTTTATTTTCACTCCCCTTTTTGCACCCTTGGTTGCATTAGGGTTTCGAGTTTTTTATACATTACCATCTTACACTGAAAATTTTTACACAAAAAACATATTTCTCACCATTGAGAATTTTAGACGATCTCGTCGTCTTCAAGGTGAACCCCCAGAGTTCAGTCTACTTGGCTCTCCACATCACCGACGTCGAGCCTTATCCCTTGACTCGACACGTCATCGTCCAAACATACAGTCATCCGATTCTGACACACCTCACTTCACATCTGATTCTGAGGCTGAATCCGAAAACCCTACTATGTTATTACCAACCAACCTCATGGCTGGAACACAATTCGACCCACTTTTTACCAATACCATTGGAGATACATCCACAAACCCTTCCACTACTGTGCCATCCATGGTAACAACATCCCCTCTAGGCATGCCTAATGTGGGGGACACTCCACCTTTAGGAATGCCCAACACAGGACTACCTCCTATCATGGGTATGCCAAATATAGGAATCACACCACCTACCATTACCAACACCCAGATCCCAGGAATTCCTGTTACTATTCCTAACCCTAGTGTAACCCATGTTGCACTTGGAAACGCTGGCCCATACCAAACCACACCAGTTAGAGGACACATACCTTCAATACCCAACATACCCTTAGGGGCTACTGGAGCACTACATAATGCCACCATGAATAGTTATGTCCCAATAACTACGCCACACCCCTCTACTAGTTTACCTTACATGGAAAGTCTGAACTTACCAGACTTAGCCAGGCTAACCAATGATCCTATCCGGCACAACCCTACATGGCCACCCATGCCTACGAACCTCCCCTCAGACATACCCAAGTTTGAAGGAAAACCTGGGGAGGACCCTCAAAACCACATAATGTCTTTTCACTTATGGTGTTCATCTAACTCCATAGTGGATGACTCCATTCATCTAGGACTATTACAACGAACGTTCACTGGCTCTGCAGCTAAGTGGTACATCGAACAACCGCATGGGACCCACCATACTTTCATGTCTCTCACCTCCACTTTCCTTCAGTTTTTTTAGCTACCTCTACGTTACGATTCAGGAGTTGAAATACTGTTGTCTTGCAGACAAAACACAGCTACCCACATCATGGACCACATCCATGAGTGGCGCAAGCGTCGTAGCCTCTGTAAGATTAAACTGGATGACCGTATATTTTTGGACTGGTTTCTTAAATCACTCCTACCCCTCATAGCAAAAGACGTCGCTTCCGAACGACCCCAGTCAGAGGAAGAAGCTATCCTAAAAGCTCAGCAATTCGACCTAATTTATGCTCAATCAGGCTATCTCTACACCATCATACCAGACGCCCCACGAGGCGATTCTTCACCCAGTGACGCGCCGGGGGCATCACATGCCGTCGATGGTATTATTGGCCAGGTCACACCACAAATTAAACCTTTTAGAATGGTGAGCACCATAAATGCCCCAGACCTCTCTAGGGCTACATCTAATTCTAGAGCAACAACTTCCTACGCTCCAACGAATCAGACTCATCACATTCATGGACCCTCTTGTCCACAACATTGCTATCGGCAAGCGCCATCAACATATGTACCACCCACATACTATAACCAACCGGCTACCCAGAACCCCATACAGTTCCCACCACAACCGATGTATTACCCACAGCAAGCTGCAACAACTAACCCAACACCTCCAATAGCTCAGGGTTACCAACAACCCCAGCAGGTAACTGGACCAGCTCCAGCCCCACCAGCTTTTTTTCCACCGCAACCTGCTCCTGCACCTACGATAAACCAAAATCCTCCTACTGCTCAAGGGAAAGTGTACACACAACACAATCAGCCCCAACATCAAACCAACCAGTGCAACCAGGGTGGAAAACAAAACCGTGGAAGAGGACGTAACCGCGGAAACAACCAACAACATCAGCAAGGTCCACCACCTCCCAATCCTCCGCATAATAACAACGCTGCTCCTCCCAACCAGAATCCGGATTGCCATCCCAAGCAGCCTAAAAACAATAACCTCGGAACAAACCACCCTTGTTCTATATGCAGGGTCTATGGCCACTACACACATGCTTTCCCACATTTGGAGCGAGCTCGACAACTCTGGACTGATGATGCCCATCGCCAAGGGCACACGGCTCCTCAGGCGCCACCCAGCCCCCCACCCCCTCAGCAGCAACCCATGATATTACAAAACCCCTTACCAACCTAAGGCATAGTGAACACTCAGCCGTTAGCTCCCCCTCAAGGCAACGTGCCACCACAACAACAAATCACTTATGCCGCTCCTGTTCAACCCATGTTTGATTCAGGTACCCACCACTTGTTAATGATGTCATCCACTGATGTCAACCTCCAAACACGTCGAAACCAATATGGATCCACCCCTGAAGACCCTCCCGCCAAAAAAAACACTAACTCTCATCCCACTGATCAGACATTACGTATACCCCCGGTTACACTCGATGGCGCCTCTAAAGCACCTCGCTTCCCACTTCGTCGCATCAACAATAACCCCAATGCTCGCGCCGCGTCAAATTACAACATTGTAGATTACTTAGCCCAATCTCTAGCATCCATGTCTGCTTTGGAAGTCTTAAAAAACTATCCTTCATAGCGCAAGACTTTGCTCTCTGCCATTGGTGCTATTGACCCCAATGATTCATAACTGATGGAATTCGATTCGGACCAGTCCGAACCACGCCTACCTTCCACTTTAGCATTCCAAGTTTTTGTTTCCGTTTGGATTCTTGTCATCCATCGGTGCATTATCGATGAAGGTGCCTCTACATGCGTTATGTCCACATTCGTTTGGCATAAGTTGGGATCCCCTACTCTCCAGCAGTCCACCACTGCATTGCGAGCCTACGACGGCCGTTCGGCTCAACCCCAAGGTCTGTTAACTAATGTCCCCATTCAGCTGGCTGGTAAAACCGTGCTCATTGACATAGAGGTCATCAATGCCCAACTTGATTATAACCTCTTACTTGGTCGCAGCTACATGTATTCCATGCAGGTGGTTGCCTCATCCGTTTTTCATACCATGATGTTCCCCCATGACGGACGCATGGTCAAGGTTGACCAACTCACCTATTACGATCCCAAAGCCCCCGCTGCACCCGAAAATGTTCTCCCCATGGTTGAACAACCTGTTTGTGGTGCAACTACCTCGTTTGTTTCCTCCGTGGGACCCGGACTTTACTCCGACACGCCAATGACTTCTACATTCCAATCCATTCCACCCCCATTACCAGCACCCAAAGTATCTGACTTATGTACCCTGTCCCATAATACACAACCACTCAACAATCAACCTCCGTTGTTACCTAAACCACCATTGGTCCCTAGTCACATTGGTGTTACACCCATCCACACAATCCCCTTTCTATTCCCTCCCTCGGGAGTAGTAAGCGCCCCAGTTATGGCTACCCTTAGTCTCCCCGGGTTAACCTTGGGATTACCCGTCTGGAATATTTCGCCTCCCATTCCCCCGCCGACACCGAATGTCATCCTGTAACACGTGCAACCCATTGTCACTACTACTCAACCACCTCCCGGTGTCACTACCCCTTCATCTTCTACGAATCCCCCTCCTCTTATCAAGCCCACTGGGGGCAGAGGCCCACAACCGTACACTGCGGTACCTCCTCCCAAAGCAGTTAAACCTCCCCCCGTGTTTCGTGCTCCTCCTAAATGCTCGTTGTGTGATGAGTTAGGTCATCCAACTCATCAATGTCCACAATTACCCACATTACAGGAACACATGCAAATGCTTGATGATGACACCAACGTTTGAGTAGTCAAAATAGAACTCCCCCCTCAGTCTCGGGATAAATCACTGCGTACCAACCACCCGTGTGCCATATGCAGTATTTACGGCCACTACTCTCATCACTGTCCTGATATCCTAGACTACAGAGCATCTCTCTACGAGATGAATAATTTTGACCTTGAGACGGCACCCCCCACAATGGAGGAGATCTACCCTCCTGTAGCATCCCCATCCGGAGAGATTAACACCATCTACATGATCTCGACAACATACAAACCAGAACCCATCGATTTATGGTCGGATTGCTTCCATAGTGATGAGCAAATTTTAGAGGCTCTTACTACCCCTAATTACGCCTGGGAAGACATGCACCATCGTTCATACTTCCTCCCATAAGAGTCCTCCTCCACCACAGATACCTAGTTTGCGGTCGAGTCCAAAGATTTTCTCCCCACCGAAGTCGACTGGTTTAAGGATCCTATTCCTGCCCCTGATGCCTTCAAGGAAGGGAACATGTCAAACATTTCCCCCGTTATCCAAATCGACATTTCCACCACACCTGGAAAACCTGAGCTCATCTCGCTAGGTGCATCTTTCACTCAAGCGGAAACTCAGGCATATAAGAAACTCTTCCAAGAGTTTCGTGATGTCTTTGCCTGGTCTTACACCGAGATGCCTGGCCTCGATCCCAAAATTGTGGAACATCACATCGACACTTGGCCCAATGTGACTCCTGTTCGACAAAAACAACGGCCCATTCACCCGTCCAAACTCCCAGCCGTTAAAGCTGAGATTGAAAAACTTCAAAAAGCAGGATTCATATATCCTATTGCCTACACCACTTGGGTTTCAAACCCAGTACCAGTAAACAAAAAAGTGGGCACTATACGCGTTTGTACTGATTTCCGAGACCTCAATCTCGCTTGTCCCAAGGACAACTTCTCCACACCTTTCATTGACCAACTAATTGATGAATGCGTAGGACACGAGGTCCTTTCTTTTATGGATGGTTTCTCCGGATACAACCAAATAAAAATCCGTAAAGAAGATCAATATAAGACAGATTTCACCACCCCATGGGGTACCTTCACCTATCGCGTCATGCCTTTTGGCCTAAAAAATGCTGGAGCCACCTTCCAACGCGCCATGACTTATTGCTTCCACGATCTCCACAAGATCATAAAAGTTTACCTGGACGACCTCACAGCTCGATCCAAAAAGCGATCTGACCATTTAGACGACCTTCGACAAGTTTTCATACGTTGTCGGAAATACAACATCCGCTTGAACCCCCTCAAGTGTGTCTTTTGCGTCACATCAGGTCGCCTACTGGGGTTTGTTATCTTAGAAAAAGGCATCACTGTAGACCCCTTAAAAGTCCAAGCCATTCTAGAGTTACCGTCACCTCGCACATTAAGACAACTACAAAGCCTGCAAGGGAGGTCCAACTTCCTCCGTTGCTTTGTCCCGGACTATGCCACAATAGTCCACGGTTTCCTACAACTACTACGTCTACATACCCATTTCATATGGGACCAACAAGCAGAGACAACCTTCACCGATTTAAAAAAATCACTCACAAACGCCCCGTTGATTTCTCCTCCAGATTTCACCAAAGATTTCACCCTCTATGTTTCAGCATCCGAGCATGCCATATTTGGAGTTCTTGTACAAGAAGATGCTGCTCGCCAAGAGCATGTAATCTACTATGTGAACCAGACCTTGTCCGGCCCACCCCTCCGATACCCACATGAAGAAAATATGGCCCTAGCCGTCATTTTTTCAGTACAAAAGCTAAGACATTATATTCTCCTAAGCCACACCACAGTCATAGCTAACTCCAATCCTATGGTTTACCTCTTGACGCGTCGCCTTCTTCAAGGCCGCGTAGCTAAATGGGTGATTATCCTACAAGAGTACGACCTTACTTTCAAGACCCCAAAGAGCACCAAGGCCCTAGCACTAGCTCAACTCATCACAGATCTCCCATCCTCTTCGTCATCACCCGCTATCAAAACAGATCTCATTGATGACCACATTTTCATCATCTCGTCTGATGACCCATGGTACGGTGATATTTTGTTATACCTTCGGATGCAGAAGTTCAGACCCAACATCGGTTGTGACGGACGTCGTCGTATACGACACCACGCCCCTCGATACCTCTTGTTAGGGGATGTACTTTATCGACGCGGCGTTGATACCATCTTACGATGCTTCCTATCCCATAGTGAGGCAGAACAAGTCCTTAATGATTTCCATAGCGGTGCCTACGGAGGCCATTTCTATGGCCTGGCTACCACCCAAAAGATCATCCACGCAGGTTACTTTCGGCCTTCATTATTTACTGATTGCATCACCATAATCAAACATTGTCAAAACTGCCAACTTTTTTCCCCAAAAGCAAGAACCCCACCCGCCCCCCTTCATCCAGTTGTCACTGCTGGACCATTCTGCAAATGGGCCATCGATTTCCTCGATTGCAATCCCACGTCAGCCGACGGTCACAAACACATCATTGTGGCCGTAGATTATTTCACCAAGTGGGCGGAGACCATGCCAACTTACAATTGCAAGGCCGAAACCGCAGCACGGTTTTTTCTGAACCATGTTATCGCTCGTTTTGGAGTGCCAAAGCAACTCGTCTCAGACCACGGCTCTCACTTTGAAGACACCGTCTGGAGAGAACTATCAACTTTACTGAAATTTGAACACCATTTCTCCTCTGCTTACTACCCCCAAGGAAATGGCCAAGTCGAGGCAATCAACAAAATTTTAAAAACCATCCTCCAGCGCACTGTAGACAAACACAAGTCAAATTGGCACCACATGCTGTTCCCGGCACTATGGGCATACCGCACGTCAACTAAAACCGCCACCGGTTTTACCCCTTTCCACTTAGTTCACGGTGTCGAATCCGTCCTCCCCATTGAGTGCCAGATCCCAACCCTACAAATGGCCGTTGAACTCCTACCGGACACTTCCCCAATTGAGCAATGCTTACTACTCTTGGAGCAGGCTGATGAAGATCGGCGCACAGCCCTTCAAACCATGGAAGCAGCCAAGAACCGATCCAAATTGAATTATGATAAACATGTCCACCTAAGAACTTTTACTGAAGGGGACCTTGTCCTCACCTACGATCAGGCTCATGACAAAACCAGGAAAGGAAAGTTTGTATCCATGTGGCAAGGCCCATATATTATCCACACTTGCCTCGGATAGGGGGCATACATTCTGACCAATTCAGAAGGCAACCCCCTACGCAACCCATGCAAAGGGTTGTACCTCAAGCGTTTTTACCCATAGTAAACCTGATGGACACCACCGTCCATTATTGTACAGTATTATTTTCTTTTTCCACAAAAAATTCAAAAAACCTAAATATTTGTTTTCTCTGCATGACCACAGATGGATCCTGTTCCACTCTGCTACGTCGGTTTCGCTGATGGTGCAAACCGTTGGTCCCCCAATCTGGTCTTCGCAGCTTGGGTAATATATTCCCCTTCACATGAGTTGATCCACATTGACGGAGTGTGTTTAGGTGCTGCCACCAACAACCAAGTTGAATATGATGCCGTGACCGATCTCTTGGTCGCAACTCTCCAATTGAGCATACATCACCTCAACGTTTTCCTGGACTCACAACTCCTTGTTTCCCATCTCAACAATGATTACTAGGTACGCGATCCCTGTCTTTTCATAAAATTCCTGGGCACTAAACAAATGGTTAGACAGTTTGAATCAATTTCATTTACACACATCCCAAGGAATCTCAATAGTGTAGCAGACCATATGGCCAACAATATTCTTGACTGGCACACTAATCAAATCATATCATAAACAAAAATGCATCCACGTGCGTAACATATGCCTCCACAGGCCTATATAAATATGACAAAAAGCATCCACATGCCTAACATGTGCCTCCACGGGCATATACAATAAATCGAAATGTTGCATCCACGTGCATAACATGTGCCTCCACGGGCATACAGAAAATCAAACATGCCTCCACGGGCGAACAAAAAGACAATAAATGCATCCATGTGCATACATGACTATATACCAACATCATATATATATATATACATCATCGTATAGTCAAAACATGTCATAGGTTCCCTCAGCACCCAATATACAAAAATACATCAGCCGTACAAAAAATAGCTTCCCCATATGCTCATCAGCATTTGGGGGCAAATACATATCATCTAATCATCACGGTCCCTGGGCTCCTCTGGCGCCTCATCTGCTGGCCCCGCTGGATCATGCCGGGCCTGAACTCTCCGCTCTGCCGGCCCCGCTGGATCATCTCGTAGACGAATCCTCCTCTCTGTCGGCCCTGCCGGATCATCCCGACCACCATCCCTGTACTCGGCCGCCAGCAACGCTGCCCTCAACAGGATCGACCGCCACTCACGTGGCGCATCGAAACATCGTTCCACGATGTCCCGATCCAAGTCTCTCCAACCATCCTCCAGGAATCCTGCTAGAATCATATCCAGTGTCTCTCGGACACCATCGATAGCATCATCTCGAGGGCCAGCCCCTCGACTGCGAGCCCCAAATCCTCGTCCATGTGGAGGTGGCCCCGCTGCAGGAGGTCGAGCAACCACCATCGCCCGTCCCCTATGAGCCACGTAGTCATCTGGTGGAACAGGACCAACATTTGCACAATCACGCAAGTAAACCATCATATACATATCTAACTATAATCATAACAGATAAATCTAGAAACACATGATAGAGTAGAGAACAAAACACAAAACATACCATCTAAACCCCAAGCCTGTCCCTGGGCTCGAGGCATCTCCTGATCTCCTCGATAATCCATACCAGCATATGGATAGTCCTCAATCAACAGGTGGATTTGCTCCCACTACTCGTACATCTCCTGCGAGAAGAACCCGCGGATACCACCACCACCACGAGGCATCATCTGCCCCCACCGCACCATGTGTGGCTCGCTCACTAAACCATCACAAATGGGCACCCATGGTCGCAAAGTCGGTACTCGCTCAAAGAAAAAAGAACACAGAAAGGAGGCATAGCAAAACTCTCCCCCCTCCCGACTGACCTTGTCCAAATCTCTTCAGACACCAGCTAAAAACATTTGACCCCATGCATAATAGGTCCCCCTCAGCACAGAATCCACCATCATCATTTGTCCCCTTGACAAATGATGTGGTGTCGCGGCACCCAAGACTCGCAGAACACAAGCCCTGACAGCCCGCATATCCCACTCTCGCAGTGATCTCAGACTCAGTGCGCTGTTCTGCACAATTTCCCTAGCGACACAGAATGTCTCCAGGAGATCCTCCATGTCAACACCTGCCGGGATCCTCGGCAGAAGATCCCCCACCTCCCCTAAGCAAGGTAACCCAGTAAGAAAGTAAACATCTGTGAGGGTGATCTCCAACCTCTCACCCCCAACAACAAAGGCACCCTCTGCAGGTACCCACCAACTCACCAACTTGTTCAGTAGCGGTCCTATTGAACGCATTGGTGGAATCTGAGCAAACTTCAAAAGTCCACTCTTGGCCAGAACCTGCCCGACTTGCTGATCAGTCCGAATCCAGACCATCAAATCTTCCTCCATCTCTCGCTCTCGCCACGACGTCAATGGCCTCCTTAGCATCCTACCAAAAAACAAAGAAATTTTTAGCACCAGCAAAAAAAAAAAAAAAAAAAAAAATTTCAAAAATACCATCGCAGCTTTTCCAGCAAAATCCGCGATGCTCGTCGCGGCCTCCATACAAGAACCCGCGATGAACATCGCGGGTATTGGCCAGACAGTCGCGATGAACATCGTGACTGTCTCCCCCATACTTGCAATGAGCATCGTGGGTTATAACCTGACAGTCGCGATGAACATCGCGACTGTCAACCTCAAACTCGCGATGTCCATCGTAGCAAAAGACCTGAAACCCGCGATATTCCACGTTGGAAGGCCAACATGGAATTTCACGGCTTTTGGGGGCCCGCTGCTAACCAAAAAAGACATAAATGAAAAGGCTAAGGCAAGGGTTACCTGAAACTCACGGAATTGAAAACCAATGGTCAAATCTCCCAGAAATCAAGAAATAGCTCTGACTGCTCTGCCAAACTCGCACGTAACAATGACACGTCATATGGGCCCCACGCCCTATTTATAGAAATTCCACCATTTTTTCAAACAACCATTCCGGTGTCATACGACGTCCGTTTCTCGAACCGTTGGTACCATTGGAATCAGCACAGCGAGAACTTCATGACAGTTCTTTCCTTTTCTTGTTTTCACCAGGTCCATTTTTTGACCATTTTTTACACACCCTCATTGCCTTGGTTTGCATGCCACATCAGCCGTCGTCCATTTTTTACGAGTCTTATATCATCGGGTTCAGTTTTCCGTGCTCGTGATGATGCTTGAGACCATTTCTCGCTCTCACACCTAGATTTTTTGGGAATTTTTTCCCATGACCCCCTCGTCGCCTCGGTTTGTGTGCCACATCGGTCATCCTCCATTTTTAACAAGTCTTATATCGCCAGATTCAATTTTCTGCGCTCGTGATGACACTTGAGATCATTTCTCGCTCTCACGCCCAGATTTTTCAGGCATTTTTTCCCATGCCCCCTCGTCACCTTGGTTTGCGTGCCACATCGGTCGTTCTCCATTTTCAACAAGTCTTGTATCGCCGGATTCAGTTTTCCGCGCTCGTGATGATGCTTGAGATCATTTCTCACTCTCACCCCCTCATTTTTTGGACATTTTTACCATGCCCACCCATCACCTCGGGTTGCATGCCACATTGGTCGTTGCCCCTTTTTGACAATCTTTATGTCATCGGATTCAATATTACGCACTCATGATGGCGCTTGAGACCTTTTCTCGCTCTCATCAATCCCTTTTGTGCTCGGTATAATTTTACCCCTTTTTCGGGCCGAACAATCCCTTTTACGAAAAAGGAACACAAGGAGTTTCTGTTAAGCTCTTTTCTGACTCCTCAAAACAATGAAAAGATCGCCGAGCAACCTTACTTCCTTTCATGCTCCCTAAACGTATCTGAAAGGGCATCTACCTGGTATAAGTTTACCCCTTTTCCAGACCTTGTAGACTAATTACGAAAAAGGAATACTCTAGTCACATCGGCTAGAAGAGTTCTCCATTTGCATCATTTTATGCTTTTTCGGTCCTTGGAGACTAACTTACGAAAAAGAACAACAATGGAGTCCCCTTACCGCTTTCAGACTCTCTAAACATGAAATCGACCACGAGCAATCACCATCCTGGGCTCATAAAAAATCCACAGGATGGTACTCACAACCACTGCAGAGTCTTCTTATCGTTTTCAGACTCCTTAAAAATGAAAGCACACATGAGCACGAACAGTCCTGGGCTCGCAAAATCCACAGGATAGTACCATTTCAGAGCACACTTTTATCCCTTCTTGGAGCTCATTAAAACTACGAAGAAGGACCCAATGGTGATTCTCGGTGCCAGAACAGATCACATTTACTCATATAGCAGCTTCCCCATTTTGGTCGCCTTTGTTCAGAGTATTCTGCAGTATGTCACCCTGAGAATCCCTCGACAGCACCCATCATCTTGACCCCCCCGAGTCAATACATAATTCAGTCCTTAAAAGCTATGATCCCCACACCTACAAGTCAGTTCACTACGTTGCTAGGTCAACCATGTCATCATGCTCTGAACAAAGGAAGTTTGAGCCTGCCCACTATATGACCCCCATTACTTCCCATCCCCACAAGTATGTCAGTCCTACCATCAGTACTACCACACTTCAGTTCTACACCTCGTGCTCCTATCAAGGAAACAACATTGCCTTGTTAGTTGCTGGTCTCCCTCTGTCGACGACAACCAAATTTATTCCATAGGATAGACCTAGAGGTCCCTGTGTCTTGGACTCATCACCATTTATGATGAGTTCCTATGAATCATTTCGAGAAGAGTCCTTGGTGCCTCTCCAAATGGTTGTTTCTCACATGCTCAACTTCAACACCTTGATCGCATCGTTGAGACTCGCACAGGGTATTGATCCTTTCAGTTTTTAGTCGAAGACCCCGGATACCACCTGACTCTTCCACATTTGAGAGTCTACCTATGGAAACAACCAGTTACATTTTTTCTATAGATATCCGGGTTGCACATGACAACAGCATTTAGATGTACCCCAGTTTTATACTCCCTCGAGTATACATTTACATATATTTCTCGGAGATGACTCACAATCATTGAGTCCCTATAGATGTTGGACACCTTCAGTTTCAGCAGTTCATCAGTTATTCCAGTGTATCAGTTATTGAGATCAGTGATGTTATGATCATGAGAACATCCCAAAATAATGTCCCCTCTGGACCATTATGATGTACCAGTATATTTTTTATGTATTTTTTAGGTCCCCCATTCTTGGGACTAATTGTTATGTATATGTCTTGATACGAGCATGGGTATGCCCGCCTCGTCTCTTATCAGAGATTATTCCTCATTCATATTGAGGCCATGTAATATTTTTTGTTTTTTGTAGCTTCGAAGGGCCGTGGATCCAGTCTCCAATCGGTCTCTTCTCTTCCCCAAACCCCAGAAAAAAGACAAAAGAACTATGATGTCTATCGACCATACGATGAGCTCCTGCCCTCACACATCAGGGGGCAATCTGTTAACACCCAAAAAGTGCTCACTAGCTCATTTCCTTATTCACATGACCCATTTGTCCACTTTTTCACCATTTGAGCCTCTAAAGCCATCAAAAGGTCACCAAAAGTCCTTAATACACCCCTTTTTCCACTCAAAATGAATATTTTTCCTCAAAAAGCATAAAAAACCCTCAAAAAGGGTCCAAAATTTCCCAAAATATTAAAAAGGGAATACAAATATTAAAAATATTCAAAAAAGGAAAAAGGAGGGAAAAGGTACCTAAACCATGTTGGTCAATACCATTGGTTTCCTCAAAACCATAATGGTATTCCCCACCACCAAAAACTATAAAAAGGTGGTAGGGGCTCCTCACTTTCCACCCATCCATCTTCCTATCCTCATGCTGTCAAAATCTCCCTTGAGCTTTTGACCATTGTAGCCATCTTGGAGAAGAAACCTTTGGAGCTTGGAGCTACTCACCTTGGAAGTTGCTCAACAATATTCACCACTTGGAGGTATTACTATTGCAAGCACTTGCTTGCCCTTATTCTTAATACAAAAATCTCTTTTACATATTGTCAATCGTTTTTGCTTTTCATAATATTTTCATTATTTGTTTATCCTTTCCACATAGATCCATGGTTAATATAGTTTAGATTAGTTTGTTGTTTATTTCTATTGAAACTACTGCTACTAGTTAGCAGGTGCCCATTGCACTAAGCTTGGTTGCAAAACCAAGCCAACACCTATAGAGATGTTATTATTCCTCTATACAGAAGTGTTTGTATTCCTGTAGAGATGTTATTATTCCTCTATACGGAAGTGTCATAATTTATATTGTAAGTGTCGTAACATATACTTGATGGGTTATTAGACCACCTTGGTGGGGTCGGCCCTGTATAAGTCATGTAGGTCAAAGGGTTATTAGATCACCCTATTGGGGGTTAGCCCAGTCAACATTATGTTATGTGGTTAAGTTAAGGCCGACCTAGTAAACGTTATTAGGCAAGTCAAGTCAAGTATAAATAAAGTGCGAGAGGCACTCTATTTGATCATTCACTTTCTCATTCATACTCTTATTGGAGAGTGGCACACTTGTGGAGGAGGAGAATGTTAGGAACACATGTATTTACTTTGTTGGTATATTGTTGTTGGATGCATATGCTTTGTAAGTCATCCTATAGTATTTGTTGATCCATAGTTGTGGTATTGTTGTTTGGCGCATATGCTTTATAAGTCACCCATAGTATTGTTGATCCATAGTTTGTATTGGCCCGTGGTTTTGACCCATAGCATTGGTGCCTAAAATTAATATATAAGTGTGTGTTGAGGCCTATGAAGGCACCGTGAAGTTATTTATATTGAGCTTGCTCAAAGGAGGTTGCCCCCTCGAAGTGGCCTGCGATCAATAAAAGTGATTCTGAGTTTTGATAATTCTGCTATCTTTTGACTAATCAATTGTTGCAGGTTCTTCACATCTGGTATCAGAGCACTTTCTTGGGCTTTTTGGGTGGAATTTCTCCCAAAAACAAATTTTGCATTTATTGCAAGTTCGGATCTAGGAATAATCCCTATCCGCTTAACTGTGGGAAGTACTTGGGAATAAGCCCTAAAACTCATTGTGAGGAGTACCACAGGAACCCCAAAGTAGCTGGCCCATTGAGAGGACCTGTCAACGAAACGGGAAACAACCCCTACATGATTGACTAGTTCCCACCCGTGAGGTAAACCAAGAGTTGTCGTTTGTGGCAAAGTGGTTATCAGTTTTACCTGAGCCGTGGAGTGAGGGGTACTGCCCCAATATGCAACCCGTTAGACAGCATTGGTGGCCAAGTGAAATCTCTGAACTGTTAGGAAGTGGCACATACCTGGGGCCATATCAATTTCAGTTGAACTCTTGTCGATCATTGCTGCGTCGTTTTAGATCCATTCTAAAAGCCATTCCAGATCTAGTCGTTTCATATCCCTTTGTTTCCAATCACTTCCGCACCGTTGCAGATCTATCTGTTGAAAAAAAAAATTATATATATATATATATAATTCATTTTTTTCTCCATATCTCCCTTGTTTTCACTCTGTTTGCCTTGAAACTTTCCTAGAACCCCTATAATCCCATTCTACATATTTCATTCCTGAGGACCCTATCCAAAATTCCACTTCCCAAAGCTTGAAATCCCACATTTGTCTATTTTTAGGGTTTGCCATAACTTCCTCAGATTTCACCCACTCACCTTCAAATTTTACCACAGATTTCCTTTCTTAATTCTGCTTCTTTGTCCCTCTCTGCCAAATTTTCCCATTCTTTCATCCCATTTCTGAAATCCTCCTTTTTTGCTTCCCTATCCATTCGACAGTGTCCAAAACCTAGTCCAACCCCAATTACCCTTCATATTTTTTCCCAAATCCAGATTTTCCTTTACTGAAACAGTTTCTGTTTTTGTTTTTCTACCCACTCAAAAAAAAAAAAAACTCTTGGTTATGGTTGTCACCCGCGTAGGAGCAAAAACCATGGAAGAATCACTTGCAGCCATCCAAGCCAAACTCCAGGATCTTGATGAAAAATTTCTCAGCCTCCATCTTGAGCATTCATCCATGAACAACAAACGATAGTCTGAGTCTTCACCAGACAATGGGTTCTCTTTTTCCAGCAATTTCCATGGTCCGAAGCTTGATTTTCCTTGCTTCAATGGTACTGATCCGACTAGATGGATCTATCATGCAAAATAGTATTTCAATCTGCATAATACTTTTGATGTCAACAAAGTTCCACTTGCATCCTTTCATTTGGAACAGGAAGCCCTTCAATGGTATCGTTCGTACATCAAGGCTCATGAAGAGCCAAAATGGACAGATTTTTGCCAGCTCCTTTTGCAACGATTTGGTCCCAGTACTTTTGATGATTTCATGGGAGCCCTCACTAAACTTTGCCAAATTGGCACTGTGAGAGAGTACCAAACCGAATTTGAGAAACTAGCCAACCACACTGAAGGATTTCCTGATGACTTCTACCAGAGTTGTTTTTTCAATGGTCTAAAGGAGGCAATCTGCTCTGAGGTCAAAATGTTTTGTCCCAACACAATGATGGAAGCCCTAGGGTTGGCTAAGTGGAAAAAGACAAGATTGCAGCCCAATAGCGCTCCAAACCCCCTTTTGATCTCTTCCAAAATATGGGTTCTCAATGACCTCCCATTCCGCCAGCTCCTTGACCAACTCCTATCAAGCATTTGTCTGAAACTGAGATGCAGGCACGCAGAAAAAAAGGGCTTTGTTATAATTGTGATGAGAAATTCACTTAGGGACATAGATGTGTTCAGCAAAAGCTCGATCTCTTGGATATGGATTCTTCGCCTACCTCTGAAATTGGTGAAGAATATCCAGATACAATGGATGCTCAGGTCGACATTTCGGAGCCGCCTATTGACCCTCCATCTTAGGATGACCAGCCAGAGATATCTCTCCATGCTTTAGCTAGAATCACCACCCCCCAAACCATGCGGGTCAAGGGTTACTTCAAGAAGCTTCCTCTTACAATACTCATTGATTCTGATAACACTCATAATTTCATTGACCCTCAGATCGCCAAACAGGATGATTGTTTTGTCCATCCTTGCTCCAACTTTGAAGTCATGGTTGCTAATGGGGGCACCTTACCTTGCAAAGGGAAGTGTCCTAATGTGCGTATCTCTATGGGAGATTATAACCTGCGCTCTGACATGTTTTCCTTGACCTTAGGCAGATGTGATGTGATATTGGGCGCTCAATGGCTCCGCACACTTGGCCCCATCTTATGGGATTTTGCAGAACTTTCGATGCAGTTTTCCACCAATGGACAGAAACACACATTGACATGCTTACAACCAGGGTCTCTTAGCATCATCATCTCACATCTCATGGAAAAACTCCTTAAGAAGAATTCACATGGTGTCATCGCTCAAGTTTATTCCATTCAAATGCAACCATCAATGGTCTCCACTACTCCTTTGGATCTACAACATATTCTGGATCGATATCCTGGTGTCTTTACTGAACCAATGGGATTTCCACCTTCAAGGCCAGAGGACCATTGTATTCATCTCCTTCCTGGAAGCGTTCCTCCCAACATCAGGCCCTATCTCTACCCATTTCACCAAAAAATAGAGATTGAAATGCTCGTCCGGGACTTACTGAAGCAAGGTATTATTTGCCCAAGCACTAGTTCCTTTTCTTCACCAGTTCTTCTCGTTCGCAACAAAGATGGGTCATGGTGCCTTTGCATTGACTTCCGAGCACTTAATCACCTCACTATCAAGGACAAGTTTCCAATTCCTGTTGTTGATGAGCTTCTTGATGAGCTTCATGGTGCTCAATTTTTCTCCAAGTTGGATCTTCGTTCTGGGTATCATCAAATTCGGGTTCATGAGGATGATATCCCTAAAATAGCTTTCCGCACACATGATGGCCACTATGAGTTTTTGGTCATGCCCTTTGGCCTCACTAATGCTCTTTCCACATTCCAGGCCTTGATGAATAAAATATTCCGGGCCTACTTGCGGAAATTCATTCTGGTATTCTTTGATGATATCCTCATCTACATTAAAACCTAGGCTGAACATCTCCAACATCTGGATCTTGTAATGAAACTTTTCTCTGACCATCATCTCCACGCCAAACAGTCTAAATGTGTTTTGGATAGTAGGAAGTTGAGTATCTCGGGCACATTATCTCAGCAAAATGGGTTCACGTGGATCCTGCCAAAATCACCGCCATGAACAATTGGCCACGTCCTCAGACACTCAAGATCCTTCGTGGTTTTTTGGGGTTGACTAGATACTACTTCAAGTTTGTCAAGGATTATGGGAAGATTGCAGCTCCATTAACTGCTCTATTGAAAAAGGATGCTTTTACATGGACACATGTTACTGAGTGTGCATTTGACAAACTAAAACAAGATATGTGTATTATACCTGTTCTAGCTATGCCTCATGTTTCCAATCCCTTCACTATTGAGAGTGATGCTTGCGGCAATGGACTTGGTGCTATTCCCCTTCAAGATGAACACCCCATTGCATTCACCACCAAATCCCTTTCACGTAAGAATTTAGCTGCCTCTACATATGAGAAGGAAATGATGGCTATTTTGCCTGCAGTATAGAAGTGGCACCCATACCTATTAGGGAATCATTTTTGCATCAATACTGATCACCAGAGTATGAAATATTTCCTGGAACAATGTGTATCCTCCCTAGCACAATAGAAATGGGTTATCAAACTCATGGGTTATGAATATGAGATCACTTACAAAAAGGGTAAGGACAATATTGTGGCAGATGCTCTTTATCGCACATTTGATGACCAAGGTTCTCTTTCAACTATTTCTATGCCTATTCCAAATTGGTTGCAATCTGTTCAACGGGGCTATGACAATGACTCTTTATTATCTCAAATCATTCAATGCTTGGCCAAAAACCCTTCTGATATACCACATTACTCTTGGGATGGTGCTTTCCTGAGATACAAGGTTCGTCTGGTGCTTCACCAGAGCACAAATATTCAACAGGCTGTCTTCTATGAACTCCATGCTTCTCCATCGGCAGGGCACTCTGGGTTCCTCAAAACGTATGAGCGGGCATGGCGTAACTTCTTTTGGAAGGGCATGAAAAGGACAATTCAACAGATGGTGGCTGAATGTGATACCTGCCAACGCAATAAGGGTGAAACGACACTCCTTCTGGGATTGCTCGAACCCTTGCCCATACCTACATGCATTTGGACAGATATTTCTATGAATTTCATTGAAGGGATCCCTAAGTCTGGAGGGAAGACAGTGATTTTGGTTGTGGTTGATTGCCTCTCCAAATATAGTCATTTTTTTGCTCTCAGCCATCCCTATACATCCTCCTCAGTCGCTCAAATTTTCCTGGACCAGATCTTTCGTCTTCATGGCATCTCTTCTTCCATTGTCTCGGATCGTGATGCGGCTTTGACCAGTCATTTTTGGATAGAACTATTTCGCCCCACTGGCACCAAACTAAAGATGAGTTTAGGGTATCACGCACAAACAGACGGTCAGACTGAAACTATCAATAAATTCTTGGAAACTTATATTCGTTGCTTCACCTCTGAACAACAACATAAGTGGGCAAAGTGGCTCCCTCTCACTGAATGGTGGTACAATACCTATTACCACACTGCCTCTAAAATGACCCCATATGAAGCAGTCTATGTTCAAGCACCTCCAGTTCTTCTTCCATACACCCCCAACAGTTCACCAGTTCAGGCAGTTGACACAGTCCTTCGCAACCACGATCATATTCTTCGCATTTTGCAGGACAATCTTCACATGGCAAGAAATCACATGAAGCAACAAGCCAATCAGCACCGTTCTGAGCGCACTTTTCAAGCAGGTGATATCGTTTTTCTTCATCTCTAGTCGTACAAGCAATCCTCCCTGAAACTCAAAGGGCATCATAAGCTCGCACCAAATTTCTATGGGCCATATCGAATTCTTCAGAAGATTGGGTCTGTTGCTTATAAATTGGAACTTCTTCCTTCTTCCCGCATTCATCCAGTATTTCATGTTTCTTGTTTGAAGAAAGTTCTTGGCACCAACATCAGAGGACAAACTATTTTACCTGAACTAGATAATGAAGATCCATCCTTTTGGGTCCAGAGGCCGTCCTCAATAAGCGCACTCGTCAGCTTCGCTCTCGCTCTATCACAGAGGTCTTAATTCAGTGGCATGGCATGCAACCAGAGGATGCTACATGGGAACCACTCCTTCAGATTCAACAACAATTTCCACATCTAAAGCTTTGAGGACAAAGATTTTTCTAAGGGGGAGGGGATGTTAGGAACCCATATCTTTACTTTGTTAGTATATTGTTGTTGGACGCATATGCTTTGTAAGTCGTCCCGTAGTATTTGTTGATCCATAGTTGTGTTATTGTTGTTTGGCGCATATGCTTTGTAAGTCACCTATAGTATTGTTGATCCATAGTTTGTATTGGCCCATCGTTTTGACCCATAGTATTGGTGCCTAGACTTACTATATAAGTGTGTGTCGAGGCCTATGAAGGCACCGTGAAGTTATTTGTATTAAGTTTTCTCAAAGGAGGTTGCCCCCTCGAAGTGGCCTGTGATCAATAAAAGTGATTCTGAGTTTTGATAATTCTGCTATCTCATGTATTTTGACTAATCAATTGTTGCAGGTTCTTCACAGAGAAGTTGCTACTAGAAGAAGACTATCTCTTCTACTTGGGTTGTATCATTTCTCTATCTATCTCTGAGGAAGTTGCGGGGTTTTTCACCTTCTTGGTTTTCCTCGGTGAAACTCTGTGTCTCTTGTGTGATTGCATTATTGTGTCCATGATTGATATGCTGTAGATATGCTGTACGTGTTATTCTCTCAGTTAAGATCCTAGATCAGATTGAAATTTTTGAAAAACTAACATGGTATCATAGCTAGCCTGAAGGAAGGCATGGTATGGCATTTATGACACTTGTTGCACTTGCGAAGCTAGGGCTTGATATAGAAAAAACCAGTCATCATAGAAATTTAGCTATAAATCCATTTAGGCAAATTTTCAGGATCTGAAACTCTTACAGGTCAAAGAGAAGATCCCCATGTAACTTGTGTCTGAAGCACAACTTCTAGATCGTTGCACTTTGTGTTTTATGATCTGTACAATCTGGGGTTTCGGCCTCTTCCAGATCTCAGTCATAAATAGGTGACCTAGGAAAAAAGGTCACAACTTGGGATAGGAATATCCAAATGAAATTTCATAAAAAGGGACATGTAGGGCACAGACTGTAGTTGCTCAGGTAAGGTTTTCAGAGGCTGAAGTTGAACCAGTACACGTGGTACGCTGTACAAGTGCACTCTCCTGTTTTATCCCATAAACAGGTCACATTGCGACACTTCGCATAACTCTATCTCAAAGAATCCAATTGAGGTTAGACCTGTTGGGTTGGAAAGATGACATGTCGGGATACCATAGGTATAAGTTTCAAATCCCATGGATTCGTAATTTTGGAGTTACACTAGAAACAATCAAGTGCATATTTCTGTCAAAACAGAATTAGATTTTGAGCATCTTCATTCATGGCTCCGGGAATTAGGGTTTCGGAGAAAGTTGGTACTTTTGTAATTGGAGACCATGGCTGAATTCTACTCATCAAAATCAAAATGTAGAGACCAAGATCAAACTTTTTGGTTGGGTAGAAGGCTGGGCTTGATCAAACACTAGTTCGGGACTTTGATCGGAAAAGTGAAAAATTAGGGCTTCTACAAAAATGGGAATTTTTTAAATTTGTGACCATAGCTGGAAGATCCTTGGAAAAATCAAATTTTAGAGCTTTGGATCAAACTATTTGGCTAGGTGAAGCTCTGGGAAACTCAAACCTTAATTTAGGGTCCTCCCTAGTGAATCCAGAAATCTAAAAGGCAATTTTGAGGGGTGAAACTTTGCAGTTTTCAAATTCTAAGTATACCAGCTTGACCATCTCCGAAAGGTGCATCTTTCTATCGTTTCAGAAGTTTGAAATTCAAAGTTTGAATTTTTAGGGTTTCTCTGACAAACCCTAATCTAGCTCGAGATCCAGTTTCTGCAAATCAAAGTGGATTGGGTTAATCCTAGAAGAGAATGGATTAGTCACCTGCATAAGTGACGAAGTTCCTATTTCAGAGGGAGTTGAGGCTAAGGCCTTACATAAGAAGATTACAAGCAATCTCGATAGGTATGACTTATCCAGGTATGTTTCGAGATTTTTTCATGATTAAGTCTATGGTATGTTTGTCTTCATTAAGGTTAGTACAATCTTGATTAACTTTAGACTTGTTGTATCACCTTAATAAAATTATGAATGTAGATATTCATTGATTAGGGTTTTGACACTTATGATTGTACTAATGCATTGTGGTGTTGTATGAGGTTGATGTTGTCTGCTAACATGAAAGGTACATCAAGAAAGACAAATCATGTTCTATTTCAAGAACATATGACCATGGTGACATGAAGACAAAGATTCATCCATTGTCATGGATCACATAGAAAATATACTTACGAGGTATGTGTAATTTGGTTCTACAATGCTTAACCTATGAGATATGCAGGTTAATAGCACAAGTAATTGAAGAGAACAAGAAGACATTACTAGACATAACTAGCAAATATGATAACCAGGTATGTTTTTCCTATATCAAGTTAGAATCCTACCTTGTGTTAGGATCTTATATTGTTGTATGGTTGATAATGATTATTCATGAAGTTAGAAATGTAGGTAATCAAGGGTTTATGCCTATTATGTCTCTTACCTTGATTGATGATATGACTAAACATAAAAGTCCTTTGGTCAAATAAGAATATGCATGAGTAAAAGAAGTATTCTCAGAAACCTTAAATACTAATGTTTATTATCTGTGTTTGAAATGATCATGACTATACATGTTTAAGATTATTGTGATTATATTAATGAATGTATGTATGCCTGAGACCTCGAGGATAACACAATGATGATACTAGTAAGTATGCATAAGTGATCGAGGATGGATAGAATTTCAAGGACAGGTAATCTAGGAAGCAAAGATCAAGAGGGAGCACACTCAAGTAGCTCCTGCAAGGAAGCAAATATTGAGAGGGAGTCCACCCTACAAACAAACAAAGATAAGTATTTGAATTGTCATTTCTTGTATATTTGATTGTTTAAATAAATACTGTTCAATAATGTATATACTTATGTTCCTAGACTTAGGTTGTGTATTATGCATATTAGAATAATTACATTAATGAACAGTATACTACTAATATGCATGTAATGGGTAAGTGGCCTATGGCACTGTACAACATTCCATTGCTACTTATCTAGAATAAAACCTCTTTGCTGACATGTTGGGAGTTGTGCACACTCTTAACAATGTTCTGGTAGAGATTGGAAGGAATCTAGAAAGTTACGGGATATGGATAAATGTTGTATTGAAGCATTGGCTAAAACAATTGCATGATTGTATGACATATTTCTTTATGTGTAAGAAATTGTTTTGAAAACTATGAGATGTTTCTAATCATGCAATTTAACATGTCTTGTAGGAAAGATCGTATACCGTCACCTACAAAAGAAGGACTACAACACTTGTTCCAGTAACAAATCTATCTATTGAAGATATTGAATATATTGAAGTTCCCAGGATCCAAGATGAAGTAATGGAAGAATGCCATGATCCATCAATCATGAAGAATGATGGTTGGGATTTGGTCCCAAACCAGAAGGGAAGTCTATCATGACTTCCAAGTGGATCTATAAGATCAAGCATGCTGCAGATGGTACCAAGGAGAAATACAAAGTGAGGTTGTAGCTCCTGGATTCTCCCAGAAAGAGGAATTGATTATGGAGAGACTTTTGCTCCTATAGCCAGATACACTTCCATTAGATTAGTACTTGCTCTGGGTACAGTGATGAAATGGAAGATACACTAGATGGATGTCAAGATAGCTTTCTTGAATGGTGTAGTCGAGGAGGAAGTGTATGTGGTCCAGCCACTTGGTTTTGAGACACATGACAGAGAGTCATATGTGTGCAAGTTGAAGAAATCCTTGTATGGCTTGAAACAAGCTCCTAGGACTTGGTATGGTAGGATAGACAACTTTCTATCCAGTTTGGGCTTTACCAAGAGTAAACAGGATTCCAACCTTTACTACAAGGTTGAGGAAGGAAATCCAGTGATACTACTATTGTATGTGGATGACCTGTTTATAACAGGTGAGGATAGATTGATTGCCGACACGAAGAGGAAGCTTGCTTCCAAGTTTGAGATGAAGTACTTGGGGATGATGCACTATTTTCTAGGCATGGAGGTGTGGCAGAGAGCAGATGGGATCTTCCTTGGACAAGGGAAGTATGCAGTAAAGATCCTGAAGAGATTCAGGATGATGGATTGCAAGGCCACGGCTACATCTATGGCATCAAACCTAAAGCTTCTGTGTGATGCTTCATCTAAGCCGGTTTATGTCACTATGTATCGTCATATGATTGGGTCCTCTATGTACCTGATGAACACGAGACCAGATATTTGCTTTACGGTGAACACATTGAGCCAGTTCCTGACGGATCCGAGAGGTGTTCACCTGCTTTCTGTAAAGCATATTCTGAAGTACATAAAGGGTATGGTTGATTATGGGCTCAAGTATGATGCGAATCAAAAGTTTAACCTGTAGGGTTATGTTGATTCAGATTAGGCAGACAGTGCTGCAGATAGGAAGAGCACTTTTGGGTGCTGCTTCAGTATGGGATTAGGTGTGATCTCTTGGTTTAGCAGGAAGCAATCCTATATAGCACTGAGTACAGCCGAAGTAGAGTATGTTGCAGCTTGTTCGGCTGGTTGTGAGGCAGTATGGCTCTGGAAGCTAATGTCTGAGCTATTTGATCTCCCGTTGGAGGCTACTAGTATCTTTTGTGACAACTAGAGTTGTGTGAAGTTGTCTGAGAACCCGGTGTTCCATGACAGGTCGAAGCACATTGAGATCAAATATCACTATATCAGGGATATGGTGCAGAGAGGAGTAGTGAAGCTCCTGTATGTTGCGACGGATGAGCAGGTTGCGGATATGTTGATGAAACCACTAGCCAGAGTGAAGTTCAAGTACTTCAGAGAGAGGTTTGGTGTTCTTCAGATTGACGACACTTCGAGGAAGAAGTGATGGACACATTTGCAGGAGCCATTCCAAGCATGGTGAGAGGAGGATCCTTCCCATGGATGTGGATGTAAGCGCTGGATGATGAGCATCAGGACGATGTTCCAGTTACTGCTCTGTATATGCATCATTTTGGATGCTTGTTATGATCAGTTGGATCATGTATATGTATATGCATCATGTTGGATGCTTAGACCATGTATCTGTATATGTATCAGGTGGATACGATTGTATGATCAGGTAGATCACGTATGTTGATATATATCAGGTGGATACATTGTATGATCAGGTGGATCATGTCTCTATGTATGTATCAAGTGGATGCATTGTATGATCATGATGATCATAGATGACGAGCTTCAGGATGTTGCTCCAGATGACATGCATCAGGACGATGCAGTGATGATAATTAGGATGATCATGTACATCAGGACGATGTATGGTGAGTATCAGGTTGATAGTCTGTGGCCGTGGATAGGTTGTGCAAGGGTAGCATGTAATAAGTCCTGGAGATCTGGACAGGATGAAAAAGGCCTCAGATTCTCTTTAGAGATCTTGCATGGCAAGACACTCTTTTAAGGTTTTGCTAGACCATATGTAATAAGTCCTGGAGATCTGGACAGGGTGAAAAAGGCCTCATATGCTCTTTAGAGATCTTGCTTGGCAAGACATTCTTTTAAGGTTTTGTGGGGACCACATGTAATAAGTCCCAGAGATCTGGACAGGATGAAAAAGGCCTCAGATGCTCTTTAGAGATCTTGCTTGGAAAGACACTCTTTTAAGGTTTTGTGGTAGGGGTCACATGTAATAAGTCCTAGAGATCTAGACAGGATGAAAAAGGCCTCAGATTCTCTTTAGAGATCTTGCTTGGCAAGACACTCTTTTAAGGTTTTGTGACAGTCACATGTAAAATATCCTGGGAGATCCAATAGGTTGAGCTATGTGCTCATAAAAGGTCTGGGATGCTCTTTCGAGGTTTTATGACGCATGTAATAAATCCTGAGGATTCCACAGTATGGCCAGTGATGAAGACCTGTAGGTGGTCGGCTTACATCTAGTATGAAAAAGGACTGCCTCTGTAGAACTTCCTATGACGAGTAGTTCAGAGATTGATTGAGATAGCAGCAACAATGATGACGACGATGATTCAATGTCGATGATCCAGTGACGATGATCCGGAGAAGAAGACTTGTGCTAGAAGACTTGTGTCGATAAATACCTTCCTAGTTAAGAGGGAGTGTTGATGTATTTGTAACTTCGGAATGTATTTCCTATATGTATATTGTATTCCTATAGAGATGTTATTATTCCTCTATATGGAAGTGTTTGTATTCCTATAGAGGTGTTATTATTCCTCTATACAGAAGTGTCGTCATTTATATTGTAAGTGTCGTAACTTATACTTGATGGGTTATTAGACCACCTTGGTGGGGTCGGCCCTGTATAAGTCATGTGGGTCAAACGGTTATTAGACTGCCCTATTAGGGGTTGGCCTAGTCAGCATTATGTTATGTGGTTAAGTTAAGGCCGACCTAGGAAAGGTTATTAGGCAAGTCAAGTCAAGTATAAATAGAGTGCGAGAGGCACTCTATTTGATCATTCACTTTCTCATTCATACTTTTATTGGAGAGTGGCGCACTTGTGGAGGAGGAGAAGCTGCTGCTAGAAGAAGACTCTCTCTTGTACTTGGGTTGTATCATTTCTCTATCTATCTCTCAGGAAGTTGCGGGGTTTTTCACCTTCTTTAGTTTTCCCCGATGAAACTCTATGTCTCTTGTGTGCTTGCATTATTGTGTCCATGATTGATATGCTGTAGATATGATGTAGATATGTTGTACATGTTATTCTCTCAGTTAAGATCCTAGATCATATTGAAATTTCTAAAAAGATAACATAACAACATCCTCAATCATAGGCCAATTATACAATTAGGAGGTTGTGTATGGTTGGTGGAGGAAAAATTCTTACCCCTAGACGGTTACAAGCTTCATTTAGGGGCGAAGGTTAAGGTATCCTCCACTAACCATGTCGAAGGCCCTAAGGCCACAAGACTTAGATATATAGTACAATGGATACCCCTATGAAGTCATGCATGGTTCTTTGAGGAATTATAATTCATGGACTTGGATGCCTCGATGATTTATTTAGGGATAAAGGCATGGTCTTCTTCCCTAGAACATCACACTCAAGGCCCCAAAACATGTACATACTTCTCAAAACCACCTAATGACACCAACATCCTCAATCATATGCTAATGATACTATCAAGAGGCCATGTGTTGTTGGTGGAGGAAACCTTCTTAGCCCTAGATGGTGCAATTCATGCTAATGATAATTATTTTTGATGTTGTTGTGTTTATGGTGCAATTCATCTTAATTAAATCCTTTTTGTACATGTCCATGTGACAAATATGATCTTAGCACCACTACATGGTACTTGACAACATCACATTTCTCTATGCTTAGGATTCCTTTAGGCTAAGGCCTAGGGCCACTCAACTATCCCTAGCGATAAAAAACTTATAATAGTATGAATTTCCATACATAGAGGCTAAGAATACACTTAGGAATATGTGTGGGGACCTTTGTGGTGTCTTTCTTGGTCCTAGATTCCTAAAAGCTTTTTTTATGGCCTTTGGTAGAGGTTTTCTCCATTGACCATATCCATGGATCTAAGACCCATGTCATGTGCTTAAAACGTAATAATAATACTAATTTCCATCAAAAAATTTAAGAAGATAAAAATATCTCAAAACTAATAATCAAATTTAAATTCAAATAATTTTTATTACTATATAATAGTAATAAATTAAAAATAGTTGTTTTTATTTATTTGTTTAAATAATATAAAAAATGAATGATTTGATTGAGCTATTTTCCAAATATTTTTTTTTGAACTTGTTGTGCTTGTGGTGTAAAGCCTCATAAATTAATCACGTGAATTGATTTGCTTAAATATTCTAAATATAAATATTTGAATTGCTTGTAAGTGTGGTGCCAAAACTCATAAATTAATCTTTGATTATTTATTTTAATTGATGCAAAAACAAATAAATATTGAATTGAGTTATTTTCAAAATAATTGTTTGTGAATTTGTTTATGGTGCAAATCCACATAAATAAATCCTACTTGTACATATCTATGTGGAAAATAATAGCTTAACACCACTTGATGGTACTTGCCAACATGACATTTCTCTTAAAGGTAAAACTCAATTTCCAATAATATTAGCAAATATAACACCATAATAACACTACAAAATATAAGTGATACTAATACCACCACCTTAACACCACAAAATATAAATGGTGTTAATAACATCACTCTAACACCCAAAAAATATAAATGATGTCAATACCACCACATTTACACTACAAAATATAAGTGATGCTAACGTGTGATGCTAAGAAATGAGTTTTCCCATTAAATAAATGATGGATACATAAAACTAGACGGTATCATATCTACTACTTCACATGAGACTATGCATTTCAGTTTCTAGGGTTTTCAATCCTCGTCGTGGCACGCAGAACACCATCATTACTCCGCTCTTGCTCTGATCTGGGGGTTGTAAGAATACTATCGGGCAAAACAAAACTCTGAGGCCACTACCAGGCCAAGCAATGATGGGCTTACCCCACCCAAAGTCGACATGGTTAAATCCCAGCCATCGCCAATCAGTAATATACGTGTCTTCAGCACATATACACATATCTGCAATCTCTTGGCCGCATGAACGTCGTTTCATCTCAAGGAAGGATATGCTCGATCTCAAGTAATCGTCGTTTAAGGATGATTTTGCCTTCTTTATCATCTTTACAGCATTCGAAGGGGATCCATCGACAACCTCTTGCGCTGTAGCATTGCGTGCACATTCCGGGTATATCCCATTGCCATAGTTTCCCTCTGCGAGCGGAGGTTTCAACACCCTCCTCACGTCCATCGCGAAGAGAAGCCTGACAGCGTGATCAAGAGGAATTTCCATAGCTATTGTTCTGGCACGCCATGCCAACGCTGATAAAACTTCGAACGTGGTACAATGCTCCTTCAGCTCTTCTGCGATGGGCTGTTTTATCTTTTCTATAGCATCCGAGCTCATGAAAAACGAAGCGAGGACCAGCTCATCAACTTTCAAAGTAGGCAGCTGCATGCGAGAATTAGGATTGACGACGAATCCGCTTTCGACGAGCTCGTCATGCTGAAAACGGACCAAAGGAGGCTCTTGGGGTTTGAGAACTTCTCTCTGCCATACTGGTTCAATGGAAAGCTTCGCCTCTCCTCTTGCAATCTCTGCAACACCCTTAAGAAACTGTGCTGCCCCTCGACCGTCACAGACAGTATGGTTGAAACTCGCACCCACAACAAGGGCCCCGCACTTTAAGCGCGTTACCTATTCTTTTCAAATTCAGAGTCAGCCAATCCATTAAAAACTTAATAATAATGAGAAAGTGAAACCCTAAAATATAATTAATGAAGTTTACCTGAAGAATGACAGGGGGGACTTCTTCAACCTCTGTGGTGGGCGGAAAATTAAAGAGAAGCTGCTCGTGTGAGGATTTCAGGTCCTCCAAATCACCCAACTGTGAAAGAGTGCTGTCCGTCGCTGCTTCAACGAATAGAGCGCCCTCTCCCGTGCACTCTACTTGGAGCTTTCGGCCGTCTTGGGTACTCTTTACCCGGCCTGCAAGTGGGTAGTAGGAAGTTAATACTTGTGACAGAGCATCCCGAATAACCTTTACAGGATTCGAGGTTTTATGAGAGACATTATGGTAAACAAGCAATATATCAAATCTCCTCCTTACGAGGAGATGGTCATCCAGATTGGAAAGATAGAGAATGGTTTTGGGAGAAGGTCGGGAAGGTGGCACCATGACAGACCCTAGTACATTTATAGGCACCTCAACTTGCGAGCAATATTCCTTCCTATCAAGGCTCTCCATTGGTAAATCCAAATCTCAAACCTCAGTCTCTTGGCCGAAAGCTTTTCTCTGCGTCAACAAAAGATGATGAACCAGTTAAATAGATAGAAGTCGTTGGATTATGAGAGAAAAGTTGGACAGGGTAGGGGACTCGGAAGTCGTTCGATACCAAACTCCTAATATACAGAATCTTTTGACTTTGTAGATTGATTATGAGACACAAGTTGTGCGGTATCGGTGACGACGAAGTAATTGGGCGTATCAGCTGGAAACAAAACTCGGAATATATGGAATCTTGTGATTAGATTCATTTTAATTTGTAGATTTATTTTAAATTTCGATTTATGAGGTTAGCTTAGATAATCTTTGAATTTCTTCTCACTCCTGGTAAAATAATTTGAATTTGTAGATTTATTTTAAATATGAGGTAAAATAATAATTTAATAGTAATTTTAAATTTATCTAATAAAAATAAATTCTAATTAATAAATATGTATTGATAATAAACTAAATTATATTCAATAAATATTAATAATAAAAATAAAATTATAATGAATATATATTCGAAGATTTTGCTAGAGTTGTGTAAATATTCTTTGGTCGCACCAAGCTTTTCACCGGAATCCAATGTTGATACCTAAAATTTCAAAGTTTGAGAATTGTAACCACGTTTTGTAGAACTTTTTAGACTACGTGAATAGATATACATTAATAATAAATTGTGTTACTTATTAAGGCCAACTTTAGTTTCACCTTAGTGGTTACTTTGTTTGTTTGGTTTTTTTACTCGAATAGCTTTAAGAGAAAGTGATTTCCTTCAACCCTCTTGTGTCACAAGGAATTGTCAAGAGCCTTGTTTCACTATTGAGCTTGTCACTACTTTGTTCTTTGCATGAGGAGCTAGGTACTCTACGTCCGAGTATGGTGGAGATGTTGTCACATAAATTAATGTAACATAACATAACATAATGCTACTACCAAAAATTGAAAGTAATTAAAAAATTCATGTCGTTCATAAAATATAAAAAAATATGAAAAGTAATTAAAATATCCATGTCAACCTATAACATAAAAGTTAAAACTTAAACCTATATCTATCAAGCAAGAGAAGGATAAAATTTCTTGAGTTTAAGATAAAAAAATAATACACCTCGAGAAATTGGATCCCTATAGATCCGAGTTTAAGATGGATCTATGCCTATATTTTAACAATGTTGATTGTCTTCATTATGCTACTTAAAATTTTGATTTTCTAGATTATAGTTAATCACCTCCTTATAATATCTTAATTTTCTCTTATCCTTTAGCTACTTTTTTCATACCACATCTTCTCCTTAAATTTAGATGTAACAATACTATCAATATTATCGCTATTATACAAAGTGACCACTTCCTCAACACCCCAATGATTTAGCCAAGACGTGTTGTCTTTATGCCAACCTCACTTAAGTCGTTGGTGGTTTTGACTAGAGTCTGTGTAATGCCCCCATCCAAATAAATCTCATGAAGGGAAATTTCCACTAATCTACTAGTTCCCTAGGTTGGGATGGAAACATTTAGACTTGGAATAAGGGAGCTATAAGACCCCAAACGGACATTAGATTGACAAATATATATTAAAGGGGATAAATAAATCAATATAATAAGAGAATAAGGTGGCATTTGATCATGAGGGCGCATAGGTGGTGTGAGACCCACACAAGGAAAGATTCTCCATGCCACATGGCATCCTATTCTCACCCATTCGAATCCAGGGTGGAGTCTAACATTCTTGGGGGAGTTGGAGAGGCATTAATCATGCAATTAATCTAGGAGGGTCGAATTATAGTGGAAGCGTAACTCCCATGGAAGAGGAAGAGGCATCATAGAAGAATTGTGACACTTGGAGCTAGATTCCCTAACTTCTATGACAACAATGATGAATATTATATGACACTTATGACAAAGTTCATACCTGATTGCTGACATATGACATATATGACATGTCAGGGATAAAAATAGCCTCCAAAAGGGTGCACAAGGGGAGTTATGGCAGCCAAGATTCCCCCCATTCGAATTGATGGAAGAGAAAGGCTAGAAAGTGTTGGACAAGTGTCATTCATGGGAATCTCTCCTTAATTCGAGTTGGGATGAGGCTCTTGGATGGAATTCGAGCCATGGAGGCCTTGGGAGGTTAATAAAAGACAAGAATAAAGAAGGAGATTGGATTTTGATCATTTCTCATTTGGCGATTTGGAGAGCTTAACTTGTCGTTGCACGGTGGATGTTCATCCTGCCTTCCTTAGAACTAATCTCGAGGGTGCAAGATTCCCATCCGATTTGGTTGATGGAGAGGTCATTCAGACCTATCAACATAATGTCTTAGAGATGTTTTGATGTAGTTTCAAACCCCAACTGAGTTCGAGTTCATCTTCTCTCATTCTTCTCTATTCTTATTCTACTATATTTCTTTCAATGTCATGTAAATGTGCAAGGGTGCACTTCTTGTTGCATATAGTTAGTGGAGGATTTCTATTTCTTGTTGCATATAGTTAGTGAAGGCCATATATTGTTTGGAAGCGCAATTAGTGGTAGACCTAGGGGTATTTCCACTACTTAATTTTCTCTTATCCTTTATCTACTTTTGTCATACCACATCTTCTCCTTAAATTTAGATGTAACAATACTATCAATATTATCGCTATTATACAAAGTGACCACTTCCTCAACTCCCCAATGATTTAGCCAAGACGTGTTGTATTTATGCCAACCTCGCTTAAGTCATTGGTGGTTTTGACTAGAGTCTGTTTAATGCCCCCATCCAAATAAATCTCATGAAGGGAAATTTCCACTAATCTACTAGTTCCCTAGGTTGGGATGGAAACATTTAGACTTGGAATAAGGGAGCTATAAGACCCCAAACGGACATTAGATTGACAAATATATATTAAAGGGGATAAATAAATCAATATAATAAGAGAATAAGGTGGCATTTGATCATGAGGGCGCATAGGTGGTGTGGGACCCACACAAGGAAAGATTCTCCATGCCACATGGCATCCTATTCTCACCCATTCGAATCCAGGGTGGAGTCTAACATTCTTGGGGGAGTTGGAGAGGCATTATTCATGCAATGAATCTAGGAGGGTCGAATTATAGTGGAAGAGTAACTCCCATGGAAGAGGAAGAGGCATCATAGAAGAATTGTGACACTTGGAGCTAGATTCCCTAACTTCTATGACAACAATGATGAATATTATATGACACTTATGACAAAGTTCATACCTGATTGCTGACATATGACATATATGACATGTCAGGGATAAAAATAGCCTCCAAAAGGGCACACAAGGGGAGTTATGGTAGCCAAGATCCCCCCCATTCGAATTGATGGAAGAGGAAGGCTAGAAAGTGTTGGACAAGTGTCATTCATGGGAATATCTCCTTAATTCGAGTTGGGATGAGGCTCTTGGATGGAATTCGAGCCATGGAGGCCTTGGGAGGTTAATAAAAGACAAGAATAAAGAAGGAGATTGGATTTTGATCATTTCTCATTTGGCGATTTGGAGAGCTTAACTTTTCGTTGCACGATGGATGTTCATCCTGCCTTCCTTAGAACCAATCTCGAGGGTGCAAGATTCCCATCCAATTTGGTTGATGGAGAGGTCATTCAGACCTATCAACAGAGTGTCTTGGAGATGTTTTGATGTAGTTTCAAACCCCAACTGAGTTCGAGTTCATCTTCTCTCATTCTTCTCTATTCTTATTCTACTATCTTTCTTTCAATGTCATGTAAACGTGCAAGTGCGCACTTCTTGTTGCATATAGTTAGTGGAGGATTTATATTTCTTGTTGCATATAGTTAGTGAAGGCCGTATATTGTTTGGAAGCGCAACTAGTGGTAGACCTAGGGGGATTTCCACTACTCAAATTGACTAGTCTTGTCTTGAAACTTCTCTCCTTGTAAATTGCGGACCATGGATGGGTATATCAGGTGTTTAGGTGTCTCATAGATGTGTTAATGTTTCCTATGCCCCATCAAGACCTTCCTCCCCAAATTTGAAAGCATTTGGAGGTGTTTGGAACCAATTGTAAACTACATCCCTAGAGTCAAAATAAGGTGAACCCAAGCACTTTTATTTAGAGGGATATTATGGTGGTATCAGAGGATGGTCCTTGCACCTCATTTGGGTGACCATTGATGAGTTCAAGAAGCTATCCCTCACCCCTAGAAACTGAAACAGAAAATACATTTGGTGAAGAGGATGAAGTAGGAGAAGAGGTACACTCTACTTACACTATGGCTAAGGATGAAAAAGAAACCTCGGAGATGGAGGATCAAGAGAAGTTTAGGGAATTCATGAAACCAAATTTTGAGGACATGAAAAGGAATATAATGAAAGGATTTGGATTTATGGCAAGTCAAATTGGAAGCAAAGTGACAATAGGAGGCAATGGTAGTTCTCATTTCGAGGAAAAGAAGACAGTTGGTGAAAACATTTTCTCCAGTACGGGGACTCACAACCAAACCAATTAGTTCCAGGGCTCAAAACGAACCACTACACCCAAGTTTCTTTAGTCCAAAGAGGATCCTAACACCCAATGTGGAATGCATGAAGTTGTAGTAAAATGGCAGTAGTTGAGTGAAGATTGTAGGAGGACCATACCATTTGATCAATTCTTTACTGTCTCAAACAAGCTCAAAATGAGAGGAGGTAACAGAACCCCTTTTCAAAATAAATAATTGAATTATACCATAGAAAAAGAGTCCCTTCACACCTTTGATGGCTCATCCCAAAGTTATGTAAATACTTGGGTGCAAAATTTAGATGTATATTTTCAGCTGAATCTAATGGTTGAAGAGGATGCTTTAAAAATGGCTATTCTACATCTTGAGGCAGAATTAAATGATTGGTGGTTCCATGGACTTAAAACCTTGGGACATGATTAGATCACATCATATGAAGAGTTTGTTAACATGTTAGTGGAAATATTTGATCAAAAAGACCCTGAAATTCCTTTCAAGGAACTAGCATAGTTGAAGCAAACTGGAACCCTTGAGGAGTACATGTTGGAATTCCAAAAAATGTCACTTATGGTGGCTTATGTAGCTATGGTTTGATTGCTATTTCTCTTTACTAAAGGATTGGATGAACCTTTGAAAGGTTAAGTTAAATCTCATAAACCTACTTCATTTGTAATACCCCCATTTTAACCCTTAGGATATTTTGGCTATAATGTAAATATTGTATGCATGTTATGTATGTTTCCTATCGTGGAGCTCAAGGCCAAGGCCCTGCTAGTGAATGCTCGACCTTGAAGAGGCGAGTATTTGGTATTATGCTATCCATGTGCTAGTGAGCTTATAAATGCACATTTTAATAGATATGCCCACAACTAGCTATGAAATGAAACAAGAGATTAGGGCATGATGTTTACAAGAAATTTGGATGGAACACTACTACATATGGCTCAAAATTTCCACGACAGTTTGCCACAAATAAGTTAAAATCAATTTTTTCATGGAAAAACAGTTAAAAATTTTGGAAAAAAATGATCTTGTCCCCGACGATCATCGCTATAGCGACGCATGCTCCATAACATCGCTATAGCGATGAACATTCATCGATATAGCGACATACATTAGTTGAGTCGCTATAGTGATGAATGTCGAGGCAAGAACATTTTTTTTTTACTATTTAATGATCACTGAATTTTTATTTAGTCGGAACCGCGACCCTCATTTATCTATACATACATGTTATTAAGTCATATTTTCACAAATCATTTGCTATAGTTGCAACGATCTTTCTGCTAGTTTTTCTTTCTGTGATTTCAAGAGTCTAGTACTGGTTTGACACATCAAATTTTTGATCTCCTTCATTTTCCAGGTTAGTTTAACTGCAATGCACTAGTCTTTTTTGTGGTTGCACCCTTTATGTTCTAACTAGGGCTTCAATGCAGTCGAGCAAATGTTGATATAGTTTGGGATTTTTGTGTCAAAATGTAATTTTATAAATTGTCATTTGTGTTAAAATGTAAATATTTAAATTTTTATTTCTATTAAAATGTAATTTTTAAAATGGTGGTTTGTGTTAAAATGTTTTTTTACTCCTATGTCTTTTATTGATAGCCTTTGGTTCTATCTAAGTGAATAAAAAATAATAGCAAGGAGATCGCCAAGCAACATGGATTTAAAATTAACTATTTTAATGAAATTATGGTTATGCATATTTTGGATTCATAAATTGTTATGACTTCAAGAAAATCCTAGATTAAACCATGGAATTAATATAATTTCCAATGTTAGTACTGAAATTGGAATGTTTTGATACATAACTTATGTATCGATCACATTTTATTTTCCATCCCTTTCCTACAATTGTTTAACAATTGATCTAGTCTTGTGTATAACTAGAAAAAACTCACACATCAACCTAGCAAGTTGGAACACGCTTTTACTAGTGATGGTCATGCTAACGATGTCGGCGTCGATGAACATGCTTTTAAGTTTTGGAGGAAACTTGATTATTACATATTATAAGAATATGGGGATTCTCTTTGTTGACATTTAAAAGTTTCCATTTAATATATATTAAAAAAGATGAAGATGATATTAAAATAATAATTAGACAATAATGATATTTTAAAGTAATCTTTGATTATTTTTGGAAGAGTATAACAATAATAATGATGATCATGAAAGTAAAAACTATATTGATTAAAATGAAAAGGACGACAATGATGAAATTGATCCAAATGAATAACATGAAAAGCATTATAATCATTACGGTGACAATGATAATAAAGATGATCACAACAATGATAATAATGATGTAAGATGATCATTAAAAACTTAACTTTTTCATAAATGAAATCTAATAAATAATGATAAATATGATCCCAAAGATTTTATATTTTTTTATAATTGAGTTTTAATATATTGATTTTAGTTTTTTACATAATTAATATTTAATAAAAGAGTAGTTTATTTATTTTAAGTTTTGGATTTTCCAGTGGGATTTAGTCAAATCCGGTAAATTTTCTTTTCGTAAAATTTAAATTTGGAAGTGTTCAAATTATGTTTTTGAATTCATAAATAGATTCAACGCTCTTAAATATCCCATAACAACTCGATAATGCAATTTCCATAGTTAAAAATATTCCAAAATCGTTTATTGGAGGACGTTTGATTCGCACGTATTATAAGAAACTTGGGAATCTATTTTCAAGTGTTGACATTTAAAAGTATCCATTTAATATATATTAAAAGAGATGAAGATGATAATAAAATAATAATTAGAGGAGGTTTGATTTGCACATATTAAAAGGATTCTCTTTTCAAGTGTTGACATTTAAAAGTTTCCATTTAATACATATTAAAAGAGATGAAGATGATATTAAAATAATAATTAGATGACGTTTGATTCACACATATTAAAAGAATCTTGGGATTCGTTTTCAAGCATTGACATTTAAAAGTTTCTATTTAATATACATTAAAAGAGATGAAGATGATATTAGAGGACGTTTGATTGGCACATATTAAAAGAATCTTGGGATCTGTTTTCAAGTGTTGACATCAAAAAGCTTCCATTTAATATATATTAATAGAGATGAAGATGATATTAAAATAATAATTAGATGATAATGATATTTTAAAGTAATCTTTGATTTTTTTGAAAGAGTATAACAATAATAATGATGATCATGAAAATAAAAACTATGTTGATTAAAATGAAAAGGACGACGATGATGAAATTGATCCAAATGAAAAACATTATAATGATTATGGTGACAATGATAATAAAGATGATCACAACTATGATAATAATGACAACTATGATAATAACCTGACTCGAGCTCTATTTCTTGTCCTCAACGGACTAACCAGTTGCGTCCGTAAAAAAAAATTTCCACGCAAAGTGAACCTAATCGATGCTTTTTCACATATGCCCTTAGGCTAGAGCTTTTAGTTGTTGGTTTAGGTGCCCACCCGAGTTACATTCAGACTCAAGATGGTTACTACCAGCTGTTAGTTGTTTTATTGTTAGACTGATTGGTAGAACTGTTTGTTTTGTTCTACATATGCTCTTTTTCTCACCCGCATATTGGTAAACAAAGTACAAAACTTGATAGCATAATAAGGGTGTTTTTCGTTCTGTGATTTCAAGAGTCTAGTATTGGTTTGACACATCGAATTTTTGATCTCCTTCATTTTCCAGGTTAGTTTAACTGCAATGCACTAGTCTTTTTGTGGTTGCACCCTTTATGTTCCAACTAGGGCTTCAATGCAGTGGAGCAAATGTTTATATAGTTTGGTATTTTTGTGTCAAAATGCAATTTTATAAATTGTCATTTGTGTTAAAATGTAAATATTTAATTTTTTATTTCTATTAAAATGTAATTTTTAAAATGGTGGTTTGTGTTAAAATGTTTTTTTACTCCTATGTTTTTTATTGATAGCCTTTGGTTCTATCTAAGTGAATAAAAAATAATAGCAAGGAGATCTCCAAGCAACATAGATTTAAAATTAACTATTTTAATGAAATTATGGATTATGCATCTTTTGGATTCATAAATTGTTATGACTTCAAGAAAATCCTAGATTAAACCATGGAATTAATATAATTTCCAATGTTAGTACTGAAATTGGAATGTTTTGATACATAACTTATGTATCGATCACATTTTATTTTCCATCCCTTTCCTACAATTGTTTAACAATTGATCTAGTCTTGTGTATAACTAGAAACAACTCACACATCAACCTAGCAAGTCGGAACACGCTTTTACTAGTGATGGCCATGCTAACGACGTTGACGTCGATGAAAATCATCATCATCACCATCAACACCATCCTGATCATCATCATAATAATCATTGTTATCGTTACCACATCATCATCTAGAACATCATCATCATCATAAGCATCTTCGTCATTGTCAGTAATCATCATCATCGTAAAAAACAACACCAACATCGTCATCATCATCATCATCATCATCATCATCATCATCATCATCGTAATCATCGTGATGATGATGATGATGATGTTGATAATGAAACCATCGTCATTGTAATAAATAGGACCATCATCGTAGATTTCAAGTACACTATCTAATTATCTTGAACTATCCCGTTCAATATAGATAACCAATGAGACCAAAATGGTGTATCCTTTCAAACTTTGATAGTCATTTGACAATATCATTATCATCTATATTCATAATCCCATTTGACAATCCTTTCAAACTTTGAGGTGTTGAAATATTGTAACTTCTAAGAATATTATATTTGTATTGTTCCAGAGATGTTTCATTCCTCCATCGGGACTTTATCATGTATCCGGAGATGTTTATTCCTCCAAGAGAATGTGGTAACTAGGGTTATTAGACCTCCCTTGTGGGGTCATCCCTTAGTTAGTTGTTTAGGGGTTATTAGACTCTCTTTGGAGAGGTCGACCCAGTTAGGGTGAAAAGTTAGTTAGAAGTTGAGTATAAGTAGAGGAGGTATGTTCCTCATTATACTCACTCATTCACTCACTTGTGTATTGTGCATAGGACACAGAGAGAGATCTGCATAGGAGGAGAAGGAGATCTTGTTTGGGGACTACATCTTTGTATTGGTTGATCATCTATATTGAGGAAATCTTTGTTGGGTTTTCTACCCCATGAGGGTTTCCCATGGTAAATCTTTGTCTATCTTGTGATTGTGTTTCTTTCAGTGATGTTGCTTGTGAATTTAGGCTAAACTTAAAATGGTATCAAAGCTAGCCTGAATAAGACATCTTTCACAAGGTGAAAATACCTCTCTCTCCTCCTCCGGTGAAAATTAGGGTTTCTGTAAAAGTTGAAATTTTTTGAATCTGATTGCATGGCTAGATAACCCTCCTCAAAATCGAAATTTTGAGCCCTAGATCAAACTTTTGAGTGGGTAGAACCCCAGGCTTTGTCAAACCCTAGTTTGAATTTTGGACTAGAAAACAAGAAAAACCAAAAAGCCAGTGAACCAGAAAAACTGCACACCTGTGCACCAGTAAACCAGAAAAATTGCAAACCAGAAAACCTATTGCAGATCCAAAAGTTGATGGTCAGATTTGAAGGGTGAAAAGTTGAAGCAGAGTACATCAGTCATCTCAATTCAATCAAGCACATCTCTTGGTAAGATCTATTCTACTTTTTGAGAAACTTCAAGTTTTGTGACCTCCAGGATAAGATGGCTCCAAGCACTAAGCTTGAAGACAAGCTGGAGGGCATAGAGAATTTCCGAGCATGGAAATATAGGATTGGTCTCATTCTTGAAGAGAATGATCTTTCCCAATATATCAAAGATGAGGTTGTAGAACCTGCGGAAGGTGAAGCCAAAGAGAAGTATAACAAAGAGTTGATTAGGGAAAAGAGAATCATTGTTGATTCTATCAAGGACCACTTGATTCCCCAAGTGGCATCCAAGAAGACCCCAAAGGAAATGTATGATGCCCTGGGAAGAATGTATGAAGGAAGGAACATCAAAAGGAAGATGAATTTGAGAACTCAATTGAAGAGTACCAAAATGAATAAAGGAGAATCTATTCAAGATTAATTCACAAGGGTCTCCTAATTCAAGGAACAAATAGAAGCCATTGGAGACACCCTTGATGAAGATGAACTAGTCATGAATGCTCTCAATGGTCTCACTAGACATTGGGATTCATTCATCCAAACCATGTGTGCAAGAAAAGAAAGTATGAAGTTTGATGTGGTATGGGAGGATTGCATTCAAGAAGAAGCTAGGGTAGCCAATAGAGAAGCCTTTCTCAAAGAAGATGACCAAGCTTTGTCCACCCACACCAAAAGAAGAAGGAGTCATTTCAACCCCAAGAAGAATGGCCACAAGGAATCTCAACCTCCTCATAGATTTAAAAGGAAAGGAGGAGTAAGTTTAGAAAGAGACCTCTCCTCAGTTCAATGTTACAGTTGTCACAAACTAGGACACATTGCTAGAAATTGTCCTTCAAAGAAGAAGAAGAATATTCACAAAATACATCAAGCACATTTAGCAGAAGATGATAGTGAAGAAGAAGATGAGGAAAGGCCTAAAAAAAAGAGCTAAAGTAGAAGAAGAAGATGTAGAAGAATATGTTATATTCTCAGCACTCTATGGGATAGTAACACCTAGAGAAGATACATGGCTCATTGATAGTGGTTCACGTTTTTGAAGATAAATTCTATGAAGACAGGTTGAAAAAATTCGGAAAAAGGTCCTAAATTTGGGGGCTGGATCACCATAAGGTACGTCAGTTTCCAATCCAAGAGTTGTTAAATAACTCCAACACAATTTGTTTTCGAATCAGAGTTTGGATCTATGCCAAGGCTTCAAACGAAAAGGAAATAGAAGCTTTATCTGCATACCATATCTTCAAATCACATGACAGGACAAAAGAAGGCTCTTTCAATACTTGAACAGAAGAACACTCCACAAAAGGTATATTTAGGAGATGACTATCAATATCCCATCAAGGGAATTGGTTAAGCAATCTACAAGCTTGATTATGGAACTCCATTGAAGATGAAGGAAATCTTATATGTACCAGGTTTGAAGAAGAACTTACTTTCTATCTCAACATTAGATAAGAATGGTTATAGGGTTTCATTCATAGATGGAAAAGTACTCATGTCGCCAAAAGGGAAATCAATTGAGGATGCAATTCTTATTGGTGAAGAGGAAGGAGGGCTATACAAAATCAAGGGTCATCCATAAGCTGCCCTTGTTCATGAAGCCACTAGCCCTAGTGAGCTATGGCATAGGAGCCTTGCTCACATTAACTACAAAGCACTACCTCATGTGAGCAAGGTAGTTATAGGACTACCAAATTTGAAGATTGATCATAAAGGCACATGCAAAGGATGTGCAAAAGGAAACAATATCAAGAACCCATTTCCAAAGAGTGAGACAAAGACTAAAAGTACTTTGGAGTTAATCCATTCAAGTGTATGTGGGACAATTTCCTCCACATGCTTAAGTGGATATGAATATTACCTTACATTTATTGATGACTACTCAAGGAAGACTTGGATATATTTCCTAAAGGGAAAAGATGAAGTCTTTGGGAAGTTTAAGGAATTCAAAGCCTTGATAGAAAATCATTCAAAAAAGAAGATCAAAATACTCAGGATAGATAATGGTGGAGAATATACTTCAAAGGATTTTGAAGTCTTTTGCAAAGAAGCTAGAATCAAGAGGGAACTAACCACTCCCTACAAAATGGTGTTGCGGAAAGAAAGAATATAACCATTATGGAAGTAGTAAAAACAATGATATATGATCAAGACCTACCTATGTATCTATGGGATGAAGCAACCAGGACAACAGTCTATGTGCAGAATAGATTATCTCATAGTGCTCTTGAATTCAAGACCCTAGAAGAAGTATTCACAGGGAAGAAGCCTGAGATAAGCCATCTCAAGATATTTGGATGCCCAATATATATTCACATACCAAAAGAAAAGAGAACTAAGCTGGATCCTTCAGGAAAGAAGGGAACATTTGTTGGATATTGTGAAGCATCCAAAGCATTCAGAATATACATCCCAGGATTCCATCATATGGAAATTAGTAGGGATGTGACATTTGATGAACAAGCAACTCTCAAGAGATCTAGGAAGTGCCAGTATGAAGAAGTATATGAGGAAGATGCACCTCCCTGAAGAAGCAACACTTGAAGACCATGACATCATAGAACCATAAGAACCCCCTACCATAAATATATCAAGAAAGAGCAAGCTAGCATGGGCAAGAGACATTATACAAGGAGCAGAAAAGTATGGAGCTACTAAAGGCTCCACTAGAGTGAGAAAGAAACCAAATTCATTCTCCTGCTATATGGATTTGATGTGTGATCTTGTAGATAAATAACCCAATAGTTATGAAGAAGAATATCATAAGAAAGAGTGGGTAGAGGCAATGACAGAGGAATACTAGTCAATAATTAAGAATGATGTTGGGATATAGTTCCCAAACCAAAGGACAAGATTGTGGTATCCTCCAAATGGATATACAAGATAAAGCATGTTGCAGATGGTAGCATTGAAAGTATAAGGAAAGGTTTGTGGCCAAAGGATTCTCTCAGAAAGAGGGAATTGACTATGAAGAGACATTTGCACCAGTTGTAAGGTACACTTCTATTAGAACCATCATGGCACTTGCATCCATGATGAAGTGGGAATTACACCAGATGGATGTGAAGATAGCCTTCCTGAATGGTGTGATTGAGGAAGAAGTCTACATAGAACAACCACAAGGATTTGAGGTTGAATATAGAAGAACCCACGTATGCAAACTAAAGAAGGCTTTATATGGGTTGAAGCAAGCTCCCAGAGCTTGGCATGGAAGAATTGATAGTTTTTTGACAAGCTTGGGTTTTATCAAGAGTAAAGCTGATCCTAACCTTTATCTCAAGGTTATGGATGATGAACCTGTCATATTGTTGCTATATGTGGATGATCTATTTTTTACTGGAAATTAGAAACAGATTGTCGAATGCAAGAAGAATCTCTCTGTAGAGTTTGAGATGAAAGATCTCAGATTGATGCATTACTTCCTAGGCTTGGAAGTATGGCATGGATCAGAAGGAATATTTCTCAACCAGGGAAATTATGCTATGGAAATATTGAAAAGATTCGATATGTTGGAATGTAAAGCCATTGCCACTCCCATGGATTTGAACTTAAATCTGTCAGTAGATGACTCATCAGAGTTAGTGGATGTAACTCTGTACAGACAGATTATTGGGTCATTAATGTATCTGAATAACACTAGTCTAGATATATATGCTTTGCTGTGAACACTTTGAGTCAGTATCTCGTGGAACCTAGATGTGTTCACCTAATAGCTACAAAGCATGTGATGAGGTACCTGAAGGGTATGGTAGACTTTGGTCTATATTATCTTGGAGATCATGAATTCAGATTGTATGGCTACATAGATACTGACTGGGAAGGAAGTGTATCAGATAGGAAGAGCACATCGGGTGGATGTTATTGTCTGGGATCTTCCATGATCTCATGATTTAGAAAGAAGCAGTCTAGTGTGGCACTTAGCATAGCTGAAGTGGAATATATAGCTGCTTGCTCCACTAGTTGTGAATCAATATGGCTTCGGAAGCTATTATCATGATTGTTTGACTTAGAGATGGAACCCATTGTGATCCTGTGTAACAACCAGAGTTGTATCAAGATGACAGAGAATCCAGTGTTCCATGATAAGTCAAAGCACATAAAGATCCAATATTTCTATATATGGGATATGGTGTAGAAAAGAGCTATAAAGCTCGAGTATGTGAGCACTGATGAACAAGTTGTTGATGTATTGACAAAACCTTTGTCTCGAGTAAAGTTTGAGTATTTCTGAGACAAGCTTGGTGTAGTTTAGAAGGACCCTCCTTGAAAGGGGGAGTGATAAGGTCACTAATGATGAGATTTCCTGCAACAACGGTAAGGTCGATGATGTGGATACCTGTATTGATGATGTGGATACTTGTATCGATAATGAGGATACTTGTATTGATGATGTGGATACTTGTATCGATAATGAGGATACTTGTATTGATGATGAGTTCAATGATATTGATGATGAAGTCAATGATATTGACGATGAAGTCAATGATACCGACGATGAGGCCGATGAGTGGTCCTTAGACTTGGTCTAATTTGACGAGTGGATTGTATCATCCCTGGACACATGTCCTAAAGAGATCCGTAGACTCTTGTCTCCGAGAGAGATGTTAGTAAATCCTAGATTTGATCTAGGTCATATATAGTATGAAAAAGGACTAGCTCTGTGGTGGTAAATCCTAGATTTTATCTAGGTCACATCCAGTATGAAAAAGGACTGGCTCTATGGTGGTAAATCCTAGATTTGATCTAGGTCACATCCAGTATTAAAAAGGATTGGCTCTGTGGTGGTAAATCTTAGATTTGATCTAGGTCACATCCAGTATGAAAAAGGACTGGCTTTGTGGTGGTAAATCCTAGATTTGATCTAGGTCACATCTAGTATGAAAAAGGACTGGCTTTGTGGTGGTAAATCCTAGATTTGATCTAGGTCACATCCAGTATAAAAGAGGACTGGCTCTGTGGTGGTAAATCCTAGATTTGATCTAGGTCACATCCAGTATGAAAAAGTACTGGTACTGTGGTTGGGATTGTATCGCCCCTAGACATGAGAGGTGTCTTAAAGTGAGAAGGATTGATCATACTGTAAGCAGATCTGGATTGCATCATCCATAGACATGTGAGGTGTCTTAAATTAAGAGGGATTGATCATCTCGTAAGTGGATCAGGATTGCATCATCCTTGGACCTATTATTAAAGTGAGAAGGATTGATCATCCTGTAAACAGATCTGGATTGCATCGTTCATAGACATGTGAGGTGTCTTAAATTGAGAGGGATTGATCATCCCGTAAGTAGATCAGGATTGTATCATCCTTGGACCTATGTCCTAAAGTGAGAGGGATTGATCATCCCGTAATTAGATCATGTGTATTGCAGATTATGCTGCTATGATGATGATGTTGTTGATCGAGAGATCCAGATGATGATGATGTTGATCGGGACATCCAGATGATGATGCTATTGATCGAGAGACCAATATGATGATGTTGTTGATCGAGAGATCCAGATGATGATGTTGTTGATCAAGAGATACATATGATGATGTTGTTGATCGAGAGATCCAGACGATGATGTTGTTGATCGGGAGATCCAGATGATGATGTTGTTGATCAAGAGATCCAGATGATGATGTTGTTGATTGAGAGATCCATATGTTGATTGGGAGATCCAGATGATGATGTTGTTGTAGTTGTTTGGATGCTATAGAAGATGAAGACTCAGTACTGAAGATGTTGATATTCCAGTATTGAATATTTGAAGATGTTCGAGTAACTGTTTGAGTTACTGGTGATGTTAAAGAAAGCTTCCAATCATTTATAGATGTATCATGTATCATGTAGTTGATGACTCCTTTCTCTTGCAAATGTTATTATAATATCCTTCTCGTTAAGGGGGAGTGTTGAAATATTGTAACTTCTAAGAATATTATATTTGTATTATTCCGGAGATGTTTCATTCCTCCGTCGGGACTTTCTCACGTATCCGAAGATGTTTATTCCTCCAAAAGAATATGGTAACTAGTGTTATTATACCTCTCTTGTGGTGTCGGCCCTGAGTTAGCTATTTAGGGGTTATTAGACTCTATTAGGAGAGGTCAGACCAGTTAGGGTGAAAAGTCAGTTAGAAGTTGAGTATAAATAGAGGAGGTGTGTTCCTCATTATACTCCCTCATTCACTCACTTTTGTATTTCTCATAGGGGAGAGAGAGATCTGCATAGGAGGAGAAGGAGCTCTTGTTTGGGGACTACATCTTTGTATTGGTTTATCATCTATATTGAGGAAAGATTTGCTGGGTTTTCTACCCCATGAGGGTTTCCCAAGGTAAATCTTTGTCTATCTTGTGAGTGTGTTTCTTTCAATGATCTTGCTTGTGAATTTAGGCTAAACTTAACATGAGGATCTACATTATATTCATAATGCCATTTGACAATATCATGTCAATGTCTTCATGAAACCCTTTAATCTATAGTATAACGAACATGAACAATATTACTGACCCCTCAATTTCTTAGGTAATCCTCTACACATGATTAGGTAATCCTCTAATCACGTCCTTTAATTTTAGGTCTCCTTTAATGTATATATATACTCTATTCAATTTAGTTAGGTATTGATTAATGAGTTTTTTTTGTTCTTATAGGTTATCAGAATGTCAAATAAATATACCTGGGAAGAAACAATAAGAGGTATGTTGAGATTAAGGCAACATTGGAGGCGAAGGGTGATGGAAAGTGTTATTTCCCTTGCAATGATTGCATAGGTTTTCAAAATAGAAGACTTTTAAGAACAACAACTGAAAAACATTATAAGGAGAAGGGGCATGCTGAAGGGGGTATGAATATCATCCCTTGGTAAGATGTTATTCATTACATAATGTAATCTTGTAATAGTACTGATAATGTATTCACAATTTGTTTTATCATTTTAAATATATGTGTTGTATATTATACACTAATTTTATTCAATTTTTTGTAAATATAAAGACAATGCCCCCTAGCTGTCGACTGATAGAGATCTATTTGTCACATAATAGTATAAATACTAATTTACAAGGCGACGAGCATGGAGATCATGCTATTGAATATCGAGTTCTTAATGATCCTATGGAAGAAGATGACGTTATTGATACTAATGGTGAAGATGAGATAAATATATTGCTCCAAGACACATTTGCACCATTGGATGAGGACAACCTCCATGATATTCATGATGTTCCTCTACTCGAGAAGTCCCAAGAACCTCTTTATGAAGGCTCAACAACCAATATTCTATCTGCTATATTGTTGTTGGTGAACTTGAAGGTTTTGAATGGTTTATCAAACACTTGTTTCACACAGCTCCTAAGGTATGTAAAGTTGACTATTTTCCTCTATTTTTAGTGTTAATTAATTCGTAAATTAGGGATATGAAATGTTTATGACGTATATTGTTTACATTTCATTTTTTTGTCAATGTTGCAGATTGTTGGGTGAATTTCTATTACCACCATCAAATAATTTACCACGCACAAGTTGAGAGGTATTCTTGATTATGAAAAAAATTGGAATGGAGTATCAAGCTATTGTTGCGTGTCCTAATGATCATATTATATATTATGGACAGAAAAAAATCCCCACAATGTGAAATTAGTATATATCGAACTGATCAAGTAACAAAAGAGGTCCCTCGAAAATTTGTTCGTTATATTCCCATAATTGCACATTTCCAACGACTATTCAGGTGCCAAAGTACAGCACAGTTTATGTATTACCATGCAAAGAACATAAGTGAAGATGGTGTTATTTTAATGCCTGCAAATGGTTCTGCATTGAAGAACATCGAAGAAAAATGTCCAATTTTTAAAGATGAACCTCATAATGTTAGACTTTCATTGGCAGCTGATGGTTTTAATCCATTTGGCGAGCTTCATTCTACTTACTCAGTGTGGCCTGTTTTCGTCATAAACATTAACTTACCTCCTTGGATGACGATTAAAAGAGAGCACACAATGTTGGAAATGATTATTCCAGGTATTTTTTTGAAAGTAATTATATTATTTCAGTAAGTTATTTGTTTAATTGTTGCATGAGAACACCTTTTATATACTGGGACATATAACTAAATAGAAATATTGTATGTTTATTGATCAATTAGGTACGTACCAAGTTAAAGATATGAATGTATATATTGAGCCTCTTATCGATGAGCTATTGAATTTATGGGTTGGAATCACTATGTATCACATATCCAGACCAATAAGGTAGAAAAAAATTTAGTTCCATGGAACACTTGCATGGCCAATTCATGACACTCCTGGTTAACACTTTTTTGTGGTATGTAACTTTGTGTTGCACGTCGTTAAAATTATATTTTAAGGTTAAAAACATGTTTTTTTTTAAATTAATAATATTTTGATGCTATAACATTAATACATATATCTCGTAGTTCTTCAAACAAAGGGAAAATTTCCATGTCCAGTATTTGGTCCTAGGATAAAATCTCATCGTTAAAATTTTTTAGCAAAGAAGGTGCTCGATGAGTACAGGAACTTCCTCTCTATGAATCATAGGTACCAAACTATCGAATAAATAAAATTCAACGGTAAATAAGAGAATGGAAAGAAACTACGAAGAATGACACCCCACCTATGGAAGTTGGAATATAACAGAAACCATCAAGGTATGCAAATTGTATATGTACCATATAATATGTTCACGTAATATTAAGATTTTTATATTTTTACTGAATTTTCTCTACCATGGGTGTCATGAATTATTGTTAATGTGTTTTCATTTATGTTTAATGAATGTATTTAAGGCATGAATGGGATTCCACGAGGAATGAAGAGTTATCCCATACAATTTAGTAGGTTTCCTTACTACAAGCACCTACAAACAGCTCATTCATTCGATACAATGCATATCGGGAAGAATGTAACAGAAATGATATGGTGGACATTAGATGGAAGGTATAACAAAGATAAAATTGGAAAAATTTGTAGTGACATTGCAAAAGCCAATCACGCATTGCAAAGTGTAATTATTTCCAATGCCGGAAATGGGTATCGAAATGTTAGTCTTCCATGGTTATTGATGGAGCAACAAATCAATGCTATAAAAGAGGTCATTCAGAAAATAAGGTTTCCGAAGGGTTTTTCGTCGAACACACAAAATATCTTAACCAAAAAAGGTGATTTTGGCAGTGTTAAAACTCATGACTGGCATATATTCATTAAGGTAATTATTTATGTATATAATTTCCATTAAGTAAATATTTTAGTAATTGTTCTCTCCTATTTGGAATGTTTAGATAATAATTTTCTTTTTGCTACAGTACATTCTACATATGGCTCTCCCAAATAGCTTTGACGACAACATAAAACAAGTTATATATGATCTTGGTAAATACATGAGGTAAGTAACAATTTTATATGCATGAAAATGTTCGTTCTTTTTGTTCAATTGCTTATTGACATATTGTGTTTTATAGCTCAGAACTTTATTATATATGCGTCAATCTAGTTGATCACTGTTATTTTCTTGCATCTTTTGTAGGTGGATTTCATCTAAAGAAATCCATAAAGAAGATATTAGGTATTGGAAGAGAGAAATTCCTCATCTAATATGTGAAATGCATAAGTATTTACCTCCAACATTTTTCAATGCACAAGAACACTATCTCATACACCAAGTTGAGGAGATTGAATTGTGTGGACCTATAAACTCAAGGTCAATGTGGATGGTGGAAAGGAATTTGAAGTCATTGAAGGATTTTGTTAGACAAAGAGCATGTCCCGAGGGTTCTATGGTGCAGGGATATATGCTATATAAATCCATGGTGTACATTAGACAGTATCTTCCAAATTTAGCAAAAAATATCAATCTGCCTCGCATTTGGAAAGTCGAATCCATCAACAAATTTGAAGGGGAGGTCCTGTTGGGGAAAGGTAGAACGAGGAAAGTGAAAGGTAATTGAATGGTGTACATTTAATTTATTATACAATTAATTTTTCAATTTATGTAATTTTTATTATTCCATTAGTATTTTAAGGTAAACTTAATTGCCTTTAATGATAGCTAATTTACAATTCTTAATTGTTATTTTTTCATATAGTTGGTCATGTGTGGGATGCAATACATTTATACATTGCAAAAAATATTGATTGGATGGAGGAATGGATTGAACGGTGTACATACTACTATGGTACCTTATCATGGGAAGGGGTTAGTAAAATGATTAAAACAATGCAATGTCATCGAGAAGAATAACCCAAAGAACTTACACAAAGGGAAATTGATTTAGCATGTGGTTTAAAAGATAAAAAGGAAAGTATATTTACCTTGCTCATTCGTTTCGTTGTTTCCCATTGTATAAAAATATTTCTTTTGTTTATATCTTCTTATATATTTAGTTACCGAGTTGGGCATGATGCAACTGATACATCACAATGCTATGTGGTGCAATGGTCGTAAATTTCGCATCAAAAAATTGGATGAGAAGAGGAAATTTTTTTATTGTGGGATAGCTGCAGTTTTTCAAGTCACTAATGTTTCCTCTAGAAGTGACAGTCATCCAGAAGTATCTGAAAATAGGTACTATAGTTATTTGGAAGATATACTTGAGTGTGACTTTAATTCCTATAAAATAGTTCTGTTTGAGGTCAAATGGTACAGGCTATGAATGAATGAAAGTGATCCCAAAAGAACTGTTAATGAGCCTGCTAATGGATTTACCATGGTTAATACAAGGGCACTTGAACCAGGTACAAAGCCTTATGTTCTTCCAAATCAATGTGAGTAGGTCTTTCAGTTAGAGGTTCCGGGTAAAGCAGGTTGGCCATACATTGTTAGCTGCGATCCAAGAGGAAGACTGGTTAAGTATAATGCAGAGGAATAAGACAATGTTGAAGAAGAAGGTGATGAAGATCAGAAGCAGTTGGCCGCCAACGTAGTTGTGTTAGATGAAGAATCTGATCAAGAAGTTGATCATCCAAATGATGTAGCAGACAATGAAATTGACATTGATGATATTGATGATGGTTATGTAACCGAAAATGACATTGATCATGATCATGATATGAGCGATATTTTCAACGATAGCGATTTTGAACCAGATGACGATACAGATGTTGAGTTAGATGAAGAAGAATCCAAATGACATTGTAGCAATGTTGGAATCTAGGAGGTATGTGAGAACATATTTTTGCATAATGTTTACAACTATTTATTACGTTTAAACCATCATCATCATCATCATCACCATCACCATCACCATCATCACCATCACCATCATCACCATCTATACTTTTATCATCATCTTCATCATGATCATCATATTCATCACCACCACCATCATCATCATCATCTTCATCATCATCATCTTCATCATCATCATCATCTTCATCATCATCATCATCATCATCATCATCATCATCATCTTCGTCATCATCATCATATTCATCATCATCCTCATCATCATCATCATCATTATAATTGTCATCATCATCATCATCCTCATCATCATCATCATCATCATCATCATCATCATCATCATCATACTCATCCTCATCCTCATCCTCATCCTCATCATCCTCATCATCATCGTTATCTTCATCATCTTCATAATATCCAACATCTTTGTCGTGATCCTCATCATCAGCGTCATCACCCTCTTCCTCATCATCATCATCATCATAATCATCATCTTCTTCTTCATCATCATCATCTTCATCATCTTCATCATCATTCTCATCCTCATCCTCATCCTCATCATCATCCTCATTATCCTCATCATCCTCATCATCTTCATCATCTTCATGATCATCAACATCTTCGTCATGATACTCATCATCAATGTCATCACCCTCTTCCTAAACAACAACATCATCATCATCATCATCTTCATCATCATCATCTTCATCATCATCATCATCATCATCATAATCATCATCATCATCATCATCATCATCATCATCTTCATCATCATCATCATCTTCATCATCATCCTCATCATCGTCATCATCTTCATTGTCATCATCATCATCATCATCATCATCATCATCACCATCATCATCATCATCCTCATCCTCATCCTCATCCTCATCCTCATCCTCATCATCTTCATCATCTTCATCATCTTCATCATCATCAACATATTCGTCATTATACTCATCATCAGCGTCATCACCCTCTTCCTTATCATCATCATCATCATCATCATCATCATCACCATCTTCATCATGGTCATCGTCATCAACGTCATCACCCTCTTCCTCATCAACATCATCATCATCATCATCTTCTTCTTCTATTGCAATATTGGTCAATACTGAGAGGGGGGGTGAATCAGTATGGTTAACTTTTTACCATTTTAAACCACTTATTAAAACTTAATTAACAAATGGAATCAACAAGATACACAAGACACAAATTTTATTGTGGAAACTCAATTGGGAAAACCACAAACTCTTTATATACTGCAAAATTATATTTACAATAAGTTTCTGCCTTCTACTACAGACATGGATGCTACTACACCATGGTTTATGCCTCCTACTACAGACAAGGATGCTACTACACCCTATTTTTGAGCCACTACTAGAAGGAGGCTATGACCCCCTAGTTTTATCAGCTGCTACTGAAAGGATGCTTCGACATCCTTATTTTCCAACTACCACTGGAGGGAGGCTACAACCCCCTTGCAGGCATGTAGCCTGCCCTAGCACCACCTTACGCCCCTAGACATGTTTTCCATAAATTCAATAATATCTTCTTATCAACAACTTCTATTCTCTGGCCTCTAATACAAATATTCAATTCGAACTTCAGAGACAATCTTGTTCTGCTCCTCTTTCTCTGATCTTTTATACTTACTCATATATTCAGATTCTTTACATCAGAGATACCTCTATTAATTCTCTTATCTTCCTCTAGTATTCATTATCCTTCAGATCTCAACCACACACGGAGACACCCTTTAATTATGGATCTCCATTAGTCTCTGTCTTCTTATACTTTAGCTACAAACTAGATTGTTGAGACACACTTCTTCCATCTAAAATGTGTGTTTATATATCACTGTTGGGCATGGCCCAAGTTGGCACATTTTTGAAGAAGCACAGTTTTGGTAGTAGCACAGTTCAGACTGTGAAGTTCAAGTGGCACAGTTTTGTCAATGGCATAGTTCAGATCACGAAGTCCAATTGGCACAGCAGAAAGTGCGAAGCCTAAGCATGGCGTAGTTTTACTGATGCGTAGTGCGAGCGCAGCAGCCATTTTGGGTAAAAGAGTATAAGTAAAGGAAGCAATCGAGCAGATGAAAGTGACTTGTTTTGGGTAAGTGATTCCATAACTCCCGAGAGTTGGGTAAGGAGCAGCATGGAAGTAGACAAAAGCGACCTTTCAGTTAGAGTGGTGGAAATCGTTAGCAGCATAAGCCACAGTTTGACAGCGACAGGAAGGCCAGGGCAACTGGAAGGGAAAAGCCACTATGCAGTTATAACTGTTTTATGATGACTATGGTTGTCAGAGCCACGAGTGGCCCAACAAAGTGGCTAGAAGCAAGTGGATTAGCTATCGACTATGACAGGCCGAGCTAGTGGGGTAACCGCACCCGTTTTGGTAACCTTAGAGTTTTTGGCCCATATGCATTGTAAAGACGTGATCTAAAGGAACGATCTATAAAAGGGGAATTTTTGTAAGGGCAGGGTTGATTGTTGATTGGGATTTTGATCTCTAAGTGTTTTTTTGATCTCTATTGAGAGTCTGAATACTGTAAAGAGGCTCTGTAGCTACATGCGCAGAGACCTATTGTAGAGAGAAGAGAGTTTGCAGCTAAGTGCGCAGACTGGGACTGTTGAACCCTTCCCATTAATATAATCAAAAGTCCCATGGATGTAGCTCCCATCCTGGGGGTGAACCACATAAATATCATGTTATATGCTTGAATCTGTGTGTTTGCTTTTGTTTATGGTTAATTTCATCCTTACAGTTAAATGTATCTTCGCTTTTATATGTATTCTCTATATGAATGAGAGATGAGAATAATATGTTAAGTGTCGAACATCTATACTTGAATGTTGAATGTGCAAGTAATTATGAATATGATGAATGCATGAGTTAGGTGGGTAAACACTAAGTCACCGAAGTCTGTGTTAAGTGGAATTCCCTGAAAGCACAGCACCGGAAGTGCCCGACTGCATTGTAGTTCATCATATTGCATGAGTCGTGAAGTGCATAGCCCCTTATGTTGAATGCATAATTAAACTAAGTCAAAGAAGTCTTTAAGATGCCTAATTGTTAAATAAGTAGTGTAGTCTTGAGTTGCGATGTCCCATTGTTAAGAGCCATTCTGGAGCGCGTAGTCCCTATGTGCACCATAGCATAAGTAACAACCACGAAGTAAGTGAGACTTCGTGCAATCCCCCAGTCGGTTAACTGCGCATCACCTGATTGCAGAAACCTGATTTTGTAATCCCCCATAAACTTCGCCTCGGGTGAGACCTCAGCTTGTTTGCAGGTTGTTTCCAAAAGGGCCAGTGAAGAAGGGTTTTGTTGGACCACAACTGCGTAGAACCCGGGTCAGCACAAGGAATATAAAGAACATGGTTATAAGCCAACAAAAGGTTCCGCTGCTGCAATTGAACTGATGATGTGTTCTGAATATTGGAATCCCGAGAGAACAGAAAGACAGAACTGGGTGGACAATAAAGAAAAGGAGCTTGCAAGAAAGGAGAAAAAACATCCACGTTTCTCTGATGAAGAATGGTTGCAGAGATACCTATATTCTGATATCTATGAGATTTTATTCAGCAGCGATCTATATGAATGGTTGTCAAGACTAGCAGAACATAAAAGTTGCTATCAAGGAGGAGAACCTACGGCGTGGACTCCAGAATTGATTCAGAGACTTAAAGCAATGGATAGCCTGATCTCAAGAGAAATAGAATTCTAGCTAGATAGCATACTAGAAGTCTACGTTACAGAATTTGTTGTGGACACGTTGAAGTGTTATAGCGCAGCCAAGGCATATTTCTTCAAGGGATTCAGAGGTAAGTACCTGGAAAATCTCAGTCTATACATAAAAATGTTGTTAGCATAGAAAGGTGTCTTAAGAATGCAATAAGATCCCTAGAAGTTTTGAGTCTGTAATGTTCAGTAATAAAGACAGTGATACCGAAGAAAACATTCACACATTAAGAAGTGGTAAAAGATACAAGTCTAGTACTGAGAAGAGGCCTAATGAACCTGAAATTCACATCTCTATAGAAACTAAGTTACAAGTTGTGACTGATAGTGGAATATAAACTTGAGTAGCTTCCTATCAGCCTATCACTCCACAGAATCCTCCAGTTAACGATACAAATACTGCTAACGTAGAGAACATCATTAGTAGTAACATCGCAGGAGCAAGTACTCAGAAAATTCCGAGCAGTAGTATCCCTAACACATCACAGAACACTGCGCCTCCTAGAAGACGAATGACAAACGATATCAAACTACCGATATTCAAAGGAACGGGTCTAGAATACCCTGAGCAACACTAGTTTCTCTGTGAAGCCATGTGGAATGCTAAGCAAGTCCATAATCATTCTATAAGACAAGCACAATTTCTTACCACATTCATGGATAGAGCCTTGACATGGTTTATGAAGTATTCTGTTGGAAAGAATAGGACTCTAGTGGATATTAGAACTGCGCTCCTAAGAGAAGTCAAGAAACCTAAATCAGAATCGTAGTGTATCACAAAGCTAAAATAAATAAAACAGAAACTGACTGAGTCAGTATGGGAAATTGACCAGAATTTCAAAACTCTATTAGATCAAGTTATATTTGACATAGAACCGCAACAACACCAAGAGTGGTTCATAGCCGCATTGTTGCCACATATCATACTACCGTTGATGCAACAGCAGGTTTCTTCACAGACAGAATCCCTAGAGATTGCGATGAAACCAGAGGCTTCGCCAATAGGAGAGACTAGCGCATGAAGGGTTGAGATACAAAACCAACTAGAAAACCTGACATTACAATTGCAAGACATGAAGAAAGGAAAAGAAATTGGAGAATAAGTATGGTGCACAAAGTGTAAATCAAAAGGACACCCTAAAGAACATTGTCGAGTATTTAAATATTACATCAATAGTGAAGCACCAAACCCATTAAATCAACAACAAGGACCATGGTGTGAAATTTGTTGATGTAGAGGACATCGACCAAAAGACTGTTATTTGATTAAGAAATATACGAAAACCCCTAAGAACCTATACTGCACATTCTGTAAATCTGTTGGTCATGATGACATCAACTGTAGAGCATATGAACTCATGATAGAGAGAAAGCATGTTGTCTATAGAGTTCAATAAGAAACACCGCATAATAATGATAATGAATAGTATGACCAAGGCGCATATAGAGGACGTGGTGGATTTAGAGGAAGAGGAAGAAACATTGTCCAAGGAAGAGGAAGAGGTCAGATAGTATGCTATAACTGCGTTCGACCGGGACATTTATCCACAGACTACACGAATGCTTGTACTACCTATAAATATTGTAAGTCTCTTGATCATGTCATCGAGGCATGCCCTATGTTACAAGAAAAAATGCAAGAGAGGAGACAGGAAGCACGGAACCAGAACATACAGATGATCGCAGCTGAGAAAAGGAATACAGATTCCAACATTAGTGTTGTGATGCAAAGTGGAGCTACCATAGGGGAAGATCAAAGAGTAGAAACTTCGACTTCGGAGAATTACCATGCTCAGCAAAATCCTACTAAAGGGGATTGGATAAGGAAAGCAATGGGAAAAAAACCTGCTTTTGAGATGAACAAAGCAAAAGAAGCCTTCATGGAAGCGAGAGAGACATTCAAAGAACTAGCACCTGTAACCCCAAGAATCAAGTTGCAAAGTGAGACTTCACCTATGAAGGATATGCCAGCTGCATATGATCGATCGTGCACTGCAATAGATGCAATGAGTCCTGTTGCACAGGTATTGTAGAGATGCATGAAGTTGTTCAAACATGAGAATTCCTTAGCAGAATTACAGAACCTTCTGATTAATTATGAGTAGTGCAGTATAGTGAATGAAGCCCATAGAGTGGTTCATCGTATCAAGAGCCATAAAAGAATTGGGAGAGAGATGAGACTGAATGTGCAGATCAAATATTTTGAAATGGATGAGATCATCCCTAACAAAATAAAATATATTGTATCAGTTTCAGAGGAACATAAGCTAGAATCATTGGATATAGCACTACGTGCTACATGCCACACACAAGAAGAATTTGACCACATGGGAAGAATGCAAGAATATGATGGAGATCGGGTTTCTGGAAGAAACTGAGCTTGTACAAGTCAAATATGATGGAGAAACTGATCCAAGGGATCACATAGACAATTGCAAGAAAGCATGGACACACAGACCGTAGAAAAAACAGGTTCATTTGTTTGTCCACACACTAGAGCAAATTTTGAAGAATTGGTACACAGAAACAGAACCGCGTAGAGGAACAACAGAATGGTCTGTTATGATTAAGAAATTCCAAGCAACTTTTAGATTCAAAGATGAATGTCCAAGTATAAACGAGGCATTACAGGTCATCAAAGAGAAAATATTCAAGGACCTATCAGAACCTATATATCAGCAACCAGAATGGGAAAGACAGATAGAGCATGCCCTGGAATGTTATAACTTCGCAGTAGATGAAGAAGAAGAGGAAAGCGAAGAATATGACGACCTGTGCAATGTCAATATACCTAAGTCAGAAGGAAAGCATGCAGTTGAAGGACCACTATTGGAAATTCTGAATCTGTGTGATCTTGTGAAAACTTGGAAAGTGAACATTGAAACCACTGAAGAACCAAAGTTCGCTTCTATAGGAGATTATTGGGACGAAGAGACCATGGCACAGATAGCGGATCTACTTCGCGAGTATGAATACTTATTCCCGAAAAATTCTCTGAGATGAAAGGCAATTTGGGCGACTTGGGTGTCATGAAAATACCTCTCAAGCCGGATGCGAAGCCCATTAAGCAAAGACCGTACCGACTTAATCGAAGGTACAAAGAAAGAGTAAAAGCAGAACTTAATAAGATGCTTGATGCAGGAATCATTGAACCGGTAGAAGAATCATAATGGATAATTCCCATGGTTATCCAGGACAAAAAGTCTAAAGTAGAAATCAAGATCTGCGTAGATCTCAAGAAGTTAAATGGTGCATCGCTACATGGACCATTTCCTACTCCATTCACAGATGAAGTATTAGACAATGTTGGAGGAAATGAGGCATACTCTTTCACTGATGGATGTTCTAGATACCATCATATCATAATCGAAACGGAAGACATGCATAAGACCACTTTTTCCACTGAATGGGGCTCATATCAATACATAGTTATGCCCTTTAGTCTCAAGAATGCACCTGCCATTTTTTCAAGAGTAGTTGTTGCTGCAATTAAAGATTTTATCCATAAATTTCTAGAAGTATACTTTGATGATTGGACTGTATTTGGATTGTTGAAGAACCATTATGAGAGCTTAAGACTAATGTCAGCGAAGTGTAGACAACATCGGATCTCCCTCAATTTGAAGAAAAGTGTCTTCTGTGTATCCTATGGAATTCTATTGGGACACATTGTCTGTAAACAGGGGCTGATGGTTTATCCAGCTAAAATTGCATTAATCGTAAACCTGCCAGCACCTAATTTAGTAAAGAAACTACACACCACATTGGGACATACAGGCTACTACAAAAAGTTTATCAAAGGTTGTGTGCAGATGATTGTGCCTATGGAGAAATTGTTGAAAAAAGAAGCAAAGTTCGTATGGACTAAAGACTGCCAGAAAGGACTGGACACACTAAAAGAAAGGATGGTAACTGTGCCTATCCTAGTCTTTCTGGATTGGAGCAAACAATTCCATGTGCATGTAGATGCTTCATCCATTGCTCTTGGCGTTGTACTAGCACAACCAAGTGAGGGAGGTATTTACCATCCTATAGCATTCTCAAGCAGGAAGTTGTATTTAGAAGAAAATAATTATACAACCACAAAAAGAGAAGGTCTAGCTATGGTGTACGCATTGCAAAAATTCAGACACTATCTGTTGGGTGTTGAATTTTGCATATTTACTGACCATTCAACTTTGAAATACTTGGTCAATAAACCAGTGTTAGGGGGAAGAATCTGTAGATGGTTGTTACTATTTCAAGAGTATGATTTTTAAATCATGATGAATGATGAATTCGGCCTGCAGAAGGGAAAATGGGGCTTTACTATAGCCACTCTTAATGATGAAGCTACACACTTCACGGTTCAGCTATTAGTGGGGAAGATACTAAGAAAATGTTGACCAATAGAGGTGCTAGCCGTGGCAGTCCTCCTCGCCTCACAAGCAAAGAATGGAACTGCATACAAATGGGAAAAGTACTTGCGAAATGAGTTCTTGGATGATGTCTGGGAGACTCAGGATAAGGGAACACCATTTCACTACAGTTGGCTCCTAGTGCTGATTGCATTCGTCGGCTAGAAAGAGCCACTTTTCTACCAGGGCCATATAGTCTACCTAGGAGAATGCAAAGGAATGCGTTATGCCAATTAATGGGAAAATGTGAAGCCTGAGAGACAGCACAAAAATAATGAAATAGTTTACATTTATTATGAACAACTGTGCGATGTTATTCGGTGAACACCGCGCATCTCCCAGCAAGTGACAACTGAGTACAGAGGAAGGCTCAGGTTCAGGGCTGATATGCATTTCATGTAAATTCAGCCAAGGGCTAACGCGGAGAAAGAGTTATGGTATCCAGGCTTATATCAGCTGGATGTTGCAAAAATAGACTAGATGATGGAAGATTGGCCGAAGGAGTGGAAGGTGGACGTCCTAGAGGATGTCAATTCCACCTCCGAGGAATCCAAAGATAAGAATATGGATGAAGACAAGGGCACAGAAATTGAGTAAAAAGAAGAGACTCCGCAGGACAAGGCTAAAGGTCAGGCGAGAGATAAAAGAAAAGCAACTACAATCCCGTCATCAACAAAAGGAAATGAAAGCAACACAAGGCTAATAAGACGAAACCGCAGCCAATGCTGCATGAAGATGACTACCATACCATCGCAACAAAGGTACATGAGCATTCGGAAGAAATGCTCACATTGAAGGAGGCCAAACTAGAAGAGGCATAGGTAATCCTTCTTCAGAAACTCAAAGCAATAAAAACAATGGTTGCGAAGATCGGACAGGTCTAGCAGGACTTGGTTCGAGACTCATATTCCGAAGGCAAGTCAAGTGGGTCCAACCGAAGGAAGAGGCAGTCACCTGCTTTGAGCTTGCGCCCTCGGCTGGTACATATTGGGCCATCGAACCTCATTTTTCCAAATGACCAGTTGGTTGAAGAAGTAGGGAAGTTGGAACACCTCATCCTTAATATTGGGATGTTTCCACTGGAGGAATTGCATAGTTTTCACATGATGGTTGTGGAAGAAATTCAAGAAAGAAGCCTTGCTTCGCACGATCAGAACATCCAGCTACAGAAAAGCTATGACAAGCTTAAACTTGAATCAACCCAAAGCAACAGGGAACTGTCCAATGTTTAGGAGAGGAACATGACAGACTGAAGGAAACAGTATCAGTAGTATGCACCAAAATTCCCAAGTGCAAAGAAGAGCTGGATGTCGAGGACACTATCATTAAGATTGGGGATAGGGTAGAAAATATTACAGCTGAGATGATGGACATGGAAATTTCCTATAAGGAAAGAATTGAAGACTTGGAAGCTCAACGACCTAGCATCCCCCCAAATGATCGCACAGCTCAAAGCGAAGAAGTTAAGGCCACACTAGAAATCATCTTTGCCGAAGTAGCAAGATGTCAAAATTTGCTAGAGGAAGCCACTGTAGTGTCGGCCGAACTAAATGAAGATTCAGACCTTCATAAGTTGCAAAGCAATCTGTAGCAAAGGAAGCACTATCCCAATGCCATGAACGCAGAAATGATGAATTTTCCCACAAGGAAAAGGGTACAAAAGTTCGCAGAGGTAAAAGAGCTGCAAAACGAATTGAAGGTGTTAAGGGAAAGAGGGTCTGTCACTTATGCAAAGTTGCATCCCATAGAGGAATAAGTGCTCGCACTAATGGAGCACATCGAAGAGAAGTTTGTAGAACTTCAGACAACAGAGGGCACAATCAAAGAACAAACCCAGGAACAGGTCTCATTGGTGATGTTGGAGACCATTAAAGAGTTTGAGCATAAGGCGAAGGAAACGGTTGCAAAGCCCACCGCTACTTTGCATGAATTCACTGAGAAGTTTAGTACCTCTGAGGGTGCACAGCCGAAGTCTCCCAGTGGAAGTGGATTGGGGACGATCCATGACTAAGTGTTAGGGGCCTATTGGGCATGGCCCAAGTTGGCACATTTTTGAAGAAGCACAGTTTTGGCAGTAGCGCAGTTCGGACTGGAAGTTTAAGTGGCACAATTTTGTCAATGACACAGTTTGGATTGTGAAGTCCAATTGTGCAGTGGAAAGTGTGAAGCCTAAGCATGGCGCAGTTTTGTTGATGCATAGTGCCAACGCATCAACCATATTTGGAAAAAGAGTATAAGTAAAGGAAGCAGTCGAGAAGATGAAAGCAACCTCTTTTGGGTAAGTGACTCCATAACTTCCAAGAGTTGGGTAAGGAGCAGCTTGGAAGTAGATGAAAGCGACCCATCAGTTAGAGTGGCAGAAACCATTAACAGCATTAGCCATGGGTCGACCACGATAGGAAGACCAGGGCGACAAAAAGGGACACGCCACTATGGAGTTATAACCATTTTATGATGATTATGGCTATCAAAAGGGCGTCAGATCCACGAGTGGCCCAATAAAGCGGCCATAAGCGAGTGGAGCAGTTGTCAACTATGACAGGTTGGGCTGGCGGGGTAACCACACCCGTTTTGGTAACCTTAGGGTTTTGGTCCCATATGCATTGTAAATATGTGACCTAAGGGAACAATCTATAAAAGGGGCATTTTTGTAAGGGAAGGGTTGATTGTTTATTGGGATTTTGATCTCTAAGTGTTTTGTTGATCTCCGTTGAGAGAGTGAATATTGTAAAGAAGCTCTGTAGCTGTGTGCACATAGACCTATTGTAGAGAGAAGAGAGTCTATAGATAAGTGTGCAGACTGGAACTGTTGAACCCTTGCCATTAATATAATAAACAGTTCCTGTGGAGGTAGCTCCCATCCTGGGGGCGAACCACGTAAATATCGTGTTATATGCCTGAATCTGTGTGTCTGCTTTTGTTTATGGTTAAGTTCATGCTTACTGTTAACACCCAAATCGTACCCTCTAGGTTGCGGGAGAGGGAAAGTCGGGGTAACCACTAACCAACTTTAGACTAATGCTACTGACCCAGCATAGTCAGAGAGGGCTCTCTCTACAAACATTTGAAAGACTGGAAATAATCAAAGGCGTCAATAATGAAAACATACACCAGCATTCATCAAATCAATATATTCAATCAATAACATACATAGAAGCTCAGACTTCTGTTAAGATAGATCATTTAAATGGTCATAAGGGAAACATGGGCGATGGAGTCACCACAGAAAACATAAATCAAATACAACGTTGCAGCTAGGAATGTCAAAACAGAGGCAAGGTAGCCACCCATTTACAGTCGATGAGATTTTTAATTTGATGATAAGGAAGAAAATAGAAACAGTCCATTGATGTAGAGCATACAATGATGAATTCTACACCAACTTTAGCAATTAATAATTGTGAAATGTTTGGTAAGATTCGAATGGAGCATAATCTCTATGAATTCCATTCAAACACTACACTGAACTAAACATGAATAAGCATTTACAAAATGGATTTACTATGAGGGAAACACAAATTCACATGGGAAAAGAGAAGGAACAGACTGCAAGGAGAATGAAACAGGAATCTTATCCATTAAAACCAGCTTCAATCACTGCAATTGCATTAAAGACAAAATGTTCCAGAACAAAGAAAATCTCTCCCAAGGCCTCAGCCACTTGATTTTCCAACCCCTAATTATTCTATTACAATGCTTTTATATAGGCTCTTAGTCTTCAACTAGTCCTTAGGAAACAAACAAAATTACCCCACCACCTTGACAGTCCCAAATTCAGAATATTACATACGTGTCATGTTCCAAACAAACAAATTAAGACAGGAAACAAAATATTATGAGTAGGGCACCACCTTACTCTGGAGTATTCAATCAGCCTTGTGAATCAAATAAGTCCTCTATCTTCAGAGAGCTATCAGCTTGCGACTCTTCAGAAGGAGGGGGAGGTGTCACTCTCTCAGTGGGGAAAACGAGGTCATGGACAATCTCCTTGTCTTGCTGGACATCTCCCTCCTCTCTAGGAATATCCTCTTTTCTTCGACGCCGAATTCTCTTGTGTACCTGCCTCCCTTCGGGTTCCTCCTCCTCACTAGCCGAACTGGATTCCACGTGGTCAAATGTCATTGGATATGGAAGAGTAGGTTCTTCCTCCACCTCGGACCATGTCTACTCTGGCATGAGAATCACCCTGGATTCCTGCACCTTCTCCATGACCCAATTCGAATTGAAAGATGCCCCCAGGCTGCCAGGTGTACCATCCTATCTATATACCAATCTCGCACAACAGATGAAAAAACCATATCCATAACTGTTGTGATGATGACAATGGCTACGTGCAGCCAAAATCGCCATGATAACTTGATAGGACCTCTTAATCAAGTAATAATGATGCCCAAGGTCTGAGCTGACCTGAAAAACGCTTGGTGAAGACCTCCAGATAGACGGCGAAGTAGATGACGATGTTGAGGTGGCCCCCATCACATCAGCAATCATTTGGGTGGCCATAGAGATGCATTTAATCCAACCTATCTTCCTAGTATTTCCTACGTCACAAATCTTCCCATCATCTCTCCTTAGTACGCCGAATGATGTTGGTCACATCACCCTTACAGCTCCTTAGGTCACCCAACAGTCCGTACAAGTAACTTTACTACTTCCCGCACCTATACCACCTCCTTCTCCGGCCCTTTCACATTTACCAACATTTTTACCTAAGAGCACTTGACTCATGCAAGAAGGAAAAAGGAAACATGGTAACTACGCCAGCTGGCCTCTGAAACATAACAACCAGAATTGATCTCCAAAGATGCTCTCTTAACTGGTTGCCCCCACTAACTTTCAAGCCTTGCCTTAATATGTTTATAATTCCTTGAGAACTTTACCTTCGCACCCATATGGATGGGAGTGATGTCTCCCCCGTGCATTAGCCTTGCTCCTCCTTCCCCATCTGGGGCCGAGGCCTAAAGTCACTAGTACTGGAGAAACCTGTCACTTGGGGGTGGATACCTTTGCTCAGAAACTCTCCCAAACTAACGCTTGGTATTTTCCCACTCTTGACTTCGGATAGACCAACATCTATTTTGAGTGACCAACAAAGCAAGGGAGCTCTCCTTAATGTTGAGGCCAAGCCCAAAACAGGCAGTTAAGGAGGCCCGCCGACTCTTAGGTGGACTTTGATGAAACATGGTGACGACCGACATCTTCGGGGAGACCTCTAGACTCAAATGTCTGGGGATTTGGGAGACAAATACAGAACATACTGGTTGTGAAAATCCTAACAGCAAATCTAAGAGCTGATGTATACCTCACAAGAAATAATTTAGGAATAAGATTCAGAGTGGTCAATGTAGTAAGATGAGCAACAGAATAATAATATAGTAGAACTCGGATGGAAGCAAAAATACTTCACACACACTAATTCATTAATCACAATATGGACAAATAAGTAGTACAATGCAAGAGGGTTCGAATTCAAAGGTGGCAATTCGAATTAGCCTTCATGGAGTGATCAAAAGATCACTAAAATGTCATCGGAGCACAACTAGAAGTCTGTCTCATCATCAGTGGAGTCATCAATGCTCAAGTAACTGTCAACCATCAGTCAAACTGAGTCTAACTAAGTGTGGTAGGTGTAACTAAGTATAACTGGAACTAACTGAATGAAGGAGGCTCAGTGGAGGGCACATGAGTGTTAAGATTTAATATGCTAAGATATAAAATAGCAGCATTACATTCCATTTCACAATAATAGCATATACAGGATCACTGAAGAAATAACAAGCACAACATAAACACAAGAGACAGAGATTTATCCTGGGAAAAGCTCATGGGGTAGAAAACCTAGCAAAGCTTCCTCAATATAGATGACCAGCAATATACAAAGATGAAACCCTGAGACATGATCTCCTCCTCCACAATAGCAGACCTCTCCTTCACAAGTGCGCTATCCTCAAGTGAGTGAGTGTGTGTATCAAATGAGGAACACACCTCCTCTATTTATACACTACTCTGACATATCTTTTACACAAGTACACGTAAGCTCGTATTTAACCAATGGGTTAAATACCCCACTACAACTGACTGGGCCGACCCCTCTAGGGTGTTCTAATAACCCTTTGACCCACACAACACATACAGGGCCAACCCCCACTAGGGAAGTCTAATAACCCGAGTTACCACATTCCGACGAAGGAATAAACATCTCCGGATATACAATAAGATCTTCACGGAGGAATGAAACATCTCCGAAATAATAAAGTACAAATATAATATTCTTTGAAGTTACAATATCTCAACACTCCCCCTTAGCGAGAAGGATATTATAACAACATCTGCACGAGCAAGGAGTCATCAACATCATACATGATACATCTATAAATCATTGGAAGCTTTCTCAACATCATTAGTAACTCAAGCAGTTACTGGAACATCTTCAATACTGGAACATCAACATCTTCAGTACTGAGTCTTTATCTTCTGCAGCACTCGAACAACTACAACAACATCAAAATCTGAATCCTCACGATCATTAGCATCATCATCTCACGATCATCAGCATCGTCATCACACGATCATTAGCATCGTCATCAGCATCACGATCATCAGCATCGTCATCACACGATCATCAGCATCGTCATCACACGATCATCAGCATCGTCATCACATGATCATCAGCATCATCATCACACGATCATCAACATCGTCATCACACGATCATCAACATCATCATCACATCATCATCAGCATCGTCATCACACGATCAGCAACATCGTCATCTAGATCATCACGATCAACAGCATCGTCATCTAGATCATCACGATCAACAACATCGTCATCTAGATCATCACGATCAACAACATCATTAATACAAGTATCCTCATCAATACAAGTATACACATCATCAATACAAGTATCCTCATCAATACAAGTATACACATCATCAATACAAGTATCCTCATCAATACAAGTATACATATCATCAATACAAGTATACATATCATCAATACAAGTATACACAATAGTAGCATACCCTGCAACACACAAGATCCAATTACGGGATGATCAATCCCTCTCACTTTAGGACATGGGTCCAAGGATGATACAATCCTGATCCGCTTACGGGATGATCAGTCCCTCTCGGTTTAAGACAACTCTCATGTCTATGGATGATGCAATCTAGATCAACTTACAGGATGATCAATCCTTATCACTTTAAGACACCTCACCATGTCTAGGGACGAGGTAATCCCAATCTATTTACAGGATGATTAGTCCTTATCACTTTAAGACATCTCACCATGTCTAGGGATGAGGCAATCCCAATCTATTTACAGCATGATTAGTCCTTATCACTTTAAGACATCTCACCATGTCTAGGGACGAGGCAATCCCAATCTATTTATAGGATGATTAGTCCTTATCACTTTAAGACATCTCACCATGTCTAGGGACGAGGCAATCCCAATCTATTTACAGGATGATTAGTCCTTATCACTTTAAGACATCTCACCATGTCTAGGGACAAGGAAATCCCAATCTATTTACAGGATGATTAGTCCTTATCACTTTAAGACATCTCACCATGTCTAGGGACGAGGCAATCCCAATCTATTTACAGGATGATTAGTCCTTATCACTTTAAGACATCTCACCATGTCTAGGGACGAGGAAATCCCAATCTATTTACAGGATGATTAGTCCACTCAATCTCATTTAGGACTATCCTTCCTTTCGGAATTACTGGATTTACTGTCCAAGGATGATTTAATCCATTCAATTCATTTAGGACTATCCTTCCTTTCGGAATTACTGGATTTACTGTCCAAGGATGATTTAATCCACTCAATTCATTTAGGACTATCCTTCCTTTCGAAATTACTGGATTTACTGTCCAAGGATGATTTAATCCACTCAATTCATTTAGGACTATCCTTCCTTTCGGAATTATTGGATTTACTGTCCAAGGATGATTTAATCCACTCAATTCATTTAGGACTATCCTTCCTTTCGGAATTACTGGATTTACTGTCCAAGGATGATTTAATCCACTCAATTCATTTAGGACTATCCTTCCTTTCGGAATTACTAGATTTACTGTCCAAGGATGATTTAATCCACTCAATTCATTTAGGACTATCCTTCCTTCCGGAATTACTAGATTTACTGTCCAAGGATGATTTAATCCACTCAATTCATTTAGGACTATCCTTCCTTTCGGAATTACTGGATTTACTGTCCAAGGATGATTTAATCCACTCAATTCATTTAGGACTATCCTTCCTTTCAGAATTATTGGATTTACTGTCCAAGGATGATTTAATCCACAACCCTACATTTAGGACCACGTCCAAGAATGACTCAATCCTCAACCGTACATTTAGGACCATGTCCAAGGATGACTCAATCCTCAACCGTACATTTAGGACCACGTCCAAGGATGACTCAATCCTCAACCGTACATTTAGGACCACGTCCAAGGATGACTTAATCCTCCACCGTACATTTAGGACCTATGTCCAAGGATGACTTAATCCTCAACCGTACATTTAGGAACTACTTCCAAGGATGACTTAATCCTCCACCGTACATTTAGGACCACGTCCAAGGATGACTTAATACTCAACCGTACATTTAGGACCACGTCCAAGGATGACTTAATCCTCCACCGTACATTTAGGACCACGTCCAAGGATGACTTAATCCTCCACCGTACATTTAGGACCACGTCCAAGGATGACTTAATCCTCCACTGTACATTTAGGACCACGTCCAAGGATGACTTAATCCTCCACCGTACATTTAGGACCACGTCCAAGGATGACTTAATCCTCCACCGTACATTTAGGACTACGTCCAAGGATGACTTAATCCTCCACCGTACATTTAGGACTACGTCCAAGGATGAATTAATCCTCAACCGTCCACCAAGGACTTCATTCTCGAAGACATACGTCTACGGCTCTTCTTTCGGACTGAAGTCCAGGGATGATCCAATCCCTTCACATGTTCACCAAGAACTTCATTCTCGAAGACATACGTCTATAGCTCTTCTTTCGGACTGAAGTCCAGGGATGATCCAATCCCCTCACATGTTCACCAAGAACTTCATTCATGAAGACATATGTCTACGGCTCTTCTTTCGGACTGAAGTCCAGGGATGATCCAATCCCCTCACATGTTCACCAAGAACTTCATTCACGAAGACATACGTCTACGGCTCTTCTTTCGGACTGAAGTCCAGGGGTGATCCAATCCCCTCACATGTTCACCAAGAACTTCATTCTCGAAGACATACATCTACGGCTCTCTTTAGAACAAGTGTTCAAGGATCATACAATCCCTCTTCTTTCTTGGAGACACTTGTCTACGGCTCAATTTAGAACTTGTGTTCAAGGATGATGCAATCCTCACATGTATTCTCATCAATTACTATCGATCCTGGGAACCCATACAGAACCTGATTCACACTTCTTCTTTAATTACACCATTAAGAGAATGGTCTTATCTAGCCACTTGGAGCAAACATCTCATCATGATTCTCTTCTTTCTAAGAGAATCTTCTAGCCACAAGCCTTCTATAGTGTGTTTGATTTGAATTTTTTTTTTTTTTTTTTTTTTTGTTTAACATCCATCGCTTGTTCAGTGTTCATCATTCATCATGATCTTTCCTACAAATCAAAATTAAGTACATGATTAGTAATACTTCATAATCATCAAATCATATTGACATGATAACCTATTACATACAGATATCATTTACATAGTTATACAACTATTTTGACCAATACTTTGGCACAACACTTTCCCATATCCTGTATGCATACAGTGGATATCTAGATGCCTTCCATCTCTACCAGAACATACTATCGAGAGTGTGCACAGCTCTCAGCATGTCAGCAAAGAGGTTTCATTCTAGACAAGCAACAACGGAATGTTTGTCCAACTTACCAATCATATGCATATTAGTAGTATATTGTTCAATGCTCTATGAATGTTTACACTCAGCATGATATATTCTAGGAAGCAATATCATTTACTATTTCAAATAACAACTCAAATACTTATCTTTTATGTTTGTGTGGTTGCCTCCCGCTTGATCTTCTATATGTCTTTTAAACTTGTATTCATTCTGTACCACTGTGCATGCTCAAGTGTGCACTAGTGTCATCCTCATGATCTCATACACAAACATACGTTCATTAGTATATTCTCCAAACATTCTAATTCTAAATAATCTTGAATATGTATAGTCACGATCATTAGTATTCAGGGTTTCAAGGAAGTCTTCTTTTACTCATGCATATTCTTGTTTGATCATAGTACTCTTCTGGTTAATTAAATCATCAAGACAAGAGACATAATATGCATAAACCCTTGATTACTAACTTTATGAATAAGCATAACCAATCATACCAAGTATACTTATATAAGGGATCCTAACACAAGGTAAGATTCATGGGAAACATACCTGGATTAGTATACCTACTTAGTTATGTACAACATACCTAAACAATCTCTTCAATGATTTAGAGATCCTGAGCTAGAACCTTCATGTCTCATAGGTTAATCATAATATAACAAAGTCATACATACCTCGTAAGTAGAACAAAGATTATGGATGAGTCTTTGTCTTCATGTTTTCATGGTCATGGAACCTGATTTGTCTTTTGTGATGTACCTGTATCTTGTTAGCAGACAACATCAACCTCACACAACATCATAATGCATTAGTACAATCATATAGCCCTAATCAATGAATGTCTTTATTCATTCACATGCATTCATACTGTTACTAGGGTGATAAGACAATTCTAACATTAATCAAGATTTTACTAATAAATAATATGAAGACAAACACATCATGAACTTAATCAAGAATTAGATTTCAAGACATACCTGAGCCTCCTTAAGTCATACCTGTCGAGACTTCTTGTAGTCTTCTTATGTAAGGCCTTAGCCTCAACTCCCCCTGAAACTTGATCTGGAGCTTGATTAGGGTTTTCTAGAGAAACCCTAAAAATTCAATCTTTGACTTTCACACTTCTGAATGGATGAAAGAATATGTCTTGCTAAGCTTATCAAACTAGCATACTTCAATTTTTGAATTTCCAAAATTTGACCCCTCAAAATTGCCTTTGAAACTTCTGGATCTTCTGGACAGGATCCCGAACTAGGGTTTGATGAATCCCACCCTTCTTCCCAAACAAAAGGTTCGATCCAAAGCTCTAAACTCTTATTTTTCTTAGGAGCTTCCAGCCGTGGTTACAGACTTCAAAAATTTCAACTTTTGCAGAAGCCCTAATTTTCCATCTTTCCGATCAAAATCCCGAACTAGGGTTTGATCAAGCCCGGTCTTCTACCCAACCAAAAAATTCGATCTTGGTCTCTAAATTTCGATTTTCCTGAGTAGCATTCAGCCGTGGACTCCAATTCCAAAAATTCTAACTTTCTCCGAAACCCTAAATTTCGGAAGCCATGCATAAAGGTGCTCCAAAAATAATTCTGTTTTGACAGAAATATGCACCTAATTGTTTCTGCTATAACTCTAAAATTTTTGCTCCACAGGGTCTGAAACCTTTTTTCTGTAGTAGCCTGACCTGTCATATTTCCATCCTGACAGGTCTGACCTCAATTGGGTTTTCTGAGAGAGAGTTATGCCAAGTGTCGCAACGTGACCTGTTTATGGGATAAAACAGAAGAGCGAACTTGTACGGAATGCCACATGTCACTGTTTGAACTTCAGCCTCTGAAAACTTTTCTTGAGATAGCTCGACCTGTTATCTTTCCATCTTGATAGGTCTGACCTCAATTGGACTCTCTGAGAGAGAGTTATGCCAAGTGTTGCAACGTGACCTGTTTATGGGATAAAACAGGAGAGCAAACTTGTACGGAGTGCCACGTGTCACTGGTTCACCTTCGGCCTCTGAAAACGTTTTCTGAGATAGTACGGTCTGTTTACTACCTGTCACTTTTTACGAAATTTTATTTGGAGCTTCCTAGCCCAATTTATGACCTTTTTTCCAAGGTCACCTGATTTTGACTGAGATCTGGAAGAGGCAGAAACCCTAACTTGTACTGATCATAACTCACAAAGTACAACGAATCTGAGGGTGCCCTTTGGACACAAGGTACCTGGGGATGTTATCTTCGACCCATAAACTTTTCAGACCCTGAACCTTCGTACAAATGGATTTATAGCGAAAGTTCCACGACGACTGGTTTTTGCTATGTAAAACCCTAACCTTCAAATTGTCGTAAGTAAAGCAAGTGTCGTAAGTTCCATACCTTGTCTTCCTTCAGGTTAGCTCTGATACCATGTTAATATTTAATATGCTAATATAGAAAATAGCAGCATTACATTCCATTTCACAATAATAGCATATACAGGATCACTGAAGAAATAACAAGCACAGCATAAACACAAGAGACAGAGATTTATCCTGGGAAACCCTCATGGGGTAGAAAACCTAGCAAAGCTTCCTCAATATAGATGACCAGCAATATACAAAGATGAAACCCTGAGACATGATCTCCTCCTCCACAATAGCAGACCTCTCCTTCACAAGTGCGCTATCCTCAAGTGAGTGAGTGTGTGTATCAAATGAGGAACACACCTCCTCTATTTATACACTACTCTGACATATCTTTTACACAAGTACACGTAGGCTCGTATTTAACCAATGGGTTAAATACCCCACTACAAATGACTGGGCTGACCCCTATAGGGTGGTCTAATAACCCTTTGATCCACACAACACATACAGGGCCGACCCCCACTAGGGAAGTCTAATAACCCGAGTTACCACATTCCGACGGAGGAATAAACATCTCCGGATATACAATAAGATCTTCACGGAGGAATGAAACATCTCCGAAATAATAAAGTACAAATATAATATTCTTTGAAGTTACAATATCTCAACAATGAGGAGCTAACTGGAGTCAGAATGGCGAGTCTAGTCTCAGTGGAGGTCCATCGGAGTGATACAGTCATTTGAGAGTCAGTCTAGCATTAAATCAAGGAAAGAACCGATGATAACTCAATTAACTGAAGTGCAACTGAGTGGTAGGTGAGAGAGGATGAGTGGCTTCCCTAAATCAAGGAGGAAGGGTGCACTAAGCTCTAGGAGGGATAAAACTTACTTGAGAGAAGCTCCCTGGGGATGGATAACTGAGGCTAGGTGCTAGGACTGATGAATGGGATGCATGCAATTGCATGCATGCATGCAGAAATGCATGCTGCATGCAGAAATGCATGTTGCATGCAGAAATGCATGCAAGACTGAAAATGCAAATAATGAAAATGCTGGTAGGACTAGGATGGAGTATAAAAATATCGTAACACCCCCCCTTAATCCATCCTGGGCCCTGGTAAATGAGACCAAAGGTCACCCAATACAATCAATAATAATAACGGTGAATCAATCGAGGAAATGGGGAAAACCTCATGGGAAAAATACCCCCCCTCAAAATAAACTGTAAGGCACACACAAAAATAAATGCTCCAAACTGAAGTAGGTGTCATGCTTGGTCATATGTCTAGAGGTATCTTCTTCTTGGGAAGAAGTGGATCATGCTCAAAAGGCATGTGCTTGTACTTTCTCTTCAGATCGAATGTGATGAGAACAAATCCAAAAGTATGAGGATGATCCTTGAGCTTGTGATTCGAATCAGTTGAGGTAGGATCAAATCTATGAATGTGCAGATAGTCTTTTGTCTTCTCCTTCGAACCATCATGGGTGAGATTATGCCAAAAAGAACCATCACATGATTGCTTGAAATCCAAATCAGATTTAAGATTTGAAGAATAGTTTCTTGATATCTCCTTTGAACCAACAAGGGTGAGATCAAAATCATCATATGCATGAGAAATTATCCCAAGTAGTGATTGCTTAGAATCCAAATTAGATCCAAGACTTGAATCATGGTTTCTTGAGATCTCCTTTGAACCAGTAGAGGTGAAATCAAAACCAGTAAGTGTGTGTGAAATTATTTTGCTTCTATCCGAGTTATACTGCATTATTATTCTGTTGCTCATGTTACTGCATTGAACACTCTCAATCTTATTCCTAAATTCTTTCTTGTGAGGTATATATCAGCTCTTAGATCTGCTGTGAGGATTTTCATAAGAGCTGATGTATACCTCACAAGAAAGAATGTAGGAATAAGATTAAGAGTGGTCAATGCAGTAAGATGAGCAACATAATAATAATACAGTAGAACTCAGATAGAAGCAAAAATAATTCACACACACTAATTCATTAATCACAATATGGACAAATAAGTAATACAATGCATGAGGATTCGAATGCCAAGGTGGCAATTCAAATTAGCCTTGACGGAGTGATCAAAAGATCACTGAAGTGTCATCAGAGCACAACTAGAAGTCTATCTCATCATCAGTGGAGTCATTAGTGCTCAAGTAACTGTCAACCATCAGTCAAATTGAGTCTAACTAAGTGTGGTAGGTGTAATTGAGTGTAAATGGAACTAACTAAATGAAGGAGGCTCAGTGGAGGGCGCATGAGGAACTAACTGGAGTCAGAATGGGTAGTCTATTCTCACTGGAGGTCCATCGGAGTGATACATTCATTTGAGAGTCAGTCTAGCCTTAAATCAAGGAAAGAACTTGTTAGGAACCCATGTCAACCCTTCTATTTACTTTGTTAGTATATTGTTGTTGTACGCATATGATTTGTAAGTCATCCCATAGTATTTGTTGATCCATAGTTGTGTTATTGTTGTTTGGCGCATATGCTTTGTAAGTTGCCCATAGTATTCCATAGTTTGTATTGGCCCATGGTATTGAACCATAGTATTGGCACCTAGACTTAGTATATAAGTGTGTGTTGAGGCCTATGAAGGCACCGTGAAGTTATTTGTATTGAGATTTCTCAAAGGAGGTTGCCCCCTCGAAGTGGCCTGCGATCAATATAAAAGTGATTCTGAGATCTGTTATTTCTGTTATTTCATGTGTTTTCATTAATTAATTATTGCAGGTTCTTCACATCTGGTATCAGAGCACTTTCTTGGGCTCGCTGGGTGAAATTTATGCCAATTTTTTTTTTCGCATATGTTGCAGCTTCGGATCTGCGAATAATCCCTATCCACTTAACTATGGGAAGTACTTGGCCATAAGCCCTAAAAATCATTGTGAGGAGTACCGCAGGAACCACAAAGTAGTTGGCCGATAGAGAGGACCTGCCAGCGAAAAGGGCAACGACCCCTACTTGATTTACTAGTTCCCACCTGTGAGGTAAACCAAGAGCTATCGTTTGTGGCAAAGTAGTTATCAGTTTTACCTGAGCCATGGAGTGAGGGATACTGCCCCAATACGCAAGTCGTTAGACAGCATTGGTGGCCGAGTGAAACCCCTGAACTATTAGGAAGCCGCACATACTTGGGGTCCATATCTATTTTCAGTTGAACTATTTCCGATCACTTCCATGCCGTTTTAGATCCAGCCGTTTCAGATCCATTCTGAAAGCATTCCAGATCTAGCCATTTCAGATCTATTTTGAAAGTCGTTTCAGATCCATCCGCTTTCAATCCGGTTGACGCCGTTTCAGATCACTTTGTTTCCGATCACTGACACCCCTGCAATCCCATTTTGCATATTTCATTCTTGAGGACCCTATCCCAAATTCCACTTCCCAAAGCCCATAATCCCACATTTGTCTATTTTTAGGGTTTGCCATAACTTCATCGGATTTCACCCAATTGACTTCAAATTTTTCCACCGAGTTCCTTTCTTAATTCTACTTCTTTGTCTCTCTTTGCCAAATTTTCTCATTCTTTCACCACACTTCTAAAATCCCCATTTTTTGCTTCCCTATCCATCAGAAAGTGTCCAAAACCTAGTCAAACCCCAATTACCCCTCTGAGTTTTTTCCAAATCCAAATTTCCCTTTACTACATAAGCTTTTGTTTGTGTTTTTCTATCCATTCCAAAAAAAACAAAAAAACTCCTGGTTATGGTTGTCACCCGCACCGGAGCAAAAACCATGGAGGAAGCACTTGCAACCATCCAAACCAAACTCCAAGATCTGGATGAAAAATTTCTCAGCCTCCATATTCAACATTCAGCCATGAACAATAACCAACAGCAAGAATCGTCTGCAGCCACTGGGTTCTCTTCTTCTAGCAATTTCTGTGGTTCGAAGCTTGAATTTCCTCGCTTCAATGGTATTGATCCGACTGGATGGGTCTATTGTGCAGAACAGTATTTCAGTCTACATAATACTTTTGATGTCCAAAAAGTTCCACTTGCATCCTTTCATTTGGAACAGGAAGCCCTTCAATGGTACCGTTGGTACATCAAGGCTCATGACAAGCCAAAATGGACATATTTTTGACAACTCCTTTTGCAATGATTTGGTCCTAGTGCTTTTGATGACTTCACCGGAGCACTCACTAAACTCCATCAAAGTGGCACTTTGAGAGAGTTTCAGACCGAATTTGAGAAACTAGCCAATCATAGAGAAGGCTTGTCTGATGAATTATACAAGAGTTGTTTTATCAGTGGTCTTAAGGATGAAATCCGGTCAGAGGTTATAATGTTCTGTCCCAATACAATGATGGAAGTCCTAGAGTTATCTAAGTTGGAAGAAGACAAGATTGCATCCCAACAGAGCTCCAAACCCACTATTGTTCCCTTCCAAAATATGGGTTCTCAATGACCTCCCATTCCGCCAGCAACACGCCCAACTCCTATCAAGCATTTGTCTGAAACAGAGATGAAGGCACGTAGAGAAAAAGGGATTTGTTATAATTGTGATGAGAAATTCACTCGGGGACATATATGTGTTCAACAAAAGCTCTATCTCTTGGATATGGATTCTCCTCCTACCTCTAAAATTGGTGAAGAAGTTCCAGATACAATGGATGCTCAGGTCGACATTCAGGAGCCTCCTATTGACCCCCCATTTTAGGATGAACAACCAGAGATATCTCTCCATGCTTTATCCGGCGTCACCATCCCCCAAACAATGCAGGTCAGGGGTTATTTCAAAAAGCTTCCTCTTACAATACTCATTGATTTTGGTAGCACTCATAACTTCATTGACCCCCGTATTGCCAAATAGGCTGATTGTTTTGTCCATCCTTGCTCCAACTTTGAAGTCATGGTTGACAATGGAGGCACCTTACCTTGCAAGGGAAAGTGTCACAATGTGTGTATCTCTCTGGAAGATTATAACCTACGCTTTGACATGTTTTCCTTGTCCTTAGGCGGATGTGATGTGGTTTTGGGCATTCAATGGTTACACACACTTGGCCCCATCTTATGGGATTTTGCTGAACTTTGGATGCAGTTTTCAGTCAATGGGACACAACACAAATTTACAGGCTTACAACCAGGGTCTCTCCGGATCATCAGTTCACATTGCCTAGAAAAGATCCTTAAGAAGAATTCACATGGTGTCATCGCTCAGCTCCATTCCATTCAGATGCACCCATCAACAGTCTCCACTACTTCCTTGGATAGATATGTAGGTGTCTTTGTTGCACCAGTGGGATTTCCACAATCAAGAGACCTTTCTGGTAAGCATTTAGCTGCGTCTACATCTCAGCAGGAAGTGATGGATATTTTGCATGCAGTACCGACGTGGAAACCATCCCTATTAGGGAATTATTTCTGCATCAAGACTGATATCCAGAGTCTGAAAAAATTTCTGGAACAACGGGTCTCCTCCCCAGCACACCTGAAATGGGTTATCCACCTCATGGGTTATGACTATGCGATCACTTACAAGAAGGGTAAGAACAATATGGTGGCAGATGCTCCTTCTCGCACATTTGATGACCCAATTTCTCTGCTTGTTCCAAACTGGTTGCAATATGTTCAACATGGCTATCTCTTCTATGAAGTCCATGCTTCTTCATCGGTAGGGCACTCTGGGTTCCTCCAAAAGTATGACTAGGAACAATGTAACTTCTTTTGGCAGGGACTGAAAATGTCAATTCAACAGATGGTGGTTGACTGTGATACTTTCCAGGTTAACAAGGGTGAAACGACACTCCTTTCCAGAATACTCGAACCCTTTCCCATCCCTACACATATTTTCACAACTATTTCTATGAATTTGCTAGAAGCACTCCAGTGGTACAATACCACGTCTACAAGGACACCATATGAAGCAGTCTATGGAAAGGCACCGCCAATTCTTCTTCCATACACCCTCAGCAGCTCCCCAGTTCAGGCAATTGACTCGGTTCTTCGAAATCGCGACCAGATTCTTCTCACTCTACAGGACAATCTTCACATGGCAAGAATTCGACTGAAACAACAAGCCGCTTAGCACCGTTCAAAGTGCATTTTTCACACAGCTAATATGGTTCTTCTTCAGCATTCCAAGCACTCGTCATGAAACTCAAAAGGCGTCGGTGGTCCAGAATGCAACCCGAAGATGCTACAGGGGAACCACTTCATCCAATTCTGCATCAATTTCCACATCTAAAGCTTTGAGGACAAAGATTTTTCTAAGGGAGAGGGGATGTTAGGAACCCTTGTCAACCTTTGTATTTACTTTGTTAGTATATTGTTGTTGGATGCATATGCTTTGTAAGTCATCCCGTAGTATTTGTTGATCCATAGTTGTGTTATTGTTGTTTTGCGCATATGCTTTGTAAGTCGCCCATAGTATTCCATAGTTTGTGTTGGCCCATGGTTTTGACCCATAGTATTGGTGCCTAGACTTAGTATATAAGTGTGTGTTGAGGCCTAAGAAGGCACCGTGAAGTTATTTGTATTTAGCTTGATCAAAGGAGGTTGCCCCCTTGAAGTGGCCCGCGATCAATATAAAAGTGATTCTGAGATCTGTTATTTCTGCTATTTTGTGTGTTTTCCTTAATTAATTATTGTAGGTTCTTCACAGAACTGATGATAGCTCAATTAACTGAAGTGCAACTGAGCGGTAGGTGAGAGAGGATGAGTGGCTTCCTTAAATCAAGGAGGAAGGGCGCACTAATCTCTAGGAGGGTTGAAATTGATTTGAGAGAAGCTCCCGGGGGATGGCTAACTGAGGCTAGGTGCTAGGATTGATGACTAGGATGCATGCAATTGCATGCATGCATGCAGAAATGCATGCAAGACTGAAAATGCAAATAATGAAAATGCTGGTAGGACTAGGATGGAGTATAGGAATATCCTAACACCCCCCCTTAATCCATCATGGGCCCTGGTAACTAAGACCAAAGGTCAACCAATACAATGAATAATAATAACAGTCAATAAACCGAGGAAATGGGGAAAACCTCATGGGAAAAATACCCCCCCTCAAAATAGACTGTAAGGAACACACAAAAAGAAATGCTCCAAACTCAAGCAGGTGTGATGCTTGGTCATATGTCTGGAGGTATATTATTCTTGGGAAGAAGTGGATCATGCTCGAAAGGCATGTGCTTGTACTTTCTCTTCAGATCAAATGTGATGAGAACAAATAGTAAAGTATGAGGATGATCCTTGAACCTGTGATTCGAATTAGTTGAGGTAGGATCAAATCTATGAATGTGCAGATAGTCTTTTGTCTTCTCCTTCGAACCATCATGGGTGAGATTATGCCAAAAAAAACCATCACATGATTCCTTGAAATCCAAATCAGTTTTAAGACTTGAAGAATAGTTTCTTGAGATCTCCTTTGAACCAACAGGGGTGAGATCAAAACCATCATATGCATGAGAAATTATCCCAAGTAGTGATTGCTTAGAATCCAAATTAAATCCAAGACTTGAATCATGGTTTCTTGAGATCTCCTTTGAACCATTAGAGGTGAGATCAAAACCAATAAGTGTGTGTGAAATTATTTTGCTTCTATCCAAGTTCTATTGTATTATTATTTTGTTACTCATCTTACCGCATTGACCACTCTTAATCTTATTCCTAAATTCTTTGTTGTGAGGTATATATCAGCTCTTAGATCTGCTGTGAGGATTTTCATAAGAGCTAGTGTATACCTCACAAAAAAAGAATTTAGGAATAAGATTAAGAGTGGTCAATGCAGTAAGATGAGCAACAAAATAAGTAGTACAATACATGAGGATTCGAATTCCAAGGCGGCAATTCGAATTAGCCTTCATGGAGTGATCAAAAGATCACTGAAGTGTCATCGGAGCACAACTAGAAGTCTATCTCATCATCATTGGAGTCATCAATGCTCAAGTAACTGTCAACCATTAGTCAAACTGAGTCTAACTGAGTGTAACTGGAACTAACTAAATGAAGGAGGTTCAGTGGAGGGCGCATGAGGAGCTAACTGGAGTCAAAAGGGGCAGTCTAGTCTCAGTGGAGGTCCATTGGAGTGATACAGTCATTTGAGAGTCAGTCTAGCCTTAAATCAAGGAAAGAACTGATGACAACTCAATTAATTGAAGTGCAATTGAGTGGTAGTTGAGAGAGGATGAGTGGCTTCCTTAAATCAAGGAGGAAGGGTGCACTAATCTCTAGGAGGGATAAAACTGACTTGAAAGAAGCTCTCAGGGGATGGCTAACTGAGGCTAGGTGCTGGGACTGATGACTGGGATGCATGCTGCATGCAGAAATGCATGCAAGACTGAAAATGCAAATAATGAAAATGTTGGTAGGACTAGGATCGAGTATAGGAATATCCTAACACCCCCCTTTAATCCATCCTGGGCCCTGGTAACTGAGACCAAAGGTCACCCAATACAATGAATAACAATAACAGTCAATAAAATGAGGAAATGGGGAAAACCTCATGGGAAAAATACCCCCCCACAAAATAGACTGTAAGGCACACACAAAACTAAATTCTCCAAACTCAAGCAGGTGTGATGCTTGGTCATATGTCTAGAGGTATCTTCTTCTTGGGAAGAATTGGATCATGCTCAAAAGGCATGTGCTTGTACTTTCTCTTCAAATCGAATGTGATGAGAACAAATCCAAAAGTATGAGGATGATCCTTGAACTTGTGATTCGAATCAGTTGAGGTAGGATCAAATCTATGAATGTGCAGATAGTCTTTTGTCTTCTCCTTCGAACCATCATGGGTGAGATTATGCCAAAAAGAACCATCACATGATTGCTTGAAATCGAAATCAAATCTAAGACTTGAAGAATAGTTTCTTGATATCTCCTTTGAACCAACAGGGGTGAGATCAAAACCATCATATGCATGAGAAATTATCCCAAGTAGTGATTGCTTAGAATCCAAATTAGATCCAAGACGTGAATCATGGTTTCTTGAGATCTCCTTTGAACCATTAGAGGTGAGATCAAAACCAGTAAGTGCATGAGAAATTATCCCAAGCGAATGGCAATGGCCATAATCTTCAATAACCTTCTGAAAGCATGAAATAATGATCATATAGTAGTAGATAAGAGGTGATTGATCAGGGAGAGCGAATGCATTACCTCCAATGGCTAATTTTACCTCTGAAACATTCATGTGATCATGATGCAAACCAACAAACTTTGGTGCAAAGAGGATTTAGGACCTTCTGCAATTTCTAGAGTGTGAGCTAGCACAGAATTTGAAATAGAAGAAATTTGGAGCATGAGTGTGGAATCTACAAGTTCTTCTTCTTTGTGGCTAACTTCAATATGAGATATTTTTGATATTGCTTCATGATCAATGAGATCATCAAGGAGGGTGAATGCATCACTTTGCTTTCTCTTGAAAGGGTTTGGACCAATCCCTTCATTCCGCTTGCCAAATATTTCGTCTAAGTGGGCCCATAGCTCTTTTGGAGATTCAACATCATCAATGGAGTAGAATGAAAAGCTTTTAGATATAGAAAACATTATGGCTACAGTGGCTCTGCCACCTTTATTTAACCAGTCAATCTCTTCTTCAGAGGATTCGAACTCTCTTTAAAAACAATAATCAAAGAGATCATGTCTCTTCAAATATGCTATCATTTTTGGTTTTCATTCAACATAGTTGAATAGATAAAGAGGAGGATCTTCTGAAAACATGGAAGTGGTAGAAGACCTGCAAAAGAAATAGAAAATATTTGCAACTGCTACTGTTGCAAAAATGCAAAAACTACTGCAACTGGTGCACTCAAAATCTTGATAATAGCCTGCAAAAAACTCTCAGGAATGGAGATAGAAAATATTTTGAACATGCTCTGATACCATGTGAAAATCCTGACAGCAGATCTAAGAGATGATGTATACCTCACAAGAAAGAATTTAGGAATAAGATTAAGAGTGGTCAATGCAGTAAGATGAGCAATAGAATAATAATACAGTAGAACTCGGATAGAAGCAAAAATACTTCACATACACTAATTCATTAATCATAATATGGACAAATAAGTAGTACAATGCATGAGGATTCGAATGCCAAGGTGGCAATTCGAATTAGCCTTCATGGAGTGATCAAAATATCACTGAATTGTCATCGGAGCACAACTAGAAGTCTATCTCATCATCAGTGGAGTCATCAATGCTCAAGTAACTGTCAACCATCAGTCAAATTGAGTCTAACTGAGTGTAACTGGAACTAACTGAATGAAGGAGGCTCAGTGGAAGGTGCATGAGGAGCTAACTGGAGTCAGAATGGGCAGGCTAGTCTCACTGGAGGTCCATTGGATTGATACAGTCATTTGAGAGTCAGTCTAGCCTTAAATCAAGGAAAGAACTGATGATAACTCAATTAATTGAAGTGCAACTGAGTGGCAGGTGAGAGAGGACGAGTGGCTTCCTTCAATCAAGGAGGAAGGGCGCACTAAGCTCTAGGAGGGATAAAACTGATCTGAGAGAAGCTCCCAGGGGATGGCTAACTGAGGCTAGGTACTGGGACTAATGACTGGGATGCATGCATGCAGAATGCATGCTGCATGCAAAAATGCATGCAAGACTGAAAATGGAAATAATGAAAATGTTGGTAGGACTAGAATGGAGTATAGGAATATCCTAACAATGGTATGGTCTGGGCCAAACAACATACAGGACCACCGAAACCTTTCACGCCCGGCTATGTCTATAGGACCTCCAGACTTCTGCTAATTTTGGTGAAAAGAAGCCAAATTTATGTACCACGACAAAAACCCTATCTCTCAGAACAATTCCAAACCCTGAAACTTATCGTAGATTGGCTCCTCGTCGGCCCTCCTGGAGATAAAATACATTGTGTTCTTTGACTGACTTGCGACCAGAAACTTCCCGGAGCAAACAGACCCTGGGAAAATAAAAATGTCATATTTACCCTTCGACGACTATATATATATATAACTTGTTCACTTATCCTCTGGTCTTCTTCCTTAACTACTTGTCAATTCCAGCCATTGATCTCTCATGTGTGCTACTCTTGACTGTCTAGATCTACCCTCCTTTAACTGATTTGACCCCCTTTTAGTCTCAGTCACTGGATCGCTCCATGTGTCCCAATCCCCACCGCCTGCTGCTAAGCACCGTACCCTGACATAGTGGGATCGCATTCCCCTAACCGGTTTTGCTTTACTGCTCATCCCCTTGCGACCATCTTTGGTGGTGACACCTAGCAAATGGGTCTTCCCATTGTGACCATCTTCCCGTCTACTCGACATGCAACTCCCCCATGTGAGGATCACTGTGGAACATCGATCCTCTCGAGAACATATACACCATTTATTTTTTCACATTGCACTTACCATTGTGGGACCCTTAACCTTGACGGTAGGATACTACTCTTCCTCCCCGAGACGTCCACGTGGCCCGAGATCTACCTTTATGCTTTGGCGGTATCGCATGCTTATTGAAACGATACTGCTTACCGCCTATCGTCCTCGCGACATCTCCTCTAGCTACCATCTATCCGACGGAATTCATCATCAAAACCGCCCTTATGACTATTCCCTGCGCGCTTTATCCATGCGACCACCAATGAGGACCATTGATCTCACTTGAGCACCCATCTAACGATGGAAACTGGCACGATAGTTACCTTTTCCTCTATTTCCTTTAGACTATAGACTTAAGCTCTTTTCGGGCTATTTTGGTCACATTTTAATGTTTCCTCCCCCATTTTTTCCCTTCTCCTAGCATATTCAACACCCCCATCTCCATTTCTCTCATGCCTTTGGCACCTGGTTATGGAGAACAAGGGAAATCTCTGATTTTTATCAAGAAATTTTAGGGCTATCCCTTTATTCCACCTCCATATCCATGCTGTGAAAATCAGGTGCTAACAACTGGCTCCAACCGGGGATGCTATCCTCCCTGCGAGCTAGCAAAGAACCTCGTAGACCGGGTGCCTGATCCATTGGGAAACTCCTGTAAGAAAATTTCTCTCGGTAAACTACTTGGGAGGGATTTCCTGAAAACCTTCATGGCCAAAAACCCATGGGGATTCGGCTGCGCGATGTATCCTATGGTGACCTAAACCCTAGCCAAATGCTTTGTCCTACTATAGACTGGAAACTTCTTGAAATCGAAAAAGTGTAACTGTACATTCTGAAACAACCTGGAAGTGCTGCAAATTGGAATTTACTACTGAAGTTTGAAATGCCAAAAACTTGGGGCTTATTTATATACAAACTACTTTACTTGAGAGGTCACGACTCGAAGTAATCCAAAAATGCCTGTGCAACCAGTCTAGCAACTCACCCCTCAAGAAAGCTTTCTCATCATGTTGGACTGATTCCAGAGCAACGAGGGTTAATAGCCCGAGGCGATGGCGACGGACGAGGACCTCTCGAGTGAAACCAGAACCCTTACTCTAGCCGTGGAACTCTTTTATGCATTCGGCCACTCGATCATAAAAAATACGGTACGCTCGACATGCCCTTTGCACCACAGCAGACCTTCTTTCAGAAGAGCCGTACAGATGCCATTTAGTTTCCCTAGTTCCTGTGTCAGGGCTCAAGGTCACATACTTCTGACAAACCTCAATCAAAATTTGGAACTCATGTGTGATGAAACCCCCACATGACTCGGTAGGACTAAAAAAAATAACTCCGGACGATTTTCTTTTCGGGCTGCTCATGATCCCCGAGTTGAAAACCCGGTTCTGCCCTATAACTTCAAAAGAATATTCACCTTGTCCACCAAAAGGGTCGAGAAAAAACCATTTCCCTTGAAACTCAGCTTCCCGACTTGGGGGACTTGCCTGAAAATCTTGCTGAATAGCTTGGTCTCCTTCAAGAACCTCGATCATCTGGTTGGCTAGCCTGATATATTGGCCAATCCTGAATACTTCCCCAAAGAGTCTGTAATCATCTTTGGTCCAGGAGATGGACTCCCTATAAGAATCATGCGAGCCACCCAGGTCACCCTCCAGCCTCTCAACTATCTGGTCAACTTGTTGTGAATACGTGCCAGATTCGAGAAATTCCTCCAAGATCACATTTTCTTCCTCTTCATCATTCCAAGAGGAAAACTCTACCTATTGGGAGTCTTTAGGGAGTTCTTGGTCACTAACCTCCTTCTCTTCCCATGGATGGGAGTGTAATCTCCTCCGTGGAGCCTTGAGGGCCTCCTCATCCATTGCTTCGAAAACGCTTATGAATCCTTCCAAACGGTCTTCTTCATAGTCATCATATTTAGGTGCACTAAAAACTCCATTAGAGCCATCAGTTTTAGCAATTTCAGTAGGCTGGTCGGAATATATATACAACAGACTAGACTCACCTTCTTCTGGCACTTCATTTAGCTTATCACTTTTCTGCTCTTTATGGGGAAGACTGGAATATAAGGCAAGCTCCTTGGGTTCATGCCTCCTTTCGAACCTTGTTTCTTATTCCATCCTCTCATCATCATCTTGTCTGGATAGCTTTCCAGACATCCTGAGATTATCTTCAACCTCCAATGCATCCCTGAACATAAGATGCAATTGGAAGACCTTCTCTCCAACAGATGAAAAGATAATTCTGGAGGAAAAACTGACACACAGTGTTACTTGGCAGCATTCTCTAGGGGTTGAATTTCCTTTGGCATGTCATAATAGAAGCTTGCAAACCTCCTGTTAAAGATAGACATGGTTTCATTCTCCTGCCTTCTCATGGAGTAAAACTCTGAGAGGATTAGGTCCCATAGCTTTCTCTGTCTCCAAAACCCCAAAAAGGATTCAGACAACTCTCCCCAAGTATTAATAGACTTAGGATACAAATTCTTGAACCATCTCTTCACATCTCCTTGGAGGGATTTTGCAAAATCCTTCATACAGGCATCATCATGTTCTATTTCAAAGAGGTCCAGAAAATGCTCAAAACATTGAAGATGATTTTCTGCAGTAAGACTCTTGGATCTTCCATCAAATAGAGGGAGGTGTTTATGGTATCCCAGAGGAAAATCATGAAGGACAGGGGGAAACTTTAAAGGGTCGTATCTTAGTTGAGCTCTGGAAGGAAAAGGAGTAGGCATAGGTAGGATATTGTTGTCCTTACCCTCATAGGCGTCACAAGGCCGTTGGTGGTCTATACATGGTTCAAATGAGAGGACGGGATCGATTCTAGGGATGACGTGGGAGTGTACATTTTCGAATTCAAGTGTAGGATATACGAAGGAGGTTCTATCATGACCTAGAGCTCTCTAGCGAGACAATAATTTTTTGATATATATACATAAAGGAAAAAGGAGGCCAACACAGAAGAATAGGGCTTCTTTAAAGATATTGATATTTTGATACCTAGAACTTAAATCTTCCATGTCTAAGGCAGCCGGGCTTGTTCTCTAGTGGAGTCTTCAGATCGAACTTGAATAATGAGTGGAGTCGCCAAGTGGATGATGTGCAACCCTTTTGGTGTCTGAACGCTTCCCACTATCAACAATTAGATCTGAAACTTTGTCGTTTTCCAGGGATGACGAGACAATCGTTCCCTGGTAGCGGTGCCAATTTGTTAACACCCAAATCATACCCTCTAGGTTGCGGGAGAGGGCAAGTTGGGGTAACCACTAACCAACTTTAGACTAATGATACTGACCCATCATAGTCAGAGAGGGATCTCTCTACAAACATATGAAAGACTGGAAATAATGAAAGGCATCAACAATGAAAACATACACCAGCATTCATCACATCAAGATATTTAATCAATAACATACATAAAAGCTCAGACTTCTACTAGGATAGATCGCTTAAATGGTTTGGAGAGAAAATCATAAGGGAAACATGGGCGAAGGAGTCACCACAGAAAACATAAATCAAATATAGCACTAAAGCTAGGAATGTCAAAACAGAGGCAAGGTAGCCACCCATTTACAGTCGATGAGCTTTTTAATTTTATGATAAGGAAGAAAATTGAAACAGTCCATTGATGTAGAGCATACAATGATGAATTCTACACCAACTTTAGTAGATAATAATTGTGAAATGTTTGGTAAGATTTGAATGGAGCATAATCTATATGAATTCCATTCAAACACTACACTGAACCAAACATGAATAAGCATTTACAAACTAGATTTACTATGAGGGAAACACAAATTCACATGGGAAAAGAGAAGGAAGAGACTGCAAGGAGAATGACACAGGAATCTCTGCCATTAAAACCAGCTTCAATCACTGCAATTGCATTAAAGAAAAAATGCTTCAGAATAGAGAAAAGCTCTCCCAAGGCCTCAGCCACTTGATTTTCCAACCCCTAATTATTCTATTACAATGCTTTTATACAGGCTCTTGGTCTTGAACTAGTCCTTAGGAAAGAAAAAAAATTACGCTACCACCTTGACAGTCCCAAATTCAGAATATTACATACATGTCATGTTCCAAAAAGACAGATTAAGATGGGAAACAAAATATTATGAGCAAGGCGCCACCTTAATCCGAAGTATTCAATCAGCCTTGCGAATCAAAGAATTCCTCTATATTTAGAGTGTTGTCGAACTACGACCCTTCAAAAGGAGGGGGAGGTGTCACTCTCTCAGTGGGGAGAACGAGGTCATGGACAATCTCTTTGTCTTGCTGGAAATCTCCCTCCTCTCCGAGAATCTCCTCTTTTCTTCGATGCCGAATTCTCTTGTGTACATGTCGCCCTTTGGTTTTCTCCTCCTAACTAGCCGAACTGGATTCCATGTGTTCAAATATCATTAGAGAGGAAGGATCAAGTTCTTCCTCCACCTTGGACCACGTCTACTCTGGTAGGAGAATCACCCCGGATTCCTGCACCTTCTCCATGACCCAATTCCAACTGAAAGATGCCCCAAGCTACCAGGGGTACCATCCTCTATATATATTGATCTCACACAGTGGATGAAAAAACCATATCCATAACTACTGTGATGATGACAGTGGCTACGTACATCCATAATCGCCATGATCACTTGAACGGACCTCTTAATCAAGTAATAATGATGCCCAAGGTCTGAGATGACCTGAAACATGCTTGGTGAAGACCTCCAGATAGACAGTGGAGCAGATGACAATGCTGAGGTGGCCCCTGTCGCATCAACAATCATTTGGGTCGCCATAGAGATGCCTTTATGACACCTACCCGCCTGGTATTGCCTACGTCACTAATCTTCTCGTCATCTCTCCTCCGTACGCCGAATGATGTGGGTCACATCACCCTTGCAGCTCCATAGGTCACCCAACAGTCTGCACATGTAACTTTCCTCCTACCCCAACCTATACCACCTGCTTGTTAGGATGTCTCATCATTTAGTATGTACTTTTCATCCATGCATGCATTCTGCATGCATTGCATGCACCCGCATGCTGCCCAGTCACCAGTTTGATGCCTCCAGCACCTAGTCCCTAGTCTTCTAGCACTCAGGAGCTACTTTCTACCCAGATTTAGCCCTCATAACCGGGGAGGCACCCACTTCTCACCTTGCACTGCATAAGGGCACCTTTTCTCACCTACCAGTTAGTTTCACTTCAATTAGTTAGTTGTCTTTCCTTGATTTGAGGCTAGATTGACTCCAAACTGTTGTTACCACTCTGATTGACCTCCGCTGAGCCTTGACTACCTATTCTGAGTGTAGTTAACCCCTCATGCACCCTCCACTAAGACTCCATCCCTAGATTAGTGCCACTTACCATCAGTTACACTTATTACACTTAGTTAGACTCAGTTAGATTCAGTTTGACACCTGTTTGATAGTTACTTATGCATTGATGACCACCACTTATTGATGATGAGGACTCCTAGTTGGAGCCAAGCTATGCCATGCAGTTAATTCAAATGACCTCCTTGGTTAATACGAATTGCTCACTCATTATGACAATATTGTATTGTAATTCTACTATTCTTGATTATAGAGCACTGATGCATCTCTCTTTCACAGGTTTTACTCCAAATTGTTGTACATCTTTGTGATTGATATTCTTGTTCAATAAATCTATTATGACTAATTTTACACTGCTCCTCCGCCCCTTTCACATTTACCAACATTTTTACCTAAGAGCACTTGACTCATGCAAGAAGGAAAAAGGACGCATGGTAACTGCCCCAGCTAGCTGCTAAAACATAACAACCAGAATTGATCTCCAGAGATGCTCTATTAGCTGGCTTCCCCCACTAACTTTCGAGTCCTGCCTTAATATGTTTATAATTCCTTGAGAACTTTACCTTCGCACCTGTATGGCTGGGAGCGATTTCTCCCTCGTGCATTAGCCTTGCTCCTCTTTCCTCATCTGGGGCCGAGGCCTAAAGTCACTGGTACTGCAGAAACCTATCACTTGGGGGTGGATACCTTTTGTCAAAAACTCTCCCAAACTGAGGCTTGGTATTTCCCCACTCTCGACTTCGAACGGACCAACATATATTTTGAGAGACCAACAAGGTAGGGGATCTATCCTTAATGTTGAGGCCAAGCCCAAAACGGGTGGTTAAGGAGGCCTGTTGACTCTCAGGCACACTTTGATGAAACAGGGCGACAACCGACATCTTGAGGGAGACCTCTAGACTAAAATGTCTAGGGATTCGGGAGACAAATACAGAACAAACTGGTATGGTCTAGGATGAACAACATACAGGACCACTGGAACCTTCCACGCCCAGCTATCTCGGTAGGACCTTCAAACTTTTGCTAAATTTGGTGATAATAAGCCGAATTTCTGTACCAGGACAAAAACCCTATCTCCTGGAACAATCCCAAACCCTGAATCTTGCTGGAGACTGGATCCTTGTCTACCCTCTTGGCAATGTTTCCTTCTTTAACTGACCTATGACCAGAAACCACCCAGAGCAGACAGGCCCTGGGAAAATAAAAATGTCATCTTTACCCATTGACGGCTATATATATATATAATTTTCACTTATCCTATGGGCTTCTTCGTTAGCTGCGTTTCAAGTCCAGCTGTTGATATCTCATGTGCATTGCTCTTAGCTATCTAGATCTGCCCTCCTTTAACTGATTTGACCCCCTTTTAGTCTTAGCCGTTGGATCGCTCCATGTGTCGCAGTCCCCACAGTCCGCTGCTAAGCGTCATACCCTGACATAGTGGGATCGCATTCCCCTAACTAGTTTTGCTTTACTGCTCATCCCCTTGCGATCATCTCAAGTGGTGACACCTGGAAAATGAGTCTACCCATCATGACCATCTTCCCGTCTACCCGGTGTGCAACTCCCCCATGCGAGGATCACTGTGGATCGCCGATCCTCCCAAGAACATCTACACCGTTTATTTTGTCACATTGCACTTACCATTATGGGACCCATAACCTCGACCGTAGGATACTACTCTTCCTCCCCGAGCCGTCCATGTGGCCCAAGATCTACCTTTATGCTTCGGCGGTATCGCATGCTTATTGAAACGATACTGCTTACCGCCTATCATCCTCGTGACATCTCCTCCAACAACCACCTGTCCGACGACATTCACCATCGCAACCGCCCTTGTGACTATTCCTTGCGCTCCTTATCCATGCGACCACCAATGAGGACCGTTGATCTCCCTTGAGCACCCATATAACGATGGAAACTGGTGTGGTAGTTACCCTTTCCTCTATTTCCTTTGGACTATAGACTTAAGCTCTTTTCAGGCTATTTTGGTCACATTTTAATGTTTCCTCCCCCATTATTTTCCCTCTCTTAGCATATTCAACACCCCCTGTTCGGATATCCATCATCTATTTCGGGATACATATCTATTTCAGGATCATCTATTTCGGGATACATATCTACTTCAGGATCTTGCATGATCTATTTCAGGATATGCAGTCCAGTCACCAGTTTGATGCCTCCAGCACCTTATCCACCTTCTTCTAGCACCCGGGAGCCACTTTCCACAGAGTTTTAGCCCTCCTAAGCTGAAAGGCGCCCTCTTCTCACCTACTGACAGAGAAGGGCGCACTTGTTCACCTACCACTGCAGATTCACTCCAGTTACATTCAGTTAGCTCCGATTCTGATTGATTTCACTCCGATTTCACTCCTGACTGACTGTTTCACCTCCGATTGACCTCCAGTTCGATTAGGTGACTTGCTCTGACTCCAGTTAGCCTCCCATGCGCCCCCACTGAGCCTCCAGATCCTATATCAGTGCTACACACTTCAGTTACATTTATTATGATCAGTTAGACTCAGCTTGACACCTGGATGACTGGTTGTTGTGATTGATGAGCAACACCGATGATTGATGAGGACTCCTAGATTGAGTCAAGCTACTCCATTCAGTGATTCGAATGACCTCCTTAGGCAATTCGAATTGCTCTGTTCATTGTAACAGTTTGTATTGTAATTCATTCACCCTTTTTTTTCTGGGATAGAGAGCACTGCTGCATGTTTTGCACAGTTTTGCACCATATCTTCTTATTCATCTGTTGTGACTGATTTATTTGTTCATTAGATCTGCTGTGACTAACTTTACATGGTATCAGAGCCATTGCAGGGACAAGATCTCTTTTCTACAGGTGTTTATACAAGAAGATTTGACTGAATTGCTAAAAATTGCAATAAGTTTGGCATGAGATATCTCAAGGGCATTCGCTCCTGTGCATGCAAAGCTTGAAAATTATTCCAATACCACTCCAGAAGCTTGAGTTACCACATAATTCCTGGATTTGATACATTGGACCTATTCAACATTGCTTGAAATCCAATCCCAGGTGTGATGCAACTCTCAAAGGGTGGATTGTTCGACCTTATTGTGATTGTTCTTATGTGATTTGCAGGTTAATTATCTCCTCCAAGTGCACTCGCTACATTCTGCATGCAAGCTTCCCTACAGCATCTCCATTCGCTATAGTCTGCATGCAAGCTTCTTCTTCATCATTTGACTCGCTCCTAGCAATGGAATACTCTTCTTCAAAGCCTATCCTCACCCCATTCAATTATTTTGATTGGAAAGATGATATGGAGATCATATTACGTTCAAAAGGATACTACCGAGTCACTCTTGGTCTTGAATTGGAGCCAAACAATGTGGCAGAAAGAACCAAACACTACAATAAGCTTGATGAAGCTTACGGTCTTCTTTGTCTCTCCATCTCCAAGGATCTTCACTTCCATCTCAGCGGATTGAAGACTCCAAAAGCCATATGGGAGCAACTTGAGACACTATTCGGCAAGCAGGATGAGCTTAGGGCTTTTCAATTAGAGAATGAATTGATTGGCCTTAATCCTGAGAATTTCGAGAGCATCAATGAATTCTTCACAAAATTCAAGAACTTGAACTTGCAATTGAAGAACAGTGGTGTTATCAAAGAGGATAAACAGTTGATCCTCTCCATTCTAAGCAAGCTTGGGAAAGATTATTCGGTATTTGTCTCCACTTTCAATTCCGGTCGGCTAACTACCCCGAATTGGAAGATGCCTACCTTGAATGCCTTCATTGAGTCCGTTACGAAAGAGCATGACAAGTTGATTCAAATGGGGTCCATAAGCTCCAAAGATTCAGCCCTATTTGTTCAAGGACCCAAGATTTCGAATGGTAAAGGAAAGCTAAAGAAGGAGAAGCCCAAATTCGAGCCTCACAAGCAAAAAGACAAAGGCAAGCAAACGGATGCACCATCCAGTTCGAAATCCAAGCAAAAGGGAAAAGAAGGTAACCAAAAATCTAAATGTACTTATTGTAACCGTGGCTTTCATCCCGAAAGTTCATGTATGAAGAAGACTATAGATCAAATGGCCCTCCTTTTGGAAAAGAACAACATAACCCTTCCTGACGGTGCAAGGAAGAAGGATCGGAATGACGATCATGAAAGAGGACAAGCACTCATGGCAACGGTTTCGAAGCCCACTCTCTTGATAGATTCGGGTGCATCAAATCATATGGCTGCAAATATTGATTCTTTTTCCTCATTCGATCCAAACAGCTCCATCCCCATCCATTTGGGAGATGACTCAAAAATTTCTTCAAAGGGCAAAGGTACGATTCATGTAGATCATGGATGCTTTCAGAATGTTCTCTATGTGCCTTCCTTAGCTTCGAATCTCCTTTCTGTGTATCAAATGACACATACTGGTGATCCAAAGAAAGTCACATTCAGCCCTAATACAGTTGAAATTTCTGATATCAAAAGTGGAAGACTAGTTGCGGTTGGAAAGGCAAACCACACTGCTAAATGTTATGAGTTTTCGCACTTTATTCCGCTTGCAAAGCCCACTGCTCTTCTCACACATGGTAATGAGGTTAGTAGGCTTTGGCATGAAAGATTTGGACATCTAAATTATAAGTATTTGCTGCTGCTATCAAATAAATCCATGGTTGATGGGCTTCCACAACTCCGTTCCTCGAAGGGAATATGCTCCGGTTGCATTATTGGGAAGCACCCCGAGCACAGATTCGACCGCGGCAAGGCTAGCAGAGCCTCTACTATTTTGGGATTGATCCATTCTGATATCAGCGGTCCGCTGCCCCATATGTCATTAAATGGTTCAAGGTATGTTTTGACATTTATTGATGATTATTCTCGCTTTACATGGGTATTCTTTCTCAAAAACAAGTCAGAAGTGCTTGGAAAATTCAAGGATTTTAAGGCTTCTGTTGAGACCACCACTGAGAGCAAGATCAAAGCTCTTAGATCTGATAATGGTGGGGAATATATCAAGTCCGAGTTGCTGCAACTTTGTGCCCAAAGCGGAATCAAGATCCAACATACAGTTCCCTACACACCCCAGCAGAACGGTGTAGCGGAAAGGAAAAACCGGTCACTGAAAGAGATGGCTACATGCATGATTGAATCAAAAGGTTTGGCTGCAAATCTTTGGGCTGAAGCAATCAATGTTGCTGCATATATACAGAACCGAGTTCCACATTCATCCGTGAAAGGTATGACTCCTTTCGAAGCATTCTTTGGTCACAAACCGGATGTGTCAAATTTGAGAGTTTTTGGCTCTACTGCATGGGCTAGAATTCCTTCTGAGAAGAGACGAGCTTTGGATCCACAAAGTATCGAGTGCATATTGATAGGATATGGGGAAGAATCAAAAGCATATAAACTCATGGATATCAGATCTAAAAAGATATTCATAGAGCGCAGTGTGCAGTTTGAAGAACCGCTTCAAGAATTGCAACTAGTTGAGGAGAAAACTGCCGATTCACCGCCTTCACCAGAAGAAGATTCGAGCAGCGATAATGAAGGTATGAGTTCTGATATTTCTGATATTGTAGCAGCATATGATGATCATGACATATCAGGTTCGGAATCCGACCATTCAGATCCCCCTCAGTTACCAAAGTGGGCCCAAAATACTCTACAATCTGCTGGTTCGAATCTTGGAAATCCTGCTGATCCGAGACGAACAAGAGGAGACTTTCAAAGGGCAGGTATGGCTCTTTCTATTGCTGATCCATTTCTTCCTGAGATTTGTTATTTGATGGCTGGTTCAGATCCCCAATCATATTATTCAGCCCATCGAGATCCGAGATGGAAAGATGCCATGCATGAAGAGTACAGTTCTCTTCAAAAGAACAATACATGGGAGCTAGTTTCTCTTCCACCTGGAAGAAAATTAGTGAAGTGTAAATGGGTCTACCGTACTAAAGTTGCTGCTGATGGCACTATCAGCAAATATAAAGCAAGGTTGGTGGCAAAAGGTTTTTCCCAAGTCCAAGGAGTGGACTACACAGAGACCTTTGCACCGGTTGCAAAGATGGATTCCATCCGCCTTGTTTTAGCTATTGCCGCATCCAAGCACTGGGAGGTGCATCACATGGATGTGAAGAGTGCATTTTTACATGGAGACCTTGCTGAAGAGGTCTATATGCAGCAGCCAGAGGGTTATACATCAGATCCATCATTGGTTTGTAGATTGAAGAAGTCTTTGTACGGGTTAAAACAGGCCCCAAGAGCTTGGTACGCAAAGATGGACTCCTTCCTTCCTTCTCAGAATTTCCAAAGATGCAAATCTGATCCGAATGTCTATCTTCAGCGAGTTAAAGGTAATTTGTTGGTTATTGTACTTTATGTTGATGATCTGCTTATTACTGGTAGCACACTTACTTCAATAAACAAGCTAAAAACTGCCCTAAATCTAGCTTTTGACATGAGCGATTTGGGCTTGCTGAGTCACTTTTTGGGCTTGGAGATAGCTCAAAATTTCGATGGGATCACTATATCTCAGAAAAAATATGCTTCCGACCTGTTATTGAAGTTTAATATGGCTGAATGTAAGGCAGCCCCGTTCCCATTCCTCTCAGGAATCAGTCTTGAGGAGGGAGATTCCACACCGCTTGCAGATTGCAGTATGTATCGACAGTTGATTGGTTCACTACTTTATTTGACACATTCACGGCCTGATATCTCATATGCCGTGAGTGCCGTGTCAAGATATATGCAGCAGCCACATGAGCTTCATTGGCGAGCAGCCAAGCGGATCTTGCAGTATGTGCAAGGTACGAGACAGTTTGGCATACATTATGCTGCAGATTCTGAGCTAGATTTCATTGGTTTTACTGATTCACATTGGGCAGGTGATAGCATTGATCGGAAGTCCACTTCCGGTTATGTTTTCATGATTGGTCATGGTGCTATTTGCTGGTCCAGCAAAAAGCAAGCAGCCATTGCACTTTCTTCAGCAGAGGCAGAGTATCGAGGGGCAGTCAATGCCTGCATTCAGGCCGTTTGGTTGCAGGGTATTCTTTCCGAGTTTGGTTTTGGTGGCACTACTTCGACTGTCCTATTTTGTGACAATCAAAGTGCTATCAAGATCTCCACAGATCCAGTTCAGCGGCAGAGGACCAAGCACATTGAGATTCATATGCATTACATTCGACAGTTGGTGCATGACCGCACCATCATTCTGCAATATTGCCCTACCGATGAGCAAATTGCAGACATCTTCACCAAGAGCTTCACTGAGAAGAAGTTCTCTTACCTCCGTTCACTGTTGGGGGTGAGTTCCATCATGGTGGAGACAGATTGATTCATTATTATGCTTTAGACTTGAGGGGGGGCTTTCTTCCCACTGGGTTTTCCCTCTTTCCTCACTTAGTTTATTTTTCAGCATTTTTTGGATTATTGTATTGGGGTGACCTTTGGTCTTAGTTACCAGAGCCCCACATTATTTTAGTTGGCAAATCATAGTCTAGCTTGAGGGGGGGTGTTCGGATATCCATCATCTATTTCGGGATACATATCTATTTCAGGATCATCTATTTCGGGATACATATCTACTTCAGGATCTTGCATGATCTATTTCAGGATATGCAGTCCAGTCACCAGTTTGATGCCTCCAGCACCTTATCCACCTTCTTCTAGCACCCGGGAGCCACTTTCCACAGAGTTTTAGCCCTCCTAAGCTGAAAGGCGCCCTCTTCTCACCTACTGACAGAGAAGGGCGCACTTGTTCACCTACCACTGCAGATTCACTCCAGTTACATTCAGTTAGCTCCGATTCTGATTGATTTCACTCCGATTTCACTCCTGACTGACTGTTTCACCTCCGATTGACCTCCAGTTCGATTAGGTGACTTGCTCTGACTCCAGTTAGCCTCCCATGCGCCCCCACTGAGCCTCCAGATCCTATATCAGTGCTACACACTTCAGTTACATTTATTATGATCAGTTAGACTCAGCTTGACACCTGGATGACTGGTTGTTGTGATTGATGAGCAACACCGATGATTGATGAGGACTCCTAGATTGAGTCAAGCTACTCCATTCAGTGATTCGAATGACCTCCTTAGGCAATTCGAATTGCTCTGTTCATTGTAACAGTTTGTATTGTAATTCATTCACCCTTTTTTTCTGGGATAGAGAGCACTGCTGCATGTTTTGCACAGTTTTGCACCATATCTTCTTATTCATCTGTTGTGACTGATTTATTTGTTCATTAGATCTGCTGTGACTAACTTTACACCCCCATCTCCATTTCTCTCATGCCTTTAGCACCTGGTTATGGAAAACAAGGGCAATCTCTGATTGTTATTGTAATGTCCCTCCCATCCTACCAAGGCGATGGAGAGAATGTGATGCTAAAATTGGGCAATTGGCCCCATGCTTACTAAATGTCTATTCTCATAATATAAAAAGATGTATACAGATGTATAAATCTAAGAAACACAACGGAAGTAAATTCAACTACACATCTATCATACATTCAAGATATTCATGCCATTCATCAATTAAAACAATACAGAGTTATCACAAGAGACTACTTATCTTACAACAAAGTAGTCCCGAGCAACTGGATATGCAACTGCAACGTTCCACCCAACCATAGGCCAGTTGTGATCATCAATATCTCAACATATTGCCACCCCCGAGTTCGGTATGATCTCTACAAGGAAAAAGGGAACAATAGACTCACACATAGCCCAAAGATACACCAAAATCAGCCAAGCCAATCTACAGTTGAGTTTATCAGGCTGTTAAGGCAATGTAAAAGGGAGAATTGCTAAGCTAGTGAGCTCAACCCCAGAGCTATGGACACCCTCTACAAGATCTATCTAGCTTGGTGCCCACAATACCTACACACCTATCACAAGGAAGTATTCCCTTCACTATTACATAGACCCTCAGGCCATACCTTCCATTCTAGTGTTCTTCAAGATGTGCATAGAAGAGAAATCATCCCTTTTGATCTTCTTGAGAAGTTACCTCCTCACTAGGTTTATCAAGCCAATTCTAGTCCACTTCCACTCCGAATTCTTGCTCAAAATTTCAAACCAATATAAGGATGCACCCAACAACAAAAACACAAGTGCTAAAAAATGTGGGCAACCAAAAATGAACTGGTAGATGGGGAATAAAACCTGGGAGAGCAATTCGTTTTCAGAAAACATTTATATGCATTACAGGGGCAGAAACAACCTCTATAAACTCCCAAAACGTGGCTCGCCATCCCCTAGCCACTGTGCAACACAAAAATGAGCTCCCATCCATGGAAAATGCAAGAAAAAGGTAGAAAACGTGAAGGAGACAGACTCAGCTAGCTCAGATTGCGTGAGAGGGGAAAGACAATGGGTGAAGAATGGCTTTGGGCACAATTTCATGGGTGTTTTCTTGCCTGAGAAGCAAAAGTACGTTTTCCTAGGTTGATGGCTTGCCCATGCACGAAATTGGCTGCCATACCTCTTCATTCCCAAGGCATTAACTGCCTCAACCAAATCCTGGAAGAATTAAATGATTGGGTGCATAATTCAAAATGGGTAGTTGGGGTTTATTCATTGACATTTGGCTTATCACCACTAGCTCAAGGGTTTGAATAATTTCCCTCCCTATTCCTTGTAGAATCATGCCCCCATCTCTTGTTGCATTGCATAGCAAGTTGTGGGTATTTCATTAAAATTCGTATTTACATGAGGTCTTAATTTACATTGTGCTTGTCTAGCACAAGAACCATAGCCATCTATTTTTAATTGCCAATACGTAAAACGATAAATCGATGGTGGGGCCTTGGCCTTGAGCTCCTCACCATGATTTAATAACGATATTTACATCATTTACAATATTAATGCAATAGGGTCAAGATGGGGACATTACATTCCCCTCCCCTTACATTAGCATTGTCGTAAGTGCTCATCAAAATTGAACAAAAATGGATATGTTGCCCTCATAGCATCCTCCAGCTCCCATGTAGCCTCATTCGGACCATAGTGCTTCCATTGCACCTTTACCTATCTGGTGGCTCGGTTCCGGAGCAATGTTACCATCTTGTCTAAGATGTGTAATGGATCGGTTTGGAACTGTCCCTCAGGTTCCACCTGGATCACATCCCAATTAATCACATGGTTAGGACCATGTACACATTTCTTAGGCAAAGAGACATGAAAAACATTATGAGCTCTAGTGCTAGCAGGCAATGCAAGTCTATATGCAATTGGCCCTATTCTTTCAACTACTTCAAATGGCCCACAATATCTAGGTGATAGCTTGGCACAAGCTTCATGGAACTCTTGCTTGAACTCACTCTAAGATACACATGATCCCCAACACTGAATTCCCTATGCACTCTATGATTATTTGCATAGCTTTCCTGTCTATCCTGGGTTGCTTTTAAATTCTTCCTGATCTTTGCAACCTCTTGTTCCATTTCCTTAAGCAATTCTGGTCCAAGTACAATTCTATTCACTGGATTGTCCCAAGTCACTGATGTCCTACACATTCTGCTGTACAAAGCCTCATATGGACTCATTCCCAACGATGCTTGCTACCCATTGTTATATGCAAATTCTACCAAGTGTAGACAATCCTCCCACTTGGATGGTTTGTCCATTACATACATGCAAAGCATGTCTTCAAGCACCCGATTTACTCTTTCCATTTGCCCATCTGTTTGAGGATGGTATGCTGTACTAAAGCTCAACTGTGTACCCAAATCTACAAAGAGAACTTTCCAAAAATTGGAAGTGAACTTGGTATCCCTGTCAGAAATTATTTCCTTAGGCAACCCATGTAATCTAAATATTTCCTTCATGAAAATATTTGCAATGGCATCGGCTTTAGGTGTGGACATAACTAGTATAAAATGTGTTGCCTTTATTAACTTTTCCACCACAACCATGATGGAATCATGTTGTCTCACATTCATTGGAAATCCTGTAATAAAGTCCATGGATATTACTTCCCATTTCCATTATGGAATTGGCACTCGGAGCAATAAACCTACTGGGTGTTGGTGTTCACCATGTACCTGCTGACATTCCATGCACTTAGAAATGTATTCAGCGATGCCCTTCTTCATCCCTAGCTAGAAATAATATTTTCTTGATGTAGCAATGGTCTTTTGATATCCTGGGTGACCAGAGTATGGAGCTTTATGGATTTCATCCATAACAATCCTCCTCAAATCTGCCACATTCGGAATATAGGCTTTATTCTTATAGGCAAGAATTCTATCTTCTTCCAAATGATATCGTTCATACTTCTTCTCAAGGTCTTGCTGCTGCAATTCGTCCTTTATCTACACATACGGTTCATCCTCAGTAATGTGGTTAACAATCTGCTGTCTCAAATATGGTTGGAAAGTACTAAGTGCTGCCACATGCATTTCATGTACTTTCCTGCTGAGTGCATTTGCTACCTTGTTTTCTTTCCCTTTTATGTGTTTGATTTCAAAATCAAATTCACACAAAAATTCCAACCATCTAGCTTGCCTAGCATTTAAAGTTCGCTGATCAAACAAGTATTTCAGACCACAATGGTCTATCCTTAACTCAAATTTCCTTCCCATTAAGTAATGCCTCCACATCTTTAAAGCATGTACTATGGCTGCAAGTTCTATATCATGAGTAGCGTAGTTCTTCTCATGCTCCTTCAAATTTCTTGACTCGTAGCTTATCACATGGTTGTATTGCATAAGAACTCCTCCAAGTCCTTGATTGCATGCATCGGTACACACCACAAAGTCCTTTTCTGGGTCTGCAATTTTCAAAATTGGTGCACTCGTAAGAATATTCTTCAATCGTTGGAAGCTTTCCTCACATCTTGGTGTCCATTCAAACTTTATCCCCTTCTTTTGCAAATAAGTTATCGGGTTTGCAACCTTGGAGAATCCTTCAATAAATCTCCTGTAGTAACCAGCAAGGCCCATAAAAGATCTCACATCTGTCACATTTCTTGGAGTTGGCCAATTCATGATGTCTTCAATCTTCTCAGGGTCCACAGATATTCCTTCATCTGAGATAATGTGACCCAAATAATGAATTCTATCTTTATAAAAGTCACATTTACTCAACTTTGCATACAACTTATGCTCCCTTAGAAATTGCAGTGTCATTCTCAGATGTTCTTCATGCTCTTCTTCATTCTTAGAATAGATAAGAATGTCGTCTAGAAAAACAAGAACAAACTTGTCCAAATACTTGCTAAAAACACTATTCATGAGACACATGAATGTAGAGGGTGCATTTGTGAGACCAAACGGTACCACCACAAACTCATAGTGCCCATACCTTGTTCTAAAGGCTGTCTTATGAATATCTTCCTCTTTGATTCTTACCTGATGGTAACCAGACCTCAAGTCGATCTTTGAAAATACCTTTGCTCCTCTCATTTGATTAAAAATGTCATCAATTCGGGGCAATGGGTATTTGTTCTTCACAATAACTTTGTTCAACTGCCTGTAGTCAATACATAACCTGAGTGTTCCATCTTTCTTTTTCACAAATATAATAGGTGCTCCTCACGGGGACACACTTGGCCTGATATATTTCTTTTCCAACAACTCTTGTAATTGCATTTTCAATTCTAGCAATGCCGGTGTACTCATCCCGTAGGGTGTTTTAGACACTAGCACAACTCCTGGCACAAGTTCAATTGTAAAATCAATGTCTATCTCTCTTTGGAGGAAGTCCTGGAATCTCATCAGGAAAAACATCCCTGAATTCTTGCAATACATGATAGTCCTCCAATTTAAGAGTTTCATTCTCCGTTGCCTATAAAATGTGGGCTGCATACAAATGACAACCCTTTCTACATAACTTCTTCAGCTGCATGGCTGAAACCTTCCTAACAGAAGTCACCTTTGGAATTCCTTTTACAACCCTTGGGTTTCCTTCTTCGTCCATGCATTCAAATGTCTTATTGTAGTAGTCAAGTTTAACCCGTTGTGCCTCTAACCAATCCATCCCAATGAGAATATAATAGGAACCCAGTGGTAAAATATTTAGATTTGCATAAGTGAATAGCCCATCCATCTCTAATAGACATTTCTCTATGGTTTCACTAACTTTTCTCTTGGTTCCAGTGGCTAGTTGAACTAACCAAGATTTACTATGCTTTAATTTCTTAAAAGCACAAATCTCAACAATTTTAGGAGTTATGTAACTGTGAGTAGATCCAGGATCAATCAAAATAGAAATAGATTGCTTAGCAATCTTACCTTCAACTTCAACCACACTTGATGGATGGTCTACCTAGTGGTCGTCTAGTGCTACATAGATTCTAGGGATTGTCCTCACCACTTGACCCACAGTTTTAGCTCCTTGGATGTTGTGAACTTGATTTGGATTCCCATTCCAATGTGGACAGTTCCTAAGCATGTGGTCTCATCCACAACCCCAACATTGAAGTGGTTCTCTTGGCTCCTTTGGATCTCTTGGATTGTCTCCCATCATCCTACTTGGCTTAGTCACAACCTGTGATGGCTGCCTTTGCTGATTTATGATATGAGGAGGTTTGAAACCTTTCTTCCTTTGGTCAAACTTCTCATTTTTCTTGTCCTTCCATGCCTTATGGAAATCAGGTTTGCTTTTATTTTGATCATAGCAATACTTGGCCTTCCTTATGGACTCCTCTAGAGTTTGAGGTTCATCAAACTCAATTCTATCTTTATATGACTGGGGCAGTCCACTTAGGAAACACTGAATTTTCACCTTATGATCTCGAATATACTTGACATATCTCAATAGCTCCAAGAATTTGTTTGCATATTCTTCTATGATCAATTGTCCCAAAATCAGCTCATGGAACTCTTTGATCGTATCATCACAGTACCTATCAGAGAGGTACTTCTACTTGAAGTATTTCTTGAACTGCTTCCACACAATCTTCCTTTCATTGATCTTCCTCACTTCGCTGATGTGTTACCACCATATAGATGCTCTTCCATTCAAGTTGAAGATGGAAACCCTTGACTTCATATTTCTAGAGTAGTCTTGGACTTGGAGATACTTTCTCATCCCAAGAAGCCAAGCTTCAGCTTCTTGACCATATTTTACCTCTCCATCAAATGTAGGAGGTTTTGCCTTCTTAAATTCCCCACATGAATTGTTCTTATAGTGCCTCTTCCTCTTAATTCTGCAAGATGAAGAGCTTGAACCCTCAATGGATTCTTCAGAGTTAGATGATTGATTAGAAGATATTCCTAGAGTATATGTTCTGTCTGTAGAAACTCTTCTTGAGCTACTGGCCCTCTTGCAGGAGTTACTCCTAGAGATACACCCACCCATTTATGTATTTGATGTCTGATGCCCAGAGTTTATTTGCCTTTGGATGTCTGTCAAACTCTGTAGCATGGCTGCATTCAACTGATTTTGTTCTTCCTGAGCTTTAATCATCCTTTCATTATCTTCTCTGCAACTTTGCAACTCCACCCTCAGGCTCCTCATGGTGGCTGCAATACCTGGAGGAGTCTCTTGATTTCTTCTCCCATTAGATTATGTTTTAGCATTTTCAACATGTATGTTCTCCCCCATGGCATCTATCTCAGGTTCATAGGGATCTCGTGCATCATCCATGATGTTGATTTTATTGGTCCCACCAAGACCAAGAACTTTCCAACTGCACTATCTAGAATGCTTCCCTGATGTAACTATGATTCTGCAAAAATGTGTTCATCAACAAAATTGTTAGCTGCATTATATTCTTAGAAATTCATAAATTACTTTCATGTACGTGGGAAAATATCCTATTGACAATTTATCAAATCATAGAATTTTCTCACAATCAACGACATATGAGAGAGACGACAAGGTTCAAGGGGGCTTGCCACAATGGGTTCAATGGGGCTCGCCACAAGGGGGTCAATTTTGCGCAATCTAGCGCACAAGTTCCATGGCAATTTTCCATTTTCGACACTTGAAAATCTCACTAAAAAAACTACAGAAATCCTCTGTTTTCGGTGGACTTCGCCATTCTCTTCCAACCTGTTGTGGACCAACTTGCTGAGTTCTTCCACAATTTCGGACCAACTCATTGAGTTCTTCTACCATTTCGGACCAACTCATTGAGTTTTGCCGCAATTTCGGACCAACTCGCCGAGTTCTGCCACAATTTTGTACCAACTCATCGAGTTCTTCCACCGTAAAACACTTAGAATTTTTCGGACCAACTCGCCGAGTCCTTCCGCCGTTGCAGACCAACTTGCTGAGTTCTTCCACCATTGCGGACCAACTCATTGAGTCCTTCTGCCATTGAGGACCAATTCGCCGAGTTCTTCCACCATTATGGACCAACTCGCCGAGTTCTTCCGCCATTGCGGACCAACTCACCGAGTTCTTCCGCCAAAAGACACTTAAAAAAAAATTTGAATTTTTTTTTCTTCCTTTCCATGAGCCTTTCCGCAACTCCGTCGACGCAACTCAGCCAAATTTTCCAACCATGTCGGCTCCACTCAGCGATTCTTGCCGAAACATATTGGCTCAACTCCAAACAAAAACACTTAGAAAATTTTTCAAGATTTTCTTTCTTTATGTGATGATCACTACTTAACAAGAGGTGATCTTACCTCTGCAAATTATTCAACTTAGCCCATTCTAGGCCTGAAGTTGTAACCTGTGGTAATCAGGAAGGGATCTCCCCTTTGTAACGGTGATCAGATTTGGCCCATAGAGGCCCAATGTTGTAGCCCATGGTTCTGATACCAAAATGTAATGTCCCTCCCATCCTACCAAGGCGATGAAGAGAACGTGATGCTAAAACTGGGCAATTGGCCTCATGCTTACTAAATTTCTATTCTCATAATATAAAAAGACGTATGCAGATGTATAAATCTAAGAAACATAGCGGAAGTAAATTCAACTACACATCTATCATACATTCAAGATATTCATGCCATTCATCAAATAAAACAATACAGAGTTATCACAAGAGACTACTTATGTTAAAACAATGTAGTCCCAAGCAACTGGCTATGCAACGGAAACGTTCCACCCAACCATAGGCCAGTTGTGATCATCAATATCTCAACATACTGCCACCCTCGAGCTGGGCATGATCTCTACAAGGAAAAAGGGAACAACACACTCACACATGCCCAAAGATACACCAAAATCAGCCAAGCCAATCTACAGTTAGGCTTATCAGGGTGCTAAGGCAATGGAAAAGGGAGAATTGCTAAGATAGTGAGCTCAACCCCAGAGCTATGGACACCCTCTGCAATATCTATCTATCTTGGTCGCCACAATACCTACACACCTAGCAAAAGGAAGCATTCCCTTCACTATTACACAGTCCCTCAAACCATACCTTCCATTCCAATGTTCTTCAAGGTGTGCATAGAAGAGAAACCATCCCTTTTGATCTTCTTGAGAGGTTACCTCCTCACTAGGTTTATCAATCCAATTATGGTCCACTTCCACTCCTAATTCTTGCTCAAAATTTCAAACCAATACAGGGATGCACCCAACAACAAAAACAAAAGTGCTGAAAAACGTGGGCAACCAAAAATGAACTCGTAGATGGGGAATAAACCCTGGGAGAGCAATTCGTTTTCATAAAATGTTTAAATGCATTCCAGGGGTAGAAATGACCTCTATAAACTCACAAAACGTGACTCCCCTTCCCCTAGCCACTGTGAAACACAAAAACGAGCTCCCATCCATGGAAAATGTAGGAAAAGGGTAGAAAACGTGAAGGAGACAGACTCAGCTAGCTCAGACTGCGTGAGAGGGGAAAGACAATGGGTGAAGAATGGATTTAGGCACAATTTCGTGGGTGTTTTCTTGCCCCATAAGAAAAAGTACAATTTCCCAGGTTGATGGCTTGCCCATGCACGAAATTGGCTTCCATACCTCTTCATTCCCAAGGCATTAACTGCCTCAACCAACTCCTGGAAGAATTAAATGATTGGGTGCATAAGTCAAAATGGGTAGTTGGGGTTCATTCATTGACATTTGGCTTATCACCACTGGCTCAAGGGTTTGAATAATTTCCCTCCCTATTCCTTGTAGAATCATGCCCCCATCTCTTGCTGCATTGCATAGCCAGTTGTGGGTATTTCATTAAAATTCGTATTTACATGAGGTCTTAATTTACATTGTGCCTATCTAGCACAAGAACCATAGGCATCTTTTTTTAAAATTTCCGATACATAAAATGATAAATCGATGGTGGGGCCTTGGCCTTGAGCTCCTCACCGTGATTTAATAACGATATTTACATCATTTACAATCTTAATGCAATAGGGTCAAAATGGGGACATTACATTTATCAAGAAATTTTAGGGTTATCCCTTTATTCCACCTCCATATCCATGCTGCGAAAATCAGGTGCTAACACTTACAGTTAAATGTGTCTTCTCTTTTATATGTATTCTCTATATGAATGAGAGATGAGAATAATATGTTAAGTGTCGAACATCTATACTTGAATGTTGAATTTGCAAGTAATTATGAATATGATGAATGCATGAGTTAGGTGGGTAAACACTAAGTCATCAAAGTCTATGTTAAGTGCAATTCCCTGAAAGCACAGCACCGAAAGTGCGCAGTTGCATTGTAGTTCATCATTTTGCATGAGTCAGGAAGTGCTCAGTCCCTTTTGTTGAATGCATAATTACACTAAGTCAAAGAAGTATTTAAGATGCATGATTGTTAAAGAAGTAGCGCAGTCTTGAGTTGCGCTATCCCATTGTTAAGAGCCATTCTGGAGCACGCAGTCCCTGTGTGTTCCATAGCATAAGTAATAACCACGAAGTAAGTGAGATTTCATGCAATCCCTCAGTCTATTAACCATGCATCACCTGATTTCAGAAACCTAATTCTGTAATCCCCCATAAACTTCTCCTCGGTTGAGACCTCAGCTTGTTCATAGGCTATTTCTGAAAGGGCTGGTGAATAAGGGTTTTGTTGGACCACAACTATGCAAAACCCGGGTCAGCACAAGAAAGATAAAGAATGGGGTTATAAGCCAACAATTACACAACCTACCTTTCAATATTTGCACCTCTTTAAACAAACCTCGTGCCTTTTTATCATGGCACCTCTTCAAATCTCTGAATTTAATCTTAATTTTGTATTCTCTTTCTTACTAGATTATAATTAATTAATTAATTGAAAACTTTTATTAGCCCAGGCCTGCAGACTTCTTATTTCATGGATGTGAGCTCTCCTTCATCTCTAGCCTACAGGCTTCACCTATACAAGGTAACCTTCACGCCTATGGTCATCTTCCTCTTCTAACTGCGGGCTTCCTTTATCTTCAAAACGGGGGCTTCCTTCACTTCTGGCCTGTGGGCTTCCTCAAACCCTCATAGGGCATTTCCAAGCTCTTATGAGCTTGTCTAAGCACCCGTGGGCTTAAACTTGGGCCCCTGCGGGCATCTTCAATCCCCTATAAGATTAACCTTGGGCCCCTACGGGCATCTTGCCAACTCCTATGGGAATTTCCAAGCTCTTATGAGCTTCTCTAAGCCCCTGTGGGCATCTCTAGCCTTCTTTTGTGGGCATTGTTACTTGCCTGTGGGAATATGGCACTATGGAAATTCCCTTATCACTTATGGGTGGTCCCTTGTAGGCATATTTCCAACCCTTGTGGGAATTTCCAAGCTTTTATGAGATTCTCTAAGCCCCTACGAGCATCTCTTACACTTAGCCAATTTTACACTTCCCTAGACTTGGTCTAATATGCCTAAAACACCTTTTTGGAAGATCCATAAATTTTCCCTCATAGATTCTTTGGACAGAAAAAGAACATGGTTGGGTAGAAAAAACACCAACCTACACCCTAGACATATGCTACGGCCATTTATCTCAACCTATGCTTTGTGGTGGGCATCCTCTTGAGGCTACTTAGTCACTTTTACTTCCACTGGTGCAAAACCCTGTTTTGGCAGGCCTATATCTTTCTCCTCGGAAATGATTAAGGAAAACTAAGACCATGAATAGATACCTACTTCAACAATCTATAGCCTTGTATGATGGTGCACGCATTATCCTCAAACCATGAATAATGGCAGGCATCCTCTTAGAGCACTTTTGACTAATTTCTCCATACTTAGTCAATTTCCAAGTTTCGCCAACTTGCTATTCTTTTCCAAAATGATGCCATATTGAAACACTGACTTGATGATAGCACCAGGACACTATCATGTGTCTTTCTATCCTCATCACACAATCTACATCATCATACATGCCATGTCATCACTCCCTTTTTCATTCCTTTGACTTTCACTTGTGTTTTCCTTGCCATCAGTCTTTGGTTATTCCTTTGTCATTACTGAGCTTCTTTGAAATCAATGACAATAATATTCAACATTCACCCCCTTTGGAATTGATGGAAACATATAAACATTTTCCCCCTTTGACAACAATGACAAAGGACAACTTGTTATGCCCTTGCTGCAACTATCTTGACATAGAATTTCCAATCATTCTCCTTTTACACAACTGCCTTTCTTTTGCTTCTCTTCCTCCAATTAATATTGGACTTGGTGTTGATCATCTTAGTTAGCATCTTGTAGCTTCCATTTGAATGATAATGTTAGGAACCCATGTCTTTACTTTGTTAGTATATTGTTGTTGGACGCATATGCTTTGTAAGTCGTCCCGTAGTATTTGTTGATCAATAGTTTATGTTATTGTTGTTGGCGCATATGCTTTGTAAGTCGCCCGTAGTATTGTTGATCCATATTTTGTAGTGGCCCATGGTTTTGACCCATAATATTGGTGCCTAGACTTAGTATATAAGTGTGTTGAGACCTATGAGGGCACCATGAAGTTATTTGTATTGAGCTTGCTCATAGGAGGTTGCCCCCTCGAAGTGGCCTGTGATCAATATAAAAGTGATTCTGAGTTCTGTCATTTCTTCTATTTCGCATATTTTTATTAATTAATTGTTGCAGGTGCCTCATAGATAACCATTATGAATGACAACCTGAAAGACAAGTTCATAAAATCCCCCTATCACAGTGCTCCTTCTCTTGCCAACACATTTTCTTCTCTTTGTGACAAAGTTTATACTCATTGGTTTATCTTTGAGTTCTTTCTTTCAACCCTTAGTTTTCTTCCATAGATTTCTCCTTAAGGATGCATCATATAGCTTGTTCTTCTTTTAGGAAGTCTTAAATGCCATACAAGCAACTTCTCAACTTTTATGTTTTTTCTTCACCTTTTTGAAAAAAGATCAAAATGATATGCACTAGCTTCATTCATACTATACTCTTCTTCCAATGTTACTGAAATCATTTTCTTTTCCATTACTTTCCATCATGGTTATGCTTTTATTTACATTTCAATTTTAACTTGTGCTTATGTACTTCATTTGTCACATGGATGGTGTCTTGACAAGTACTCTCATGACTCTTCTTCTTCTTGTTTTGATGGCAACCTCAACACATTCTTTTCTTCTTGCCAAAAGAATTTTTTCAAGTACCAATTGCAATTTTCTGATATCAACTCCCCCTAAGTATATGATCCCTTCTAATTCTCTTTTCAAGGTTCTTTTCTAAGTCATAGGATTTTTTAGAAAAGACATCCATCTTCAGTTCCACCATCACTAACTTCTTCTTCATCGTCTTTATCTCCATCGATATGTTCTCTTATATCTTCATCTTGCCTCCCTTCATAATGGATGTTATTCTTATCTACAACACTATTATGCTTAACATCATCTTTGGAAACTTCATTGTAACTTGGGATATCTGACTCTTTGTAGTCTTCCTTTCTTCTCCACATATTTCCATGAGATACCCTACTTACTGACCTTGTTTGTTTCTTGGATTCCATACTTAGACCTTTTCTCTTGGTTCTACAATCAACAACCATATGACCAAACTTGTGATAGTAGTGTCAATATCCATATAATATTCCTTTATGTTTGAGGAATCTTTGACCTTCCATCTTCTTCCATTCCTTCTTTTGTTCTTGACCTTTTATTGAAGCATTCTTCCTTAGCTTACATTCTCTCGCCATATGTCCAAAATTATGACATGTGTATCAGTGAACAAAAAAGATCTGTTGAACCCTGCTTGTCATTGGTATTTTAGATATCATATCAATTTTGTCTTCATTATGAGAGGAGGGAGTAGACTTCTGACTTTTCTTCTTAATAATTGGATTCTTTAGTGTAGAAGCATAACTTCCATTATTTCTTTCTTGGTTTATGAAGGAGGAACATTCTGGATTCCTTTCATTGTCATATCCTAAAGCCGTTTTATCACTTGATGGTCTTTGGATACTCAAGATCTCATCTAAATTCTTTGATCTATTCTCAAACTTTGTTTTAATAGATTCTTCGTCAAGCTTCTTCCTAATCAAAGTAACTTCTTCTTCAAGTCTTTTAGATTTTTGTATTTCTTCCTTGAGATTCTCATTAATGGTCTACTAGTCTTTTAGATTTTTTACTTCATCCTTGAAGTTAGTAACTTCTTGTCTTGAGCTCTTGGCCTCTTCCATGCTAGCCATCACTTGTTGTCTTGAATTGTGCAACTCTTCTTGGAGGGCCTTGACTTCCTCTTCTTTTGACCTTTCTCTTCTTGATACTTTGACAATTTTCTTTGAAAGATTTGTTCTTCCTCCTGCTCTTTCTCAATTCTTCAAGGGAACTTATGAGTCCTGCCTCTAGGTTCACCTCTCCTTCCACATCTGAATTATCTTCTGAAGCTTGAGGTACTATCCCTATGAATATATTTTCTTCATCTTCACTTATATCATCACTATCATCCTCGAAAATAGAAAGGCTTGATTCTACTCTTTCTTCAACTAAGTAAAGCTTCTCCAATATGACCCAGAGTTGTTTGGCTAAGATACATGGTCCAATCTTCCTTTTGACAGATTGAGGTGATCCATCCATTTACTCTTGACAGATTGAGGTGATCCATCCAGAGTAGAAAGGCTTGCTTCTACTCTTTCTTCAACTAAGTAAAGCTTCTCCAATATGACCCAGAGTTGTTTGGCTAAGATACATGGTCCAATCTTCCTTTTGACGGATTGAGGTGATCCATCCAATATGGCCTCTATTTCTCTTGAATTATTTTTCTTGGATTCTTTCTGAGATGTAGTCCTTATTCTCTTTGGTGGGATGTAATCAGAGATCACTGCATTCCATACACCACATCCTAATGAGTTCAGATAAATTTCCATTCTTGTACTCCAAAATATTATGTATTGTTCTTTTCCAAGCATTGGAGATTCATTCACTATGTAAATCTCTTCTTGTTGATCCATAGTGGTTTTTCCCTTCTATTAACTAAATCAACACACAATATAGGAAGCTCACTATCCCCTCGGCTTAATTCTCTTCATCGCCCGTTTCTTTCTCTCCCACACCATTGATTGTTAATCATATGCATAATATCCAAATGGGAGGATTCAGATCCTCTCAATCGGCCACTCTTCATCACTCAACAAGGAAAGTACGCAAAGCATAAAAAAAAATGTTATTCAACAATAACACTGAGTTTGGATTTGTCTTCTCCCAAGAGAGAAAGGCGTTTTCTTCATGCAACAATTTTATCAACTATAGATCTAGTGTTACCTATACATATAACTCAGCAAGGGATGGTATCATCTATCCCTCCCTTCACACATTTTTCAAATAGTAAATATATAAACCAGAGCCGGGGTTGGCTATCCCCCTCTTCACACTTTTGTAAACAATATGTATGTTAAATTACAAATGCTGAGATACAGTGTTATAGAATGAATAAAAACATAAATGGTATCGATTCTACCTTGTTACTTTAGAGTGTAAAATAGCTGGTGAAACTATTTAACCATTTCTCCCTCCTTAATGCATAATAAAGATTAGTTCATCAATCAAGAAGGTATGTTGAATAGTCCCCTTCAACCTTTCCCGAGATATAGAAAAACCACCCAACGTCCAAGAGCTCTATGCCCCTTCTCTTTTTTTTTCCAAAATGGAGTAACTAAATACCAATGGTACAATTAGTGTATAGCCATGTTTTTTCATCAAGGATATCCCCCTCACAATGAAGGAAAAATCCCATATATCCTCTCCTTTCTCCACAAATATGGAAGTTAGTTTTCTTCCCTAGAAAAAACTCTTAACCGAATACCCCCTTGGGAAGAAGCTATCTGAGGCCATTTTTTTTCCTCTTCTAACCTTAATGATTTTTGATGCATATGAAACCCAAGTTAGCTGCATATTAGTGTACATAACAGAAATGAAAAACACACAAAAACAACATAACAAAATACTATGCCAAGAATTATGGCTTTCAATTAAATGAAGCAAGATCTTTACAAGAGGAAATTACAATTTAGAGATCATCTATGGTTATTCAGAATGGATGTTGACTTGACCGCACTGTGAAACACATACATGGGTGTGAGGGAATTCTTCATCCTTGGCACCAGTTTTCTCCTAATATCATAGAAACCAGAAGGATCCAGAGAAGTTATCCCATTCTCTAATATCACCAACTGATATTTATACTCATCTTTGGACTTATTCCACTTGGCTCATCCTCTCAAAGCTTGAATTACTTCCAGGAATGGCCATACTTCATTAAATACTTCGCATAGCCCTTATTTGGTAGATTCTGCCACCTGGACTCCTACGATAATCGCCATAACTTCTTCTGCAACTATTCCAGCCACTCTAATGTCTCAACTCTTCGAGATTCTAATTGTCTCAACCGACAGTTATATTCTATGTCATTGATTGGTCCAAGGATTCCCACTCATTCGATCAGTATCATATTCAACCTCCTCCTCCGTTTCTTGTCATCGACCATTGAACACCCTTGGTTGAAATCCTCACAACTCTTTTATCTCATGACAACTGTAGCCTTTACTAATGGAGGTTGTAGACTATCCACCGGGACTTCAAGTCATCTATCTGTGAACTCTAGTTCTGGGCCCCAATGCCCCTGCCTCAACCTCTCCGGGTTGAAAGGAAATACACCCACGATTTTGCAACCCCTCAATATTATCTTCTGAAATCCAGGTCTCCTCCTCCAAATCTCGGTTCTTTCATCGAACCTGTTTGTCCTAAAGTCTGCTATCTAGACTACAGGACAGCAGTGTTTAGGCACCTCAACAAATAAATGATAGTTTTTAAGGTTTTTGGAAAACAATGCAAATCAAAAGTATGGGGATAACAAGGCTAAAAACAATGTCTGAAAACTTCAGCAATACAAATGTAAAAGACAAGAGTCTAGCAGGAATGAATGACAAGTATTAAAGGTAAAGGATATAGGAATAAACATATATATGACTGCAAATAATAAACACACAGTTTGTATCTGTAGCACATATATAAAAATATTGGTCTTTGAAAACACTTTCCAAATATCAATAAGTATTTAATATTCACATTCATACATGAAATGAAATATAGAAAACATCTACACAACATTCACAGCATGAAGATTTCAAACTGAACTAAAGAATATAAAAAACAATTTAGATCAAAGGCCTAGCTCCATATAATGTATTAAAAGTCATTCAAAATGCTAAAGAAGTTCTTACAGGAGTAAACATGAATGTCTGTAGAGTCTCCCAGAACCGACTCCCATGTGTGTCCCTTCTCTCCTTTTCTTCTCAAAATATTACAATATATATGGACAAAAGTGAAATCAAATTTTGTTTGTGAAGATCCACCTTTTTAGTATTCGACTTCTAAATCTAGAAAAAACTATAACTAGAAGATGTAGTTTAAAAAAATTTACAAGTGTCAAAACAGGAAACCTTATCAAAGTCTCCTAGCTGCTTCAGCCAGAGTGGATAATACGTCTAGTGCATGTGATTTTGAATATAACAAGGTGCTCTGCCACCTATCTTTATGGATGCTTCTTCCACCTCGGTTTTTCAGATATCGCTTATGCTGTGACAGAGCATGAACTCCATCAGATTTGTTGGACTATTTTCCATCTGTATGTTTTAAATGCCAACGAATTGTTTGAAAATATTGGATTGGATCTTTAGATATCTGAAAATGATTTGATCTCAAATCCATAATTTGAGGAAGATCTTAATTCAAGAAAATCTTTCTCCATTGTAGATATTTAATCTTGAATCTGCCAATGTAGTTTCAACTAACAGGTTGTACTTGCCCTTTTGAAGAAAATTCAGCTCTAGACGCATTCTTCCTTCAATGCTACATCCTTTACTTCTGGGATGTTGGTAGTGAGATCTCCAATTTGTATTTGGTGGCTAATTTGTATTGTGCAACATAAGGACGCAACTAAATGTGATTGCCAAGAACAATGAGATGTTGTGTGAAGGAACCAATGCATGGAAAAACATGTGCCTCTAACACCTCGGCAGCCTCCTCTATCACAAATATTTCTGCTCTCATTGCCTGGAGAATGTCATAATTTTTATCCGCCCCAATGGTTGTCATTCCCACAATTTTTGCTTCGCTTAAAATTTGGAGGCAGAGTTTACAATCAAGCTAAAGTTACCCATCATAGAATCTTCATTTGTCATATCTTGTAGCCTTGCTGCAAAAATGCAAAGCTTACTAGTCTAGTTGAGATTTGTAGCGAGAATTTCTACTTCCTCTGAAGATATTGTAACTTTAAAAGGTTTTGCCAAGCCTAACTCTTGTACACTTTGTCCATGCCATATATAATCAACTCCCATCTCTAAGATAGCAAGAACACTTAAGCCCTCAGTCATCACAGGGTTCGAACCATTTATGGTATCGCATATCTTGACACGTCCATCTCCAGTTGCAATGGCGAGAAAGTCTGCTAATGGACTGAATGCTATAAGCAAGTCTTTCAAATTCGGTGGAGCCATGGATATAGTTAAGTATACAACCAACAAATGAAGGATACAGCCTCTGCAAAACGGTGGTACAGTCAGCAAAAATGGAAAAATGACCTGCTTACTCAACTCCCACGAACCAGTAGATTGTGGCTCGGCCTCTTCTCAGCTGAGACAACCCATAAAAAGAATGGCGGCTTCCTTTCCCACAAACAGCTACCTGAATAACCTGCCTCTTCACCACAACAATGGGTGTGCCCTATTCATACCACCACATGACTGATCCAATGTGTAAATCTCCATGAATAAATGCTTGTGTCCTCAATTCAGCAATTTCTATTCAGCAATTTCCACCTTAGATTTCTATTCAGCAATTTCCACCTTCAATTGATTATCCTCTCGCATAGCCTTAGCATTTTCATCAAGATAAGGAATAGACCAACAGTTGTTTGGTGCTGACATTTATGGTAATGAGCACAAAGCTCGAAGTTTGCTAGAATCATAATGAAAACCTGCAAAACATCTCATCCTTGTTGAGCTGGTAGCGTACCCTGTTCGTGAATAATGGTCATGTTCTGCCAGCTTGCCTTAGTAATCAAAAAAGAACTATAAAAAATTTGAATGAACTAGAAATACTTATAGGAGCATAAGCTAAGAACTAAAAATGTTATAAATACATAAGGTATGAAGTCAAAACAAAGCCAAAACTTTAAGACAAAAAAGGAAATGAGATACAAACTCAAGGCCTAAGAAATTTTTAAGGTATAAAACTATCCTAGCAAGTAAGGCAACAGACCTAGGTTAAACATTGGCTCCAACTGGGGGATGGAATTTCCCTTTGATTTGCCAAGAACTGTAGTTCTAGTGCCTTATTTTCTGTCAAAAATTACTGATCCATTGGGCTATGGAGTCTTATACCAAATCTTTTGAAACTCTCTCAAACTCTGAGCACACACCTCTGAAATAACAAAATACTGTTGCAAACCAACATACTGAAAATGATCTACATGCTCGTATCGCGAGCTTATTCCCCTACTTACTCCTACTTATAATCGATAGAAACAACCAAATCAAGTGTAATCATACTTCCAGTGAAGCCATGATAGCATCCAACCGACTGTAACAACTTCTTGCGGGTAGATAGAAATCAAAGGAGAATTGATCTTTTGAAACAAAAGTTTAATTTGTAAGCATATTCTACTTTGATTTTAATTTCTAAAAGGATGAAACCTTTTGAAAACCCTAAGCTCATGTGAATGGCCACTGGGTCTTCTCAGTTATGCTGCGTTTCCAATTGATACAAAAATTGACATTGTTCCTCTACTCCACTTATAAAATGATATTTCATTTGTTGTGCTGAAAATAGAGAATGAAAATTTTCCAGGCATTGAAAATCAAAGGCATCAAATTTATCCTGAATGTGCTCACAAGTTCCTTCAAAAGTATCAACAACAGTGTCATCTTGTGAATTAACAGGTTGATCTTCCTCTTCTATGTTACCATTAGATGTATAATTGTCATACATGGGCTCTGTTCGTTCATGGATAATGGATTGAATGTCTTCATAAACCTGCTGATTGAATTTTGCCATATCACACATATCTGGATCTTGCTTTTCATGATCATCATTATGTTCATCAGTCATTGGAGCAGAGTGATAAAATTCTAATGACAAAGATGAAGCTTTCTGACTTTCTGAAAATGATCACCAACAATATGCTCTTCAACAAAAATTTCTTTAATAAAAAGATAATCTTCACAAGGATTTGCATCAGAAATAAGGAGCTCATATTGCTTTTGAGCAGCAAAATGATCTTGAAAATAATTAAAAGCTTTTTGAGATTGATGAGAATAAAATGCTTTTTCAAAAATGCCTTCATTGCAAGTCTGATGTTCAGTTTTCAAATAATTATCCTCATAATCAGCGTCATGTTTGCAAACATGAATTTTTTCAAAATAATTATCTGGCAAATAAGAACTTCGACAAACATTGGGAGCCATAAAATTCTGAACATCAAAATAAAGAATTGAGGCTTGCTGATTTTGAGTATCCACTGCTAGACGCTTTGAAACAACATCCTTCTTTGAAACAAGATAATCACTATTATTTGTGGCATAATCCTTAGGACAATTATCATACTCAATTTTATAAAAACCATTTTCAGAAGAAGCAAAATCTGATTGAGCGATCTTCGAATCTGAAAAACAATAGTCATCAAAAGATAATATATCATCTCTTTGCAGCATATTCAAACCAAATTCCTGCTGTTGGTTGTGATCGTGCTCTTCTGCATCTAAACCTGACCTTTTTGGTTCAAAAACTTCCTTTTTCAAGTCTTCATTACAAATCTGATTTACATACTTTCCACAAGCTCGTAGGTTATCTTCTATTTCTTGGGCATCATTGAACATCTGTTGCAAAGTCGTGGACTCTCTCTCCATAAGAAGAAATGCTAGATATGGATGAAAGGCCATTGCATAAATCAATTTGGCAGTAACCTCAAAAGGTTGGATCTCCTTAGGAATCTTGTAATAAAAACCTGAAAATCTCCTTTAAAAATAGAAACCATTTCATCCTTCTATCTTTTCATAGCAGAAAACTCTGAAAGATATTGATCCAATGATTTTCTCTCACCCAAAAAATTCAGAAATCCATACCTTAGTTCCTCCCATGAACTAATTGATCCAGGTTGCAAATTCCTAAACCATTCCTTAACATCCCCTTGCAATGACTGAGAAAAATCTCTCATATAAACATCATTATGCTCAATTTCAAATAGATCCGTGAAATGTTCAAAGGCATGGATGTGTTTTTCAGCAGTAAGGTTTTTTCCATCGAACATAGGGAGATACTTTTAATGCTTTGGAGGAAAATCATGGAGAATAGAAGGCAAATAAAGGGGCCTATATTTGTCTTGGATTTTGGAAGATATAGTTTTAAACGTAGGAGGTATGATATCATCCTTGGTCTCTTGATGCTGACAGGATTGGTCATGTATATTACATGACTCAGATGAAGGCTTTGGATCAAGATCAGGTATACAAAGAGAAGATATATTTACAACTTTCAAGGAAGGATCTTCAAATGGAGATTTTGGGTCATCTTTTGAATACAGTAAGCAATAGAAGTAATTGACAAAAAATATAATTACATCCGGGAAAAAACTTAAGACATAATAGCTGGTTTTCTCACAGTATCCTTTCATATCTCTGTCAATAAGATTCACCCTCTAGTCGAGCCTATGAACTTTGATTAGAACTTGAATGGAGTCGCAAGTGAATATTTCTTTCAGTGGGGTCACTACTGCTTTTTTCTGGAATTCAGTGAATGATTGTAGTCTACAAAGATTTCCCAACTTTGTTCACTGTCAAAACTAGGAGAAAAGATATAATATCCGGGGAAAATTTTCAATTTCTTCCCCAGTATGGTCGCCAAAAGATGTTTTTCCTAAAGTCTGCTATCTAGACTACGGGACAGCAGTGTTCAGGCACCTCAACAAATAAAAGACAGTTTTTAAGGTTTTTGGATAACAGTGCAAATCAAAAGTATGGGGATAACAAGGCTGAAAACAATGTCTGAAAACTTCAGCAATACAAATGTAAAAGACAAGAGTCTAGAAGGAATGAATGATAAGTATTAAAGGTAAAGGATATAGGCATAAACATATATATGACTGCAAATAATAAACACACAGTTCGTATCTGTAGCACATATATAAAAATATTGGTCTTTGAAAACACTTTCCAAATATCAATAAGTATTTAATATTCACATTCATACATGAAATGAAATATAGAAAACATCTACACAACATTCATAGCATGAAGAGTTCAAACTGAACTAAAGAATATAAAAAACAATTTAGATCAAAGGCCTAGCTCCATATAATGTATTAAAAGTCATTCAAAATGCTAAAGAAGTTCTTACAGAAGTAAACATGAATGTTTGCAGAGTCTCCCAGAACTGACTCCCATGTGCGTCCCTTCTCTCCTTTTCTTCTCAAAATATTACAATATATATGGACAAGGGTGAAATCAAAGTCAGTTTGTGAAGATCCACCTTTTTAGGATTCGACTTCTAAATATAGAAAAACCTATAACTAGAAGATGTAGTCTAGTAAAATTTACAAGTGTCAAAATAGGAAACCTTATCAAAGTCTCCTAGTTGCTTCAGCCAGAGTGGCTAATCCATTTAGTGCATGTGATTTTGAATATAACAAGGTGCTCTGCCACCTGTCTTTTTGGATGCTTCTTCCACCTCAGTTTTTCAGATATTGCTTATGCTGTGACAGAGCATGAACTCCATCAGATTTGTTAGACTATTTGCCATCTGTATGTTTTAAATGCCAACGAATTGTTTGAAAATATTGGATTGGATCTTTAGATATCTGAAAATTATTTGCTCTCAGATCCATAATTTGAGGAAGATCTTAATTCAAGAAAATCTTTCTCCATTGTAGATATTTAATCTTGAATCTGCTAATGTAGTTTCAACTAACAGGTTGTACTTGCCCTTTTGAAGAAAATTCAGCTCTAGACGCATTCTTCCTTTGATGCTACATCCTTTACTTCTAGGATGTTGGTAGTGAGATCTCCAATTTGTATTTGGTGGCTAATTTGTATTCTGCAACATAAGGATGCAACTAAATGTGATTGCCAAGAACAATGAGATGTTGTGTGAAGGAACCAATGCATGGAAAAACATGTGCCTTCAACACCTCGGCAGCCTCCTCTATCACAAATATTTCTACTCTCATTGCCTGGAGAATGTCATAATTTTTAGCCGCTCCAATGGTTGTCATTCCCACAATTTTTGCTTCACTTAAAATTTGGAGGCAGAGTTTACGATCAAGCTGAAGTTACCCATCACAGAATCTTCATTTGTCATATCTTGTAGCCTTGCCGCAAAAATGCAAAGCTTACTAGTCTACTTGAGATTTGTAGTGAGAATTTCTACTTCCTCTGAAGATACTGTAACTTTAGAAGGTTTTTCCAAGCCTAAATCTTGTACACTCTGTCCACGCCATATATAAGCAAATCCCATCTATGAGACAGCTAGAACACTCAAGCCCTCAGTCATCACAGGGTTCAAACCATTTACGGTATCCCATATCTTGACACGTCCATCTCCAGTTGCAATGGTGAGAAAGTCTGCTAACCGAGTAAATGATGTAAGCAGGTCTTTCAAATTCTGTGGATCCATGGATATAGTTAAGTATACAACCAACAAATGAAGGATACAGCCTCTACAAAATGGTGGTACAGTCAACAAAAATGGAAAAATGACTGGCTTACTCAACTCCCACGAACCAACAGATTGTGGATCGGCCTCTTCTCAGTTGAGACGACCCATACAAATAATGGCGTCTTCCTTTCCCACGAAAAGCTACCTGAATAACCCACCTCTTCAACACAACAATGGGTGCGCCCTATTCATACCACCACATGACTGATCCAATGTGTAAATCTCCATGAATAAATGCTTGTGTCCTCTCACAAAACTTAGATTTCTATTCAGCAATTTCCACCTTCAATTGATTATCCTCCCGCATAGCCTTGGCATTTTCATCATGATAAGGAATAGACCAACAGTTGTTTGGTGCTGACATTTATGGTAATGAGCACAAAGCTCGAAGTCTGCTAGAATCATAATGAAAACCTACAAAACATGTCATCCTTGTTGAGCTGGTAGCGTACCCTATTTTTTAATAATGGTCATGTTCTGCCAGCTTGCCTTAGTAATAAAAAAAAGAACTATAAAAACTTTGAATGAACTAGAAATACTTATAGGAGCATAAGCTAAGAACTAAAAATGTTATAAATACATAAGGTATGAAGTCAAAACAAAGCCAAAAATGTAAGACAAAAAAGGAAATGAGATACAAACTCAAGGTTTAAGAAATTTTTAAGGTATAAAACTATTCTAGCAAGGCAATAGACCTAGGTCAAATAGAACCAAATATTCCTTTCCTTTTTTATTTCTAGTCTTCCTGACTTCACTCTTGTCAAATACTTCCATAACCTCTTCTATCGGATGAACTAGTATCTACATCTGTCGGTATAAAGTCGTCTCACTGCTTCTCATCGACCCTTCCTCATACTTGTACAGGTAAAAAAGAATGAACGTTGGTGATATGCCCATTTCCTCTAGAAACTCTAACACATATGCATTATTCGAGGTTTTCTTTAAGATTCTACATGGACCAATATTTTTCAGACTCACCTTGTTGTATGTTCCTTTGGGGAACCTTTCCTTCCTAAGGTGCATGTAGACTAAGTCTCCTTCTGCAAATGAGTATAGTCATCTCTTCCTGTGGGCCCTCAACTTGTAGATTGTGTTTCTCTTCTCCAGTTGTCGCTTTACCTTGTCATGCACTTCATGTGATTGGAAAACAACTCTATGTTTGCAAGTATATGTGCTGTTAGAAAAACAGGATCACAGAGCAATAACAATAAACAAAAATGCAAATATAATCACACAAACACATTACAAGAGAGACACAGATATATTGTGGTTCACCCAACTTGGGCTACGTCCACACTGAAGTTTCCAGTCCTTATTATTATTCCATCCAGCAAAGTGAAGGGATACAACCTGTAGCACAACCGATGCGCTTCCTCTTCACTGTCTCACAGTCTCTCTTCTGATATCAGAGATCTTTACAATGCATAAAAATTAATACATCAAACCTAGCCGTGTTACAATGTCTTTCTTTTATATGGGAAATACAATGGGAAAATACCATGGGTTACCCAAAACCATGGGCCCGAAAAATGGTGGCGAAAACAGCCCCAAAAATTTTCCTCGGGGGCTCTACCCCCAAACTCTCTTTCTCGGGGGCCCACTGGCCACTAAACCCCCCTAGGGTCATGTCGAAATCATAACCAAACTTGAGGTACGGACACAGCTGAATAATAATATCCTTGAATCTGGAGATCAGGCTCCACAACCAACAATCTCCCACTTCGAGACTGATCACAACAACTCCACCACTGCTACACTTGCTGGACTTGGACATGGAAACTTTCTCCTCTTCACCTTCATGCTAGAAGGCCAACTGAAACTGAGAAAGAACTCAGTTTCTCTCTGGTCACTACCTTTGTGAACATGTCTGTAGGATTATGGCTAGTGTGTATCTTTTCCAGCTTCAACAGTACATCTTCGAGAACAGAGCGTATGAAATGGTACTTGAGCTGTATATGTTTAGTCTTGGAATGGAATGTTGATTTCTTTGCAAGATGAATGGCACTCTGGATGTCACTGTACAACCTGCTATCCTTCTGCTTCTTACCCAATTCTTCCATAAACCTCTTCAACCAAATCATCTCTTTACTAGCCTCTGTAACAGCAACATAGTCTGCTTCTGTTGTTCAAAGTGTAACAACCTTCTACAGTTTCGAAATCCAACTTACTATTGTTCCACCTACAGTAAACATATACCCTGTGGTGCTCCTCCTACTATCCTTATCACCTGCCATATCTGCATCAACATATCCCTGTAGAACAGTGTCTGAACATCCAAAAAATAATTCCTAAGTGGTAGTACCTCTCAAATACCTGACAATCCACTGTATTGCCTTCCAATGTTCTTTACTTGGATTGTTCATATATCTGCTCCCATATCCCACTGCTTGTGCAATATCTGGTCTTGTGCACACCATGGCATACATCAAGCTACCAACTGTTGATTGATAGGGAATCTTGGACATGTAATATGTCTCTTCCTGTGTCTTGGGACACATTTCCTTACTTAGATTGAAATGGATGGCCAAAGGTGTACTAACTGGTTTGCATTCTGCATTGTGAACCTCTCCAACACCTTTTGTATGTACTCACTCTAAGACAATGTCAATTTGTGATTTTTCCTGTCTCTCGTTATTCTTATAGCAAGGATTTGCTTTGCAGCACCCAAATCCTTCATCGCAAATGAATTAGCTAGCTTCCTTTTGAGTACATTTATATCCTGCATGTTAGACCCTGTAACAAGCATGTCATCCACATACAATAAAAAGATAATACATCTTTCATTGTCTAGCTTTTTGAAATAAACACAGTGGTCAGAATGACATCTACTATAACCTTGTTCTATTATAAACCTGTCAAATTTTAAATACCATTGCCTTGGAACTTGCTTCAAGCCATACAAACTCTTTTTCAACCTGCATACCAAGTTCTCATTACCTTTGACCTCATACCCTTGTGGCTGCTGCATATATATCTATTCCTCCAAATTCCCATGGAGAAAGGTTGTTTTTACATCTAACTGTTCAAGATGCAAATCTTCTACCGCTACTAGACTTAAGATAGTCCTAATTGAAGTCATCTTAACAACAGGAGAAAATATTTCATCAAAATATATACCTTTCTTCTATGGAAACCCCTTTACAACAAGTCTCGTCTTGTACCGCTTCTTACCTCCTTCTTCTTCCTTCAACCTATAAATCCATTTGTTCTGTAATGCTCTTTTACCAGCAGGAAACTAAACCAAATCTCAAGTCTGGTTTCCTACCAATGAGACCATCTCCTCATTCATGCCTTGCTCCCACTTCTTTCTAGTTTCCACCTGCATTGCTTCTTCATAACATTCTGGTTCACCAACATCACTCATCAACAAATAATACATTTAAGGAGAGTATTTTTCAGGGAGTCTACTTAACCTGGTAGATCTTCTTGTAGTTTCAGGAATTTCATGCACTTGTTGTTGTTCTTGATTTTTTGGCACCTTTGGAACTTCATTTTCTGTAATTTCATCAAGTACTGTGTACTATGTTTTCCTTTTCCTGTTTCTTTCCCTGCAACTGATCTTTATACATGACCTTTTCATTGAATATGACATCTATACTTCTAATGATTTTGTGATTTTCATAATCCCATAAACGATAACCAAAATCATCAACCCCATATCCAATAAAGGTACATTTCTTGGATTTAGATTTAGGCTTTGTTCTAGTTTCTTTATCAATATGGACAAATGCTTCACAACCAAACGTTCTTAGAAATTAGTAGTTTACTCTTTTATCTGTCCATGCCTCCTCTGGAATACCACCATACAAAGCACTTGAAGGTCCTCTGTTTATTAAATAAACAATAGTATTTACAGCATCTGCCCAAAACTGTAAGGGCAACCCTGCATGCAGTCTCATACACCTTGTACGCTCCATGATCGTTTTGTTCATCCTTTCTGACACACCATTTTCTTGTGGTGTTCCTGGGAATGTCTTCTCTCTACGAATCCCATGGTATGAACAATAACTATCAAACTATTTACCGCAATACTCACCTCCATTATTAGATCTAAGACACTTCAACCTTTTTCCTGTCTCATTCTCAACCAAAGCTTTCCACTTCTTAAAAGTAGCAAACACATCATATTTCTGTCTAATGCAATAAACCCAAGTTTTCCTAATTGCATCATCAATAAATGTAACATAATAATGAGAGACACCAAGAGATTGTACCTGAGCCGGTCCCCATACATCTATATGCACTAGCTCTAACTTTTCATTCTTCTTCTATTTCCCAACCCTAAGAAATCTGATTCTCTTCTGATTTCCATAAACACAGTTCTCACAAAATTCCAAACTTACCTGCTTCAAATCTGGCAGCAACTTCCTTGAGTGGAGAATCTGCATCCCCTTCTCACTCATGTGGCCAAGCCTATGATGCCACAATGTTGTATCTGTTCCTGTGGAAGGTAAAGAGATAGAATGGTCAGTACTATGAGGACATAAATACAATGTACCTACCCTGTCTCCTTTTGCTATCACCATTGATCCTTTAGTGATCTTCCACCACTTTTCTCCAAATGTAGATAAACAACCGCCATCTCCCAACTACCCTGTTGAGATCAGATTTCTTTTCATAATAGGAATATGCCTAACATCTTTTAACAACTAGTTAGTTCCATTCTTAACTTTTATCCATACCTTACCCATTCCAACAATTTTACATGGCTCATCATCACCGAATAAAACATGTCCAAAATCTCATGGAACATAATCATGAAAGTATTTCCTATGGGGTGTAGCATGACATGAAGCCCCTAAATATACTACCCAATAATCACTAGTATTATCTAATGCAAGAATCAAAGCATCTTGTAACACATCACTTGCTACATTTGCTTCCTGGGTAGTTTCCTTCTTTAAATCTCCTTTCTTCTTTAGAGATCTGTAATCTTTCTTCAGATGTCCTTTCTTTCCATAGTTCCAACACTCTATCTTTCCCAGTCTAGACTTGGATCTGTCTGTTTTAGACTTCCCATGATTACCTTGTCTCTTTCCTCTCTCCTTTTGTCTTCCCCTGGTCTCCATGGTCAACACATTACCTCGTTTCTCACCTGTGCTTTTTCTTCGCATTTCCTTGCTAAGAATAACACCAATAACATCATAAAATTTCAAAGTGTTTGAACCAGAGACAGAGTTACTTACAGCCATGCCCAAGCTATTCTAGCGTTCTTGCAATGAACACAAGATTAGAAGAGCCCTAACCTCATCATCAAATTTCACACTTACATAACTTATTTGATTCGTAACCGTATTAAACTCATTTAAATGATAAGTAATAGATCCACCTTCAGACATCTTCATATTAAATAAATGCTTCATTAGAAATACCTTATTGGAGGCCGAGGGTTTTTCATATAGATTACCCAATGCGCTCATCAAACACTCTGTTGTCATTTCTTTTGAGATATTGAAAGCCACCGACAAAGCCAGGCTCAACCGTATTGTTCCCAGAGGCTTTCTGTCAAGAACCTCCCATTCTTCCTCCTTCATAGACGCTGGCTGCTTTGCTCTTCCTCCCAACGACAGGAATAGATCCTTCTAGTATAGATAGTCCTCCATTTGCATCTTCCATAACTGGAATTTTTGGCCATTAAACTTCTCGACCTTAAACTTTCCTTCTTCTTCCATTGCTCCCACTCGAACCAGAAACCCTAGCTTCCTGTGGCTTTATCTATCAAATACACCTTTGGCTCCGATACCAATTGTTAGAAAAACAGGATCGCAGAGCAATAACAATAAACATAAATGCAAATATAATCACACAAACACATTACAAGAGAGACATAGATATATCGTGGTTCACCCAACTTGGGCTACATCCACACTGAAGTTGCCAGTCCTTATTATTATTCCGTCCAGCAAAGTGAAGGGATACAACCACTGCACTTCCTCTTCACTGTCTCATAGTCTCTCTTCTGATCTCAAAGATCTTTACAATGCATAAAACCTAATACATCAACCCTAGCCGTGTTACAATGTCTTTATTTTATAAGGGAAATACAATGGGAAAATACCATGGGTTACCCAATACCACTCCCCCAGACCCCCCTAGGGTCATGCCAGGATCATAACCAAACCTAGGGTACGGACACCGCTGAATAATAATATCTCTGAATCCGGAGATCAGGCTCCACGATCAACATGTGCTCCCATTGGAAACTCAGCCAAGTCAATAAATCCATGGAGACTTTTCCCTTGCACAATTTGAAATGGACTCATTCCGACGATTAGTTCACTAAATTGTTGTACGCGAATTCCTCCTACACCAACAGATTCTCCCATTGCTTTGGTCGATCAATGGTAAAACATATCAATAAATTTCCCAAGCTCCTATTCACGACTACAGTATGTCCATCAATCTACGGATGGTATGCAGAATTGAATTGCATCCTTGTGTCAAGATTCTTCCATAGGGTTCTCCAAAAATGACCGATAAACTTGGTTTCTTTGTCCGAAGATATACTCTTTGGTAACCCGTGCAACCTTACAACTTATTTAAAAAATAGAACAACAATACTTGTATCATCACTTGCCTTTCGACATGGAATAAAGTGTGCCATTTTGAAAAATATGCTGACTACCACGAAAATTGATTCATTACCTTCCTGTGTCTTCAACAACCCCCGTACAAAATCCATGTTGATATCCTCCCATGGGATAGTTTGCACTGGTAATGATGCATATAGTTCTACATTCTAACTTTTCCCCTTGGTATGTTGGAAAAATATACACTTCCGGATCTATTTCTTCACATCTATGGATATCCCTATCCAGTAGTAATTGTCCTCAACCAATGCCGTGGTCTCGTCGGTGCCAAAGTTTCCACCAAATCCTACACTATGCAATTCCCTTATCACGTTTTCCCTCATTGATCCTGTAGGGATGCATAATTGATGACCGTTGAATAGGTATCCTTCCTGGATGAAATAATCCAACTATGGAGTCTTGTCACCACTCCATGGTTCCTTCAACACCTTCCAAGTATCGACAAAATCATTGTTAACTTCATAGTTGGCCTTCATCAACTCTAGTGTTGTCAACTTAATAGTACTCATCCCCAATAATGTGACTCTTCAACTCGATGCATTGGCTACCTAGTTAGTCTTTATCGACTTCTGATTTAATACAAAGGTGTAAATTTGTAGAATCTCAACGCATTTCATATGCCTTTGGTTCAACTTTTCCTGAGTATTCAAGTACCTCAGCACTTGATGGTCAGTGAACAATACAAATTCCTTGGGAAACAGATGAATTCTTCAATGCATAGACAATGGAATATAACTCCTGGTCATAGACTAGATATTTTTGCTTGGTTTCATCAAGATTCTCAATAAAGAATGCAATTGGTCGACCCTCCTCGCTCAACACAGCTCCAATTGCTAATCAATTCACATCACATTCGATTTGAAATATCTTGTCAAAATTTGGGAGAGTTAAGACCGACCAGACTTTCCATTATGTTTTGCTTCAACTTCTAAAATGCTCGTCGGGAAGCTTTTTTCCACTTGAACTCACCCCTTTTCATGCACGTCATCAATGGTACACATATCCTACTTAAATCTCTTATGAACTTCCGGTAGAAACTGGAAATTCCATCGAAACTCCTTACTTCGGTGGCGCTCATAGGCTCCATCCACTCTAAGATCACCTTTAGCTTCTATGGATCCATCTTCATCCTTTTTCTGGAAATCACAAATCCAAGGTACATTAACTCCTTCTACATGAAAAAAAACTTCTGCAGGTTTACCAACAACTTCTCTTGACTTAGCTTATGTAGGACTTGTCGAAGGTGCGACAAGTGCTCTTCCCTTGTCTTGCTGAAAATCAATATGTCATTGAGCTACACTACGATGAACCAACCCAAAAATGGTTTCACCACTTCGTTCATCAACTTCATGAAAATGCTTGGTTTATTGGTCAGCCCAAACGACATAACTAACCATTCATATAGTCCTTTCGTCTTGAATTTTGTCTTCCATTCATCACCGTCCCTAATCTAGATCTGGCAGTATCCACTCTCTAGGTTGATCTTAATGATGTCAATCCACTCGTACAATTGATCAATTCATCCATCGTTGGAAATGGAAACATGTACTTGATAATGATCGTATTGATGGCCCTTGAATTGGTGCACCTTATCCATTCTCCTCCCTTCTTGGGTGCTCGTACAACTAGTACACCACACAAAATTAGGCTCTCTTTGATCAATCCTATGTCCAATAGCTCCTAGACCTATTGGTTCAACTCAACATTCTCCGTCGGTGTCATTTGATGCAATTCCTTGTTCAACAAATTGACCTTGGAATAAACTTGATTTGATGGAATATACTCCTTGTTGGTGGAAATCCAGTCGGCATATCTTTGACCATTGTGTCCTTAAACTCCAACAACACATCTCTGACTTCTGTCAGGACATCCTACATTGGTATTTAGATACTCGGACCTTTGGGAATGGCTACAAAGAAATATTTTTGCTTCTTTTCCTCCTTTAGGAATTCTTTAGCTGAAAACATCAACACTCTCTCCTTCTAGTAGCCATTCTCTTTTCCCTATTTATTATGCTCTTTGACCAAGTGAATCAGTCAGAATCTCTAGGTTTTCTTCACGATTATAACTATATTCCTACAACCATCATATACCATGTTCCGGTCAAACTGCCATGGTTGTCCCAACAACAAATCACACGCATTCATCGGAATCATGTCATATAGCACGTTGTCGTGTAACCCGCCAATTTTGAAATTGATTAAGCACTATCATGTCACTGTGACATGGTGGTCCTTCTGCAACCACGACAGCCTATAAGCATTCGGATATGGTCGACAATTTAATCCCATATTGTTGATTACTTCCGTTCAGACCAGATTTTATGTGTTTCCCCCATCGACAATGGTCATACAACATCTATCCTGAATCTCAACCTTCATCTGAAAAATGAACTTCCTCTGCATCGGCTCCCTCTCCTCCTATGACAATGATTGCAATATTTTTCTTTGGGTTTTCAAGTTTCGACCTCCCTCTGACTGGACTTCATCTAAACTTCCCTTTGCAGTTGGTCCATTCTCGTCATCTATACCCTGATTTATGGCTTCTTGTCAACTTGTGGTATGTAAATTTTCTCGGCACTCATATATCGACACTTATAACAAACAATCTGGTCTACATTTCTTCCTCTGAAAGTTCCTCTTCGATCCTAGGCACCCTGACCTCTACGGTTATCCTCTTCCCATCGGTATTCTGGAGTACTATATTTGGTCATGATTTCTTCTCATAACTTACCACAACCTTCCTCCTTCCTCGCCCCACTGGTCTGACCTCTGCTGATGAAAATTTTTTGGCTTCGAGCAATCGATTTTTCCTTACTCGTCGACGTTTTTCACGACAATTTCTCCTTTTCCTTTAGAGGTAGCTGATAGGCTTCTTTGACTATCCTGAACCTTGAAATACATATCTCATCCTAAACAACATATTTTAGTCCATTTACATACCTCACAACTGCCACTTCCCCTTCGTCATTTGTCCCAACCAAATAGACGGTTGATAGAATTCCTCCGTGAATTTTTTCACAGTTATCTCTTTTTGTCTCAGGTTTTGAATTTTTTTTAACAAAGAAATAATGTAGTCGGTGGGAAGGAACATATCCTTCAACTTGGCGACCATTATGTCCCAGGTATTTACTTTTTCTTTTCCCTTCTTCATTATGTCAGCCTGTACATTGTGCCACCACAATGAGGCATGACCCTTCAACTTCTGACAGGAAAATTTCACCCTTTTGGGGTCTTCTATATGCTCTATATCAAAGTATTTCTCCATTTCTTGGATCTATTCTATCAGATCCTCGGGTTTCAGACTTCCAAAGTAGGTAGGCATGTCTATTTTAGCCTTATCCCTCATTCTAGAGAACAATTTCAACAGTTTGTCACCTGGGTCTTCTTCTTCAACATATAAATCATTTTCTTCCTCTTCAATCTCTTCATCACTATGATCTAGGTTTTCTATTCCCATTCCTCTATTATGAGCCTCCTTTACCGCTTCTAACTCATTCTTCATACTTTGCATGGTCTTGACACATTCTTCAAATGTTTCATGGTCAATAATGACCCTTGCACCTCCACATTGTCTTATACCATGGACATTAACATCCCTCTGAGCCATCTCTCCTACCCAAATATCCAAATCTCACTTCCCAATTGCAAATTTCTTCCTTATGCATGATTACTTTTCTTTCTCTGATACCAACTGATGTAGACGTGACTTGAATCGACTGAGGAATAGTGTACACAATGGAAATGAAAACACACAAAACCAACAAAACAATACTATGCCAAGAATTATGGCTTTCAGTTAAATGAAACAATATCTCTACAAGAGGAAATTACAATCTAGAGATCAACTTTGGTCAGTCGGAATAAAAATCAACTTTACCACATTGCAACACGCACACACGGGCGTGAGGGAATTCTTCATCCCCAACACTAGTTTTCTCCTATTATCATAGAAACTAGAAGGTTCTAGAGAAGTTCTCCCCTTCTCTAAGATCACTAATTGATATGTATACTTTCCCCTAGACTTAGCCCACTTGGATCTCCTCTCAAAGCTTCACTTACTTCCAGGCATGGCCATACTTCATTAAGTACTTCATGTGGCCCTTCTTCAGTAGATTTTACCACCTGGCCTCGTACAACAACCACCATAACTACTTATGCAACTATTCCAACCAATCAAATTCATTGACTCCTTAGGATTCTAATTGTATCAACCGATAGTTATATTCAACGTTGTTGGTTGGCCCACTGCTTCCCCCTCATTCGGTTAGTATCATCTTTGACCTTATCCTTTGCTTCTTGTCATCGTTCATCGACCACACTTGGTCAGAATTCTCATGACTCCTTTATCTCCTATCAATTGTTGCCCTTTCTCCTAAAGGTTGTTGACTTCCCTCTAGGCCTTCAAGTTGTATATCTATGAATTATAATTTTGGGCCTTGATGCCCCTGTATCAACTTCATCATAAAATTATCCAACTTTTGAACAAGTAGAGCGACTTCTTAGTTGCGCACTAACTCGTCTTAGTTAAAAATGCATAAAATAAGTACTTTTTTTGAAGAATTAACCATTTCATAACAAATCCACTCTATCTATCACAACTCCATACTATTATAATGTAAATCATACTTGCTTCACCACCCCATTCATTAGTTTATGGAAAACATTGCATTCTACCTTTCTCGCACCATGGTCTTTGCAATATTTCCAAGCAAAGTCTCTTTTCTATGGCATTTTCCAAAGTTTTAGAAATACATGTGTATTTGGAAAGAAACCATTATAAAGAACAGGCTAATATCATTTAAATACCTCTAATAGTGCATGCCCTACCTCTTTAGTGATTTCTTTTGCAAATAAACACAACCCAACATTTTATTATCTGAAAACTTGATTGTGTTGGACCAACACTTTTTCATAGTGAAAGTATATGTAAATCCTCCATCACTATGCAAAGATATGTTCTAATGGAAGTCAAAACACTTCACTAGCAACCAACTTGTCCTCATAGACAAATAAATAGCATAAAAGAGTGAAAAGAAGAAGAAAAAATGTCACTGTGGCTTTGGTATCACTTAATAAATTCCCTATAAGTCGTATAGTTAGCACTCTTAATTGTTTTGAATACTCCAAGAGTACTATTAAGTATAAACCAAAGTGTTAAACACTGGCAGAACTAGAACTTAAATTTGTTGGTTCAACCCTCAAATATGCCGAACCATTCTTTGAACTACTCTAGATGTTTATATTTTACATCGAACTTGCTAGTTCTCATCCTTAATTGGTTTGCACTCACAAGTGTCCAAAAAAATAGGAAAAAACACCTATTGCTTCCCAACCTGTGCATGAGTGGTTTGTACATGAGTAAATTTTGAGAGGTTATCTATTGGGAAGTGGTATTCAGGATTACCGTAGTATCCATTTGAAATGTCGATGCTTCAAACCTAGATCATTGTCATGAAGATGAACCTCGATCTAGGTTTGAAACATCAAGATTTCAAATGGATACTATGGTAATCCGAGATACCACTTCCCAATCAAGCCAATGCATGAATCTAAGAACATGTTATCTATTGTCCTAGTATGGTGGAGATTGAGGGATACCTTCGGCCACCCATTGGTGGCATGGGATGTTTGCACCATGTCCGAGGAAGGCGGTTGGATTAGATTGATTAATGTTGCCACTCAATTGAGTATTCTAGTAGCCATGCCGGTAGTATGGTGTTTTGATGGTTAATTTTCTTGATACATCTTATTTGGATGTCGAGTAATTTCAATGTAGGATTGAAATCACTCTACAAAATCATCATCTACTCATCTCTTTCAAGTGCATAGTATCATCTTTCAGAGGATATGGGTTACCTAGAAGATTATTGTGGGATTAGTTCATGGGAAATGAGAGTAAATTTTAAGATTGGTTGGGACTAAGATTTTCATTCCATTTGAAGTTGGATGTTTTAAAGGATTCATGTGTGGTAGAGTGGCAACATATTTTTCCCAGTAGATTCAGTAGGAAGTGCATCTTTATTGGGGTAATTTGTGGGATTCAATCTCTCATTCCTAGAATGATTGGTCTTCTCTTTCTCAACAATATGGTCTCTTTGCTTCTAATTGTCCTTTGATTATGAAGCTTTTAGAGCATTCCCTAGAGTCAAAGTTGTATAAATTGAACATTGGAATGCCTAAGCCTTTTTGGAGATATAGGAGTTGGTCTTTTGAGAGATTTCTTCAATAATATGACTCTTATCTACTATAACCCATATCCAAGGATTTGGATGATAGACAAATTAATGAACTATGTTTAGTCATATATAGCCTTTCTTATTAGTTGAGAGCTTTTGCATGACTCCTAATTTATCAAATGGTCCTATCTAAGGCTAGGTAAACCAACAGAAGAATTTTGATGGCCTCTATCGTATATGTGAACCTTTTTAGATAGCAAAGCATATTTTTTGAGAGTATTAGTATGACAAGGAATGTTGGAGGTTTCTTGAGGATCAATGCTTAGGTGTGCCTCATTGTACTGTTCACTAGCAATTTATTTTATTTTCCTATTGGTGCAAACTCAGCACCCTCATGGATTTGGCATTTTTTGAGGATTAAAACTTTATTTATTTTGTAGAAGATTAGGTGTAAAGGAATTTTTGCAAAAAGGTTAACTCTTCTTTTTATTTTATGTGGAAAAATTAAGGTCGCCATCAACTTGTGAAACACTATTGATAAAATATACTTCTATTTAAAACTATTTGAATATTCTAACCTTCTTTCGGTGTTTGTTGATGTGAGGAAGAGGATATATAAGTTTCATAACTTGTTTGCATATTAATCTCCCAAAATTAAAATACCAAACTATTGGCTACGTACATGAGCAATCACGAATGACTGAAATCACTTAAAACAAGATAGAATTAAATTTAGAATGAGTATACAGGCTTTGTATTTATCAATGGAACAACGATGCCAAGATTATCTACATATCCATCTACTATCTGTAAGAAGCACTCCGCTTGAGACACACCGTGTCGACCCTGCCTTGAAGCGACATCTTAAACTGTTTACCATCTGATCAACCATATTTCATCCAAGAAGCATTCCAAAGTTTGTAAAGTCATTTACTCGGATCACACTAAGATTGCCAATTTATGGTAATTAAAATCCAATCGGAATACCAGATATAAGAATATCAAAGTTTTAATTCTTATAAGGTATCAAAGTTTATGGTTGCAAAGATTGGCTTGGCTAATTTATATGACACATTAATTCTTATATGGTATCGGAGTTTATCGTTGAAGAGATTGACTAAATACTCATATTTAGCCAAGTCTGAATTAAGCATTAGAAAATTCACTTATCTAACATTTTAACTTTTAATATGGATATCAGTAAATTAAATCACGAGATTTTTACCATCTAAAATGGAAGCTATGATAATTTTGAATTTAATTGAGTAAATATGGATCTAAACAAGTAATATAATTTAAGAGATTATTAGATTGAATTGAAAACTTTTAAAAATAAAAAATGATATGGTAAAATGGAGTGGCATAACAGTACTTATAATGGAAGGCCCATAAATCTCAGGATCCATTCCTGTAAGGAGCCTCGGGATCCATCCCTGTAGGTAGCCTTGGCTATAGCATAATAAAAAAAAAAACTATATACAGATATTAACTATATACAAATATCAGGAATAAATAAAATCATCGACAACAACGTAAAATGAAATTAGAATGAACAGAAAGGCTTTGTGTTTGTGAATCGCAGAGATGAAAGCATCATCTGAGGATTATCTGTGTGCCCGGCTTCCATTTGTAACTTCAGAACTTCTATTTCCTGGCCGTCTGTATACACAAGCACTCCGCGCCTTAAGGTACTCTGCGTCTGCATCGCTTATAATTCCTTGAAGCAGCGTCTTAACATGATTACCATATTTATACACGTTCTTGCTTCCAAGAAATTTTCTAAAAGTTTCAACGTCCTTTTTTGTGATTACAGTAAGACCTCCTTGTTTATAAAGTTCCCTTGCGATATTAAGACCAAATCGAAAGTGAGAGGCTTCCATGAATTGCAAACCTGAAAGCGTAAGTTCAACCATTCGGACTATGTGTCTTACTATATCCAAAATTTGTAGCCTCTTCTTCTCATCCACATACCTGTGACTATCATTCGGATAATCTATGACTAATGATTCAATTAACGAGAGCGATTGGTCCAGTGCCATACTAATTTTATGAATATTCTTTGCCGCTTCATGCAGATTTTCGAAACGGGAAATGCAAATTATCACCACTTTCACTAGAACGTCCACGTAATCTTCAAAATCTAAGAGAAGAGACGACCTTTTGATCCAACCAGCTTTCAGTGTTAAGGACCCGTTATACAGATCTTCATTGCTTATATCTGTCAAATTCTGGCGCATTAAGAGACAGAGTGTAGTCTCCACGACACAATTGCAGAAGAATTTGCATTCAATAATAAAATAACTTATGCAGTCGAAAAACATCGTGCGGTAAATTCTTAAAACCATACTCTGGATTTTCAAATACTCAGACTCTGCAAGGTCATTGAGAATGTGTACAAACGCCCCAACAGACCTTTCAGGTAACTTTCGCAAATAGTTGTCCGTCAAACCAATGATATCCACAACCCTTGCCACTTCTCTGCACACTTCCTTGCCGTAATCACAACAATCTTCGTATTGACGGCATAAATTGAGGAGGGGTTCATCGATTACCGTGAATAAGTATTCATATCCCTTGATGGACGAAAATGTCTCCCTGTTTTCAGCTCTGTACTGGCAATAAAGACGGAGCAGATTCAATTTCTTCCATAGGATCTTCCAGTACTTCTCTTCATGCATGCTTCCTGTTTTCTCCGCAGCAATTGCTCTTGAACAATGAAAATCTAACTCCTGATAATGACAACATAATTCAATCAAGAGATTCTCCATGTCTTCAGTGGTCAAGACATTGGTGTAGTCGGGGATAACCTCAAGACCTAGGGTTAGGGTTTTGTCCTGAAGAATGTAATGGCACATATGTTCCCTCAGCTCAGCCTGAGGGACGGCTCTGTTAATGTCGAAGGGCTGGCGGGTGTATGGATTCACAGCTTCGTGCTTGGTGTCCCAAATCCTCTCTAGTGTCTTGCGATCATAAAGCCTCTGAACAGGGTCTTCTTCCACATGCAGTCGGATTGGATCGTAAGCGAATTGTTGAAGCAATGTATCAACATATTCATCAGGAAGACCATTGGACTCCATTTCGGCAATTTGCTTGTTTCCTTCTTAGAAACGGAGGAAGAGGATGTATGAGATATAATGACAAATTTGAAGTCCTCATATATATATATACACATTTTGGTTTTATATTGTGGAGTCTGGTAGCTTGCTTGATGCACAAGTTTAGGGTGACCTCCCTTTGCAAATAGCTTGGTTGGATATGGTGAGTGGTGGTTGGATATGGTGAGTGGCTTCAAGGCCACAAACTTTTATTAAGAAGGCCGTGAGTTTCAAAAGCATTGTTTAAAGTGATGACCGCTATTACCTAGCTGTAGTAATTAACTAAGATCCGATCCTATTTGGATTAATTAAAAATCTTATAGATGCGGGGATTACGTTTTCACCATATTAATAAACAAAATATATAACCCTTAACCTTTCATTTAGGTAAGTCAGGTTTAATATATAACCCTTGACCTTTCATATAAGTTTAATATATAACCCTTAACCTTTCATTTAAGAAAATTATGTTTAACATATAGCTATTAACCTTTCATTTAAGCAAATTGTGTAAATATGGTAATAGGGTCTTTTTTTTTTGTACTATGGGAATCCGCCAGCTATCACACTATAGCTTTATACCCTTAGGTGTAACCACCAAGCCCACTACAATGGTGCATGGATTATTTAAGATTTGAACAAGCTACCTCTTACAACCCTTGCATGGGCTTTGCAGACTAGCCTACACCGCCACGGGTATAGTATTCACATTAATAAATAATACATAACTAGTACATAATAAAATTAAAAATTATAAAGCTACTTGCTTTGTTGCGACATTGAAAATATACTATCCATATAATTAATAATTAAAATAATAATAATATAAATAGTACTATCCATATAATTAATAACTAGCATTTGCTCTTTTAGGGACAAAAATGAACGCCGCTATCAGAACACGAAAGGTAGAAGGAAGAAAACCATAAGTAGAGACAGTACTTGAATTAAATAATTGAACGCAAATATACATTAAGGAATAAATGTCATTTGATTAATGAAAATGTACAACATAATCCAAGTGCAAATAATTCATTGACACAGAAAGTATCAACTAAGTGTAGCACCAAATATGCAAATATCATTCATCAAATAACAATAGCCCTATTCAATATTTTATCAATATCAACATATAACTTTCAGATATGTATGTAATCTGAGTTGATTGATTTTATAGCACAAGTAGAGAGCGAGTAAAAACTGCGATAACCAGTTCAAGTAGCTGAAGTAAATAGTCAATTTAATTTGCCATATAATCTTAAAAAAGGAAGCATGCAACATATCCTGACACCTTGTAGACTTAACTGACCGACATATCTCGACTGCTTGACACAGCTTGTCGATTTACATTGAAAATTTTCGGCTGATGGGCCTAGTCGATAGGTTCTTTTTGCCGAAGAAAGAAGCAGATGTGAAATCATTGAACAAAAGATGGATGACTGTGCAAAATTGATAGATGTAGCCGGTATTGTTTATTTATGACTGGAACTGGCCACTGCTTCTTGTTGTGCACAAACCTGAACAATTGTTTCAACCGAGATAGATAGATGGTGGTGAAAGTTTTCCCAATGGCGCAGTGAGTTTTGGATGTTAATCGTAAGTGTTGTCAGACTTGATAACTCAGTCATGTTTTCCTCTTTTGCCTTGGTCTGTAGATGAATTAAGTCTAGACCAAATAGCTCAATTTTCTCATTGGTAGTTGTAAGTAGTGTTTGGAGATGTGGTTGAAGTTGTTCCACTTTGAAGAGGTTGTTTGTGGCTTGGCTCAACCATTGCTCTTCACTTTTTTCTAATTTCTCCAATTTGCTATTTTCTATTAGAATTTGATCTTCGATGGCTCTGTTCATCGTGTCATCATCTACTCGGCGTTGCTGTTGAAGTTTCTCAATTAAGTCACTTGTGTTCCGCATTTCTGTGAATATATTTCCATAGTGTTTGTACCAGTTTCAGAGAACATCAATGATAGTAGTTGCTTGGATATTATATTGGTTGAGCTGATCATATGCTGAATTAAATGCTTCAGATTGTGCCGACATCAGGGATGTTGTTATTGTGGCCTCTTCCTGTCGGTCCCTGATGAGTTCTTCTCACAATCTCGACATGACTATTTGGAATAACTAAAGAGCTTTATCAAGGGGGCTAGTCGTGTTGGAGCTGGCTAGAAGAGAAATGACTTCTTGCACTAACTCTTGACACTTGCCAAAAATACATTTTGCTCCTATTGTAATCCGTGTATGTGGTCTTCGACTTCTAGTCGTTTGTGTTGTTTCTCTCTATTAATTGCATCATCCAGTAAGTCGAGCTCTGTTTGTGTTGCTTCTTGTGGGTTGTAGGTCGAAATGGGGCCGAATTGGTTGAGATGTACAAGTAATCGACCCAGCCGAGAGATATGGTCCAAATGCTGTTGTTGCTGTTGTAGCTCTCTATTTTGGCACCGTTTGTCTTGATGCTACTTTTTCTTGGACTTCTGCTGAGATTTTGGAGGCTTTTTGTGTGTCTCGGCTGCTTCGTGTGAGACTTTTGTTTTCACTTATGCTTCGTCAATGTTTTTTTTTGCTTGTATTGAGATACCTGGTATGACTGATGTATTTGTTGGGAGTGCTTCTGCGACCATTGATTGATTGTCTTCTTGTCCTTGTTCCATGGCTGCTTGAATGATTTCTGTTGTTGGTTCGACTTCTAGTTCCATGGCTACTTCAGTGATTTCTGTTGCTGGTTTGGCTGCTGCTTTGAAGATTTGTTGAGCTGGTGCTTTTTGTTCTTGAATTACTTGAGATGGAGTAGTGGTTCCATCAGCAAAGTTAAGGAATGACACCTTAATATATGTTGTGTCTTTGACTTGGGGAGCAGGGTTGGAAAGGGAGCTTCTAGACGGTTCCGGTCTAGTGATAGGTGACAACACTTCTGGTATCAATGGTTCGACTGAATTTAGAAATTCAAGGTCTAGGGGTTGTTATGGTGGATTAACGATAGGTCGAGGAGGTGAATGGACTTGCACTGACGGGTTCACTGGAAAGGGATAAACTGTGAAGTTTCCTCGCAAGAAATGAGGCTGGTGGGGTCCAAATTATGCTTAACATGTCTATGATGCATACCAATTTATTTTTGTGTTGAAGTAATCAGAGGGTTCAATAATTTAGTTGGGTCATCTCCAAGAGGGACTGAATCAGTCGATGGGTTATTGTCGATGAGGATAGGTTTCTTCGTCACTAATTCTTGCCATTTTGGGAACATATTAGGAAGATTGGTTATGAACTGCGTTAGGTCTTGTTCAATTTGAAATGTTTGACGAAGAGAGAGATGAAGAGATTGTACAACATTTGAAAACTGAGTTAATGCTAAGGGTGCAAGTGGAGTACTTACAGGTGTAGCGAAAATAGCGTCTTCCATCATAATAGTTGGAGACATTGGGGGTGAACTTACAGTCAAGTCGATAGAATCCTCGATCATAAGTTGAACATTCTTTTTAGGTTCTGGTTGGCTACGAGCTTCCTCAGCTTCCAAAAATCTCTTAAACTCCTCGTTGACTGGTACTTTATTTTTAGCTGCATTCTCAAGAATTTGTGTTGTAGTATCAAAAAGTTCTATCTCATCTTCCTCAGTCGGCTACTGTATGATCGTTTTTCTTTTGTCCCTGCCATGCAATTGTACATTTCGTGCTTGTCGAGCTTTTGTTAACTCGTCGGCTACCTGTTGAATGTTGTCACTCGTCAAAGCATATTCTGGGTTGTCGGAGTGAGTTTTTTCATTTGAATGTTTGGCTGTATCCAGAGGGTCTTCATGTGGTGTAAGAGTAAGTGCTAGAGGTTGCTGTGTGACTGTAGGTTCAGCTTCATATACAAAGGTGTGCATATATAGGCCGCCTTCATACTCTTCCTCTTTTTCTTGATCTATTAGAGGTTCAACTATGGGGTTGTTGAGCTCTCGGGCCTTAGCAGGAATTGTCAGTATTGTATTACTTTGTCTGTTGATCTCATTGAAGATTTTGTTCACGGAAGGGTAAAAGTCGAGAGCTAGACCTTAGTGTGATCCAGGTCAAGTTGGATGTGTACCGACGGAGGCAGACTTCGTCGAACATTTTGAGGTACTCTCCATCTGGTGGATACAGTTTTTAGGTTTTGAAACCAGACTTATAGCCAAATTTTTACAGTTAAGGGGCCTAGCTGATTTCCCTCAAATGTAAAAGAATTGAAGTTATGCATTCAAATGGGTCTTTCTAGAACAAAGTCTTTATTTCCTTTTGGTCCGAGATGCATCATGGAAATCCAGATAATTAGAGATGGCTACCGAACGGCTGCTTTATCATTTTGACATTTGGAGCATATTGTCCGGATAATGTCAGCTAAGTAGTTTGCCTATTTGTATTGTTTGCCACTTTTTTCCATGTTCAGTACTGCCTCTAGCATTTCAATTTTAAGATCTGAACCACGACCCGAAGTTGATAAAGCGGTCAAAATTATTTGAGCAGCTATCTTATAATTTTCATATTTCATGTTACTTATCACTAACCCTGGAGAATTTTTTCCATTCGGGTGCTCTGTAAATTCTTCAATCAACTCTGGCCTGTGTCGAATGGGTACCTCTTTGCCTGTATTTGAAAATCCTGTAATATTGTGAATAAGTGCACCATTTATCTCAACTGGGGTATCGAAATAAAATTTTCCATTATGATATCTGCTAACTATGAATTGAGCAATAATATCCTTGAGTCCGCCAAATGATTCAAGCAGAGGCACTTGCATGTAATTCAGAACTGTAGCAGCCCGCAATTTTACAGCTTCTTCTCTCCATTGTCATTTTGAATCTTTTCCCCAAATTAGAATGTATTTCCATGTTCTTTGCCAATGTGACTCCTGTACCTTAGCATTTCAAACCTGCTGCAAGCGGGTTTGCAATGGTGTTTGGGCTGTCTATAACTCACAGAATTTAGATGCAACTAAATGAGTGGTTTTCTGAACCCTCTTAGGCACCATGGTTTCTATGCAACTATAAAAATCGCAGACGTTTTTCGGTATTTCTTAAGTCTGGTTTTCCAGTTCTTATGGAAGAGTATCAAGGAATCCTCGACTTTGGGATTTAAAGAAGATGAGCTCGGCACGTGTGACTATAAAGTAGATGGGTGTAATAAAGAGTGATTTAACGACGGAGTTAATTTTGATTGACAGGCTATCCACACCTCATTAAGTGGATGCTTTTCATTTATGTTGGAAAGTTGTCACTTTCTATCTTTTATCAGATCATGTTGGTTATGGCTAAGTTGTCGATTTTGATTAATATGGTGATATAGACTTGTATGTGTGGCGACTTGGAAACTTCCATCTTGAAAGCCTTCGTATTTTCGACGCATAGGGTTGATATAAATTTTCATGGATTTTCGATGAGTTATACGTGTGGTCGACCTTCGACCCATTACAAATTTGGTCGACTTGATTTTACCTGATTCTGGATCATATATGTTAAATTTTCAGAATTTAATTCAATATGATCTAGGATCTTAACTGAGAGAACAACATGTGTAGCAAATCTACAGCATATCAATCATGGACACAATAATGCAAGCACAGAGTTTACTTGGGGAAAACCATAAAGGTGAAAAACCCCAATAACTTCCTCAGAGATAGATAGAGCAATGATACAACCAGAATACAAGAGATAGTCTTCTCCTAGTAGCAGAGCCTCCTCCTCCACAAGTGCGCCACTCTCCCAAGTGTGAGTGAGAGAATAGAATGTGTAAAATGAGAGAGACACACTCTCTATTTATACACTAACTTGATTTGACCTTTACTCAACTAGGTCGGCCTCAACTTAACCACTTAACATAATGCTAACTGGGTTGACCCCCACTAGGGTGGTCTAATAACCCTTTAACCCACATGACCAACCCCCAATAGGGTGGTCTAATAACCCTTTGACCCACATGACTTATACAGGGCTGACCCCAACAAGGTGGTCTAATAACCCATCAAGTATAAGTTGCGACACTTACAATATAAATGACGACACTTTCGTATAGAGGAATAATAACATCTCTATAGGAATACAATATACATATATGTGAAATACATTCCAAAGTTACATATACATCAACACTCTCTCTTAACTAGGAAGGTATTTCTCGACACAGGTCTTCTAGCACAAGTCATCTTCTCTGGATCATCGTCACTGCTGCTGCTATCTCAATAAATGTCTGAATCTACTCGTCATAGGAAGTTCTACATAGCCAGTCCTTTTTCATACTGGATGTAGGCCCACCACGTGTAGGTCTTCATCATCACGGGCCATACTGTGGAATTCTTAGGACTTATTATGTGCATGACAAAACCTTAAAAGAGTCTCTTTACTAGCAAGAACCCTAAAGAGCATCTGAGGCCTTTTTCATCCTGTCCAGATCTCCAGGACTTATTACATGTGACCCCACCACAAAACCTCGAAAGAGAATCCTAGGATTGATTACAAGCACAAGGCTCAACCTATCGGATCTCCCAGGGCACAAATTACATGTGGTCACCACAAAACCTTGAAAGAGCATCCCAGGACTGATTACGAGCACAAGTCTCAACCTATCCGATCTCCCAGGGCACAAATTACATGTGGTCATGGCAAAACCTCGAAAGAGCATCCCAGGACTGATTACGAGCACACAGCTCAACCTATCGGATCTCCTAGGGCACAAATTACATGCCATAGGACAAAACCTTGAAAGAGCATCTGCCAGATATCCCAGGGCACAAATTACATGCCCTAGGAAAAACCTCAAAAGACTATCTACAGATATCCCAGGGCACAAATTATATGTCCTCCCAAGCAAAATCTCGAAAGAGCATTTGCCATATATCCTAGGGTACAAATTACATGCCATAGGCAAAACCTTGAAAGACTATCTGCAAATCTCCCAGGCCACAAATTATATGCTTATCTGCACAACCTGTTCCACGGCCATAGGGTATCAACCTGATACTCACCATACATCATCCTGATGTACACATGATCATCCTGATCATCATCACTGCAACATCATGTTGCATATCATCTGGAGCAACATCCTGAAGCTCGTCATCCATGATCATCCTGATCATACAATGCATCTACCTGATGCATACCAAGTATCTACCTGATACATATCATCATACATGATCCATCTGATCATACAGTGTATCCACCTGATACAAATACAAATAGATGATACATATCACCATACATGATCCACCTGATCATACAATGTATCCACCTGATACATATATAGATACATGGTCCAAGCATCCAACATGATGCATATACAAAAATACATACAAGTGATCCAACTGATCATATCCAGCATCCAACATGATGCGTACATTCATATAAATGATCCAACTGATCATATCCAGCATCCAACATGATGCATACATACATATACATATAAATGATCCAACTGATCATATCCAACATCCAACATGATGCGTACATACATATACATATACATATAAATGATCCAACTGATCATATCCAACATCCAACATGATGCATACACAAAGCAGTAACTGGAGCATCATCCTGATGCTCATCATCCATGATCCTCCTGATCATCATAGCATCATCCTCTTTAGATCATCTCATCGTCCACGAAGCACAGCCCAGATGCACATCATCTAGCACTTACACCACCGACATGGGAGAACACATCTACCACCATTCGGGGAAGGATCCAGCCCTTACTTTTTCACCATGGGAGAACACATCTACCACCATGTGAAAAATGGCTCAGCAATTACATCACGACCAAGGGAGAACATATCAACCATGTCAGAAAATCTCATGTGCATCTGCATCTTCCGGACTCATCACTTCCCTTTGGAAGGAAACTTGATCTGAAGTGCACCAAGCCTCTCTCTGAAGTACTCAAACTACACTCTGGCCAATGGCTTGATCAATACATCTGCAACCTGCTCATCCGTCGCAACATACTCTCCTTCGGTTGTACTCAGTGCTACGCAGGAATGCTTCCTACTAAACCAAGAGATCACACCTGATCCCATACTGAAGCAGCACCCAGAAGTGCTCTTCCTATCTGTAGCACTGCATGCCCAATCTGAATGAACATAACCCTGCAGGTTAAACTTTTGATTCACATCATACTTGAGCCCATAATCAACTGGATCAGATGGAGCATCACACAGAAACTTCAGGTTTGATTCCATAGGTGTGGCCATAGCCTTGCAGTCCATCATCCCGAACCTCTTCAAGATCTCTACTGCATACTTCCCTTCTCCAAGGAAGATTCCATCTGCACTCTGCCACACCTTCATGCCAAAAGCAAATAGTGCATCATCCCCAAGTTCTTCAACTAGAACTCGGCAGCAAGCTTCCGCTGCATGTCGGCAATCAATATATCCTCACCTGTTACAAACAGGTCATCCATATACACAAGTAGTATCACTAGATTTCCTTCCTTGACCTTGTAGTAAAGGTTGGAATCTGCTTTACTCTTGGTAAAGCCCAAACTGGATAGAAAGCTGTCTATCCTACCATACCAAGTTCTGCACATATATGACTCCATGTCATGTGTCTCAGAACCAAGTGGCTTCTCCACATACACTTCTTCTTCAACTACACCATTCAAGAAGGCTGTCTTGAAATCTATCTGGTGTATCTTCCACTTCATCACTACAGCCAGAGCAAGTACGGATCTAATGGAAGTGTATCTGGCTATAGGAGCAAAAGTCTCTATGCTACCACCTGCAGCATGCTTGATATTTTATATCCTCTTGGAAGTCACTATAGACTACCCTTTGTGACTACATCCCAAGCATCTTCATGATCGTCTGGTACTCCTCGATCATGGCATTCTTCCCAAATCCAAGGAACTTCAATATCTTCAATAGATAATTTTGTTGCTTGAACAAATGTTGTAGTCCTTCTTTTGTAGGTGATGGTATATGATCTTTCCTACACAACAAGTTAAATTGCATGATTAGAAAACATCTCATAGTTTTCAGAACAAATTCTTACACATAAGGAAATATGTCAGACAGTCATTCAATTATCTTAGTCAATGCTTCAATACAACATTCATCCATATTCCGTAACTTTCTAGATGCCTTCCAATCTCTACCAGAACATTGTTAAGAGTGTGCACAACTCCTAACATGTCAGCAAAGAGGTTTCATTCTATATAAGTTGCAATGGAATGTTGTACAATGCCATAGGCCACTTACCCATCAAATGCATATTAGTAGTGAGCTGTTCATTAATGCAATCATTCACATCCTAAATCTAGGAACATAAGCATATACATCATTGAATAATATTATTTAAACAAACAAGTATTTAAGGAATGGTAATTAAAATACTTATCTTTGTTTGTTTGTTGGGTGAAATCCCTCTGAATCTTTGCTTCCTTGCAGAAGCTGCTGAAGTAGCTTCTTCTACACCTTTCTATTGTGGAATGCAAAAGGATGGTCAACTCCCACTGGATATCTGCATCCTTGCAGAAACTACTAGAGTATGCTCCTTTGCTTTCTTCCAGGAACAATTGGAGTGTGCTCCCTCTTGATATTTGATTCCTGGATTACCTGTTCTTGAACTTACGTCCATCCTTAATCACTATACATGCTTATTAGTATCATGATTGTGTTATCCTTGAGGTCTCATACATAATCAAACATTTATTAGTATAATCTTAATACTATCAAAGCACAATAATCTTAAACATGTATATTCAAGATCATTCACAGATAATAAACATTAGTATTCAAGGTTTCAAGGAAGTCTTCTTTTACTCATACATATTCTTATTTGATCATAGGACTCTTCTGGTTAGTTGAATCATCAATCAAGATAAGAGATATAATATGCATAAAACCCGTGATTATTCAAAACTATACATTCATGATTCTTCTGGTTAGTCATATCATCAATTATGGTACGAAACATAATATGCATACAACCATGATTATTCAAACCTATGACTTCATCAATAATCATTATCAACAACATAACAGTATAAGATCCTAACAAAAGGTAGGATTCTAGCTTGATATAGGAAAAACATACCTGGATTAGCATGTTAGCTAGTTATGTCTAACATACCCGCATAATGTCTTCTGGTTCTCTTCAGTGACTTGTGCTAGTAACCTACATGTCTCATAAGTTAACCATTGTAGAACCAAGTTATACATACCTCGAAAGTAGATATTCTATGTGATCCTTAACAATGGATGAATCTTTGTCTTCATGTCACCATGAGCATATGTTCTTGAAGTAGAACATGATTTGACTTTCTTGGTGTACCTTTTGTGTTAGCAAACAATCATAAACCTCATACAACATCACAATGCATTAGTACAATCATATGTGGCAAAACCTTAATCAATGAATATCTTCTATTAAGGTGATACGACAAGTCCAGTAATTAATCAAGATTGTACTGTAATGATATGAAGACAAACATATGATAAACTTAACCATGAAACATACCTATAAGCCATACCTGTCAAGATTGCTTGTAATCTTCTTATGGAAGGCCTTAGCCTCATCTCCCTCTGAGACAAGAACTTCTTCACTTATGCAGGTGACCAATCCATCTTCTTCTAGGATTAATCCAATCCACTTGATTTGCAAGAACTGGACCTGGAGCTGGATTAGGGTTTGTCAAAGAAACCCCAAAAATACAAACTTTGAATTTTAAACTTCTGAAAGGATAGAAATATGCGCCTTGATGAGCTAATCAAGTTGGTATATTCAGAATTTGAAAACTGCAAAGTTTCACCCCTCAAAATTGCCTTTTAGATTTCTGGATTCACTGGGGAGGACCCTGAATTAGGGTTTGAGTTTCCCAGAGCTTCACCCAACCAAAAGATTTGATTCAAAACTCTAAGCTTCGATTTTTCTGAGGAACTTCCAGCCGTGGTCACAGATTTCCAAAATTCCAATTTTTGCAAAAGCCCTAATTTTCCATCTTTCCGATCAAAGTCCCGAACTGGGGTTTGATGAAGTCCAGCCTTCTGCCCAACCAAAAAATATGATCTTGGTCTCTAAATTTTGATTTTGATGAGTAGCATCCATTCGTGGTCTCCGATTACAAAAATTCCATCTTTCTCTGAAGCCCTAAATTCTGGAAGCCATGAATGAAGGTACTCAAAAATAATTATGTTTTGATAGAAATATGTACCTAATTGTTTCTGGTGTAGCTCCGAACATTTTGATCCACAGGGTCTGAAAAATTTTCTTGAGATATCCCGACCTGTTATCTTTCCATCCCGATAGGTCTGACCTCAATTGGATTCTCTGAGAGAGAGTTATGCCAACTGTTGCAATGTGACCTGTTTATGGCATAATACACGACAGCGAACTTGTACGGAGTTCCACGTGTCACTGTTTCAACTTCGGCCGCTAAATTTTTTTCTTGAGATAGCTCACCCTGTTATCTATCCATCCTGATAGGTCTGACCTCAATTGGACTCTCTGAGAGAGAGCTATTCCAAGTGTCACAACATGACCTGTTTATGGGATAATACAGGAGAGCGAACTTGTACGGCGTTCCACGTGTCACTGGTTCAACTTTGGCCTCTGAAAAATTTTCTTGAGATAGTGCAGTCTGTGTACTACCTGTCACGTTTTACTCAATTTCATTTGGAGCTCCCTATCCCAAGTTATGACCTTTTTCCCAAGGTCACCTAGTTTTGACTCAGATCTGGAAAAGGCAGAAACCCTATATTGTACAAATCATAAATTCCAAAGTACAACAAATTAGAGGTTTTCCTTTGGACACAAGGTACATGGGGATCTGATCTTTGACGTGTAAAATTTTCAAATCCGAAAAACATTTCCAAAACGGATTTATAGCGAACGTGCTACGATGACTAGTTTTTGCTATATCAAGCCCTAGCATCGTAAGTGCAACAAGTGTCATACATGCCATATCATGCCTTATTTCAGGCTAGCTCTGATACCATGTTAGATTTTTAGAATTTACTTCAATCTGATCTCGGATCTTAACTGAGAGAACAACATGTACATCAAATCTACAGCATATCAATCATGGACACAATAATGCAAGCACAGAGTTTACTTGGGGAAAACCATAAAGGTGAAAAACCCAATAAATTCCTCAGAGATAGATAGAGCAATGATACAACCAGAATACAAGAGATAGTCTTCTCCTAGCAGTAGAGCCTCCTCCTCCAAAAGTGCGCCACTCTCCCAAGTGTGAGTGAGAGAATAGAATATGTAAAATGAGAGAGACACACTCTCTATTTATACACTAACTTGACTTGACCTTTACTCAACTAGGTCGACCTCAACTTAACCACTTAACATAATGCTGACTAGGCTGACCCCCACTAGGGTGGTCTAATAACCCTTTGACCCACATGGACGACCCCCAATAGGGTGGTCTAATAACCCTTTTGACCCACATGACTTATACAGGGCCGACCCCAACAAGGTGGTCTAATAACCCATCAAGTATAAGTTGCGACACTTACAATATAAATGATGACACTTCCGTATAGAGGAATAATAACATCTCTATAGGAATACAATATACATATATGTGAAATACATTCCGAAGTTACATATACATCAACAATATATACTGCGATCATGAAGTTTTAAGTTCTCTACAAAGTGGATGTTGACAAATAACTTTCTTTTATATACATTTTTTATGTTTCTTGTTGTATAAGTCAGTTTACAATGTAAAGTAGTTTTGTGGTTATTTGAAATTGGCCTCTGTGCAACTTTAAGTTACGTTTTGGGTGCTCATATCCAGGAGGTGAAATTCGTCAAATCTAGAAACGGGTGGAAACAATATGCGACCAAAAGAGAGATTTGATTAATACATATGGCATAGTATATGTTAAAGTTGAGTCTGGTCGACTTTTAGACTGTTTTGGCATGGTCGCAGGCGACTGTACAAGTTGATGAAGAGTGTTCGGTTGCTTTGGCATAACTGACAAGAGATTGCAAGAAGACGAGATAGGCATGTTTGACTATAAAGAAGATGGGTGTAATAAAGAGTGATTTAACGATGGAGTTAATTTTGATTGGAAGGATATCTGTGCCTCATTAAGTGGATGCTTTGCATTTATGTTGGAAATTTGTCACGTACTATCTTTTGTCTGATCTTGTCAGGTATGGATAAGTTGTATGAATATGGTGATTCCGATTTGTTTGCCTTGCGACTTGGAAACTTCCATCTTGAAATCCTTGGTATTGTCGATGGATATGGTTGATATACAATTTATTTTTTCCTTTTCCAATAGGTTGTATTAATACTTAGAATCATATTCATTTATGCTAAAATATTTAAGTTAAATCTATCCGTATATATTTTTTAAATTAAGTGATTATTTAATTTTATTAAACTTTTGATGGCATGTAATCCATAATAAATAATAAAAAATATGAATGTATTGTTTACTATGTAGGGGTAGCTATTATCTATAATGAAATAAGAGGAAGCAAGTCGTATGAAAAATGATATATTACAGAATGAGAATTTTGACAAAAATATATAAAGATAATTATTAAATATGGGAGTTGTCTATTTATTCTAAGTTTTGGAGTTTTCCATGGATTTTGGTCAAAATCTATAATATCGATCTGGATTACACATGTGGTCGACCTTCATCGAGTTACAAATTAGGTCGACCTCATTTTACCTAATTTTCAAACATATATACTGCGATCATGAAGTTTGAAGTTCTATACAAAGTGGATGGTGACAAATAATTTTTTTTTATATACATTTTTTCCTTTTTTGGTTGTATAGGTTAGAATACAATCTAAATTTCTTTTGTGGTTACCCCTTTGGTCTGATCAAGACAGAGTTGTAAGTAAATTTTGGTCGACATTATTTAAAATGGTCGACACTTTAACCTATGAAGTGAAGTCACTCTTATATTTAAAGGATTTATTGTAACACAGATGTTTGTTTCTATGGTCGGATGGTAAGGAAGTGGTCAGGCGCCGACTGAAGTGGTAGGGTTTTCATTGTTTCCCATATATATTTTTTTGTTTTGATGATGATTCCCATGCCATATAGAGTCTGACATAATTCCAAAATTTGTCTTCCACTGTGGGAAATCACAAATCTCCTTGATTCCAGGACAATCTACCAAATTTATAGCTTCTTCTTCCAAGTATTTCCAGTGTTATGTTCATTCAACTGCGGAATTCATCGCAAGCAAAACTTCTTCTTCATGCAAATAAATCTCCTTTTATTTTCCCTTTCTTTGATTTAATTGTTAAAACCACAATGACATGAGCTTCTCTTTCCATCCCATAAACCTATCGTCTTTTGGATGACCTATATAATATGTCACCACATAATTTAACCTGTGAATGCACTCATTCAACAGGAAATCACTCATTGACGTTTTTTTTAAAATTAATCTAAACATTTAATTGTTAAGTACCAAACAAGACAATGATATAAAATTTCCAGTAATCAAAGAGCATTGAAGCAATCATGGACTGAGTTATGTTCAAACGAAGATGCTTAGGCTATTTATGGTTGATATTGTAAAGTGGTCGAGCCTTAATATTGGTAAAGTAAAAGTTGTGGTCGGTGTTCAAAGGGATTCGAGTAAGTTTCCTTCTTTTGGCATCTGCAGAAATGAGAAAAAGTATGTGGTTTAATGGTCGTTTCGATTGTATATAATATAGTGTTTTCATGGTTGAGTGTGTAAAAATAGTCGAATAATTTTTTAAAAATATGGTCGGATGCTAAGGAAGTGGTCAGGCGCCGTCTGAAGTGGTAGGGCTTTCATTGTTTCCCATATATATTTTTTCGTTTTGATGATGATTCCCATGTCGTATAGAGTCTAACATAATTCCAAAAATTGTCTTCCATTGTGGGAAATCGAGTGTTATGTTCATTCAACTGCAGAATTCATCTCGAGCAAAACTTCTTCTTCGTACAAATAAATTTCCTTTTATTTTCCCTTTCTTCAATTTAATTGTTAAAACCTCAATGACCTGAGCTTCTCTTTCTATCCCATAAACCTATCGGCTTTTGCATGACCTATATAATTTTTCACCACATAATTTAACATGTGAATACACTCATTCAACAGGAAATCACTCATTGATGTTTATTTTTAAATTAATCTAAACATTTAATTGTTAAGTACCAAACAAGACAATGATATAAAATTTCCAGTAATCAAAGAGCATTGAAGCAATCATGGACTGAGTTATGTTCAAATGGAGATGTTTAGGCTATTTATGGTTGATATTGTAAAGTGGTCAAGCCTTAATATTGGTAAAGTAAAATTTGTGGTCAGTGTTTGACTAAGTGGTCGGAACCCTATGTGGTTGGGGTTCAAAGGGATTCGAGTAAGTTGCCTTGTTTTGGCATTGGCATAAATGAGAAAAAAGATGTGTTTTAATGGTCATTTTGATTGTATATAATATAGTGTTTTTTATGGTCGAGTGTGTAAAAATAGTCGAATATTTTTTTAAAAATATGGTCGATGTAACATTGTTGGGACATGTATTTTGAGTCTATACATCATATACCCGATACAAAAAATTATATGCTATTTCGTTAAGTGATAAGTCATTTTATTTGAGAATATGCGACCAAAAGAAAGTTTTCGTCGATATATGTGGCATAGTATATGTTAAAGTTGAGTCTGGTCGAATTTGAAAAATGGTCGCCATATAAAGTTAATACAGATAAGGTCACTTTGTAGTGGAGTTGACCAAACTTGCTTCGACCTAACTTGTGCATCGACCAAAGTCATGTTGAGATATTGTAACTTCTAAGAATATTATATTTGTACTTTATTATTCCGGAGATGTTTCATTCCTCCGTGAAGACCTTATTGTATATCCAGAGATGTTTTAGACTTCCCTAGTGGGGGTCGTCCCTGTATGAGTCATGTGGGTTAAAGGGGTTATTAGACCACCTTAGTGGGGTCAGCCGTGCCACATTATGTTAAGTAATTAAGTTGGGGCCGACCTAGTCAATGTAAAATACAAGTCTGAGTTGTGTATAAATAGAGGAGGTGTGTTCGTCATTTAACACACATTACACTCACTTGTGAATAGAACATAGGTGAGGGAGAGATCTGCTATGGAGGATAAGGATATCATGTCTAGGGTTTACATCTTTGTATTTTCTGGTCATCTATATTGAGGAAGCTTTGCTGGGTTTTCTACCCCATGAGGGTTTCCCAGGATAAATCTGTGTCTCGTGTGTTTATGTTGTGCTTGTTCTTTCAGTGATCTTGTATATGCTATTGTTGTGAAATGGAATGTAATGCTAATATTTTCTGTCTTAGCATATTGAATCTTAACATGGTATAAAATCTAACCTAAAGGAAGGCAATGTATGGCACTTACGACACTAGATTCACTTACGACAATTTGAAGGTTAGGGTTTTATATAGAAAAAACTAGTCATCGTGGCACTTTCACTATAAATCCATTTTTGATAAGGTTCATGATCTGAAACCTTTATAGGTTGTATATAACATCCCCATGTACCTTGTGTCCAAAGGGAAACCTCATAATCATTGTACTTTGTGATTTATGATCTGTACAAGTTAGAGTTTCTACCTCTTCCAAATCTCAGTCATAAACAGATGACCTAGGAAAAAAGGTCATAAATTGGGCTAGGAAGATCCAAATGAAATTTCGTAAAATGTGACAAGTAGAGAACGGACTATAGTTTCTTAGGTAACGTTTTCAGAGGCCGAAGTTGAACCAGTGACACGTGGCATGCCGTACAAGTTTGCTATCTTGTTTTATCCCATAAACAGGTCATTTTGTGACACTTGGCATAACTCTCTCTCAGAGAATCCAATTGAGGTCAGACTAGTGGGGTTAGAAATAGGACAGGCCGAGATACCACAGGAAGAAGTTTCAGAACCAGTGGATTCGTAATTTTAGAGTTACACCAGAAACAATCAGGTGCATATTTCTGTTAAAACAGATTTGGATTTTGAGCACCTTTATTCTTGAATTGTCATTGTTGTGGGAAATTAGGGTTTCGGAGAAAGTTGAAATTCTTGGAATCAAAGACCATGACTGAATGATACTCATCAAAATCCAAATTTAGAGACAAATATTGAACTTTTTTGTTGGGCAGAAGGCCGGGCTTGATCAAACCCTAGTTCAGGATTTTGATCGAAAAGGTGGAAAATTAGGGCTTCTGCAAAAGTTGGAATTTTTTAAATCTGTGACCATAGCTGGAAGATCCTCATAAAAATTGAATTTCATAGCTTTGGATTGAACCTTTTGATTGGGAAAAAGGGTGGGATTCATCGAACCCTAGTTGAGGATCCTATCCAGAAGATCCAGAAGTTTCAAAGGCAATTTTGAAGGGTTAAATTTTGGAGATTTCAAAATTGAAGTATGCTAGCTTGATCAGCTCAGCAAGGCGCATCTTTCCATCCTTTCAGAAGTTTGAAATTCAAAGTTTGAATTCTTAGGGTTTCTCTGACAAACCCTAATCCATCTCCAGATCCAGTTTCAACAAATCAAAGTGGATTGGGTTAAAAGCAATCCTGACAGGTATGAATTGAGGAGATACAGGTATGTGTTGAAATTTGTTCATGGTTAAGTTTTTGATATGTTTGTCTTCATGTCATTGAGATTAGTACAATTATGATTATTTGATAATGAATGCATGTGAATGATAGAAGGCATTCATTGATTAAGGTTATGACACTTATGATTGTACTAATGCACTTGTGGTGTTGTATGAGGATGATGTTGTTTACTAACAAGATACAGGTACATCAAGAAAGACAAATCAAGTTCTATGACCATGATGACATGAAGACAAAGACTCATCCATAATCTTTGATCACATAGAAGCTCCACTTACGAGGTATGTATGAATTTGTTCTACTATGCTTAACCTATGAGATATGCAGGTTCTAGCACAAGGTCTCTAAATCATTGAAGAGAACAAAAGAAGATATTGTTTGTGTATGTTAAGACATAACCTAGCATGATAATCCAGGTATGTTTTCGTATATTAAGTTAGAATCCTACCTTGTGATAGGATCTTAGGTAAGTATACTTATGTATGAAATGATCATGACCATACAAAATGTTTTGATAGTATTGAGATTATACTAATGAATTTATGTTTATGTATGAGATCATGAGGATGACACTAGTGCACACTTAAGCATGCATAGTGGTACAGAATGAATAGAAGTTCAAGGACATATAGAGATCAAGCGGGAGGCAACCACTCAACAAAAAAGATAAGTATTTGAGTTGTTATTTGAATCTCTGAAATAGTAAATGATATTTCCTGTATGCATATTTGTATTCCTAGAATATATCATGCATAGTGTAAGCATTCATATAGCATTGAACAGTATAATACTAATATGCATATGATCGGTAAGATTGGACAAACATTCCATTGTTGTTTATATAGAATGAAACCTCTTTGCTGACTTGCTGAGAGCTATGCACGCTCTTGACAATATGTTCTGGTAGAGATGGAAGGAATCTAGATATCCACTGTATGCATACAGGATATGGAAAAGTGTTGTGCAAAAATATTGGTCAAGATAGTTGCATGACTATGTGAATCATATCAGTATGCATAGTAGGTTATCATAATTTGATGATTATGAAGTATTACTAATCATGTGATTAACTCTGATTTGTAGAAAACATCATGTGCTATGATGATGAACACCTGTTCCAAAGAATGAGTGATGGATGTTCAACAAGAAGACTTACAAATCAAACATACTATAGAAGGCTCGTGGCTAGAAGATTCTCTTAGAAAAAGGAAGAGGATCATGACGAGATGTTTGCTCCAAGTGGCTCGATAAGACCATTCTCTTAAAGGTGTAATTGAAGAAATATCTGTACGGGCAACCAAGATCGATAGTCATTTGATGAGCTTAATGATCACCATGGGTGATGCAGATTTCAACCTTTGCTACAAGGTTGAAGATGGTGTCTATATACAGATGACATTCTTCTCTTAGATGGATGCAAGAAGTTTGAATGATCTTGAGGCTCATATCAGTAGACCCATCTGATGAGAGATGGCATAGATAGATATGCAAAAGATCACTCAATGCAGAGTGTGAATGATGTTTAGTCACAGAGGGAGAATTGATAGCTTCTTGACAAGCTTGGGATTTACCAAAAGTAAAGCTGATCCTAACCTTTATCTTAAGGTTATGGCTGATGAACCTGTCATACTATTACTATATGTGGATGATCTATTTCTGACAGGGAATGAGAAATAAATCAAGGAAAGCAAGAAGAAACTAGCTACAGAATTTGAGATGAAATATCTTGGATTGATGCATTACTTCCTAGGTATGGAAGTATAGCAAGGCCCAGAAGGAATCTTTCTCAACTAGGGAAAGTATTTGATATGTTGGAATGAAAAATCTATGGCCACTCCCATGGATTCCAACTTGAAGCTGTTAGTTGATGACTCATCAGTGTTAGTGGATGTGACTCTGTACAGACAGATTATTGGGTCATTGATGTATCTGATGAATACTAGGCCAGATATATGATTTGCTGTGAACACCTTAAGTCAGTATCTAGTGGAACCTAGACGAGTTCACATGATAGCTGCAAAGCATGTGATGAGGTACCTAAAGGGTACCATAGACTTTGGTCTATATTATCTTGGAGATCATGATTTTAGATTGTAAGGCTACACAGATGCTGATTGGGCAGGAAGTGTATCAGACAAGAAGAGCACATCGGGTGGATGTTCTTGTCTGGGATCATCCATGATCTCGTGGTATAGCAAGAAGCAGTCTAGTGTGGCTCTCAACACAGCTGAATCGGAATATATAGATGCTTGCCATTAGAGAGATTTTGAGGTCAAAAAAGGGCCTCCTAAGAGATGTACTACAAAAATATGAGATATATTAAAATATTATGAATTGGGGGTTTTATGGGGTAGGTATATATGACAAGTCACCTCCCACACTATTTTCTATGCACAATATAAATAACCATGGTTGAGTTACTTTTCAAAATTCACTAGAAATAAAATTAATAAAATAAGACTACATTGATGTGACTAAGAGTCATTGTAAATTCCCAAAAATGTATTGTCCTTTAACATTTATTTGTCTTGAACTTGCAAATGAAATTAAATAATAAAAAACATTTTTAAGAGTTTTTTTTTAATTTTATGTTGACTTTTTATATTTAGTACTTTTCTCATGAATTTAATAATGTAATTTAATTGAGAATTTATTTACATGTAAAATGTCAATAATATTATTATAATCCACATTGCATTACTATTATTATTATTATTTATTTATTAAATCTATTATTATTCTTTACTAGTTTGACATTATGTTATTAAATAGAATGGAGTGAATATATAATTTAAAATTAAAAACATAAAAATGATAATATATTATTTTATAAAAAAATGTGAAAGGACTTTCTTTATGAATTAAGAGTACTTCACTTGAAAATGACAATAATATTATTTTATGTGAAAGTGTGAAAAGACATTCATTATGAGTACTTTACTTGAAAATGACAATAATATTATTTTATGAAAAGACTATCATTATGAGTACTTTACTTTATGACTTAAAAGTACTTACACCACTACCTTGGTTAACTATGTGTTTTCATCCACCATAGAAAATTTGACAAATAAGCATTCTTAACTCATGCAATGCCACCTCACCAAGGGGGATGATGTCATCTACTAGAATGTGATTGGTTGTATTTTATAGTACATTTTCTTTGTTTTGAGGCCCTTTTTTGACCTCAAAATTTCTCTAATGTCTGCTAGTTGTGATGCGGTATGGCTTCGTAAGTTGTTATCATGATTGTTTGACTTAGAGATGGACCCCACTATGATTCTATGTGACAACCAGAGTTGTATTAAGATGATAGAGAATCCAGTGTTCCATTATAATTCAAAGCACATAGAGGTCTGATATTTCTATATACGGGATATGGTGCAGAAAGGAGCCATCAAGCTCGAGTATGTAAGCACTGACGAACAAGCTGCTGATATATTGACCAAACCTCTGTCTCGAGTAAAGTTTGAGTATTTCCGAGACAATATTTGTGTAGTTCAGAAGGACTCTCCTCAAAAGGGGGAGTGATTTGGTCAATGATGATATTTGGATACTAGTATCGATATGGATACCTATATCGATGATGAGATTTCCTACATCGACGACAAGGTTGATGATGAGGATACATGTATTGATGAGAATACTATATCAATGATATGGATGCTTGTATCGATGATGAGGATACTTGTATCGATGATGAGGTTACCTGTTCCAACAATGAGGTTGATGATGAGGTTACCTGTTCGGACGATGAGGTCGATGAGTGATCTTTAGACCTTGTCTAAGTGGATGAGGGGATTATATCATCCTTGGAATTTATGTCCTAAAAGAGATCAAGATTAGCCATCATGCAAGTGGTTGAGGATTAGTCATTCTTAGACATAAAATCCAGTAATTCTGAAAGGAAGGATTGTCTTAAATGATTGTGAGAGGATTATTCATCCTTAGATAGAAAATCCAATAATTCTGAAAGGAAGGATTGTCTTAAATGATTGTGAAAGGATTAGTCATCCTTAGACAGAAAATCCAGTAATTCTGAAAGGAAGGATTGTCTTAAATGATTGTTAGAGGATTAGTCATCCTTAAATAGTAAATCCAGTAATTCCAAAAGGAAGGATTGTCTTAAATGATTGTGATGGGATTGATCATCCCTAAACAACAAATCTAATAATTCTGAAAGGAAGGATAGTCTTAAATACTGATTGTGATATGATTGATCCTGTAATTCTGAAAGGAAGGATCATGTGTACTGCAGGGTATGCTGATGTGAGGCTGTCGATCGAGAGGATCCAATGATGATGTGATTTTGTTGATCGAGAGGATCCAGTGATGATGTCATGCTGTTGATCGAGAGGATCTAGTGATCATGACGATGCTGTTGATCGTGTGATGACGATGCTGCTGATCGTGAGATGAGGATGCTGCTGATCGTGAGATGAATATGCTGCTGATCGTGAGATGACGATGTTGTTGATCATGAGATCTAGATGCTGTAGATCGAGATGATCCAGATGTTGTAGATCGAGATGATCCAGATGCTGTAGATCGAGATGATGATGTTGATCGTGATGATCCAGATGTTGTTGTTGATCGAGATGATCCAAATGATGTTGTTGATCGAGATGATGATGTTGATCGTGATGATCCAGATGTTGTTGTTGATTGATATGATCCAGATGATGTTGTTGATCAAGAGGATCCAGTTGATTATGTGATGATGTTGATCGAGAGGATCCAGTTGATGACGATGATGTAGCTGATCGAGTTGCTGCAGAAGGTGAAGACTCAATACTGACGATTTTGATACTCCAGTATTGAAGACCTGAAGATATTCCAGTAACTGGTTGAGTTACTGATGATGTTGAGAAATCTTCCAATGATTTATAGATGTATCATGTATGATGTTGATCACTCCTTGCTCCTACAGATGTTGTTATAATATCCTTCTCATTAAGTGTGAGTGTTGAGATATTGTAACTTCTAAGAATATTATATTTGTACTTTATTATTCCGGAGATGTTTCATTCCTCCATCAAGACCTTATTGTATATCCGGAGATGTTTTAGACTTCCCTAGTGGGGGTCGGCCTTGTATGAGTCATGTGGCTTAAAGGGGTTATTAGGCCACCCTAGTGGGGTCGGCACTACCACATTATGTTAGGTAATTAAGTTGGGGCTGACCGAGTCAATGTAAAATACAAGTCAGAGTTGTGTATAAATAGAGGAGGTGTGTTCCTCATTTAACAAACATTACACTCACTTGTGAATAGCGCATAGGTGTGGGAGATATTTTCTATGGAGGAGAAGGAGCTCATGTCTAGTGTTTACATCTTTGTATTTGTTGGTCATCTATATTGAGGAAGCTTTGCTGGGTTTTCTATACCATGAGGGTTTCGATATTTTATGTCTTAGCATATTGAATCTTAACAAGTCGTTGTGTCCATATCCTTTTGAGAACTGTGCGACCTCAAAAGGCCATAATGAAGCCCATAAACATTTTGCAAATGGTATTCGACAGAAAATGGCAGAATCTCTTTAGAAAATAAATTTATCAGCATTTGAAATCGTTATAAAGTTAGGGTCCTCATTGAAACGTTTCAGACAGACTATAAAAGAAACAATAAAAGTAACATTTTAATCCTGCATCTGTTATGGGATGATTTAATTCAACTAAGGTTGTTGGTAAATAGTCGGGTAATTATTTAAAAATATGGTCAATGTTTGTTAGAATAAGTCATCTTCGTCGGTGAAGAGAGGTCAATTGCTTTGGCATACCCGACAGGCGATTGCACAAGTTGGTGAAGAGTGGTCGACAGACTCTTGTCGAATATCGAGTGATTATGTTGATGAAAGATGTTATGGCTGACAGGACATATTCTTTAGATGGTAAATTTGTCTCATTAGTGCCCAAGTTGGATTGACGTTCAGGTCAACAAAGGCATGCATAAGTTTATCAACGCTTTTCATTCGAGAAAAACAAATGTCAACTAGATTCCTTGCTCATAGAGCGAATGGAAAACTGCCACGTGTTTTGCGATGGTTCGTGAATCTAAGTTTCTCTTTATCGAGGTTTCTTGTCACTTTGTCGCATAGCATATGTTAAAGTTGAGTCTGTTTGAATTTTAAAAATGGTTAGTAGAGTGTTTTCATGGTCATCTCGATAATATATGGTTCATGAGAATTGTCAAATTTGGTCAAGTATAACTAATGTACATGGTCGACCACTTTCGTCGATCCTCAAGTTTGGTCGAAGCAAGTTTGGTTGACTCCACTACAAAGTGACTTTATCTATATTGTATTTGGTCGGCCACTCTGCCTCAATACTTATTTTTGGTCAAATTGTAAAATATGATCGATGGATATGAAGGTCATGTAATCAAGATGACTAATTCAGTAGCATCTAATGTGCATCTTACGCATTAATTGGTCGAGTCTCTAAAAAAAGTCATGTAATTAGTAAAAAATATGGTCGATGTAACATTTTCATGACATATAGTTTGAGTCTATACATCATATGGTCTATAAAAATAATTATATGCTACTTGGTCAAGTGATAAGTTATTCTATTTGAGAATATGCGACCAAAAGAGAGTTTTCGTCGATACATGTGGCATAGTATATGGTAAAGTTGAGTCTGGTTGAATTTGAAAAATGGTCACTAGATAAAATCAATATAGATAAAGTCACTTTGTAGTTGACTCGACCAATTAATGCATGAGATGCACATCAGATGCGATTGAATTATTTATTTTGATTGCATGCCCTTCATAGCCATTGATCATATTTTACAATTCAACCAAAAATATGTATTGAGCTGAAGCGGTCGACCAAATACAATATAGATAAAGTCACTTTGTAGTGGAGTCGACCAAACTTGCTTCGACCAAACTTGAGGATCGAAAAAAGTGGTTGACCACGTACAACAATTATACTTGACCAAATTTGACAATTCTCATGAACCATATATTATCGAGACGACCATGAAAACACTCTACCGACCATTTTTAAAAGTCGACCAGACTCAACTTTAACATATACTATGCAATGAAGTGACAGGAAACCTCGATGAAGAGAATCTTAAATTTACGAACCATCGCAAAACACGTGACAGTTTTCCATTCACTCTATGAGTGAGGAATCTAGCCGACATTTGTTTTTCTCGAATGAAAAGCGTTGATAAACTTATGCATGATTTTGTTGACCTGAACGTCATGCCGAACTAGGCACTAACGAGACAAATTCACCATCTAAATAATATGTCCTATCGGTCATAACCTCGTTCATTAGCATAATCACTCATTATTCGACAAGAGTCTGCCGACCACTCTTCACCAACTTGTGCAATCGTCTGTCGGGTATGCCAAAGAAGTTGACCACTCTTCACCGACAAACATGACTTATTCTAACAAACATTAACCATATTTTAAAATAATTACTCGACTATTTGTTGTAATTTAGCAGTGAAAGCGGTCTACGTGAACTCAACCATCACAATGCTTCAACCGAATTTGTTTCTTGTCGGTGGAGAAGTCAACGAAATTTTACACATGTGATATATCAACTCGTCGACTACATTAGGTCGACTTTATGTCGAATCTTGACACAACAACAACGCAGACAGTGGGGTAAGCATCTTATGGTTGACAACGAGCTTCATTCGATGAGTAGTCGCAGTAGAGCTTCGTTCATTCGATGGTTGTCAGCAGCACGTCGACTAATATCTTTAATTGGTGACATAAATGTTCTTGGTTTCATTGTTTGGCTTCATTATTTCGACATACATAATACTCAATTTCTGTAACCGGTAATGGTGTGGTCGATTTCAACGGTTGATGTTCTATGAATTTGAGATGAATTCTACACTTGAATAAACATAACACTGGAAATACTTGGAAGAAGAAGCTATTGATCTGGCAGATTGTTGTGGAATAAAGGAGCTTTTCCAAAACGCTACCAGGACTGTCAAAGATAGCACAAGTTAAATTTGATAGCACAGGCAGCTTATGGGGATTGTTACAAATCAACGACTGTATGATTGATTTGGCAATTTAGTGATTAAAAGTAGGTGATTTAGCGAATTAGGAATGTTAGAAATCAACGACTCTATGACAGGAATCAATTTGGCGATTCAGAGTGGGTGGAAGTGAAAATCCTGAGCGTTACTTGTAAAGAAATCCACGCCCAGCAGATGGTGGTAGTTCATTGGCGAGAGGAATGAACATGTGGCAGGATTCCATTCGCTCCATAAGTGAGGAATCTAGCAGATGTGGATGGTAAATCTTCTCGTTTGTAAAACACCTTCAGCGTAATTAAAATAATAATAATATAAATAATGAAATTATTTTCTAAACTATTAATGTAAAATTATTTTATATTATATTGAATTGAAAAGAAAAAATGAAAATGCCAACTATTAACTCCATAGTAGCACTCATGAATGATTAAAATCATCATGAACAATGTAGAATGATTATAGAATGAATAGAGAGGGTATGTATTTCTCAATGGTAGAGATGAAAGCATCATCTCAGGATTATCTTTGTAATGTCATTGTTGATGTATATGTAACTTCAAAATGTATTTCACATATATGTATATTGTATTCCTATAGAGATGTTATTATTCCTCTATACGGAAGTGTCGTCATTTATATTGTAAGTGTCGTAACTTATACTTGATGGGTTATTAGACCACCTTGTTCGGGTCGGCCCTATATAAGTCATGTGGGTCAAAGGGTTATTAGACCACCCTATTGGGGGTCGTCCATGTGGGTCAAAGGGTTATTAGACCACCCTAGTGGGGGTTAGCCTAGTCAGCATTATGTTAAGTGGTTAAGTTGAGGCCGACCTAGTTGAGTAAAGGTCAAGTCAAGTTAGTGTATAAATAGAGAGTGTATCTCTCTCATTTTACACATTCTATTCTCTCACTCACACTTTGGAGAGTTGCGCACTTGTGGAGGAGGAGGCTCTGCTTCTAGGAGAAGACTATCTCTTGTATTCTGGATGTATCATTGCTTGATCTATCTTTGCGGAAGTTATTGGGGTTTTTCACCTTTATGGTTTTCCCCAAGTGAACTCTGTGTCTCTTGTGTGCTTGCATTATTGTGTCCATGATTGATATGTTGTAGATTTGCTGTACATGTTTTTCTCTTAGTTAATATCCTAGATCAAATTGAAGTAAATTCTAAAAATTTAACATGGTATTAAAGCTAGCTTGAAAGAAGGCATGATATGGAATGTATGACACTTGTTGCACTTACGATGCTAGGGCTTGATATAGCAAAAACCAATCATCGTAGCACTTTCCCTATATTGTTTGGGTTTGAAACGTTTACAGGTAAAATATTAGATCCCCATGTACCTTGTGTCCAAAGGACAACCTCTAATTGGTTGTACTTTGTGATTTATGATCTGTACAATATAGGGTTTCTGCCTCTTCCAGATCTGAGTCAAAAACAGGTGACCTTGGAAAAAAGGTCATAACTTGGGCTAGGAAGCTCCAAATGAAATATCATAAAATGTGACAGGTAGTAAACATACTGTACTATCTCAGGAAACATTTTCAGAGGCCGAAGTTGAACCAATGACATGTGGCATGCCGTACAAGTTCGCTCTCATGTTTTATCCCATAAACAGGCCACGTTGTGACACTTGGCATAAATCTCTCTCAGAGAATCCAATTGAGGTCATACCTGTCGAGATGGAGATATGACAGGTCAGGCTATCTTAGAAAAATGTTTCAGGCCATGTGGATCCAAAAATGCAGAGATACACTAGAAACAATCAGGTACATATTTCTGTCAAAACATAATTATTTTTTAGCACCTTCATTCATGGCTTCCGGAATTTAGGGTTTCAGAGAAAGTTGGAATTCTTGTAATCAGAGACCACGGCTGAATGATACTCATCAAAATAAAAATTTAGAGACCAATATCATAATTTTTGGTTGGGCAGAAGGACGGGCTTGATCAGACCCTAGTTCGGGACTTTGATTAGAAAAGTGGAAAATTAGGGCTTCTGTAAAAATGGGAATTTTTGAAATCTGTGACCATGACTCGAAGCTCCTAAAAAAAATAGAAGCTTAGAGCTTTGGATCAAACCTTTTGATTGGGAAAAAGAGTGGGATTCATCAAACCCCAGTTTAGCGTCACGTCCAGTGAATTCGGAAGTTTCAAAGGCAAAATTGAGGAGTGAAACTTTGCAGTTTTCAAATTCTGAATATACCAGCTTGATCAACTCATCAAGGCGCATATTTCTATCCTTTCAAAAGTTTGAAATTCAAAGTTTGAATTTTTGGGGGTTTCTCTGACAAACCCTAATCCAGCTCCAGGTCCAGTTCTTCCAAATCAAGTGGATTGGGTTAGTCCTAGACGAAGATGGATTGGTCACCTACGTAAGTGAAGAAGTTCCTGTTTCAGAGGGAGATGAGGCTAAAGCCTTAGATAGGAAGATTACAAGTGATCTCGGTAGGTATGACTCATCGAGGTATGTTTCGAGATTTGTTCATGATTAAGTTTATGGTATGTTTTTCTTCATGTTATTACGGTTAGTATAATCTTGATTTTAGATTTGTTGTAACACCTTAACAAAATTATGAATGCATGATAGAAGATATTCATTGGTTAGGGTGTTGAAACTTATGATTGTACTAATGCATTATGGTGTTGTATGAGGTTTATGTTGTTTACTAACATAAAATATACACCAAGAAAGACAAATCATGTTCTACTTCAAGAACATATTATCATGGTTACATGAAGACAAAGATTCATCCATTGTCATGGATCACATAGAAGATCTACTTTCGAGGTATGTATAACTTGGTTCTACAATGGTTAACTTATGAGACATGCAGGTTACTAGCACAAGTCACTGAGGAGAACCAGAAGACATTATGCGGGTATGTTAGACATAACTAGCTAGCATGCTAATCCATGTATGTTTTTCTTATATCAAGCTAGAATCCTACCTTGTGTTAGGATCTTATACTATTGTGTTGTTGATAATGATTATTCATGAAGTCATAAGTTTGAATAGTCATGGTTGTATGCATATTATGTTTTTTACCATAATTGATGATATGACTAACCAGAAGAATTATGAAGGTATAGGTTTGAGTAATCACGGGTTTATGCATTGATGATTTAACTAATTAGAAGAGTCCTATGATCAAATAAGAATATGCATGAGTAAAAGAAGACTTCCCTGAAACCTTGAATACTAATGCTTATTATCTGTGAATGATCATGACTATACATGTTTAAGATTATTGTGTTTTGATAGTATTAAGATTATATTAATAAATGTGTGATTATGTATGAGACATCAAAGATAACACAATGATGATACTAATAAGCATGCATAGTGGTTAAGGATGGATATAAGTTCAAGAATAGGTAATCCAAGAAGGAAAGATCAAGAGGGAGCACACTCTAGTTGTTCCTGCAAGAAAGCAAAAGAGCACAGTTCAGTAGTTTCTGCAAGGATGCAGATATTCAGAGGGAGTTGACCACTTCTCACAATCCACATCAGAATGGAGTTGCAAAGATTCATAGGGAGTCCACCCAGCAACCAAACAAAGATAAGTATTTGAATTGTCATTTCTTACATAATGTTATTTAATGATGTATATGCTTATGTTCCTAGAATTAGGTTGTGTATTCTGCATATTAGAATAGTTGCAATGATGAATAGTATACTACTAATATACATGGGTAAGTGGCCTATGGAACTGTACAACATTCCATTGCTACTTATCTAGAATGAAACCTCTTTGCTGACATGTTAGGAGTTGTGCACACTCTTAACAATGTTCTGGTAGAGAATCGAAGGCATCTAGAAAGTTACGGAATATGGATAAATGTTGTATTGAAGCATTGGCTAAGATAATTGCATGACTGTATGACATATTTATTTATGCGTAAGAATTTGTTCTGAAAACTATGAGATGTTTTCTAATCATGCAATTTAACTTGTTGTGTAGGAAAGATCGTATACCATCACCTACAAAAGAAGGACTACAACATTTGTTCAAGCAACAAAGTTATCTATTGAAAATATTGAAGATATTGAAGTTCCCGGGATCTGGGAAGAATGCCATGATCGAGGAGTAAGTCGATCATGAAGATGTTTGGGATGTAGTCCCAAGACCTGAAGGGGAGCCTATAGTGACTTCCAAGAGGATCTACAAAGATCAAGCATGCTGCAAGTGGTAGAATAGAGACTTTTGCTCCTATAGCCAGATACACTTCCATTAGATCTGTACTTGCTCTAGCTGCAGTGATGAAATGGAAGATACACCAGATGGATTTCAAGACAGCTTTCTTGAATGGTGTAGTTGAAGAAGAAGTGTATTTGGAGCAGCCACTTGGTTCTGAGACACATGACAGGGAGTCATATACGTGCAAAACTTGGTATGGTAGGATAGACAGCTTTCTATTCAGTTTGGGCTTTACCAAGAGTAAAGCAGATTCCAACCTTTACTACAAGGTTGAGGAAGGAAATCCAATGATACTACTTTTGTATATGGATGACTTGTCTATTACAGTTGAGGATAGATTGATTGCCGACATGCAGCGAAAGCTTGCTGTCGAGTTAGAGATGAAGAACTTGGGTATGATGCACTATTTCCTAGGTATGGAGGTGTGGCAGAGTACAGATGGTATCTTCCTTGGACAAGGGAAGTATACAGTAGATATCCTGAAGAGGTTCGGGATGATGGATTGCAAGGCCATGGCCACACCTATGGCATCGAATCTGAAGCTTCTATGTGATGCTTCATCTGATCCAGTTGATGTCACTGTGTATCGTCAAATGATTGGGTCCTTGATGTACCTGACGAACACTAGACCAGATATTTGCTTTAAAAACATTGAGCCAGTTCCTGACGGATCCCAAAGGTGTTCACCTAGTTGCTATAAAGCATATTCTGAGGTACCTGAAGGGTACGGTTGATTATGGGCTCAAGTATGATCCAAATCAAAAGTTTAACCTATAGGGTTATGTTGATTCAGATCGGGCTGGCAGTGCTGCAAATAGGAAGATCACATCTGGGTGTTGCTTTAGTATGGGATCAGGTGTGATCTCTTGGTTTAGCAGGAAGCAATCATGCGTAGCACTGAGTACAGCTGAGGTAGAGTATGTTGCATCATGTTTAGCTAGTTGTGAGGCAATATGGATACGGTAGCTACTGTCTGAGTTACTTGATCTTTCGTTGGATGCTACTGGTATCTTTTGTGATAACTAGAGTTGTGTGAAGTTGTCCGTGATCCCAGTGTTTCATGATAGGTGGAAACACATAGAGATCAAATATCACTATATCAGGGATATGGTATAGAGAGGAGTTGTGAAGCTCCTGTACATTGCGACGGATGAGCAGATTGTAGATGTGCTGACAAAGGCACTAGCCAGGGTGAAGTTCGATTACTTTATGGAGAGGCTTGGTGTTCTTTAGATTGATGACACTTCGAGGAAGAAGTGATGGACACATTTACATAATCCATTCCAAGCATGTTGGAAGGAGGATCCTTCACATGGTTGTGGATATAAGCGTTGGATGATGAGCATTAGGACGATGCTCCAGTTACTGCTCTGTATATGCATCATGTTGGATGCTGGATATGATCAGTTCGATCATTTATATGTATATGTATGCATGCATCATGTTGGATGTTGGATATGATCAGTTGGATCACTTGTATGTATTTTTGTATATGCATCATGTTGGATGCTTGGACCATGTATCTGTATATGTATCAAGTGGATTCTGAGATCATGTATGTTGATATGTATCAGGTGGATACATTGTGTGGATCATGTATCTGTGTATGTATCATGTGGATACATTGTATGATCAGGTAGATCATGTATGATAATATGTATCAAGTATATACTTGGTATGCATCAAGTGGATGCATTGTATGATCAGGATGATTGTGGATGACGAGCTTCTCTAGATGACATGCATCAAGATTATGTAGTGATGATGATTAGGATGATAATGTGTACATCAGGATGATGTATGGTGAGTATCAGGATGATACTTTGTGGCCGTGGATCAGGTTGTGTAGATGAGCATGTCTGGGAGAACCTATAGGTCGGAGTTGTGTACCCGTAACAGCTTGGGATGCTCTTTCGAGACATTGCTCTGGGAGGACATGTAATTTGTGCCCTGGGAGATCTTCAAGTCGGAGTTGTGTACCTGTAACATCCTGAGATGCTCTTGCGAGGTTTTGTCCTATGGCATGTAATTTGCTCCTGGGAGATCTGGATAGGATAAAAAAGGCCTCAGATGCTTCAGCCAGGTTTTTCCATGACCACATGTAATTTGCTCTTGGGATATTTGGATAGGATGAAAAAGGACTCAGATGCTTCAGCCAAGTTTTGTGGTGGACCACAAGTAATGTGCTCCTGGGAGATCTAACAGGTAGAGCTGTGTGCTCGTAACAACCTGGGATGCTTCAGCCAGGTTTTGTGGTGAGATCACATGTAATGTGCTCCTGAGAGATCTAACAGGTAGAGTTGTGTGCTCGTAATAGCCTTGGATGCTTCAGCCAAGTTTTGTGATGGGGCACATGTAATGTGCTCCTGGGAGATCCGACAGGCAGAGCTGTGTGCTCATAATAGCCTAGGATGCTGCAGCGAGGTTTTGTGACGCACGTAATAAGTCCCGAGGATTCCACAGTATGGCCAGTGATGATGAAGACCTGTAGGTGGTAGGACTACATCCAGTATTAAAAAGGACTAGCTCTGTAGAACTTCCTATGACGAGTAGATTCAGAGATTGATTGAGATAGCAGCAGCAGTGACGATGACGATGACTCGATGACGATTATCCAGTGACGATGATCCAGAGAAGAAGACTTGTGCTAGAAGAACTGTGTCAAGAAATACCTTCCTATTTAAGAGGGCGTCTTGATGTATATGTAACTTCGAAATGTATTTCACATATATGTATATTGTATACCTATAGAGATGTTATTATTCCTCTATACGGAAGTGTCGCCATTTATATTGTAAGTGTCGTAACTTATACTTGATGGGTTATTAGACCACCTTGTTGGGGTCGGCCCTATATAAGTCATGTGGGTCAAAGGGTTATTAGACCACCCTATTGGGGGTTGGCCATGTGGGTCAAAGGGTTATTAGACCACCCTAGTGGGGGTTAGCCTAGTTATCATTATGTTACGTGGTTAAGTTGAGGCCGACCTAGTTGAGTAAAGGTCAAGTCAAGTTAGTGTATAAATAGAGAGTGTGTCTCTCTCATTTTACACATTCTATTCTCTCACTCACACTTTGGAGAGTGGCACACTTGTGGAGGAGGAGGCTCTGCTGCTAGGAGAAGACTATCTCTTGTATTCTGGTTGTATCATTGCTCTATCTATCTTTGAGGACGTTATTGGGGTTTTTCACCTTTATGGTTTTCCCCGAGTAAACTCTGTGTATCTTGTGTGCTTGCATTATTGTGTCCATGATTGATATGTTGTAGATTTGATGTACATGTTGTTCTCTCAGTTAAGATCCTAGATCAGATTGAAGTAAATTCTGAAAATTTAACAGTCACAACTTCCATTTCCTGATCAATCTATCCACTCGACCTAAGAGTTGTTGGGCCTGCACCACCAATAATGCCTTGAAGCATCATCTTAGCATGTTTACCATATTTATACACATCATTTCTTTGAAGAGACCTTCTAAAAGTTTCAATGTCCTTTCTTCTCACACTAACACATCCTTCTATATACAGTGCCCTTTTAATATTCAAACCAAATCCAAAGTGATATGAATCCATGAATTCGAAACCTGAAAGCACAAGTTCCGCCATTTAGGCTATGTCTTTTACTATAACCAATGTTTGTATCCTCTTCTTCTTGAAGGGGACGAGGGAGTTTACACACTCACAAACACATAACATACATAGACATATAAACACAATAGAAACAATTTCTTCTTCTTTGTATATCTTTAAAAGATAAAAAACACATATATATACAAGTGGTAATATTTTTTTCGCGACCATAATCCTATTGGACTGAACAACATAACAAAATCGATGAATAAATAACCATCTAAACCAAACCTATGAAACACTATCAGTAAGTAGTTAAGGGTTATAATTATTACTAGTAAGGGTTAGGGGGATATAAAATTTAGGGTTAAGGGTTATAATTATTACTAGTAGGAGTTAGGGGGCTAAAAATTTTAGTTTTTAAGGGTTGTAATCAAGAGGGTCTACATCATAGTGGAAGTGGAACATGTATGGAGGATTAGAGATGATATGGTTATGAGATAAATGTCTTTTTTTTCGATTCAAAATGTGTTATAGAACATTATGTAGAAATTATAACACTTGTTCTCTAGTTGTTATATGGGATATATGTTATTGTGGTTAAGGGTTATAAATTTTAAGGGTTATTTTTTAGGATATAAGGGCAAGGGTTGACAACGGCTAAGGTTTATAGGGGTTAGGAATGATATCATTACTCATTACAGTTATACTGGATATGGGTTATAGATTTTAGGGTTGGGTGTTTGATGATAGAGTTTAGGGTTTATGAGAATCAGAGGTTATAAGGATTAGGGGTTATAGGGGTTGGGTGTTTGATGATAGAGTTTAAGGTTGATGAGGATTAGTGGTTATAATGGTTAGGGGTTATAGGGGTTAGGGTTTATTTGGGTTTTTATTTAATGGATATAATAGTTAAGGATTAATATTTTTATTGGTTAAGGGTCATAGTAGTTAATGATTACAAGGGATAATGGTTATATTGGTAATATATCGTAAGGTTTGGTGGTTATAATGGATAAATTATGTACAGTAATAATAAGGATTGCTAAGAGTTAGTGATTATGAGTTACATGAATTAAGGGTTCTGGTGGTTATGCCCTATAATATTCACCAATTTATAGTTTCAGTGTGTTAGGAATTCTAACTATTGTGTGTTATTAGGGTTAAATATTGATAAGGGATTGGAATTATGAGGATACAAGTTATAAGTGTCAAGCGTTTGGATTTATTGGCTGATAAGGGTTAATGATTGTACCTTTTTTGGTTCAATGGATAGTAAGGGCTTATGGATAAGGCTTCTCAAGTATTAGAGCTTATACAAGTTAAGGGTTATGGATTTGGGATTAAGGGTTATAATAATTAGGTGTAATTCATGTTATCATTTTGGGATTATACTGGTTAGGGGTATGGATAATATAGATTATACGTTAGGGACTCTATGGGTTAGGTGTTTTAGGTGCTTGGGATTAATGGATAGTAGTGGCTAGAATTTATACATGATATAAAGGATTAGGTGTTTCAGGTGAGGAGTTAAGGTTGATATGCCTTAGTTATTAGAAGGGTTAAGAGTTGTGGGTTATATAAGTTATAAGGTTTAGGGGTTAATTTTTATTTGACTAGACACTTTAGAGGTTAGGATTATAAGGGTTAAAGGATATTTAATTGTTAGGGAATGGGGGTATATCATTATGTGTTAGTATTTAGGATTTTTAGGGGCTATATTAGTTTAGGATTATAGTGGGCCAAGATTTATAATGGCTAGTTGTACTAGGGACTAGGGATTGCAATGGCTAGGGACTAATGGTCAAGGGTTTGGGGATTGAGATATAAGGGTCATGGATTTGTGGTTATAAGGGTGAATATTTTTATGTGGGCATGTGCAAGCTAATGAGGGTCACTTTTGGCGTGTTAGATGCAATAGAAAACTGAAAAATAAGGCATCCCTAAACTTGGTTTTTCTGAGATACTTACGCAAGATATCTTACATTGAGTAAAAAAGATGAAACTTAGGAAATTGAGTCAAGTTTCCGAATATATAAGTTTTAAGTATTGAAAATTTACATAAATATGTCAAATTTCATTTTTTCTAACAGTCACTTTTTTTTTGGCAAATAATAAGGTATATGTTTTTGTGGGTGCAGCCTTTCAGTGCCTAAATGACAATTTTGAGCTACAAAAACTGGTATACATGTATAGAACCTGTAGTACTAGTGCAACACTATTTTTTCAAAATTAAATGTTTAATTTTTAATTTTTTTTAATTATGTAAGTGATCAAACCTCGAGAATAGTACATCAAATGTGGGTGCAGCCTTTCAAGTTCTTAATGCAGTTATTTCGACTTGTATTTTTTATAGCATGTAGAGGTCGATGTCTACTAGTGCAGTATGCAATTTTTTTTCTAAATGGTTTTGAAATGAAAACGTTACGGACTAAACACCAACATTATGTTTTTTGACTTATGGAGTGATGACACAAGAAAATTAGGAAACAAAGAGAAAATCTCAATATTTTTATTTTTAAATTACATATTTGGAATCTGGATAAAAAAATCTATCTATGCCTAAAATTACGTCAATAATGGTCATGCATGTCATGCTGTAGAGAGCAGTGAAAAACAGGCATATTGAGAAAAATGGTGCAAATATCTAATTAGTTATGGTTTAGTAAATTCCATAGCACAGGTTTGGTAAGTCCGAACCAACCACATAGAACTGTGGCTGACACGCAGTCATGGGAGGAGTAGGTGATTAGGTGCTCTGGAACACACACTCGTTCTATTTAAATTCAAATATTTTGATTGGCGCACGTTTTTGTATATACAAAATGCGCACGTGTTTTGTATATACATAACACGGATTTGTTTTGTATATACATAACGTGCGTGCATTATTAACTTCACAAATTTATGTTTTTAAGTGTTGAATAGATTTATATACCCACCACTCCCTAACCCCTCCTCTCCCTCTCCCTAATCCCCACCACTCTTAAACCCCCCTCCCTATATCTCTCTCATAATCTTGTCACTGCTAACCCTTGCTCACTCTCTTCCCTCCTACACCTAACCCTTGCTCACTCTCTCCCCTCCTTCACCTAACCCCCCCTCTCTATATATATTATGCACTCCTCCACCAACCCCTATACACCACCCCTCTCTCTCTTCTAACCCCCTAACACCCTCTTCCCTCTCTATCTATCTATAACCCCTTAACCCACCCCACCCCACCCACACCTAACCACCTCCCCTCTCTTATTGTCTCTCCTACTCCCCCTACCCGTACCCCCCTTCTCTCTATCCCCTCCTCCTTCTAACCCTTACAAACCCCCTCTCTCTCTCTCTCTTCCCTACTTCTACACCTCTCTCTCTCTCTAAACCTCCTCTCCATCTTCCTAACCTTTCCCCCATCCCTACCCATCCTACTCTTTCTATATCTCTCCTAATCCCTCCATCCCTAAACCACCTCCTCTCTATCTCTCTCCCCTCCTCTCCCTAGCCCTTACTAACCCCCTCTCTGGCTGTGAATATTTAATTAATACTATTATTTATAAATTAATTAAATATTCACAACACTCTCTCAGTCTCTCTCTCTCTTCCCTCCACCTGCACATACCTCTAACCACAACTCCCATCTCTCTTTCTCATTCCCTACAACTAACATGCTATCCTCTCTCTCTCTCTCTCTCTCTCTCTCTCTCTCTCTCTCCCCCCCTAACCATTACTAACCCCCTCTCTCAATATCTCTCTCTCTCTCTCCCCCTCGCTAACCCCCCTACTAGCCCCTTACCCCTAACTAATGCCCCCTCTCTCACTCTCTCTTCCATGCTTCTAAACCTCTCTCTCATTCTCTCTCTAAACGCCCTCTCCCTCTCCATAACCTCTCCCCCATACCTAACCATCCTAATCTTTCTATCTCTCTCCTACTCCCCCTAGTTCTAAACCCCCTCCTCTCTATCTCTCTCCACTCCTCTCCCTATCCATTACTAACCTGGTCTCTCTCAGTCTCTCCCTCTTCCCTACACCACCACCTACCTCCAACCACACCTCCCATCTCTCTTTCTCACTCCCTACAACTAACACCCTCTCCTCTCTCTCTCTCTCTCTCTCTCTCTCTCTCTCTCAGCCCCCTTTCCCTCTCCCTAACCTATCGCATATCCCTAACCATCCTACTCTTTCTATATCTCCCCTAGTCCCCCTAGCCCTAAAACCCCTATCTATATCTCTCCCCTCCTCTCCCTAGCCCTTACTAACATGGGCTCTCTCAGTCTCTCTCTCTTCCCTACACCTTCACCTACCTCTAACCACACCTCCCATCTCTCTTTCTCACTCCCTACAACTAACACCCTCTCATCTCTCTCTCTCTCTCTCTCTCTCTCTCTTGTCCCCCCCAACCATTAATAACCCCCTCTCTCAATCTCTTTCTCTCCCCTTCACTAACCCCCCTCCTAACACCTTACCCCTAACTAACCCCCCCTCTCTCACTCTCTCTTCCCTGCTTCTACACCTCTCTCTCTCTCTAAACCCTCTCTCCCTCTCCCTAACCTATCCCCCATCCCTAACCATCCTACTTTTTCTATCTCTCTGCTACTCCTCCTAGCCCAAAACCCCCTCCTATCTATCTCTCTGCTACTCCCCCTAGCCCAAAAACCCCTCCTATCTATCTCTCTCCCCTCCTCTCCCTAGACCTTGCTAATCCGAGCTCTCTCAGTCTCTCTCTCTTCCCTACACCTCGACCTACCTCTAACAACACCTCCCATCTCTCTTTCTCACTCCCTAAAACTAACAACCTCTCCTCTCTCTCTCTCACTCCCTCCCTCCTCTCCCCCCCTAACCATTACTAAACCCCTCTCTCACTTTCTCTCTCTCCCCCTCGCTAAACCCACTCCTAGCCCCTTACCCTTAACTAAAACCCCCTCTCTCACTCTCTCTTCCCTGCTTCTACACCTCTCTCTCTCTCACTCTAGACCCCCTCTCCCTCTTCCTAACCTCTACCCCATACGTAACCATCCTACCATTTCTATCTCTGTCCTACTCCCCCCATCCCTAAACCGTCTCCTCTCTATCTCTCTCCCCTATTCTCCCTAGCCGTTACTAACCTGGGATCTCTCAGTATTTCTCTCTTCCTTACACATCCACCTACCTCTAACCACACCTCCCATATCTATTTCTCACTCCCTACAACTAACACCCTCTCCTCTCTCTCTCTCTATCCCTCCTCTCCCCCCCTAACCATTATTGATCCCCTCTCTCACTATATCTCTCTCTCCCCCTCGCTAACCCCCCTCCTATACCCTTACCCCTAACTAACCCCCCTCTCTCAGTTTCTCTTCCCTTCTTCTACATATCTCTCTCTCTCTTTCTCTCTCTCTCTCTCTCTCTCTCTAAACTCCCTCTCCCTCTCCCTAACCTCTTCCCCGTTCCTAACCATCCTACTCTTTTTATCTCTTTGTTACACCCACTAGCTTAAAACCCCCTCTTCTCTATCTCTCTCCCCTCCTCTCCCTATCCCTTACTAACCTTTTCTCTCAGTCTCTCTCTCTTCCTACACCTCCACCTACCTCTAACACACCTCCCATCTCTCTTTCTCACTCCCTACAATAAACACCCTTTCCTCTCTCTCTATTTATCTCGCCCCTAACCATTACTAACCCTCTCTCTCTCTCTCTCTCTCTCTCTCTCTCTCTCTCCCTCCTCTACCCCCCTAACCATTACTAACCCCCTCTTTCACTCTCTCTCTCTCCCCCGCTTGCTAAACTCCCTCCTAGCCCCTTACCCTTGACTAACCCCCCCCTCTCTCTCTCTCTCCTACTCCCCCCCCCTCACTCCCTCCTAATACCCCTTCCCCTACCACTAACCACCACCCATATCCAACCCCTAAGCTCCTAACACCAAATCCTTATTTAACCTCCTAACCCATATAAACTATTAAATAAGGTTTTGATGAAAATGCAAATTGTGTAGACTACCATAATGCTAGCACATTTTTGTATGCAAAAATGCTCATACATTTTTTTCCATTAGGCGTTGTTCGTGCACCAAACATATTAAATTCCCAGGATTTTTTTAACATTCAATAAATGCGCAAACATTTTGTGTGTCCATAACGCTAGCGCATTTTGTCTGTGCAAAAATTCAGCAGAATACTCTTCCTATTTCATACCCGAAGTTTTTGTTTTGTCTCCCGATCTCCCCAACAGCACTGCAAAAAAACTTCAAACTCTATGTTCACAATCAGAAATCAAGGAAATTGAGGAATCTTGACACTTTATGTTCACAATCAGCAAGCTTGAAGAGGATTCTACAGTTAGCATTGGGAATTGAGGATTCTACATTCACAATTAGCAAGCTTCAAGTGGATTCTACATTCACAATTTCAAGCTTAAAGAGGATTCTACATTCACAATTTCAAGCAAACTTGAGGAATCTATATAAACACAATTGAAGAAGAATCTACATTCACTATTGAGCAAGCTTGAAGAATCTATATTCACAAATGAAGAACTTTCTATATTCACAAGTGAGGTAGAAGTTACTTTCACATTTGAGCAAGATTGAGGAATCTATATTCACAATCGAGGAAGTATCTATATTCACAATTGAGAAAGAATTTGGATATTTGAATAGTTGAGCACACCTCTAGAATATATTTTCTTAGTATTGCTCATTGTGGTCATGGGGAATTCACGTAATTGAAAAAGGAAATCAGCAAGGAAAGAGAAGCCTCAAGAAACCATGGAAGAAGTTAGAGAAAAGAAAATATTGGACACGTGGAATCGATGGAATTCCATGGAAACTCATCCAATTGTAGCCGTAGATGATCCCACGGTTGCTCCTACCCATCCACGTCAAGAAAAACAGAAAAATTCACTAGAGGGGACCTCAATTTCAACAACATTTGATGAACAGGCACCCCATGGCACTAGTGAAGAAGTAAAACGTAGTTTCTCATCGGGGGATGTTTCAATTCCCACATCAAGTCAACCTCGAAGTATGGTAGTGAATGACTTGTTGGGTTGTGGTTATATAAGCGATGAAGTTAGGGAGGCATTGAATGAAGGATCTACAATGAAAGAAGAAAATGTTATGGAGACCGTCCAAGAGAAAGTCCAATTTCCCACATCCAACTACCAACAAGAGAATGAAATATAAGAGGCTCCTATTGAAACACCAAAGCATCCTGGTGATGTTGCACATGCTTCAGTTCCAACACCCTTACCTCCATTATAAACTACATGCCGAAGAACTCCGAAACGTATACATGTTGATGAAACTCGCATTAGTTCACTTGAAGGTATGTTGTCTAAACGTGCTATTGTTTTTCAAACTCGTCAAATACTTGATAACTTTGTTTATTCTAAATGTGATGGTGACAAGTGCAAATTATTTTTATCATTGTTAAAATCTAGGTCTAATGCTATTGTTAGAAGAACGTTAAGGATAAAGATGACCAAAAAGTTAGAACCAAGTTCTCATATTGTTAAAATTTTAGTAGATGCATTTAGTACAATTGGAAATAAATCTCGCTCAAAGGATCACAATGTGGCTCGCCATGTGGTGTAACAATCAATTGTGAACAAAAACACTAGGGCACTTCGTTTTCTTAAACCTACCTACAAAATTATTAATTTGAGTGTGAATACTGCGTAGTTATTGTTATAGAAGAGAACAACTTGAAACCATTCAAAAATATGTTTGGGCCTTCATTGGCAGGTTGCCACACTCTAATATAAATCTCATTAATGAAGTAAAGGGATTAGTGCAAGCCTTTTGGCATGACATCACTAGACCTTCTTCCAACCAAAAAGATGTATTAAAATTGAGAAGGGTTTCAAAGGACCGTGAACCACACATTAAACATTTTCTTGATATGACACAAACATAATTATATGAGAGATTTAGGAATGAACATAACAAACTTAACTTGGGCCAAAGATCCTTTGAAAAATGCAAACCATGGTATGTTAAAATAAACACAATTCGTAACACATGTTGTTGTCGATACCACATTGAGTATTGTTACTATTATGACACATATACATGTATTTTTCATGTACTGCATAACACTCTTGTGCAGGAATGCTCAGCTACATTACCACCGATGTCATCTAGAGACTTTATTGATAGCATTTTGTGTTGCAGGCCAAACGATTGCACATTTTATCAAAACAACTTGCATAGATGGGACATGCCCAAGGTGTGGTGTATTGGCATTATTGGAAAAATGCATACATGTGACCGATGAGCATGAACTTGGGAGGCAGGAGGTGAACTTGCAGTCATTCAAATATGTCACGTATGATATTGATGGAGGAAATGAAAGAAAAAAAATACAATTGGTCACTTCTCACGTTGGTAATGAGTTATTGAATACTATTTTTTCTTTAGATTGCAATTTCATATGTAACAATCTATTGATATATGTATTTATTGTTGATCTACCAGGTATGGGTTTGCGAATTCATGGAGGAAGTCTTTGAAAAGACACAACAATATGTAAAACATGTACATGTGGCTCATTGGCAAGATGAGCAGTTTAGAACGTGCAGGCATACATTTCCTATTGGGACTATCCTATCAGTGGTTGATTTTGCGGAAAACTACACCCTTATCACAAAATGAGATTTAGAGTCAATACTATCACTCAAACCAGGTCAACATAATGGTCCATATCACCTATAGACATGGGGAAGATAGTACTGAAGACAACATGGTTATATTGAAGGAGTATCACTTCTACATAAGTGATGGCAGGTGTCACGACTTGGCTTTTGTACAACACACCTTTCAAATGTTCTGCAATCAATTGAAGGATAACAATATATAGATGGAACAACATTGGATTTGGTCTGATGGTTGTGTAGGGAAATTAAAAAATTCCTGTGTCTTCCAATGGTTGTGTATGCTCCACGAAAGGAACAAGGTGCCACATATTTGGAACTATTCTGAGACTAGACACGGAAAAGGTGAACATGATGGAGCAAGTGCATGCATCAAGACTGCATTACACAGGAAATAAATGAAGTTCACAAATGTATCACTCATCTGATATGCAAAAACCATCGTTGAATGGTGTGATTTAGTCATGGTAGAGGGAACAATAAGGAAAAAAGATCACTCAACCAGGAAAGCACATGTACATAGATATTTTTGGGAGGTGGTGGATGTATATCGATCACTGTTACTGGAAAATATACCGAAAGTGGACTTAAGGTGTGATCTCCCTAGTTCAATGTGAATCTAGAACAAGTGAGACCAAATATGAAACTACTTTCCTAGATCTAGTTAAATATCGAGTGATTAGATGTATTACCTCTAGCTTGTAGATCTTTCTCTTTGATGTTGTTCCAAGATCCATGATTGTCAGATCTCAGCTGCAAGACCTGTCAAGACATACAAAACAATACAAGCAGTAAAATGCATCTAAACAGTAACAGATCTAAGTAAACGGTTAAGCAAGTAAACTACACAAACATTATTAACACAACAACATTTGGTGGAAAGAGTTTATATTACTATATTAAAGAAGGGAAGTACAAAGAATGAGATGATTACAACCAAAGCTTAACATTGCAATCCTCTTCCAACAAGCCAATTCCAAAGCCTCCAAAGGAAGTATAGGTCTCCCAAGAGATGAGTAAAGATATCCTAAGCTAATTTCACCAGCATGCAAGTACTATATACTTCCTCCCTTTGGAATGGAAATGAGCTTCATATATATATGACTAAGAGGATAGGGTAGGTTGAGATATAGTGGGAGAGGATCAAGGTATCCTCCCAAAGGTCTACGGAACCGAATGTTAACTCCCCTATAGGTTAGGGATAGAGATCCACATCACACACCTTCGAGAAATGGCTCGAAGATCCCCTTGTATCCATTTAACTGACATCATCGCAGGCTGCAGCAGGACAACCTGTGATGTCACATGCTACACTAAGGTGACCTGTGATGACCTCACTAAACCCAATAGAAATAGGTTAGTATCTCCTCCAACTTTGTTTCTTAGTCATAGATACTTTAGGGATGTTTACACTGAGTCTTAAGGCGGTAAGATTTAGGTGTAATAGAACGCCACCCAAAGCATGAAGCTGCTGGAACTTGACAGGTGAAATGCTTTGACAGAAGGAGTGGCAAGGACTTGTCGGAAAGAGGATGCCGTTGCAGTACAACTGACTCCGAGAACACAGTCTCGTACGACTCACAACATGGCTATCGACCAATGCATTGCATATCAATGGCAGTAATGAACGACTGAACACAATAATGGCTACTAGACACAAGCGTAGATCCATGATGAGATGATAACACAACCATGACCAATACAAAAGTTGATCTGTGTAATATGACTCAAAACAATCTCCATCGCAACCTGGGAAAAATATGACTCGTCAGGGTCTTCAAGCCGAACCCGCAATGATACGAATCTATCCATGTGATTACAAATGTCTTGACGTCGAACATGGTAGAAACCACTTGATTATCGATCATTGATGTATACCATTAACAAGTGCGAGGGAAAGCACCATTAATGTCAATGATCCCCAAGGTATCATAGTACATATCATCAAGCACGAATAAATGAGTTGAATTCGAACATAGGATGAAATATTTCAATCAAGATTCAATGATGCAAACTCATGAGGAAAGCGAGGTAACCTGCCATTGAGGCATGTAGGCCCAAGGTACTTGGTTGGTTTCTAGATCCAGTCCTCAGATGATGTGTTGAGGTCAACAAGCATGAATCCGTCGAATCAAGGTCGTGATGAATCCCCCATCAATGACAAGAAACTCGACAAAAGATGTTTGGAGTAGATTGGATGGTACAATAACATGAAAGACTGACTCATAGTAGACCAACATGGTGGAGGGTGTACTGACTGCAAATAATGAGTGGTGAATGTATTATTGAACATGGGCATGGCATGACTTTGCAGTATTGACATGATAAGAATGATGCCAATTCCTAATGCAACTGATAATGGAAGTATTCTTTCGATGACCCAAAGGAGTAGCAAGACTCAGGAAGTAGGAAAACCTCGAGGACAAACGGATGACCCAAGTACTGTATGCGAATGCAAATGAGTGCCATGTTCAAGAATGACTAAGTATTTCCACTGATAAAGGTATAATACAAAAACTTTCCTTTTTCCCCATCATGAATGATGAGTACTTCATGTGTTTTTGACAAACTTGATGAGGGTTACTATATGCTTGGTATAGCTCATCTCATAGATGAGTCCAATCCCAAATATCTTCTGAACCTGGGAAAGGAGGGGTTCGTCCCATGACGGGTCCTTCAATGTTGAATTTTAACAAGTCCATATAAGGTAAAATTGGCATCATTTCATGTTTAGAGAGTATGAAAATAACTAAAGAAGAATCCAAAGGTCCTTTTTCGTAAGGTTAGCCTCTTCGCCCAGAAAAGGGTAAAACAACGCGACAAAGGACTCTTCCAGTTATGATTGGCTAGAGTATTTTATTTTTGTAAGTAGTGCCCCCCAGTACGAAAAAGGGGTAAACTATCACTGGGGAGATGATCATTCAAATACTTTTACAAGTGTGAACGCATCAAGTTCGCTTGGCGATCGTTTTCTATTTAGAGAGCCTGAAAAGAGGTTAAAGAGAGACTCCGGGGGGTTCCTTTTTTGTAGGCGTTTAGCGAGCCTGAAAAAGTGATAAACTATAACTTGGTGACTTATTCTCATCATTTTACGAGCACGAGAAAGAAAAAAGAGTAAGCTCAGTTGTCATTAGTAATTGAATTTAATGAGCGAAATAATGACAAAAAGACGCTTGAAGAAGTTGTTCATACCCGAAAATACTTACGAGATGATCATCACGGCGAAAAATGTCATCAATAAGGCACCTAATTTCTCCTGCAACTCAAAGACTAGGTCCAACAGTAACCAAGCGTTTAAATGCAGTAAATAAACCAAATTATAGCAAAAAACCCACTAAAGCATCAAATTATAAAAGGAATATTCCATTTTTTGTTATAGAATGGGTGAAATAGTGAAAAGAAATTACAATTTTTTTTTACCAAGTTTGGAGAGTGTGGAGATCCATTTGGAGCCAAATTTCAACTGCTGATTCTGGGAGCTACGGTCCACCATTTCACGAGTCGTCAGAAGCAGGTAGGCCTAAACTCATCTTTGCGACTTTTCAGTGGATTGGTTTCATGTTTTTTTCTTAGAATTTGGGGTTTCGAGTTGTTTTAGTTGGGGGAAATGCGTCCACGGGTCAGCACAAGTCATCCTCACAAGAACTGCGACGGCCATGCACCATTGCAAGTCTCAAAAGGACCATTTGCGACGAGGTCACACTGTCTGCAAAGATGGCCTGCGATGGCAGAAACTTCCAACTACAATTGATTGCCCAACCCAAAAGAAAAAGTTTTAATGCATGGGGTGAGTTCTATGTTGCCTATTTTCCCTTCTTGACAGGTTCACAATGGTAAACATGGTCATTGAGTGGAGATAAAGAGAACACGAGTTGGATGATGATCATGGTTTGAAAATGTTGCATTGAGGAACTGTGGACTTCTCAAATACTTTCGAGATCCGGGCAGGAGGACACAAGTTCAGCTACTAACACATATTGTCCGATGTTGGTATCCGACGCAGCAGCACTTCGAGATCGGGGTGCATACATTGAGTATAGATGTCTAGGACATCTACTTCCTGATAGGATTATCCCGGAGGGGAGAATCTATATCTCTTACCAGGTCATGAGGAGGTGACGAGACCATGGATGACATCATTACTCAGTACTGCATTGGAGTCACTGCGACTACTAGTGGGAATATTCCCATTAAGGAGATTCGAGACCGTCCTTTGCGTGTCATGCTCTTCACCCTGGTGAGGGTGGTAGGGAGTCAGTCTTCTCATCTTGCGAGCAATACCTAGTTGATGTATGGAGAGGAGTGCATGGCTCTTCAGGTATTCAACTGGTGCGAGGGACTCCTTACCAACTTCTAGGGTCATCTTACCAAATGTCGACGTGGGGCGCTAAAACAGTTTAGATATGGGTCCATGGTTGTGGCTAGGGTTTTACCCCTAGCTTGTGCAAATGAGCACCTACTAAGGAGAATGGACTCATTAGTAGCAGTTCAGTAAATGGAAATAATTAAGCTAAAACATAAAATTAAATTACTTCTAAAGCATGCATGAAACATAAACAACAAATTTAAAGAATGGCTTTTTGTATTGATATTACCTCCAATGTGGAGGTTGATGAAGCTTCTTGCAATGTCCAAGAGGATGCTCCAAGCTCCAATATGCTCCTTCTCTTTCTCCAATGGTGGGAATGGGCCAAAGGTGGCTCTCAAGGTGAAAGTAGTTCAATGGTGAACTAGGGTTTCGAGAGAGATTTTGGCAGAGTAAGGGTGCTTGTGATTGTGGATATGGAATAAGGGATCTCCATCACCTATTTATAGTTTTTGGTGGTGGAGTGCTGACCCATGGTTTTGGGAAACACATGGTTTTGGGCAGCTGTATAGGGTTTTTTCCTCCTTTTCCTCATTATTTTATATTTTTTATTCCCTTTTTAGGGGATTTTTGCTATTTTTGGAGAAAAAAGGGGTTTTTTTAGCCTTTTTTAGGCTATTTTGAGGGTTTTGTGGCCTTTTGGAGGCATTTTAGGCCTTTTGGAGGCTTTTAAATGGGATTTTTTGGGATTTTAAGGAAAATATGGTAGGAAAATGGACGAATGAGCCATATAATGTGGTAGATGAGGTAGTGAACACTTTTTGGGTGTTAACAGATTGCCCCCTGATGTGCGAGGGCAGGAGCTCATCGTATGGCCGATGGACATCATAAGTCATGAATGGTTTTCCTGGGTGTGGAGAGAAGAGAAGAAACAAACTGAGGCCCGGAACAACGATCCCGAACAACCGCAAGAACTAAAAGTACATAACCTCAATAATGGATGAGGAATCATCTGATCATATGGACGAGGCGGGCATTCCCATGCTCGTATCAGGATATAACATAATAATAACAATGGGGTCCAAAAAATGGGGACCTGACATATACATGACCTCAAACACTGAATGAGGAATAATCTCAATATATGGACGAGGCGGGCATACCCATGCTCATATCAAGATACATAAACATAACTGTGAGGCCCGAAAAAGGGGGACCTGTAAGATACATAGTCACTGTGTACATCATAAGAGTCCAGAGGGGACACAAATCTAAGACATACTGCTGGGCGGACCATGTCTGAGCTGAAAAATTGATACACTGGAATAATCAACAGTGCTACTGAGTGTGGTACCAAAGGGGCTGATGAGCTGCTGGATCAGAGTGACAAGGGGTACACTCACAATGGTACACGGAACTGGAACTGATCTGGGTACTCAAGGAAGCATGTAACTCGATGGCTTCCGAATACAAACGCCAACGCAACCTGGACATCCACGGGAACATTAACTGGATGTGCTAGAGTCGAGGGAAATCCGGGGTCTTCGACTAGAAACTGATGGGATGTAATCCTACGCGATCCTCAACGATGCGATCAAGGTGCTGAAGTCGAGCATGTGAGGAACAACCACTCGGAGAGGCAATGATGATTCCTCTCAGAATGGTCCGTAGGCACTTACCACAGATGGTGATAACTCCAAGGCGTAGGGACCTCTGGGCCTATCCTCTGGAATAGAGGGGTTGTCGTTGACAGAGGGAGACCTGCAACTATCAAGGCAATGATGTTTCCTTGACAGGAGCGCGAGGTGAAGAACCGAAATGTAATAGTACTGATGGCAGGACTGACAAACTGTGGGGGGATAACTGGGCAAGTAGAGTGGGTGGACTCAAACTTCCTTTGTTCAGAGTATGATAATGGGAATGATCTGGCAGCATATGAAACTGACTACGGGGAAAGGGATCATAGCTGTAGTGGATCGGGGAGGGTGACTGGTCTGAGGGAGACTCTAGCTGATATAAAATGGCAGGAGACTGCAGAATACTCTGAACAAAGGCGACCTGATTGGGGGTGCTGCCGAGATGATCGATTATAGTGCCAGGAGGCACAGGAGGTTACTTCTTCATGGGTCAAGGAACTAGGAGAAGTTTGTGTAAAATGATACTGTCGTGTGGATTTTGCGAGCCCAGGACAGTTCATGCTCGTGGTGGCTTTCAATTTTAAGGAGTCTGAAAGCGATAAGAAGACTCTGAAATGATGGAATGGTACTGTCGTGTGGATTTTACGAGCCCAGGACAGTTCATGCTCGTGGTCGCTTTCAATTTTAGAGAGTCTGAAAGCAAGTAAGAAGACTCCAGGGGGTTGCTTTTTCGTAGATTTAGTCTCCAAGGCCCAAAGAAGCATAAAAGGATGCAATGAAGAACTCTTCTAGCTGGTGTGACTAGAGTATTCCTTTTTCGTAATTAGTCTACCAGGTCCGGAAAAGGGCTAAACTTATACCAGATAGATGCCCTTTCAGGTACTTTAACGAGCATGAAAGGAAGCAAGATTGCTCGACGATCTTTTCATTCTTTTAGGAGTCAGAAAAGAGCTTAACAGAAACTCCCTAAGTGCCTTTTTCGTAGAGGAGTTGTCCGGCCCGAAAAAGGGATAAAATTATACCGAACAAAAGGAATGGCCAGGCAAGGAGGAAGTGTTCAATCAAGGAGCAGTAATGATGACCAAGAACGAGGGTAGGTGGGAACACTGGTGGGCCTCCTTGTGGGGTAGATGAAATGGTGGCAAAATAACGAAACATTTGCAGTGTGACAGGAGTGAATGGCTCATGTACAAAAGTGGAACAATCCGATAGCGGCCGAGGTGGCACGCAAACCGAGGCAGCAAGGCGTCAGGACACAATGTTGAAATTGCACCAAGTGAGAGCGAGAAATGATCTCAAGCATCATCACGAGCTCGAAAAAATGAATCCGGTGATATAAAGGGTGTCAAAAATGGGTAACGGCCGATGTGGCACGCACACCGAGGTGACGAGGGCGTTTTGGAAAAATACCCAAAAAATCGGGGGGTGAGAGCGAGAAATGATCTCAAGCATCGTCACCAGCTCGGAAAAATGAATCCGATGATATAAAACATGTGAAAAATGGAGAACGACCGATGTGGCACGCAAACCAAGGTGACTAGGGGTGTTTTGGAAAAAAGACCCAAAAAATCTGGGGGGTGAGAGCGAGAAATGATCTCAAGCATCATCACCAACTCAGAAAAATGAATTCGATGATATAAAATATATCAAAAATGGGCTACGACCGATGTGGCACGCAAATCGAGGCGACCAGTGGCGTCTGTAAAAATGGGTAAAAAATGACAGGGTAAAAATAATGCAACAAGGTGACCATACATATTCCGTCACAGCATCATACTCCGCCTGGTTATTGGTAGAAGCGCCTATACATATTCCGTCAAGGTGAATCATCTCGTTGGAAGGGGAGTACAAGACCCATGCTGCAGAAGCCAGGTTGGGAGACCAGCGGCTTGCTCCATCAGCGAAGCCAGTGTAACAAGGTGGAAGATGGTCCATCTGTAATCATGCAGAAATGATGAATGTAAGATGATGGTAAAAAAGTGAAAAACAAAAGGAGAGCAAATTGTACAATGCGGACCAATGAGGTCGCCAGTTATTCTAGGGATAGAGACTCTTGAGGATACAACCCAGCATGGGGGTTGCGCAAAGGAAGGCCTTCAGAGTCGGTTTCAGTACGAACAGAAAGTTCCTCTGGCCATGTGTCCATGTGATTTTTGAGAATAGCGGGGTCGAACCCAGGCATTCTGGTGGAGGGCCAAGCAAAGACATCACGAAACTCTTGGAAGAGTTGTTTATAGTCCTCAATCTCTTGCTCGCTACAGGAGGCTCCTAAAGTGATGAGTTCAGGGGTACATCCTGGGAACTTTAAGGGAGGAAGAGGACGCTGTTTCTGATGGACGGGGGGTACATCAGGCCATGTGTCAATGTGGTGGTCTATAATGGCAGGGTCAAGACCAGGCATTTCGGTATAGGACCAGGCAAAGACATCACGGAATTCTCTGAAAAGGTTTATGTAGTCCGCAATCTCTTGTTTACTGCAGAATGCTCCTAAAGTAATGAGTTCAGGGGCACGTCCTGGGGCAGCGATATCAACTTGGATGACAGGTGAGATGTTGGCCATGTTACCTTCCTCGAAGGCATCAGGAGCAAGAATAGGGTCCTTGAACCAGTCGACCTTGGTGGGGAGGAAGTCTTTGGATTCAACCGCGTATTGGGTAGCGGTGCTAGAGGAGGATTCGTCTGGGATGAAGTAGGAACGATGATGCATATCATCCCAGGGATAATCCGTGGCGGTAAGGGCCTCAAGAATCTCCTCATCAGTACGGAAAGTTTGCGTTGTCAAATCGGTTGGCGAGGGGGGTATTGGTTGAAGAGATCATATAGATGATATTAACTTCTTCAGAAGGGGGAGAAACCGGGGGGTAGATCTCTTCAATGGTGGGTGGTGCCGTCTCAAGATCCAGATTGTTCATCTCATAGAGAGCCGCTCTGTAATCCGGGAGATCGGGACAATGATGTGAATAATGCCCGTAAATACCGCATATGGCGCAGGAGTGGTTGGTACGTAGGGACTTATCTTTAAGCTTGGGAGTGGGGTTTAGTTCGACAGTTGGGATGTTGGGGTCATCGTCGAGCATCTGCATATGCTTCTGTAATGCTGGTAACAGTGGGCATTGGTGGGTCGCATGGCCTAACTCGTCGCACAATGAGCATTTGGGAGGAGCACGAAATACTGGGGGGTTCTTGATTGTCTTGGGAGGTGGTACAGCAGTGTAAGGTTGTGGGCCTCTGCCCCCAGTGGGTTTGGGAGGAGGAGGGGGAGTCGTGGAGGACGAAGGGGTAGAGACACCGGGAGGTGGCTGAGAGGTAGTAGCCATGGGTTGCACCGGTTGGAGGACGACATCTGGTGTCGGTGGGAAAACGGGAGGCGAAAGATACCATACAGGTAATCCCAAGGTTAACCCAGGGAGGCTAAGGGTAGCCATGACCGGGGTGCTTACTACTCCTGATGGAGGGACTAGGAAGGGGATCATATGGATAGGTGTAACACCAATGTGGCTAGGTACCAATGGTGGTTTTGGCAACAAGGGTGGTTGATTATTAGGTGGTAGGTTATCATGGGATAAGGTACATAAGTCAGACACTTCGGGCGTAGATGATGGGGGAGGAATGGATTGAAAGGTGGAGGTCATCGGTGCGTCTGAGTAGACCCCAGGCCCCGTAGAGGAAACAAACGAGGTGGTGGCACGAGAAACAGGTTGTTCAACCACGGGGAGAACATTTTCAGGTGCCGCGGGAGCATTGGGATCATAGTAGGTGAGTTGGTCAACCTTAACCACGCGTCTCTCGTGGGGGAACATCATGGTGCGAAAGACGGAAGAGGAAACCGCCCGCATGGCATACATGTAGCTGCGGCCAAGTAAAAGGTTATAATCCAATTGGGCATTGATTACCTCAATGTCAATGAGTACATTTTTGCCACCTAACTGGACGGGGACATTGGCTAGGAGGCCTTGGGGCTATGCCGAACGACCGTCGTAGGTGCGTAATGCAGTGGTGGACTGCTGGAGAGGAGGGGATCCCAACTTCTGCCATACGAATGTAGACATAACGCATGTGGAGGCACCCTCATCGATGATGCACCGATGGATGACAAGATTCCTAACGGAGACAGTAACTTGGAATGCTAAGCTGGAAGGTAGGCGTGGTTCAGACTGGTCTAAATCAAATGCCATCAAATTCGAATCATTTGGGTCAATCCCCCCAATGGCGGAAAGTAAAGTCTTGCGCTGGGAAGGGCAGTTCTTCAAGACTTCTAACGCAGACATGGCTGCGGGAGATTGGGCTAGGTCGTCTACAATGCTGTAGTTTGACGCAGCGCGCGCATTGGGGTTATTGTTGATACGGAGAAGTGGGAAACGAGGGGCTTTGGAAGCGCCATCTAGTGGAGGCAGAGGTATACGTAACACCTAATCAGTGGGATGGGCATTAGTGGGTTTATCCGTGGGAAGGGCGTCAGAGGTGGAGCCATATTGGTTCCGACGGGTCTGGAGGCTGACGTCAGCAGATGACATCATCAGCAAGTGGTGGGTACCTGAGTCAAACATGGGTTGATCACGAGCAGCGTAAGTGATCTGTTGTTGTTGTTGGGGCGCATTGGCTTGAGGGGGAGCCAACGGCTGAGTGTTCACTACGCCTTGGGTCGGTAAGGGGTTTTGCAGCACCAAAGGGGGTTGTTGAGGTTGGGGGGGGTTGGGCAGTGCTTGGGGAGCCGCATGCCCTTGGCGATGGGCCTCATCAACCCAGAGTTGCCGAGCTCGCTCTAAGTGTGGGAAAGCATGTGTGTAATGGACATAGACCCCACAAATAGAACAAGGATGGTTTGTTCGCAAATTGGGGTTTTTAGCCTGCTTGGGCGGGCGATCAGGGTTTTGATTAGCGGGGGCTGCATTGTTGTTGGGGGGGGGATTCACCGGTTGACCAGCTTGGTCTGCGGGTTGGTTGTTCCCCCGATTACGGCCCTTGCCGCGGTTCTGTTGGCCCTGGTTGCGTTGGTTATTCTGGTTTTGCTGCGGGTTTTGTTGGGCATAAACTTGCCCTTGGGAAGCAGGTGGATTCTAAGGTTGCGCAGGTGCGGGAGCAGGCTGCGGTGGATGGTATGCAGGTTGAGGCTGAGCAGGTGCAGCAACTTGAGGGGGTTGCTGATATGGCTGCGGAGCCGGTTGTGGGTTTGCCGCAGGGGCTGCCTGTGGTGGATAATAAGCGGGTTGAGCTTGTGAAGGCGCAGGAGATGGGGCAGCCTGCTGATGGTAGTAAGGCTGAGGTGCGACTGGGGGGGCATAAGCGGGAGTCGCATAACCGAAGCACTGAGGTGGACATGAGGGTCCATGGGAATGGTGGTGTGTCATGGGAGCATATGAGTTGGTTGCTCCAGACTGTGAGGTAGCCCGTGACAGGTCGGGGCCAGGGGTAGGTCGTGCTATAGAAAATGGTTGGGGATGGGAAGAAACACGACCAATGATACCGTCTACAGTGTGGGATGCCCCCGACGCATCATGCTGGGAGGACTCACCACGAGGGGCGTCAGGTATAATGGTATAAAGGTAGCCCGACTGGGCGTAAATGAGATCGAACTGTTGTGCCTTAAGGATGGCCTCTTCTTCAGACTGGGGTCTTTCTGATGCTACATCCTTAGCAATAACAGGGAGAAGGGATTTGAGGAACCAATCTAGGAAGATACGGTCGTCTAGTTTGATCTTGCATAAGCTACGGCGTCGACGCCACTCATGGATGTGGTCCGTGATATGGGTGGCCATGTTTTGTCTGCAGGATAGGAGGATTTCAACGCCCGCGTCATAGCGGACAGGCAGCTGGAAGAACTGCAGGAAGGTCGAGGCAAGGGAAGCGAAGGTGGCGTGGGTCCCATGAGGTTGTTCGATATACCACTTGGTTGCAGAGCCAGTGAAGGTGCGTTGTAAGAGACGGAGGCGAACAGAGTCATCCACTATGGAGTTAGAGGAACACCATAGGTTGAAAGACATGATATGGTTTTGTGGGTCCTCACCAGTCTTGCCCTCGAACTTAGGGATGTCAGAGGGGAGTTTGGTAGGCATATGAGGCCACGTAGGGTCGTGTCGAATAGGATCGTTGGTCAATCTGGCCAGGTCAGGTAGGTTGAGGATAGCCATGAATGGCAAACTGGAAGGAGGATGTGACACAGTAGTGGGTTGGACCAAGTTGGGGCCAGTGCCCCCAAGTGGAGGGACAAGATTTGGGGTGGTGCCCCCCAGTGGGGGACTTGAGGTAGTGGAGGATGGTCTAGCACCACCATGGGTAGTGTGAGCCACTGATGTAGTGGGGATAGGTATTCCTGCTGTGGGAATAGGTACCGTGAGGGGAACGGTAGATGAGGGTCCCATGGAGGGCATACCCAAAATAGGTGTAGTAACTGGTGTAGTGGTGGATGTGCCACCAATGGTCCCTATCACAAACGGAGTGGAAGTCGTTCCAACCATGGGGCTAGTAGGGGCAGTGTAAATAGGGTTCTCAGACTCTTCGTCAAAATCGGAGGTAAAGTAAGGGGCGTCACTATCTGGTGACGGAGTCCTACGTCGCTGACGAGTGGAGTCAAGTGACAAGGCTCTAGATCTGTGATGAGTGGTATCAACGGATGATGATCGGAATCTATGACGGGTGGTGTCAAGAGAACCGTGCTGTGGGGGCTCACCCCTGAGGCGCCTAGAATGTCTCGGGGACTCAATGGTGAAAGATGGTGTCAAATCTATGTGGGTTGAGGTGAGTATAAAAACAGCTCAAAAACCCTAATGCAACCGAGTGTGCAGAAGGAGAGCTAAAAAACAAGGCACTCAGGCCAACAACCAACTCAAAACACCCACTGCAACAGCTGTGCTACAATAGGTGGAGTATCAACAAAGATGGTCAGAATACCAACAAGCAGCAGGTTTCCTAAAAAGAAAAAATGGTGGACTCACTAGACCAAAGGGAGGTAAAGGAGCATGCAAACACCTAACTAAAAGTATTCTGACTCAACTAAACATATCCTCTGCAAGGTGATGAAATCCAAGTCAGACAATATGAGTAGGAAAGCCAAGTGGCTATGATATCCCCCTACCGGGAGGGATACCGGGTAGTCAATCCTAGAAGAATGGCAACTAAGATACCCCGTTCATGACACGTCCAGAAAGGTGAATCTGCCGTTTAGTTCGTTGACCGCAATACCCCTATACAGGGATATCCCGCGAACCACGAAAGGTAGCCCTTCGGTTACTGAATGGAGTGCGGTATTCCACTCAGGCCTCCGGAACCAGTCTCCCGACTTCAACCCTCCTAAGGGAGAGGCCCTCTGATAAACTGGTCGTGACCGTGCCAAAAAGTACTAGGGGATTTTGGTTCCCTATTTGGACAACAACTATGTCTCAAGTGAAAGTAATCGAGGGGTGTTATTGGAAGCCTATCCCCCCGATCCTACCTAACTACAATGATTCTTTTGTGTTCCCCAAGTGGGGTTAGAATGTTGGTTCAGTTAGGTACTTTTTAAGGCTCACTTGATTTATGTGACAGAGTGTGTGCTCGTGAGGTTATGAACCCAAACTAGAAGTGCCACAAGGGGGGCAACTTCTAACTATCAATAATGCTGGAATTGAAACTTTAACTTGCAAAATTTTCTGAATTAAAAATACTGAAATTTTAAAAAGATTCTGTAAAGGGAACAGAAATTATGTTGCAGAAAGGCTGTAAGGAAGTGAGCTGCAGATAGGACAGGGGGCTATTCAGATGCAGAAAATATTGCAGCAAAAGGGGCTGGGCTCAAAACAGGAAAAATGAAGAAATCAGACCGTGGGTCTGTGGCGAAACAGAACAGGCAGACCGCGGGTTTGAGGGCAACAGTGGCGGTCAGGTCGCGGCTTTCGGGCCAACAGACGCAGTCAGGTCGCGGCAAAAGGGATAACAGACGCAGTCGGGACGCCCGAAAGAGGCAAAGAGCCGCAGTCGGGACGTGGGAAAATGGCCAACAGGCGCAGTCAGATCGCAGCAAACAGGCGGATTAGCCGCGGCCGGATCGCAGGTAACAGACTTGAATCTGCCGGCAGGGCGTTGGAAACCGTCTGAGAACCGCGGTCGGGTCGCAGGTAAAGGCCTGAAAGACGCGGTCGGGACGCGACTGCAGAGGGAAAAAGCGCGGTGTGCGGCGGGCGAAAGGGACAGCCGAAAAGAAAAAATTATAAACGAAACCAGAAATTCAAAATCTAGGGGAGTCACCAAAACTGTGGCTAGGGTTTTACCCCTAGCTTGTGCAAATGAGCACCTACTAAGGAGAATGGACTCATTAGTAGCAGTTCAGTAAATGGAAATAATTAAGCTAAAACATAAAATTAAATTACTTCTAAAGCATGCATGAAACATAAACAACAAATTTAAAGAATGGCTTTTTGTATTGATATTACCTCCAATGTGGAGGTTGATGAAGCTTCTTGCAATGTCCAAGAGGATGCTCCAAGCTCCAATATGCTCCTTCTCTTTCTCCAATGGTGGGAATGGGCCAAAGGTGGCTCTCAAGGTGAAAGTAGTTCAATGGTGAACTAGGGTTTCGAGAGAGATTTTGGCAGAGTAAGGGTGCTTGTGATTGTGGATATGGAATAAGGGATCTCCATCACCTATTTATAGTTTTTTGGTGGTGGAGTGCTGACCCATGGTTTTGGGAAACACATGGTTTTGGGCAGCTGTATAGGGTTTTTTCCTCCTTTTCCTCATTATTTTATATTTTTTATTCCCTTTTTAGGGGATTTTTTCTATTTTTGGAGAAAAAAGGGGTTTTTTTAGCCTTTTTTAGGCTATTTTGAGGGTTTTGTGGCCTTTTGGAGGCATTTTAGGCCTTTTGGAGGCTTTTAAATGGGATTTTTTCGGATTTTAAGGGAAATATGGTAGGAAAATGGACAAATGAGCCATATAATGTGGTAGATGAGGTAGTGAACACTTTTTGGGTGTTAACAATGGTGATATATTTTCTACTGGAGTGGGTACGTCATCTGCATCCGCAGGTGGACTTGGATGACCGAGATGCCAGGGATCCACATATGATTTGATGGGAAGAGGTGATGGCTCACCATGGTGGTGGGTTTCCCATCATAGGTTATGGCACGGAGTTCTTCACTTGGATGTAGGGACAACTCCTCATGATTGAGGATTACCCTTACAGCGGGACAGACTTCAGACGTGATCCCGACCTGGTGCTTTCTGAGGGAGCACAATGGGGTGACATCGGTAAGAACAACAACTTTATGTGTTTTTTGTTTTGATATGTTTTATGATTTTTTTGGAGTAGTGCTGATAACTCAATGTTGTGTGCAGATGTGGGTTCGTCGCTACGAGTTGGAGTCTCCCTCATTGCGAGGAGAGGAGAGGTGTCGTTCATGGGTGACGAGGTGCGAGATGCCACCAAGAAGGTGGAGGAGGTTTATGAGAACCTCCATAGGTTGACCCTGGATATCCAAGAGCCGGGTGTTCGTGATCTACCTTGGGGCTACTAGAAGTACATTGTTAGGGTGTCTGACTGTTTTGGCACGCTGCTGGCTAAAGTGGCGAGGGTCGCGGCTTGTTTTCATGGGCAGCAACCAAGAGCTTCAGGATCTAGGGCTAGGCAACCTGAGCCTTAAGCTCATGTCCTACTTATGTATGTACTTAAATCTTATGAGCTTCAGATTTTTGTTAGGAACCCATGTCTTTACCTTGTTAGTATGTTATTGTTGGACGCATATGCTTTGTAAGTCATCCCGTAGTAATTGTTGATCAATATTTTTTGTTATTGTTGTTGGTGCATATGCTTTGTAAGTCACCTGTAGTATTGTTGATCCATAGTTTGTAGCGGCCAATGGTTTTGACCCATAGTATTGGCGCCTAGACTTAGTATATAAGTGTGTGTTGAGACCTATGAAGGACCGTGAAGTTATTTGTATTGAGCTTGCTCATAGGAGGTTTCCCCCTCGAAGTGGCCTGTGATCAATATAAAAGTGATTATGAGTTCTGTCATTTCTACTATTTCGCATATTCGTATTAATTAATTGTTGCAGGTGCATCACATTTGGTATCAGAGCCAGGTCCTTTTGCAACGATTTGGTCCTGATGCCTTTGATGACTTCACCGGAGCCCTCACTAAACTTCGCCAAATTGGCACTGTGAGAGAGTATCAAACCAAATTTGAGAACCTAACCAACCATCCGAAAGGGTTGTCTGATGACTTTTACCAGAGTTGTTTTATCAGTGGTCTAAAGGATGCCATCCGCTCTGAGGTCAAAATGTTCTGTCCCACCACAATGATGGAAGCCCTAGGGTTGGCTAAGTTGGCAGAAGACAAGATTGCATCCCAACAACGCTCCAATCCCACTTTTGTTCCCTTCCAAAATATGGGTTCTCAGCGACCACCTATACCGCAGGCTCCTCGACCGACTCCTATCAAGCGTTTGTCTGAAACAGAGATGCAAGCATGCAGAGAAAAGGGGCTTTTCTATAATTGTGATGAGAAATTCACTCGAGGACATAGATGTGTTCAACAAAAGCTCTATCTCTTGGATGTGGAGTCTCCGCTTGCCTCTGAAATTGGTGATGAAGATCCAGAAACACTGGATGCTCCGGTCGACATTCAGGAACCACCTATTGACCCTCCCTCTCAGGATGACCAGCCAGAGATATCTCTCCATGCTTTAGCTGGAATCACCACCCCCCAAACAATGCGGGTCAGGGGTTACTTCAAGAAGCTTCCTCTTACAATACTCATTGATTCTGGTAGCACTCATAATTTCATTGACCCTCGGATCGCCAAACAAGCTGATTGTTTTATCCATCCTTGCTCCAACTTTGAAGTCATGGTTGCGAATGGGGGCACCTTACCTTGCAAAGGGAAGTGTCGAAATGTGCGTATCTCTATGGGAGATTATACTTTTCACTCTCACATGTTTTCCTTGCCCTTAGGCAGATGTGATGTGGTTTTGGGTGCTCAATGGCTACACACACTTGGCCCTATCTTATGGGATTTTGCTGAACTTTGGATGCAGTTTTCTCTCAATGGACAAAAACACACATTGACAGGATTACAACCAGGTTCTCTTAGCATCATCAGTTCACATTGTATGGAAAAACTCCTCAAGAAGAATTCACATGGTGTCATCGCTTAGATCCATTCCATTCAGATGCAACCATCAACGGTCTCCACTACTCCTTTGGATCTACAACAAATTCTGGATCAATATACAGGTGTCTTTGCTGAACCAGTGGGATTGCCACCTTCCAGTCTAGAAGACCATCGTATTCAGCTCCTTCCTAGCAACGTTCCTCCAAACATCAGGCCCTATCGCTACCCATTTCACCAAAAATTGGAGATTGAAATGCTCGTTCGGGACTTATTCAAGCAAGGTATTATTCGCCCAAGCACTAGTTCCTTTTCTTCTCCAGTTATTCTTGTCCACAAAAAAGATCGGTCATGGCGCCTCTGCATTGACTTCCGAGCACTTAATCACCTCACCATCAAGGATAAGTTTCCAATTCCTGTTGTTGATGAGCTTCTTGATGAGCTTCATGGGGCTCACTTTTTCTCCAAATTGGATCTTCATTCTGGCTATCATCAAATTCAGTTTCATGAGGATGATATCCCTAAAACAACTTTCCACACACATGATGGCCATTATGAGTTTGTGGTCATGCCCTTTGGCCTCACTTATGCTCCTTCCACATTCCAGGCCTTAATGAATAAAATATTTTGACCCTACTTGCGGAAATTCATTCTGGTATTCTTTGATGATATCCTCATCTACAGTAAAACATGGGATGAACATCTCCATCATCTGGATCTTGTCATCCAACTTTTCTCTGACCATCATCTCCATGCCAAGCAGTCTAAATGTGTTTTTGGACAGAAGGAAGTTGAGTATCTCGGGCACATTATCTCAACACAAGGGGTTCGCGTGGATCCTGCCAAAATCGATGCCATGAACAATTGGCTGCATCCTCAAACACTCAAGAGCCTTCGTGGTTTTTTTTGGTTGACTGGCTACTACCACAAGTTTGCCAAGGATTATGGGAAGATTGCAGCTCCATTAACTGCTCTATTGAAAAAAGATGCTTTTACATGGACACCTGCTGCTCAGTGTGCATTTGACAAACTAAAACAAGCTATGTGTACTACACTTATGCTAGCTATGCCTGATTTTTCCAAGCCCTTCACTATTGAGAGTGATGCTTGCAGAAATGGACTTGGTGATGTTCTCCTTCAAGATGAACACCCCATTGCATTCACCAGCAAAGCCCTTTCAGGTAAGAATTTAGCTGCCTCTACCTATGAGAAGGAAATGATGGCTATTTTGCATGCAGTACAGAAGTGGCACTCATACCTATTAGGGAATCATTTATGCATCAAGACTGATCACCAGAGTCTGAAATATTTCTTGGACCAGCATGTCTCCTCCCTGGCACAACAAAAATGGGTTAGCAAACTCATGGGTTATGAGTATGAGATCACTTACAAGAAGGGTAAAGACAATATTGTGGCAGATGCTCTTTCTCGCACATTTGATGCCCAAGGTTCTCTTTCAGCTATTTCTATCCCTGTTCCAAATTGGTTGCAATCTGTTCAACAGGGTTATGTCAATGACTCTTCCTTATCTCAAATCATCCAACGCTTGACCAACAACCCTTCTTCTGTACCAAATTACTCTTGGGATGGTGCTTCTCTGCAATACAAGGGTCGTCTGATGCTTCCCTAGAGCAGAGATCTTCAACAGGCCGTCTTCTATGAACTCCATGCTTCTCCATCAGCAGGGCACTCTGGGTCCCTCAAAACGTATGAACGAGCACGGCGTAACTTCTTTTGGCAGGGCATGAAAAGGACAATTCAACAGATGGTGGCCGAATGTGATACCTGCCAGTGCAATAAGGGTGAAACAACACTCCTTCCAGGATTGCTTGAACCCTTTCCCGTACCTACACGGATTTGGACAGACATTTCTATGGATTTCATTGAAGAGCTCCCTAAATCTGGTGGGAAGACAGTGATTCTCGTCGTGGTTGATTGCCTCTCCAAATATAGTCATTTTTGTGCTCTCAGCCATCCCTATACAGCCTCCTTCGTCGCTCAAATTTTCCTGGACCAAATTTTTCGTCTTCATGGCATCTCTTCTTCGATTGTCTCGAATCGTGATGCGACTTTCACCAGTCATTTTTGGACAGAACTATTTCACCACACTGGCACCAAACTGAAGATGAGTTCAGGGTATCACCCACAAACAGATGGTCAGACTTAAATTATCAATAAATGCTTGGAAACTTATCTTCGTTGCTTCACCTCGGAACAACAACATCAGTGGGAAAAGTGGCTTCCTCTCGCTGAATGGTGGTACAATACCTCTTACCACACCGCCTCTAAAATGACCCCATATGAAGCAGTCTATGGTCAGGCACCTCCAGCTCTTCTTCCATACACCCCCACCAGTTCACCAGTTTAGGAAGTTGACACGGTCCTTCGAAACCACGATCAGATTCTTCGCATTTTGCGGGACAATCTTCACATGGAAATATATCGCATGAAGCAACAAGCTGATCAGCACCGTTCTGAGTGCACTTTTCAAGTCGACGATATGGTTGTTCTTCATCTCTAGCCGTACAAACAATCCTCCTTGAAACTCAAAGGGAGTCATAAGCTCGCTCCAAAGTTATATGGGCCGTATCGGATTCTTCAGAAGATTGGGTCCGTTGCTTATAAATTGGAACTTCCTCCTTCTTCCCGCATTCATCCAGTCTTTCATGTCTCTTGTCTGAAGAAAGTTATTGGCACCAACATTAGTGGACAAATGATTTTACCCGAACTGGATAATGAAGGATCCATCCTTTTGGAGCCATAGGTCATCCTCAATCGGCACACGCATCAGCTTCGCTCTCGCTCTATCACAGAGGTCTTAATTCAGTGGCACGACATGCAACCAGAGGATGCTACATTGGAACCATTCCTTCAGATTCAACAACAATTTCCACATCTAAAGCTTTGAGGACAAAGATTTTTTTAAGGGTGAGGGGATGTTAGGAACCCATTTCTTTACTTTGTTAGTATGTTGTTGTTGGACGCATATGTTTTGTAAGTCGTCCCGTAGTAATTGTTGATCAATAGTGTGTGTTATTGTTGTTGGCGCATATGCTTTGTAAGTCGCCTGTAGTATTGTTGATCCATAGTTTGTAGCGGCCCATGGTTTTGACCCATAGTATTGGCGCCTAGACTTAGTATATAAGTGTGTGTTGAGACCTATGAAGGACTGTGAAGTTATTTGTATTGAGCTTGCTCATAGGAGGTTGCCCCATCGAAGTGGCCTGTGATCAATATAAAAGTGATTCTGAGTTCTGTCATTTCTGCTATTTCGCATATTCGTATTAATTAATTGTTGCAGGTGCATCACAATTTTGTAGAGACCTACTGAAAGCTAGCATGCTTCAGATTTTGTATCAGCACCATCATTTTGATTTATATATATATAGACATTTTCGGTGGATTTATACATTATGTGTTCTATGGATGATTGATGTGATCTTGTTTACATGTTTGCTTATACAATGGATGATTTACATGTTATGAATTCTTTTATATTTTATGAATATGTTATGTGTGTGCAATGTACCAATCTAGAATGAAGTTGGCCATCGAGTCGGCAACTGTGTTCTTGTCTCGTGGAATGTGCAGGTATTGAATAGATTCAAAGGACCTTTCCAGAAGATGGACTCATCTAAAGAGACGGAGTAGATTATGGTTGCAGATAGTGTAGACCCGGTTAAGATGAGAGACCACTAGTTGAAAATCCAAATAGATAATAACGTGGTCCATACCCAAGGAAAGAGTGTCGGTTAGGGTCCCAATGACTGCCTGATATTCTGCGGCGTTATTGGTCGCGTATTCTAGACAATTTCCTGCTAAGCTGATAAGCTCTTCGGTGGGAGAATAAAGTACCTAAGATGCCGAGGCAATATTATGGGTATGCCAGCTGGAGACGTCCGTGAATCTGTAGCAATTTTCCATCTGCACATGTAGATAGAACATGGTATAAGAAGTGAAAACAAGATCTAGACACACCAAAACAAAAAGCATCACACCACAGAACACACACATGCCATGTACAATATATACAAGATGTCTATGTGTGAAAGACTCAAGCATAGTACTTATTTAGGTAGAGCCCGTTGCAGGGCTCACCCAAAGATATCCCATCGTAGTCCTGTAGTTTGTAGGCTCCTTTTTCCAGAACACGTTTTACTATGTACGGTCCGTGCCACATGGAATCGAACTTACCTGCCCCCAACTTATAGTGCTTTTGGTCGTATGTGAGGACCAAATAACCTTCATTAAAGACGCGGGGTTTGACCAACCTATCGTATTGTGCTTTGATGCACTTCTTATGTGCCTCGTTGGAAAGAGCAGCATCACAGCGGGTCTCATCAAGCTTTGCAAGGTAAAGGAAATGATCTTCCTCGGTAGTGGTGTTCGGAAGAAGTTTGACTGCGATTTTGAGTGATGGAATCTCACACTCTATTGGTAGGACTTCCTCCAATCCGTAAACTAACTTGAACAATGTAAATCTGGTGGCAGTCTTAACGGAGGTCAAATATGCCCGCAGTGTGGAAAAGAGCATGTTGTGCCAGTTGGACTTGTGCATACCCACCATGCGTTGAATCATGGTTTCCAAGACCTTGTTAATGGCCTCTACTTGTCCGTTGGGATGCGGGTAGTAAGGTGTTGAGTTTTCAGGACGAAAACCCAATCTGGTGCTCAACTCGTCGACCATATGGTTCTAAAAATGAGATCCATGGTTGGTGACTATGGCTTGGGGGACTTCGAACCGTGAAATAACATGATTAAACATGAAGAGTGCAATGGTTTTTCCCTCGTTAGTGTATGTAGGCATAGCCTCGGCCCACTTTGTAAATTAATCCATGGATACTATGACATAACCATGCCCCCCGACCGAGGTAGGCTTATAGTGCATGAATTCAATGCCACATTTTGCAAAGGGGCCAATGGCAACAACCGGCTGTAACGGGGCTGGATGGGTGTGCTTTTTCATTTGAAAATGTTGGTATGGGGGACATTTTTCAATGGCCTCAATACAATCTTTAAAGATGGATGTCCAGTAATATCCCGCGCGTAGTATCTTCTCGATCATAGCTATCCCAGAGAGATGACCACCAAAAGCCCTAGAGTGAAAGTCATTTGAGACGTGTTCAACCTCCTCATGTGTCAGATAACATTGAGGAATGGAATCTATACTACAGTGATACAAGGTATCGCTGACGATCAAGTAATACTTGGCATGGTAGCGTATACGGCGACGGTTATCATGAGAGAGTTGGGGGTTGAAACATTGAGTTTGGAGATATAAGGTAATATCCCCATATCACGGGTGAACTGTGTTGATAACGAACAATGATTCATCTTGAAGAGAATCATTGGGCTCATATCCTAATCCAACATGGGGAAGATCGAAGATGAGATCGGCGAACACCAAAGACTTCTTAGACTTAGCTTTCTCGAAGAGGGGGTCGAACTCCTGAAGTATCATGATCCAGCGTGAATATGTTCCCCCAAGTACCTGACATGTTAGGACGTGGTACATGGGGTTTGACTTGGTGTTGATGGTGGTGGTGTGGAGCAGTATGTAGTGACGAAACATTTGGACAAAAATGACTGCTGCGAGACTGAGCTTCTCGACATGCGAATAATGAGTTTTAGAGTCAATAAGACCCTTACTGAGGTAGTAGACCACATGCTCCTGGGAATTGTTGTCGTCCTGTTCCAACACCATGGCGATCGTGGTGGAAAAAGCAGCGAGTTAAAGGATATAATCCTTGTAGTAATTGGGCGGTTGGAGCACAGGGGCATGCGTGCTGGCATATTTCAGACTATCGAAGGAGTGTTGTGCTTGATTGTCCCAAATGAATGGGACATCCTTCTTGAGTAGTCTCATATAACATTGCATCTTTTGTGCAAAATTACAGACAAAATTCCATAGGTAAGTTCCCTTCCCTTGCAAACTTTGAAGTTCCGTGATGTCTATAGGAGGTGGGAGAGCAACGATGGCTTCCACCTTCAGGGGATCAATGTGGATCCCATCTTTCGAGACAATGAAACCGAGGAGGCATCCTAATTCGATGCAAAAAATACACTTGTGAGGGTTCAGATGGATGTTATACCGTCTGCATATGAGGAATACCACCGTCAGATGATCAATGTGGAAGTTGTGCTGCCGCGAATGAGCGGGGAGATCATCGATATAAGGTTCCACAAAGTCCTTCACATCATGAAAAGCATACGACATGGCCCGCTGGAATGTGGCACCAGCATTTTTGAGACCAAAGGGGATCTTGCGATAAGAAAATGTGCCCCAACAGAAGATTGAAGCTTTCTTGTGTTGATCAGCCAGGTGGATCTCAATTTGGTTGAAACCAGAAAATCCATCCATTAACGAGAAGATGACACTTCCAGCACAATTGTCTATGATCTGGTCGATAAAGGGAGTGGGATAGTTATCCTTAGGACAAGCTTTATTCAAATTTTGATAATCAACATAGACATGTATGGTTCCCTGCTTCTTAGCTATAGGGATGACATTTGAGACCCGTTCTATTAATGGAACAGGGTAAATGAAACTGGCCTTCAAGAGATTTTTAGTTTATGCCTTAATCACCGCAGTTTTTCAAGGGTGTACCAGTCGAATATTTTTCCGGATTGGCTTAGCATCAGGATAGATTTGAATCTCATGTGAAACAATAGCTGGGTTTATCCCGGGCATTTCCTCGTAGGTCCAAGCAAACACGTCTCGAAATTGCTTGAATAAGGCCGTGAAAGTAGTAATTTCCTTAGGGGAACCCTTATGGCCTAAACAAATTTGTTCCACTACTCCAGGAGTAAGCGATATGTCTACCCGAATGGTAGGTTCTATGTTTTCCAAATTTCCGTCAGTGTCGGTATGACACGTGAGAATCGAGGACTGGGGAAAAGGGTAGATGTCCAGTGTGAAAATAGTGGTGATTTGGTTCTCTATAGTATCCAATGGGGGAAGGAAAGATGATCAATGATGGAGGTCTTCCCACGGAGGGTCATCCCTACTCATAATCTCCATAATGGAATCACCGGAATGAAAAGTCCAAAGCAGAGGATCAGGTAAGGATGACATCCACTGTAGAGAATGGGATGTAGAGGCCACATCCAAGTGGTCGTTTGGTGCTAACTGGATAGCCTCATAAGTGAGTTTAGCGGGTGAAAGAGGCATGGTATCTCCAATCAGGTGCATAGTGGCTTCATCAGATATGAGCCATGGATCGTTAGGGTTGGGGGAAGATGAAATATCAAAGGAGATCATGTTCACCGTGGCAACATTGTTAGGGGGATCTGAGGTTGGAAAAACACCCATAAGAGATGAGTCTTTTATGAGGCCAACCCCAACGCTCTCATATGGTTTCGAACATTGCCCGAGTAGCAGGACATTATCGTCGGTATGAATAGTGGTGTCCAGTGTACATAAGTCCAGTTGGTCTACAGTGACAATTTGTCCTTGGTGGGGGAATTGCACAATGTGGAAGATAGATGATGCGACTGCGGTCATGGCATAGAACCAATTACGACCAAGTAAAAGATTATAATCTAAAGGGGCAGCAACCACTTCCACATTAATGGTTGCAGTCTTACCCACCAACTCTATTGCCGAGGCCTGTAACAGCCCATGAGGTTGGAAACCATGACCATTGAACACTTTCAAGGTTGTGCGAGAATGGTTTAACTCAGGAGAACCAATAGCTCTCCAACACGAAATCGACATGACCGAGGTAGAGGCTCCTTCGAACAAAATGGTACGATCGACTGTCTTCCCGGAAACGTTTGTAGCAACTTGGAATGCAACTTGGTGGGAAAGCCTTGGTTTAAAGTACTCAAGATGGAACATGATGGTATTAGAAGAATCTGGATCAATCGCGCCAATGGTAGTGACAAGAGTCTTGTGCTGGTTGGGACAGTTCTGCAAGACCTCTAGAATCGACATAGCACAAGGAGATTATGCCAAGTCCTCTACAATATTGTATTTTTGAGCTTCCCGGGCATTGGGATTGAAAAGGGATTTTGGAATAGTGCTCTTGGGAGGATGCAACACTGAATCTATAGAAGGCTTCTCGATGGTGAGAGAAGTGTGTGGTATGATGACGTCGGGAATAGAAGTGGAAGCTTTTTCAGTATTACTTCCAATGGGTTCCTTCTGAGGGACTGAGTTGTACGAACATGAATGTGTGTTCCAGTTAACCATCTCACTATGCATCATGAGAACATGCACGGTGGAGGATGCATCTCCGTGGGAAGGAGAGGTTTGGGTGATCAGTTGTTGATTTTGAGTGGGGAAGGGATCGTTGAGAACTGCAGTAGTAGTGTTTCCTTTGAGAAACTTATACACTTCATCTCGGTGAGGACATTCCATAGAGAAATGGTCACCACCCTACAGTAAACAAGGATACTTCAACTTCCTTTTCTGTTTGGTGTCTTCAGGGGTGGGCTTGGGCTCCTGTTGATTGGAAGATTTCTTAGGTTTTCCCTTGTTTTTCTTCTTACCACTGGACTTCTGAGACCAAGCTGATTGAACATAATTCACCTCTTCGATGGAAGCAGGAGTGGGAGACTTGGTGGTGCTATTTCCATTCTGTGGTGGTGATGGGGAAGAGCCTGGGGGTTTCGACGATCCACCAGTTTGAGCAGAAGGTTGGGAGGTAAGGGAAGCAATGATGCCATTGGCTTGTGGTCCCTAGGGTGTTTCACAGGGTCATACGTAGGGTGGGGTGCATCAGGAACAATTTCAAACAATGTGCTAGATTGAGCATAAACCAAGTCTGATTAATGGGAACGCGCAATAGCCTATTCCTTAGTGACGGCCCCTACCATGGTCATGTCTCGAGCTACGACAGGTAAGAGAGACTTTGTGAACCAGTCAGCCAAGAGTTGGTCTAGAATATGAGCCTTAATGAGACATTGTCTCCTCCGCCACTCATGGATATGATCTAATATATGAGTGGCAGTATTTTGACGGAGTGAGGTCAGTAAGTCAGCACTAGTCTCATAGCAAATGGAAAACTAGAAATGAGTAAAAAAAGACATAGCAAGAGAGTGGAAATATGGAAAAGAGTTGGGTGTTAGTTCAATATACCACTTGGCAGCTGGCATGGTGAGATTACATTGGAATAACCTAAGATGGATCGATTCGTCCATCAAGGAGTTGGATGAACACCATAAGTGGTATGTCCTCACATGATTTTTTGGATCCTCACTAGGTTTTCCATCAAATTTGGGAATATTTGATGGTAGTTTCACTAGAATCGGTCGCCAATTATAGCCATGGAAGATGGGGTCATTAGTCAGACGAGACAGGCAAGGTAGGTCCAACGTTTCCAGAAAGGGTAGTTGTTGATTCGACTGTGGGTACTGATAGTACTGATATGGCATGTATGGACCAGTGGGACCTTGCATCGATTGGTTGTAGGGTGTTCCCAAAGGAAACTAGCTGTAAGGGGTTGGGATGCCTGGACCATATATAGGTCCGCCACAATAATAAGTTGGTCCATTACCATAAGGTGGGGGTCTTCCACCACCGCCAAGAGGGGTTGGGCCGCCTCCAAATGGTGGGGGTCTGCCGCCGCCAACAGGGTAGGATGGGCCTCCATCGCCTCTGCCGGGAGGAGGTGGTGCTCCACCACCACCTCCACTGGGATAATATGGACCTCCACTGCCTCCACCGGGATGAGCTGGTTCTCCACCATCACCTCCACTGGGATAGGATGGACCTATACCACCTCTTTCGGGAGGAGGTGGTGCTCCACCACCTCTGTCGGAAGGGTGTGGGCCTCCTCCTCCACCTCCACCATAATAGGGTGGTTCTCCACCACCACCACTAGGATGGGATGGAAATACACCATGGGGAGGGTAGGGGGGGTGGCCCTCTGCCGCCAGGAGGGGGTGGGTCATGGTTTCCAAAATGATATGGTCCTCTGCCAGAAGGAAGAGGTCCAGCTCTTCTAGAATTGGGTGCGAGCTCGCCGCCTCTGACAGGAGGTGGGGGTGGACCAAACGGGGCTGGTGGTACTTGGGGGATTGTAGGTGGGGGTTCATGGTTGAAAACATTTTGATGCCCCCCTAGAGTGTATGTATTTCTAGGATAAGGTATCCCGTAGAGTGCATTTTTGGGATTGAATTATCCCGACACAGGGTTAAGATAACCTGGATACGCTTGACTCCATGGTGGTTGGTTTTACTGGAATGGTCCCCCAACATGGGATTATCCCGTGGTGGAAGGTCCAGCAGGTAGGGAATTTCCAACGGAAGGACCGATGGGAATTCCTCCTCCTGTATAATGGTGAGGAGACAGGGGTTTCCCCCTAGCAACAACTTGCTGACCACTAATCAAATGTTGACCCAACACGGGTTGTTGATTATCTACTACAGGATTAACATTACTCGTAAGGAAGGTAGGGGGTAAAGAGTATCCTCCCCGTTATTTTTGAGGTGGAGGAGGAGTGGGTAATGTTCTCGTAGTAGTAAGAGGGGTGTTGGACTGTTGTCCTTCAACGGGTTGAGTCGTTTGAGGTATAGAACTAGTCTCCTGTCCAAGGGATGTACTTGCAGGAAGTGAGGGTTGACCAGGTTCATAAGTGGGCACATTATGGGTGGATGGTTCTGGTGAGTCATAGGATAAAGTGTGAATTGGGATCTGTCGATACGTGGGTATCTCCGTGACTTCAGGTCTTCATGAAAAACTTTGTCTTCGAAGTTGATCGCCCTTGGAATGTAATTGATCCAAGCGAGCATGAAGGGGTCCAAAAATATCTTCAAGAGTGGGCCAAGGGGATGGGGATGTGGTGGAAAAATGAGCCACTTGTTTACCTAGAGATGTTTCCCAAAAGGGTACAGTTGGACCAAACGCAGCTGATATAGGGTCGTCCTAGGGAGGATTTAACCATTCCAATGATCCAGGCTCTCCTGGTAAAACGGGAGGTAAGTCTTGTGAAGTGGAAGTTTCTGCCTCTTCACCCCGTGAGGGGTTGGAGGTGGGTGAATCTGGAGGGAACATGTGTGCCCCAACATTCAAAGTAGGGTTTTCTACTTTAGGTGATACAACCGTGACGTGTGGGTCCATTATTACCTTCAAAATTACCTCCTTATTAAGGGGATATTCGGGTGGTAAGTTCAAAATCCTACGGGACCTTCTCCAAGGAAAGTCATCCAAAGTGACTGAAACAGAGTTTCTCCTAAGATTATTCTAAACAAAAGAAAATCAGTCCATAAAAATATACACAAACTAAAGCCACAAGCACACTTATGTGATAGGTGTGGATACAAAAGTATGGAACCTCATAGGATTGTCAAGGTTTCGCAACTCGCTATATACTGCAGGGTCCAACAGTAAAATGAGAAAAGGAGGATTGGGACCGTACCTTTTCCTGAATACCCGACTACCTAGATAGCACGTGCGTAGTAATCTCCCTGACTGTTGTTCTCGGTGTATTGCTCTGCCAAGATGGCCAAATGAATAGCTTAGTTGGTTTTAGGAATTCTAAGAGTGTATCCCGATATACGCAAGGTATGTGGGAGCTCAAATCTGTGTTGGTGTTGTCTAATGCACAACCATATGGCACGATACCTTCCTATATACTACCGAGTATGCGAAACACATTTCGATATATTCCAAGTACGTGAAGTGCCTTTCGATATACCCTAAGGTACGTGAAAGAGCCTTCGATATACTGGTTGGTACATGAAAGAGATTTGATATACCAGTTGGTATGTGGAAAACTACAATACCCCCGAGATGCAGTGGAGGAAAATAACGACAGCTTCCATGTTTTAAGACGTCGGAACACGTCTCTAACTTAACACACAAGTTACTAAAAATTTTACCCTAGTTCTACCATTAATTTTGTCTGGACGGTTAGGTGAATGCATGAAGTGAGTACATAAACATAAGCATAATGCAATCCCTAACTACATGAAAAGATGCATGTACTTTCCTTTCGATAAAAACTATGTATGTGAGGGAGAAATATTTTCAAGTGGTTTTACCAAAACAAACAAAGCTTCAACAAATCCCAAATCTATCAAATTTGACAATGAAAGTACTCTTTTCGTTTTTCCAAGCAAAACATGAAATCAACAAGCATCAAAACCAAATCTAAGCATTTTCTTTTGTCTTTTCGAATCAAAATGCAACTAAGTGATGAAAAGGGAGAATTTCTATCTAGAGCACTCTAATGTTTCAAAATTCACTATGATGGCCTAAAAGCATAAAAAACCAAAAATGCATATAATTCTTTCAAGCACAGAATCACTTTTGCAAAAACTCAATCTCACTTGAATTTTTCAAGAAAATGAATGGCTCATAATTCTCGAAAAGCACAAATGATTAACTTTCCTTTCAAACTTTCTAAAAGACTTATGAATGATTTCCAATGCATGAACCAACTTCTACAACAATTTTCAAATGCACTTGAAAATGGAAAAATAAGCAGTTTTTAATTTTTTAATGATATGCCAAGACTACAACTTGATAGCAATGATGTTTTTAAACGTGAATAACTGAAAAGAAATATTATCTTCAGCACTCTAAACACTCAGAAATTCTCAAGAAAAATGACAAGCACTCATATGAATTGAAAACACTCAAGGCACTCAACGAAGAACCAGATGCAAGCAAAGTTAAATAACATGTGCAAAAAGAGGTCTGGGATCAGATCCAATACAAAGATTAGATTAGGTGAGGAGAGGAGGGAATGCAAGGTCAAGTGGATGAAGGTGGGGGAGACTAAAGTTTCCACCACTACTGAAACTCAAACTTGTCCAAAATGGAGCCCAAAACCACTCTAAATCAAACCAAACAAAACCAAACACTTAGCAATGTAACATCAAAAAGGGTCTCTGACTGGAAGACACATTGCAGAGGAGGTATGTAAGACAAGCCAAACCCAAAGGTTGGAGAGGAGAGAACCCAATCACAAGGCTAGACTTCTTGTCCCAGTCTCTGGTCAAGCTCAAAGCGCCCGTCGCAGGTGGAAAACAGGTGAACTGCTCCGATGGTGTAGGATGTCAAACTGTGCAGTGCGACAACATCGTAGGTTGCAAGGCAGTAGACTGCGCCCGATAGGGGAATTTCACTCTGGATATATTACCCAGGTGCGACGGGCGATATCCCTATGCAAAGATGAAAAGATATCCAAATATGATCAACCAAAAGGCTTAATAATCAAACATATAGACTCAAAGGAAGTCAACAGACTCTTCAAGGAAAATATCTGGTGGTGAAAGAGGCTAAGGAGGCAAAAGAAATGCCTCACAAAGAAATCAGAGAAAATGACTTTCAAACTAAAAATGACTTTCAAACTAAAAACTTAAAACAATGCATTGTTTTCTTCCCTAGTATGGTTGCCAAACTTGTTACCGGACAATCTACCAAAAGCAGACTTAAGGAGCGATCTCCCTAGTTCAACGTGAATCTAGAACAACTGAGACAGAATATGAAACTGCTTTCCTAGATCTAGTCAAAGATTGAGTGATTAGATGTCTTACCTCTAGCTTGTAGATCTTTCTCCTTGATGTTGTTCCAAGATCCACGGTCCTCAGATCTTAGCCGCAAGACCTTTCAAGACATACAAAACAATACAAGCAGTAAAATGCATCAAAATAGTAACAGATCGAAGTAAATGGTTAAGCAAGTAAACTACACAAACATTATTAACACAACAACATTTGGTGGAAAGAGTTTATATTACTGTATTAAAGAAGGGAAGTACAAAGAATGAGATGATTACAACCAAAGCTTAACATTGCAATCCTCTTCCAACAAGCCAATGCCAAAGCCTCCACAGGAAGTGTAGGTCTCCCAAGAGATGAATAGAGATCTCCTAAGCTAATTTCACCAGCATGTAAGTACTATAGACTTCCTCCCTTTGGAATGGGAATGAGCTTCATATATATAGGACTAAGAGGATAGGGTAGGTTGAGATATAGTGGGAGAGGGTCAAGGGATCCTCCCAAAGGGCTATGGAACTGAATTCTAGCTCCCCTATAGGTTAGGGATAGAGATCCATGTCACACACCTTCAAGAAATGGCTCAAAGATCCCCTTTTATCCATTTAACTGATATCGTCATAGGCTGCAGTAGGACAACCTGCGACGTCGCATGCTGCACTAAGGTGACCTGTGACAACCTCACTAAACCCAATAGAAATAGGTTAGTCTCTCCTCTAGCTTGGTTTCTTAGTCATAGATACTTCAGGGATGTTTACACCGAGCCTTAAGGTGGTAATATTCAAGTGTAACAATCACAGTTATATTAGTGCAAGACAATCCAAGGAACTCGTGCATTCCATTCGGTTAGAACCTTGGAAAATGCTATACTTGAAATTTGGACAAGGAAACTCTCATGTTTTTGTTCTCCATGCAATATTTGTGAATGGGACAAATTTGAATCCATGGATTGGGTTGATAGCTGGGACCATGTGTCACTCCCCATTGGTTGATGGATAGCTACATAATTATCCCAGTTGGAGGAGGACCAATCAAGTATTTCACCAAACTATGACCACATATAATATCTCGTACAACCAAGTTTGATTAATATTTTGATATTTTTGATATTTTTGACAACTAGTTGTGTCTAATTAGTTGTGTATATTTGTGATATTTTTGACAACTAGTTGTGTCTAATTAGTTGACTAAAACGTTGGAACTATATTTTTTCGAAGGCACATATACGCAGTGGTTTCCCTAAGATGCAATGTATGGCACACCGACTATTGGCTGGCACATTGCTTAGAGGTGAAGAAAACCCTAAATTTCCCATTACAGGACTTTGAGGCCAATGATTTTTCGATGGGGTCGATGGTTATAAAAGGAGAATATTTGAACTAGGTTTCCCACTCAGCAAATAGAAAAGGGAATACATATGAAGATTATAGACCAGGTGAGATTGTATACCATTATACAAACTTAGTTATTGGCACAAACCTCCAGCTGCAAATAATGCCAAGGAAGAACTAATCAAAGGCACAATACTTACTCCCTTACTCTGAGAACGAGAGGTTAAAGGAAACCCTTGGTATTTGAGGTGATCCTGATGGTCTAGTTGAATGACCATAGGTACGTAATCTTGTATGTGCTTTGCATGTTTTATTGTGTACTATGTTATAGGTATGTGGTGTACATGTATGCTATGATTTTGTTTGGTTGTCTAATTGAGTATTGACATTAATATTTTGACTATTGCAGCCAGACATTGATAGCTTGATAGATTGATAAACTGCATAGACTTGGTACAAATTGATAAATTGCACAAGTTTCGTCATGGATTTGGTTTCTTTGTTTTTTTCTCCCATCTAAGTAAACCATAATATTTGCATCCTCATGCCCATTTTCATGCTCACTAGCACCATCACCATCTCCATGCTCATTATCACTATCCCCATGGTCATTGTCTCTATCACCATGCCACCATGAACATCACCATTGTTCTCTTCCTACCCATGTTGTCACCATCACCATCCCATTTTTCACCATAATATTCTCATCCATCATCCACACAAATATAACCGTTAGATACCTACTTTACAAACCTAGAAACCTAGAAGGAAGGCTTAATACTTGATTCTCTTGTTTCCCTCCCCCAGGTAGAGTTAAGGACTTGAGACTTATCCAAGACACCCAAGACTTGATCATGGTGTCCATATTCAACTTGAATTCCAAATACTCCTATGAGAGGGATTCTGTCATGGTGTTTGAGCTTAAGAATTTTAAGTTTGGAATTAAATCCATTGTCCCCCCAAGCATGTTTATTACTCAACGCATATTTATAGTGCACAAAACCTACTAATGGAACTTGTATCCCACTTAGATGTTAAATACCCCCTACAAAGTCCTCATTTTCTAGTTCAAGGAATTTTCCAATGCCCTTAAGCTTTAGAAAATTTAATATGATCATAAATCACTTGTTTCATCACTTGATGATGGCTAAGGCACCACAATGCATTCATTGTCCTATGTGGAGGTCTAATGACACATTCATGAAGGTTGAGCCTAAGAAGTTATATTTAGGGCCTAAGGTTGTTGGTTCCCTCCCCTAAGCATGGTCAAGGACCTAAGTCTATTGTTTCCCTTCCATGATCATGGCCAAGGCATGAGTACCCATACGTGGAGTAAAAAACATCTTAGTGGAACCCATATCCAACTAGGGTTTTTCCCATTAAGCAACAAAGAAGATTTTGCATTAAAAGGTCAAATTCGTAAAATTTTTACATAAGAGTTTATGGAAAATGCGCTCATGTTGGTCTCTCCCAAAAAGAATTTCCAAAAATTACAACATTCAATTTTGTTGCTTGGTTTGGTTATTATTCTCAAGGATGAATTTTCCATCTCTCCTTGAGACACTTGACCTAAATGAAATTGGAGGCAGGAAATTAAAATTGTGCATTGAAAGGACATGTCATTAGTTGAAATACATGTATTCCAGTAGGGCCATCCTCCCCATTCAATCATAGAGGTCGAACACATTTAACCTGGAGTTTAAACAGGCCTAGAAATCCTAGCCAGACATTGATAGTTTGATAGATTCATAAATTGCGTAGACTTGGTACAACTTGATAAATTGCACAAGTTTCGTCATGGATTTGATTTCTTCGTTTTATTATCCCATCTAAGTAAACCATAATATTCACATCCTCATTCCCATTTTCATGCTCACTATCACCATCACCATATCCATGCTCATTATCACTATCCCCATGCTCATTATTATTTTGTTGGATTTTCTCTTGTATAGACATATGTAGGTGTCCCTAAATGCCTTTGGGGTGTGAGTTTAAATGGGCCATAGAATGGTAGTATTTGCTCGGATTGAAAAAACATAACATCTGTTGTATTCAGGACATCGGGATAGTGCTAGGGGTGCCCCTCTAATCCAATCCCATAGCCCAAGTGTCAACTTTTAGGTCCATTTTGGAAACTAGGGTTTTTCTTAGTAAGGGAGTGTGCAATTTTTGCACATGGAGTTCAAATTTGAAAAATAATCGACCAGGTACTTATGGCTAGCATTCCCAGCTAGAACCTTCCTAGACACACTTGCAGGACTTCTTGGAACCCAGTTTTGTTGCACGATTGGAATTCTATATCCCCGATAGGTATCCAACAGGTGTCCCTAAAGGACTTTGGGATGCGAGCTCGAACAAGACATAGAATGACGACCATGGCTCAGATCTACAAATCATATACTTTATTTGATTTAGGACATCGGGATAGTGCTAAGGGTTCCCCTCTCCTCCAATACCATGGCCCAGGTGTCATCTTTTAGGTTCATTTTGGAAACTAGGGTTTTGCTTAGTAAGGGAGTGTGCAATTTTTGCACATGGGGGTCAAATTTGAAAAATAATCGGCCGAGGACTTATGGCTAGCGATCGCAGCTGGAACCTTCCTAGAAAAACTTGCAGGACTTCCTGGAACCCGATTTTGTTGCACAATTGGAATTTTATGCCCCCGATAGGTATCCAAAAGGTGTCCTTGAAGGCCTTTGGGATGCAAGCTGGAACAAGCCATATAATGAAGACCATGGCTTGGATCGACAAACTATTGACTCTGTTGGATTAAGGACATCAGGATAGTGCTATGGGTGCCCCTCTCCTCCGGTCCCATGGCACATGTGTCAAATTTTAGGTCCATTTTGTAAACTAGCGTTTTGCTTAGTAAGCGAGTGTGCAATTTTTGCACATGGGGGTCAAATTTGAAAAATTATCGACCGGGGACTTATGGATAGAATTCCTAGCTGGAATATTCATAGAAACACTTGCAGGACTTCCCGAAACCCATTTTTGTTGCACGGTTGGAATTCTATGCCCCCGATAGGTATCCAGCAGGTGTCCCTGAAGGCCTTTTGGATGTGAGCTTGAACGAGACATAGAATGAAAATCATGGTTCGGATAAAAAAGCCTTGAATCCATTGGATTCAGGACATTGGGATAGTGTTAGGGGTGCCCCTCTCCTCTGATCCCATGGCCCAGGTGTCATCTTTTAGGTCCATTTTGGAAACTAGGGTTTTGCTCAGTAAGGGAGTGTGCAATTTTTGCACATGGGGTTCAACTTTGCAAAATCATCATCCGGGGACTTATGGCTAACGTTCCCAGCTAGAACCTTCCTATACAAACTTGCAGGACTTCCCGAAACTCAGTTTTGTTGAACAGTTGGAATTCTATGCCGCTGGTAGGTATCCAACATGTGTCCCTGAAGGCCTTTGGGATGCGATGAGGAACGAGCCATAGAATGACAACCGTGGCTCCTATAGACAAACCATCAACTCTGTTGGATTTAGGACATCAGGATAGTGTTAAGGGTTACCCTCTCCTTCGGTCCCATGGCCCAAGTGTCATATTTTAGGTCCATTTTGGAAACTAGGGTTTTTCTCAGTAAGGGAGTGTGCAATTTTTGCACATGGGGGTCAAATTTGAAAAATCATCCTCCGAGGACTTATGGATAGCATTATTAGCTGGAACCTTCCTAGACACACTTGCAGGACTTCCTATAACCTAGTTTTGTTCCATGGTTGGAATTCTATGCCCTTGATAGGTATCCAACAGGTGTCCCTGAAGGCCTTTGGGATGTGAAATGGAGCGAGACATAGAATGACGAACATGTATCAGATCAAAAATCCATCGAATCTGTTGGATTCAGGACATCAATATAGTGCTAGGGGTGCCCCTCTCCTCCAGTCCCATGGCCCAAGTGTTATCTTTTAGGTCCATTTTGGAAACTAGGGTTTTGCTTAGTAAGCGAGTGTGCAATTTTTGCACATGGGGGTCAACTTTGCAAAATCATCGACCATAGAATTATGGATAGAGTTCCCATTTGGAACCTTCCTTGACACACTTGAAGGACTTCCCAGAACCCGGTTTGTTGCACGGTTAGAATTCTATGCCCCAAGTAGTTATCCAACTGGTGTCCCTGGAGGCCTTTGGGATGCGAGCTGGAAAGAGCAATAGAATGACGACCGTGGATTGGATTGAAAAACTGTTGACCCTATTGGATTCCATACATTGGTATAGTTCTAGGGGTTCCCCTCTCCTCCAGACCCATGGCCCAGGTGTCAACTTTTAGGTCCATTTTGGAAACTAGGGTTTTGCTCAGTAAGGGAGTGTGCAATTTTTTCACATGGGGGTCAACTTTGAAAAATAATCACCCGGGGATTTATGGATAGGGTTCCCAGCTGGAAAATTCCTAGAGACACTTGCAGAACTTCCTGAAACCCAGTTTGCTTTCACGGTTGGAATTCTATGCCCCAGGTAGGTGCCCAGCAGGTGTCGCTAAAGGCCTTTGGGATGCGAGCTAGAATGAGCCATAGAATGACGACCATGGTTCGGATTGACAAACCATTGATTCCATTAGATTTAGGACATTGGTATATTTCTAGGTGTTCCCCTCTCCTTCGGTCCCATGGCCCAGTTGTCATTTTTTGGGTCCATTTTGGAAAATAGGGTTTTGCTCAGTAAAGGAGTGTGCAATATTTGCACATGGGGGTCAAATTTTCAAAATCATCAACTGAGGAATTATGGATAGTGTTCCTAGATGGAACCTTCCTAGACACACTTGCAGGACTTCCCGAAACACAGTTTTTTTGGATGGTTGGAATTCTATGACTTTGGTAGGTATCCAACAGGTGTCCCTGAAGGCCTTTGGGATGCAAGCTGGAATGCGCCATAGAATGATGATCGTGGCTCAGATAAAAAAACTGTAGACTCCATTGGATTCAAGACATCGGTATATTTCTATGGGTTCCCATCTCCTCCAGTCCCATGGCCGAGGTTCAATCTTTTTGGTCCATTTTGGAAACTAGGGTTTTTCTCAGTAAGGGAGTGTGCAGTTTTGCACATGGGGGTCAACTTTGAAATTTTTTTATTTTGATTCTAGATCTAGACATTGAAAGAGTGGAAATCAAAACTACCACACTGCACCCTTGGTAGATTTCTATGTCCTTAGTGTGGCACGCCATTTAATAACTCTTTAGTGTTCCACTATATTTGAATTTTGAGTAATTAATGTCATTTTTAAGAATTCAAAGTTCCAAATAAAAAATGGAGGTGATGTTTCATCGATAGTATCCCTCTGATACTTGCTAGATTTGTTAGATAAAAGTCACCATGAACCTATGCAATCAAGTTATGGGGGAATACTTTCCAAATCACAATGAACAACCATTACATCATCGTTTGTATCAATCAAGTACACTCAATTTTAAATACATTTTCATGTGAGGATAATCCATCCTTTTTACAAACATAGGACCATGAACATCTTATTTTCCTTCATAAAAACAACATTATCAAGGAAGATCATTAAAATAGTTAGGAATTTCATTTTCCATGGATTTTGTATGATTACTTTTGCATTATGACAAGTGGAAAATGGACATATGAAAGAGGTAAAGCACAAACTATTAGTTTTTCAACATTTAATTCAATATGATCTAGGATGTTATCTGAGAGAATAGCAAGCACTACATAATCAATCACAAGAGATAATAGACACAAAGCATTTCATCGTGGAAACCATTAAGTAGAAAACCCCGCAAATTCCTCAAAGATAGAATGAGCAATAGTACAAAGCCCCAAAACAAAGAGATAGTCTTCCGCAGCTCCTCCTCCTCCACTTGTGCGCACTACTCAATTGTATGAATGAGTGAGTGAGTGAATGATGAAATGAGACAGTGACACTCTCTATTTATACTTTACTTCACTTCCTTTTACCCTAATTGGGTCGACCTCTCCTAGGAGGGTCTAATAACCCATCACAACATGACTTAGGGTCGACCCCACTAGGGGAGTCTAATAACCCTATCAAATACAATAATGACCTTCCCGATCAGAGGAATGAAACCTCTCTGTTGGAAATATAATTTCATATGAATACATTATAAAATATACAAGTGAAATACATTCTGAAGTTACAAATACATCAACACTCCCTCTTAACTAGGATGGTATTCTCTTGACATAGTTCATCGACACAAGTCTTCATCACTGGAGGATCATCATCGTCCCTGTTCTTGTTATCTCAATCATCAATCTCCAATCTACTCGTCATGGGAAGTTCTACAAATCCAACCCTTTTTCATGTTGGATGTAGGTCTAACCTCCATGTACATCTTCATCATCTCTGGGAGCAAGCCATCAAGTATGTACATCTCAGGACTAATTACACTACCTCTGCAAAACCTGCAAGATTTCCCAGGACTAATTATATGCCACTTCAAAACCTGAAGGAGCATCCCGGGACTGATTATATGCCTCTACAAAACCTGTGTACCATACAATCACCTCATCATCTTCAGATCATCTCATCATCCACGGAGCACAGCCCAGATGCACACAACACAACACTTACATCTATGCCATGGGAGGACACACCTCAACCATGCGAGAATGGCACAACACTTATATCACAGCCATGGGAAGACACACCTCAACCATGCTCGAATGGCTTAGCACTTATATCACAGCCATGGGAAGACACACCTAAACCATGCTCGAATGGCTCGGTACTTATATCAACGACCATGGGAAGACACACCTCAACCATGTCGAAATGGCCCGACACTTATATCAGCAACCATGAGAAGGCACACCTCAGCCATGTCGGAATGGCCATAGCCCTTATATTTGCACCATGGGAGGACACACCTACCACCATGTGAGAATGGCTCATGTGCATCTGTGTCTTTCAGACTCATCACTTCCCCTTGGAAGAAACCTCGATCTGAAGTACACCAAGCTTCTCTTTGGGTACTCAAACTTCACTCTGGCCAACGGCTTGGTCAATACAACGAATATCTGCTCGTCCGTCATAACATACTGGAGCTTCACTTCTCCTCTCTACACCATATCCATGATATAGTGATACTTGATATCAATGTGCTTCGACTTGTCATGGAACACTGGGTTCTCAGACAACTTCACACAACTCTGGTTGTCGCAATGTATACAAGTCGCGTCCGACTGGAGATCAAACAAATCAGACAGTAGCTTCCTTAGCCATACTGCCTCACAACTAGCCGAACAAGCTGCAACATACTCTGCTTTGGTTGTACCTAGTGCCATGCAGGACTGCTTCCTACTAAACTAAGAGATCACACCTGATCCCATACTGAAGCAGCACCCCAAAGTTCTATTCCTATCAATGACACTGCCTGCCCAATCCAAATCAACATAACCCTCCAGGTTAATCTTCTGATCCGCATCATACTTGATCCCATAATTAACTGTACCCTTCAAATACCTCAGAATATGCTTTGCAGCAATCAAGTGAACATCTCTCGGATCCGTCAGGAACTGGCTCAATGTGTTCACAACAAAGCAAATATATGGTCTCATATTCATTAGGTACATCAAGGACCCAATCATCTAATGATACATCATGGCATCAACCAAATCTGATGAAGCATCACTCAATAGCTTCAGGTTCGATGCCATAAGTGTGGCCATGGCCTTGCATTCCATCATCCTGAACCGCTTCAGGATCTCTACTGCATACTTCCCTTGTCCAAGGAACATCCCATCTTCATTCTGCCACACCTCCATGCCTAGAAAATAGTGCATCATACCCAAGTCCTTCATCTCGAACTCAGCAGCAAGCTTCCTCTTCGTATCAATAATCAATTCATCCGCATCTGTCACAAATAGGTCATCTACATACAGTAGGAGTATCTCTGGATTTCCTTCCTCAACCTTGTAGTAAAGGTTGGAATCCGCTTTACTCTTGGTAAATCCCAAACTACTCAGGAATCCATCAATCCTTTTGTACCATGTCTTGGGTGCTTGTTTCAAACCATACAAGCCTTTCTTTAGTTTGCACACATGAGTCTCTGTTAGGAACCCATGTCTTTACTTTGTTAGTATATTGTTGTTGGATGCATATGATTTATAAGATGTCCCATAGTTTCCGTTGATCCATAGTTTGTGTTATTGTTGTTGGGCGCATATGCTTTGTAAGTCGCCCGTAGTATTTGTTGACCCATAGTTTGTAGTGGCCCATGGTTTTGACCCATAGTATTGGTGCCTAGACTTAGTATATAAGTGTGTGTTGAGGCCAATGAAGGCACTGTGAATTTATTTGTATTGAGCTTGCTCAAAGGAGGTTTCCCCCTCGAAGTGGCCCATGATCAATAAAAATATTCTGTGATCCAATATATTGTGCATTTTATCAATTAATTGTTGCAGGTTCCTCACATCTGGTATAAGAGCACCTTCTTGGAATCGTTGGGTAAAATTTATGGCAATTTTTTTTTTCACATTTGTTGCAGGTTTCGGATCTGGGAATAATCCCTATCTGCTTAACTGTGGGAAGTACTTGGGCATAATCCCTAAAACTCATTATGAGGAGTACCACAGGAACCCCAAAGTAGCTATTCCATTGAGAGGACCTACCAGCGAAAAGGGAAACGACCCCTACCTGATTGACTTGTTCCCACCCGTGAGGTAAATCAAGAGCTGTCATTTGTGTCTAAGCGGTAATCAGTTTTACCTGAGTCGTGGAGTGAGGGGTACTGCCCCAATACGCAAGCTGTCAGACAACATTGGTGGCCGAGTGAATCCCCTGATTCGTTAGGAAGTCGAGCATATGGGATCCATATCTATTTTTAGCTAATAAATCACAGATTTCCCCTGTCCAGAACTGTTGTCGATCACTTTCATGTCGTTTCAAATCTATATGTTGTCGATCCCTCTCTCGCCATTTTAGATCTATCATTTGTTGATCCTTTCCGTGTTGTTTCATATCCATCTGTTGTCGAACCCTTCCGTGCCATTGCAAATCCATTTGTTTCCAATCCCTTTTGCGTCGTAGCAAACCCATTCTGGAAAAAAAAAATTGCTTTTTCCCCATTTCTCCCTTGTTTCCCTTGAAACTTCCCTGACACCCCTGTAATCCCATTCTGCATTTTTCATTCCTGAGGACCCTATCCCAAATTCCACTTCCCAAAGTCAGAAATCCCACATTTGTCTATTTTGAGGGTTTGCCATAACTTCTTTATTTTTCACCCAATCGCCTTCAAATTTTGCCACCGTATTCATTCCCTATTTCTGCTTCTTTATCCCTCTCTCACCAATTTTCCCATTCTTTCACCCCACTTATGAAATCCTCATTTTCTACTTCCCTATCCCTTCGAAAGTGTCCAAAACCTAGTCAAAACCCAATTACCCATCCGATTTTTTCCCAAATCCAAATTTCCCATTACTAAATAAGCTTATGTTTGTGTTTTTCTACCCATTCAAAAAAAAAAAACCTCCTGGTTATGGTTGTCACCCGCGCAAGAGCAAAAACCATGGAGGAATCACTTGCAGCCATCCAAGCCAAACTCCAGGATCTGGATGAAAAATTTCTTGGCCTCCATCTTGAGCATTCAGCCATGAACAACAAATGACAGTTCAAGTCTTCATCACAAAATGGGTTCTCTTCTTCCAGCAATTTCCGTGGTTCGAAGCTTGATTTTCCTCGCTTCAATGGTACTGATCCGACTGGCTGGATCTATCGTGCAGGACAATATTTTAGTCTGCATAATACCTTTGATGTCAACAAAGTTCCACTTGCCTCCTTTCATTTGGAATAGGAAGCTCTTCAATAGTACCATTAGTACATCAAGGCTCATGAAGAGCCAAAATGGTCAGATTTTTTCATCTCCTTTTACAACGATTTGGTCCTAGTGCTTTTGATGACTTCACAGGAGCCCTCACTAAACTTCACCAAATTGGCACTGTCAGAGAGCATCATACAGAATTTGAGAAACTAGCCAATCACATAGAAAGATTGTCTGATGAATTCTATAGGAGTTGTTTTATCAGTGGTCTTAAGGATGAAATCCACTCAAAGGTTAAAATGTTCTGTCCCAACACAATGATGGAAGTCCTACAGTTGGATAAGTTTCTAGAAGACAGGATTGCAGCCCAACAACGCTCCAAACCCACTTTTGTTCCCTTTCGAAATATGGGTTCTCAATGACCTCCCATCTCGCCAGCTCCTCGACCAACTCCTATCAAGCATTGGTCTGAAATAGAGATGCAGGCACGCAGAGAAAAAGGGATTTGTTATAATTGTGATGAGAAATTCACTCAGGGACATAGATGTGTTCAGCAAAAGCTCTATCTCTTGGATGTGGATTCTCCGCCTGCCTCTAAAATTGGTGAAGAAGCTCCAGCTACACGAGATGATCAGGTCGACATTTAGGTGCCGCCTATTGACCCCCCATCTCAGGAATACCACCTAGAGATCTCTCTCCATGGTTTAGCCGGAATCACCACCCCCTAGACAATGCGGATCAGGGGTTACTTCAAGAAGCTTCCTCTTATAATACTCATTGATTCTGGTAGCATTCATAACTTCATTGACCCTCGGATCGCCAAACAGGATGATTGTTTTGTCCATCCTTGCTCCAACTTTGAAGTCATGGTTGCCAATGGAGGTGCCTTACCTTGCAAGGAGAAGTGTCACAAGGTACGTATCTCTCTGGAATATTATAATCTGCACTCTGACATGTTTGCCTTGGCCTTAGGAAGATGGGATGTTGTTTTGGGTGTTCAATGGTTACACACACTTGGACCCATCTTATGGGATTTTTCTGAACTTTGGATGGAGTTTTCAGTCAATGGGAAAAAACAAACATTTACAGGATTACAACCAGGTTCTCCACGCATCATCAGTTCACATTGCCTGGAAAAACTCCTTAATAAGAATTCACATGGTGTCATCGCTCAGCTCCATTCCATTCAGATGCACCCATCAACAGTCTCCACTACTCCCTTGGATCTCCAACCAATTTTGGATAGATATGTCGATGCCTTTGATGAACCAATGGGATTGCCGCCTTCACGAAACCTTTCCGGTAAGAATTTTTCTGCCTCTACATTTGCGAAGGAAATGATGGTTATTTTGCATGCAATACAGACGTGGCAGCATACCTATTAGGGAATTCTTGCTGCATCAAGATTGCTCACCAGAGTCTGAAATATTTCCTAGAACAATGGGTCTCCTCACCCGCACAACTCAAATGGATTCACCAATTCCTGGGTTATACCAATGAGATCACTTACATGAAGGGTCAAGACAATTTGGTGGCAGATACTCCTTCTCGCATAATTGATGCCCCAGTTTCTCTTTCAGCTATTTCTCTTCTTGCTCCAAATTGGTTGCAATCTGTTCAACAGGGCTATGTCTTCTCTGAACTACATGCGTATCCATTGTTTAGGCACTTGGGGTTCCTCCAAACATATGAGCGGGCACAACATACCTTCTTTTGGAAGGGAATGAAAAGAACAATTCAATAGATTGTGGTTGCATATGATACCTACCAGCTCCTTCCGGTATTTCTCGAACCCGTACCCATCCTTCCACGGATATGGAAAGATATGTCTCTGGAATTCATTGAAGGGATCCCTGAATCTGGAGGGAAGGATGACATTACCCATAAATGTTTGGAAACTTATATTTGTTGCTTCACCTTTGAACAACAACCTCCGTGGGCGAAGTGGCTCCCTCTCGTTGAATGGTAGTACCCTACCGCATCTAAAATTACTCCTTATGAAGCAATCTATGGTCACGCAATGCCATTTCTCCTTCCATACACCCTCAACAGTGCACCAATTCAAGAAATTGACATGTCGCTTCGAAACTGCGATCATATTCTTTGCATTTTGCAGGACACTCTTCACATGGCCAGAATTCAAATAAAACAACAAGCCAATCAGCACCATTCTGAGCGCACTTTTCAAGTAGTTGATATGGTTTTTCTTTATCTATAGCCTTCCAAGAAATCCTCCATGACACTCAAAGGGCGTCCTCTTATCTCTTGCTCTATCATAGAGTTATTCATTTAGTTGCACGACATGCAACCAGAGGCTACTACATGGGCACCACTCCTTCAGATTTAGCATCAATTTCGACATCTAAAGCTTTGAGGACAAAGCTTTTTATAAGGGAGAGGGGATGTTAGGAACCCATGTATTTACTTTGTTAGTATATTGTTGTTGGATGCATATACCTTGTAAGACGTCTTGTAGTATTTGTTGATCCATAGTTTGTGTTATTGTTGTTGGGTGCATATGCTTTGTAAGTCGCCTGTAGTATTTGTTGACCCATAGTTTGTATTGGCCCATGGTTTTGACCCATAGTATTGGCACCTAGAATTAGTATATAAGTCTGTGTTGCGGCCAATGAAGGCACCGTGAAGTTATTTGTATTGAGCTTGCTCAAAGGAGGTTTCCCCCTCGAAGTGGCCTGTGATCAATAAAAATATTCTGTGATCCAATATATTGTGCATTTTATCAATTAATTGTTGCAGGTTCCTCACAGTCTCCTTGTCTTGTGTCTCAAACCTAAGTGGCTGCTCCACATATACTTCCTCTTCCACTACACCATTCAAGAATGTTGTCTTGACATCCATCTGGTGTATCTTCCATTTCATCACTGCAGCCAGAGAAAGTACTGACCTGATGGAAGTATATCTGGCTACAACTGCAAATGTCTCCTCATAGTATATTCCTTCTTTCTGGGACAATCCAAGAGCCACAAATCTTTCCATGTATTTATCTATGCTACCATCTGCAGCATGTTTGATCTTGTAGATACACTTGGAAGTCACCACAGACTTCCCTTCTGGTCTCGGGACCACATCCCATACATCATTCTTCATGATCGAATGGTACTCCTCGATCATGGAATCCTTCCATTCTTTCTTTTCTGCTGCTTCTTCATAGTTGGCAAGTTCCTTGTCAATGATGTCACATAAAAGGGCTACAGAACTGTTGTATGGCCTTGGTCTCTTTCTTTTTCTATGCATTCCTTTCGTAGTGCCATATCTTTCTGCATATTGAATTACCTCTCGTAGCCATGCTAGTTTCTTCTTGTGAGAATTCTTCTCACAGGGTGGATCTTCTATCTCACAATATTCTTCTGGATTTACTTCATTCATTGTTGTATCTCGATTCCTGGGTACTTTTGGTTCTTCAATATCTTCACCTGGTATCTTCTTGGATCTATGATATGTTGAGTCTTCGTCGAAAGTTACATCTCTACTGATGTTGATCTTCTTGAATCCTAGGAAATATATCCTGTAAGCCTTCGAGCTTTCACTATATCCCACAAATATAACCTTCTTTCTTGAAGTATCTAACTTCATCCTCTTTTCTTTTGGAATGTGTATGTACACAGGGAAACCAAATATTCTGAGATGGCCAACCTTTGGTTTCTTGCCAAAGAAAATTTCTTCTGATGTTTTGTTATCAAGTACTCTATGCGGAGTAAGATTTTGTACATACACAGTTGTCCTAGAAGCTTCTGCCCATAGATGCATAGGAGTATCCTGGTCATGAAGCATTGCCCTTGTTGCTTCCATAATTGTTCTATTGTTCCTTTTTGCAACCCCATTTTGTTGTGGATTATATGGAGTGGTCAACTCCCTCTTAATCCCTGAATCTCTGCATAATTTCTTGAAGTCTTCTGATGCGAACTCTCCACCATTGTCAGACCGAAAGGTCTTGATTCTCTTCTTTGTGTGGTTCTCGATCAAGGCTTTGAATTCCTTGAACTTACTGAATACTTCATCTTTGCCCTTCAATAAATGTATCCATGTCTTCCTAGAAAAGTCATAAATGAAAGAAACATTTATGCATACCCACTCAAAAAACTGGATGACATCAGACTGCATACATCGGAGTGGATGATTTCCAAGATTCCTTTTTTCCTTGCTCTTGCTACTTGGAAATGTCTTCTTTGTGTTCTTTCCTTTTGCACATCCTTTGCAAATGCCTTCATGCTTTTCCTGGATATATGGAAGACCTTCAATAGCCTTTCTTGCAAGAGATAGTGCTCTATAGTGACCTTGTGCAAGCCTTCTATGCCAAAGTTCACTTGGCTCTACTGAATCATGGACCAAGACTTGTTTTGGTTGGCCCTTCAATTTGTATAAACCTCCCTCTTTCTCTCCAATCACAACTACATCATCTACAGTATTTCCCTTTGGCCACATTAGAACTTGGACATCTACAAATGCAACACTCATGACATTTGCATCCAATGAAGATATGGAGAGAAGGTTCTTCTTTAATCCTGGTACATACAAGACATATTTAATCTTCATAGACTTTCTAGAGTCTAGCTTATAAGAGGCTTCACCACTTCCTTTTATAGGATATTGGTAGTCATCCCCAAGTTTCACTTTGTGGGGTGATTCATGTTCAGATAGGCTCATTAAGGATTCCTTGAATCCTAGAATATGCTTGGAAGCCGCACTATCTATAAGCCAATCATTGCTTCCATGAGTAATAGTACATGTGAGGTCAGAAATCAAAACATACTCTTCATCGCTTCAAGAATCTTTAATTTCTTCTTTGGCCCTCTCCCTAAGAGGTTCATTATCCTCTACAGTGTGAGCATGATGTCTTTTCTTGGTGTTCTTCTTCTTGTGGGAGCTTCTTTTGTTCCCGGGACACTGGAATAGTGTCCCCTCTCATCACAAGTATAGCATCGAATGTGGGAGAGATTTTTCATAGATCCTCCAAAGTTCTTCCTTCGGTTTTGGTGGTGGTGTTTACCCTTCTTGTGATGAGGATGATCCATCTTGTTGTAATTCTTCTTGGTGTGTGCTGTGAGAGCTTGATCTTCACTACCCATCTTCTCTTCTCGAGCTACAATACAAGCTTCTTCTTATGAGCATTACTCCCACAACCTACTGAATGAGATGAGCTTCTTCCTAGCACAAATTCCTTGAATGAAGGAATCCCATGACCTAGGTAGACCATTCAAGGTTGTCATAACCACTTCTCCATTCTCTATATATTCTCCCATAGCTTCAAGTTGTTGTCTTATCTGGGAGACCCTTTAGAAGTAGGACTGCATGGTCTCGGCATTTGGTATCTTGACATTCTTCAATTGGTTCTGTAAAGTCATCTTCTGATTTATGTTCTTTCCTTCCAATATCTTGGTCAAGTAATCAAACATATCCTTGGGTGTCTTTAGAGAAGACACATAAGGTATGAGATGGTATTTGATAGAATCTACAATAATCCTCTTGGCCTTGACCAAGTTCTTCTTATGTAAGGCCTTAGCCTCATCTCCCTCTAGGACTGGAACCTCTTCACTTATGTAGGTGTCCAATTCATTCTATTCTAGGATTAACCCAATCCTATAATTACATGCTCATAATTTATCATCTCCTTCAATATTATCCTCAAGCTTGGTGTGGTGAGACATCTTAATGAGAAACTCAAATGGAAATAAAAGATTTAGATCTTACCACTTGACTTGTTGAAAATTGGATCTGTTGTTGGCTACGGTTTGATAGAGAATCCCTAAAAATCCAAATTTGGAATTTCAAACTTCTATCTAGACATGGAGATGCAATTGACTGAGGAAAGCAAGCTAGTGTGCTCAGATTTTGACAACTCCAAAAATTTACCCCTCAAAAGTGACCTGTGAAATTCAGATCTACAATTTTTGTCAAATTCTGGTTTTCTGGTCCAAAACCCAAACTAGGGTTTTATAGATCTGGGGGCTCTGCACAACCAAAAAGTTCGATCTTGGTCTCCAAACTTTGATTTTGCTGAGGATATCAATCCTATGCTGAGCGAACTCCAAAATTCCTCTTTTGTCAAAAGCCCTAATTTCCCGCAGCAGTGACAGGCCAAAAACTAAAAATGATTGGAATCAAATTATGTTTTGACAGAAAGATGCGCCTTCCTTAGGAGAGTCATCCTAGCCTCCTGCCTTTGATGATATGTGGAAAGAGACCCAAATATTAAGAATCCCTAGATTCCGCAGCTGCACAGTGTCTTCTTCTCATGTTAGCTCTGATACCATGTTAGTTTTTCAACATTTAATTCAATATGATCTAGGATCTTATCTGAGAGAATAACAAGCACATCATAATCAATCACAAGAGATAATAGACACAAAGCATTTCATCGGGGAAACCATAAAGGAGAAAACCCTGCAGCTTCCTCAGAGATAGAATGAGCAATAGTACAAAACCCCAAAACAAAGAGATAGTCCTCCGCAACTCCTCCTCCACCACTTGTGCGCACTACTCACTTGTATGAATGAGTGAGTGAGTGAATGATCAAATGAGAGAGTCACACGCTCTATTTATACTTTACTTCACTTTCCTTTTACCCTAACTGGGCCAACCTCTCCTAGGAGGGTCTAATAACCCATCACAACATGACTTAGGGCCAACCCCACTAGGGGAGTCTAATAACCCTATCGAATACAATAATGACCTTCCCGATCATAGGAATGAAACCTATCCATCGAAAGTACATTGTCATATGAATACAATATAAAATATACAAGTGAAATACATTCCGAAGTTACAAATACATCAACACAAACCAGGGTCTTACATACTAGGGTTTAGTAAGGATAGGGTTTATATCTTCAATGATTTTATGAGAGTGAATTCATGACGAGCTATTCGTTGGCATATTGAAACAAAATAGGGTCTTACAAACTAGGGTATATTTGTTACATATATTTGACCATATGTACATGAAGTCCCAATGAATTTTATTACACTTTAGTTATGCATTTCTTTCCATTGTACTTGATACTTTTCCATTGTTTTTAGCATGCTAGAGTAGGTGCACTTCAACCAAACTTCATAGATGCCCATGTACGTATTGTTTGATGAAATACAATAGCATTGATTAAATGTGTAGCATCTATTAGACTTCCTCTTAGTTTGTGAAAATGTCATAGGATTACATTGATGATATGCGTAGCATGTTTTACATGACAAAGGTTATTCAAACATATTTTGACTTATTTTGTTAACTTTTGTTTTTTCCTTGCAACATATTTTCCTTGCAACCATAATCCTGATTAATGGGTATGAACCCTTGGAGTTGACAAAAACCACAATTTTAAATTAGATATCAAATTAGCATGCATGTACTAAGTTCATTGAACTCTTGAAAGATATTATTAGTTTTTTCCATTAAGATAGTGTTTTCATAACACAATGGTGAGATGTTACTTTATCAATGTAATAAATGTAAGAGAATAAATATTGCTTAAAATGTAATTATATAAATTTCAATAGCATAATTTATCAATTTGTGGAAGAGATAAACCATCACAAGCACAAGTGGAAACTCAATAGAAAATATGGAATATATTGTATCATGCATTGATAGCCGAATCTTTGTAATACAAAATTTGGCAAAGTAGTCGGCCCTTAAATGGCCTTTCAATATACATGTATCCATAAGTATAACAATGTGTACATGTATGTCAACATACATATATACAGGAATATGCAACATCAAAAATCAATCTTTTGCTTGTTTTTCCCCGACTTTCCTCTCTCGACCGTCTCCCTAGGATCACTCTGCATCTCAGGAGTCTGCAAAAAAATATCATTATTTTTATGAAATAACTACAATAATATCCTACCATTAACAAACTTAAAAAAATAACTTATGGCTAAATTATTTATGACAAACACTCACCAAATCTAGTCGGGGTATAGATGTTTGCAGTTTTCTCATGGAAGGCCTCTCTATAGTTGTGCTCTGCAAATAAAATATCATATCTCAATTAATTCAACAATTCAACATTGATCAACATGTTTGGGTAAATTGAATAAAAATACTTGGTCATTAATGAACATCTCACCACAAGAGGAGACCCGGCCAGAACCTCGGATTGAACAGAGGGGTCGGGCACTGCTGCCGCTAATGGATACAATCACCAAATGGGGAAATAGTTATACATGCATGAATAAACAATATAGTAACATGGTTGAATACTATGCATTGTATTTGTTGAAATAGTTACCTCTGTATGACTTGTGGCTATTACAGAAGCAGCACTAACTCCAACATCAATGACCGTTGTTAGGTGAAGGGTAGATGGATCTCCTGTGTGTCTGCTATAGAAGACATCCACACCCTTTCTAGGAGTGGAGGCTCTCTTATACACTTATCCCTTTTACACATTTGGACTACAAGGAGCGACAACTGCTGACTATCTCCTAAGTATAGAAGCTGGTGGCTGCAATCACCAATTATTGACGTAGTTGGAAATGCATTGGTCAATGAAATAGCATGTATTAATAAACTGACAATGATGAAATACATACCAATGTACTGTATAATTCAATCAATTCTAAGAAACGTTCTTCCACCCGTTGTGTCTCTACAGGAACGTTATTGCTTGTATTCCCACCAGGGGGGGGCTCACTAGATGAAATCATTTCCCTTTGAGGGGGAGCTACAACCTACAATTTAGAAAACTGTAAATATTAAATCCTATATCATTAATTAAGTAACATAAGATAACAAACTAACATGTATTAAAATAATTTCATGTTAAAATAGTTACCTCAGCGTGAGTTGTTGTCACTAAAGGTATGACAACATATTGTACATCAAAAGGTTCTGCTGCATGAGTCTCTTACCCCTCATGCCCTTCTTGTAGAAACTACAAGGTTTAAAATCATTAAAAATATTACCAATCTAGATATGTTTATAGTAAGGAAAAGTAATTTACAAATGACACCAAATTGTTAACCATTTACTCGTGTATTAAAATAATGTCATGTTGAAATAGTTACCTCAGTGTGAGTTGTTGTCATTGACGGTATGGCAAAATATTGTACATCGGACGGTGATGATGCATGAGCCTATGGACTATCCTATGCATCATCAGTGGAAAATTATTCCCCCTTGTGCCCTTCTTGTAGCAACTACAAGTTTTAAAATCATTAAAAATATTACCAATATATAGATGTGTATAGTAAGGAAAAATAATTTACAAATGACACTAAATTGTTAACCATTTACTTACCTGTATAAAATACCATGTAAAGGTATCATCTATTTCGACAGGACCAAAGCAAGGATGGCCGCATACTGTGCATGGGTGGGCCTCTCGGGTGTGCTCATGATGTGAAGGTGTAGATGCTCTTAGACCACTGGAAGGTGGTTTCTCTACCCCACCGGGAGGTGGTGGATTACCCCACCGAGAGGTGGTGGCTCTACTCCACCCATAGAAGGTGGCTCTGATGGCCCTGCCTAGTACGTACCTTGAAGATACGTGCTATGGAGAACAACCAGCTGTGCCAATAGTAGGAATGACTCCTGCGTCTCTAGGACCAACTGATGTGTAGGCGGGACATATGGCCTGGATAGCTTCCTGCAAGGTGGAACTACTAGGCGATTGGGATCTATGTGCCTCACATTGGGACGTTGTTGAGGCATCCCCATCCCAATGCCCTAGTACTCCATGATATCAAAATAATTAACATTCTTCCCCAAAACAAATTCTACGTACATCTTTCTCAGAAAATATAGAGGCATTTCCCTGTTGTTATGTGGTGGTAGATCAAACACCATGTACCATCATTCCATCCAATTATCTATGAATAGTTGTTATGTACACCACTCGATACAAATATGCCTTTTGTTTTCATTCGGGATTTCACTCATCCGTGGATCTCTAACAAGGGAAAACATATGTTGTTTTGTTATCTTCAACTTCTTAATTTCTTTGCAGCTAATTCCATCATCATATTCTTGCCTCTTTCTCTCCATGTATGTAGCAATATCTTGTAGTGCACCATTAGACCTACTAAAGGTCTCTATCATTACATCCAAATTGGATGCAAGCATACGGTGCTTATCATCAACAATAGTTATTGAGGTTCAAATTTCTCTGAGCCTCACAATTTCTCTTTGCATGTCTGAATGTGCATCCATGGTCGTCACTGCAATCAAAAAATAAAATAAAAAAAGAAATCATTAGAAACATATACATGTGCTATAACAACATCTCTCAAAAATGAAAAATGTACAAACTTTGTGCAAGAGCGAATACATTACAAACAAATATCATCTCAAAATACTATAATAACAACTACATGTAAACCAAAGTGGAAGGTGAGGATCAACTACATGTAAATTGATTCATGATCAATGGCAGAGAGCTCCTAATTCAATTATTAATGAAGGATCGAGATAATGGGGGCCTTAAAAGCACTTTATGTACACCTTTCTAGAGCCGAGGTATTGGGGAAGATGATATTCATCATACTCTACCTTTAGAAAATTTTCTTTTGTATCTAATTCATTTCATGTTCGTGGCCCTTTCCTTGCTCATAATCTAGTGTATGATCAGGAATATTTGGTGGTGAAGTCCTCTGCGTCATTATGAATGGGAACGATTTTGAATGTGAGGGTTGATCTATGCTTGTTCCATGAAGTAAATCTCTTATCGGTTTCTAGGTATGAAGACCCAAAACCATCGATTGAGTGTCTTGGCGGTGAAGGAGGTCAAAAAAGATGTGGTAGTTCATCTTAGCAACAAAACCATTGAACGAGAGTCCCTTGTGTTTTGGGGGATGATGTAAAATCCATCATGCCACTGGGTTGGCTTCACAAGCATTGGTTGGAAATTTTTAGGGTAAAATAATGTGTGGAAAAAAAACATAGGGTTTGGTTGATTCAAGTCTAGAAACCAAGCCTAGGTTATAGTCCATAGTTCATCCTACTAACCAAATGGTGGATGGTTTTTCTTTTCCAATTTGCTATAGATGTGAAAAAATATTAAAGAAAAGTTGGTGTTGGTATTCAAATCGCTTATTGCTTATGTGGATTCAAAATTCATTTAGGGGATTGATAGCATGGAGGAATTGCCATATGTTAAATAGCAATTTTTAAAACTTTTAGTTTTGGAATTTCATTTACATGGATTTTTAATTTAGGGCAACATAAAAATTTATGTTTTTATTGATGAAAGGATGAATGTTTGGATTCCTACCTTTCCAATCCTCCTTGCAAGACTAAATCACCCTCCTTTCTCTTCGAATTTTCCCTCCCTTCACTTCTCCAAGACGTTTTTAGAAGCTCTGATCGTTTGATTGGTCCGTGGACTATTTGTTGGTTTTTGTTATATTAACACAAATGCGTGCGCGTTATAGTGATACTTAATGTGTGGGCATTATTGAATCCTATCCTACATGTTAACTGACATGGCTGGCTCAGAGCCTGCCCATGCCTAGTTCTAAGAAACGCGTGCGGGTTTTCATTTTATTAAATCCCAGCGCATTTTTTGAATGCAGGATTGCATATAAAAGGTCCATCAACTTCGTGCGAGGGCCCATGTACAAGAGGATAATGCGAGTTAGTGATTTTGTGTAATAATTATACATATTATAGGATTTGTGGGTTATAAGGGTTACTAAATAGGTATTACAATGATTAGAGGTTATAGGGTATATTGGTGATAAGGGTTAGATGTCAATGGCTATATGGGTTAAATTCCTATTATAATTAGTATTGCTACTTATAATGGAGGATATGCTTGAGAGGTCGTGTGTAGTGGACTAAGATGTTTTTTGTGAACTTGGATGATTACATTCTTATTTTAGAGATTAAATCCAAGGTTCCATCCCTCAACCATGTATAGATCTGAAACACCCATACCTAGAATCCAATACATTAGAATGGCCACACCCATATTCATACTTTGAATCAAGACTAGCCTTAGGAAATCCTATGTCATGGCTTTAGGTGTTTTTCATGGAAATGGATGACTAAATATCCTAACCCTTGTGGTTAAGGAGAGAAGAGAGGGGTGAGGGAGAGAGGAGGGATTGGGAAGAGTGGAAGAGAGGAGGGGGGATTGGGTAGATAGGAAGAGATAGGGGGGCTGGGGTTATAGAGAGGGAGGGGAGATTTAGGGAGAGATAGAAAAAAAATGAAGGTGTCGATGAACGCGCAGCAATGTGTGCACACAACAACATGTACACGCAGCAACGTGTGAATGCAACTACGCATGAGCACTAGTATGCGTGCATGCATTTGCATGCACACGTGTTTAGATTCAATGTTTTTTGGTGCCCTTCCAAGTTTGGTACTAGCTTCGGATTGTCAAACCTTGAGGCTCGGTCTGAGTTATGGAAAAACATACCAATTTCTGTAACTTCATCTTTTTCATGCTTAGTTCCACATATGCTCCACTTGTGCACTATTGGTGAAATTGCACACACTTGTCGAGCTCTGTGTGCAGATTCTAACTATATATTTTTTGAATAAATGTGTTTTTTTTCTATTTTTAATTCATTTTTAACTGAACTCATGTCAAATTTATAAAAAACATAGGTTGTTTATTTGCGCTATAACTTTTGATTGGCTTACATATTTCGAAAACGAAAAAGAAGCACAAGGGTACAAGAATACCTACAAGCTAAAAAAATATTGATTGATTATGTTAAGACCATAATATGGTAGACCAACGCTCAACCATGTCGTTTTAGGGCTTCACTGACTTTCCTAATTTAAAAAATATATAGTGGACCAACACGAAAATATGCATTATGTTTTAGAGAAAAAATAGCATAGCAATATTAGAATAATGACATTTTGGGGTGGTAATACCACTTTTCAATAAATGAAAGTTATATATTTTGGAAGGTGATCTGATTTTCTACATTTCATCTTTTTACACCTAATTCTAAAAAGTTTAGGTACCTCTAATAATTCATTTTAATGATCAGATTTCTATTTTTCCAGCATGCCATTGCAACTATCATGTTGACTATATAGATGAAATAGATTTGATATATCTTGTTTGAAAAATGTTAAAAGCTTGCTCAGATTTGGTCGCATCTACTGCATGCATTTACCTTCATAGTATGTGTATTGGGGAAATATATGCATTGTATTCTTCCATTTCATTTTCAAATGGTTGGTTGTTTTATTTAATTAGCTTGATGACATGATGGTCTATCCTTTACTTAACCTTAATCTATTATGTTATACCTTCATTCAATCTGTTTTTGATTTACATTTGCCCGTGACCTTGGTTTTGGTGGAGCCAACTTACACATTTAATATAAAATAGTAATAAAATATTATTAATTCTTTGGGTCTACTTGAAGATTTCTTTGTGGCACATGGTCACTTGATGGTGGGCATGACATTGTAATAGCATCACGAAACACCGATGTACCGATAAAGAGATTGTATCGATAAAGAGATTGTATCGATAAAATATACTTATACACACCATTTATAAGGTGTCTGTATAAAGAAGCACACCATGACACCATGTACAAAGGTGTCTGTACAGAGAATACATAGTTACCAAATTCGGCAGTATCAGGCCCATTAATAAGAAAATTCGGAAATTCGATAGGTTTAATGAATTTCAAGGTTTAATTCCATTCGAAAAAGGATGTCTTCCTAAATCAAATTGCCAGGGTGTTTACTATCTGCGTAAATCAACTTTTCATGATGTCTGCGTGACCCTAGATAAGGAATGGTTCTCTCCTGCGTTGTTTGGACCGACTGCAAAGTTTCTGCTTAAATCAAGGTATGAAACTTCAAACTTCAAATTGCTGTCCGGGTAAATCAAGTTGACTGAATGTTGGCCTAAAACAGGGTTAAATTAAATCAAGTGTTTGTGTAAATAGTAAGCCAGTTTCTTTGTGTAAATAATAAACTTTATAATTGTTTATTTTGAATTAATCCACCCTAAATTTCAAATAAAAACACCCTATCAAAGACTAAGTCAACCCTAAATCTCAAATAAAAACACCTATTCATGTAATTAGACTATCCGCTACTTATACTAATTTAATTGGTGTATTGTCTAACTTTGTTGGAATTCAAAAATTCACTCGAGACATGGAAACTATGGTCGACACTGCCTTTGAAGCGACATCTTAACCTGTATTTATTAGAAGAAGCATTGCAAAGTATTTAAAGTCATTTCCTCTGATCACACTAAGATTGGCTAAATTCTGGTAATTAATATCCAATCCGAATACCACATTAATATGGTATAAGAGTTTATGGTTTCACAGATTGGCTAATTTATATGATAAAACTTTGGCTAACTATGAGTATTGACAAATTTTTAGGTAGATCTGAATCAAGCATAAAAATCACTTGTCTAACATTTTTATTAATCTTTATTTTCAATATCGATATCAGTAAATTAGATCACAAGATTATTACCAATCTAAAATGTAAGGGTTGATAAGTTTGAATTTAAATGAGTAAATATGGATCTAACCTCTAAATTTAAAATTCTTTTATCGAGATATAATCTAAGAGATGATTATTGAATTGAAATATTTCAGAAAGAAAAAATGATACCAGTGGTAAGCGACAGATATCACTAAAGAATAAAACCGCCGAGAACAACGTAAAATGAAATTAGAATGAATTGAAAGGCTTTGTGTTTGTGAATTGCAGAGATGAAGGCATCGTGTCAGGATTATCTGTGTGCCCGGCTTCGATTTGTAACGTCACGACTTCTATTTCCAGGCCGTCTGTATGGACAAGCACTCCGCGCCTTGAGGTACTCTGCATCGCTTATAATTTCTTGAAGCAGCGTCTTAACATGTTTACCATATTTATCTACATTATTGCTTCCAAGAAACCTTCTAAAAGTTTCAACGTCATTTTCTCTGATCACACTAAGACCCCGTTGTTTATAATGTGCCCTTGCAATATTAAGACCGAATCGAAAGTGAGATGCTTCTATGAATTGGAAACCTGAAAGCTCAAGTTCCACCATTCGGACTATGTGTCTTACCATATCTATACTTTGTAGCCTCTCCCTCTGATACACATCGCTATTTGGAAAATCTATGACTAAGGATTCAATTAACGAGAACGCTTGGTCCAGTGCCATACTAATTTTATGGATATTGCTGTGAGAGCTGGCAGCTTGAGCATCATGAATTGCAGCTTCTGCATGCAGATTTGCAAAACGTGAAATGCAAATTACCACCACTTTCACTAGAGCGTCCACATAATCTTCATATTCTATGACAAGGACCGGGTATTTAATCCAACCAGCTTTCAGTGTGAAGGACACGTTATACAGATCTTCGTTACTTATATCTGTGACATTCTCGCGGAATAAGAGATTGAGAGTAGTATCCACGACACAATTGCAGAAGATATTGCATCCAATAATAAGATAGCTTATGCAGTCGAAAAACATCATACGGTAAATTCTTAAAACCATACTCTGGATTTTCACATAGTCTAACTCTGCAAGGTCAGCTAGAATGTGTACAACAACCCAAACAGATTTTTCAGGTAACTTTCGCAAATCGTTGTCCTTCAAACCAATGATATCCACGATCCTCGCCACTTCTATGCACATTTCCACGGCGTAATCACAACAATCGTAGTGCTTACGGCATAAGTTATAGAGGGGCTTATCCATTACCGCGAACAAGAATTCATATCCCTTGATTGACGAAAATGTCTCCCTGTTTTCAGCCCTGTACTGGCAGTAAAGACGGAGCAGATTAAATTTCTTCCACAGGGTTTTCCAATACTTCTCTTCATGCATGCTTCCTGTTTGATCCGTAGCAATTGCTCTCGAACAATGAAAATTTAATTCCTGAGGATGAAAACTCAATTCTATCAACAGATTCTCCATGTCTCTAGTGGTCAAGGCATTAGTATAGTCAGGAATAACGTCAAGACCTAGGGTTAGGGTTCTGTTCTGAAGAATGTAATGGGACATATGTTGCCTCAGCTCGGCCTGAGGGACAGCTCTGTTAATGTCGAAGGACTGGCGGGTGTATGGATTGACAGCGTCGTGCTTGGTATCCCAAATCCTCTCTAGTGTCTTGCGATCATAAAGCACCTGAGCAGAGTCTTCTTCTACGTGCAGTCGGATTGGATCGTAAGCGAATTCTTGAACCAATGTATCAACATATTCATCAGGTAGACCATTCGGCTCCATTTCCGAAATTTGCTTTTAAAAATTTCCTTCGTTCCTTCTTTGAAATGGAGGAAGAGGATATATGAGATAGCATGACATATGTGAAGAACTTCTTTTATATGTATTGTGTTTTGTTTATATATACTGCTTTTATATTGTGAAGTCGCCTCCCTTGCTTGATGCACAAGTTTAGGTTCATTCCCTTTGCAAATTGCTCAAGGTTGGTGTACCTAGCATTGAGGTCACCCCTTGCTAGGGTTTCCCCACTAAGACCTCTACCTCCCTCATCGGCTTAGGGGAAGACCGCCTCTTGATGATGATGTCAACATCGATCTCGGCTTGGATCAACTATTGTAGGGGAAGGTCCCATATTTGCAAATAAAAAAAACATCACATAGTTAGTATCTCACATTCATATACAATAACTCGAGCATGCATGAAATCAACAATTGAAATCAAAGTATGAAGAAGTTATCATAAACAAGTCAGTCACCCATGGGTCCCCACCCATCATCACGAGCACATGACGAAAGATTTGGATCTCCTTGTAAATATACCCCTTGCTAGGGTTAACGTTCTACGGGGACCTTTCTTTGCCTCCACACTATAAGGTAGTTCAAGGTGAACACCTGGCCCACCTAGTCACCACCAAAATTGGGCATCATAGTGCCCCAAAATACTATGTGAGGCTCCCTTAGCCCCAAACATGTACAACAATAGGAAACCATATTGATTGGAACCGCTCGAAGAAACTAGTAGCATAAGATCGACCCATAAAAAAATTAGTCGTGCCCCTCGAAGCAGCATTTGGACAAATGAGAATTCATGTCGGCAATCAACATGTGTTTCGAGACCACCTCCAATAGGTTAACTATGACTTTCTCCACAAGGACAGGTTGTCCTCCGGAAATACGGTGCCTCATAGTCACCCCCAATGCATACACTAAGATGTTTTCCACCACCCTCATGGTCAAAGTCACAATATGAAAAATAAGTTTACTTCCATCCTTCTTTGCATTGGGGTGTGTTGTTGCGTTTGCAACTACTTCCCATAATATTTATTTCACCTAACAAAATATGGGTCTTTTGTTTTTGGTATTTTTTTTTTTAACCATGGGAATAACAACCTTTCAAGGGTATATCCAATAGTCGGTAAGCCAGATATACCAATAACTTGTGACTCAGCCTACCCTTCGAGCTTTGTCACAACAAGCCAATAAAAAACCCTACCCCGCCAGTTTTGAACCTATGACCTTCAAAGAGATAATACATGTTCGTAACCATTAGGCCCATTCATGTACTCTCCTTTTGTTTTTCACATCTTGACCATATGCTAGTTTTTTCCTTCAAAGTAAGTCAAGTGTCTTTGAGGACTAGTCAGAAAGGAGGAGAAAGTTGAATTTTTAAGGACTTAAGCGAATTTGCAGCTTCCCCATTGTGGTCGATCTTGATGAGTTTCGCTGCTACAGTATCCCAACAAAACCAAACCTGCTGCAACGGCGGTGTAACTCACAGAAAAATGCCACTACAACAGATCAACTTAATCAAACGGGCTGCAACAATGGCATGATTACATATGGACGCCACAATGGCAGCACACCTCAGGATGTAAGTCTGCAATGCATGGCTTATATCTCTGGCTCCCACAGCGAGTACAATCCATTGCATGTGTTGCGGAAGAACTCATGCGGTAAGCGCCCAACGGGTGGGGAGACTCGTAAAGGGAGACCGCAAAGGGTTGGCCAACAGGACCAGATCGCACTACCAAGTGGATATAGTGGTGTAACTCAAAAGTAGGGTTGAAAAAGTGGCATAGCCCATGAAAAGGGTCTGCAAGGGAAATTTAAGTTTCATAAAGAGCCCAGTGTTTCACACGAAAATAGACGGTGAAACTCAGAGAGATACGCCGCATCCGGTGGCAAAGTTTCAGCAAAAGGAATTTAAGCCCTACAGTCAATTTAAAATTAACTGCGCCGTAAATAAATCTTTTCTTTTGCCGCGGACTTTGACGGAAGCTCTAATTTTGACTTCGCGAATGACTTTCACTTCCCCGAGTATTTACTTCCCGCGAATTAACTTTGCGGACTTTTACTTTGTGGCAACACTCGAAATACAATACTTGCAGAAATTATGAACTTGAAGATATTTTTACTCCGCGTAAATTCATAACTTCACGGACTTCTTGACTTTGACAAACCTATTCTTATGCAAACATTATACTAAAGTATTTTCTAGCTAAAACATAAGAGCGGAAGAATAGAGATTATGCCGTTACTCCGCGTTAAACTAAAAACTTTACGGCCGTGAAATACTTATATGAATATGAAGAAGATGTGCAACATGTAATGACAATCATTCTTGAGAATGAACACAAAATAACTATTGACTTATATATTACCCCAGTAACACAAGCAACATTGCCGCAATACAGAGAGATGGTAAATACTTCAATCTTTCACCATTTTACACAGAGCTTGGGCTCTTCATATATTTCACGATAAACTTCTTCTTCTTCTTTTACTTCTTCACCTCTTCCATCTCTACTTAATCTAATGAGAGTGATTTATATTTATACATAAACTTGGGATCAATTCGCCTGGAAGCTATTGAACTTCATTAAAGACTGTAATTAATTTCTACCTAAGAAATTCAACTTGTGGAATACAAACGTGAGATGCACCTGCAACAATTACTTAATAAAAATATGTGAAATAGCAGAAATGACAGAACTCAGAATCACTGTTATATTGATCACACGCCACTTCGAGGGGGCAACCTCCTATGAGCAAGCTCAATACAAATAACTTCACGGTGCCTTCATAGGTCTCAACACACACTTATATACTAATTCTAGGCGCCAATACTATGGGTCGAAACCATGGGCCGTTACAAACTATGGATCAACAATACTACGGGCGACTTACAAAGCATATGCGCCAACAACAATAACACAAACTATTGATCAACAAATACTACGGGACGACTTACAAAGCATATGCGTCCAACAACAACATACTAACAAAGTAAAGACATGGGTTCCTAACATCCCCTCCCCCTTAAAAAAAGCTTTGTCCTCAAAGCTTTAGATGTGGAAATTGTTGCTGAATCTGAAGGAGTGGTTCCCATGTAGCATCCTCTGGTTGCATGCTGTGCCACTGAATTAAGACCTCTGTGATAGAGCGAGAGCGAAGTTGACGCGTGCGCCGCTTGAGGATGGCCTCTGGATCCAAAAGGAGGGATCCTTCATTATCCAGTTCGGGTAAAATCGTTTGGCCGCTGATGTTGGTGCCAAGAACTTTCTTCAGACAAGAGACATGAAAGACTGGATGAAAGCGGGAAGAAGGAGGAAGTTCCAATTTATAAGAAACGGACCCAATCTTCTGAAGAATCCGATATGGCCCATAGAACTTTGGAGCGAGCTTATGACACCCTTTGAGTTTCGAGGATTGTTTGTACGGATGGAGACGAAGAAAAACCATATCGCCGACTTGAAAAGTGCGCTCCGAATGGTGCTGATCAGCTTGTTGCTTCATGCGATTTCTTGCCATGTGAAGATTGTCCCGCAAAATGCGAAGAATCTAATCGCGGTTGCGAAGGACAATGTCAACTTCCTGAACTGGTGAACTGGTGGGGGTGTATGGAAGAAGAGCTGGAGGTGCCTGACCATAGACTGCTTCATATGGGGTCATTTTAGAGGCAGTGTGGTAAGAGGTATTGTACCACCATTCAACGAGAGGGAGCCACTTTTCCCACTGATGTTGTTGTTCCGAGGTGAAGCAACGAAGATAAGTTTCCAAGCATTTATTGACAATTTCAGTCTGACCATCTGTTTGTGGGTGATACCCTGAACTCATCTTCAGTTTGGTGCCAGTGTGGCGAAATAGTTCTATCCAAAAATGACTGGTGAAAGTCGCATCACAATCCGAGACAATGGAAGAAGGGATGCCATGTAGACGAAAGATCTGGTCCATAAAAATTTGAGCGACGGAGGAGGCTGTATAGGGATGGCTGAGAGCACAAAAATGACTATATTTGGAGAGGCGATCAACCACAACGAGAATCACTGTCTTCCCGCCAGATTTAGGGAGCCCTTCAATGAAATCCATAGAAATATCTGTCCAAATCCATGTAGGTATGGGCAAGGGTTCAAGCAATCCTGGAAGGAGTGTTGTTTCATCCTCATTGCGCTGACAGGTATCACATTCGGCCACCATCTGTTGAATTGTCCTTTTCATGCCCTGCCAAAAGAAGTTACGCCGTGCTTGTTCATATGTTTTGAGGAACCCAGAGTGCCCGGCCGATGGAGAAGCATGGAGTTCATAGAAGACATCCTGTTGAAGATCTGTGCTCTGGGGAAGCATCGGACGACCCTTGTATCGCAGAGAAGCACCATCCCAAGAGTAATGTGGTATAGCAGAAGGGTTGTTGGTCAAGCGTTGGATGATCTGAGATAAGGAAGAGTCATTGACATAACCCTATTGAACAGATTGCAACCAATTTGGAACAGGCATAGAAATAGCTGAAAGAGAACCTTGGGCATCAAATGTGCGAGAAAGAGCATCTTCCACAATATTGTCTTTACCCTTCTTGTAAGTGATCTCATAGTCATAACCCATGAGTTTGCTAACCCATTTCTGTTGTGACGGGGAGGAGACACGCTGGTCCAAGAAATATTTTAGACTCTCGTGATCAGTCTTGATGCAGAAATGATTCCCTAATAGGTATGGACGCCACTTCTGTACTGCATGCAAAATAGCCATCATTTCCTTCTCATAGGTAGAGGCAGCTAAATTCTTACCTGAAAGGGCTTTGCTGGTGAACGCAATGGGGTGTTCATCTTGAAGGAGAACAACACCAAGTCCATTGCCGGAAGCATCACTCTCAATAGTGAAGGGCTTGGAAAAATCGGGCATAGATAGCACAGGTGTAGTACACATAGCTTGTTTTAGTTTGTCAAATGCACACTGAGCAGCAGGTGTCCATGTAAAAGCATCCTTTTTCAATAAAGCAGTTAATGGAGCTGCAATCTTCCCATAATCCTTAACAAACTTGCGGTAGTAGCCAGTCAACCCCAAAAAACCACGAAGGCTCTTGAGTGTCTGAGGATGTGGCCAATTGTTCATGGCATCGATTTTGGCAGGATCCACGCGAACCCCTTGTGCTGAGATAATGTGCCCGAGATACTCAACTTACTTTTGTCCAAAAACACATTTAGACTGCTTGGCATGGAGATGATGGTCAGAGAAAAGTTGCATGACAAGATCCAGATGCTGGAGATGTTCATCCCATGTTTTACTGTAGATGAGGATATCATCAAAGAATACCATAATGAATTTCCGCAAGTAGGGTCGAAATATTTTATTCATTAAGGCCTGGAATGTGGAAGGAGCATTAGTGAGGCCAAAGGGCATGACCAAAAACTCATAATGGCCATCATGTGTGCGGAAATATCTTTTAGGAATATCATCCTCATGAACCCGAATTTGATGATACCCAGAACGAAGATCCAACTTGGAGAAAAAGTGAGCCCCATGAAGCTCATCAAGAAGCTCAACAACAACAGGAATTGGAAACTTATCCTTGATGGTGAGGTGATTAAGTGCTCGGAAGTCAATGCAGAGGCGCCATGACCCATATTTTTTGCGGACAAGAATAACTGGAGAAGAAAAGGAACTAGTGCTTTGGCGAATAATACCGTGCTTCAATAAGTCCCGAACGAGCATTTCAATCTCCATTTTTTGGTGAAATGGGTAGCGATAGGGCCTGATGTTGGGAGGAACGCTGCCAGGAAGGAGCTGAATACGATGGTCTTTTGGCCTGGAAGGTGGTAATCCCACTGCTTCAGCAAATACACCTGTATATCGATCCAGAATTTGTTGTAGATCCAAAGGAGTAGTGGAGACCGCTAATGGTTGCATCTGGATGGAATGGATCTGAGCGATGACACCATGTGAATTCTTCTTGAGGAGTTTTTCCATGCGATGTGAACTGATGATGCTGAGAGAACCTGGTTGTAATCCTGTCAATGTGTGTTTGTGTTCATTGAGGGAAAACTGCATCCAAAGTTCGGCAAAATACCATAAGATAGGGCCGAGTGTGCGTAGCCATTGAGCGCTCAAAACCACATCACATCCGCCTAAGGGAAAGGCAAACATGTCAGAGCGCAAGGTATAATCTCCCATAGAGATACGCACATTTCGACACTTCCCTTTGCAAGGTAAGGTGCCCCCATTGGCAATCATGACTTCAAAGTTGGAGCAAGGATGGATAAAACAATCAGCTTGTTTGGCGATCCGAGGGTCAATGAAATTATGAGTGCTACCAGAATCAATGAGGATTGTAAGAGGAAGCTTCTTGAAGTAACCCCTAACCCACATTGTTTGGGGGGTGGTGATTCCAGCTAAAGCATGGAGAGATATCTCTGGCTGGTCATCCTGAGACGGAGGGTCAATCGGCGGTTCCTAAGTGTCGACCGGAGCATCCAGTGTTTCTGGATCTTCGTCACCCATTTCAGAGGCAGGCGGAGACTCCACATCCAGGAGATAGAGATTTTGCTGAACACATCTATGTCCCCGAGTGAATTTCTCATCACAATTATAGCAAAGCCCCTTTTCTCTGCGTGCGTGCATCTCTGTTTCAGACAAACGCTTGATAGGAGTCAGTCGAGGAGCCTGCGGTATAGGTGGTCGCTGAGAACCCATATTTCGGAAGGGAATAAAAGTGGGCTTGGAGCATTGTTGGGCTGCAATCTTGTCTTCTGCCAACTTAGCCAACCCTAATGCTTCCATCATTTTGTTGGGACAGAACATTTTGACCTCAGAGCGGATGGCATCCTTTAGACCACTGATAAAACAACTCCGGTAAAATTCATCAGACAATCCTTCGGTGTGGTTGGCTAGATTCTCAAATTCAGTTTGATACTCTCTCACAGTGCCAGTTTGGCAAAGTTTAGTGAGGGCTCCTGTGAAGTCATCAAAAGCACTAGGACCAAATCGTTGCAAAAGGAGCTGGCAAAAGTCTGGCCAGTTGGGCTCTGGATGAGCCTTGATGTACCAACGGTACCATTGAAGAGCTTCCTGTTCCAAATGAAAGGATGCCAACGGAATTTTGTTGACATCAAAAGTATTATGCAGACTGAAATATTGTTCTGCACGATAGATCCATCTAGTTGGATCGGTACCATTGAAGCGGGGAAAATCAAGCTTCGGACCACGAAAATTGCTGGAAGAAGAGAACCCATTGTCTGCTGAAGACTCGGACTGCCGTTTGTTGTTCATAGCTGAATGTTCAAGATGAAGACTGAGAAATTTTTCATCCAGATCCTGGAGTTTGGCTTGGATGGCTCCACGTGATTCCTCCATTATTTTTGCTCCTGCACGGGTGACAACCATAACCAGGAATTTTTTTTTTCTTTTTCTTTTTTTGACTGGGTAGGAAAACAAAAACATGAACTACTTCAGTAAAGAAAAATTTGGATTTGGGAAAAAATCAGAAGGGTAATTGGGGTTTGACTAGGTTTTGGACACTGTTGGATAGACAGGGGAGCAAAAATGAGGATTTCAGAAGCGGGGTGAAAGAATGGGAAAATTTGGCAGAGGGGAACAAAGAAGCAGAATTCAGAAAGGAACTCTGTTGTAAAATTTGAAGGTGATTGGGTGAAATCTAAGGAAGTTATGGAAAACCCTAAAAATAGACAAATGTGGGATTTCGGGTTGTAGGAAGGGGAATTGAGGATAGGATCCTCAGGAATGAAATATGCAGAATGGAATGACAGGGGTTCCCTGAAAATTTCAAGGGAAACAGAGGTAAAACAAGGGAGATATGGAGAAAAAAATGTTTTTTTTTTTTTTTCTTAGACTGGAGTGGCTACGGCTTGGATTTTTTTTTTTTTGTTATAGACTGGAGCGGCTACGGCTCGGAAGGAATCTGGAACAACGCCGAACGGCTTGCAAAATGGATCTGAAACTGCGCAGCAGTGATCGACAATAGTTCAGCTGAAAGTAGATATGGACCCCAGGTATGTGCGGCTTCCTAATAGTTCAGGGTTTTCACTCGGCCACCAATGCTATCTGACGGCTTGCGTATTGGGGCAGTACCCCTCACTTCACGGCTCAGGTAAAACTGATAACCGCTTTGCCACAAACGACAGCTCTTAGTTTACCTCACGGGTGGGAACTAGTCAATCAGGTAGGGGTCGTTGCCCTTTTCGCTGGCAGGTCCTCTCAATGGGCCAGCTACTTCGGGGTTCCTGTGGTACTCCTCACAATGAGTTTTAGGGATTATGCCCAAGTACTTTCCACAGTTAAGCGGATAGGGATTATTCCCAAATCCGAACCTGCAACATATGCGAAAAACATTTTGGCAGAAATTTCACCCAGTGAGCCCAAGAAAGTGCTCTGATACCAGATGAGATGCACCTGCAACAATTACTTAATAAAAATATGCGAAATAGCAGAAATGATAGAACTCAGAATCACTGTTATATTGATCACAGGCCACTTCGAGGGGGCAACCTCCTATGAGCAAGCTCAATACAAATAACTTCACGGTGCCTTCATAGGTATCAACACACACTTATATACTAATTCTAGGCGCCAATACTATGGGTCAAAACCATGGGCCGTTACAAACTATGGATCAACAATACTACGGGCGACTTACAAAGCATATGCGCCAACAACAATAACACAAACTATTGATCAACAAATACTATGGGACGACTTACAAAGCATATGCATCCAACAACAACATACTAACAAAGTAAAGACATGGGTTCCTAACAAAACGTAGCTGATTAAATACTAGGAAGTGTGCACGATGCCTTCTGTCAGATTCACAGACTGTTTGACATCTCTGCGATACAGCGGACTGACAAAACGTCTGACGGGGTGACTGACAGAGCCGGTGCGAACTAGATGTGCATTCAACTCGTAATTACATTTCTCCAACAGATCATATGGGGGCCAAGGTCGGGCATTAGGAACTTCTTTTTTTTGTATATAAACACCGTCTTCCCTTTGTTTCTTGTTATCTACTGCTGGCTCAATCTTCATAGTGCTTGTTCTCCAAGTTCTTGTATTCATGGGTACCACTTTGTTTCTTGTCATCTACTACTGGCTCAGTCTTCATAGTGCTTGTGGTCCAAGTTCTTGTATTCATGGGTACCACTTGGACATTTATAATTCCAATTTTCAAAAACATATGAATCAATAATAGTGGACCTAATGTAATCTTATGGTTATTCTCTAGGAACCAAAATATGGAATTCATTTACTGATCTTAGGTCTATACGTGCTTTGCACAAGATGTAACACCGTAGAGTATATATTACAAGTCAGACAAGTGCTTAAAGGTTGTTCCTCCTCTCCTATAACATACACATGGATTTGCTACTTGCAAGTGTCCATATCCTCGATAGAGTTGTCTCTTAAACCCATTTTACACCAGAACGCTCTTGTCCCATTTTACCTTTTGGTTAATATATGCATATACATAATTTCTTTAATCTCTTAGATATTTTCTACTTTTGCAGTGAGTAGATGGGGGAGCAAATTCAATAAGCCTCTTAAAGACATGAGATGGTATTCATATTCATTTTGATTTGTTGTGCACTGTCATGCCTAAAATCCTATCTATGGGTTGACCACTTGAAAAAATAATAGGATTTGGCCAATTTTAGTGTGTGAAGTGAATGGATATTTCCAGAGAATATCCAAAAGACACCTAGAGTCTATGTAACTATTTTTCTCGTGTAAGCTCTTTCAAATCTAAAAGTGTTCCAGCATGACAAGGATCCTACTATAAAATTTTGAATAATGTGTAAGGATGCTTAGATGTAACGCTCTGGTGCTCATCACAATGGCACATATGTTGTATGCTTTTCCATTAATGGTACCACTGTATAGACCATAACTTTTGAAACCCCAAACAAATTAACCCATGGGTTTGGAATGAGTGCTCATGGTGACTAATACCATTTGACTTATAAGTTTGAAAATCAAATTCTTGTCAAAGCTTAAGGTAAGGGAAATGAATATGTAGAATCAAATCAATCCCTCAAAAGGAATGACCACACAAAAAGAGAGACAAAATAAGGTCCATTAGAATTACTCGCTATGAATGATAAAACTAAAAGTAGGCATGCAACTTAGTCTTAAAGTCCAGTCAATATGTTAGGAACCTATGTCAACCCTTCTCTTTACTATGTTAGTATATTGTTGTTGGACACATATGCTTTGTAAGTCGTCCCGTAGTATTTTTTGATCCGTAGTTTATATTAGCCCATAGTATTGACCCATAGTATTGGACGCATATGCTTTGTAAGTCGTCCTGTAGTATTATATGTCCCATGGTTTTGACTCATAGTATTGGGCATACACTTAGTATATAAGTGTGTGTTGAGGTCATTGAAGGCACCGTGAAGTTAATTGTATTGAGCTTGCTCAAAGGAGGTTGCCCCCTCGAAGTGGCCTGTGATCAATATAAAAGTGATTATGTTCTGTTATTTCTGATATCTTGTGTATTTGCATTAATTAATTATTGCAGGTTCATCACATCTGGTATCAGAGCACTTTCCTTGGCACAAGTGGGAAATTTTTTTTCTTTTTTTGGGCGGCGACTTTCAGATCAATTTATGAAAATTTTTGCACAAAATCAGAAGAAACCGATTGCATATCTGAATTCCTCTATCAAAAATACGTAGTTTCAAAAAAAACATCGTCTCATTTGGAGTTCTAAAAGTGGAGATATCGCGGATTTAAAATCAGCAATTTTTCAGAATTTCGGTGACGGCCGTGGAAATTGCGGCGAGAAAATATTTTGACTGAGTGCCCAGATTTCTATTCTGCTTTCATGGGTAGAAGCAGAGTGGTTGTTCCAGTTCCGGAAACATGCTATAATAGCGATTCTGAGCAATATAGATCCGGGTTTTGAACATTGGGTGGAATTTCTGCCCAAATTTTTTCTGTTGCAGATTCGGATTTGGAAATAATCCCTATCTGCTTAACTGTGGGAAGTACTTGGGCATAAGCCCTAAAACTCATTGTGAGGAGTACCACAGGAACCCCGAAGTAGCTGGCCCATTGAGAGGACCTGCCAGCGAAAAGGGCAACGACCCCTACCTGATTGATTAGTTCCCACCCATGAGGTAAACCAAGAGCTGTCGTTTGTGGCAAAGCGGTTATCAGTTTTACCTGAGCCGTGGAGTGAGAGGTACTGCCCCAATACGCAAGCTGTCAGACAACATTGGTGGCCGATCGAAAACCCTGAACTGTTAGGAAGCCGCACATACATGGGGTCCATATCTACTTTCAGCTGAACTATTGTCGATCACTGCTGCGCTGTTTTAGATCCATTTTGCAAGCTGTTCCAGATCCAGCTGTTCGGAATTGTTCCAGATTCCTTTTGAGCCGTAGCCACTCCAGTCTGTAAAAAAAATAAAAATAAAATCAGTTTTTCCTCCGTATCTCCCTTGTTTTACCTCTGTTTCCCTTGAAATTTTCAGGGAACCCCTGTCATTCCATTTTGCATATTTCATTCCTGAGGACCCTATCCTCAATTCCCCTTCCTACAACCCGAAATCTCACATTTGCCTATTTTTTAGGGTTTGCCATAACTTCCTCAGATTTCACCCAATCACCTTCAAATTTTACCACATAGTTCCTTTCTGAATTCTGCTTCTTTGTTCCCCTCTGCCAAATTTTCCCATTCTTTCACCCCGCTTATGAAATCCTCATTTTCGCTTCCCTGTCTATCCAACAGTGTCCAAAACCTAGTCAAACCCCAATTATCCTTCTGATTTTTTCCCAAATCCAACTTTTCCCTTACTGAAGTAGTTCCTGTTTTTGTTTTCCTACCCAGTCAACCAAAAAAAAAAAAAAAAACCTGGTTATGGTTGTCACCTGTGCAGGAGCACACACCATGGAGGAAGCACTGGCAGCCATCCAAACCAAACTCCAAGATCTGGATGAAAAATTTCTCAGCCTCCATCTGCAACATTCAGCCATGAACAATACCAGACAGCCAGAATCTTTTGTAGCCACCGGGTTCTCTGCTTCTAGCAATTTTCACGGGCCAAAGCTTGATTTTCCTCGCTTCAATGGTACTGATCCGACTGGATGGATATACCGAGCAGAACAATATTTCAGTCTGCATAATACTTTTGATGTTCAGAAAGTTCCACTTGCATCCTTTCATTTGGAACAGGAAGCCCTTCAATGGTACTCTTGGTACATCAAAGCTCATCCCGAGCCAAACTGGACAGATTTTTGCCAACTCATTTTGCCACGATTTGGTCCTAGTACTTTTGATGAATTCACAGGAGCACTCACTAAACTTCACCAAACTAGCACAGTGAGAGAGTATCAGATGGAATTTGAGAAACTAGCCAATCACACAGAAGGATTGTCTGATGAATTCTACAGGAGTTGTTTTATCAATGGTCTCAAGGATGAAATTCGCTCAGAGGTCAAAATGTTTTGTCCCAACACAATGATGGAAGTCCTAGGGTTGGCTAAGTTGGCCGAGGACAAGATCGCAGCTCAACAATGCTCCAAACCCACATTTGTTCCCTTCAGAAATATGGGTTCCCAACGACCTCCCATCACGCCTGCTCCTCAACCAACTCCTATCAAGCATTTGTCTGAAATAGAAATGCAGGCACGCCGAGAAAAAGGGCTTTGCTATAATTGTGATGAGAAATTCACTCGGGGACATCGATGTGTTCAACAAAAGCTCTATCTCTTGGATGTGGATTCTTCGCCTGCCTTAGAACTTGGTGAAGAAGCTACAGATACAGTAGATGATCCGGTCGACATGCAACACCCGCCTGTTGACACCCCATCTCAGGACGACCCACCCGAGATCTCTCTCCATGCTGTAACCGGCGTCACCACCCAACAAACAATGCGGGTTAGGGGATACTTCAATAAGCTCCCTCTTACCATACTCATTGATTCTGGTAGCACTCATAACTTCATTGACCCTCGAATTACCAAACAGGCTGATTGTTTTGTCCATCCTTGCTCCAACTTTGAAGTCATGGTTGCCAATGGGGGCACCTTACCTTGCAAGGGGAAGTGTCACAATGTGCGTCTCTATGGAATATTATAACCTACGCTCTGACATGTTTTCCTTGCCCTTAGGCGGATGTGATGTGGTTTTGGGCGTTCAATGGTTACGCACACTTGGCCCCATCTTATGGGATTTTGCTGAACTTTGGATGCAGTTTAAAGTCAATGGGGCACAACACAAATTTAGGGGCTTACAACTAGGGTCTCTCTGCATCATCAGTTCACATTGCCTGGAAAAAATTCTTAAGAAGAATTCACATGGTGTCATCGCTCATCTTAATTCCATTCAGATGCACCCATCAATAGTATCCACTACTCCCTTGGATAGATATGCAGGTATCTTTGTTGAACCAATGAGCTTGCTGCCTTTAAGAGACCTTTCCGGTAAGAATGTAGCCACATCTACCTCTCAGCAGGAAATGATGGCTATTTTGCATGCAGTACAGAAGTGGCAGCCATACCTATTAGGCAATTATTTCTGCATCAAGACTGATCTCCCGAGTCTGAAAAATTTTCTGGAATAATGGGTCTCCTCCCCAACACACCTGCAATGGGTTATCCAACTCATGGGTTATCCCTATGTGATCACTTACAAGAAGGGTAAGGACAATATGGTGGAAGATGCTCCTTCTCGCACAATTGATGACCTATTTTCTCTTACAGCTCTTTCTCTGCTTGTTCCAAATTGGTTGTAATATGTTCAACAGGGCTATCTCTTCTATGAACTCCATGCTTCTTCATCAACAGGGCACTCTGGGTTCTACAAAATGTATGACCAGGAACAATGTAACTTCTTTTGGTCGGGACTAAAAATGACAATTCAACAGATGGTGGCTAACGATGATACTTTCCAAGTCAACAAGGGGGAACCGACATTCCTTTCAGGATTGATCAAACCCTTGCCCATCCCTACACAGCTTTGGCCAACTATTTCTATGGATTTCCTAGCAGCACTCTGGTGGTACAATACCACATCTCAAAGGACACCATATGAAGCAGTCTATGGACAAACACCGCCAGTTCTTCTTCCATACACCCTTAGCAGCTCCCCAGTTCAGGAAATTGACTCGGTTCTTCGAAACCGCGATCAGATTCTTCTCATTCTGCAGGACAATCTTCACATGGCCAGAATTCGCCGAAAACAACAAGCCGATCAGCAACGTTCTGAGCGCATTTTCCACGCAGCTGACAGGGTTCTTCTTCATCTACATCCTTCGAAGCAATCCTCCTTGACACTCCAAAGGCGTCAGTGGCCCGAAATGCAAACCGAGGATGCTACCGGGGAACCACTCCTTCAAATTCTGCAGCAATTTCTCCAACCAAAGCTTTGAGGACAAAGCTTTTTCTAAGGGAGAGGGGATGTTAGGAACCTATGTCAACCCTTCTCTTTACTATGTTAGTATATTGTTGTTGGATGCATATGCTTTGTAAGTCGTCCCGTAGTATCTTTTGATCCGTAGTTTATATTAGCCCATAGTATTGGACGCATATGCTTTGTAAGTCGTCCTGTAGTATTATATGTCCCATGGTTTTGACTCATAGTATTGGGCATAGACTTAGTATATAAGTGTGTGTTGAGGTCATTGAAGGCACCGTGAAGTTAATTGTATTGAGCTTGCTCAAAGGAGGTTGCCCCCTCGAAGTGGCCCGTGATCAATATAAAAGTGATTCTGTTTTGTTATTTCTGATATCTTGTGTATTTGCATTAATTAATTACTGCAGGTTCATCACATAATACATAAATGAATCTTTTCAAATTCTTTTCAAAATAAGAGTCACAATCAAGAGGACCGAAATCAAGCTCAAGTTCAATTCATTAAAACCAACTGTAAACAATGCAAAAAAATTCTAAATGGTTAGGAAACTCAACAAGCTAGTTTACAAGCATTATTCCCTCCAACACTTTATTTCTCAAGTTGATTCTTCATTTCAACATCCTTCCCAAAGAATTTTCTACAAATACACTTCTCTCCTTTGTCTGGTCACCTTGCATATAGTTGTTTCTCCATTCTTTAATTTCTAGCATGCTTCACTTACCTCCCAATTTGATATTCTAATAATACCAAGATTAGAGTTGTCTTAGATGAAGAAAATCCATATCATCTAATGGATCAATGTTTAATTATCTAATGGTGTGAATGAATGAGGTGAAATACCAAGATACTCTTATAAAAATTTGAAGGCGCCCCAAAATTGGAAATTTCAAACCATCTTCTAAGAAATGCACGTAGGAAATCAAGGATGGTTTGAGGGATGTTTTTTGTTAGATTTCTATTTATTTCATTAATATTTGATCTATTAATTCTACAAGGAAACCATGACTCGTGTTATTTCAATATTACCCAAAAAATAGTGCAACCGTAAAGAGAACAACATATTATCAGGGTTGGGTTGTTAAGAAACATGTCATCGAATACTTTCCTGAGTGATCATCATGCCAATTAAGATGTCTCCCCAGTTTTTATCAGTAAATGAGTCTCCATCCAATAGATACCTAAATCAAAATAAACATAAAGCATGAGGGTAATTCTAGTATAAGAGAAATAAAGAAAATTGTGCAAAGAAACTCCTATTGCTCTCACCTTTCAATTGTTGTGCATGGATTATAAAGTTCCATTGTAAAAGTTTCCTTGTTACCAGATGAAACATTCCAAACCCAATTATTCATTTCATCCTCAAGGAAACATGCAATTCAATTGATATGAGCTAGGTTTAGGACAAGTAATTAGTGCAATATGGACTGACAAGGTAGAATGGTGGGAAGCTATAAGTCACATGAATATGTGAACTCAAAACCTAACTATTCTCCAAACCTATAAGAAAATTCATTAGAAATTTTCCCTTCCATTGAACATGTAACACTAAACATAATTTACTATTTGAGATGACAGAACAATTATACTCGTATGGATGCTTCAACTCTAATTGTACATCATACCAATTTTGTGCATTCCAGGACTTTGAGATGAAAATGAGTGAATTTATCTCAATTTTCTTCTAATAATAGTGATGATGGGATAAAATTGGAGAGAGAGATGTGGAGAAAGTGATAGAGAGAGGGGGGAAGAGAGAGTGACAAATAAATGGATGGAGGTAAGGGATGTGTGTGTGTGTGTGTGTGTGTGTGTGTGTGTGTGTGTGAGAGAGAGAGAGAGAGAGAGAGAGAGAGAGAGAGAGGTGGGTAAGGGACATAACTTGAGGGAGGGAGAGAGAGCGATGGGGAAGGAGGGAATTAGTCGACTTTAACTATGTAATTGACCAATCCAATAGGCCACGAATCCAACTGATCCATTGAATACACTAAGGATACCATCGGTGACTCTTGTCAATTTCAACTGATTCAAATACAAATTTATCCCTTCATATTTGAACCTTCTGAAGCATCCCATGCAACCTCAAACAGGATCATGCATACCATGATTCACATCTTCCAATCGCTTACATAACCTCATATTTCAATGGCCGAAAAAACACAACATAAGAAAAAAATGGACGAAAACAATTTCTTCGAGGATCCCTCCCCCAAAACCCCTCAAACCTTCACTTGAACTAGTTGTTTATTAATTGATATGGAACTATCCTAAGAGTACCCAAAAAAACATGCTCTTATCTACTAGCAATTACATATGTATACCCGCACTCCATGTTTATTTTGCATACCTCAGATCTATCACTTATGTTGCTTCTCCGATTGACCCATCACACCAATTGATCCGACCACATCGATTAACAATCCACCATGCAAATCTAGGAGACTCAACAACTTTATTCAACCATTCTCATAATAGGGACTCCATCTACACTCAACCAGATGGGAAGGGGGGTAACCAACATGTCTATTGTTGTTTTTTGTTTTGGTTGTCATTGATGTTGTTATTTGTTGTTTTTTTCCTATTGTTAAAATGAGAAGTCATTGAATCAATGTGGAGAAAATGCCTATTTGGATTCAACAATCATTTTATTTCCTTAAATTCATATCAATCCTTAATTGAACTTGTGATGGTCGTTGCATGTCAATTTATGTCAGTAAAGCAACTTGTTGATCCTTTTATGTTGATATTGCATCAATTTATAATACTATCAAAATGATTGGCATTGCTACTAAAATTAGGGATGTTACATGTGGATTTGATGTATTTAATTTTTTCTTTGTTTGGATAATCTATTGACTAGGACCTTTTGTGTTGCATTAGAGGTTTTCGTGTCTTGTTGCACACCATTGACATCTAGTGTTTGAAGACTTGAGTTTGTTTTTCTTTGGAGCATTAGTCTCACCTTTTTATGAGATATTAGTATTAAGTAATTCCAATTATGTCCATTGTTAAAAAGTCATTGATATTGATTGTCATGGCATACAAACTAGAATAATAGAGAGAGGGGGGGATATAGAGGGGGTATTGTGGGAGAGAGAGTGATAGAGAAAAGGATGGATGTAATGGATGAGAGAGAGAGAGAGAGAGAGAGAGTATGAAGTTATCATAACAATAAGCTAAAAATCTGATTACCTAGGAGCTCAATTCTATTTATGTTTTTCAATTCTATATATAGGAAGTTAATAGAAAAACACTAACTGTGTTTATTCTATATTTATGTTTTTCAATTCTATCTATGTTTTTTTTTAAATGCTTGAGAAATGAAAATTTATGGAAGAAACATTAACCCTGTGTGTTTTGAGTTAAGGAGTTATGACACAAGAAAAATACGAAAAAAATAGAAAAAAAGAATACTCTTAAAAAATTACATATTTGGAATCTACAGAAAAAATGCTATCTATGTCTAAAATTTCATAAAAAATGATTGTGTATATCATATTGTAATGAGTGATAAAACATAGACATATTGAGAAAATGGATGAAATGCCAAATTAGGTATGGTTTACCATATTCCATAGCACAAGTTTGGTAAATCCGAAGCTAACTCCAAATTAGACACACAGGAATAGGGATGACATACAAACATATGAAGGATGCTCGGTTTAGGTGCTAAGAAACATCAACGCATTCCTCTTAAATTCAAATCTCCCTTCCTGCCTAAAAACCAGTGTCATACAAAACACATGTGTGATTTATATTTACAAAACACATGCACATTGAATACAGTGCATGCGATTTGTATATGTAAAATGGGTTCACAATGTTAATCATGTCAAATTTATCTTAGGAAGAAGAGTTGAGAGTCAGTGGGGAAGGGTCAAAGGGTTAGATCTAATATTTAGGAAGTTCAAGTGGGGGGATATGAATTGAAGGAGGTAAGGGGAACATGATGGATTACAGAGGATAAGGGAAGTGGGGATTCAGAGAGAGAGAGACAGAGAGAGAGAGAGTTAATGATGGAGAGGGGTGTGAGAGATAATAGGAGGGAGAGATGGAGGAATAAAATATGAGAGGTAGGAAGGGGAAGGGGCATAAATGGAGGGAGGGAGAGGGAGAAATGGGGAGAGGGAGAAAATTGGAGAGAGATATGTGGAGAAAGTGATAGAGAGAAGGGGGGAGAGAGAGGGGGTCTTGTGGGAGAGAGAGTGATAGAGAAATGGATGGAGGCAAGGGATGTGTGTGTGTGTGTGAGAGAGAGAGAAAGAGAGAGAGAGAGAATATGAGAGGTGTGTAAGGGACATAAAGTGAGGGAGGGAGGGAATTAGTCGACTTTAACTATGTAATTGACCAATCCAATAGAGCACGATTCCAACTGATCCATTGACTACACTAAGGAGACCATCGGTGACTCTTGTCAATTTCAACTAATTCAAATACAAATTTATCCCTTCATATTTGAACCTTCTGAAGCATCCCATGCAACCTCAAACAGGATCATGCATACCACGATTCACATCTTCCAATCGTTGACACCACGCCATATTTCAATGGCCGAAAAAACACAAAACAGGAAAAAAATGGACCAAAAAAATTTCTTCGGAGCTCCCTCCTCCTAAACCCCTCAAACCTTCACTCAAACTAGTCGTTTAGTCATTGATCTAGCACTATCCTAAGAGTACCCAAAAAAACATGCTCTGATCTACTAGCAATTAAATATGTATACCTGGACTCCATTTTTATTTTGCATACCTCGAATCTATCACTTTTGTTGCTTCTCAGACTGAACCATCACACCAATTGATTCAACCACAACGATTAACAATCCACCATGGAAATATAGGATACTCAACAACTTTCTTCAACGATTCTCATAATAGGGACTCCATCTACACTCAACTAGATGCAAAGGGGGGTAACCTATAAGTCTATTGTTGTTGTTTGTTGTGGTTGTCATTGATGTTGTTATTTGTTGTTTTTTTCCTATTGATACAATGATAAGTCATTGAATCAATGTGGAGAAAATGCCTATTTGAATTCAACAACCATTTTATTTCCTTAAATTCATATCAATCCTTAATTGAACTTGTGATGGTCGTTGCATATTAATTTATGTTAGCAAAGAAACTTGTTGCTCCTTTTATGTTGATATTGCATCCATTTCCAATATTATCAAAATGATTGGCATTGATACTAGAATGAGGGATGTTACATTTGGATTTGATGTAATTAATTTTTTCTTTGTCTGGATAATCTATTGACTAGGACCTTTTGTGTTACATTAGAGGTTTTCGTGTCTTGTTGCACACCATTGACATCTAGTGTTTGAACAGTTGAGCTTGTTTTTCTTTGGAGCACTCGTCTCACCTTTTTATGAGATATTAATATTAAGTAATTCCAATTAGGTTCATTGTTGAAAATTCATTGATATTGATTTTAATGGCATACAAACTAGAATAATATGGAGAGGGAGGGAGAGAGAGTGATAGAGAAATGGATGGAGGTAAGGGATGAGAGAGAGAGAGAGAGAGAGAGAGAGAGAGAGAGAGAAAGAGAGAATATGAGAGGTGGGTAAGGGACATAAAGTGAGGGAGGGAGGGAATTAGTCGACTTTAACTATGTAATTGACCAATCCAATAGACCACGACTCCAACTACTCGATTGGATACACTGAGGAGACCGTTGTGAAGAACCTGCAATAATTAATTAATGCAAATACATGAGATATCAGAAATAACAGAACTCAGAATCACTTTTATATTGATCACAGGCCACTTCGAGGAGGAAACCTCCTTTGAGAAAGCTCAATACAATTAACTTCACGGTGCCTTCATAGGCCTCAACACACACTTATATACCAATTCTAGGTGCCAATACTATGAGTCAAAATCATGGGCCAATACAAACGATGGATCAACAAAACTGTGGGCGACTTACAAAGCATATGTGCCAACAACAATAACACAAACTATGGATCAACAAATACTACGGGACGACTTACAAAGCATATGCGTCCAACAACAATATACTAACAAAGTAAATACATGGGTAACTAACATCCCCTCTCCCTTAGAAAAAGATCTATCCTCAAAGCTTTAGATGTGGAAATTGATGCAAAATCTAAAGGAGTGGGTCCCCTGTAGCATCCTCGGGTTGCATTCCGGGCCACTGGAACCTTTTGAGTTTTAGGGAGGATTGCGTGGAAGGATATAGACGAAGAAGAACCACATCAATGACATGAAAAGTGTGTGCAAAATGGTGCTGATCGACTTGTTGTTTCAGTCAAATTCTTGCCATGTGAAGATTGTCCTACAGAATGAGAAGAAGTTGATCGTGGTTTTGAAGAATTGAGTCAATTGCTTGAACTGGGGAGCTGCTGATGGTGTATGGAAGAAGAACTGGCGGTTCCTGTCCAGAGACTGCTTCATATGGTGTCCTTTTAGATGTGGTACTATACCACTAGAGCACTTCTAGGAAATCCATAAAAATAGTTGTCCAAATCTGTGTAGGGATGGACAAGGCTTCAAGTAGTCCTGAAAGGAGTGCCGTTTCACCCTTGTTGACCTGGAAAGTATCACAGTCAACCACCATCCGTTGAATTGTCATTTTCAGTCCTTGCCAAAAGAAGTTACATTGTTCCTGGTCATACATTTTGAGGAACCCAGAGTGCCCTGTTGATGAAGAAGCATGGAGTTCATAGAAGAGATAGCCCCGTTGAATAGATTGCAACCAATTTGGAACAAGTAGAGAAATAGCTGTAAGAGAAAATAGGTCATCAAATGTGCGAGAAGGAGCATCTGCCACTATATTATCCTTACCCTTCTCGTAAGTGGTCGCATAGTCATAACCAATGAGTTGGATAACCCATTTCAGGTGTGTTAGGGAGGAGACCCATTGTTCCAGGAAATTTTCCAGACTCTGGAGATCAGTCTTGATGCATAAATAATTCCCCAATAGGGATGGCCGCCACTTCTGTACTACATGCAAAATAGCCATTATGTCCAGCTGAGATGTAGATGCGGTTAAATGCCTACCGGAAAGGTCTCGTGAAGGCGGCAAGCCCACTAGTGCAACCAAGACACCTGCATATCTATCCAAGGAAGTAGTGGAGACCGTTGGTGCGTGCATCTGGAGGGAATGAAGCTGAGCAATGATACCATGTGAATTTTTCTTAAGGATCTTTTCCGGGAGATGTGAACTGATGATGCTGAGAGACCTTGGTTGTAAGTCCATAAATTTGTGTTGTGTCCCATTGACTGAAAACTGCATCCAAAGTTCAGCAAAATCCCATAAGATGGGGCTAAGTGTGCGTAACCATTGAACGCCCAAAACCACATCACATCCGCCTAAGGACAAGGAAAACATTTCAGAGCGCAGGTTATAATCTTCCATAGAGATACACACATTGTGACACTTCCCCTTGCAAGGTAAGGTGCCCCCATTGGCAACCATGACTTCAAAGTTGGAGCAAGGATGGACAAAACAATCAGCCTATTTGGAAATCCGAGGGTCAATGAAGTTATGAGTACTACCAGAATCAATGAGTATGGTAAGAGGGAGCTGCTTGAAGTATCCCATGACCTGCATTGTTTGTGGGGTGGTGACGCCTGTTACAGCATGGAGAGAGATCTCGGGTGGGTCGTCCTAATATGGGGTGTCAACATGCGGGTGTTGAATGTCGACCTGATCATCGAATGTATCTGGGGCTTCTTCACCAAGTTCAGAGGCAAGCAGAGAATCCACATCCAAGAGATAAAGCTTTTGTTGAACACATCTATGTCCCTAAGTGAATTTCTCATCACAATTATAACAAATCCCTTTTTCTCGGTGTGCCTGCATCTCTGTTTCAGAAAAATGCTTGATAGGAGTTGGTCGAGGAGTAGGCATGATGGGAGGTCGTTGGGAACCCATATTTCTGAAGGGAACAAAGGTGGGTTTGGAGCGTTGTTGAGCTGCGATCTTGTCCTTTGCCAACTTAGCTAACCCTAGGACTTCCATCATTGTGTTGGGACAGAACATTTTGACCTCTGAGCGGATTTCATCCTTGAGACCACTGATAAAACAAATCCTATAGAATTCATCAGATAATCCTTCTGTGTGATTGGCCAGTTTCTCAAATTCTATCTGATACTCTCTCACGGTGCCAATTTGGTGAAGTTTAGTGAGTGCTCCTGTGAAGTCATCAAAAGAACTAGGACCAAATCGTGGCAAAAGGAGTTGGCAAAAATCTGTCCAGTTTGGCTCGGGATGAGCTTTGATGTACCAATGGTACCATTGAAGGGCTTCTTGTTCCGAATGAAAGGATGCAAGTGGAACATTCTGGACGTCAAAAGTATTATGTAGATTGAAATATTGTTATGCTCGGTATATCCATCCAGTCGGATGAGTACCATTGAAGCGAGGAAAATCAAGCTTCGGCCCACGAAAATTGCTGGAAGAAGAGAACCTGGTGGCTGCAAAAGATTATGGTTGTTAGTTATTGTTCATGGCTGAATGCTTAAGATGGAGGATGAGAAATTTTTCATCCAGATCTTGAAGTTTGGTTTGGATGGCTGCAAGTGCTTCCTCCATGGTGTGTGCTCCTGCACAGGTGACAACCATAACGAAGGTTTTTTTTTTTGTGGAATGGGTAGAAAAACACAAACAAAAGCTGATTTAGTAAAGGGAAATTTGGATTGGGGAAACAATCTGAGGGGTAATTGGGGTTTGACTATATTTTGGACACTATCGAAAGGATAGGAAAGCAAAAAAAGGGGGATTTCAGAAGTGGGGTGATAGAATGAGAAACTTTGGCAGAGAGGGACAAAGAAGCAGAATTAGAAAAGGAACTTTGTGGTAAAATTTGAAGGTGATTGGGTGAAAATCGAAGAAGTTATGGCAAACCCTAAAAATAGACAAATGTGAGATTTTGAGTGTTGGGAAGTGGAATTTGGGATAGGGTCCTCAGGAATGAAATATGCAGAATGGGATTGCAGAGGTGTCAGAGAAGTTTCAAGGGAAACAGAGTTAAAACAAGGGAGATATGGCGGAAAAACAAAATTTTATACTTTTTTTTTTTTACAGAAATGGATCTGCAACGACGCAGAAGGGATCGGCAATAGATGGATCTGAAATGGAACCGAATGGACCAAAAATGGTTGGATCTGGAACAACTGTCAAAATAGATCTGGAACAGATTTCAGAATGGATCTGAAACGGCTGGATATGAAATGGCTCAGAATGGATCTAAAACAACACGGAAGTGATCGGCAATAGTTCAGCTGAAAATAGATATGGACCCCAGGTATGTTCGGCTTTCTAACAGTTCAGGTGTTTCACTCGGCCACCAATGATGTCTGACGGCTTGTATATTGGGGCAGTACCCCTCACTCCACAGCTCAAGTAAAAATGATAACTGCTTTGCCACAAACGACAGCTCTTGGTTTACCTCATGGGTGGGAACTAGTCAATCAGGTAGGGGTCGTTGCCCTTTTCACTGGAAGTTCCTCTCAATGGGCCAGCTACTTTGGGGTTCCTATGGTACTCCTCACAATGATTTTTAGGGATTATTCCCAAGTACTTCCCACAGTTAAGCGGATAGGGATTATTCCCAAATGTGAAAAAAACAATTGACAGAAATTTCACCCAGTGAGCCCAAGAAAGTGCTCTAATACCAGATGTGAAGAACCTGCAAAAATTAATTAATGCAAATACACGAGATATCAGAAATAACAGAACTCAGAATCACTTTTATATTGATCACAAGCCATTTCGAGGGGGCAACCTCCTTTGAGAAAGCTCAATACAATTAACTTCATGGTGCCTTCATAGGCCTCAACACACACTTATATACTAAGTCTAAGCACCAATACTCTGAGTCAAAACCATGGGCCAATACAAACTATGGATCAAAAAAACTATGGGCGACTTACAAAGCATATGTGTCAACAACAATAACATAAACTATGGATCAACAAATACTACGGGACGAATTACAAAGCATATGCGTCCAACACCAATATACTAACAAAGTAAAGACACGGGTTCCTAACAACCATCAGTGACTCTTGTCAACTTCAACCGATTCAACTACAAATTTATCCCTTCATATTTGAACCTTATAAAGCATCCCATGCAACCTCAAACATGATCATGCATACCATGATTCACTTCTTCCAATTGCTGACATAACGCCATATTTCAATGGCCGACAAAACATTACACAGGAAAAAAATGGACAAAAAATATTTCTTTGAGGCTCCCTCCCCCAAAACCCCTCAAACCTTCACTCGAACTAGTAGTTTATTCATTGATTTGGTACTATCATAAGAGTACGCAAAAAAAACATGCTCTGATATGTCGGATAGAAGAATCCCATGTAATAGGTATCCCTCACATAGCGAAGTCTTATTGGTTGGAGATTGGTTGGAGCAGAATAACTACTCGCCATATCTACGTCCTTGCCATTGTTGTAATTATTTGTAATCTATGCAATCTTCCTAACCTTTACCTTTTTTCATTCATCAGCACCAACCCCAAGTCCAAAGGACATGGGACTAAAGGTATTAGTTCTTAGTTTTTGCATGTGGACTTTATACAAATGATACTGGTATATATAAAAAAAATTTAACATAGGATACTACATATATAAGTTTATAATTTTAATTGTAGTTCCAAAAAAAGATAGAGAAATGAATCTTCAGTATGAGATGCACCCCAGACCAAACAACTTCTTCATGCATTACCTGGTGGAACAAACACAACAATCTTAAGTTGAGGTGGATGTGTCCTGTGAGCTCTAGCGAATAAATTATAATTAGTCTGTCTAATTCCAAAAGAAATTAGACTAATTAAATGCAAATCTTCCACATAATAAATTCGATTTATATAGGAAGTTCATTGCTCATTATCCCATGTGCGTTCCCACCTTACACATTGGAGCCATGTTCATGTTGCTGCCATACACAAGAGAGGAAGGAAAAGGCCTCCATCTCTACTACGCCATTTTCATAGGTGATCCTTGTAATGAACTATACCTTGCAGGTGGCCAGGGGTGGGTGCAACCCATATTCCCTAGTAGTTTATTCCTACAACATTAGAAGCCGCTTCCATGCCCCTTATTAGCATTCAGAAGGGAAGGGAGGTAGGGATGGGAACTACTAACAACTTATTTATGCACTAAAGAGCTAGTCTTACTAGAGATAGAATACTACATCGATATATAAACTTGCATCTCTACGTGATAATTACATATCTGAAAATAAATCCCTATACATATTATATTTGCATATCTACGTTCAACCCCTAGTTGTGCCCAGTTGTCACGGCCCCATATTCCACGTGCCAAGTTTTTATGCAGCGTTCCAGTTTATGTGTCCCACCACCACTGACCGGAGCTGGTGGGGAAGTGTGTACCATAGCGGTAAGTTTAGGTATTATATAGAATGGGGTTTACCAGGGGCCTTCTCCTCTCCATGGATGGGGAACCCATCTCTAGCTTTGATGGGTAAATTCTATCCCTGGGGGCTTATCTGGCATTGAATTCATTGAGTACCAACATTGAGTGGATTGCCTACCTAGTTGCATCGCAAACATCCGATCCTAGTTGGAGCCAACACCAAACCTAATACCTGCCTGATATCGCCCCTTATATCGATGTGGCCTACCTTCTCTCTTCGATCTTGTGGCCTTCCTGATTTCTTCAATCTTGATTCCCACCCATCCAGCCTAGCCTATCCCAACAGAGTAAAGTAGCGGAGTATAGTATCCCAAGCCTAGTATACCATTCCCAGCTATGACTGACATTTAAGTGGATCAGAACTTGGCATTGAGTGATTGAAAGCTGGATGGACTCTTGGATCAAGTAGCGGTATCGGTTGCATCGACTACTCCTGTCATCGAGTGATTGAAAGCATCAACTAGCAGGAATGGGAACCCTACTAGGAATGACCGATTGGGTTGGCTATCAAGTGGAAATGATTGACTATTGGCTTACTGGCTTGCAATGGCCCCTCATTGTGAGTAGGCTGTAAAAATTCCATTAATAAAGTAGGATTCAAAATTTCATAGGGATGCTAAAAGTGCCTACCCAACCAACGTCCAATAACTAAGTTTTGTGAGGGCAGTGAAAGGAAAGAGAAAAGGTTGGTAGGGTCATACTTAAGTAATGTAAGTAAGCAAGGCAAGGTAAATAGCAATGTTAAAAAGTACCTACATGTTCTAAGTGTCTACCCAAGAAGCCCTTCCTTAAAATATAAGGGTACGCCTGTATTGACTCAATCAAAGAGGGCAGCAGTTCCAACGATCCAAGGCTATCCATCCCATCCAACAACCTGTTATTCATCAAGTAGGTTGATATCCCAATGGTCTAAGTGTTGACCCCCATCTAACCTCTGAAGTTCAGGCAGTAGTTCATTTATAGGGCAGTTCCGACGACGATCCAACCTGTGCAATTGACATTGATTCTGTAGGCTCTGAACCAGGTCCTACCAATCCATGCGATAAGGTACGGACTGTTTAAGTTGTGAAAGTCTGGAAGAGATTGAACGTAGCTGGGGTTGTGTGAATAGGCCTTAAAAATTAAAAAGTAAGCCTATATCGCCCCATATTTTTCAAACAGATTCGCTCTAGGGTGTGTGCAAGAAGATGATGGTCACTTTAGATGCAATGACACTTTTTCAAAACTCGTTCCTGATACATAAAACATAACGCGTATTTGATATTTAGCACCTTCCATGGTAAGACCCAAGCCTAACATGTCATTGGACATGTAGGATAGGTAACCATAACGCGTACGCGTTATATAACTACAAAACGCGTACGCGTTATGTAGTTACAAAACGCGTACGGATTATTGAAATCTAAAATCAATTTAAATACACAGTCCCGACGATTCCCGACCACCCGCGGCACTCACGCATCAGAAACGCGAAATAGACCCTGGACGAGGATGGTTTGTGGCCCACTCAAGTATCGGTGTTGCTCGATTTAGCTGGAGGGGAGAAAAATTCCCCTGTGGACTGTCATCTAATCAGGTAATTCATTCACCTATACAATTTTTTTGTCATTTCTTAACCTAAATTACTATTTTTTTATTGTTTAAAACAACCTAGTTTTGTAATATTGATAAAATTGGGAATACCCCAATCTCTAATTAAATTCACATATCCCTCAACCAAGATGAGTGAATAATTAAAATGAATCCCTTTTCAAAAACTCAAAAATTCATAATCCAACCAAAAATTGAAAAAAAATAGAACTCCACCCTTTCTACAATGTATCCATCTAAGTCACCTGACACGAGGACACGGGACATGAGTGTCCCCACCAAGCTTCAAATTTGAAGCCTTCAAGGACCTTAAGAGGTCATTTTACACGTCATAGAAGGCCACTTCAAATTTTACCATGCAAAAAAAAATTAATTTCATGGTAAGCCCTTCAATAATTAAATTAACCACTACTGTTTAAAATTGCAACAGAAGGGTAGCTTCAAATTTCACCCATCAACAGTTTTTAGTGGGAAATTGGGAATGCGGCTACTAGCTAGGTGACTTCGGAGTGGGACTCGGTTACTCTCCAATATCCACGTGTTCGATCATCCATGGATCATGGACCATTGGGCCTCTAATAATATCATTGAGCAACTTACGTGGATGGGCTTACACTAAGCATCCCATGGCTTGAATGCTTTGAAGTTCTCGTGTTTGTAGCGAGTGCTTACATGTTTAACACATTTAATGGCATCAACAAAATTATTAAACCTGGTAGGTGGATCATACGTATTGTTGCTAGCGGGCTTACCAAGTTACAAGTTATCACATACCAATTCGTGAATGCTAACTCCGTGAGTTAATTGAGTATTCAATGTATAATATATTATGTTAATGTGCCCCCGCGAATTTGGCATTTTAGACAAAATCCACAATCCTTAAACTTCTTGTAATGTTGTAGGTTGTTGCTCCTTCCCGTGGCCCCTACCTATAGCCCTATGTTTTCTTTGTTGTATCAAGTTAATCCTACCGTCTACGGTTCCCAGCCTCACACCCTGTGTTTTCTTTGTTGTATCAAGTCAATCCTATAGCTCCCGAGTTCCACCTTTTGTTTTCTTTGTTGTATCAAGTCAATGCTCGAATTCCATGCTTCCATGGCTCCGACCATCAATATATAATATTGCATTAATAGAAACAAGCTTTTTCTTATACCCCTATTCCATTGTGGTTGAGCTACTTCCAAGTTTCCTTTATCGGTTGGTCTGTAAAAAAACATGAACTTCAACCATATAACAAGAACTTCAACCATCTATGCATCTCCTCTCTACTTGGTCTACCTACGTTTTACTTATGCTTCACAACCCATCCTCTACTCCATCATACCACGGATTTAGTATGTATAACGGGATCTAGGGGGGGGGGGCTATAAAGAAGAAGCATACAGGGTCCATAATTAAATATTGAGAACAAAAGTTGGCTGGAGTCAGATAGTTCTCTTTGCTCAATTTGGGAAACTGCTAAGATGGCAAAGGTGGCATAGTGGCCTAGAGACTGAGCCACTAGATCGGGACGAAATACGGTTGTGTTATATGACATATATAATGTTCAGTGCTGCTATATCCACTAAAAAATAAAGCCTCTCAACTTTACTACGTCAGTAAACATTGAAATTTTGATGTACTATTACATTTTCAAATGAAAAGAATAACTTATTTTTACATGGCAGCATTGAAGGGTTCAATATCTCATAGCCCTTCATAGTGAAATGGGACCCCACCCTTCAAATTTGATCCCTGGTCCCTACTAGACACAGTGACCCCCGGAATTAGGACACGTAGGACACAGTGACCCCCGGAATTAATATATTTTTAAAATATATTAAAATTTAAAAATATAGGTCCATATAGATCCAATAAAATTTAACATTTACAATTACAAATATTCAATAGAAATTACATTTACAATTACAAATATGAAATATTCAATAGAAATTAGATCATCTACAAATCACAACACATTTGTCATTCACAATCACAAATCACAATGAGACATTGAGACACATAGATGCATGTCAGAGACTCAGAACCATATTTCTCATTAAGTCATCAAAATCAAAATGTATTACATAGATGTCGGAATGCCACTGGGCACTGGCAAATGCCAAATAGACTAATAGACTAATAGTCTAATACTCTAATAGTAAATACAAAAAAGGAGTGGATCAAGATGGAAGAATCCCATTTGTCAATGACTCAATAGTCCTCCTCCATGCCTAAATCAACAAACTCATCACTGCACTGATCCTCCTCCTCCTCTCTGCCAATCTGACTAACTTACTTTTTAATTGTTAAATGTTTAATTTTAAGTTTTAAATGTATGTAAGTGAATACCATTAAATTGCTTACTTGAGTTTGATTTAATACATTTTCAATTTTGAAGAGACGTCATTATATACCATGTATATGTTTCTAATGATTTTCGTCTTAATGTCTTTATTGCAGTTGCGTCTATGGACACCAATGCCGAGATATTGATTGAGCTTGCCCACTTGAGGGGCATAAGTGCAGGTTTTAGTGGTGGTGACAGGATTCGTCGTTCGCTTGCATCAACCTTGGATGCAATTGTTGACACCATTTCACAATCTACCAATGTACTATATGATATTGCATCATATAGAGAAAGAAAAATACAACAATATGTTGATGGGCTAGACTACAATGCAATAAAAAAGTTGAAAATATCCAAAGAACTCATATTTGCATTGTTTAGGGACCCTCGGACAGGGGAAATCCCAAATGCAAACAGGCCGCATATCTCCATTGAGTGGTGCACGTTTCAACCATTTGTTGATAACTGGATGGACAGATGGTACATGGTTTTTGATATGCCACCACACAACAACAGGAAAATTCCCTTATATTTCCTTCGAAAGTTGTACGCAGAGTTCGTGTTGCATAAACACGTTAACTATTTTGACATCTTGCAGTTTCAGGGGATCGGTGGGGGGATGCCCCAAAACCGACCCAATGCCAGGCTTCGAGACCAGGATTGCCCTATCCCTGCACCTCGCAGGTAGTTTCCTGGGCCAGATGTCCCACCTGCACATCGTATTATTCCACAGACACGGGATGCCTTTTTGAGTTTGGCATGGGCGGTTGTTCACCATGGCACTATGGTTCAACATATTGGTGAGGAAGGGACATATGTCCCTGGTGTGGTACATACACCAGCTCGTCACCATGCAGGACCATCAGGACCATCCACTAGTGCAGGACCATCGACACATCCCCATCCTAGTACTGATCCTCACGAGTGCACATCATGTGGTCATCCCTGCTATGGTCTTGCCTCAGATGTTTCCTTCAGTGGGTTTTTGAGAGAGGTATGTTGATGGTTAATTGTAATAAATTCTTCATTTATTTTCGTCTTTGTACACATATATATAGTTTGAGCTAATATATTAATTTTGTGAACTTGCAGTTGATGCTTTATGCCGGTAGCGATGCCCCAAAGCCGGATGTTCCAGACTCTATAGGGGGGCATGATGCTACCCATTTGGTAGGCCCATCTTCTATAGCACCTATTGTCGTATCTCACACCGAGGTAAACATTTTAAAATTTAAGTTTTTTAATACTTGTTAATTTGTTAATTTCCACATACTTTTACATTTTCGTTCATTAATGCTATCTACGGTCTAATATTTACAATTATTAAAGTTGCAGATGGCAGATCCTTCACTGGGGCAAGGTAATGTGGAGGTAGCACCCATGGTCATACCGTCCCATGAAACATCTGGGCTCCGGGTAAACAATTAAAAATGACATTTTTTAAATACATGTTTGTTTGTTGAATCATGCATGTCTAACTACATGAACACTTGCTGACTGTAGGCACCATCCGAGACATCTGGACCATTGCCTGGATTTGTATCTCCCTCCAGGCCATTCGTGTGTATGTGAGGCGTTCTACTCCTAGAAAGACTCCAGCTTCCCACGACCATGGGCTTACTCACACCATGGTAATGTATATCCTTCGATGATATTTGTTGTTTAACTTGAAATCCAGTGCATAAATCGTTTTTGTTAATGTTTGAATTGCATGTTTATTGCATCACGAACCCGAGTTGTCTACTGAAAACCTCGCATCGATGGTTGATGCAGCAGTTAGTGCCGCATCTGCAATGGCAACTGATCACACACAAGTATGTAACTACTTCAACATTATCTTTACATAGTTTATTATTGTTGTCTATTGTTTATTCATGCATTTCTAACTATTTCAACATTTTTTCATTGTAGCCACCACCAGCAGGAGCAGTTCCTGCCCCCCCTGGTTCGACCATCCTGGATGTTCAACCAACGGCTCCATCTGCTACACAAGCAATGCAATCTCCTTTGTCAGTTGAGGTGAGATGTCCTTCAGTGACCAAGTGTTTCATGCACTTTCCATGCACCAATTGATAATTGTTGAGCTGATGTATTAGTGTACATAGTTAGTTGAATTTAACAATTGATATTTAATTTGCAGGATCCAGAGATGCACATTGATCCTAGAGATGTGCCTAGAGGATCAACGTCGGGAAAGAACAAGAGGAAGCTTGAGTTTTGATGTGTCTTATGGGATATATGTACATTTGGATACATGTACATGTGGCTTTGATAGTTTTGGATAGTTTTGGACACATGTGCTTTTGGATACTTTTGTATATATATGTACTTTCCGATACATTCAGTTTTGGAGACATGTACATTGACTTTATTGTGCATGTACTTTTGGAGACATGCACTTTTGGATATATATGTACTTTTGGATACATGTACTTTTGGAGACATGCACATTGACATTTCACTTATAAATGAATGATACATTTCACTTTGTATTTGTTCTTCGATTTCCATGTGTTCTTGTGTCAATCTAATGTGTTGATTTGTGTGGATTATCTATTACTCATGAATGCACTATGTCAAAAGAACAAACTATTATATTCAAAGGTTTCAACAAATTCACTACATGCATGCACTAATTGGTATATAATTAAAATTTGTGATTTTGGATGATCATGTCAAGTTATGTCAAAGTTCTTGCTCGTGTAGTTTAATCAAACTAAATGAAATACAATGTTTTTCAAGGTTTCAACGAACTCACTCATGCACACCCATTGCACATTCTAGGGAAATTGCTAGTTAATGCAAATATTCCCATAAATAAATTCCTAGAACAATTAATGAAAACATTGTGTGTTCCCTCTTTATTGACATCTAAGGAGAAAGGTTATTGTTTATAACAAAAAATAACCAAACTGAATAAATGGATCTAATCTCTTTAAATGGATTGACGCCATCAACTACCAATGAAAGTCTAACATTATGATCGTAAATTGAGAACCATTTGTAGCCACTCATATAATATCATCTTCACTTATCTTTGTACATGATAATCCATAAAATGTGCTATGTTTTTAAACCTAAACAATCATCAAAAACCTAGAATTATAGGGATATGACAAAGAACCTTATGGGGCACCTTATATATTACCTAATTAGTTCAATATCTATTGATCCCACATTCATGGCATTTTAAATTTGTTGCATGTTGTCCATAATATATCATTTGATCATAATTAGGACATGCATCAATTGTTTGATACTCCTTTATTGTATCTTTCATAAGGGCACACAATTCTCAATATGTGCAAGGTAAAGTATTTGATGGTTATAGAAAAATATTACATAACAATCTATAAGAAAAAATCAATTTATGTACTAAAAAATCAATTTGTCATACCATTGTTTGAAATGTCATTCAATACCTTCAATTTTATCAACATCAAATTAGTAGACAAAGTGACTCATCTTTGATCTCTTGTATAGGCCTTTGTGTGCCTTGTCAATAAGATGTACATCATGAATATTATCATAGGTCTCATACATAGGTGCATCCTCATCCATGCAAACAAAGGTGTCATGGATCAACCTATTATCCCTTTATTCTCAATAAGATTAGTATCATTATCTTCCATAGGGTCAAATTCAACTCCATCACCCCCATTATTGCTACTCTAAATTGCAGCCTTAGGAGTTTTGATCATGTGTTTTTGTCTCTTTAGGAGTTTTGAACTATTCTACTCTTTCAAAAATAATATGGAAGTTCAAATATTTAAAAGTGGCTTAAATTATAAAATGGGCGGAAATTCAACAAGTGTCCCTGAACGACATTTTCATGCGACTTTCAACTCGACATAACTCGAAAACCGGACGTCGGACCGACGAACCGTCGACTCCGTTTGTCTCCTGGCGTGCGATTACCTCTAGGGGGCCCTCTCCCTCATCTCCACATGGCCCAGTGCCTTCATTGTGCATTCATTTCGTAAAATAGGGTTTTGCTCAATTTAATTGCATGCAATCTCGCATTGGTGGGTCAACTCTGCAAAAACATCCCCCGAGCCATTGTTGGCAGTGTTCCCACATCGGCATTGCCCACACACACTTGTAGGAGCCAACGGCACGCAATCTTCCTGCACCATTTTCTTTTTGGCTCCCGGACGAAAATTCACCAAGTGTCCCTGAACGGCATTTTCATGCGACTTGCAACTCGACATAACTTGGAAAACGTACGTCAGACCGATGAACCGTCAACTCCGTTGGTCTCCTGGCATGCGATTACCTCTAGGGGGCCCTCTCCCTCGTCTCCCCATGGCCAAGTGGCTTCATTGTGCATTCATTTCGTAAACTAGGGTTTTGCTCAGTTTAATTGCATGCAATCTCGCATTTGTGGGTCAACTCTACAAAAACCTCCCCCGAGCCAGTGTTGGAAGTGTTCCCACGTCGGCATTGCCCACACACACTTGCAGGAGCCAACAACATGCAATCTTCCTGCTCCGTTTGCTTTTTGGCTCCCAGACGGAAATTCACCAAGTGTCCCTAAACGACATTTTCATGCGACTTGCAACTCGACATAACTTGGAAACCGGACATCGGACCGACGAACCGTCGACTCCGTTGGTCTCCTGGCATGTGATTACCTCTAGGGGGTCCTCTCCCTCATCTTCCCATGGCCGAGTGGCTTCATTGTGCATTCATTTCGTAAACTAGGGTTTTGCTCAGTTTAATTGCATATAACCTCGCATTGGTGGGTCAACTCTGCAAAAACCTCCCCCGAGCCAGTGTTGGAAGTGTTCCCATGTTGGCATTTCCCACACACACTTGCAGGAGCCAACGGCATGCAATCTTCCTGCTTCGTTTGCTTTTTGGCTCCTAGACGGAAATTCACCAAGTGTCCCTGAACGGCATTTTCATGCGACATGCAACTCGACATAACTCGGAAACCAGACGTCGGACCGATGAACTGTCAACTCCGTTGGTCTCCTGGCATGCGATTACCTCTAGGGGGCCCTCTCCCTCGTCTCCCCATGGCCCAGTGGCTTCATTGTGCATTCATTTTGTAAACTAGGGTTTTGCTCAGTTTAATTGCATGCAATCTTGCATTGGTGGGTCAACTCTGCAAAAACCTCCCCCGAGCCAGTGTTGGCAGTGTTCCCACATCAGCATTTCCCACACACACTTGCAGGAGCCAGCGGCATGCAATCTTCCTGCTCTGTTTTCTTTTTGGATCCCAGACGGAAATTCACCAAGTGTCCCTGAACGACATTTTCATGCGACTTGCAACTTGACATAACTCGGAAACCGGACATCGGACCGACAAACCATCGACTCCGTTGGTCTCCTAGCATGTGATTACCTCTAGGGGGCCCTCTCCCTCGTCTCCCCATGGCCCAGTGGCTTCATTGTACATTCATTTCGTAAACTAGGGTTTTGCTCAGTGTCCCTGAAGGCCTTCTGGCAGTGAGACGGGACGAGCCATAGAATGAAGACCGTGGCTCGGATTGACCAACCGTCGACTCCGTTGGATTCAGCACACCGGGATAGTGCCAAGGGTGCCCCTCCCCTCCTACACAGTGGCCCATGTGTCACCTTGCAGGTTCATCTTGGAAACTAGGGTTTTGCTCAGTGTGGGAGTGTGCAATTTTTGCACACATGGGTCAACTTTGGAAAATCATCCACCGGGTGGGTATGGCTAGTGTTCCCAGCCCGAACCTGCCTAGACACTTTGGAAACTAGGGTTTTGCAGGTCCATGATGATGATGATGGTGATGATGATGAAGATGTTGATGATGATGGCTTGGTCTAAGGTGGTGCTCTCAAATAGCTAATTCATTATGAAATATTTAACAAGACATGAATTAAATTTAATATAAGTGTATTGTTTAATATAATGAGCATGAATTGAATTAATTTTGTTGGGTGAAGCCAATAACCAACATGATGAACATAATATAATTTTAGGGTTTACTGATCATATGTAAAAAATGGCATATTCATAAACTTGACATACAAGAGAACTTTTGGCATATTTATAAACAACGTAAACGTAAATTTGGCATATCAAGAACACAAAATTGACATATTCATATGAAACATACATGTGAAAATTGAGCATATATCAATATTCAATTACAAATAGTATAAATAGTATAGTATTAAAAGTATGTAACGTACCTCATCATGCTAGATCCCACCTATTATCATACAACCAAACCCTCCGGATCATCTTGTATACTGATGGTCTCCATTAGTCTCTCGTGCTCTGTATCTGGTAAGAAGTAGCGTACCTTTGATGTATTTCGACTAGGCATTGTTCGTACCTGAAGGTTTGTGCCAATGATTAAGTTGGTAAAGTGATACACACTTGCACCTGGTTTGTAATCCCTGTAAACATATCCACCCTTCTTTCTTCCATTGCTGTCCCGTGTCAAATATTCATCTTTAACAACCATAGACCCAGTTGGACAGTGGTTGTTTTCATCGTTAGTCATGGACATAATGAGGGTTTTCTTTCCATCTATACAGCGTGCCAACCAGTATTCATCACCCCATTCAGTATCTTTTGAGGCAACCACTGCGTATATGTGTCCTGCATTATATGATTGTAGGTATATGATCAAAATATTTTTCGTGCGATATAAGGCCATTAATGTGCATTTGAAGACTACGTAAACAAACAAAAGATGTTAAGGAAATGCATCATACAGGGTTGTACACGGTCTGAGACATGATCAAAATCTGCAAAAATACATGATTGGTCTTCTTCCAACGGAGTTAAATCAACAATTTCACGCTGATCAAGTGGAAGTGATATGCGATCCCATCCATCAACCCAATCCAATGATTCACACCCATCCCAGTCACCATCACAACAAGGCGGGCAAAAACAAGCGAGTTTTCTGGTCCAAATTTCAAATACTGGGTTATCAGAGCTTCAAACCGAATGAAAGCCACAAGTCCCAGGCACAGTCTTACATTCCCATGCATGTGAACGATCTATGTCTACCACCTACCAAAAACATCTCTCCACATGTCTCTTTCTTGTGTATTCTACTCGCATAGTTGATTCCTCTCCCATTACTGACGTGCACCACCTGACTATAGATTGAGCATTTAGAATAGTAGATTCTGTAGATACTTTCAATTCCTCTCTTCGTAGGGTTGTTTTGACACATGCTCCGGCTCCATCATGCTCTCCTTTACCATGCCCAGTCTCAAAATAGTTTCACATATGTTGCACTTTGTAGTTTTTATGCAATGAACACAACCACTGAAATATGCGTGCATTTTTTAATTGACCAGCACACCCATCAGACCAAATCCAGTGTCGATCGATCTGTATGTTCCTTCCCTTCAAGTGATCATAGAACAAGATGAAGCAATGACGTACATAGTGGAAGTCGTGGCACCTATCATCACTTATGTAGAAGTGATATTCCTTCAGAATTTCTCTTTGCTCTTTAGTGGTCTTTGGGCCATGCCTATATGTGATATGGACCATCAAGGAAACCTGCTTAGAGTGATAATACTGACTTTGGATCTCATTTTGAGGTTGTAGAGTGTAGTTCTCGGCAAAATCAACAACTGAAAGTATAGTACCAAGGGGAAATGTATCTCTGCATATTCTAAACTTCTCATCCTGCCATCGTGCCACGTGGACATGCTGAACATATTGATGTGTCTTTTCAATAAATTCCTTGATGAAGTCACTAACTTGTACCTAGTGACACAAAATGATCTCAATGTCAGTTTTTTGTTGTAAGTAAGGATTGAAATGTAACCGTTACAACATAATTTTATAGATATAAATGCATACCTGAGATGTCACCAATTGTATTTTTTTGCTTTCTTTCCCTGGGACTATTTCATAGTTGATATATTTGAAACTTTTCATGTCTGTAACCATTTTCCCAAATTCACTATCTCCATTCTCGTGCATACATTGGCTCAATAATGCCATTCCAGCACAGTTGGAGCATGTTCCATCCAAACAAGATTTTTCATAGTATGTTTTCCCCTCGGGCCTATTGCACATGATGCTATGAATGAATTCTCTTGATGAAGTCGGTGGTATTGTCATGGAGCAATCCTGCACAATGTTAGTATACAACACACGACGAATGCACAAAAATGTTTCATAGTAATATTCATATTCTACATGGTATCTACAACAACAAGTGTTACAAAGATTATTTATTCTAACATACCATGGCTTACATTTCTCAAAAGATCTTTGCCCCATGTTCAATTGTCTATGCTCAATCCTAAATTTCTCGTAAAGCTCTGTCTGTGTTATATCAATCAGATGCTTAGTATGTGGTTCACGATCCTTTGAACCCCTTCTTAGTTTTAGTACATCCTTTCGGTTTGAAGAAGGCCTTGTGTGATCATGCCAAAAACTGTGCACTAGTCCCTTTACTGCATCAACTAGCTTCATGTCACGACGTGGCAACCGACTAACAAAGGCCCAAAAATCTGTCTGATCGATTGTGTCAAGATGTTCTCTTCTAATAGAATACCTACGGAGGGTTTTTACATTCAAATTAACTAGTTCGGATGTAGGCTTGAGAATACGAAGGGCCCTAGTGTTCTTATTTGCAATTGCTTGTGACAACACACGATGAGCAACATTGCAGTGCTTTGAACGCGTGTTCTTATCAATTTTACCAAATGCATCTACTAGGATTTTAACTATATGAGAACTTGGTTCAGAATTCTTTATCATCTTTATCCCTAACTTTTTCCTAACAACATTCATGCTCCTAGATTTTAACAATGATAAAAATAATATACATTTATCTCCATCACATTTAGAAACAAAATATTTATCAAGTATCTGTTGAGTTTGATAAGCAATACTATGTTTAGATAGCATACCTTCAATGGAATTCATAAGTCTTTCATCAACTTGTATACGCTTTGGAGTTATTCGACGTGTTCTTGCTAATGGAGGTAAGGGGGTTGGAATTGTACCATGTAGCGCATCACCAAGACGCTCTGGCGTTTCAGTAGTAGCTTGGTGTCCTTCATTCTCTTCCTGGTAGTTGGATGGTGGAAGTCCAACATCCTCATCGATGGTCTGTGGAAGTCCAACATCCCCTTGTGCAAGTCCAACATCCTCATCGATGGTGTGGATAACATTCTCTTCTTCAACAGTAGGCAAAATGTCCAACGCCTCTCTGAATTCATCGCTTGTATAACCACATCCGGATAGCAAATTGGGTGTTTCTTCGTGAGCTTCATCTTGAGATGGTAACTTATCACTTTGGCTTGAAGTGGGAATTGAAACATCCCCTAATGAGCACCTACGTTTTGCTTCTTGATTACTTCCAGGGGGTGCTTGTTCAACAACTATTGTGGAAATTGAAGGTCCCTCTTGTCGTGGATTAATAGGATGAACCGCGGTATCCTCTACAATTGGATTTGGATTAGTTTCCAAAGAAATCCTCCGATTCATCATGTATATTTTTTTCTTTTCTTTCTCTTCTTCAATGACTTCTTGAGGTCTCTTCTTCCTTGTTGATTTGTTTACTCGGTTATGTGTATTCCCCATCACCACAATGATCAATTCAATATAGTTTGTTTTTGTTGCTCCTCAATTACAAGCTCTTCAATAATAAGCAAATGGAAGTTCTTCCTTGTTGGTCTTGAAGCTTGATATCTTATCTTGTGTGTTCCTCAAATATAGGCAAAATGAATCTTTCAAAGGCCTTATCTTTGGTGTTATTCAATTGGAGATTCTTCAAGCTTGCTGATTATTTTCTTCAAATATGGCCATATAACCCAACACCACATTGAGCAACCATGAAAGATGTCCTCAATGTTGCACCTGCATAAAAAAAAATGATGGAGTTGGTGTAGAATGTGAAAATTTCCAATGGCGGGCTCATGCTGTTTGAAAAATCGCGGGACTATTCTTTTGGTTCGGATAGAGTGAAGTTGCTCTCGGACAGGAACAGTCCGCTATTTGTGGAGTTACAAAACGCGCACGCATTATATAAAGAAAAAACGTGTGCGCGATATGTAGTGAAAAAACGTGAACGCGATATAGTCAAGCACAATAAATAGGTTAGGTGCACGGCTAGAGCAATGAACAAAATCAAAAGAAAACTAATAATTTATATGGTTACATACAAAACAAATGTTTTTAGTGTGGGGACAAATGTTTTGTATGGTTTAATACCCCCTATCTCTCTCCCAATAATCCCTAGATACCCCCTATATCTTTCTAAATATCTGTCCCTCATTCTCCCCACATCCCTCCCTACATGTTTCTTTCATGTTTCTTTCTCTCCCTTACTCCAGCCATGTCTCTACCACTCCACTCTCCATCTCTCCACCTTCTCTTTATCTTCGTCATTATCCCTCCCTATAGAACTCTCTCCCTTCTTCTCCCTTAATCACTAACCCTCTACGCCTTTATCCCTCCCCCTTGCCCTCTCTGTCTTACCTTGTTCCTAGAGCCCCTAGACCCTCTTCTAAACATTAATCCCTAAGTGCATAAGTGCACAAGATGATGAGGAGGAGGAGGGCGATGACAATGAATATGATCATGATGTAGATGAAGATGATAAAGATGATGATGAGGAGGAGGGTGATGACAATGAAGATGATCATGATGCAGATGAAGATGATAAAGATGATGATGTTGATGAAGATGATGGTGATGATGATGAAGATGTCGATGATGATGGTGATGGTGATGTGCGGATGATGATGATGATGAAGATGATGGTGACATGATGGAGATGTTGATCTGATGAGGAAGATGATGATGATGATGGTGATGATGATGAAGATGTTGATGATGATGATGATGGTGATGAAGATGATGATGATGAAGAAGATGATGATGATGGAGATGTTGTGTTGATGTGGAACCTAAAGATGGCAATGATGATGGTGATGGTGATGGTGATGGTGATGGTGATGGTGATGGTGATGGTGATGACGATGAAGATTTTGATGATGATGCTGATGGCGATGATGATGAAGATGTTGATGATGATGGTGATGGTGATGTTTAGATGATGATCATGATGATGTTCAGAAGATCATGATGGTGATGATGGTGATGATGATGGAGAAAATGACGATGATGGATATGTTGATGAGGAACCTGCAGATGCCAATGATGATGATGATGATAGTGATGAAGATGATGATGATGGAGATGTTGATGAGGAACCTACAGATGCCAATGATGATGGTGATGACGATGAAGATGTTGATGATGATGGTGTTGGTAATGATGACGATGAAGATGAAGATGATGGTGACATGATGGAGATGTTGATCTGATGAGGAAGATGATGATGATGATGATGATGATGGTGATGATGATGAAGATGTTGATGACGATGATGATGGTGATGAAGATGATGATGAAGAAGAAGATGATGATGATGGAGATGTGTTGATGAGGAACCTAGAGATGACAATGATGATGAAGATGGTGATGGTGATGACGATGACGATTTTGATGATGATGTTGATGCTGCTGCTGATGATGATGATGGTGATGATGAAGATGTTGACGATGATGGTGATGGTGATGTTAAGATGGTGATGATGATGATGATGATGGAGATGTTGATGAGGAAGGGGGAGATGACAATGATGATGAAGATGTTTATGGTCATGAAGATGATGATGATGGTGATGGTGATGATGATGGAGATGTTGAAGATGATGGAGATGGCGATGAAGATGATGATGATGATGATGATGATGGTGAAGATGATGAAGAAGATGATGATGATGGAGATGTTGACCTGATGACGATGAAGATGATGATTATGGTGATGATGATGAAGATGTTGATGCTGATGATGATGGTGATGAAGATGATGATGATGGAGAAGATGATGATGATGGAGATGTTGATGAGGAACCTACAAATGCCAATGATGATGATGATGATGGTGATGACGATGAAGATGTTGATGATGATGGTGATGGTAATGATGATGAAGAAGATGATGATGATGGTGATTATGATGGTGATGGTGATGGTGATGTTTAGATGATGATGATGATGATGAAGAAGAAGATGGTGACATGATGGAGATGTTGATCTGATTCAAGGAAGATGATGATGGCGATGATGATGAAGATGTTGATGATGATGATGATGGTGATGAAGATGATGATGATGAAGAAGATGATGATGATGGAGATGTTGATGTTGATGGGGAACCTAGAGATGACAATGATGATGAATATGGTGATGGTGATGGTGATGGTGATGATGATGAAGATTTTGATGATGATGGTGATGGTGATGATGATGAAGATGTTGATGATGATGGTGATGGTGATGTTTAGATGATGATCGTGATGATGTTCAAAAGATGATGATAATGATGATGGAGATGTTGATTTGATGAGGAATATGATGATGATGATGATGATGATGGTGATGATGATGAATATGTTGATGATGAAGATGATGTTCATGAAGATGATGATGATGAAGAATATGATGCTGATGGAGAATATGATGCTCACAACTCCCTCTAGTCTCTCTCTCCCCAACCATCAAGCTCTCTCTCTCTCTCTCTCTCTCTCTCTCTCTCTCTCTCTCTCAAACACACACACATACACACACATTATGTCACTTTCCATTCTCAAACCCATCCCCCCTCCATCCATATCTATCTCCACCTTTCTCCCTCCTTCCCTCACCCTGCCTTCTCTCCCTCCCTCTCTCATCGCCTGTCTCTCACCTTCTATCCCTCCCTCATGTTATCTTTCCCTCAACCTATCCCAATCTATCCATCACTCCCTCTCTCTCACACACTTTATGTCCCTTCCCCCTCCTCTCATATTCTCTCTCTCTCTCTCTCTCTCTCTCTCTCTCTCTCTCTCTCTCCATCGCCACCACTCCTTGTATGTATCCCACCAACACTTTCTGTCCCTCCCTTCCTATCTCTTATTTCGTTCTATCCCCATCTATCTCTCACTCCCTCCAAATCCATTCCTCCCCATTGTCCCTCTCCCTCCCTCGCTCTATGTCTCCCCCCCCTTGTATTCTTTATTTCTCTCTCACATCCCCCTTGCCTCCATCCATTCCCCCCTGTCACTCAAGTCTCACTTTCAACTTCTAACCCTATACCTCTTCAGAACCTATCCTACTCCTAATAGTGCTCTCAAGCTCCACTTCCCTTCACCCCCTGTAGCCCATCATGTTCTCATTCCCTTCCTCTCTCCCAACTCAAGCATCCAACATCCTTCTATGCCCTTGACCCTTTCCCACCCCTATTAAATATTAACCATAGATTCCCTTAACCCTTCCCCACCCTTATTAAATATTAACCATAGATTCCCTTGACCCTTCCCCACCCCTTCTCAAATATTAAACAAAAATTCCCTTGAGTCTTCCACACCCCCTCTTTCTCAAGTATTAAACATGTATTTTATGATTTGAATAACGTGAGCACATTTTTTAACTATATAACACGTACGTGTTATGTAGTTATATAACGTGTACGCGCTAAGTAGTTATATAACATGCACGCGTTATGTAGTTATATAACGCGTACACGTTATGTACATCTAAAAGCGTGGCAATATTTTTGAATTTAAACAGGTCGAGTCACATGCTCACATGTCAACAATAATCCTATGTGTATGCTTTGGAGTTTGCTTCAGTAATTCCAAACCTGTGCTATGTTAATGAAAAACCAAAGCTAATTGGGTATTTATTCCAGTTTCTGGAGAAGCCTGTGCTTAGCCACTTGTTACAATATGCTACACAGAGTCATTTTTTACGAAATCTTAGACACAAATAGCATTTTTTCTGCAGATTCCAAATATGTAACTTTTATTTTGTAATATTAATTTTTCCTATTTTCTTTCAATTTCTTTTCTGTCCTACCTCCTTAACTCGTGAAACACATTGTTAGTGTTTCTTCCATAACTTTTTCAATTCTCAATCATTTCAAAAACAAATTGTATGGTGCACAAGAGGACACTAACCTCCACGTTCTATGAAAAACCCATTTCAAGATTTTTGCATTAAGACCTTCAAAGGCTCTACCCACAAAAGAGGTACTATTTTCGAGGTTTGATCACTTAGACAATTATAAAAAAATTATAAAATTACTAATTTAATTTTTGAAAAATAATGGCGCACAAGTGCTATGTGTTCTCTACATGCATTCCGATTTTTGTAGCTTGATTCCATCATTTAGGCCCTCAAAGGCTCTACCCACAAAAACATATACCTTATTATTTGCCTGAAAAATAAAAGGTGTCTGTTAGGAAAAATGAAACTTGACATAGCTATGCAATTTTTCAATACATAAAAGTTATATATTCAGAAACGTGATTCAATTTCCTACATTTCATCTTTTTTACTCAATGCAAGATATTTTGTGTAAGTAGCTCAAAAAATCCATGTAAGTTGAGGGATGCCTGCTTTTTCAGTTTTCTATTGCATCTAACGCGCCAAACGTGACCCTCATTAGCTTGCACTAACCCTCTAAGCTGCACTTTTGTTGATTCTCAGAATGATCCATCACACCAATTGATCCGACCACAATGATTAACAATCCACCATGCAAATCTAGGATACTCAACAACTTTCTTCAACCATTCTCATAACAGGAACTCCATCTACACTTAACCAATTGATCCGACCACAATGATTAACAATCCACCATGCAAATCTAGGATACTCAGCAACTTTCTTCAACCATTCTCATAACATAGACTCCATCTACACTCAACCAGATGGGAAGGGGGCAACCAATATGTCTATTATTGTTGTTTGTTGTGGTTGTCATTAATGTTGTTATTTGTTGTTTTTCCTATTGATAAAATGAGAAGTCATTGAATCAATGCAAAGAAAATTCCTATTTGAATTCAACAACCATTTTATTTCCTTAAATTCATATCAATCCTTAATTGAACTTGTGATGGTCGTTGTATGTTAATTTATGTCAGCAAAGCAACTTCTTGATCCTTTTGATGTTGCATCAATTTCCAATATTATCAAAATGATTGGCATTGCTACTAAAATGAGGGATGTTACATATGGATTTGATGTAATTAATTTTTACTTTGTTTGGATAGTCTATTTACTATGACTTTTTTTGTTGCATTAGAGGTTTTCATGTCTTGTTGCACGCCATTGATATCTAGAGCTTGTTTTTCTTTGGAGTGTTAGTCTCACCTTTTTATAAGATATTAATATTAAGTAATTTCAATTATATGCATTGTTGAAAAGTCATTGATATTGATTGTCATGGCATACAAACTAGAATAAATTCAATAACTATAATAGTTATCATATTAAAAAAAAAATATATATTTAAAAATTTATCTATTCATTACCAAATATAACAAAATTTAAATTATACTTTAATATATCAAATATAAACATAATTTAATTTATAGTTTATTATACTACCTAAACCATTGATTTTACATGTTATATTGATCCGAGTTCCTACTTTGCATAGGAGTACAACGATGCACCATTGGTGCCAATGAAAGCTATGAATTTAGAGGTTTTGATGAAGAACATTCTTGTCTCGAAGTTTAACATGAAACATTTGGTGATGGAACATTTTTTGTTTATAGATTGCAATTTATTATACGTCGTTGATTGAAATGGTTGGTGTGCTATGTATTGCACACCATCAATGCTTTAACATGATAATATTACACAACGTTATTTATAAATATAAGCCTATTTGTTGCAGTGAAATCTTGGTTGATTTTTAAAATCACATTTTGGTTTATTTTATTAGTGTTATTTTTTCTTTTTAATAAATGAAACAATAAAAAGGGTGTGAAATACATTTTTTATATTAATGATAATAAACTAGAAAAGTTAAAAAAAAGGATTTTTTTTTTGTAAGTTAGATGAATCTTTATATTGCTATTTTCCACATGTACACAAAACAGAGTTCTCTCAGCATAGAGAAAACAGACCCAAATCAAGGTTTCAGAAGTTTTAAAGGCTCTCTCAGAGTTGATAAAACAGACCCATCATAAAAAATATCAGAGTTTTCCATGAGTAATTCAGAAACTAAACATAAACATAAACTAAGTATCATTGAGAGTAACATAAAAGCATTAAAACTAGTCTACTTAGTCCAAACTCGTCGGTTCAGTAGGGAGACTGGTTTCCTTAGTGAGCTCGATACCGAGCCGGAGAGCAATCCTCTTTTGATTATGAAGAATCTGCTTGAGCATCAGGACCATCTCGTCTTGTTGCAATAGAATCTCCGCTTGAGCTTCCCCTCTTCCTGCCAACGTCTTCCCAAGCACCAACTTCTGTAGCCAGTGATAGTCCAAGGTGCGCTGGTAGAGGGTAGTTCGGTCCCTTGTAGTCCCAGGATCAGGGATTAGGGATTCAAATCATTCCCTAATATCACTGTCGGTAAGGCAACCACGCGAAAATTTTGCATCATCCTCAACCTCCTTGATGTCCTCTTGAATTTTTGTCGGGATTTCCTCTTGTAACGACGGGCCTTCCCAACTACTCCTAACCGGTGGGCGAGTAGAGGGGGCGGTTGGTTTCGGATTACGCTGAGTGTAAGCCCATTTTGCAGGTGGCATTGCTGTAATAGCTAACAACGAACCTGTGGACCAATTACGAGCAGAACTATGTCCACAAATGAGGATATTTAGTGCAGAGAGACGATCTTCTTCCCAGAGCCAAGCATACGAACTCTTATGGCGTTTCTTGTGCTTATTGCCCCCATTGTAAACTGTAACCGGCGTACCTTCGCATTCATATTCTTCCATTGGAGTAGACTAAGCACACGTAGGAGAGAGTAGGAGGTCGGCTACCCTGCTCGGGAGATGATTTATTGCTCCATGTGCACTATACTGGATACATAACCAGAGTTGCATGGGTTGGCGAGTGTCATGCTTCGTTGCCATCGTCATTGGGCACGTTTCCATCAAGTTGTCAGGCAATCCTGTCAGTGAGGCTAGCTGTAATCATCACCCACCATGGGAAAAAAAAAATTAAAACCATTAAAAATATATAAATTATTTATAAGTGAAAAATAGGCATTCCAAAGTAAAATCAATTCAATATTAAAAAACATAAGGCTTATGATAACTTTCAGTTATCATAACAATAAGCTAAAAAGCTCATTACCTAAGAGCTCAATTCTATTTATGTTTTTCAATTTTATAGATAGGAAGTTAACCATAATTAATTTCCAAATACTTTTGCTAAGCACCCATTATCTTAATCCATACCATTGCTCAACATTTTTTGAGATAACTCCTATGCTTCATAGCACCTCTTGTATTTATATATGTTCATTAGTCTGATCAATGCAACTACAAGTTGACTTTCTACATCATCACCTCTTCATCCTTTAACATATCCTAAAATAAATGATATTGAATATTAATATGATTTATCTTTACATTAAAAGTTGAATTGGATGGCTAAACGAAATATTACTCTCATAAAATTTTGACTTGACTTTTGTCTATATTGTTTCATAACTTTCAAAAATATATAAATAGCTACCATGTGTATAGACAGCCTTCCATTTTTTCATTGAACTCTTTATGATCTAAAATTTATTAGAGTTATTTTATGTTTCTAATATCTCACTTTTCTTTTGGTGTTCTTAAGCAATGACATTATCAATTATGATGTCCTTTGAGACACTTCTATGAAAGATTTATTTAACACAATTATGCATGATTGCACATTGTTATTTTGATATTTCTTGCAGCGAGCGAGGACACGAGCGAGGAGTCGTGACTGTTGTTTCAAAATCACTGGCTTATTTACAGAATGGCCCTAAACTTATTTAGGGTTGAGAAAAACTCACCTATCCGTTATTGTAGATTTCTCCACTCATTGATTCTAAAAATGGCTGCAGATGGTATTCCGGAAAAATATGTGGATGTGCTGTTTCAAGAATTTGCCTACGATCCCATTCGACTTTCGCCCGCAGAAGACTCTGCTCAGCTGCTATACAACCGGAGGACACTCGAAACGATATGGGTGACCAAACGCGAGGCCTCGAACCCATTTACCCGCCAGCCATTCAACATTAAGAATGTAATCCCACAGACTGAGTTGAGGCAGGAGATGTGCCAATACATATCAGAAAACAGAATCCGAGGCCTTGAAGTCATTCCGGATTATACCAAAGTATTAAATGAGACTGAAATGAGATATATGTTGAAGGATTTGGTTTATTGTTATGGTTCTTTTTCTGACAAGAAAGATAAAAAGGAAGAAGACTGGAAGATCCTGTGGCAGAAGCTCAATTTGATCCGTCTCTATTGCCAGTACAGGGAAGAAAACAAGAATTTGTTTTTGTTGATCAAGGGATACAAATATTTGTTCAAGGTGCTTCATACAAATCTGCATAATCCATTGTCTGAATGGTACTCTTCATGTGAAGACGCCATTGCAGTCTGCAGGGAACTTGCCAGGATAGTGGATATCATCGGACAGGGATACAACGCGTTGGAGATGATACCTGGAAATTCCATAAAGCCATTTGTATACATTCTCTTTAACCTTGCAGATTCCAAATATTTGAAAATCGACAGCATGGTTTTAAATATTTACTGTCAGATGTTTTATTACAGCATCGGTTATGATGTTGAAAACATGGGGACTCTCCGTCCTTGTATCGTCGTCGTTGCACTAAAATTGTTAGGGCGCGAGAATTGTCGGAATATAACAGATGAGGACCTCGACAACGGCACAACAATCCTCCAAGCTGCCTGGCTGTTGAAGAGGGACAGTCTCTTATATTATCAAGATTACGTGGACGTTGTCGTCAGGGTGGTAATACTTTGCATTTCCCGCTTCCGAGACAATGTAATTACTGTACCCTCCACAGGTACCTGCAGCCATGAAAGGGCCTCCATTACTATTCGAGCACTTACCCGATTTCTCGAATTGATCCAATACATTGTTACGGCTGAAGATTTTGAAGGTAATGCTATATTTGCTTATGAGAAGGACAGGCTGCAAATGTTGGACATTGTCAAATATCTTGTTCAAATGGTTGAACTAGTCGTTACGGGTTTCGAACTCAGGCCATATCTTGTGGGAGTTGGTTTAAATATTATAACGGCTTTTTGTAAATCTGGGATTCTGGTGATGAGAAGAAACGAGCTTCGAGTTTTGGCAGATTTTCTTGGAAGTGAGATTGTCAATAAATATGGTACAAATGTGAAGAGATTGCTTCAAGAGCTTGCCAATAATTACCGTAGTTTGTAGTTCTTTTTAAAGCTTCATAGACTGAGAGAGGGGAATACTAAAATGTGTTGTGTTCAAACAATATATCTTATATCTTCAATGTGTGTCAATCTATTACTTGAATAAGCTGATTTATTAATGCTTAAATGAGTAGTCTATGGGACTATCTTCAAATCATTTTTCCAATTCCAACATTTTGTGCTTGAAATAGAGTTGGAATTATTGGAATAGTTAATATAAGTGGTTAAGAAAGTATAATTCAAGTGCAAAAGGGTTATTGGAGAGTGTTCTTGGAGAGGGTTGAATTTATTTTTTCAATCAAAATGAAATTTGAATAAAGGAAAAAATTATTTGACGATAAATTAAATCACCAAATTTAAATAATAATAATTAGAAAAGTCCGTACAACTCCTATACTTAAAAATCATTGCCATAAAGAAGCCATGCACAAACACTCTATATAGAATAAGGAGAGCAAATAAAAAACTCTACATTAATATAATAATGATAAATGAAAGGATGCAAAAACTCTACATTTTATGCAAAAGGTTAGAAATATTTTAAATTACACTAATGATAATAAACTAGAGAAGTGTTAATAAAAACAAATAACTTAATATCATTAAACTCCATGATTTATAGGTAAAAACATAAACATTTCTAAGCAAATTCAATAAATTATTAAAATAACATAACAATAAATTAAAAAGATTAGTGAATACTTTTAATGGAGGAATTCAATTTTATTTATGGTTTTTCAATTCTATATACAAGAATTCAACCAGAATTATTTTTCAAATGATATTGCTAAACACCCATTGTATATTCTTATTAAACACTTATTCCATTTCCTTACTAAATATTTTTTTTTTGAGATAACTCCTATGATGATCTCGTTAAAAAAAATATAAGAGATTGTGAGATAAGAGCTAGGGGCCATAAGGCCCATAGATTCATAGCACCTATTGCATTTATATGTGCTCATTAGTTTTACCGATGCATGTACAACATCATGTAAAGTATATAACGTTTTTCATTATCACCTCTTCATCATTTAACCTATCCTAAAAAAATGATATTGAATAGATCAATATAATTTATTTTTAAAAGATATGGCATTGGATATCAATATTATTGATCTTTACATGAAAGGTTGGGTTGTGTGGCTAAATTGTTAAAATATAGAAGACAAAAAAGATAGAACACAAATGGACATAGCCATTGCCTTCTGATTATTAACCATGAACATATATAGGGTTACATCACATCAATACCATGGTCCAATACTATGGGACATGAAATACTATGGGACAACCAAGTGTCCTAGTCAAGCTAGAATTAACTAATAACTCAACTAATTAACCAATTTAGGACCATTGACTCAATTAATTAACCAACTTAGGACCATTGAGATTACAATTCTTAACACACCCCCTTAATATCAAATGGGATGGTATTCTCAACACTTTCAATGCCTAAGTGCTTCCTCTGAAACTCAAATGCAGATGTTCCTAAAGGTTTGGTGAACATATCAGCCAATTGCTCCTTAGAGCCACAAAACATTAAAGTAATATATCCATTATTGACTAACTCATGTATAAAGTGATATTGAGTGTCAATGTGTTTACTCTTTCTATGAAACACATTATATTTGGACAATTGTATGGATGAACTATTGTCACAATAAATAGTTGTTGGTCATGTTTCTGTGTGTCCCATATCCTTGAAAAGTCTTCTTCCATTTCTTCATTCATTGCTTGTACCCACTATGCATCTCTTACTACTTCATCAAATGATGTTGGATGACAAGAAAATAAAGCATACTGTAGTTTCTCATCAATAACAGGAATCTGTTCATATAACTTCCTTAATATTCTAGTTCTTTGGTTATAAGGTGGACTATCTACTGGTATTGCTTGTTGTTGTTGTTGTTGTTGTACCTCTAGTATGGGAATTCAGAGTGGTTCTGGTGGTACATGACTGTCTTTCTGCTGAATATCTGATGTATCATTATGAGGATCACTCCAACATTTATCGTCAAGGAATTTGACATCTTTGCTCACCACAAGATTTTTGGTGATAGGATTATACAGTTTGTAAGCCTTATGATTTTCACTGTAACCAGTGAAGATACATCTTTCACTTTTCTTGTCAATATTTTTCCTCAATTCATCAGGTATGTGTGCAAATGCCACACATCCAAATGCTGTGAGATGTGAGACACTAATATTAGTGCCACTCCATGCTTCTTCAGGAATCTTATCTTTAACACTTACTATGGGAGATCTATTTAGTAAGTAAAATGAACATGCAACAACTTCATCCCAATAATCGTCTCACAGCTTCTTGTATGACTACATACTTTGGGCCATGTTCATGATGGTCAAATTCTTCTGTTCAATAACCCCATTATGATGCATGTATATCTGGTAGTGAATTGGTGTTGGATTCCATGCCTCTTCTAGAACTATGCAAAATCATGTGAGTCATACTCACCTCCACCATACGATCTGATTATTTTGATGGATTTACTTGACTACTTTTCATTCAATGCCTTGAACTCTTTGAATTTTGAGAAGGCATCTGATTTGTGTCTAAGAAAGTAGATCCAGTCTTTCCTGCTATAATCATCAATAAAGGTCAGAAAATACAGAGTCCATACTACCTCCTATGGACTGGTTTTGCATGGGTCCACATAGGTCTATGTGAACTAACTCAAGGTGTTATTTGGCTTGATTTGTAGAAGTGGGGAAATGTCCCTTTGATGTTTCCCTAAGATATAGTCTTTACAAGAACCAGATTGTTCATTCATAACTAGTAACCCCTTAACCATGGATTGATTTTGCAGATGACTAAGACTCTAAAAGGGTAGATGACCATAGCATTTTGTATATACATAATGTGTGTGTGTTATTATCATCACAAAATAATATTTTGAAGTGTTAGATGGAGATAAAAGGGCGTGAGAGAAAGATAATGATGATGAATATGAAGATGATAGTGATGAAGATGATGAAGATGATGATGGTGATGATGATGATGATGAATATCATGATGAAGATGATGATGATGATGAAGATGGTTATGATGATAATGATGATGATGATGCCGATGATGATGATGATGATGATGATGATGATGATGATGATGATGATGATGATGGCAATGAAGATGATGGCGATGGCGACCACAACGATGAGGAGGAGGAGGAGGAGGAGGAGGAGGAGGATGAATGATGATCATGAGGACAATGGAGATGACGATGATGATGATGGTGAAGATGGTGATGAGTATGATGATGATGATGAAGATGATGATGAATATGACGATGAGGATGATGAAGATGAAGATGATGGTGATGAGGATGAGGATGATGATGATGATGATGATGATGATGAAGATTATTGATCATCATCATCAAAATCATCATAATCCTCTTCTTTATCATCACCATCATCATCATCATCACATTCATCATCATCTTCATCACCATCATCTTCATCTTCATCATCGTCATCGTCATATTCATCATCATCATCTTCATCATCATCATCATCATATTCATCATGATATT